>CM073570.1:0-2400000 GCA_037074615.1 Leucaena leucocephala
ACGCGCTATCTCAGAGTCCTAAACCCTAAACCCTAACCCTAAACCCTAAACCCTAAACCCCTAAACCCTAAACCCTAAACCCTAAACCCCTAAACCCTAAACCCTAAACCCTAAACCCTAAACCCTAAACCCTAAACCCTAAACCCTAAACCCTAAACCCTAAACCCTAAACCCTAAACCCTAAACCCTAAACCCTAAACCCTAAACCCTAAACCCTAAACCCTAAACCCTAAACCCTAAACCCTAAACCCTAAACCCTAAACCCTAAACCCTAAACCCTAAACCCTAAACCCTAAACCCTAAACCCTAAACCCTAAACCCTAAACCCTAAACCCTAAACCCTAAACCCTAAACCCTAAACCCTAAACCCTAAACCCTAAACCCTAAACCCTAAACCCTAAACCCTAAACCCTAAACCCTAAACCCTAAACCCTAAACCCTAAACCCTAAACCCTAAACCCTAAACCCTAAACCCTAAACCCTAAACCCTAAACCCTAAACCCTAAACCCTAAACCCTAACCCTAAACCCTAAACCCTAAACCCTAAACCCTAAACCCTAAACCCTAAACCCTAAACCCTAAACCCTAAACCCTAAACCCTAAACCCTAAACCCTAAACCCTAAACCCTAAACCCTAAACCCTAAACCCTAAACCCTAAACCCTAAACCCTGAACCCTAAACCCTGAACCCTGAACCCTGAACCCTGAACCCTGAACCCTGAACCCTGAACCCTGAACCCTGAACCCTGAACCCTGAACCCTGAACCCTGAACCCTGAACCCTGAACCCTGAACCCTGAACCCTGAACCCTGAACCCTGAACCCTGAACCCTGAACCCTGAACCCTGAACCCTGAACCCTGAACCCTGAACCCTGAACCCTGAACCCTGAACCCTGAACCCTGAACCCTGAACCCTGAACCCTGAACCCTGAACCCTGAACCCTGAACCCTGAACCCTGAACCCTGAACCCTGAACCCTGAACCCTGAACCCTGAACCCTGAACCCTGAACCCTGAACCCTGAACCCTGAACCCTGAACCCTCAACCCTAAACCCTCAACCCTAAACCCTAAACCCTAAACCCTAAACCCTAAACCCTAAACCCTAAACCCTAAACCCTAAACCCTAAACCCTAAACCCTCAACCCTAAACCCTCAACCCTAAACCCTAAACCCTAAACCCTAAACCCTAAACCCTAAACCCTAAACCCTAAACCCTAAACCCTAAACCCTAAACCCTCAACCGCTCGCAGAAAAATTCATCTGACACCCGAAAACAGAAAAATCCCAAAACTGTCCGAAATAGAACTTTTGGGCCACCGTGTGGTCTGGGTTTGGCAATTTCTACAGGGCGACGTAGACGTCGATAAATTATGAAACCGGACTCCCTGGAAAGCTTGGCAAGTCTACTTTCTAGAAAAATTATCCCCGCTCGCAGAAAAATTCATCTGAGACCCGAAAACACAAAAATCCCAAAACTGTCCGAAATGGAACTTTTGGGCCACCGTGTGGTCTGGGTTTGGCAATTTCTACAGGGCAACGTAGACATCGATAAATTATGAAACCGGACTCCCTGGAATGCTTGGCAAGTCTACTTTCCAGATAAATTATCACCGCTCCCAGAAAAATTCATCTGACACCCGAAAACACAAAAATCCCAAAACTGTCCGAAATGGAACTTTTGGGCCATCGTGTGGTCTGGATTTGGCAATTTCTAGAGGGAAACATAGATGTCGATAAATTATGAAACCGGACTCTCTAGAAAGCTTGGCAAGTCTCCTTTCCAAATAAATTATCGACGCTCGCAGAAAAATTCATCTGACACCTGAAAACACAAAAATCCCAAAACTGTCCGAAATGGAACTTTTCGGCCACCGTGTGGTCTGGGTTTGGCAATTTCTACAGGGCAACGTAGAGATCGATAAATTATGAAACCGGACTCCCTGGAAAGCTTGGCAAGTATACTTTCCAGATAAATTATCACCGCTCCCAGAAAAATTCATCTGACACCCGAAAACACAAAAATCCCAAAACTGTCCGAAATGGAACTTTTGGGCCACCGTGTGGTTTGGGTTTGGCAATTTCTACAGGGCAGCGTAGACGTCGATAAATTATGAAACCAGACTCCCTGGAAAGCTTGGCAAGTCTACTTTCTAGAAAAATTATCACCGCTCGCAGAAAAATTCATCTGACACCCGAAAACACAAAAATCCCAAAACTGTGCGAAATGGAACTTTTGGGCCACCGTGTGGTCTGGATTTGGCAATTTTTACAGGGCAACGTAGACGTCGATAAATTATGAAACCGGACTCCCTGGAAAGCTTGGCAAGTCTACTTTCTAGAAAAATTATCACCGCTCGCAGAAAAATTCATCTGAGACCCGAAAACACAAAAATCCCAAAACTGTCCGAAATGGAACTTTTGGGCCAGCGTGTGGTCTGGATTTGGCAATTTATAGAGGGCAACGTAGACGTCGATAAATTATGAAACCGGACTCCCTGGAAAGCTTGGCAAGTCTACTTTCTAGAAAAATTATCACCGCTCCCAGAAAAATTCATCTGACACCTGAAAACACAAAAATCCCAAAACTGTTCGAAATGGAACTTTTCGGCCACCGTGTCGTCTGGGTTTGGCAATTTCTACAGGGCAACGTAGACGTCGATAAATTATGAAACCGGACTCCCTGGAAAGCTTGGCAAGTCTACTTTCTAGAAAAATTATCACCGCTCGCAGAAAAATTCATCTGATACCCGAAAACACAAAAATCCCAAAACTGTCCAAAATGGAACTTTTGGGCCATCGTGTGGTCTGCCTTTGGCAATTCTACAGGGCAACGTAGACGTCGATAAATTATGAAACCAGACTCCCTGGAATGCTTAGCAAGTCTACTTTCCAGATAAATTATCACCGCTCCCAGAAAAATTCATCTGACACCCGAAAACACAAAAATCCCAAAACTGTCCGAAATGGAACTTTTGGGCCATCGTGTGGTCTGGCTTTCGCAATTTCTAGAGGGAAACATAGATGTCGATAAATTATGAAACCGGACTCCCTAGAAAGCTTGGCAAGTCTCCTTTCGAAATAAATTATCGACGCTCGCAGAAAAATTCATCTGACGCCCGAAAACACAAAAATCCCAAAACTGTCCGAAATGGAACTTTTGGGCCACCGTGTGGTCTGGGTTTGGCAATTTCTACAGGGCAACGTAGTCGTCGATAAATTATGAAACCGGACTTCCTGGAATGCTTGGCAAGTCTACTTTCTAGAAAAATTATCACCGCTCGCAGAAAAATTCATCTGACACCCGAAAACACAAAAATCCCAAAACTGTCCAAAATGGAACTTTTGGGCCAGCGTGTGGTCTGGATTTGGCAATTTATAGAGGGCAACGTAGACGTCGATAAATTATGAAACCGGACTCCCTGGAAAGCTTGGCAAGTCTACTTTCTAGAAAAATTATCACCGCTCCCAGAAAAATTCATCTGACACCCGAAAACACAAAAATCCCAAAACTGTTCGAAATGGAACTTTTCGGCCACCGTGTCGTCTGGGTTTGGCAATTTCTACAGGGCAACGTAGACGTCGATAAATTATGAAACCGGACTCCCTGGAAAGCTTGGCAAGTCTACTTTCTAGAAAAATTATCACCGCTCGCAGAAAAATTCATCTGATACCCGAAAACACAAAAATCCCAAAACTGTCCGAAATGGAACTTTTGGGCCACCGTGTGGTCTGGGCAAAGGCAGACCACACGATGGCCCAAAAGTTCCATTTCGGACAGTTTTGGGATTTTTGTGTTTTCGGGTGTCAGATGAATTTTTCTGGGAGCGGTGATAATTTATCTGGAAAGTAGACTTGCTAAGCATTCCAGGGAGTCTGGTTTCATAATTTATCGACGTCTACGTTGCCCTGTAGAATTGCCAAAGGCAAACCACACGATGGCCCAAAAGTTCCATTTTGGACAGTTTTGGGATTTTTGTGTTTTCGGGTATCAGATGAATTTTTCTGCGAGCGGTGATAATTTTTCTAGAAAGTAGACTTGCCAAGCTTTCCAGGGAGTCCGGTTTCATAATTTATCGACGTCTACGTTGCCCTGTAGAAATTGCCAAACCCAGACGACACGGTGGCCGAAAAGTTCCATTTCGAACAGTTTTGGGATTTTTGTGTTTTCAGGTGTCAGATGAATTTTTCTGGGAGCGGTGATAATTTATCTGGAAAGTAGACTTGCCAAGCATTCCAGGGAGTCCGGTTTCATAATTTATCGATGTCTACGTTGCCCTGTAGAAATTGCCAAACCCAGACCACACGGTGGCCCAAAAGTTCCATTTCGGACAGTTTTGGGATTTTTGTGTTTTCGGGTCTCAGATGAATTTTTCTGCGAGCGGGGATAATTTTTCTAGAAAGTAGACTTGCCAAGCTTTCCAGGGAGTCCGGTTTCATAATTTATCGACGTCTACGTCGCCCTGTAGAAATTGCCAAACCCAGACCACACGGTGGCCCAAAAGTTCTATTTCGGACAGTTTTGGGATTTTTCTGTTTTCGGGTGTCAGATGAATTTTTCTGCGAGCGGTGATAATTTTTCTAGAAAGTAGACTTGCCAAGCTTTCCAGGGAGTCCGGTTTCATAATTTATCGACGTCTACGTTGCCCTCTAGAAATTGCCAAATCCAGACCACACGGTGGCCCAAAAGTTCCATTTCGGACAGTTTTGGGATTTTTGTGTTTTCGGGTGTCAGATGAATTTTTCTGCGAGCGGTGATAATTTTTCTAGAAAGTAGACTTGCCAAGCATTCCAGGAAGTCCGGTTTCATAATTTATCGACGACTACGTTGCCCTGTAGAAATTGTCAAACCCAGACCACACGGTGGCCCAAAAGTTCCATTTCGGACAGTTTTGGGATTTTTGTGTTTTCGGGCGTCAGATGAATTTTTCTGCGAGCGTCGATAATTTATTTCGAAAGGAGACTTGCCAAGCTTTCTAGGGAGTCCGGTTTCATAATTTATCGACATCTATGTTTCCCTCTAGAAATTGCGAAAGCCAGACCACACGATGGCCCAAAAGTTCTATTTCGGACAGTTTTGGGATTTTTGTGTTTTCGGGTGTCAGATGAATTTTTCTGGGAGCGGTGATAATTTATCTGGAAAGTAGACTTGCTAAGCATTCCAGGGAGTTCGGTTTCATAATTTATCGACGTCTACGTTGCCCTGTAGAAATTGCGAAACCCAGACCACACGGTGGCCCCAAAGTTCCATTTCGGACAGTTTTGGGATTTTTGTGTTTTCGGGTGTCAGATGAATTTTTCTGGGAGCGGTGATAATTTATCTGGAAAGTAGACTTGCTAAGCATTCCAGGGAGTCTGGTTTCATAATTTATCGACGTCTACGTTGCCCTGTAGAATTGCCAAAGGCAGACCACACGATGGCCCAAAAGTTCCATTTTGGACAGTTTTGGGATTTTTGTGTTTTCGGGTATCAGATGAATTTTTCTGCGAGCGGTGATAATTTTTCTAGAAAGTAGACTTGCCAAGCTTTCCAGGGAGTCCGGTTTCATAATTTATCGACGTCTACGTAGCCCTGTAGAAATTGCCAAATCCAGACCACACGGTGGCCCAAAAGTTCCATTTCGCACAGTTTTGGGATTTTTGTATTTTCGTGTGTCAGATAAATTTTTCTGCGAGCGGTGATAATTTTTCTAGAAAGTAGACTTGCCAAGCTTTCCAGGGAGTCCGGTTTCATAATTTATCAACGTCTACGCTGCCCTGTAGAAATTGCCAAACCCAGACCACACGGTGGCCCAAAAGTTCCATTTCGCACAGTTTTGGGATTTTTGTGTTTTCGTGTGTCAGATGAATTTTTCTGCGAGCGGTGATAATTTTTCTAGAAAGTAGACTTGCCAAGCTTTCCAGGGAGTCTGGTTTCATAATTTATCGACGTCTACGCTGCCCTGTAGAAATTGCCAAACCCAAACCACACGGTGGCCCAAAAGTTCCATTTCGGACAGTTTTGGGATTTTTGTGTTTTCGGGTGTCAGATGAATTTTTCTGCGAGCCGTGATAATTTTTCTAGAAAGTAGACTTGCCAAGCTTTCCAGGGAGTCCGGTTTCATAATTTATCGACGTCTACGTTGCCCTGTAGAAATTGCCAAAGCCATACCACACGATGGTCCAAAAGTTCCATTTCAGACAGTTTTGCGATTTTTGTGTTTTCGGGTGTCAGATGAATTTTTCTGGGAGCGGTGATAATTTATCTGGAAAGTAGACTTGCTAAGTATTCCAGGGAGTCTGGTTTCATAATTTATCGATGTCTACGTTGCCCTGTAGAATTGCCAAAGTCAGACCACACGATGGCCCAAAAGTTCCATTTCGGACAGTTTTGGGATTTTTGTGTTTTCGGGTGTCAGATGAATTTTTCTGCGAGCGGTGATAATTTTTCTAGAAAGTAGACTTGCCAAGCATTCCAGGAAGTCCGGTTTCATAATTTATCGACGACTACGTTGCCCTGTAGAAATTGCCAAACCCAGACCACACGGTGGCCCAAAAGTTCCATTTCAGACAGTTTTGGGATTTTTGTGTTTTCGGGCGTCAGATGAATTTTTCTGCGAGCGTCGATAATTTATTTGGAAAGGAGACTTGCCAAGCTTTCTAGGGAGTCCGGTTTCATAATTTATCGACATCTATGTTTCCCTCTAGAAATTGCGAAAGCCAGACCACACGATGGCCCAAAAGTTCCATTTCGGACAGTTTTGGGATTTTTGTGTTTTCGGGTGTCAGATGAATTTTTCTGCGAGCGGTGATAATTTATCTGGAAAGTAGACTTGCTAAGCATTCCAGGGAGTCTGGTTTCATAATTTATCGACGTCTACGTTGCCCTGTAGAATTGCCAAAGTCAGACCACACGATGGCCCAAAAGTTCCATTTTGGACAGTTTTGGGATTTTTGTGTTTTCGGGTATCAGATGAATTTTTCTGCGAGCGGTGATAATTTTTCTAGAAAGTAGACTTGCCAAGCTTTCCAGGGAGTCCGGTTTCATAATTTATCGACGTCTACGTTGCCCTGTAGAAATTGCCAAATCTAGACCACACGGTGGCCCAAAAGTTCCATTTCGCACAGTTTTGGGATTTTTGTGTTTTCGGGTGTCAGATGAATTTTTCTGCGAGCGGTGATAATTTTTCTAGAAAGTAGACTTGCCAAGCTTTCCAGGGAGTCTGATTTCATAATTTATCGACGTCTACGCTGCCCTGTAGAAATTGCCAAACCCAAACCACAGGGTGGCCCAAAAGTTCCATTTCGGACAGTTTTGGGATTTTTGTGTTTTCGGGTGTCAGATGAATTTTTCTGCGAGCGGTGATAATTTTTCTAGAAAGTAGACTTGCCAAGCATTCCAAGGAGTCCGGTTTCATAATTTATCGACGTCTACGTTGCCCTCTAGAAATTGCCAAATCCAGACCACAGGATGGCCGAAAAGTTCCATTTCGGACAGTTTTGGGATTTTTGTGTTTTCGGGTGTCAGATGAATTTTTCTGGGAGCGGTGATAATTTTTCTAGAAAGTAGACTTGCCAAGCTTTCCAGGGAGTCCGGTTTCATAATTTATCGACGTCTACGTCGCCCTGTAGAAATTGCCAAACCCAGACCACACGGTGGCCCAAAAGTTCCATTTCGCACAGTTTTGGGATTTTTGTGTTTTCGTGTGTCAGATAAATTTTTCTGCGAGCGGTGATAATTTTTCTAGAAAGTAGACTTGCCAAGCTTTCCAGGGAGTCCGGTTTCATAATTTATCAACGTCTACGCTGCCCTGTAGAAATTGCCAAACCCAGACCACACGGTGGCCCAAAAGTTCCATTTCGCACAGTTTTGGGATTTTTGTGTTTTCGTGTGTCAGATGAATTTTTCTGCGAGCGGTGATAATTTTTCTAGAAAGTAGACTTGCCAAGCTTTCCAGGGAGTCTGGTTTCATAATTTATCGACGTCTACGCTGCCCTGTAGAAATTGCCAAACCCAAACCACACGGTGGCCCAAAAGTTCCATTTCGGACAGTTTTGGGATTTTTGTGTTTTCGGGTGTCAGATGAATTTTTCTGCGAGCCGTGATAATTTTTCTAGAAAGTAGACTTGCCAAGCTTTCCAGGGAGTCCGGTTTCATAATTTATCGACGTCTACGTTGCCCTGTAGAAATTGCCAAAGCCATACCACACGATGGTCCAAAAGTTCCATTTCAGACAGTTTTGCGATTTTTGTGTTTTCGGGTGTCAGATGAATTTTTCTGGGAGCGGTGATAATTTATCTGGAAAGTAGACTTGCTAAGTATTCCAGGGAGTCTGGTTTCATAATTTATCGATGTCTACGTTGCCCTGTAGAATTGCCAAAGGCAGACCACACGATGGCCCAAAAGTTCCATTTCGGACAGTTTTGGGATTTTTGTGTTTTCGGGCGTCAGATGAATTTTTCTGCGAGCGTCGATAATTTATTTGGAAAGGAGACTTGCCAAGCTTTCTAGGGAGTCCGGTTTCATAATTTATCGACATCTATGTTTCCCTGTAGAAATTGCCAAACCCAGACCACACGGTGGCCGAAAAGTTCCATTTCGAACAGTTTTGGGATTTTTGTGTTTTCAGGTGTCAGATGAATTTTTCTGGGAGCGGTGATAATTTTTCTAGAAAGTAGACTTGCCAAGCTTTCCAGGGAGTCCGGTTTCATAATTTATCGACGTCTACGTTGCCCTCTATAAATTGCCAAATCCAGACCACACGGTGGCCCAAAAGTTCCATTTCGCACAGTTTTGGGATTTTTGTGTTTTCGTGTGTCAGATGAATTTTTCTGCGAGCGGTGATAATTTTTCTAGAAAGTAGACTTGCCAAGCTTTCCAGGGAGTCCGGTTTCATAATTTATCAACGTCTACGCTGCCCTGTAGAAATTGCCAAACCCAGACCACACGGTGGCCCAAAAGTTCCATTTCGCACAGTTTTGGGATTTTTGTGTTTTCGTGTGTCAGATGAATTTTTCTGCGAGCGGTGATAATTTTTCTAGAAAGTAGACTTGCCAAGCTTTCCAGGGAGTCTGGTTTCATAATTTATCGACGTCTACGCTGCCCTGTAGAAATTGCCAAACCCAAACCACACGGTGGCCCAAAAGTTCCATTTCGGACAGTTTTGGGATTTTTGTGTTTTCGGGTGTCAGATGAATTTTTCTGCGAGCCGTGATAATTTTTCTAGAAAGTAGACTTGCCAAGCTTTCCAGGGAGTCCGGTTTCATAATTTATCGACGTCTACGTTGCCCTCTACAAATTGCCAAATCCAGACCACAGGATGGCCGAAAAGTTCCATTTCACACAGTTTTGGCATTTCTGTGTTTTCGGGTCTCAGATAAATTTTTCTGCGAGCGGTGATAATTTTTCTAGAAAGTAGACTTGCAAAGCTTTCCAGGGAGTCCGGTTTCATAATTTATCGACGTCTACGTTGCCCTGTAGAAATTGCCAAAGCCATACCACACGATGGTCCAAAAGTTCCATTTCAGACAGTTTTGCGATTTTTGTGTTTTCGGGTGTCAGATGAATTTTTCTGGGAGCGGTGATAATTTATCTGGAAAGTAGACTTGCCAAGCATTCCAAGGAGTCCGGTTTCATAATTTATCGACGTCTACGTTGCCCTGTAGAAATTCCCAAAGCCAGACCACACGGTGGCCCAAAAGTTCCATTTCGCACAGTTTTGGGATTTTTGTGTTTTCGTGTGTCAGATGAATTTTTCTGCGAGCGGTGATAATTTTTCTAGAAAGTAGACTTGCCAAGCTTTCCAGGGAGTCCGGTTTCATAATTTATCAACGTCTACGCTGCCCTGTAGAAATTGCCAAACCCAGACCACACGGTGGCCCAAAAGTTCCATTTCGCACAGTTTTGGGATTTTTGTGTTTTCGTGTGTCAGATGAATTTTTCTGCGAGCGGTGATAATTTTTCTAGAAAGTAGACTTGCCAAGCTTTCCAGGGAGTCTGGTTTCATAATTTATCGACGTCTACGCTGCCCTGTAGAAATTGCCAAACCCAAACCACACGGTGGCCCAAAAGTTCCATTTCGGACAGTTTTGGGATTTTTGTGTTTTCGGGTGTCAGATGAATTTTTCTGCGAGCCGTGATAATTTTTCTAGAAAGTAGACTTGCCAAGCTTTCCAGGGAGTCCGGTTTCATAATTTATCGACGTCTACGTCGCCCTGTAGAAATTGCCAAACCCAGACCACACGGTGGCCCAAAAGTTCTATTTCGGACAGTTTTGGGATTTTTCTGTTTTCGGGTGTCAGATGAATTTTTCTGCGAGCGGTGATAATTTTTCTAGAAAGTAGACTTGCCAAGCTTTCCAGGGAGTCCGGTTTCATAATTTATCGACGTCTACGTTGCCCTGTAGAAATTGCCAAAGCCATACCACACGATGGTCCAAAAGTTCCATTTCAGACAGTTTTGCAATTTTTGTGTTTTCGGGTGTCAGATGAATTTTTCTGGGAGCGGTGATAATTTATCTGGAAAGTAGACTTGCTAAGCATTCCAGGGAGTCTGGTTTCATAATTTATCGATGTCTACGTTGCCCTGTAGAATTGCCAAAGGCAGACCACACGATGGCCCAAAAGTTCCATTTTGGACAGTTTTGGGATTTTTGTGTTTTCGGGTATCAGATGAATTTTTCTGCGAGCGGTGATAATTTTTCTAGAAAGTAGACTTGCCAAGCTTTCCAGGGAGTCCGGTTTCATAATTTATCGACGTCTACGCTGCCCTGTAGAAATTGCCAAACCCAAACCACACGGTGGCCCAAAAGTTCCATTTCGGACAGTTTTGGGATTTTTGTGTTTTCGGGTGTCAGATGAATTTTTCTGCGAGCCGTGATAATTTTTCTAGAAAGTAGACTTGCCAAGCTTTCCAGGGAGTCCGGTTTCATAATTTATCGACGTCTACGTCGCCCTGTAGAAATTGCCAAACCCAGACCACACGGTGGCCCAAAAGTTCTATTTCGGACAGTTTTGGGATTTTTCTGTTTTCGGGTGTCAGATGAATTTTTCTGCGAGCGGTGATAATTTTTCTAGAAAGTAGACTTGCCAAGCTTTCCAGGGAGTCCGGTTTCATAATTTATCGACGTCTAAGTTGCCCTGTAGAAATTGCCAAAGCCATACCACACGATGGTCCAAAAGTTCCATTTCAGACAGTTTTGCCATTTTTGTGTTTTCGGGTGTCAGATGAATTTTTCTGGGAGCGGTGATAATTTATCTGGAAAGTAGACTTGCTAAGCATTCCAGGGAGTCTGGTTTCATAATTTATCGATGTCTACGTTGCCCTGTAGAATTGCCAAAGGCAGACCACACGATGGCCCAAAAGTTCCATTTTGGACAGTTTTGGGATTTTTGTGTTTTCGGGTCTCAGATAAATTTTTCTGCGAGCGGTGATAATTTTTCTAGAAAGTAGACTTGCCAAGCTTTCCAGGGAGTCCGGTTTCATAATTTATCGACGTCTACGTTGCCCTGTAAAAATTGCCAAATCCAGACCACACGATGGCCCAAAAGTTCCATTTCGGACAGTTTTGGGATTTTTGTGTTTTCGGGTGTCAGATGAATTTTTCTGCGAGCGGTGATAATTTTTCTAGAAAGTAGACTTGCCAAGCTTTCCAGGGAGTCTGGTTTCATAATTTATCGACGTCTACGCTGCCCTGTAGAAATTGCCAAACCCAAACCACACGGTGGCCCAAAAGTTCCATTTCGGACAGTTTTGGGATTTTTGTGTTTTCGGGTGTCAGATGAATTTTTCTGGGAGCGGTGATAATTTATCTGGAAAGTATACTTGCCAAGCTTTCCAGGGAGTCCGGTTTCATAATTTATCGATCTCTACGTTGCCCTGTAGAAATTGCCAAACCCAGACCACACGGTGGCCGAAAAGTTCCATTTCGGACAGTTTTGGGATTTTTGTGTTTTCAGGTGTCAGATGAATTTTTCTGCGAGCGTCGATAATTTATTTGGAAAGGAGACTTGCCAAGCTTTCTAGAGAGTCCGGTTTCATAATTTATCGACATCTACGTTTCCCTCTAGAAATTGCCAAATCCAGACCACACGATGGCCCAAAAGTTCCATTTCGGACAGTTTTGGGATTTTTGTGTTTTCGGGTGTCAGATGAATTTTTCTGGGAGCGGTGATAATTTATCTGGAAAGTAGACTTGCCAAGCTTTCCAGGGAGTCCGGTTTCATAATTTATCAACGTCTACGCTGCCCTGTAGAAATTGCCAAACCCAGACCACACGGTGGCCCAAAAGTTCCATTTCGCACAGTTTTGGGATTTTTGTGTTTTCGTGTGTCAGATGAATTTTTCTGCGAGCGGTGATAATTTTTCTAGAAAGTAGACTTGCCAAGCTTTCCAGGGAGTCCGGTTTCATAATTTATCGACGTCTACGTCGCCCTGTAGAAATTGCCAAACCCAGACCACACGGTGGCCCAAAAGTTCTATTTCGGACAGTTTTGGGATTTTTCTGTTTTCGGGTGTCAGATGAATTTTTCTGCGAGCGGTGATAATTTTTCTAGAAAGTAGACTTGCCAAGCTTTCCAGGGAGTCCGGTTTCATAATTTATCGACGTCTACGTTGCCCTCTAGAAATTGCCAAATCCAGACCACACGGTGGCCCAAAAGTTCCATTTCGGACAGTTTTGGGATTTTTGTGTTTTCGGGTGTCAGATGAATTTTTCTGCGAGCGGTGATAATTTTTCTAGAAAGTAGACTTGCCAAGCATTCCAGGAAGTCCGGTTTCATAATTTATCGACGACTACGTTGCCCTGTAGAAATTGCCAAACCCAGACCACACGGTGGCCCAAAAGTTCCATTTCAGACAGTTTTGGGATTTTTGTGTTTTCGGGCGTCAGATGAATTTTTCTGCGAGCGTCGATAATTTATTTGGAAAGGAGACTTGCCAAGCTTTCTAGGGAGTCCGGTTTCATAATTTATCGACATCTATGTTTCCCTCTAGAAATTGCGAAAGCCAGACCACACGATGGCCCAAAAGTTCCATTTCGGACAGTTTTGGGATTTTTGTGTTTTCGGGTGTCAGATGAATTTTTCTGCGAGCGGTGATAATTTATCTGGAAAGTAGACTTGCTAAGCATTCCAGGGAGTCTGGTTTCATAATTTATCGACGTCTACGTTGCCCTGTAGAATTGCCAAAGTCAGACCACACGATGGCCCAAAAGTTCCATTTTGGACAGTTTTGGGATTTTTGTGTTTTCGGGTATCAGATGAATTTTTCTGCGAGCGGTGATAATTTTTCTAGAAAGTAGACTTGCCAAGCTTTCCAGGGAGTCCGGTTTCATAATTTATCGACGTCTACGTTGCCCTGTAGAAATTGCCAAATCTAGACCACACGGTGGCCCAAAAGTTCCATTTCGCACAGTTTTGGGATTTTTGTGTTTTCGGGTGTCAGATGAATTTTTCTGCGAGCGGTGATAATTTTTCTAGAAAGTAGACTTGCCAAGCTTTCCAGGGAGTCTGATTTCATAATTTATCGACGTCTACGCTGCCCTGTAGAAATTGCCAAACCCAAACCACAGGGTGGCCCAAAAGTTCCATTTCGGACAGTTTTGGGATTTTTGTGTTTTCGGGTGTCAGATGAATTTTTCTGCGAGCGGTGATAATTTTTCTAGAAAGTAGACTTGCCAAGCATTCCAAGGAGTCCGGTTTCATAATTTATCGACGTCTACGTTGCCCTCTAGAAATTGCCAAATCCAGACCACAGGATGGCCGAAAAGTTCCATTTCGGACAGTTTTGGGATTTTTGTGTTTTCGGGTGTCAGATGAATTTTTCTGGGAGCGGTGATAATTTTTCTAGAAAGTAGACTTGCCAAGCTTTCCAGGGAGTCCGGTTTCATAATTTATCGACGTCTACGTCGCCCTGTAGAAATTGCCAAACCCAGACCACACGGTGGCCCAAAAGTTCCATTTCGCACAGTTTTGGGATTTTTGTGTTTTCGTGTGTCAGATAAATTTTTCTGCGAGCGGTGATAATTTTTCTAGAAAGTAGACTTGCCAAGCTTTCCAGGGAGTCCGGTTTCATAATTTATCAACGTCTACGCTGCCCTGTAGAAATTGCCAAACCCAGACCACACGGTGGCCCAAAAGTTCCATTTCGCACAGTTTTGGGATTTTTGTGTTTTCGTGTGTCAGATGAATTTTTCTGCGAGCGGTGATAATTTTTCTAGAAAGTAGACTTGCCAAGCTTTCCAGGGAGTCTGGTTTCATAATTTATCGACGTCTACGCTGCCCTGTAGAAATTGCCAAACCCAAACCACACGGTGGCCCAAAAGTTCCATTTCGGACAGTTTTGGGATTTTTGTGTTTTCGGGTGTCAGATGTCCATAAATTATGAAACCGGACTCCCTAGAAAGCTTGGCAAGTCTACTTTGCTGATAAATTATCACCGCTCGCAGAAAAATTCATCTGACACCCGAAAACACAAAAATCCCTAAACTGTCTGAAATGGAACTTTTGGGCCATCGTGTGGCCTGGGTTTGGCAATTTCTGCAGGGTAACGTAGACGTCGATAAATTATGAAACTGGACTCCCTGGAATGCTTGGCAAGTCTACTTTCTAGAAAAATTATCACCGCTCGCAGAAAAATTCATCTGACACCTGAAAACACAAAAATCCCTAAACTGTCCGAAATGGAACTTTTGGGCCACCGTGTGGTCTGGGTTTGGCAATTTCTGCAGGGTAACGTAGACGTCGATAAATTATGAAACTGGACTCCCTGGAATGCTTGGCAAGTCTACTTTCTAGAAAAATTATCACCGCTCGCAGAAAAATTCGTCTGAGACCCGAAAACACAAAAATCCCAAAACTGTCCGAAATGGAACTTTTGGGCCAACGTGTGGTCTGGGTTTGGCAATTTCTGCAGGGCAACGTAGACGTCGATAAATTATGAAACCAGACTCCCTGGAAAGCTTGGCAAGTCTACTTTCCAGATAAATTATCACCGCTCGCAAAAAAATTCATCTGACACCTGAAAACACAAAAATCCCTAAACTGTCCGAAATGGAACTTTTGGGCCACCGTGTGGTCTGGGTTTGGCAATTTCTACAGGGCAACGTAGACGTCGATAAATTATGAAACTGGACTCCCTGGAAAGCTTGGCAAGTCTACTTTGCTGATAAATTATCACCGCTCGCAGAAAAATTCATCTGACACCCGAAAACACAAAAATCCCTAAACTGTCTGAAATGGAACTTTTGGGCCATCGTGTGGCCTGGGTTTGGCAATTTCTGCAGGGCAACGTAGACGTCGATAAATTATGAAACCGGACTCCCTAGAAAGCTTGGCAAGTCTACTTTCCAGATAAATTATCACCGCTCGCAAAAAAATTCATCTGACACCTGAAAACACAAAAATCCCTAAACTGTCCGAAATGGAACTTTTGGGCCACCGTGTGGTCTGGGTTTGGCAATTTCTACAGGGCAACATAGACGTCGATAAATTATGAAACTGGACTCCCTGGAAAGCTTGGCAAGTCTACTTTGCTGATAAATTATCACCGCTCGCAGAAAAATTCATCTGACACACGAAAACACAAAAATCCCTAAACTGTCTGAAATGGAACTTTTGGGCCATCGTGTGGCCTGGGTTTGGCAATTTCTGCAGGGCAACGTAGACGTCGATAAATTATGAAACCGGACTCCCCGGAAAGCTTGGCAAGTCTACTTTCCAGATAAATTATCACCGCTCGCAGAAAAATTCTTCTGACACCCGAAAACACAAAAATACCTAAACTGTCTGAAATGGAACTTTTGGGCCATCGTGTGGTCTGGGTTTGGCAATTTCTACAGGGCAACATAGATGTCCATAAATTATGAAACCGGACTCCCTAGAAAGCTTGGCAAGTCTACTTTCCAGATAAATTATCACCGCTCGCAAAAAAATTCATCTGACACCTGAAAACACAAAAATCCCTAAACTGTCCGAAATGGAACTTTTGGGCCACCGTGTGGTCTGGGTTTGGCAATTTCTGCAGGGCAACGTAGACGTCGATAAATTATAACACTGGACTCCCTGGAATGCTTGGCAAGTCTACTTTCTAGAAAAATTATCACCGCTCGCAGAAAAATTCATCTGAAACCCGAAAACACAAAAACTCCAAAACTGTCCGAAATGGAACTTTTGGGCCACCCTGTGGTCAGGGTTTGGCAATTTCTACAGGGCAACGTAGACGTCGATAAATTATGAAACTGGACTCCCTGGAAAGCTTGGCAAGTCTACTTTGCTGATAAATTATCACCGCTCGCAGAAAAATTCATCTGACACACGAAAACACAAAAATCCCTAAACTGTCTGAAATGGAACTTTTGGGCCATCGTGTGGCCTGGGTTTGGCAATTTCTGCAGGGCAACGTAGACGTCGATAAATTATGAAACTGGACTCCCTGGAATGCTTGGCAAGTCTACTTTCTAGAAAAATTGTCACCGCTCGCAGAAAAATTCGTCTGAGACCCGAAAACACAAAAATCCCAAAACTGTCCGAAATGGAACTTTTGGGCCAACGTGTGGTCTGGGTTTGGCAATTTCTGCAGGGCAACGTAGACGTCGATAAATTATGAAACCGGACTCCCTGGAAAGCTTGGCAAGTCTACTTTCTAGAAAAATTATCACCGCTCGCAGAAAAATTCATCTGAAACCCGAAAACACAAAAATCCCAAAACTGTCCGAAATGGAACTTTTGGGCCATAGTGTGGTCTGGATTTGGCAATTTCTAGAAGGAAACATAAATGTCGATAAATTATGAAACCGGACTCCCAGGAAAGCTTGGCAAGTGTACTTTCCAGATAAATTATCACCGCTCGCAGAAAAATTCATCTGACACTCGAAAACACAAAAATACCTAAACTGTCTGAAATGGAACTTTTGGGCCATCGTGTGGTCTGGGTTTGGCAATTTCTACAGGGCAACGTAGATGTCCATAAATTATGAAACCGGACTCCCTAGAAAGCTTGGCAAGTCTACTTTCCAGATAAATTATCACCGCTCGCAAAAAAATTCATCTGACACCTGAAAACACAAAAATCCCTAAACTGTCCGAAATGGAACTTTTGGGCCACCGTGTGGTCTGGGTTTGGCAATTTCTACAGGGCAACGTAGACGTCGATAAATTATGAAACTGGACTCCCTGGAAAGCTTGGCAAGTCTACTTTGCTGATAAATTATCACCGCTCGCAGAAAAATTCATCTGACACCCGAAAACACAAAAATCCCTAAACTGTCTGAAATGGAACTTTTGGGCCATCGTGTGGCCTGGGTTTGGCAATTTCTGCAGGGCAACGTAGACGTCGATAAATTATGAAACTGGACTCCCTGGAATGCTTGGCAAGTCTACTTTCTAGAAAAATTATCACCGCTCGCAGAAAAATTCGTCTGAGACCCGAAAACACAAAAATCCCAAAACTGTCCGAAATGGAACTTTTGGGCCAACGTGTGGTCTGGGTTTGGCAATTTCTGCAGGGCAACGTAGACGTCGATAAATTATGAAACCGGACTCCCTGGAAAGCTTGGCAAGTCTACTTTCTAGAAAAATTATCACCGCTCGCAGAAAAATTCATCTGAAACCCAAAAACACAAAAATCCCAAAACTGTCCGAAATGGAACTTTTGGGCCATAGTGTGGTCTGGATTTGGCAATTTCTAGAAGGAAACATAGATGTCGATAAATTATGAAACCGGACTCCCTGGAAAGCTTGGCAAGTCTACTTTCTAGAAAAATTATCACCGCTCGCAGAAAAATTCATCTGAAACCCGAAAACACAAAAATTCCAAAACTGTCCGAAATGGAACTTTTGGGCCACCATGTGGTCAGGGTTTGGCAATTTCTACAGGGCAACGTAGACGTCGATAAATTATGAAACCGGACTCCCCGGAAAGCTTGGCAAGTCTACTTTCCAGATAAATTATCACCGCTCGCAGAAAAATTCATCTGACACCTGAAAACACAAAAATCCCTAAACTGTCCGAAATGGAACTTTTGGGCCACCGTGTGGTCTGGGTTTGGCAATTTCTGCAGGGCAACGTAGACGTCGATAAATTATGAAACTGGACTCCCTGGAATGCTTGGCAAGTCTACTTTCTAGAAAAATTATCACCGCTCGCAGAAAAATTCCTCTGAAACCCGAAAACACAAAAACTCCAAAACTGTCCGAAATGGAACTTTTGGGCCACCATGTGGTCAGGGTTTGGCAATTTCTACAGGGCAACGTAGACGTCGATAAATTATGAAACTGGACTCCCTGGAAAGCTTGGCAAGTCTACTTTGCTGATAAATTATCACCGCTCGCAGAAAAATTCATCTGACACACGAAAACACAAAAATCCCTAAACTGTCTGAAATGGAACTTTTGGGCCATCGTGTGGCCTGGGTTTGGCAATTTCTGCAGGGCAACGTATACGTCGATAAATTATGAAACTGGACTCCCTGGAATGCTTGGCAAGTCTACTTTCTAGAAAAATTGTCACCGCTCGCAGAAAAATTCGTCTGAGACCCGAAAACACAAAAATCCCAAAACTGTCCGAAATGGAACTTTTGGGCCAACGTGTGGTCTGGGTTTGGCAATTTCTGCAGGGCAACGTAGACGTCGATAAATTATGAAACCGGACTCCCTGGAAAGCTTGGCAAGTCTACTTTCTAGAAAAATTATCACCGCTCGCAGAAAAATTCATCTGAAACCCGAAAACACAAAAATCCCAAAACTGTCCGAAATGGAACTTTTGGGCCATAGTGTGGTCTGGATTTGGCAATTTCTAGAAGGAAACATAGATGTCGATAAATTATGAAACCGGACTCCCAGGAAAGCTTGGCAAGTCTACTTTCCAGATAAATTATCACCGCTCGCAGAAAAATTCATCTGACACTCGAAAACACAAAAATACCTAAACTGTCTGAAATGGAACTTTTGGGCCATCGTGTGGTCTGGGTTTGGCAATTTCTACAGGGCAACGTAGATGTCCATAAATTATGAAACCGGACTCCCTAGAAAGCTTGGCAAGTCTACTTTCCAGATAAATTATCACCGCTCGCAAAAAAATTCATCTGACACCTGAAAACACAAAAATCCCTAAACTGTCCGAAATGGAACTTTTGGGCCACCGTGTGGTCTGGGTTTGGCAATTTCTACAGGGCAACGTAGACGTCGATAAATTATGAAACTGGACTCCCTGGAAAGCTTGGCAAGTCTACTTTGCTGATAAATTATCACCGCTCGCAGAAAAATTCATCTGACACCCGAAAACACAAAAATCCCTAAACTGTCTGAAATGGAACTTTTGGGCCATCGTGTGGCCTGGGTTTGGCAATTTCTGCAGGGCAACGTAGACGTCGATAAATTATGAAACTGGACTCCCTGGAATGCTTGGCAAGTCTACTTTCTAGAAAAATTATCACCGCTCGCAGAAAAATTCGTCTGAGACCCGAAAACACAAAAATCCCAAAACTGTCCGAAATGGAACTTTTGGGCCAACGTGTGGTCTGGGTTTGGCAATTTCTGCAGGGCAACGTAGACGTCGATAAATTATGAAACCGGACTCCCTGGAAAGCTTGGCAAGTCTACTTTCTAGAAAAATTATCACCGCTCGCAGAAAAATTCATCTGAAACCCAAAAACACAAAAATCCCAAAACTGTCCGAAATGGAACTTTTGGGCCATAGTGTGGTCTGGATTTGGCAATTTCTAGAAGGAAACATAGATGTCGATAAATTATGAAACCGGACTCCCTGGAAAGCTTGGCAAGTCTACTTTCTAGAAAAATTATCACCGCTCGCAGAAAAATTCATCTGAAACCCGAAAACACAAAAATTCCAAAACTGTCCGAAATGGAACTTTTGGGCCACCATGTGGTCAGGGTTTGGCAATTTCTACAGGGCAACGTAGACGTCGATAAATTATGAAACCGGACTCCCCGGAAAGCTTGGCAAGTCTACTTTCCAGATAAATTATCACCGCTCGCAGAAAAATTCATCTGACACCTGAAAACACAAAAATCCCTAAACTGTCCGAAATGGAACTTTTGGGCCACCGTGTGGTCTGGGTTTGGCAATTTCTGCAGGGCAACGTAGACGTCGATAAATTATGAAACTGGACTCCCTGGAATGCTTGGCAAGTCTACTTTCTAGAAAAATTATCACCGCTCGCAGAAAAATTCCTCTGAAACCCGAAAACACAAAAACTCCAAAACTGTCCGAAATGGAACTTTTGGGCCACCATGTGGTCAGGGTTTGGCAATTTCTACAGGGCAACGTAGACGTCGATAAATTATGAAACTGGACTCCCTGGAAAGCTTGGCAAGTCTACTTTGCTGATAAATTATCACCGCTCGCAGAAAAATTCATCTGACACACGAAAACACAAAAATCCCTAAACTGTCTGAAATGGAACTTTTGGGCCATCGTGTGGCCTGGGTTTGGCAATTTCTGCAGGGCAACGTATACGTCGATAAATTATGAAACTGGACTCCCTGGAATGCTTGGCAAGTCTACTTTCTAGAAAAATTGTCACCGCTCGCAGAAAAATTCGTCTGAGACCCGAAAACACAAAAATCCCAAAACTGTCCGAAATGGAACTTTTGGGCCAACGTGTGGTCTGGGTTTGGCAATTTCTGCAGGGCAACGTAGACGTCGATAAATTATGAAACCGGACTCCCTGGAAAGCTTGGCAAGTCTACTTTCTAGAAAAATTATCACCGCTCGCAGAAAAATTCATCTGAAACCCGAAAACACAAAAATCCCAAAACTGTCCGAAATGGAACTTTTGGGCCATAGTGTGGTCTGGATTTGGCAATTTCTAGAAGGAAACATAGATGTCGATAAATTATGAAACCGGACTCCCAGGAAAGCTTGGCAAGTCTACTTTCCAGATAAATTATCACCGCTCGCAGAAAAATTCATCTGACACTCGAAAACACAAAAATACCTAAACTGTCTGAAATGGAACTTTTGGGCCATCGTGTGGTCTGGGTTTGGCAATTTCTACAGGGCAACGTAGATGTCCATAAATTATGAAACCGGACTCCCTAGAAAGCTTGGCAAGTCTACTTTCCAGATAAATTATCACCGCTCGCAAAAAAATTCATCTGACACCTGAAAACACAAAAATCCCTAAACTGTCCGAAATGGAACTTTTGGGCCACCGTGTGGTCTGGGTTTGGCAATTTCTACAGGGCAACGTAGACGTCGATAAATTATGAAACTGGACTCCCTGGAAAGCTTGGCAAGTCTACTTTGCTGATAAATTATCACCGCTCGCAGAAAAATTCATCTGACACCCGAAAACACAAAAATCCCTAAACTGTCTGAAATGGAACTTTTGGGCCATCGTGTGGCCTGGGTTTGGCAATTTCTGCAGGGCAACGTAGACGTCGATAAATTATGAAACTGGACTCCCTGGAATGCTTGGCAAGTCTACTTTCTAGAAAAATTATCACCGCTCGCAGAAAAATTCGTCTGAGACCCGAAAACACAAAAATCCCAAAACTGTCTGAAATGGAACTTTTGGGCCAACGTGTGGTCTGGGTTTGGCAATTTCTGCAGGGCAACGTAGACGTCGATAAATTATGAAACCGGACTCCCCGGAAAGCTTGGCAAGTCTACTTTCCAGATAAATTATCACCGCTCGCAGAAAAATTCATCTGACACCCGAAAACACAAAAATCCCTAAACTGTCTGAAATGGAACTTTTGGGCCATCGTGTGGCTTGGGTTTGGCAATTTCTGCAGGGCAACGTAGACGTCGATAAATTATGAAACTGGACTCCCTGGAATGCTTGGCAAGTCTACTTTCTAGAAAAATTATCACCGCTCGCAGAAAAATTCGTCTGAGACCCGAAAACACAAAAATCCCAAAACTGTCCGAAATGGAACTTTTGGGCCAACGTGTGGTCTGGGTTTGGCAATTTCTGCAGGGCAACGTAGACGTCGATAAATTATGAAACCGGACTCCCTGGAAAGCTTGGCAAGTCTACTTTCTAGAAAAATTATCACCGCTCGCAGAAAAATTCATCTGAAACCCGAAAACACAAAAATCCCAAAACTGTCCGAAATGGAACTTTTGGGTCATAGTGTGGTCTGGATTTGGCAATTTCTAGAAGGAAACATAGATGTCGATAAATTATGAAACCGGACTCCCAGGAAAGCTTGGCAAGTCTACTTTCCAGATAAATTATCACCGCTCGCAGAAAAATTCATCTGACACTCGAAAACACAAAAATACCTAAACTGTCTGAAATGGAACTTTTGGGCCATCGTGTGGTCTGGGTTTGGCAATTTCTACAGGGCAACGTAGATGTCCATAAATTATGAAACCGGACTCCCTAGAAAGCTTGGCAAGTCTACTTTCCAGATAAATTATCACCGCTCGCAAAAAAATTCATCTGACACCTGAAAACACAAAAATCCCTAAACTGTCCGAAATGGAACTTTTGGGCCACCGTGTGGTCTGGGTTTGGCAATTTCTACAGGGCAACGTAGACGTCGATAAATTATGAAACTGGACTCCCTGGAAAGCTTGGCAAGTCTACTTTGCTGATAAATTATCACCGCTCGCAGAAAAATTCATCTGACACCCGAAAACACAAAAATCCCTAAACTGTCTGAAATGGAACTTTTGGGCCATCGTGTGGCCTGGGTTTGGCAATTTCTGCAGGGCAACGTAGACGTCGATAAATTATGAAACCGGACTCCCTAGAAAGCTTGGCAAGTCTACTTTCCAGATAAATTATCACCGCTCGCAAAAAAATTCATCTGACACCTGAAAACACAAAAATCCCTAAACTGTCCGAAATGGAACTTTTGGGCCACCGTGTGGTCTGGGTTTGGCAATTTCTACAGGGCAACGTAGACGTCGATAAATTATGAAACTGGACTCCCTGGAAAGCTTGGCAAGTCTACTTTGCTGATAAATTATCACCGCTCGCAGAAAAATTCATCTGACACACGAAAACACAAAAATCCCTAAACTGTCTGAAATGGAACTTTTGGGCCATCGTGTGGCCTGGGTTTGGCAATTTCTGCAGGGCAACGTAGACGTCGATAAATTATGAAACTGGACTCCCTGGAATGCTTGGCAAGTCTACTTTCTAGAAAAATTATCACCGCTCGCAGAAAAATTCGTCTGAGACCCGAAAACACAAAAATCCCAAAACTGTCCGAAATGGAACTTTTGGGCCAACGTGTGGTCTGGGTTTGGCAATTTCTGCAGGGCAACGTAGACGTCGATAAATTATGAAACCGGACTCCCTGGAAAGCTTGGCAAGTCTACTTTCTAGAAAAATTATCACCGCTCGCAGAAAAATTCATCTGACACCCGAAAACACAAAAATCCCTAAACTGTCTGAAATGGAACTTTTGGGCCATCGTGTGGCCTGGGTTTGGCAATTTCTGCAGGGCAACGTAGACGTCGATAAATTATGAAACTGGACTCCCTGGAATGCTTGGCAAGTCTACTTTCTAGAAAAATCATCACCGCTCGCAGAAAAATTCGTCTGAGACCCGAAAACACAAAAATCCCAAAACTGTCCGAAATGGAACTTTTGGGCCAACGTGTGGTCTGGGTTTGGCAATTTCTGCAGGGCAACGTAGACGTCGATAAATTATGAAACCGGACTCCCTGGAAAGCTTGGCAAGTCTACTTTCTAGATAAATTATCACCGCTCGCAGAAAAATTCATCTGACACCCGAAAACACAAAAATCCCTAAACTGTCTGAAATGGAACTTTTGGGCCATCGTGTGGCTTGGGTTTGGCAATTTCTGCAGGGTAACGTAGACGTCGATAAATTATGAAACTGGACTCCCTGGAATGCTTGGCAAGTCTACTTTCTAGAAAAATTATCACCGCTCGCAGAAAAATTCGTCTGAGACCCGAAAACACAAAAATCCCAAAACTGTCCGAAATGGAACTTTTGGGCCAACGTGTGGTCTGGGTTTGGCAATTTCTGCAGGGCAACGTAGACGTCGATAAATTATGAAACCAGACTCCCTGGAAAGCTTGGCAAGTCTACTTTCCAGATAAATTATCACCGCTCGCAGAAAAATTCATCTGACACACGAAAACACAAAAATACCTAAACTGTCTGAAATGGAACTTTTGGGCCATCGTGTGGTCTGGGCAATTTCTACAGGGCAACGTAGACGTCGATAAATTATGAAACCGGACTCCCTGGAAAGCTTGGCAAGTCTACTTTCCAGATAAATTATCACCGCTCGCAAAAAAATTCGTCTGAGACCCGAAAACACAAAAATCCCAAAACTGTCTGAAATGGAACTTTTGGGCCAACGTGTGGTCTGGGTTTGGCAATTTCTGCAGGGTAACGTAGACGTCGATAAATTATGAAACTGGACTCCCTGGAAAGCTTGGCAAGTCTACTTTCTAGAAAAATTATCACCGCTCGCAGAAAAATTCATCTGAGACCCGAAAACACAAAAATCCCTAAACTGTCCGAAATGGAACTTTTGGGCCACCGTGTGGTCTGGGTTTGGCAATTTCTGCAGGGCAACGTAGACGTCGATAAATTATGAAACCGGACTCCCTGGAAAGCTTGGCAAGTCTACTTTCTAGATAAATTATCACCGCTCGCAGAAAAATTCATCTGACACCTGAAAACACAAAAATCCCTAAACTGTCCGAAATGGAACTTTTGGGCCACCGTGTGGTCTGGGTTTTGCAATTTCTACAGGGCAACGTAGACGTCGATAAATTATGAAACTGGACTCCCTGGAATGCTTGGCAAGTCTACTTTCTAGAAAAATTATCACCGCTCGCAGAAAAATTCGTCTGAGACCCGAAAACACAAAAATCCCAAAACTGTCCGAAATGGAACTTTTGGGCCACCGTGTGGTCTGGCTTTGGCAATTCTACAGGGCAACGTAGACGTCGATAAATTATGAAACTGGACTCCCTGGAATGCTTGGCAAGTCTACTTTCTAGAAAAATTATCACCGCTCGCAGAAAAATTCATTTGACACCCGAAAACACAAAAATCCCAAAACTGTCCGAAATGGAACTTTTGGGCCAACGTGTGGCTGGGTTTGGCAATTTCTGCAGGGCAACGTAGACGTCGATAAATTATGAAACTGGACTCCCTGGAATGCTTGGCAAGTCTACTTTCTAGAAAAATTATCACCGCTCGCAGAAAAATTCGTCTAAGACCCGAAAACACAAAAATCCCAAAACTGTCCGAAATGGAACTTTTGGGCCAACGTGTGGTCTGGGTTTGGCAATTTCTGCAGGGCAACGTAGACGTCGATAAATTATGAAAATGGACTCCCTGGAATGCTTGGCAAGTCTACTTTCTAGAAAAATTATCACCGCTCGCAGAAAAATTCGTCTGAGACCCGAAAACACAAAAATCCCAAAACTGTCCGGAATGGAACTTTTGGGCCACCGTGTGGTCTGGCTTTGGCAATTCTACAGGGCAACGTAGACGTCGATAAATTATGAAACTGGACTCCCTGGAATGCTTGGCAAGTCTACTTTCTAGAAAAATTATCACCGCTCGCAGAAAAATTCATTTGACACCCGAAAACACAAAAATCCCAAAACTGTCCGAAATGGAACTTTTGGGCCAACGTGTGGCTGGGTTTGGCAATTTCTGCAGGGCAACGTAGACGTCGATAAATTATGAAACCGGACTCCCTGGAAAGCTTGGCAAGTCTACTTTCTAGAAAAATTATCACCGCTCGCAGAAAAATTCGTCTGAGACCCGAAAACACAAAAATCCCAAAACTGTCCGAAATGGAACTTTTGGGCCAACGTGTGGTCTGGGTTTGGCAATTTCTGCAGGGCAACGTAGACGTCGATAAATTATGAAACCGGACTCCCTGGAAAGCTTGGCAAGTCTACTTTCTAGATAAATTATCACCGCTCGCAGAAAAATTCATCTGACACCCGAAAACACAAAAATCCCTAAACTGTCTGAAATGGAACTTTTGGGCCATCGTGTGGCCTGGGTTTGGCAATTTCTGCAGGGTAACGTAGACGTCGATAAATTATGAAACCGGACTCCCTGGAAAGCTTGGCAAGTCTACTTTCTAGAAAAATTATCACCGCTCGCAGAAAAATTCATCTGAAACCCGAAAACACAAAAATTCCAAAACTGTCCGAAATGGAACTTTTGGGCCACCATGTGGTCAGGGTTTGGCAATTCTACAGGGCAACGTAGACATTGATAAATTATGAAACTGGACTCCCTGGAATGCTTGGCAAGTGTACTTTCTAGAAAAATTATCACCGCTCGCAGAAAAATTCGTCTGAGACCCGAAAACACAAAAATCCCAAAACTGTCCGAAATGGAACTTTTGAGCCACCGTGTGGTCAGGGTTTGGCAATTTCTGCAGGGCAACGTAGACGTCGATAAATTATGAAACCGGACTCCCTGGAAAGCTTGGCAAGTCTACTTTCTAGAAAAATTATCACCGCTCGCAGAAAAATTCATCTGAGACCCGAAAACACAAAAATCCCTAAACTGTCCGAAATGGAACTTTTGGGCCACCGTGTGGTCTGGGTTTGGCAATTTCTGCAGGGCAACGTAGACGTCGATAAATTATGAAACCGGACTCCCTGGAAAGCTTGGCAAGTCTACTTTCTAGATAAATTATCACCGCTCGTAGAAAAATTCATCTGACACCCGAAAACACAAAAATCCCTAAACTGTCTGAAATGGAACTTTTGGGCCATCGTGTGGCCTGGGTTTGGCAATTTCTGCAGGGTAACGTAGACGTCGATAAATTATGAAACTGGACTCCCTGGAATGCTTGGCAAGTCTACTTTCTAGAAAAATTATCACCGCTCGCAGAAAAATTCGTCTGAGACCCGAAAACATAAAAATCCCAAAACTGTCCGAAATGGAACTTTTGGGCCAACGTGTGGTCTGGGTTTGGAAATTTCTGCAGGGCAACGTAGACGTCGATAAATTATGAAACCTGACTCCCTGGAAAGCTTGGCAAGTCTACTTTCTAGATAAATTATCACCGCTCGCAGAAAAATTCATCTGACACCCGAAAACACAAAAATCCCTAAACTGTCTGAAATGGAACTTTTGGGCCATCGTGTGGCCTGGGTTTGGCAATTTCTGCAGGGTAACGTAGACGTCGATAAATTATGAAACCGGACTCCCTGGAAAGCTTGGCAAGTCTACTTTCTAGAAAAATTATCACCGCTCGCAGAAAAATTCGTCTGAGACCCGAAAACACAAAAATCCCAAAACTGTCCGAAATGGAACTTTTGGGCCAACGTGTGGTCTGGGTTTGGCAATTTCTGCAGGGCAACGTAGACGTCGATAAATTATGAAACCAGACTCCCTGGAAAGCTTGGCAAGTCTACTTTCTAGATAAATTATCACCGCTCGCAGAAAAATTCATCTGACACCCGAAAACACAAAAATCCCTAAACTGTCTGAAATGGAACTTTTGGGCTATCGTGTGGCCTGGGTTTGGCAATTTCTAGAAGGCAACGTAGACGTCGATAAATTATGAAACCGGACTCCCTGGAAAGCTTGGCAAGTCTACTTTCTAGAAAAATTATCACCGCTCACAGAAAAATTCATCTGAAACCCGAAAACACAAAAATCCCAAAACTGTCCGAAATGGAACTTTTGGGCCACCGTGTGGTCAGGGTTTGGCAATTTCTGCAGGGCAACGTAGACGTCGATAAATTATGAAACCGGACTCCCTGGAAAGCTTGGCAAGTCTACTTTCTAGAAAAATTATCACCGCTCGCAGAAAAATTCATCTGAGACCCGAAAACACAAAAATCCCTAAACTGTCCGAAATGGAACTTTTGGGCCACCGTGTGGTCTGGGTTTGGCAATTTCTGCAGGGTAACGTAGACGTCGATAAATTATGAAACTGGACTCCCTGGAATGCTTGGCAAGTCTACTTTCTAGAAAAATTATCACCGCTCGCAGAAAAATTCGTCTGAGACCCGAAAACACAAAAATCCCAAAACTGTCTGAAATGGAACTTTTGGGCCAACGTGTGGTCTGGGTTTGGCAATTTCTGCAGGGTAACGTAGACGTCGATAAATTATGAAACTGGACTCCCTGGAATGCTTGGCAAGTCTACTTTCTAGATAAATTATCACCGCTCGCAGAAAAATTCATCTGACACCCGAAAACACAAAAATCCCTAAACTGTCTGAAATGGAACTTTTGGGCCATCGTGTGGCCTGGGTTTGGCAATTTCTGCAGGGTAACGTAGACGTCGATAAATTATGAAACCGGACTCCCTGGAAAGCTTGGCAAGTCTACTTTCTAGAAAAATTATCACCGCTCGCAGAAAAATTCATCTGAAACCCGAAAACACAAAAATTCCAAAACTGTCCGAAATGGAACTTTTGGGCCACCATGTGGTCAGGGTTTGGCAATTCTACAGGGCAACGTAGACATTGATAAATTACGAAACTTGACTCCCTGGAATGCTTGGCAAGTGTACTTTCTAGAAAAATTATCACCGCTCGCAGAAAAATTCGTCTGAGACCCGAAAACACAAAAATCCCAAAACTGTCCGAAATGGAACTTTTGGGCCACCGTGTGGTCAGGGTTTGGCAATTTCTGCAGGGCAACGTAGACGTCGATAAATTATGAAACCGGACTCCCTGGAAAGCTTGGCAAGTCTACTTTCTAGAAAAATTATCACCGCTCGCAGAAAAATTCATCTGAGACCCGAAAACACAAAAATCCCTAAACTGTCCGAAATGGAACTTTTGGGCCACCGTGTGGTCTGGGTTTGGCAATTTCTGCAGGGCAACGTAGACGTCGATAAATTATGAAACCGGACTCCCTGGAAAGCTTGGCAAGTCTACTTTCTAGATAAATTATCACCGCTCGCAGAAAAATTCATCTGACACCCGAAAACACAAAAATCCCTAAACTGTCGAAATGGAACTTTTGGGCCATCGTGTGGCCTGGGTTTGGCAATTTCTGCAGGGTAACGTAGACGTCGATAAATTATGAAACCGGACTCCCTGGAAAGCTTGGCAAGTCTACTTTCTAGAAAAATTATCACCGCTCGCAGAAAAATTCATCTGAAACCCGAAAACACAAAAATTCCAAAACTGTCCGAAATGGAACTTTTGGGCCACCATGTGGTCAGGGTTTGGCAATTCTACAGGGCAACGTAGACATTGATAAATTATGAAACCGGACTCCCTGGAAAGCTTGGCAAGTCTACTTTCTAGAAAAATTATCACCGCTCGCAGAAAAATTCATCTGAAACCCGAAAACACAAAAATTCCAAAACTGTCCGAAATGGAACTTTTGGGCCACCATGTGGTCAGGGTTTGGCAATTCTACAGGGCAACGTAGACATTGATAAATTACGAAACTGGACTCCCTGGAATGCTTGGCAAGTGTACTTTCTAGAAAAATTATCACCGCTCGCAGAAAAATTCGTCTGAGACCCGAAAACACAAAAATCCCAAAACTGTCCGAAATGGAACTTTTGGGCCACCGTGTGGTCAGGGTTTGGCAATTTCTGCAGGGCAACGTAGACGTCGATAAATTATGAAACTGGACTCCCTGGAATGCTTGGCAAGTCTACTTTCTAGAAAAATTATCACCGCTCGCAGAAAAATTCGTCTGAGACCCGAAAACACAAAAATCCCAAAACTGTCCGAAATGGAACTTTTGGGCCAACGTGTGGTCTGGGTTTGGCAATTTCTGCAGGGCAACGTAGACGTCGATAAATTATGAAACCAGACTCCCTGGAAAGCTTGGCAAGTCTACTTTCTAGATAAATTATCACCGCTCGCAGAAAAATTCATCTGACACCCGAAAACACAAAAATCCCTAAACTGTCTGAAATGGAACTTTTGGGCCATCGTGTGGCCTGGGTTTGGCAATTTCTGCAGGGTAACGTAGACGTCGATAAATTATGAAACCGGACTCCCTGGAAAGCTTGGCAAGTCTACTTTCTAGAAAAATTATCACCGCTCGCAGAAAAATTCATCTGACACCCGAAAAGACAAAAATCCCTAAACTGTCTGAAATGGAACTTTTGGGCCATCGTGTGGCCTGGGTTTGGCAATTTCTGCAGGGTAACGTAGACGTCGATAAATTATGAAACCGGACTCCCTGGAAAGCTTGGCAAGTCTACTTTCTAGAAAAATTATCACCGCTCGCAGAAAAATTCGTCTGAGACCCGAAAACACAAAAATCCCAAAACTGTCCGAAATGGAACTTTTGGGCCAACGTGTGGTCTGGGTTTGGCAATTTCTGCAGGGCAACGTAGACGTCGATAAATTATGAAACCAGACTCCCTGGAAAGCTTGGCAAGTCTACTTTCTAGATAAATTATCACCGCTCGCAGAAAAATTCATCTGACACCCGAAAACACAAAAATCCCTAAACTGTCTGAAATGGAACTTTTGGGCCATCGTGTGGCCTGGGTTTGGCAATTTCTAGAAGGCAACGTAGACGTCGATAAATTATGAAACCGGACTCCCTGGAAAGCTTGGCAAGTCTACTTTCTAGAAAAATTATCACCGCTCACAGAAAAATTCATCTGAAACACGAAAACACAAAAATCCCTAAACTGTCTGAAATGGAACTTTTGGGCCATCGTGTGGCCTGGGTTTGGCAATTTCTGCAGGGTAACGTAGACGTCGATAAATTATGAAACCGGACTCCCTGGAAAGCTTGGCAAGTCTACTTTCTAGAAAAATTATCACCGCTCGCAGAAAAATTCATCTGAAACCCGAAAACACAAAAATTCCAAAACTGTCCGAAATGGAACTTTTGGGCCACCATGTGGTCAGGGTTTGGCAATTCTACAGGGCAACGTAGACATTGATAAATTATGAAACCGGACTCCCTGGAAAGCTTGGCAAGTCTACTTTCTAGAAAAATTATCACCGCTCGCAGAAAAATTCATCTGAAACCCGAAAACACAAAAATTCCAAAACTGTCCGAAATGGAACTTTTGGGCCACCATGTGGTCAGGGTTTGGCAATTCTACAGGGCAACGTAGACATTGATAAATTACGAAACTGGACTCCCTGGAATGCTTGGCAAGTGTACTTTCTAGAAAAATTATCACCGCTCGCAGAAAAATTCGTCTGAGACCCGAAAACACAAAAATCCCAAAACTGTCCGAAATGGAACTTTTGGGCCACCGTGTGGTCAGGGTTTGGCAATTTCTGCAGGGCAACGTAGACGTCGATAAATTATGAAACTGGACTCCCTGGAATGCTTGGCAAGTCTACTTTCTAGAAAAATTATCACCGCTCGCAGAAAAATTCGTCTGAGACCCGAAAACACAAAAATCCCAAAACTGTCCGAAATGGAACTTTTGGGCCACCGTGTGGTCAGGGTTTGGCAATTTCTGCAGGGCAACGTAGACGTCGATAAATTATGAAACCGGACTCCCTGGAAAGCTTGGCAAGTCTACTTTCTAGAAAAATTATCACCGCTCGCAGAAAAATTCATCTGAGACCCGAAAACACAAAAATCCCTAAACTGTCCGAAATGGAACTTTTGGGCCACCGTGTGGTCTGGGTTTGGCAATTTCTGCAGGGCAACGTAGACGTCGATAAATTATGAAACCGGACTCCCTGGAAAGCTTGGCAAGTCTACTTTCTAGAAAAATTATCACCGCTCACAGAAAAATTCATCTGAAACCCGAAAACACAAAAATCCCTAAACTGTCTGAAATGGAACTTTTGGGCCATCGTGTGGCCTGGGTTTGGCAATTTCTGCAGGGCAACGTAGACGTCGATAAATTATGAAACTGGACTCCCTGGAATGCTTGGCAAGTCTACTTTCTAGAAAAATTATCACCGCTCGCAGAAAAATTCGTCTGAGACCCGAAAACACAAAAATCCCAAAACTGTCCGAAATGGAACTTTTGGGCCAACGTGTGGTCTGGGTTTGGCAATTTCTGCAGGGCAACGTAGACGTCGATAAATTATGAAACCGGACTCCCTGGAAAGCTTGGCAAGTCTACTTTCTAGAAAAATTATCACCGCTCGCAGAAAAATTCATCTGAAACCCAAAAACACAAAAATCCCAAAACTGTCCGAAATGGAACTTTTGGGCCATAGTGTGGTCTGGATTTGGCAATTTCTAGAAGGAAACATAGATGTCGATAAATTATGAAACCGGACTCCCTGGAAAGCTTGGCAAGTCTACTTTCTAGAAAAATTATCACCGCTCGCAGAAAAATTCATCTGAAACCCGAAAACACAAAAATTCCAAAACTGTCCGAAATGGAACTTTTGGGCCACCATGTGGTCAGGGTTTGGCAATTTCTACAGGGCAACGTAGACGTCGATAAATTATGAAACCGGACTCCCCGGAAAGCTTGGCAAGTCTACTTTCCAGATAAATTATCACCGCTCGCAGAAAAATTCATCTGACACCTGAAAACACAAAAATCCCTAAACTGTCCGAAATGGAACTTTTGGGCCACCGTGTGGTCTGGGTTTGGCAATTTCTGCAGGGCAACGTAGACGTCGATAAATTATGAAACTGGACTCCCTGGAATGCTTGGCAAGTCTACTTTCTAGAAAAATTATCACCGCTCGCAGAAAAATTCCTCTGAAACCCGAAAACACAAAAACTCCAAAACTGTCCGAAATGGAACTTTTGGGCCACCATGTGGTCAGGGTTTGGCAATTTCTACAGGGCAACGTAGACGTCGATAAATTATGAAACTGGACTCCCTGGAAAGCTTGGCAAGTCTACTTTGCTGATAAATTATCACCGCTCGCAGAAAAATTCATCTGACACACGAAAACACAAAAATCCCTAAACTGTCTGAAATGGAACTTTTGGGCCATCGTGTGGCCTGGGTTTGGCAATTTCTGCAGGGCAACGTATACGTCGATAAATTATGAAACTGGACTCCCTGGAATGCTTGGCAAGTCTACTTTCTAGAAAAATTGTCACCGCTCGCAGAAAAATTCGTCTGAGACCCGAAAACACAAAAATCCCAAAACTGTCCGAAATGGAACTTTTGGGCCAACGTGTGGTCTGGGTTTGGCAATTTCTGCAGGGCAACGTAGACGTCGATAAATTATGAAACCGGACTCCCTGGAAAGCTTGGCAAGTCTACTTTCTAGAAAAATTATCACCGCTCGCAGAAAAATTCATCTGAAACCCGAAAACACAAAAATCCCAAAACTGTCCGAAATGGAACTTTTGGGCCATAGTGTGGTCTGGATTTGGCAATTTCTAGAAGGAAACATAGATGTCGATAAATTATGAAACCGGACTCCCAGGAAAGCTTGGCAAGTCTACTTTCCAGATAAATTATCACCGCTCGCAGAAAAATTCATCTGACACTCGAAAACACAAAAATACCTAAACTGTCTGAAATGGAACTTTTGGGCCATCGTGTGGTCTGGGTTTGGCAATTTCTACAGGGCAACGTAGATGTCCATAAATTATGAAACCGGACTCCCTAGAAAGCTTGGCAAGTCTACTTTCCAGATAAATTATCACCGCTCGCAAAAAAATTCATCTGACACCTGAAAACACAAAAATCCCTAAACTGTCCGAAATGGAACTTTTGGGCCACCGTGTGGTCTGGGTTTGGCAATTTCTACAGGGCAACGTAGACGTCGATAAATTATGAAACTGGACTCCCTGGAAAGCTTGGCAAGTCTACTTTGCTGATAAATTATCACCGCTCGCAGAAAAATTCATCTGACACCCGAAAACACAAAAATCCCTAAACTGTCTGAAATGGAACTTTTGGGCCATCGTGTGGCCTGGGTTTGGCAATTTCTGCAGGGCAACGTAGACGTCGATAAATTATGAAACTGGACTCCCTGGAATGCTTGGCAAGTCTACTTTCTAGAAAAATTATCACCGCTCGCAGAAAAATTCGTCTGAGACCCGAAAACACAAAAATCCCAAAACTGTCTGAAATGGAACTTTTGGGCCAACGTGTGGTCTGGGTTTGGCAATTTCTGCAGGGCAACGTAGACGTCGATAAATTATGAAACCGGACTCCCCGGAAAGCTTGGCAAGTCTACTTTCCAGATAAATTATCACCGCTCGCAGAAAAATTCATCTGACACCCGAAAACACAAAAATCCCTAAACTGTCTGAAATGGAACTTTTGGGCCATCGTGTGGCTTGGGTTTGGCAATTTCTGCAGGGCAACGTAGACGTCGATAAATTATGAAACTGGACTCCCTGGAATGCTTGGCAAGTCTACTTTCTAGAAAAATTATCACCGCTCGCAGAAAAATTCGTCTGAGACCCGAAAACACAAAAATCCCAAAACTGTCCGAAATGGAACTTTTGGGCCAACGTGTGGTCTGGGTTTGGCAATTTCTGCAGGGCAACGTAGACGTCGATAAATTATGAAACCGGACTCCCTGGAAAGCTTGGCAAGTCTACTTTCTAGAAAAATTATCACCGCTCGCAGAAAAATTCATCTGAAACCCGAAAACACAAAAATCCCAAAACTGTCCGAAATGGAACTTTTGGGTCATAGTGTGGTCTGGATTTGGCAATTTCTAGAAGGAAACATAGATGTCGATAAATTATGAAACCGGACTCCCAGGAAAGCTTGGCAAGTCTACTTTCCAGATAAATTATCACCGCTCGCAGAAAAATTCATCTGACACTCGAAAACACAAAAATACCTAAACTGTCTGAAATGGAACTTTTGGGCCATCGTGTGGTCTGGGTTTGGCAATTTCTACAGGGCAACGTAGATGTCCATAAATTATGAAACCGGACTCCCTAGAAAGCTTGGCAAGTCTACTTTCCAGATAAATTATCACCGCTCGCAAAAAAATTCATCTGACACCTGAAAACACAAAAATCCCTAAACTGTCCGAAATGGAACTTTTGGGCCACCGTGTGGTCTGGGTTTGGCAATTTCTACAGGGCAACGTAGACGTCGATAAATTATGAAACTGGACTCCCTGGAAAGCTTGGCAAGTCTACTTTGCTGATAAATTATCACCGCTCGCAGAAAAATTCATCTGACACCCGAAAACACAAAAATCCCTAAACTGTCTGAAATGGAACTTTTGGGCCATCGTGTGGCCTGGGTTTGGCAATTTCTGCAGGGCAACGTAGACGTCGATAAATTATGAAACCGGACTCCCTAGAAAGCTTGGCAAGTCTACTTTCCAGATAAATTATCACCGCTCGCAAAAAAATTCATCTGACACCTGAAAACACAAAAATCCCTAAACTGTCCGAAATGGAACTTTTGGGCCACCGTGTGGTCTGGGTTTGGCAATTTCTACAGGGCAACGTAGACGTCGATAAATTATGAAACTGGACTCCCTGGAAAGCTTGGCAAGTCTACTTTGCTGATAAATTATCACCGCTCGCAGAAAAATTCATCTGACACACGAAAACACAAAAATCCCTAAACTGTCTGAAATGGAACTTTTGGGCCATCGTGTGGCCTGGGTTTGGCAATTTCTGCAGGGCAACGTAGACGTCGATAAATTATGAAACTGGACTCCCTGGAATGCTTGGCAAGTCTACTTTCTAGAAAAATTATCACCGCTCGCAGAAAAATTCGTCTGAGACCCGAAAACACAAAAATCCCAAAACTGTCCGAAATGGAACTTTTGGGCCAACGTGTGGTCTGGGTTTGGCAATTTCTGCAGGGCAACGTAGACGTCGATAAATTATGAAACCGGACTCCCTGGAAAGCTTGGCAAGTCTACTTTCTAGAAAAATTATCACCGCTCGCAGAAAAATTCATCTGACACCCGAAAACACAAAAATCCCTAAACTGTCTGAAATGGAACTTTTGGGCCATCGTGTGGCCTGGGTTTGGCAATTTCTGCAGGGCAACGTAGACGTCGATAAATTATGAAACTGGACTCCCTGGAATGCTTGGCAAGTCTACTTTCTAGAAAAATCATCACCGCTCGCAGAAAAATTCGTCTGAGACCCGAAAACACAAAAATCCCAAAACTGTCCGAAATGGAACTTTTGGGCCAACGTGTGGTCTGGGTTTGGCAATTTCTGCAGGGCAACGTAGACGTCGATAAATTATGAAACCGGACTCCCTGGAAAGCTTGGCAAGTCTACTTTCTAGATAAATTATCACCGCTCGCAGAAAAATTCATCTGACACCCGAAAACACAAAAATCCCTAAACTGTCTGAAATGGAACTTTTGGGCCATCGTGTGGCTTGGGTTTGGCAATTTCTGCAGGGTAACGTAGACGTCGATAAATTATGAAACTGGACTCCCTGGAATGCTTGGCAAGTCTACTTTCTAGAAAAATTATCACCGCTCGCAGAAAAATTCGTCTGAGACCCGAAAACACAAAAATCCCAAAACTGTCCGAAATGGAACTTTTGGGCCAACGTGTGGTCTGGGTTTGGCAATTTCTGCAGGGCAACGTAGACGTCGATAAATTATGAAACCAGACTCCCTGGAAAGCTTGGCAAGTCTACTTTCCAGATAAATTATCACCGCTCGCAGAAAAATTCATCTGACACACGAAAACACAAAAATACCTAAACTGTCTGAAATGGAACTTTTGGGCCATCGTGTGGTCTGGGCAATTTCTACAGGGCAACGTAGACGTCGATAAATTATGAAACCGGACTCCCTGGAAAGCTTGGCAAGTCTACTTTCCAGATAAATTATCACCGCTCGCAAAAAAATTCGTCTGAGACCCGAAAACACAAAAATCCCAAAACTGTCTGAAATGGAACTTTTGGGCCAACGTGTGGTCTGGGTTTGGCAATTTCTGCAGGGTAACGTAGACGTCGATAAATTATGAAACTGGACTCCCTGGAAAGCTTGGCAAGTCTACTTTCTAGAAAAATTATCACCGCTCGCAGAAAAATTCATCTGAGACCCGAAAACACAAAAATCCCTAAACTGTCCGAAATGGAACTTTTGGGCCACCGTGTGGTCTGGGTTTGGCAATTTCTGCAGGGCAACGTAGACGTCGATAAATTATGAAACCGGACTCCCTGGAAAGCTTGGCAAGTCTACTTTCTAGATAAATTATCACCGCTCGCAGAAAAATTCATCTGACACCTGAAAACACAAAAATCCCTAAACTGTCCGAAATGGAACTTTTGGGCCACCGTGTGGTCTGGGTTTTGCAATTTCTACAGGGCAACGTAGACGTCGATAAATTATGAAACTGGACTCCCTGGAATGCTTGGCAAGTCTACTTTCTAGAAAAATTATCACCGCTCGCAGAAAAATTCGTCTGAGACCCGAAAACACAAAAATCCCAAAACTGTCCGAAATGGAACTTTTGGGCCACCGTGTGGTCTGGCTTTGGCAATTCTACAGGGCAACGTAGACGTCGATAAATTATGAAACTGGACTCCCTGGAATGCTTGGCAAGTCTACTTTCTAGAAAAATTATCACCGCTCGCAGAAAAATTCATTTGACACCCGAAAACACAAAAATCCCAAAACTGTCCGAAATGGAACTTTTGGGCCAACGTGTGGCTGGGTTTGGCAATTTCTGCAGGGCAACGTAGACGTCGATAAATTATGAAACTGGACTCCCTGGAATGCTTGGCAAGTCTACTTTCTAGAAAAATTATCACCGCTCGCAGAAAAATTCGTCTAAGACCCGAAAACACAAAAATCCCAAAACTGTCCGAAATGGAACTTTTGGGCCAACGTGTGGTCTGGGTTTGGCAATTTCTGCAGGGCAACGTAGACGTCGATAAATTATGAAAATGGACTCCCTGGAATGCTTGGCAAGTCTACTTTCTAGAAAAATTATCACCGCTCGCAGAAAAATTCGTCTGAGACCCGAAAACACAAAAATCCCAAAACTGTCCGGAATGGAACTTTTGGGCCACCGTGTGGTCTGGCTTTGGCAATTCTACAGGGCAACGTAGACGTCGATAAATTATGAAACTGGACTCCCTGGAATGCTTGGCAAGTCTACTTTCTAGAAAAATTATCACCGCTCGCAGAAAAATTCATTTGACACCCGAAAACACAAAAATCCCAAAACTGTCCGAAATGGAACTTTTGGGCCAACGTGTGGCTGGGTTTGGCAATTTCTGCAGGGCAACGTAGACGTCGATAAATTATGAAACCGGACTCCCTGGAAAGCTTGGCAAGTCTACTTTCTAGAAAAATTATCACCGCTCGCAGAAAAATTCGTCTGAGACCCGAAAACACAAAAATCCCAAAACTGTCCGAAATGGAACTTTTGGGCCAACGTGTGGTCTGGGTTTGGCAATTTCTGCAGGGCAACGTAGACGTCGATAAATTATGAAACCGGACTCCCTGGAAAGCTTGGCAAGTCTACTTTCTAGATAAATTATCACCGCTCGCAGAAAAATTCATCTGACACCCGAAAACACAAAAATCCCTAAACTGTCTGAAATGGAACTTTTGGGCCATCGTGTGGCCTGGGTTTGGCAATTTCTGCAGGGTAACGTAGACGTCGATAAATTATGAAACCGGACTCCCTGGAAAGCTTGGCAAGTCTACTTTCTAGAAAAATTATCACCGCTCGCAGAAAAATTCATCTGAAACCCGAAAACACAAAAATTCCAAAACTGTCCGAAATGGAACTTTTGGGCCACCATGTGGTCAGGGTTTGGCAATTCTACAGGGCAACGTAGACATTGATAAATTATGAAACTGGACTCCCTGGAATGCTTGGCAAGTGTACTTTCTAGAAAAATTATCACCGCTCGCAGAAAAATTCGTCTGAGACCCGAAAACACAAAAATCCCAAAACTGTCCGAAATGGAACTTTTGAGCCACCGTGTGGTCAGGGTTTGGCAATTTCTGCAGGGCAACGTAGACGTCGATAAATTATGAAACCGGACTCCCTGGAAAGCTTGGCAAGTCTACTTTCTAGAAAAATTATCACCGCTCGCAGAAAAATTCATCTGAGACCCGAAAACACAAAAATCCCTAAACTGTCCGAAATGGAACTTTTGGGCCACCGTGTGGTCTGGGTTTGGCAATTTCTGCAGGGCAACGTAGACGTCGATAAATTATGAAACCGGACTCCCTGGAAAGCTTGGCAAGTCTACTTTCTAGATAAATTATCACCGCTCGTAGAAAAATTCATCTGACACCCGAAAACACAAAAATCCCTAAACTGTCTGAAATGGAACTTTTGGGCCATCGTGTGGCCTGGGTTTGGCAATTTCTGCAGGGTAACGTAGACGTCGATAAATTATGAAACTGGACTCCCTGGAATGCTTGGCAAGTCTACTTTCTAGAAAAATTATCACCGCTCGCAGAAAAATTCGTCTGAGACCCGAAAACATAAAAATCCCAAAACTGTCCGAAATGGAACTTTTGGGCCAACGTGTGGTCTGGGTTTGGAAATTTCTGCAGGGCAACGTAGACGTCGATAAATTATGAAACCTGACTCCCTGGAAAGCTTGGCAAGTCTACTTTCTAGATAAATTATCACCGCTCGCAGAAAAATTCATCTGACACCCGAAAACACAAAAATCCCTAAACTGTCTGAAATGGAACTTTTGGGCCATCGTGTGGCCTGGGTTTGGCAATTTCTGCAGGGTAACGTAGACGTCGATAAATTATGAAACCGGACTCCCTGGAAAGCTTGGCAAGTCTACTTTCTAGAAAAATTATCACCGCTCGCAGAAAAATTCGTCTGAGACCCGAAAACACAAAAATCCCAAAACTGTCCGAAATGGAACTTTTGGGCCAACGTGTGGTCTGGGTTTGGCAATTTCTGCAGGGCAACGTAGACGTCGATAAATTATGAAACCAGACTCCCTGGAAAGCTTGGCAAGTCTACTTTCTAGATAAATTATCACCGCTCGCAGAAAAATTCATCTGACACCCGAAAACACAAAAATCCCTAAACTGTCTGAAATGGAACTTTTGGGCTATCGTGTGGCCTGGGTTTGGCAATTTCTAGAAGGCAACGTAGACGTCGATAAATTATGAAACCGGACTCCCTGGAAAGCTTGGCAAGTCTACTTTCTAGAAAAATTATCACCGCTCACAGAAAAATTCATCTGAAACCCGAAAACACAAAAATCCCAAAACTGTCCGAAATGGAACTTTTGGGCCACCGTGTGGTCAGGGTTTGGCAATTTCTGCAGGGCAACGTAGACGTCGATAAATTATGAAACCGGACTCCCTGGAAAGCTTGGCAAGTCTACTTTCTAGAAAAATTATCACCGCTCGCAGAAAAATTCATCTGAGACCCGAAAACACAAAAATCCCTAAACTGTCCGAAATGGAACTTTTGGGCCACCGTGTGGTCTGGGTTTGGCAATTTCTGCAGGGTAACGTAGACGTCGATAAATTATGAAACTGGACTCCCTGGAATGCTTGGCAAGTCTACTTTCTAGAAAAATTATCACCGCTCGCAGAAAAATTCGTCTGAGACCCGAAAACACAAAAATCCCAAAACTGTCTGAAATGGAACTTTTGGGCCAACGTGTGGTCTGGGTTTGGCAATTTCTGCAGGGTAACGTAGACGTCGATAAATTATGAAACTGGACTCCCTGGAATGCTTGGCAAGTCTACTTTCTAGATAAATTATCACCGCTCGCAGAAAAATTCATCTGACACCCGAAAACACAAAAATCCCTAAACTGTCTGAAATGGAACTTTTGGGCCATCGTGTGGCCTGGGTTTGGCAATTTCTGCAGGGTAACGTAGACGTCGATAAATTATGAAACCGGACTCCCTGGAAAGCTTGGCAAGTCTACTTTCTAGAAAAATTATCACCGCTCGCAGAAAAATTCATCTGAAACCCGAAAACACAAAAATTCCAAAACTGTCCGAAATGGAACTTTTGGGCCACCATGTGGTCAGGGTTTGGCAATTCTACAGGGCAACGTAGACATTGATAAATTACGAAACTTGACTCCCTGGAATGCTTGGCAAGTGTACTTTCTAGAAAAATTATCACCGCTCGCAGAAAAATTCGTCTGAGACCCGAAAACACAAAAATCCCAAAACTGTCCGAAATGGAACTTTTGGGCCACCGTGTGGTCAGGGTTTGGCAATTTCTGCAGGGCAACGTAGACGTCGATAAATTATGAAACCGGACTCCCTGGAAAGCTTGGCAAGTCTACTTTCTAGAAAAATTATCACCGCTCGCAGAAAAATTCATCTGAGACCCGAAAACACAAAAATCCCTAAACTGTCCGAAATGGAACTTTTGGGCCACCGTGTGGTCTGGGTTTGGCAATTTCTGCAGGGCAACGTAGACGTCGATAAATTATGAAACCGGACTCCCTGGAAAGCTTGGCAAGTCTACTTTCTAGATAAATTATCACCGCTCGCAGAAAAATTCATCTGACACCCGAAAACACAAAAATCCCTAAACTGTCGAAATGGAACTTTTGGGCCATCGTGTGGCCTGGGTTTGGCAATTTCTGCAGGGTAACGTAGACGTCGATAAATTATGAAACCGGACTCCCTGGAAAGCTTGGCAAGTCTACTTTCTAGAAAAATTATCACCGCTCGCAGAAAAATTCATCTGAAACCCGAAAACACAAAAATTCCAAAACTGTCCGAAATGGAACTTTTGGGCCACCATGTGGTCAGGGTTTGGCAATTCTACAGGGCAACGTAGACATTGATAAATTATGAAACCGGACTCCCTGGAAAGCTTGGCAAGTCTACTTTCTAGAAAAATTATCACCGCTCGCAGAAAAATTCATCTGAAACCCGAAAACACAAAAATTCCAAAACTGTCCGAAATGGAACTTTTGGGCCACCATGTGGTCAGGGTTTGGCAATTCTACAGGGCAACGTAGACATTGATAAATTACGAAACTGGACTCCCTGGAATGCTTGGCAAGTGTACTTTCTAGAAAAATTATCACCGCTCGCAGAAAAATTCGTCTGAGACCCGAAAACACAAAAATCCCAAAACTGTCCGAAATGGAACTTTTGGGCCACCGTGTGGTCAGGGTTTGGCAATTTCTGCAGGGCAACGTAGACGTCGATAAATTATGAAACTGGACTCCCTGGAATGCTTGGCAAGTCTACTTTCTAGAAAAATTATCACCGCTCGCAGAAAAATTCGTCTGAGACCCGAAAACACAAAAATCCCAAAACTGTCCGAAATGGAACTTTTGGGCCAACGTGTGGTCTGGGTTTGGCAATTTCTGCAGGGCAACGTAGACGTCGATAAATTATGAAACCAGACTCCCTGGAAAGCTTGGCAAGTCTACTTTCTAGATAAATTATCACCGCTCGCAGAAAAATTCATCTGACACCCGAAAACACAAAAATCCCTAAACTGTCTGAAATGGAACTTTTGGGCCATCGTGTGGCCTGGGTTTGGCAATTTCTGCAGGGTAACGTAGACGTCGATAAATTATGAAACCGGACTCCCTGGAAAGCTTGGCAAGTCTACTTTCTAGAAAAATTATCACCGCTCGCAGAAAAATTCATCTGACACCCGAAAAGACAAAAATCCCTAAACTGTCTGAAATGGAACTTTTGGGCCATCGTGTGGCCTGGGTTTGGCAATTTCTGCAGGGTAACGTAGACGTCGATAAATTATGAAACCGGACTCCCTGGAAAGCTTGGCAAGTCTACTTTCTAGAAAAATTATCACCGCTCGCAGAAAAATTCGTCTGAGACCCGAAAACACAAAAATCCCAAAACTGTCCGAAATGGAACTTTTGGGCCAACGTGTGGTCTGGGTTTGGCAATTTCTGCAGGGCAACGTAGACGTCGATAAATTATGAAACCAGACTCCCTGGAAAGCTTGGCAAGTCTACTTTCTAGATAAATTATCACCGCTCGCAGAAAAATTCATCTGACACCCGAAAACACAAAAATCCCTAAACTGTCTGAAATGGAACTTTTGGGCCATCGTGTGGCCTGGGTTTGGCAATTTCTAGAAGGCAACGTAGACGTCGATAAATTATGAAACCGGACTCCCTGGAAAGCTTGGCAAGTCTACTTTCTAGAAAAATTATCACCGCTCACAGAAAAATTCATCTGAAACACGAAAACACAAAAATCCCTAAACTGTCTGAAATGGAACTTTTGGGCCATCGTGTGGCCTGGGTTTGGCAATTTCTGCAGGGTAACGTAGACGTCGATAAATTATGAAACCGGACTCCCTGGAAAGCTTGGCAAGTCTACTTTCTAGAAAAATTATCACCGCTCGCAGAAAAATTCATCTGAAACCCGAAAACACAAAAATTCCAAAACTGTCCGAAATGGAACTTTTGGGCCACCATGTGGTCAGGGTTTGGCAATTCTACAGGGCAACGTAGACATTGATAAATTATGAAACCGGACTCCCTGGAAAGCTTGGCAAGTCTACTTTCTAGAAAAATTATCACCGCTCGCAGAAAAATTCATCTGAAACCCGAAAACACAAAAATTCCAAAACTGTCCGAAATGGAACTTTTGGGCCACCATGTGGTCAGGGTTTGGCAATTCTACAGGGCAACGTAGACATTGATAAATTACGAAACTGGACTCCCTGGAATGCTTGGCAAGTGTACTTTCTAGAAAAATTATCACCGCTCGCAGAAAAATTCGTCTGAGACCCGAAAACACAAAAATCCCAAAACTGTCCGAAATGGAACTTTTGGGCCACCGTGTGGTCAGGGTTTGGCAATTTCTGCAGGGCAACGTAGACGTCGATAAATTATGAAACTGGACTCCCTGGAATGCTTGGCAAGTCTACTTTCTAGAAAAATTATCACCGCTCGCAGAAAAATTCGTCTGAGACCCGAAAACACAAAAATCCCAAAACTGTCCGAAATGGAACTTTTGGGCCACCGTGTGGTCAGGGTTTGGCAATTTCTGCAGGGCAACGTAGACGTCGATAAATTATGAAACCGGACTCCCTGGAAAGCTTGGCAAGTCTACTTTCTAGAAAAATTATCACCGCTCGCAGAAAAATTCATCTGAGACCCGAAAACACAAAAATCCCTAAACTGTCCGAAATGGAACTTTTGGGCCACCGTGTGGTCTGGGTTTGGCAATTTCTGCAGGGCAACGTAGACGTCGATAAATTATGAAACCGGACTCCCTGGAAAGCTTGGCAAGTCTACTTTCTAGATAAATTATCACCGCTCGCAGAAAAATTCATCTGACACCCGAAAACACAAAAATCCCTAAACTGTCTGAAATGGAACTTTTGGGCCATCGTGTGGCCTGGGTTTGGCAATTTCTGCAGGGCAACGTAGACGTCGATAAATTATGAAACTGGACTCCCTGGAAAGCTTGGCAAGTCTACTTTGCTGATAAATTATCACCGTTCCCAGAAAAATTCATCTGACACCCGAAAACACAAAAATCCCAAAACTGTCCGGAATGGAACTTTTGGGCCACCGTGTGGTCTGGGTTTGGCAATTTCTACAGGGCAGCGTAGACGTCGATAAATTATGAAAACGGACTCCGTGGAAATCTTGGCAAGTCTACTTTCTAGATAAATTATCACCGCTCGCAGAAAAATTCGTCTGAGACCCGAAAACACAAAAATACCTAAACTGTCCGAAATGGAACTTTTGGGCCATCGTGTCGTCTGGGTTAGGCAATTTCTACAGGGCAACATAGATGTCGATAAATTATGAAACCGGACTCCCTAGAAAGCTTGGCAAGTCTACTTTCCAGATAAATTATCACCGCTCGCAAAAAAATTCATCTGACACCTGAAAACACAAAAATCCCTAAACTGTCCGAAATGGAACTTTTGGGCCACTGTGTGGTCTGGGTTTGGCAATTTCTACAGGGCAACGTAGACGTCGATAAATTATGAAACTGGACTCCCTGGAATGCTTGGCAAGTCTACTTTCTAGAAAAATTATCACCGCTCGCAGAAAAATTCGTCTGAGACCCGAAAACACAAAAATCCCAAAACTGTCCGAAATGGAACTTTTGGGCCACCGTGTGGTCTGGCTTTGGCAATTCTACAGGGCAACGTAGACGTCGATAAATTATGAAACTGGACTCCCTGGAATGCTTGGCAAGTCTACTTTCTAGAAAAATTATCACCGCTCGCAGAAAAATTCATCTGACACCCGAAAACACAAAAATCCCTAAACTGTCTGAAATGGAACTTTTGGGCCATCGTGTGGCCTGGGTTTGGCAATTTCTGCAGGGCAACGTAGACATCGATAAATTATGAAACTGGACTCCCTGGAATGCTTGGCAAGTCTACTTTCTAGAAAAATTATCACCGCTCGCAGAAAAATTCGTCTGAGACCCGAAAACACAAAAATCCCAAAACTGTCCGAAATGGAACTTTTGGACCAACGTGTGGTCTGGGTTTGGCAATTTCTGCAGGGCAACGTAGACGTCGATAAATTATGAAACTGGACTCCCTGGAATGCTTGGCAAGTCTACTTTCTAGAAAAATTATCACCGCTCGCAGAAAAATTCGTCTGAGACCCGAAAACACAAAAATCCCAAAACTGTCCGAAATGGAACTTTTGGGCCAACGTGTGGTCTGGGTTTGGCAATTTCTGCAGGGCAACGTAGACGTCGATAAATTATGAAACCGGACTCCCTGGAAAGCTTGGCAAGTCTACTTTCTAGATAAATTATCACCGCTCGCAGAAAAATTCATCTGACACCCGAAAACACAAAAATCCCTAAACTGTCTGAAATGGAACTTTTGGGCCATCGTGTGGCCTGGGTTTGGCAATTTCTGCAGGGTAACGTAGACGTCGATAAATTATGAAACTGGACTCCCTGGAATGCTTGGCAAGTCTACTTTCTAGAAAAATTATCACCGCTCGCAGAAAAATTCGTCTGAGACCCGAAAACACAAAAATCCCAAAACTGTCCGAAATGGAACTTTTGGGCCAACGTGTGGTCTGGGTTTGGCAATTTCTGCAGGGCAATGTAGACGTCGATAAATTATGAAACCAGACTCCCTGGAAAGCTTGGCAAGTCTACTTTCGAGATAAATTATCACCGCTCGCAGAAAAATTCATCTGACACCCGAAAACACAAAAATCCCTAAACTGTCTGAAATGGAACTTTTGGGCCATCGTGTGGCCTGGGTTTGGCAATTTCTGCAGGGCAACGTAGACGTCGATAAATTATGAAACCGGACTCCCTGGAAAGCTTGGCAAGTCTACTTTGCTGATAAATTATCACCGTTCCCAGAAAAATTCATCTGACACCCGAAAACACAAAAATCCCAAAACTGTCCGGAATGGAACTTTTGGGCCACCGTGTGGTCTGGGTTTGGCAATTTCTACAGGGCAGCGTAGACGTCGATAAATTATGAAAATGGACTCCGTGGAAATCTTGGCAAGTCTACTTTCTAGATAAATTATCACCGCTCGCAGAAAAATTCGTCTGAGACCCGAAAACACAAAAATACCTAAACTGTCCGAAATGGAACTTTTGGGCCAACGTGTCGTCTGGGTTTGGCAATTTCTACAGGGCAACATAGATGTCGATAAATTATGAAACCGGACTCCCTAGAAAGCTTGGCAAGTCTACTTTCCAGATAAATTATCACCGCTCGCAGAAAAATTCATCTGACACCCGAAAACACAAAAATCCCAAAACTGTCCGAAATGGAACTTTTGGGCCACCGTGTGGTCTGGCTTTGGCAATTCTACAGGGCAACGTAGACGTCGATAAATTATGAAACTGGACTCCCTGGAATGCTTGGCAAGTCTACTTTCTAGAAAAATTATCACCGCTCGCAGAAAAATTCATTTGACACCCGAAAACACAAAAATCCCAAAACTGTCCGAAATGGAACTTTTGGGCCAACGTGTGGCTGGGTTTGGCAATTTCTGCAGGGCAACGTAGACGTCGATAAATTATGAAACCGGACTCCCTGGAAAGCTTGGCAAGTCTACTTTCTAGATAAATTATCACCGCTCACAGAAAAATTCGTCTGAGACCCGAAAACACAAAAATCCCAAAACTGTCCGAAATGGAACTTTTGGGCCACCGTGTGGTCTGGCTTTGGCAATTCTACAGGGCAACGTAGACGTCGATAAATTATGAAACTGGACTCCCTGGAATGCTTGGCAAGTCTACTTTCTAGAAAAATTATCCCCGCTCGCAGAAAAATTCATTTGACACCCGAAAACACAAAAATCCCAAAACTGTCCGGAATGGAACTTTTGGGCCACCGTGTGGTCTGGGTTTGGCAATTTCTACAGGGCAGCGTAGACGTCGATAAATTATGAAAACGGACTCCGTGGAAATCTTGGCAAGTCTACTTTCTAGATAAATTATCACCGCTCGCAGAAAAATTCGTCTGAGACCCGAAAACACAAAAATACCTAAACTGTCCGAAATGGAACTTTTGGGCCATCGTGTCGTCTGGGTTAGGCAATTTCTACAGGGCAACATAGATGTCGATAAATTATGAAACCGGACTCCCTAGAAAGCTTGGCAAGTCTACTTTCCAGATAAATTATCACCGCTCGCAAAAAAATTCATCTGACACCTGAAAACACAAAAATCCCAAAACTGTCCGAAATGGAACTTTTGGGCCACCGTGTGGTCTGGCTTTGGCAATTCTACAGGGCAACGTAGACGTCGATAAATTATGAAACTGGACTCCCTGGAATGCTTGGCAAGTCTACTTTCTAGAAAAATTATCACCGCTCGCAGAAAAATTCTTTTGACACCCGAAAACACAAAAATCCCAAAACTGTCCGAAATGGAACTTTTGGGCCAACGTGTGGCTGGGTTTGGCAATTTCTGCAGGGCAACGTAGACGTCGATAAATTATGAAACCGGACTCCCTGGAAAGCTTGGCAAGTCTACTTTCTAGATAAATTATCACCGCTCACAGAAAAATTCGTCTGAGACCCGAAAACACAAAAATCCCAAAACTGTCCGAAATGGAACTTTTGGGCCACCGTGTGGTCTGGCTTTGGCAATTCTACAGGGCAACGTAGACGTCGATAAATTATGAAACTGGACTCCCTGGAATGCTTGGCAAGTCTACTTTCTAGAAAAATTATCCCCGCTCGCAGAAAAATTCATTTGACACCCGAAAACACAAAAATCCCAAAACTGTCCGGAATGGAACTTTTGGGCCACCGTGTGGTCTGGGTTTGGCAATTTCTACAGGGCAGCGTAGACGTCGATAAATTATGAAAACGGACTCCGTGGAAATCTTGGCAAGTCTACTTTCTAGATAAATTATCACCGCTCGCAGAAAAATTCGTCTGAGACCCGAAAACACAAAAATACCTAAACTGTCCGAAATGGAACTTTTGGGCCATCGTGTCGTCTGGGTTAGGCAATTTCTACAGGGCAACATAGATGTCGATAAATTATGAAACCGGACTCCCTAGAAAGCTTGGCAAGTCTACTTTCCAGATAAATTATCACCGCTCGCAAAAAAATTCATCTGACACCTGAAAACACAAAAATCCCAAAACTGTCCGAAATGGAACTTTTGGGCCACCGTGTGGTCTGGCTTTGGCAATTCTACAGGGCAACGTAGACGTCGATAAATTATGAAACTGGACTCCCTGGAATGCTTGGCAAGTCTACTTTCTAGAAAAATTATCACCGCTCGCAGAAAAATTCATTTGACACCCGAAAACACAAAAATCCGAAAACTGTCCGAAATGGAACTTTTGGGCCAACGTGTGGCTGGGTTTGGCAATTTCTGCAGGGCAACGTAGACGTCGATAAATTATGAAACCGGACTCCCTGGAAAGCTTGGCAAGTCTACTTTCTAGATAAATTATCACCGCTCACAGAAAAATTCGTCTGAGACCCGAAAACACAAAAATCCCAAAACTGTCCGAAATGGAACTTTTGGGCCACCGTGTGGTCTGGCTTTGGCAATTCTACAGGGCAACGTAGACGTCGATAAATTATGAAACTGGACTCCCTGGAATGCTTGGCAAGTCTACTTTCTAGAAAAATTATCCCCGCTCGCAGAAAAATTCATTTGACACCCGAAAACACAAAAATCCCAAAACTGTCCGGAATGGAACTTTTGGGCCACCGTGTGGTCTGGGTTTGGCAATTTCTACAGGGCAGCGTAGACGTCGATAAATTATGAAAACGGACTCCGTGGAAATCTTGGCAAGTCTACTTTCTAGATAAATTATCACCGCTCGCAGAAAAATTCGTCTGAGACCCGAAAACACAAAAATACCTAAACTGTCCGAAATGGAACTTTTGGGCCATCGTGTCGTCTGGGTTAGGCAATTTCTACAGGGCAACATAGATGTCGATAAATTATGAAACCGGACTCCCTAGAAAGCTTGGCAAGTCTACTTTCCAGATAAATTATCACCGCTCGCAAAAAAATTCATCTGACACCTGAAAACACAAAAATCCCTAAACTGTCCGAAATGGAACTTTTGGGCCACTGTGTGGTCTGGGTTTGGCAATTTCTACAGGGCAACGTAGACGTCGATAAATTATGAAACTGGACTCCCTGGAATGCTTGGCAAGTCTACTTTCTAGAAAAATTATCACCGCTCGCAGAAAAATTCGTCTGAGACCCGAAAACACAAAAATCCCAAAACTGTCCGAAATGGAACTTTTGGGCCACCGTGTGGTCTGGCTTTGGCAATTCTACAGGGCAACGTAGACGTCGATAAATTATGAAACTGGACTCCCTGGAATGCTTGGCAAGTCTACTTTCTAGAAAAATTATCACCGCTCGCAGAAAAATTCGTCTGAGACCCGAAAACACAAAAATCCCAAAACTGTCCGAAATGGAACTTTTGGGCCACCGTGTGGTCTGGCTTTGGCAATTCTACAGGGCAACGTAGACGTCGATAAATTATGAAACTGGACTCCCTGGAATGCTTGGCAAGTCTACTTTCTAGAAAAATTATCACCGCTCGCAGAAAAATTCATTTGACACCCGAAAACACAAAAATCCCAAAACTGTCCGAAATGGAACTTTTGGGCCAACGTGTGGCTGGGTTTGGCAATTTTTGCAGGGCAACGTAGACGTCGATAAATTATGAAACTGGACTCCCTGGAATGCTTGGCAAGTCTACTTTCTAGAAAAATTATCACCGCTCGCAGAAAAATTCGTCTAAGACCCGAAAACACAAAAATCCCAAAACTGTCCGAAATGGAACTTTTGGGCCAACGTGTGGTCTGGGTTTGGCAATTTCTGCAGGGCAACGTAGACGTCGATAAATTATGAAACTGGACTCCCTGGAATGCTTGGCAAGTCTACTTTCTAGAAAAATTATCACCGCTTGCAGAAAAATTCGTCTGAGACCCGAAAACACAAAAATCCCAAAACTGTCCGAAATGGAACTTTTGGGCCACCGTGTGGTCTGGCTTTGGCAATTCTACAGGGCAACGTAGACGTCGATAAATTATGAAACTGGACTCCCTGGAATGCTTGGCAAGTCTACTTTCTAGAAAAATTATCACCGCTCGCAGAAAAATTCATTTGACACCCGAAAACACAAAAATCCCAAAACTGTCCGAAATGGAACTTTTGGGCCAACGTGTGGCTGGGTTTGGCAATTTCTGCAGGGCAACGTAGACGTCGATAAATTATGAAACCGGACTCCCTGGAAAGCTTGGCAAGTCTACTTTCTAGAAAAATTATCACCGCTCGCAGAAAAATTCGTCTGAGACCCGAAAACACAAAAATCCCAAAACTGTCCGAAATGGAACTTTTGGGCCAACGTGTGGTCTGGGTTTGGCAATTTCTGCAGGGCAACGTAGACGTCGATAAATTATGAAACCGGACTCCCTGGAAAGCTTGGCAAGTCTACTTTCTAGATAAATTATCACCGCTCGCAGAAAAATTCATCTGACACCCGAAAACACAAAAATCCCTAAACTGTCTGAAATGGAACTTTTGGGCCATCGTGTGGCCTGGGTTTGGCAATTTCTGCAGGGTAACGTAGACGTCGATAAATTATGAAACCGGACTCCCTGGAAAGCTTGGCAAGTCTACTTTCTAGAAAAATTATCACCGCTCGCAGAAAAATTCGTCTGAGACCCGAAAACACAAAAATCCCAAAACTGTCCGAAATGGAACTTTTGGGCCACCGTGTGGTCTGGCTTTGGCAATTCTACAGGGCAACGTAGACGTCGATAAATTATGAAACTGGACTCCCTGGAATGCTTGGCAAGTCTACTTTCTAGAAAAATTATCACCGCTCGCAGAAAAATTCATTTGACACCCGAAAACACAAAAATCCCAAAACTGTCCGAAATGGAACTTTTGGGCCAACGTGTGGCTGGGTTTGGCAATTTCTGCAGGGCAACGTAGACGTCGATAAATTATGAAACTGGACTCCCTGGAATGCTTGGCAAGTCTACTTTCTAGAAAAATTATCACCGCTCGCAGAAAAATTCGTCTGAGACCCGAAAACACAAAAATCCCAAAACTGTCCGAAATGGAACTTTTGGGCCACCGTGTGGTCTGGCTTTGGCAATTCTACAGGGCAACGTAGACGTCGATAAATTATGAAACTGGACTCCCTGGAATGCTTGGCAAGTCTACTTTCTAGAAAAATTATCACCGCTCGCAGAAAAATTCATCTGACACCCGAAAACACAAAAATCCCTAAACTGTCTGAAATGGAACTTTTGGGCCATCGTGTGGCCTGGGTTTGGCAATTTCTGCAGGGCAACGTAGACGTCGATAAATTATGAAACTGGACTCCCTGGAATGCTTGGCAAGTCTACTTTCTAGAAAAATTATCACCGCTCGCAGAAAAATTCGTCTGAGACCCGAAAACACAAAAATCCCAAAACTGTCCGAAATGGAACTTTTGGACCAACGTGTGGTCTGGGTTTGGTAATTTCTGCAGGGCAACGTAGACGTCGATAAATTATGAAACTGGACTCCCTGGAATGCTTGGCAAGTCTACTTTCTAGAAAAATTATCACCGCTCGCAGAAAAATTCGTCTGAGACCCGAAAACACAAAAATCCCAAAACTGTCCGAAATGGAACTTTTGGGCCAACGTGTGGTCTGGGTTTGGCAATTTCTGCAGGGCAACGTAGACGTCGATAAATTATGAAACCGGACTCCCTGGAAAGCTTGGCAAGTCTACTTTCTAGATAAATTATCACCGCTCGCAGAAAAATTCATCTGACACCCGAAAACACAAAAATCCCTAAACTGTCTGAAATGGAACTTTTGGGCCATCGTGTGGCCTGGGTTTGGCAATTTCTGCAGGGTAACGTAGACGTCGATAAATTATGAAACTGGACTCCCTGGAATGCTTGGCAAGTCTACTTTCTAGAAAAATTATCACCGCTCGCAGAAAAATTCGTCTGAGACCCGAAAAAACAAAAATCCCAAAACTGTCCGAAATGGAACTTTTGGGCCAACGTGTGGTCTGGGTTTGGCAATTTCTGCAGGGCAATGTAGACGTCGATAAATTATGAAACCAGACTCCCTGGAAAGCTTGGCAAGTCTACTTTCGAGATAAATTATCACCACTCGCAGAAAAATTCATCTGACACCCGAAAACACAAAAATCCCTAAACTGTCTGAAATGGAACTTTTGGGCCATCGTGTGGCCTGGGTTTGGCAATTTCTGCAGGGTAACGTAGACGTCGATAAATTATGAAACCGGACTCCCTGGAAAGCTTGGCAAGTCTACTTTCTAGAAAAATTATCACCGCTCGCAGAAAAATTCATCTGAAACCCGAAAACACAAAAATTCCAAAACTGTCCGAAATGGAACTTTTGGGCCACCATGTGGTCAGGGTTTGGCAATTTCTACAGGGCTACATAGACGTCGATAAATTATGAAACCGGACTCCCCGGAAAGCTTGGCAAGTCTACTTTCCAGATAAATTATCACCGCTCGCAGAAAAATTCATCTGACACCCGAAAACACAAAAATCCCAAAACTGTCCGAAATGGAACTTTTGGGCCACCGTGTGGTCAGGGTTTGGCAATTCTACAGGGCAACGTAGACATTGATAAATTATGAAACTGGACTCCCTGGAATGCTTGGCAAGTGTACTTTCTAGAAAAATTATCACCGCTCGCAGAAAAATTCGTCTGAGACCCGAAAACACAAAAATCCCAAAACTGTCCGAAATGGAACTTTTGGGCCACCGTGTGGTCAGGGTTTGGCAATTTCTACAGGGCAACGTAGACGTCGATAAATTATGAAACCGGACTCCCTGGAAAGCTTGGCAAGTCTACTTTCCAGATAAATTATCACCGCTCGCAGAAAAATTCATCTGACACCCGAAAACACAAAAATCCCTAAACTGTCTGAAATGGAACTTTTGGGCCATCGTGTGGCCTGGGTTTGGCAATTTCTGCAGGGCAACGTAGACGTCGATAAATTATGAAACCGGACTCCCTGGAAAGCTTGGCAAGTCTACTTTGCTGATAAATTATCACCGTTCCCAGAAAAATTCATCTGACACCCGAAAACACAAAAATCCCAAAACTGTCCGGAATGGAACTTTTGGGCCACCGTGTGGTCTGGGTTTGGCAATTTCTACAGGGCAGCGTAGACGTCGATAAATTATGAAAACGGACTCCGTGGAAATCTTGGCAAGTCTACTTTCTAGATAAATTATCACCGCTCGCAGAAAAATTCGTCTGAGACCCGAAAACACAAAAATACCTAAACTGTCCGAAATGGAACTTTTGGGCCAACGTGTCGTCTGGGTTTGGCAATTTCTACAGGGCAACATAGATGTCGATAAATTATGAAACCGGACTCCCTAGAAAGCTTGGCAAGTCTACTTTCCAGATAAATTATCACCGCTCGCAAAAAAATTCATCTGATACCTGAAAACACAAAAATCCCTAAACTGTCCGAAATGGAACTTTTGGGCCACCGTGTGGTCTGGGTTTGGCAATTTCTACAGGGCAACGTAGACGTCGATAAATTATGAAACTGGACTCCCTGGAATGCTTGGCAAGTCTACTTTCTAGAAAAATTATCACCGCTCGCAGAAAAATTCGTCTGAGACCCGAAAACACAAAAATCCCAAAACTGTCCGAAATGGAACTTTTGGGCCACCGTGTGGTCTGGCTTTGGCAATTCTACAGGGCAACGTAGACGTCGATAAATTATGAAACTGGACTCCCTGGAATGCTTGGCAAGTCTACTTTCTAGAAAAATTATCACCGCTCGCAGAAAAATTCATTTGACACCCGAAAACACAAAAATCCCAAAACTGTCCGAAATGGAACTTTTGGGCCAACGTGTGGCTGGGTTTGGCAATTTCTGCAGGGCAACGTAGACGTCGATAAATTATGAAACCGGACTCCCTGGAAAGCTTGGCAAGTCTACTTTCTAGATAAATTATCACCGCTCACAGAAAAATTCGTCTGAGACCCGAAAACACAAAAATCCCAAAACTGTCCGAAATGGAACTTTTGGGCCACCGTGTGGTCTGGCTTTGGCAATTCTACAGGGCAACGTAGACGTCGATAAATTATGAAACTGGACTCCCTGGAATGCTTGGCAAGTCTACTTTCTAGAAAAATTATCACCGCTCGCAGAAAAATTCGTCTGAGACCCGAAAACACAAAAATCCCAAAACTGTCCGAAATGGAACTTTTGGGCCACCGTGTGGTCTGGCTTTGGCAATTCTACAGGGCAACGTAGACGTCGATAAATTATGAAACTGGACTCCCTGGAATGCTTGGCAAGTCTACTTTCTAGAAAAATTATCACCGCTCGCAGAAAAATTCATCTGACACCCGAAAACACAAAAATCCCTAAACTGTCTGAAATGGAACTTTTGGGCCATCGTGTGGCCTGGGTTTGGCAATTTCTGCAGGGCAACGTAGACGTCGATAAATTATGAAACTGGACTCCCTGGAATGCTTGGCAAGTCTACTTTCTAGAAAAATTATCACCGCTCGCAGAAAAATTCGTCTGAGACCCGAAAACACAAAAATCCCAAAACTGTCCGAAATGGAACTTTTGGGCCAACGTGTGGTCTGGGTTTGGCAATTTCTGCAGGGCAACGTAGACGTCGATAAATTATGAAACCGGACTCGCTGGAAAGCTTGGCAAGTCTACTTTCTAGAAAAATTATCACCGCTCGCAGAAAAATTCATCTGACACCCGAAAACACAAAAATCCCTAAACTGTCTGAAATGGAACTTTTGGGCCATCGTGTGGCCTGGGTTTGGCAATTTCTGCAGGGTAACGTAGAAGTCGATAAATTATGAAACCGGACTCCCTGGAAAGCTTGGCAAGTCTACTTTCTAGAAAAATTATCACCGCTCGCAGAAAAATTCGTCTGAGACCCGAAAACACAAAAATCCCAAAACTGTCCGAAATGGAACTTTTGGGCCACCGTGTGGTCTGGCTTTGGCAATTCTACAGGGCAACGTAGACGTCGATAAATTATGAAACTGGACTCCCTGGAATGCTTGGCAAGTCTACTTTCTAGAAAAATTATCACCGCTCGCAGAAAAATTCATTTGACACCCGAAAACACAAAAATCCCAAAACTGTCCGAAATGGAACTTTTGGGCCAACGTGTGGCTGGGTTTGGCAATTTCTGCAGGGTAACGTAGACGTCGATAAATTATGAAACCGGACTCCCTGGAAAGCTTGGCAAGTCTACTTTCTAGAAAAATTATCACCGCTCGCAGAAAAATTCATCTGAAACCCGAAAACACAAAAATTCCAAAACTGTCCGAAATGGAACTTTTGGGCCACCATGTGGTCAGGGTTTGGCAATTTCTACAGGGCAACGTAGACGTCGATAAATTATGAAACCGGACTCCCCGGAAAGCTTGGCAAGTCTACTTTCCAGATAAATTATCACCGCTCGCAGAAAAATTCATCTGACACCCGAAAACACAAAAATACCTAAACTGTCTGAAATGGAACTTTTGGGCCATCGTGTGGTCTGGGTTTGGCAATTTCTACAGGGCAACGTAGATGTCCATAAATTATGAAACCGGACTCCCTAGAAAGCTTGGCAAGTCTACTTTCCAGATAAATTATCACCGCTCGCAAAAAAATTCATCTGACACCTGAAAACACAAAAATCCCTAAACTGTCCGAAATGGAACTTTTGGGCCACCGTGTGGTCTGGGTTTGGCAATTTCTGCAGGGCAACGTAGACGTCGATAAATTATGAAACTGGACTCCCTGGAATGCTTGGCAAGTCTACTTTCTAGAAAAATTATCACCGCTCGCAGAAAAATTCGTCTGAGACCCGAAAACACAAAAATCCCAAAACTGTCCGAAATGGAACTTTTGGGCCAACGTGTGGCTGGGTTTGGCAATTTCTGCAGGGCAACGTAGACGTCGATAAATTATGAAACCGGACTCCCTGGAAAGCTTGGCAAGTCTACTTTGCAGATAAATTATCACCGCTCGCAGAAAAATTCATCTGAAACCCGAAAACACAAAAATCCCAAAACTGTCCGAAATGGAACTTTTGGGCCACCGTGTGGTCAGGGTTTGGCAATTCTACAGGGCAACGTAGACATTGATAAATTATGAAACCGGACTCCCTGAAATGCTTGGCAAGTCTACTTTCTAGAAAAATTATCACCGCTCGCAGAAAAATTCATTTGACACCCGAAAACACAAAAATCCCAAAACTGTCCGAAATGGAACTTTTGGGCCAACATGTGGCTGGGTTTGGCAATTTCTGCAGGGCAACGTAGACGTCGATAAATTATGAAACCGGACTCCCTGGAAAGCTTGGCAAGTCTACTTTCTAGATAAATTATCACCGCTCGCAGAAAAATTCGTCTGAGACCCGAAAACACAAAAATCCCAAAACTGTCCGAAATGGAACTTTTGGGCCAAAGTGTGGTCTGGGTTTGGCAATTTCTGCAGGGCAACGTAGACGTCGATAAATTATGAAACCGGACTCCCCGGAAAGCTTGGCAAGTCTACTTTCCAGATAAATTATCACCGCTCGCAGAAAAATTCATCTGACACCCGAAAACACAAAAAAACCTAAACTGTCCGAAATGGAACTTTTGGGCCATCGTGTCGTCTGGGTTTGGCAATTTCTACAGGGCAACATAGATGTCGATAAATTATGAAACCGGACTCCCTAGAAAGCTTGGCAAGTCTACTTTCCAGATAAATTATCACCGCTCGCAGAAAAATTCATCTGACACCCGAAAACACAAAAATACCTAAACTGTACGAAATGGAACTTTTGGGCCATCGTGTCGTCTGGGTTTGACAATTTCTACAGGGCAACATAGATGTCGATAAATTATGAAACCGGACTCCCTAGAAAGCTTGGCAAGTCTACTTTCCAGATAAATTATCACCGCTTGCAAAAAAATTCATCTGACACCTGAAAACACAAAAATCCCTAAACTGTCCGAAATGGAACTTTTGGGCCACCGTGTGGTCTGGGTTTGGCAATTTCTACAGGGCAACGTAGACGTCGATAAATTATGAAACTAGACTCCCTGGAAAGCTTGGCAAGTCTACTTTGCTGATAAATTATCACCGCTCGCAGAAAAAATCATCTGACACCCGAAAACACAAAAATCCCAAAACTGTAAGAAATGGAACTTTTGGGCCACCGTGTGGTCTGGGTTTGGCAATTTCTAGAAGGCAACGTAGACGTCGATAAATTATGAAACCGGACTCCCTGGAAAGCTTGGCAAGTCTACTTTCTAGAAAAATTATCACCGCTCCCAGAAAAATTCATCTGATACCCGAAAACACAAAAATCCCAAAACTGTCCGAAATGGAACTTTTCGGCCATCCTGTGGTCTGGATTTGGCAATTTCTAGAGGGAAACGTAGATGTCCATAAATTATGAAACCGGACTCCCTAGAAAGCTTGGCAAGTCTACTTTCCAGATAAATTATCACCGCTCGCAAAAAAATTCATCTGACACCTGAAAACACAAAAATCCCTAAACTGTCCGAAATGGAACTTTTTGGCCACCGTGTGGTCTGGGTTTGGCAATTTCTACAGCGCAACGTAGACGTCGATAAATTATGAAACTGGACTCCCTGGAAAGCTTGGCAAGTCTACTTTGCTGATAAATTATCACCGCTCGCAGAAAAAATCATCTGACACCCGAAAACACAAAAATCCCAAAACTGTCCGAAATGGAACTTTTGGGCCACCGTGTGGTCTGGGTTTGGCAATTTCTAGAAGGCAACGTAGACGTCGATAAATTATGAAACCGGACTCCCTGGAATGCTTGGCAAGTCTACTTTCTAGAAAAATTATCACCGCTCGCAGAAAAATTCGTCTGAGACCCGAAAACACAAAAATCCCAAAACTGTCCGAAATGGAACTTTTGGGCCAACGTGTGGTCTGGGTTTGGCAATTTCTGCAGGGCAACGTAGACGTCGATAAATTATGAAACTGGACTCCCTGGAAAGCTTGGCAAGTCTACTTTGCTGATAAATTATCACCGCTCGCAGAAAAAATCATCTGACACCCGAAAACACAAAAATCCCAAAACTGTCCGAAATGGAACTTTTGGGCCACCGTGTGGTCTGGGTTTGGCAATTTCTAGAAGGCAACGTAGACGTCGATAAATTATGAAACCGGACTCCCTGGAATGCTTGGCAAGTCTACTTTCTAGAAAAATTATCACCGCTCGCAGAAAAAATCATCTGACACCCGAGAACACAAAAATCCCAAAACTGTCCGAAATGGAACTTTTGGGCCACCGTGTGGTCTGGGTTTGGCAATTTCTAGAAGGCAACGTAGACGTCGATAAATTATGAAACCGGACTCCCTGGAAAGCTTGGCAAGTCTACTTTCTAGAAAAATTATCACCGCTCGCAGAAAAATTCGTCTGAGACCCGAAAACACAAAAATCCCAAAACTGTCCGAAATGGAACTTTTGGGCCAACGTGTGGTCTGGGTTTGGCAATTTCTGCAGGGCAACGTAGACGTCGATAAATTATGAAACCGGACTCCCTGGAAAGCTTGGCAAGTCTACTTTCCAGATAAATTATCACCGCTCGCAGAAAAATTCATCTGACACCCGAAAACACAAAAATCCCTAAACTGTCTGAAATGGAACTTTTGGGCCATCGTGTGGCCTGGGTTTGGCAATTTCTGCAGGGCAACGTAGACGTCGATAAATTATGAAACTGGACTCCCTGGAATGCTTGGCAAGTCTACTTTCTAGAAAAATTATCACCGCTCCCAGAAAAATTCCTCTGATACCCGAAAACACAAAAATCCCAAAACTGTCCGAAATGGAACTTTTCGGCCATCCTGTGGTCTGGATTTGGCAATTTCTAGAGGGAAACGTAGATGTCCATAAATTATGAAACCGGACTCCCTAGAAAGCTTGGCAAGTCTACTTTCCAGATAAATTATCACCGCTCGCAAAAAAATTCATCTGACACCTGAAAACACAAAAATCCCTAAACTGTCCGAAATGGAACTTTTTGGCCACCGTGTGGTCTGGGTTTGGCAATTTCTACAGGGCAACGTAGACGTCGATAAATTATGAAACTGGACTCCCTGGAAAGCTTGGCAAGTCTACTTTGCTGATAAATTATCACCGCTCGCAGAAAAAATCATCTGACACCCGAGAACACAAAAATCCCAAAACTGTCCGAAATGGAACTTTTGGGCCACCGTGTGGTCTGGGTTTGGCAATTTCTAGAAGGCAACGTAGACGTCGATAAATTATGAAACCGGACTCCCTGGAAAGCTTGGCAAGTCTACTTTCTAGAAAAATTATCACCGCTCGCAGAAAAATTCGTCTGAGACCCGAAAACACAAAAATCCCAAAACTGTCCGAAATGGAACTTTTGGGCCAACGTGTGGTCTGGGTTTGGCAATTTCTGCAGGGCAACGTAGACGTCGATAAATTATGAAACCGGACTCCCTGGAAAGCTTGGCAAGTCTACTTTCCAGATAAATTATCACCGCTCGCAGAAAAATTCATCTGACACCCGAAAACACAAAAATCCCTAAACTGTCTGAAATGGAACTTTTGGGCCATCGTGTGGCCTGGGTTTGGCAATTTCTGCAGGGCAACGTAGACGTCGATAAATTATGAAACCGGACTCCCTGGAAAGCTTGGCAAGTCTACTTTCTAGAAAAATTATCACCGCTCGCAGAAAAATTCATCTGAAACCCGAAAACACAAAAATCCCTAAACTGTCCGAAATGGAACTTTTGGGCCACCGTGTGGTCTGGGTTTGGCAATTTCTACAGGGCAACGTAGACGTCGATAAATTATGAAACCGGACTCCCTGGAAAGCTTGGCAAGTCTACTTTGCTGATAAATTATCACCGCTCGCAGAAAAATTCATCTGACACCCGAAAACACAAAAATACCTAAACTGTCTGAAATGGAACTTTTGGGCCATCGTGTGGTCTGGGTTTGGCAATTTCTACAGGGCAACGTAGATGTCCATAAATTATGAAACCGGACTCTCTAGAAAGCTTGGCAAGTCTACTTTCCAGATAAATTATCACCGCTCGCAAAAAAATTCATCTGACACCTGAAAACACAAAAATCCCTAAACTGTCCGAAATGGAACTTTTGGGCCACCGTGTGGTCTGGGTTTGGCAATTTCTGCAGGGCAACGTAGACGTCGATAAATTATGAAACCGGACTCCCTGGAAAGCTTGGCAAGTCTACTTTCTAGAAAAATTATCAACGCTCGCAGAAAAATTCATCTGAAATGCGAAAACACAAAAATCCCAAAACTGTCCGAAATGGAACTTTTGGGCCACCGTGTGGTCAGGGTTTGGCAATTTCTACAGGGCAACGTAGACGTCGATAAATTATGAAACCGGACTCCCCGGAAAGCATGGCAAGTCTACTTTCCAGATAAATTATCACCGCTCGCAGAAAAATTCATCTGACACCCGAAAACACAAAAATACCTAAACTGTCTGAAATGGAACTTTTGGGCCAACGTGTGGTCTGGGTTTGGCAATTTCTACAGGGCAACGTAGATGTCCATAAATCATGAAACCGGACTCCCTAGAAAGCTTGGCAAGTCTACTTTCCAGATAAATTATCACCGCTCGCAAAAAAATTCATCTGACACCTGAAAACACAAAAATCCCTAAACTGTCCGAAATGGAACTTTTGGGCCACCGTGTGGTCTGGGTTTGGCAATTTCTACAGGGCAACGTAGACGTCGATAAATTATGAAACCGGACTCCCTGGAAAGCTTGGCAAGTCTACTTTGCTGATAAATTATCACCGCTCGCAGAAAAATTCATCTGACACCCGAAAACACAAAAATCCCAAAACTGTCCGAAATGGAACTTTTGGGCCATCGTGTCGTCTGGGTTTGGCAATTTCTACAGGGCAACATAGATGTCGATAAATTATGAAACCGGACTCCCTGGAATGCTTGGCAAGTCTACTTTCCAGATAAATTATCACCGCTCGCAGAAAAATTCATCTGACACCCGAAAACACAAAAATCCCAAAACTGTGCGAAATGGAACTTTTGGGCCACCGTGTGGTCTGGGTTTGGCAATTTCTGCAGGGCAACGTAGACGTCGATAAATTATGAAACCGGACTCCCTGGAAAGCTTGGCAAGTCTACTTTCTAGATAAATTATCACCGCTCGCAGAAAAATTCATCTGACACCCGAAAACACAAAAATCCCTAAACTGTCTGAAATGGAACTTTTGGGCCATCGTGTGGCCTGGGTTTGGCAATTTCTGCAGGGCAACGTAGACGTCGATAAATTATGAAACCGGACTCCCTGGAAAGCTTGGCAAGTCTACTTTCTAGAAAAATTATCACCGCTCGCAGAAAAATTCATCTGAAACCCGAAAATACAAAAATCCCAAAACTGTCCGAAATGGAACTTTTGGGCCACAGTGTGGGGTAGGGTTTGGCAATTTCTACAGGGCAACGTAGACGTCGATAAATTATGAAACCAGACTCCCCGGAAAGCTTGGCAAGTCTACTTTCCAGATAAATTATCACCGCTCGCAGAAAAATTCATCTGACACCCGAAAACACAAAAATACCTAAACTGTCTGAAATGGAACTTTTGGGCCATCGTGTGGTCTGGGTTTGGCAATTTCTACAGGGCAACGTAGATGTCCATAAATTATGAAACCGGACTCTCTAGAAAGCTTGGCAAGTCTACTTTCCAGATAAATTATCACCGCTCGCAAAAAAATTCATCTGACACCTGAAAACACAAAAATCCCTAAACTGTCCGAAATGGAACTTTTGGGCCACCGTGTGGTCTGGGTTTGGCAATTTCTGCAGGGCAACGTAGACGTCGATAAATTATGAAACCGGACTCCCTGGAAAGCTTGGCAAGTCTACTTTCTAGAAAAATTATCAACGCTCGCAGAAAAATTCATCTGAAATGCGAAAACACAAAAATCCGAAAACTGTCCGAAATGGAACTTTTGGGCCACCGTGTGGTCAGGGTTTGGCAATTTCTACAGGGCAACGTAGACGTCGATAAATTATGAAACCGGACTCCCCGGAAAGCATGGCAAGTCTACTTTCCAGATAAATTATCACCGCTCGCAGAAAAATTCATCTGACACCCGAAAACACAAAAATACCTAAACTGTCTGAAATGGAACTTTTGGGCCAACGTGTGGTCTGGGTTTGGCAATTTCTACAGGGCAACGTAGATGTCCATAAATCATGAAACCGGACTCCCTAGAAAGCTTGGCAAGTCTACTTTCCAGATAAATTATCACCGCTCGCAAAAAAATTCATCTGACACCTGAAAACACAAAAATCCCTAAACTGTCCGAAATGGAACTTTTGGGCCACCGTGTGGTCTGGGTTTGGCAATTTCTACAGGGCAACGTAGACGTCGATAAATTATGAAACCGGACTCCCTGGAAAGCTTGGCAAGTCTACTTTGCTGATAAATTATCACCGCTCGCAGAAAAATTCATCTGACACCCGAAAACACAAAAATCCCAAAACTGTCCGAAATGGAACTTTTGGGCCATCGTGTCGTCTGGGTTTGGCAATTTCTACAGGGCAACATAGATGTCGATAAATTATGAAACCGGACTCCCTGGAATGCTTGGCAAGTCTACTTTCCAGATAAATTATCACCGCTCGCAGAAAAATTCATCTGACACCCGAAAACACAAAAATCCCAAAACTGTGCGAAATGGAACTTTTGGGCCACCGTGTGGTCTGGGTTTGGCAATTTCTGCAGGGCAACGTAGACGTCGATAAATTATGAAACCGGACTCCCTGGAAAGCTTGGCAAGTCTACTTTCTAGATAAATTATCACCGCTCGCAGAAAAATTCATCTGACACCCGAAAACACAAAAATCCCTAAACTGTCTGAAATGGAACTTTTGGGCCATCGTGTGGCCTGGGTTTGGCAATTTCTGCAGGGCAACGTAGACGTCGATAAATTATGAAACCGGACTCCCTGGAAAGCTTGGCAAGTCTACTTTCTAGAAAAATTATCACCGCTCGCAGAAAAATTCATCTGAAACCCGAAAACACAAAAATCCCAAAACTGTCCGAAATGGAACTTTTGGGCCACAGTGTGGGGTAGGGTTTGGCAATTTCTACAGGGCAACGTAGACGTCGATAAATTATGAAACCAGACTCCCCGGAAAGCTTGGCAAGTCTACTTTCCAGATAAATTATCACCGCTCGCAGAAAAATTCATCTGACACCCGAAAACACAAAAATACCTAAACTGTCTGAAATGGAACTTTTGGGCCATCGTGTGGTCTGGGTTTGGCAATTTCTACAGGGCAACGTAGATGTCCATAAATTATGAAACCGGACTCTCTAGAAAGCTTGGCAAGTCTACTTTCCAGATAAATTATCACCGCTCGCAAAAAAATTCATCTGACACCTGAAAACACAAAAATCCCTAAACTGTCCGAAATGGAACTTTTGGGCCACCGTGTGGTCTGGGTTTGGCAATTTCTGCAGGGCAACGTAGACGTCGATAAATTATGAAACCGGACTCCCTGGAAAGCTTGGCAAGTCTACTTTCTAGAAAAATTATCAACGCTCGCAGAAAAATTCATCTGAAATGCGAAAACACAAAAATCCGAAAACTGTCCGAAATGGAACTTTTGGGCCACCGTGTGGTCAGGGTTTGGCAATTTCTACAGGGCAACGTAGACGTCGATAAATTATGAAACCGGACTCCCCGGAAAGCATGGCAAGTCTACTTTCCAGATAAATTATCACCGCTCGCAGAAAAATTCATCTGACACCCGAAAACACAAAAATACCTAAACTGTCTGAAATGGAACTTTTGGGCCAACGTGTGGTCTGGGTTTGGCAATTTCTACAGGGCAACGTAGATGTCCATAAATCATGAAACCGGACTCCCTAGAAAGCTTGGCAAGTCTACTTTCCAGATAAATTATCACCGCTCGCAAAAAAATTCATCTGACACCTGAAAACACAAAAATCCCTAAACTGTCCGAAATGGAACTTTTGGGCCACCGTGTGGTCTGGGTTTGGCAATTTCTACAGGGCAACGTAGACGTCGATAAATTATGAAACCGGACTCCCTGGAAAGCTTGGCAAGTCTACTTTGCTGATAAATTATCACCGCTCGCAGAAAAATTCATCTGACACCCGAAAACACAAAAATCCCAAAACTGTCCGAAATGGAACTTTTGGGCCATCGTGTCGTCTGGGTTTGGCAATTTCTACAGGGCAACGTAGACGTCGATAAATTATGAAACCGGACTCCCTAGAAAGCTTGGCAAGTCTACTTTCCAGATAAATTATCACCGCTCGCAGAAAAATTCATCTGACACCCGAAAACACAAAAATACCTAAACTGTCCGAAATGGAACTTTTGGGCCAACGTGTGGCTGGGTTTGGCAATTTCTGCAGGGCAACGTAGACGTCGATAAATTATGAAACCGGACTCCCTGGAAAGCTTGGCAAGTCTACTTTCTAGATAAATTATCACCGCTCGCAGAAAAATTCATCTGACACCCGAAAACACAAAAATACCTAAACTGTCCGAAATGGAACTTTTGGGCCATCGTGTCGTCTGGGTTTGGCAATTTCTACAGGACAACATAGATGTCGATAAGTTATGAAACCGGACTCCCTAGAAAGCTTGGCAAGTCTACTTTCCAGATAAATTATCACCGCTCGCAGAAAAATTTATCTGACACCCAAAAACACAAAAATACCTAAACTGTCCGAAATGGAACTTTTGGGCCATCGTGTCGTCTGGGTTTGGCAATTTCTACAGGGCAACATAGATGTCAATAAATTATGAAACCGGACTCCCTGGAAAGCTTGGCAAGTCTACTTTCTAGATAAATTATCACCGCTCGCAGAAAAATTCATCTGACACCCGAAAACACAAAAATCCCAAAACTGTCTGAAATGGAACTTTTGGGCCAGCGTGTGGCCTGGGTTTGGCAATTTCTACAGGTCAACGTAGACGTCGATAAATTATGAAACCGGACTCCCTGGAAAGCTTGGCAAGTCTACTTTCCAGATAAATTATCACCGCTCGCAGAAAAATTCCTCTGACACCCGAAAACACAAAAATCCCTAAACTGTCTGAAATGGAACTTTTGGGCCAGCGTGTGGCCTGGGTTTGGCAATTTCTACAGGTCAACGTAGACGTCGATAAATTATGAAACCGGACTCCCCGGAAAGCTTGGCAAGTCTACTTTCCAGATAAATTATCACCGCTCGCAAAAAAATTCATCTGACACCTGAAAACACAAAAATCCCTAAACTGTCCGAAATGGAACTTTTGGGCCACCGTGTGGTCTGGGTTTGGCAATTTCTACAGGGCAACGTAGACGTCGATAAATTATGAAACCGGACTCCCTGGAAAGCTTGGCAAGTCTACTTTGCTGATAAATTATCACCGCTCGCAGAAAAATTCATCTGACACCCGAAAACACAAAAATCCCAAAACTGTCCGAAATGGAACTTTTGGGCCATCGTGTCGTCTGGGTTTGGCAATTTCTACAGGGCAACATAGATGTCGATAAATTATGAAACCGGACTCCCTGGAATGCTTGGCAAGTCTACTTTCCAGATAAATTATCACCGCTCGCAGAAAAATTCATCTGACACCCGAAAACACAAAAATCCCAAAACTGTCCGAAATGGAACTTTTGGGCCACCGTGTGGTCAGGGTTTGGCAATTTCTACAGGGCAACGTAGATGTCGATAAATTATGAAACCGGACTCCCTGGAAAGCTTGGCAAGTCTACTTTCCAGATAAATTATCACCGCTCGCAGAAAAATTCCTCTGACACCCGAAAACACAAAAATCCCTAAACTGTCTGAAATGGAACTTTTGGGCCATCGTGTCGTCTGGGTTTGGCAATTTCTACAGGGCAACGTAGACGTCGATAAATTATGAAACCGGACTCCCTAGAAAGCTTGGCAAGTCTACTTTCCAGATAAATTATCACCGCTCGCAGAAAAATTCATCTGACACCCGAAAACACAAAAATACCTAAACTGTCCGAAATGGAACTTTTGGGCCAACGTGTGGCTGGGTTTGGCAATTTCTGCAGGGCAACGTAGACGTCGATAAATTATGAAACCGGACTCCCTGGAAAGCTTGGCAAGTCTACTTTCTAGATAAATTATCACCGCTCGCAGAAAAATTCATCTGACACCCGAAAACACAAAAATACCTAAACTGTCCGAAATGGAACTTTTGGGCCATCGTGTCGTCTGGGTTTGGCAATTTCTACAGGACAACATAGATGTCGATAAGTTATGAAACCGGACTCCCTAGAAAGCTTGGCAAGTCTACTTTCCAGATAAATTATCACCGCTCGCAGAAAAATTCATCTGACACCCAAAAACACAAAAATACCTAAACTGTCCGAAATGGAACTTTTGGGCCATCGTGTCGTCTGGGTTTGGCAATTTCTACAGGGCAACATAGATGTCAATAAATTATGAAACCGGACTCCCTGGAAAGCTTGGCAAGTCTACTTTCTAGATAAATTATCACCGCTCGCAGAAAAATTCATCTGACACCCGAAAACATAAAAATCCCAAAACTGTCTGAAATGGAACTTTTGGGCCAGCGTGTGGCCTGGGTTTGGCAATTTCTACAGGTCAACGTAGACGTCGATAAATTATGAAACCGGACTCCCTGGAAAGCTTGGCAAGTCTACTTTCCAGATAAATTATCACCGCTCGCAGAAAAATTCCTCTGACACCCGAAAACACAAAAATCCCTAAACTGTCTGAAATGGAACTTTTGGGCCAGCGTGTGGCCTGGGTTTGGCAATTTCTACAGGTCAACGTAGACGTCGATAAATTATGAAACCGGACTCCCCGGAAAGCTTGGCAAGTCTACTTTTTAGATAAATTATCACCGCTCGCAGAAAAATTCATCTGACACCCGAAAACACAAAAATACCTAAACTGTCTGAAATGGAACTTTTGGGCCAACGTGTGGCTGGGTTTGGCAATTTCTGCAGGGCAACGTAGACGTCGATAAATTATGAAACTGGACTTCCTGGAATGCTTGGCAAGTCTACTTTCTAGAAAAATTATCACCGCTCGCAGAAAAATTCGTCTGAGACCCGAAAACACAAAAATCCCAAAACTGTCCGAAATGGAACTTTTGGGCCAACGTGTGGTTTGGGTTTGGCAATTTCTGCAGGGCAACGTAGACGTCGATAAATTATGAAACCGGACTCCTTGGAAAGCTTGGCAAGTCTACTTTCCAGATAAATTATCACCGCTCGCAGAAAAATTCCTCTGAAACCCGAAAACACAAAAATCCCAAAACTGTCCGAAATGGAACTTTTGGGCCACCGTGTGGTCAGGGTTTGGCAATTTCTACAGGGCAACGTAGACGTCGATAAATTATGAAACCAGACTCCCCGGAAAGCTTGGCAAGTCTACTTTCCAGATAAATTATCATCGCTCGCAGAAAAATTCATCTGACACCCGAAAACACAAAAATACCTAAACTGTCTGAAATGGAACTTTTGGGCCATCGTGTGGTCTGGGTTTGGTAATTTCTACAGGGCAACGTAGATGTCCATAAATTATGAAACCGGACTCCCTAGAAAGCTTGGCAAGTCTACTTTCCAGATAAATTATCACCGCTCGCGGAAAAATTCATCTGACACCCGAAAACACAAAAATCCCTAAACTGTCTGAAATGGAACTTTTGGGCCATCGTGTGGCCTGGGTTTGGCAATTTCTGCAGGGCAACGTAGACGTCGATAAATTATGAAACCGGACTCCCTCGAAAGCTTGGCAAGTCTCCTTTCCAAATAAATTATCGACTCTCGCAGAAAAATTCATCTGAAACCCGAAAACACAAAAATCCCAAAACTGTCCGAAATAGAACTTTTGGGCCACTGTGTGGTCTGGGTTTGGCAATTTCTACAGGGCAACGTAGATGTCGATAAATTATGAAACCGGACTCCCTAGAAAGCTTGGCAAGTCTACTTTCTAGAAAAATTATCACCGCTCACAGAAAAATTCATCTGAAACCCGAAAACACAAAAATCCCAAAACTGTCCGAAATGGAACTTTTGGGCCACCGTGTGGTCTGGGTTTGGCAATTTCTACAGGGCAACGTAGACGTCGATAAATTATGAAACCGGACTCCCTGGAAAGCTTGGCAAGTCTACTTTGCTGATAAATTATCACCGCTCGCAGAAAAATTCATCTGACACCCGAAAACACAAAAATCCCAAAACTGTCCGAAATGGAACTTTTGGGCCACCGTGTGGTCTGGGTTTGGCAATTTCTACAGGGCAACGTAGACGTCGATAAATTATGAAACTGGACTCCCTGGAATGCTTGGCAAGTCTACTTTCTAGAAAAATTATCACCGCTCGCAGAAAAATTCATCTGACACCCGAAAACACAAAAATCCAAAAACTGTCCGAAATGGAACTTTTGGGCCACCGTGTGGTATGGGTTTGGCAATTTCTACAGGGCAACGTAGATGTCGATAAATTATGAAACTGGACTCCCTGGAAAGCTTGGCAAGTCTACTTTCGTGAAAAATTATCCCCGCTCGCAGAAAAATTCATCTGAGACCCGAAAACACAAAAATCCCAAAACTGTCCGAAATGGAACTTTGGGGCCATCGTGTGGCCTGGGTTTGGCAATTTCTACAGGGCAACGTAGATGTCGATAAATTATGAAACCGGACTCCCTGGAAAGCTTGGCATGTCTACTTTGCAGATAAATTATCACTGCTTCCAGAAAAATTCATCTGACACCCGAAAACACAAAAATCCCAAAACTGTCCGAAATGGAACTTTTGGGCCACCGTGTGGTCTGGCTTTGGCAATTCTACAGGGCAACGTAGACGTCGATAAATTATGAAACTGGACTCCCTGGAATGCTTGGCAAGTCTACTTTCTAGAAAAATTATCACCGCTCGCAGAAAAATTCATTTGACACCCGAAAACACAAAAATCCCAAAAATGTCCGAAATGGAACTTTTGGGCCATCGTGTGGTTTGGGTTTGGCAATTTCTGCAGGGCAACGTAGACGTCGATAAATTATGAAACCGGACTCCCTGGAAAGCTTGGCAAGTCTACTTTCTAGAAAAATTATCACCGCTCGCAGAAAAATTCATCTGTAACCCGAAAACACAAAAATCCCAAAACTGTCCGAAATAGAACTTTTGGGCCACCGTGTGGTCTGGGTTTGGCAATTTCTACAGGGCAACGTAGATGTCGATAAATTATGAAACCGGACTCCCTGGAAAGCTTGGCATGTCTACTTTGCAGATAAATTATCACAGCTTCCAGAAAAATTCATCTGACACCCGAAAACACAAAAATACCAAAACTGTCCGAAATAGAACTTTTGGGTCACCGTGTGGTCTGGGTTTGGCAATTTCTACAGGGCAACGTAGACGTCGACAAATTATGAAACCGGACTCCCTAGAAAGCTTGGCAAGTCTACTTTCCAGATAAATTATCGACGCTCGCAGAAAAATTCATCTGACACCCGAAAACAAAAATCCCAAAATTGTCCAAAATGGAACTTTTGGGCCACCGTGTGGTCTGGGTTTCGCAATTTCTACAGGGCAACGTAGACGTCGATAAATTATGAAACTGGACTCCCTGGAAAGCTTGGAAAGTCTACTTTCCAGATAAATTATCACCGCTCGCAGAAAAATTCATCTGACACCCAAAAACTCAAAAATCCCAAAACTGTGCGAAATAGAACTTTTGGGCCATCGTGTGGTCTGGGTTTGGCAATTTCTACTGGGCAACGTAGACGTCGATAAATTATGAAACCGGACTCCCTGGAAAGCTTGGCAAGTCTACTTTCTAGAAAAATTATCACCGCTCGCAGAAAAATTCATCTGACACCCGAAAACACAAAAATCCAAAACTGTCCGAAATGGAACTTTTCGGCCATCCTGTGGTCTGGATTTGGCAATTTCTAGAGGGAAACATAGAAGTCGATAAATTATGAAACCGGACTCCCTCGAAAGCTTGGCAAGTCTCCTTTCTAGATAAATTATCACCGCTCGCAGAAAAATTCATCTGACACCCGAAAACACAAAAATCCCAAAACTGTCCGAAATGGAACTTTGGGGCCATCGTGTGGCCTGGGTTTGGCAATTTCTACAGGGCAACGTAGATGTCGATAAATTATGAAACCGGATTCCCTAGAAAGCTTGGCAAGTCTAATTTCCAGATAAATTATGACCGCTCGCAGAAAAATTCATCTGACACCCGAAAACACAAAAATCCCTAAACTGTCTGAAATGGATCTTTTGGGTCATCGTGTGGCCTGGGTTTGGCAATTTCTACAGGGCAACGTAGATGTCGATAAATTATGAAACCGGACTCCCTAGAAAGCTTGGAAAGTCTACTTTCCAGATAAATTATCACCGCTCGTGGAAAAATTCATCTGACACCCGAAAACACAAAAATACCAAAACTGTCCGAAATGGAACTTTTGGGCCATCGTGTGGCCTGGGTTTGGCAATTTCTACAGGGCAACGTAGATGTCGATAAATTATGAAACCGGACTCCCTAGAAAGCTTGGCAAGTCTCCTTTCCAAATAAATTATCGACTCTCGCAGAAAAATTCATCTGAAACCCGAAAACACAAAAATCCCAAAACTGTTCGAAATGGAACTTTTGGGCCACCGTGTGGTCTGGGTTTGGCAATTTCTACAGGGCAACGTAGACGTCGACAAATTATGAAACTGGACTCCCTAGAAAGCTTGGCAAGTCTACTTTCGAGATAAATTATCACCGCTCGCAGAAAAATTCATCTGACACCCGAAACCACAAAAATCCCAAAACTGTGCGAAATAGAACTTTTGGGCCATCGTGTGGTCTGGGTTTGGCAATTTCTACTGGGCAACGTAGATGTCGATAAATTATGAAACCGGACTCCCTGGAAAGCTTGGCAAGTCTACTTTCTAGAAAAATTATCACCGCTCGCAGAAAAATTCATCTGACACCCGAAAACACAAAAATCCAAAAACTGTCCGAAATGGAACTTTTGGGCCACCGTGTGGTATGGGTTTGGCAATTTCTACAGGGCAACGTAGATGTCGATAAATTATGAAACCGGACTCCCTGGAAAGCTTGGCAAGTCTACTTTCTAGAAAAATTATCCCCGCACGCAGAAAAATTCATCTGAGACCCGAAAACACAAAAATCCCAAAACTGTCCGAAATGGAACTTTGGGGCCATCGTGTGGTCTGGGTTTGGCAATTTCTACAGGGCAACGTAGATGTCGATAAATTATGAAACCGGACTCCCTGGAAAGCTTGGCAAGTCTACTTTCTAGAAAAATTATCCCCGCACGCAGAAGAATTCATCTGAGACCCGAAAACAAAAAAATCCCAAAACTGTCCGAAATGGAACTTTGGGGCCATCGTGTGGTCTGGATATGGCAATTTCTAGAGGGAAACGTAGATGTCAATAAATTATGAAACCGGACTCCCTAGAAAGCTTGGCAAGTCTCCTTTCCAAATAAATTATCGACTCTCGCAGAAAAATTCATCTGAAACCCGAAAACACAAAAATCCCAAAACTGTCCGAAATGGAACTTTTGGGCCACCGTGTGGTCTGGGTTTGGCAATTTCTACAGGGCAACGTAGACGTCGACAAATTATGAAACTGGACTCCCTAGAAAGCTTGGCAAGTCTACTTTTGAGATAAATTATCACCGCTCGCAGAAAAATTCATCTGACACCCGAAAACACAAAAATCCCAAAACTGTGCGAAATAGAACTTTTGGGTCATCGTGTGGTCTGGGTTTGGCAATTTCTACTGGGCAACGTAGACGTCGATAAATTATGAAACCGGACTCCCTGGAAAGCTTGGCAAGTCTACTTTCTAGAAAAATTATCACCGCTCGCAGAAAAATTCATCTGACACCCGAAAACACAAAAATCCAAAAACTGTCCGAAATGGAACTTTTGGGCCACCGTGTGGTATGGGTTTGGCAATTTCTACAGGGCAACGTAGATGTCGATAAATTATGAAACCGGACTCCCTGGAAAGCTTGGCAAGTCTACTTTCTAGAAAAATTATCCCCGCACGCAGAAAAATTCATCTGAGACCCGAAAACACAAAAATCCCAAAACTGTCCGAAATGGAACTTTGGGGCCATCGTGTGGTCTGGGTTTGGCAATTTCTACAGGGCAACGTAGATGTCGATAAATTATGAAACCGGACTCCCTGGAAAGCTTGGCAAGTCTACTTTCTAGAAAAATTATCCCCGCACGCAGAAAAATTCATCTGAGACCCGAAAACAAAAAAATCCCAAAACTGTCCGAAATGGAACTTTGGGGCCATCGTGTGGTCTGGATATGGCAATTTCTAGAGGGAAACGTAGATGTCAATAAATTATGAAACCGGACTCCCTAGAAAGCTTGGCAAGTCTCCTTTCCAAATAAATTATCGACTCTCGCAGAAAAATTCATCTGAAACCCGAAAACACAAAAATCCCAAAACTGTTCGAAATGGAACTTTTGGGCCACCGTGTGGTCTGGGTTTGGCAATTTCTACAGGGCAACGTAGACGTCGACAAATTATGAAACTGGACTCCCTAGAAAGCTTGGCAAGTCTACTTTCGAGATAAATTATCACCGCTCGCAGAAAAATTCATCTGACACCCGAAACCACAAAAATCCCAAAACTGTGCGAAATAGAACTTTTGGGCCATCGTGTGGTCTGGGTTTGGCAATTTCTACTGGGCAACGTAGATGTCGATAAATTATGAAACCGGACTCCCTGGAAAGCTTGGCAAGTCTACTTTCTAGAAAAATTATCACCGCTCGCAGAAAAATTCATCTGACACCCGAAAACACAAAAATCCAAAAACTGTCCGAAATGGAACTTTTGGGCCACCGTGTGGTATGGGTTTGGCAATTTCTACAGGGCAACGTAGATGTCGATAAATTATGAAACCGGACTCCCTGGAAAGCTTGGCAAGTCTACTTTCTAGAAAAATTATCCCCGCACGCAGAAAAATTCATCTGAGACCCGAAAACAGAAAAATCCCAAAACTGTCCGAAATGGAACTTTGGGGCCATCGTGTGGTCTGGGTTTGGCAATTTCTACAGGGCAACGTAGATGTCGATAAATTATGAAACCGGACTCCCTGGAAAGCTTGGCAAGTCTACTTTCTAGAAAAATTATCCCCGCACGCAGAAAAATTCATCTGAGACCCGAAAACACAAAAATCCCAAAACTGTCCGAAATGGAACTTTGGGGCCATCGTGTGGTCTGGGTTTGGCAATTTCTACAGGGCAACGTAGATGTCGATAAATTATGAAACCGGACTCCCTGGAAAGCTTGGCAAGTCTACTTTCTAGAAAAATTATCCCCGCACGCAGAAAAATTCATCTGAGACCCGAAAACAAAAAAATCCCAAAACTGTCCGAAATGGAACTTTGGGGCCATCGTGTGGTCTGGATATGGCAATTTCTAGAGGGAAACGTAGATGTCAATAAATTATGAAACCGGACTCCCTAGAAAGCTTGGCAAGTCTCCTTTCCAAATAAATTATCGACTCTCGCAGAAAAATTCATCTGAAACCCGAAAACACAAAAATCCCAAAACTGTCCGAAATGGAACTTTTGGGCCACCGTGTGGTATGGGTTTGGCAATTTCTACAGGGCAACGTAGATGTCGATAAATTATGAAACCGGACTCCCTGGAAAGCTTGGCAAGTCTACTTTCTAGAAAAATTATCCCCGCACGCAGAAAAATTCATCTGAGACCCGAAAACACAAAAATCCCAAAACTGTCCGAAATGGAACTTTGGGGCCATCGTGTGGTCTGGGTTTGGCAATTTCTACAGGGCAACGTAGATGTCGATAAATTATGAAACCGGACTCCCTAGAAAGCTTGGCAAGTCTCCTTTCCAAATAAATTATCGACTCACGCAGAAAAATTCATCTGAGACCCGAAAACACAAAAATCCCAAAACTGTCCGAAATGGAACTTTGGGGCCATCGTATGGTCTGGATTTGGCAATTTCTAGAGGGAAACGTAGATGTCAATAAATTATGAAACCGGACTCCCTAGAAAGCTTGGCAAGTCTCCTTTCCAAATAAATTATCGACTCTCGCAGAAAAATTCATCTGAAACCCGAAAACACAAAAATCCCAAAACTGTTCGAAATGGAACTTTTGGGCCACCGTGTGGTCTGGGTTTGGCAATTTCTACAGGGCAACGTAGACGTCGACAAATTATGAAACTGGACTCCCTAGAAAGCTTGGCAAGTCTACTTTCGAGATAAATTATCACCGCTCGCAGAAAAATTCATCTGACACCCGAAACCACAAAAATCCCAAAACTGTGCGAAATAGAACTTTTGGGCCATCGTGTGGTCTGGGTTTGGCAATTTCTACAGGGCAACGTAGACGTCGATAAATTATGAAACCGGACTCCCTGGAAAGCTTGGCAAGTCTACTTTGCTGATAAATTATCACCGCTCGCAGAAAAATATATCTGACACCCGAAAACACAAAAATCCCAAAACTGTCCGAAATGGAACTTTTGGGCCACCGTGTGGTCTGGGTTTGGCAATTTCTACAGGGCAACGTAGACATCGATAAATTATGAAACTGGACTCCCTGGAATGCTTGGCAAGTCTACTTTCTAGAAAAATTATCACCGCTCGCAGAAAAATTCGTCTGAGACCCGAAAACACAAAAATCCCTAAACTGTCCGAAATGGAACTTTTGGGCCACCGTGTGGTCTGGGTTTGGCAATTTCTACAGGGCAACGTAGATGTCGATAAATTATGAAACCGGACTCCCTAGAAAGTTGGCAAGTCTACTTTGCAGATAAATTATCACCGCTCGGACAAAAATTCATCTGACACCCGAAAACGTAAAAATCCCAAAACTGTCCGAAATGGAACTTTTGGGCCACCGTGTGGTCTGGGTTTGGCAATTTCTACAGGGCAACGTAGATGTCGATAAATTATGAAACCGGACTCCCTAGAAAGTTGGCAAGTCTACTTTGCAGATAAATTATCACCGCTCGGACAAAAATTTATCTGACACCCGAAAACACAAAAATCCCAAAACTGTCCGAAATGGAACTTTTGGGCCATCGTGTGGTATGGGTTTGGCAATTTCTGCAGGGCAACATAGATGTCGATAAATTATGAAACTGGACTCCCTGGAAATCTTGGCAAGTCTACTTTCTAGAAAAATTATCACCGCTCGCAAAAAAATTCATCTGACACCCGAAAACACAAAAATCCAAAAACTATCCGAAATGGAACTTTTGGGCCACCGTGTGGTCTGGGTTTGGCAATTTCTACAGGGCAACGTAGATGTCGATAAATTATGAAACCGGACTCCCTGGAAAGCTTGGCAAGTCTACTTTCTAGAAAAATTATCCCCGCACGCAGAAAAATTCATCTGAGACCCGAAAACACAAAAATCCCAAAACTGTCCGAAATGGAACTTTGGGGCCATCGTGTGGTCTGGGTTTGGCAATTTCTACAGGGCAACGTAGATGTCGATAAATTATGAAACCGGACTCCCTGGAAAGCTTGGCAAGTCTACTTTCTAGAAAAATTATCCCCGCACGCAGAAAAATTCATCTGAGACCCGAAAACAAAAAAATCCCAAAACTGTCCGAAATGGAACTTTGGGGCCATCGTGTGGTCTGGATATGGCAATTTCTAGAGGGAAACGTAGATGTCAATAAATTATGAAACCGGACTCCCTAGAAAGCTTGGCAAGTCTCCTTTCCAAATAAATTATCGACTCTCGCAGAAAAATTCATCTGAAACCCGAAAACACAAAAATCCCAAAACTGTCCGAAATGGAACTTTTGGGCCACCGTGTGGTCTGGGTTTGGCAATTTCTACAGGGCAACGTAGACGTCGACAAATTATTAAAATGGACTCCCTAGAAAGCTTGGCAAGTCTACTTTCGAGATAAATTATCACCGCTCGCAGAAAAATTCATCTGACACCCGAAAACACAAAAATCCCAAAACTGTGCGAAATAGAACTTTTGGGTCATCGTGTGGTCTGGGTTTGGCAATTTCTACTGGGCAACGTAGACGTCGATAAATTATGAAACCGGACTCCCTGGAAAGCTTGGCAAGTCTACTTTCTAGAAAAATTATCACCGCTCGCAGAAAAATTCATCTGACACCCGAAAACACAAAAATCCAAAAACTGTCCGAAATGGAACTTTTGGGCCACCGTGTGGTATGGGTTTGGCAATTTCTACAGGGCAACGTAGATGTCGATAAATTATGAAACCGGACTCCCTGGAAAGCTTGGCAAGTCTACTTTCTAGAAAAATTATCCCCGCACGCAGAAAAATTCATCTGAGACCCGAAAACACAAAAATCCCAAAACTGTCCGAAATGGAACTTTGGGGCCATCGTGTGGTCTGGGTTTGGCAATTTCTACAGGGCAACGTAGATGTCGATAAATTATGAAACCGGACTCCCTGGAAAGCTTGGCAAGTCTACTTTCTAGAAAAATTATCCCCGCACGCAGAAAAATTCATCTGAGACCCGAAAATAAAAAAATCCCAAAACTGTCCGAAATGGAACTTTGGGGCCATCGTGTGGTCTGGATATGGCAATTTCTAGAGGGAAACGTAGATGTCAATAAATTATGAAACCGGACTCCCTAGAAAGCTTGGCAAGTCTCCTTTCCAAATAAATTATCGACTCTCGCAGAAAAATTCATCTGAAACCCGAAAACACAAAAATCCCAAAACTGTGCGAAATAGAACTTTTGGGCCATCGTGTGGTCTGGGTTTGGCAATTTCTACTGGGCAACGTAGACGTCGATAAATTATGAAACCGGACTCCCTGGAAAGCTTGGCAAGTCTACTTTCTAGAAAAATTATCACCGCTCGCAGAAAAATTCATCTGACACCCGAAAACACAAAAATCCAAAAACTGTCCGAAATGGAACTTTTGGGCCACCGTGTGGTATGGGTTTGGCAATTTCTACAGGGCAACGTAGATGTCGATAAATTATGAAACTGGACTCCCTGGAAAGCTTGGCAAGTCTACTTTCGTGAAAAATTATCCCCGCTCGCAGAAAAATTCATCTGAGACCCGAAAACACAAAAATCCCAAAACTGTCCGAAATGGAACTTTGGGGCCATCGTGTGGCCTGGGTTTGGCAATTTCTACAGGGCAACGTAGATGTCGATAAATTATGAAACCGGGCTCCCTAGAAAGCTTGGCAAGTCTCCTTTCCAAATAAATTATCGACTCTCGCAGAAAAATTCATCTGAAACCCGAAAACACAAAAATCCCAAAACTGTCCGAAATGGAACTTTTGGGCCACCGTGTGGTCTGGGTTTGGCAATTTCTACAGGGCAACGTAGACGTCGACAAATTATGAAACTGGACTCCCTAGAAAGCTTGGCAAGTCTACTTTCGAGATAAATTATCACCGCTCGCAGAAAAATTCATCTGACACCCGAAAACACAAAAATCCCAAAACTGTGCGAAATAGAACTTTTGGGCCATCGTGTGCTCTGGGTTTGGCAATTTCTACTGGGCAACGTAGACGTCGATAAATTATGAAACCGGACTCCCTGGAAAGCTTGGCAAGTCTACTTTCTAGAAAAATTATCACCGCTCGCAGAAAAATTCATCTGACACCCGAAAACACAAAAATCCAAAAACTGTCCGAAATGGAACTTTTGGGCCACCGTGTGGTATGGGTTTGGCAATTTCTACAGGGCAACGTAGATGTCGATAAATTATGAAACCGGACTCCCTGGAAAGCTTGGCAAGTCTACTTTCGTGAAAAATTATCCCCGCTCGCAGAAAAATTCATCTGAGACCCGAAAACACAAAAATCCCAAAACTGTCCGAAATGGAACTTTGGGGCCATCGTGTGGCCTGGGTTTGGCAATTTCTACAGGGCAACGTAGATGTCGATAAATTATGAAACCGGACTCCCTGGAAAGCTTGGCATGTCTACTTTGCAGATAAATTATCACTGCTTCCAGAAAAATTCATCTGACACCCGAAAACACAAAAATACCAAAACTGTCCGAAATAGAACTTTTGGGCCACCGTGTGGTCTGGTTTTGGCAATTTCTACAGGGCAACGTAGACGTCAACAAATTATGAAACCGGACTCCCTAGAAAGCTTGGCAAGTCTACTTTCGAGATAAATTATCACCGCTCGCAGAAAAATTCATCTGACACCCAAAAACACAAAAATCCCAAAACTGTGCGAAATAGAACTTTTGGGCCATCGTGTGCTCTGGGTTTGGCAATTTCTACTGGGCAACGTAGACGTCGATAAATTATGAAACCGGACTCCCTGGAAAGCTTGGCAAGTCTACTTTCGAGATAAATTATCACCGCTCGCAGAAAAATTCATCTGACACCCGAAAACACAAAAATCCCAAAACTGTCCGAAATAGAACTTTTGGGCCACCGTGTGGTCTGGGTTTGGCAATTTCTACGGGGCAACGTAGATGTCGATAAATTATGAAACCGGACTCCCTAGAAAGCTTGGCAAGTCTACTTTCTAGAAAAATTATCACCGCTCACAGAAAAATTCATCTGAAACCCGAAAACACAAAAATCCCAAAACTGTCCGAAATGGAACTTTTGGGCCACCGTGTGGTCTGGGTTTGGCAATTTCTACAGGGCAACGTAGACGTCGATAAATTATGAAACCGGACTCCCTGGAAAGCTTGGCAAGTCTACTTTGCTGATAAATTATCACCGCTCGCAGAAAAATATATCTGACACCCGAAAACACAAAAATCCCAAAACTGTCCGAAATGGAACTTTTGGGCCACCGTGTGGTCTGGGTTTGGCAATTTCTACAGGGCAACGTAGACATCGATAAATTATGAAACTGGACTCCCTGGAATGCTTGGCAAGTCTACTTTCTAGAAAAATTATCACCGCTCGCAGAAAAATTCGTCTGAGACCCGAAAACACAAAAATCCCTAAACTGTCCGAAATGGAACTTTTGGGCCACCGTGTGGTCTGGGTTTGGCAATTTCTACAGGGCAACGTAGATGTCGATAAATTATGAAACCGGACTCCCTAGAAAGTTGGCAAGTCTACTTTGCAGATAAATTATCACCGCTCGGACAAAAATTCATCTGACACCCGAAAACGTAAAAATCCCAAAACTGTCCGAAATGGAACTTTTGGGCCACCGTGTGGTCTGGGTTTGGCAATTTCTACAGGGCAACGTAGATGTCGATAAATTATGAAACCGGACTCCCTAGAAAGTTGGCAAGTCTACTTTGCAGATAAATTATCACCGCTCGGACAAAAATTTATCTGACACCCGAAAACACAAAAATCCCAAAACTGTCCGAAATGGAACTTTTGGGCCATCGTGTGGTATGGGTTTGGCAATTTCTGCAGGGCAACATAGATGTCGATAAATTATGAAACTGGACTCCCTGGAAATCTTGGCAAGTCTACTTTCTAGAAAAATTATCACCGCTCGCAAAAAAATTCATCTGACACCCGAAAACACAAAAATCCAAAAACTGTCCGAAATGGAACTTTTGGGCCACCGTGTGGTCTGGGTTTGGCAATTTCTACAGGGCAACGTAGATGTCGATAAATTATGAAACCGGACTCCCTGGAAAGCTTGGCAAGTCTACTTTCTAGAAAAATTATCCCCGCACGCAGAAAAATTCATCTGAGACCCGAAAACACAAAAATCCCAAAACTGTCCGAAATGGAACTTTGGGGCCATCGTGTGGTCTGGGTTTGGCAATTTCTACAGGGCAACGTAGATGTCGATAAATTATGAAACCGGACTCCCTAGAAAGCTTGGCAAGTCTCCTTTCCAAATAAATTATCGACTCACGCAGAAAAATTCATCTGAGACCCGAAAACACAAAAATCCCAAAACTGTCCGAAATGGAACTTTGGGGCCATCGTGTGCTCTGGGTTTGGCAATTTCTACTGGGCAACGTAGACGTCGATAAATTATGAAACCGGACTCCCTGGAAAGCTTGGCAAGTCTACTTTCTAGAAAAATTATCACCGCTCGCAGAAAAATTCATCTGAGACCCGAAAACACAAAAATCCCAAAACTGTCCGAAATGGAACTTTTGGGCCACCGTGTGGTATGGGTTTGGCAATTTCTACAGGGCAACGTAGATGTCGATAAATTATGAAACCGGACTCCCTGGAAAGCTTGGCAAGTCTACTTTCTAGAAAAATTATCCCCGCACGCAGAAAAATTCATCTGAGACCCGAAAACACAAAAATCCCAAAACTGTCCGAAATGGAACTTTGGGGCCATCGTGTGGTCTGGGTTTGGCAATTTCTACAGGGCAACGTAGATGTCGATAAATTATGAAACCGGACTCCCTAGAAAGCTTGGCAAGTCTCCTTTCCAAATAAATTATCGACTCACGCAGAAAAATTCATCTGAGACCCGAAAACACAAAAATCCCAAAACTGTCCGAAATGGAACTTTGGGGCCATCGTGTGCTCTGGGTTTGGCAATTTCTACTGGGCAACGTAGACGTCGATAAATTATGAAACCGGACTCCCTGGAAAGCTTGGCAAGTCTACTTTCTAGAAAAATTATCACCGCTCGCAGAAAAATTCATCTGAGACCCGAAAACACAAAAATCCCAAAACTGTCCGAAATGGAACTTTGGGGCCATCGTGTGGTCTGGGTTTGGCAATTTCTACAGGGCAACGTAGATGTCGATAAATTATGAAACCGGACTCCCTGGAAAGCTTGGCAAGTCTACTTTCTAGAAAAATTATCCCCGCACGCAGAAAAATTCATCTGAGACCCGAAAACACAAAAATCCCAAAACTGTCCGAAATGGAACTTTGGGGCCATCGTGTGGTCTGGGTTTGGCAATTTCTACAGGGCAACGTAGATGTCGATAAATTATGAAACCGGACTCCCTGGAAAGCTTGGCAAGTCTACTTTCTAGAAAAATTATCCCCGCACGCAGAAAAATTCATCTGAGACCCGAAAACACAAAAATCCCAAAACTGTCCGAAATGGAACTTTGGGGCCATCGTGTGGTCTGGATTTGGCAATTTCTAGAGGGAAACGTAGATGTCAATAAATTATGAAACCGGACTCCCTAGAAAGCTTGGCAAGTCTCCTTTCCAAATAAATTATCGACTCTCGCAGAAAAATTCATCTGAAACCCGAAAACACAAAAATCCCAAAACTGTGCGAAATAGAACTTTTGGGCCATCGTGTGGTCTGGGTTTGGCAATTTCTACTGGGCAACGTAGACGTCGATAAATTATGAAACCGGACTCCCTGGAAAGCTTGGCAAGTCTACTTTCTAGAAAAATTATCACCGCTCGCAGAAAAATTCATCTGACACCCGAAAACACAAAAATCCAAAAACTGTCCGAAATGGAACTTTTGGGCCACCGTGTGGTATGGGTTTGGCAATTTCTACAGGGCAACGTAGATGTCGATAAATTATGAAACTGGACTCCCTGGAAAGCTTGGCAAGTCTACTTTCGTGAAAAATTATCCCCGCTCGCAGAAAAATTCATCTGAGACCCGAAAACACAAAAATCCCAAAACTGTCCGAAATGGAACTTTGGGGCCATCGTGTGGCCTGGGTTTGGCAATTTCTACAGGGCAACGTAGATGTCGATAAATTATGAAACCGGGCTCCCTAGAAAGCTTGGCAAGTCTCCTTTCCAAATAAATTATCGACTCTCGCAGAAAAATTCATCTGAAACCCGAAAACACAAAAATCCCAAAACTGTCCGAAATGGAACTTTTGGGCCACCGTGTGGTCTGGGTTTGGCAATTTCTACAGGGCAACGTAGACGTCGACAAATTATGAAACTGGACTCCCTAGAAAGCTTGGCAAGTCTACTTTCGAGATAAATTATCACCGCTCGCAGAAAAATTCATCTGACACCCGAAAACACAAAAATCCCAAAACTGTGCGAAATAGAACTTTTGGGCCATCGTGTGCTCTGGGTTTGGCAATTTCTACTGGGCAACGTAGACGTCGATAAATTATGAAACCGGACTCCCTGGAAAGCTTGGCAAGTCTACTTTCTAGAAAAATTATCACCGCTCGCAGAAAAATTCATCTGACACCCGAAAACACAAAAATCCAAAAACTGTCCGAAATGGAACTTTTGGGCCACCGTGTGGTATGGGTTTGGCAATTTCTACAGGGCAACGTAGATGTCGATAAATTATGAAACCGGACTCCCTGGAAAGCTTGGCAAGTCTACTTTCGTGAAAAATTATCCCCGCTCGCAGAAAAATTCATCTGAGACCCGAAAACACAAAAATCCCAAAACTGTCCGAAATGGAACTTTGGGGCCATCGTGTGGCCTGGGTTTGGCAATTTCTACAGGGCAACGTAGATGTCGATAAATTATGAAACCGGACTCCCTGGAAAGCTTGGCATGTCTACTTTGCAGATAAATTATCACTGCTTCCAGAAAAATTCATCTGACACCCGAAAACACAAAAATACCAAAACTGTCCGAAATAGAACTTTTGGGCCACCGTGTGGTCTGGTTTTGGCAATTTCTACAGGGCAACGTAGACGTCAACAAATTATGAAACCGGACTCCCTAGAAAGCTTGGCAAGTCTACTTTCGAGATAAATTATCACCGCTCGCAGAAAAATTCATCTGACACCCAAAAACACAAAAATCCCAAAACTGTGCGAAATAGAACTTTTGGGCCATCGTGTGCTCTGGGTTTGGCAATTTCTACTGGGCAACGTAGACGTCGATAAATTATGAAACCGGACTCCCTGGAAAGCTTGGCAAGTCTACTTTCGAGATAAATTATCACCGCTCGCAGAAAAATTCATCTGACACCCGAAAACACAAAAATCCCAAAACTGTCCGAAATAGAACTTTTGGGCCACCGTGTGGTCTGGGTTTGGCAATTTCTACGGGGCAACGTAGATGTCGATAAATTATGAAACCGGACTCCCTAGAAAGCTTGGCAAGTCTACTTTCTAGAAAAATTATCACCGCTCACAGAAAAATTCATCTGAAACCCGAAAACACAAAAATCCCAAAACTGTCCGAAATGGAACTTTTGGGCCACCGTGTGGTCTGGGTTTGGCAATTTCTACAGGGCAACGTAGACGTCGATAAATTATGAAACCGGACTCCCTGGAAAGCTTGGCAAGTCTACTTTGCTGATAAATTATCACCGCTCGCAGAAAAATATATCTGACACCCGAAAACACAAAAATCCCAAAACTGTCCGAAATGGAACTTTTGGGCCACCGTGTGGTCTGGGTTTGGCAATTTCTACAGGGCAACGTAGACATCGATAAATTATGAAACTGGACTCCCTGGAATGCTTGGCAAGTCTACTTTCTAGAAAAATTATCACCGCTCGCAGAAAAATTCGTCTGAGACCCGAAAACACAAAAATCCCTAAACTGTCCGAAATGGAACTTTTGGGCCACCGTGTGGTCTGGGTTTGGCAATTTCTACAGGGCAACGTAGATGTCGATAAATTATGAAACCGGACTCCCTAGAAAGTTGGCAAGTCTACTTTGCAGATAAATTATCACCGCTCGGACAAAAATTCATCTGACACCCGAAAACGTAAAAATCCCAAAACTGTCCGAAATGGAACTTTTGGGCCACCGTGTGGTCTGGGTTTGGCAATTTCTACAGGGCAACGTAGATGTCGATAAATTATGAAACCGGACTCCCTAGAAAGTTGGCAAGTCTACTTTGCAGATAAATTATCACCGCTCGGACAAAAATTTATCTGACACCCGAAAACACAAAAATCCCAAAACTGTCCGAAATGGAACTTTTGGGCCATCGTGTGGTATGGGTTTGGCAATTTCTGCAGGGCAACATAGATGTCGATAAATTATGAAACTGGACTCCCTGGAAATCTTGGCAAGTCTACTTTCTAGAAAAATTATCACCGCTCGCAAAAAAATTCATCTGACACCCGAAAACACAAAAATCCAAAAACTATCCGAAATGGAACTTTTGGGCCACCGTGTGGTCTGGGTTTGGCAATTTCTACAGGGCAACGTAGATGTCGATAAATTATGAAACCGGACTCCCTGGAAAGCTTGGCAAGTCTACTTTCTAGAAAAATTATCCCCGCACGCAGAAAAATTCATCTGAGACCCGAAAACACAAAAATCCCAAAACTGTCCGAAATGGAACTTTGGGGCCATCGTGTGGTCTGGGTTTGGCAATTTCTACAGGGCAACGTAGATGTCGATAAATTATGAAACCGGACTCCCTAGAAAGCTTGGCAAGTCTCCTTTCCAAATAAATTATCGACTCACGCAGAAAAATTCATCTGAGACCCGAAAACACAAAAATCCCAAAACTGTCCGAAATGGAACTTTGGGGCCATCGTGTGCTCTGGGTTTGGCAATTTCTACTGGGCAACGTAGACGTCGATAAATTATGAAACCGGACTCCCTGGAAAGCTTGGCAAGTCTACTTTCTAGAAAAATTATCACCGCTCGCAGAAAAATTCATCTGAGACCCGAAAACACAAAAATCCCAAAACTGTCCGAAATGGAACTTTTGGGCCACCGTGTGGTATGGGTTTGGCAATTTCTACAGGGCAACGTAGATGTCGATAAATTATGAAACCGGACTCCCTGGAAAGCTTGGCAAGTCTACTTTCTAGAAAAATTATCCCCGCACGCAGAAAAATTCATCTGAGACCCGAAAACACAAAAATCCCAAAACTGTCCGAAATGGAACTTTGGGGCCATCGTGTGGTCTGGGTTTGGCAATTTCTACAGGGCAACGTAGATGTCGATAAATTATGAAACCGGACTCCCTAGAAAGCTTGGCAAGTCTCCTTTCCAAATAAATTATCGACTCACGCAGAAAAATTCATCTGAGACCCGAAAACACAAAAATCCCAAAACTGTCCGAAATGGAACTTTGGGGCCATCGTGTGCTCTGGGTTTGGCAATTTCTACTGGGCAACGTAGACGTCGATAAATTATGAAACCGGACTCCCTGGAAAGCTTGGCAAGTCTACTTTCTAGAAAAATTATCACCGCTCGCAGAAAAATTCATCTGAGACCCGAAAACACAAAAATCCCAAAACTGTCCGAAATGGAACTTTGGGGCCATCGTGTGGTCTGGGTTTGGCAATTTCTACAGGGCAACGTAGATGTCGATAAATTATGAAACCGGACTCCCTGGAAAGCTTGGCAAGTCTACTTTCTAGAAAAATTATCCCCGCACGCAGAAAAATTCATCTGAGACCCGAAAACACAAAAATCCCAAAACTGTCCGAAATGGAACTTTGGGGCCATCGTGTGGTCTGGGTTTGGCAATTTCTACAGGGCAACGTAGATGTCGATAAATTATGAAACCGGACTCCCTGGAAAGCTTGGCAAGTCTACTTTCTAGAAAAATTATCCCCGCACGCAGAAAAATTCATCTGAGACCCGAAAACACAAAAATCCCAAAACTGTCCGAAATGGAACTTTGGGGCCATCGTGTGGTCTGGATTTGGCAATTTCTAGAGGGAAACGTAGATGTCAATAAATTATGAAACCGGACTCCCTAGAAAGCTTGGCAAGTCTCCTTTCCAAATAAATTATCGACTCTCGCAGAAAAATTCATCTGAAACCCGAAAACACAAAAATCCCAAAACTGTGCGAAATAGAACTTTTGGGCCATCGTGTGGTCTGGGTTTGGCAATTTCTACTGGGCAACGTAGACGTCGATAAATTATGAAACCGGACTCCCTGGAAAGCTTGGCAAGTCTACTTTCTAGAAAAATTATCACCGCTCGCAGAAAAATTCATCTGACACCCGAAAACACAAAAATCCAAAAACTGTCCGAAATGGAACTTTTGGGCCACCGTGTGGTATGGGTTTGGCAATTTCTACAGGGCAACGTAGATGTCGATAAATTATGAAACCGGACTCCCTGGAAAGCTTGGCAAGTCTACTTTCGTGAAAAATTATCCCCGCTCGCAGAAAAATTCATCTGAGACCCGAAAACACAAAAATCCCAAAACTGTCCGAAATGGAACTTTGGGGCCATCGTGTGGCCTGGGTTTGGCAATTTCTACAGGGCAACGTAGATGTCGATAAATTATGAAACCGGGCTCCCTAGAAAGCTTGGCAAGTCTCCTTTCCAAATAAATTATCGACTCTCGCAGAAAAATTCATCTGAAACCCGAAAACACAAAAATCCCAAAACTGTCCGAAATAGAACTTTTGGGCCACCGTGTGGTCTGGGTTTGGCAATTTCTACAGGGCAACGTAGATGTCGATAAATTATGAAACCGGACTCCCTAGAAAGCTTGGCAAGTCTACTTTCTAGAAAAATTATCACCGCTCACAGAAAAATTCATCTGAAACCCGAAAACACAAAAATCCCAAAACTGTCTGAAATGGAACTTTTGGGCCACCGTGTGGTCTGGGTTTGGCAATTTCTACAGGGCAACGTAGACGTCGATAAATTATGAAACCGGACTCCCTGGAAAGCTTGGCAAGTCTACTTTGCTGATAAATTATCACCGCTCGCAGAAAAATTCATCTGACACCCGAAAACACAAAAATCCCAAAACTGTCCGAAATGGAACTTTTGGGCCACCGTGTGGTCTGGGTTTGGCAATTTCTACAGGGCAACGTAGACATCGATAAATTATGAAACTGGACTCCCTGGAATGCTTGGCAAGTCTACTTTCTAGAAAAATTATCACCGCTCGCAGAAAAATTCGTCTGAGACCCGAAAACACAAAAATCCCTAAACTGTCCGAAATGGAACTTTTGGGCCACCGTGTGGTCTGGGTTTGGCAATTTCTACAGGGCAACGTAGACGTCGACAAATTATGAAACCGGACTCCCTAGAAAGCTTGGCAAGTCTACTTTCGAGATAAATTATCACCGCTCGCAGAAAAATTCATCTGACACCCGAAAACACAAAAATCCCAAAACTGTGCGAAATAGAACTTTTGGGCCATCGTGTGGTCTGGGTTTGGCAATTTCTACTGGGCAACGTATACGTCGATAAATTATGAAACCGGACTCCCTGGAAAGCTTGGCAAGTCTACTTTCTAGAAAAATTATCACCGCTCGCAGAAAAATTCATCTGACACCCGAAAACACAAAAATCCAAAAACTGTCCGAAAAGGAACTTTTGGGCCACCGTGTGGTATGGGTTTGGCAATTTCTACAGGGCAACATAGATGTCGATAAATTATGAAACCGGACTCCCTGGAAAGCTTGGCAAGTCTACTTTCGTGAAAAATTATCCCCGCTCGCACAAAAATTCATGTGAGACCCGAAAACACAAAAATCCCAAAACTGTCCGAAATGGAACTTTGGGGCCATCGTGTGGCCTGGGTTTAGCAATTTCTACAGGGCAACGTAGATGTCGATAAATTATGAAACCGGACTCCCTGGAAAGCTTGGCATGTCTACTTTGCAGATAAATTATCACTGCTTCCAGAAAAATTCATCTGACACCCGAAAACACAAAAATACCAAAACTGTCCGAAATAGAACTTTTGGGCCACCGTGTGCTCTGGTTTTGGCAATTTCTACAGGGCAACGTAGACGTCGACAAATTATGAAACCGGACTCCCTAGAAAGCTTGGCAAGTCTACTTTCCAGATAAATTATCGCCGCTCCCAGAAAAATTCATCTGACACCGGAAAACACAAAAATCCCAAAACTGTCCGAAATGGAACTTTTGGGCCACCGTGTGGTCTGGGTTTGGCAATTTCTACAGGGCAACGTAGACGTCGACAAATTATGAAACTGGACTCCCTAGAAAGCTTGGCAAGTCTACTTTCGAGATAAATTATCACCGCTCGCAGAAAAATTCATCTGACACCCGAAAACACAAAAATCCCAAAACTGTGCGAAATAGAACTTTTGGGCCATCGTGTGCTCTGGGTTTGGCAATTTCTACTGGGCAACGTAGACGTCGATAAATTATGAAACCGGACTCCCTGGAAAGCTTGGCAAGTCTACTTTCTAGAAAAATTATCACCGCTCGCAGAAAAATTCATCTGACACCCGAAAACACAAAAATCCAAAAACTGTCCGAAATGGAACTTTTGGGCCACCGTGTGGTATGGGTTTGGCAATTTCTACAGGGCAACGTAGATGTCGATAAATTATGAAACCGGACTCCCTGGAAAGCTTGGCAAGTCTACTTTCTAGAAAAATTATCCCCGCACGCAGAAAAATTCATCTGAGACCCGAAAACACAAAAATCCCAAAACTGTCCGAAATGGAACTTTGGGGCCATCGTGTGGTCTGGGTTTGGCAATTTCTACAGGGCAACGTAGATGTCGATAAATTATGAAACCGGACTCCCTGGAAAGCTTGGCAAGTCTACTTTCTAGAAAAATTATCCCCGCTCGCAGAAAAATTCATCTGAGACCCGAAAACACAAAAATCCCAAAACTGTCCGAAATGGAACTTTGGGGCCATCGTGTGGTCTGGATTTGGCAATTTCTAGAGGGAAACGTAGATGTCAATAAATTATGAAACCGGACTCCCTAGAAAGCTTGGCAAGTCTCCTTTCCAAATAAATTATCGACTCTCGCAGAAAAATTCATCTGAAACCCGAAAACACAAAAATCCCAAAACTGTTCGAAATGGAACTTTTGGGCCACCGTGTGGTCTGGGTTTGGCAATTTCTACAGGGCAACGTAGACGTCGACAAATTATGAAACTGGACTCCCTAGAAAGCTTGGCAAGTCTACTTTCGAGATAAATTATCACCGCTCGCAGAAAAATTCATCTGACACCCGAAACCACAAAAATCCCAAAACTGTGCGAAATAGAACTTTTGGGCCATCGTGTGGTCTGGGTTTGGCAATTTCTACTGGGCAACGTAGATGTCGATAAATTATGAAACCGGACTCCCTGGAAAGCTTGGCAAGTCTACTTTCTAGAAAAATTATCACCGCTCGCAGAAAAATTCATCTAACACCCGAAAACACAAAAATCCAAAAACTGTCCGAAATGGAACTTTTGGGCCACCGTGTGGTATGGGTTTGGCAATTTCTACAGGGCAACGTAGATGTCGATAAATTATGAAACCGGACTCCCTGGAAAGCTTGGCAAGTCTACTTTCTAGAAAAATTATCCCCGCACGCAGAAAAATTCATCTGAGACCCGAAAACACAAAAATCCCAAAACTGTCCGAAATGGAACTTTGGGGCCATCGTGTGGTCTGGGTTTGGCAATTTCTACAGGGCAACGTAGATGTCGATAAATTATGAAACCGGACTCCCTGGAAAGCTTGGCAAGTCTACTTTCTAGAAAAATTATCCCCGCACGCAGAAAAATTCATCTGAGACCCGAAAACACAAAAATCCCAAAACTGTCCGAAATGGAACTTTGGGGCCATCGTGTGGTCTGGGTTTGGCAATTTCTACAGGGCAACGTAGATGTCGATAAATTATGAAACCGGACTCCCTGGAAAGCTTGGCAAGTCTACTTTCTAGAAAAATTATCCCCGCACGCAGAAAAATTCATCTGAGACCCGAAAACAAAAAAATCCCAAAACTGTCCGAAATGGAACTTTGGGGCCATCGTGTGGTCTGGATATGGCAATTTCTAGAGGGAAACGTAGATGTCAATAAATTATGAAACCGGACTCCCTAGAAAGCTTGGCAAGTCTCCTTTCCAAATAAATTATCGACTCTCGCAGAAAAATTCATCTGAAACCCGAAAACACAAAAATCCCAAAACTGTCCGAAATGGAACTTTTGGGCCACCGTGTGGTCTGGGTTTGGCAATTTCTACAGGGCAACGTAGACGTCGACAAATTATGAAACTGGACTCCCTAGAAAGCTTGGCAAGTCTACTTTCGAGATAAATTATCACCGCTCACAGAAAAATTCATCTGACACCCGAAAACACAAAAATCCCAAAACTGTGCGAAATAGAACTTTTGGGCCATCGTGTGGTCTGGGTTTGGCAATTTCTACTGGGCAACGTAGACGTCGATAAATTATGAAACCGGACTCCCTGGAAAGCTTGGCAAGTCTACTTTCTAGAAAAATTATCACCGCTCGCAGAAAAATTCATCTGACACCCGAAAACACAAAAATCCAAAAACTGTCCGAAATGGAACTTTTGGGCCACTGTGTGGTATGGGTTTGGCAATTTCTACAGGGCAACGTAGATGTCGATAAATTATGAAACCGGACTCCCTGGAAAGCTTGGCAAGTCTACTTTCGTGAAAAATTATCCCCGCTCGCAGAAAAATTCATCTGAGACCCGAAAACACAAAAATCCCAAAACTGTCCGAAATGGAACTTTGGGGCCATCGTGTGGCCTGGGTTTGGCAATTTCTACAGGGCAACGTAGATGTCGATAAATTATGAAACCGGACTCCCTAGAAAGCTTGGCAAGTCTCCTTTCCAAATAAATTATCGACTCTCGCAGAAAAATTCATCTGAAACCCGAAAACACAAAAATCCCAAAACTGTCCGAAATAGAACTTTTGGGCCACCGTGTGGTCTGGGTTTGGCAATTTCTACAGGGCAACGTAGATGTCGATAAATTATGAAACCGGACTCCCTAGAAAGCTTGGCAAGTCTACTTTCTAGAAAAATTATCACCGCTCACAGAAAAATTCATCTGAAACCCGAAAACACAAAAATCCCAAAACTGTCTGAAATGGAACTTTTGGGCCACCGTGTGGTCTGGGTTTGGCAATTTCTACAGGGCAACGTAGACGTCGATAAATTATGAAACCGGACTCCCTGGAAAGCTTGGCAAGTCTACTTTGCTGATAAATTATCACCGCTCGCAGAAAAATTCATCTGACACCCGAAAACACAAAAATCCCAAAACTGTCCGAAATGGAACTTTTGGGCCACCGTGTGGTCTGGGTTTGGCAATTTCTACAGGGCAACGTAGACATCGATAAATTATGAAACTGGACTCCCTGGAATGCTTGGCAAGTCTACTTTCTAGAAAAATTATCACCGCTCGCAGAAAAATTCGTCTGAGACCCGAAAACACAAAAATCCCTAAACTGTCCGAAATGGAACTTTTGGGCCACCGTGTGGTCTGGGTTTGGCAATTTCTACAGGGCAACGTAGACGTCGACAAATTATGAAACCGGACTCCCTAGAAAGCTTGGCAAGTCTACTTTCGAGATAAATTATCACCGCTCGCAGAAAAATTCATCTGACACCCGAAAACACAAAAATCCCAAAACTGTGCGAAATAGAACTTTTGGGCCATCGTGTGGTCTGGGTTTGGCAATTTCTACTGGGCAACGTATACGTCGATAAATTATGAAACCGGACTCCCTGGAAAGCTTGGCAAGTCTACTTTCTAGAAAAATTATCACCGCTCGCAGAAAAATTCATCTGACACCCGAAAACACAAAAATCCAAAAACTGTCCGAAAAGGAACTTTTGGGCCACCGTGTGGTATGGGTTTGGCAATTTCTACAGGGCAACATAGATGTCGATAAATTATGAAACCGGACTCCCTGGAAAGCTTGGCAAGTCTACTTTCGTGAAAAATTATCCCCGCTCGCAGAAAAATTCATGTGAGACCCGAAAACACAAAAATCCCAAAACTGTCCGAAATGGAACTTTGGGGCCATCGTGTGGCCTGGGTTTAGCAATTTCTACAGGGCAACGTAGATGTCGATAAATTATGAAACCGGACTCCCTGGAAAGCTTGGCATGTCTACTTTGCAGATAAATTATCACTGCTTCCAGAAAAATTCATCTGACACCCGAAAACACAAAAATACCAAAACTGTCCGAAATAGAACTTTTGGGCCACCGTGTGCTCTGGTTTTGGCAATTTCTACAGGGCAACGTAGACGTCGACAAATTATGAAACCGGACTCCCTAGAAAGCTTGGCAAGTCTACTTTCCAGATAAATTATCGCCGCTCCCAGAAAAATTCATCTGACACCGGAAAACACAAAAATCCCAAAACTGTCCGAAATGGAACTTTTGGGCCACCGTGTGGTCTGGGTTTGGCAATTTCTACAGGGCAACGTAGACGTCGACAAATTATGAAACTGGACTCCCTAGAAAGCTTGGCAAGTCTACTTTCGAGATAAATTATCACCGCTCGCAGAAAAATTCATCTGACACCCGAAAACACAAAAATCCCAAAACTGTGCGAAATAGAACTTTTGGGCCATCGTGTGCTCTGGGTTTGGCAATTTCTACTGGGCAACGTAGACGTCGATAAATTATGAAACCGGACTCCCTGGAAAGCTTGGCAAGTCTACTTTCTAGAAAAATTATCACCGCTCGCAGAAAAATTCATCTGACACCCGAAAACACAAAAATCCAAAAACTGTCCGAAATGGAACTTTTGGGCCACCGTGTGGTATGGGTTTGGCAATTTCTACAGGGCAACGTAGATGTCGATAAATTATGAAACCGGACTCCCTGGAAAGCTTGGCAAGTCTACTTTCTAGAAAAATTATCCCCGCACGCAGAAAAATTCATCTGAGACCCGAAAACACAAAAATCCCAAAACTGTCCGAAATGGAACTTTGGGGCCATCGTGTGGTCTGGGTTTGGCAATTTCTACAGGGCAACGTAGATGTCGATAAATTATGAAACCGGACTCCCTGGAAAGCTTGGCAAGTCTACTTTCTAGAAAAATTATCCCCGCTCGCAGAAAAATTCATCTGAGACCCGAAAACACAAAAATCCCAAAACTGTCCGAAATGGAACTTTGGGGCCATCGTGTGGTCTGGATTTGGCAATTTCTAGAGGGAAACGTAGATGTCAATAAATTATGAAACCGGACTCCCTAGAAAGCTTGGCAAGTCTCCTTTCCAAATAAATTATCGACTCTCGCAGAAAAATTCATCTGAAACCCGAAAACACAAAAATCCCAAAACTGTTCGAAATGGAACTTTTGGGCCACCGTGTGGTCTGGGTTTGGCAATTTCTACAGGGCAACGTAGACGTCGACAAATTATGAAACTGGACTCCCTAGAAAGCTTGGCAAGTCTACTTTCGAGATAAATTATCACCGCTCGCAGAAAAATTCATCTGACACCCGAAACCACAAAAATCCCAAAACTGTGCGAAATAGAACTTTTGGGCCATCGTGTGGTCTGGGTTTGGCAATTTCTACTGGGCAACGTAGATGTCGATAAATTATGAAACCGGACTCCCTGGAAAGCTTGGCAAGTCTACTTTCTAGAAAAATTATCACCGCTCGCAGAAAAATTCATCTAACACCCGAAAACACAAAAATCCAAAAACTGTCCGAAATGGAACTTTTGGGCCACCGTGTGGTATGGGTTTGGCAATTTCTACAGGGCAACGTAGATGTCGATAAATTATGAAACCGGACTCCCTGGAAAGCTTGGCAAGTCTACTTTCTAGAAAAATTATCCCCGCACGCAGAAAAATTCATCTGAGACCCGAAAACACAAAAATCCCAAAACTGTCCGAAATGGAACTTTGGGGCCATCGTGTGGTCTGGGTTTGGCAATTTCTACAGGGCAACGTAGATGTCGATAAATTATGAAACCGGACTCCCTGGAAAGCTTGGCAAGTCTACTTTCTAGAAAAATTATCCCCGCACGCAGAAAAATTCATCTGAGACCCGAAAACACAAAAATCCCAAAACTGTCCGAAATGGAACTTTGGGGCCATCGTGTGGTCTGGGTTTGGCAATTTCTACAGGGCAACGTAGATGTCGATAAATTATGAAACCGGACTCCCTGGAAAGCTTGGCAAGTCTACTTTCTAGAAAAATTATCCCCGCACGCAGAAAAATTCATCTGAGACCCGAAAACAAAAAAATCCCAAAACTGTCCGAAATGGAACTTTGGGGCCATCGTGTGGTCTGGATATGGCAATTTCTAGAGGGAAACGTAGATGTCAATAAATTATGAAACCGGACTCCCTAGAAAGCTTGGCAAGTCTCCTTTCCAAATAAATTATCGACTCTCGCAGAAAAATTCATCTGAAACCCGAAAACACAAAAATCCCAAAACTGTCCGAAATGGAACTTTTGGGCCACCGTGTGGTCTGGGTTTGGCAATTTCTACAGGGCAACGTAGACGTCGACAAATTATGAAACTGGACTCCCTAGAAAGCTTGGCAAGTCTACTTTCGAGATAAATTATCACCGCTCACAGAAAAATTCATCTGACACCCGAAAACACAAAAATCCCAAAACTGTGCGAAATAGAACTTTTGGGCCATCGTGTGGTCTGGGTTTGGCAATTTCTACTGGGCAACGTAGACGTCGATAAATTATGAAACCGGACTCCCTGGAAAGCTTGGCAAGTCTACTTTCTAGAAAAATTATCACCGCTCGCAGAAAAATTCATCTGACACCCGAAAACACAAAAATCCAAAAACTGTCCGAAATGGAACTTTTGGGCCACTGTGTGGTATGGGTTTGGCAATTTCTACAGGGCAACGTAGATGTCGATAAATTATGAAACCGGACTCCCTGGAAAGCTTGGCAAGTCTACTTTCGTGAAAAATTATCCCCGCTCGCAGAAAAATTCATCTGAGACCCGAAAACACAAAAATCCCAAAACTGTCCGAAATGGAACTTTGGGGCCATCGTGTGGCCTGGGTTTGGCAATTTCTACAGGGCAACGTAGATGTCGATAAATTATGAAACCGGACTCCCTAGAAAGCTTGGCAAGTCTCCTTTCCAAATAAATTATCGACTCTCGCAGAAAAATTCATCTGAAACCCGAAAACACAAAAATCCCAAAACTGTCCGAAATAGAACTTTTGGGCCACCGTGTGGTCTGGGTTTGGCAATTTCTACAGGGCAACGTAGATGTCGATAAATTATGAAACCGGACTCCCTAGAAAGCTTGGCAAGTCTACTTTCTAGAAAAATTATCACCGCTCACAGAAAAATTCATCTGAAACCCGAAAACACAAAAATCCCAAAACTGTCTGAAATGGAACTTTTGGGCCACCGTGTGGTCTGGGTTTGGCAATTTCTACAGGGCAACGTAGACGTCGATAAATTATGAAACCGGACTCCCTGGAAAGCTTGGCAAGTCTACTTTGCTGATAAATTATCACCGCTCGCAGAAAAATTCATCTGACACCCGAAAACACAAAAATCCCAAAACTGTCCGAAATGGAACTTTTGGGCCACCGTGTGGTCTGGGTTTGGCAATTTCTACAGGGCAACGTAGACATCGATAAATTATGAAACTGGACTCCCTGGAATGCTTGGCAAGTCTACTTTCTAGAAAAATTATCACCGCTCGCAGAAAAATTCGTCTGAGACCCGAAAACACAAAAATCCCTAAACTGTCCGAAATGGAACTTTTGGGCCACCGTGTGGTCTGGGTTTGGCAATTTCTACAGGGCAACGTAGACGTCGACAAATTATGAAACCGGACTCCCTAGAAAGCTTGGCAAGTCTACTTTCGAGATAAATTATCACCGCTCGCAGAAAAATTCATCTGACACCCGAAAACACAAAAATCCCAAAACTGTGCGAAATAGAACTTTTGGGCCATCGTGTGGTCTGGGTTTGGCAATTTCTACTGGGCAACGTATACGTCGATAAATTATGAAACCGGACTCCCTGGAAAGCTTGGCAAGTCTACTTTCTAGAAAAATTATCACCGCTCGCAGAAAAATTCATCTGACACCCGAAAACACAAAAATCCAAAAACTGTCCGAAAAGGAACTTTTGGGCCACCGTGTGGTATGGGTTTGGCAATTTCTACAGGGCAACATAGATGTCGATAAATTATGAAACCGGACTCCCTGGAAAGCTTGGCAAGTCTACTTTCGTGAAAAATTATCCCCGCTCGCAGAAAAATTCATGTGAGACCCGAAAACACAAAAATCCCAAAACTGTCCGAAATGGAACTTTGGGGCCATCGTGTGGCCTGGGTTTAGCAATTTCTACAGGGCAACGTAGATGTCGATAAATTATGAAACCGGACTCCCTGGAAAGCTTGGCATGTCTACTTTGCAGATAAATTATCACTGCTTCCAGAAAAATTCATCTGACACCCGAAAACACAAAAATACCAAAACTGTCCGAAATAGAACTTTTGGGCCACCGTGTGCTCTGGTTTTGGCAATTTCTACAGGGCAACGTAGACGTCGACAAATTATGAAACCGGACTCCCTAGAAAGCTTGGCAAGTCTACTTTCCAGATAAATTATCGCCGCTCCCAGAAAAATTCATCTGACACCGGAAAACACAAAAATCCCAAAACTGTCCGAAATGGAACTTTTGGGCCACCGTGTGGTCTGGGTTTGGCAATTTCTACAGGGCAACGTAGACGTCGACAAATTATGAAACTGGACTCCCTAGAAAGCTTGGCAAGTCTACTTTCGAGATAAATTATCACCGCTCGCAGAAAAATTCATCTGACACCCGAAAACACAAAAATCCCAAAACTGTGCGAAATAGAACTTTTGGGCCATCGTGTGCTCTGGGTTTGGCAATTTCTACTGGGCAACGTAGACGTCGATAAATTATGAAACCGGACTCCCTGGAAAGCTTGGCAAGTCTACTTTCTAGAAAAATTATCACCGCTCGCAGAAAAATTCATCTGACACCCGAAAACACAAAAATCCAAAAACTGTCCGAAATGGAACTTTTGGGCCACCGTGTGGTATGGGTTTGGCAATTTCTACAGGGCAACGTAGATGTCGATAAATTATGAAACCGGACTCCCTGGAAAGCTTGGCAAGTCTACTTTCTAGAAAAATTATCCCCGCACGCAGAAAAATTCATCTGAGACCCGAAAACACAAAAATCCCAAAACTGTCCGAAATGGAACTTTGGGGCCATCGTGTGGTCTGGGTTTGGCAATTTCTACAGGGCAACGTAGATGTCGATAAATTATGAAACCGGACTCCCTGGAAAGCTTGGCAAGTCTACTTTCTAGAAAAATTATCCCCGCTCGCAGAAAAATTCATCTGAGACCCGAAAACACAAAAATCCCAAAACTGTCCGAAATGGAACTTTGGGGCCATCGTGTGGTCTGGATTTGGCAATTTCTAGAGGGAAACGTAGATGTCAATAAATTATGAAACCGGACTCCCTAGAAAGCTTGGCAAGTCTCCTTTCCAAATAAATTATCGACTCTCGCAGAAAAATTCATCTGAAACCCGAAAACACAAAAATCCCAAAACTGTTCGAAATGGAACTTTTGGGCCACCGTGTGGTCTGGGTTTGGCAATTTCTACAGGGCAACGTAGACGTCGACAAATTATGAAACTGGACTCCCTAGAAAGCTTGGCAAGTCTACTTTCGAGATAAATTATCACCGCTCGCAGAAAAATTCATCTGACACCCGAAACCACAAAAATCCCAAAACTGTGCGAAATAGAACTTTTGGGCCATCGTGTGGTCTGGGTTTGGCAATTTCTACTGGGCAACGTAGATGTCGATAAATTATGAAACCGGACTCCCTGGAAAGCTTGGCAAGTCTACTTTCTAGAAAAATTATCACCGCTCGCAGAAAAATTCATCTAACACCCGAAAACACAAAAATCCAAAAACTGTCCGAAATGGAACTTTTGGGCCACCGTGTGGTATGGGTTTGGCAATTTCTACAGGGCAACGTAGATGTCGATAAATTATGAAACCGGACTCCCTGGAAAGCTTGGCAAGTCTACTTTCTAGAAAAATTATCCCCGCACGCAGAAAAATTCATCTGAGACCCGAAAACACAAAAATCCCAAAACTGTCCGAAATGGAACTTTGGGGCCATCGTGTGGTCTGGGTTTGGCAATTTCTACAGGGCAACGTAGATGTCGATAAATTATGAAACCGGACTCCCTGGAAAGCTTGGCAAGTCTACTTTCTAGAAAAATTATCCCCGCACGCAGAAAAATTCATCTGAGACCCGAAAACACAAAAATCCCAAAACTGTCCGAAATGGAACTTTGGGGCCATCGTGTGGTCTGGGTTTGGCAATTTCTACAGGGCAACGTAGATGTCGATAAATTATGAAACCGGACTCCCTGGAAAGCTTGGCAAGTCTACTTTCTAGAAAAATTATCCCCGCACGCAGAAAAATTCATCTGAGACCCGAAAACAAAAAAATCCCAAAACTGTCCGAAATGGAACTTTGGGGCCATCGTGTGGTCTGGATATGGCAATTTCTAGAGGGAAACGTAGATGTCAATAAATTATGAAACCGGACTCCCTAGAAAGCTTGGCAAGTCTCCTTTCCAAATAAATTATCGACTCTCGCAGAAAAATTCATCTGAAACCCGAAAACACAAAAATCCCAAAACTGTCCGAAATGGAACTTTTGGGCCACCGTGTGGTCTGGGTTTGGCAATTTCTACAGGGCAACGTAGACGTCGACAAATTATGAAACTGGACTCCCTAGAAAGCTTGGCAAGTCTACTTTCGAGATAAATTATCACCGCTCACAGAAAAATTCATCTGACACCCGAAAACACAAAAATCCCAAAACTGTGCGAAATAGAACTTTTGGGCCATCGTGTGGTCTGGGTTTGGCAATTTCTACTGGGCAACGTAGACGTCGATAAATTATGAAACCGGACTCCCTGGAAAGCTTGGCAAGTCTACTTTCTAGAAAAATTATCACCGCTCGCAGAAAAATTCATCTGACACCCGAAAACACAAAAATCCAAAAACTGTCCGAAATGGAACTTTTGGGCCACTGTGTGGTATGGGTTTGGCAATTTCTACAGGGCAACGTAGATGTCGATAAATTATGAAACCGGACTCCCTGGAAAGCTTGGCAAGTCTACTTTCGTGAAAAATTATCCCCGCTCGCAGAAAAATTCATCTGAGACCCGAAAACACAAAAATCCCAAAACTGTCCGAAATGGAACTTTGGGGCCATCGTGTGGCCTGGGTTTGGCAATTTCTACAGGGCAACGTAGATGTCGATAAATTATGAAACCGGACTCCCTAGAAAGCTTGGCAAGTCTCCTTTCCAAATAAATTATCGACTCTCGCAGAAAAATTCATCTGAAACCCGAAAACACAAAAATCCCAAAACTGTCCGAAATAGAACTTTTGGGCCACCGTGTGGTCTGGGTTTGGCAATTTCTACAGGGCAACGTAGATGTCGATAAATTATGAAACCGGACTCCCTAGAAAGCTTGGCAAGTCTACTTTCTAGAAAAATTATCACCGCTCACAGAAAAATTCATCTGAAACCCGAAAACACAAAAATCCCAAAACTGTCTGAAATGGAACTTTTGGGCCACCGTGTGGTCTGGGTTTGGCAATTTCTACAGGGCAACGTAGACGTCGATAAATTATGAAACCGGACTCCCTGGAAAGCTTGGCAAGTCTACTTTGCTGATAAATTATCACCGCTCGCAGAAAAATTCATCTGACACCCGAAAACACAAAAATCCCAAAACTGTCCGAAATGGAACTTTTGGGCCACCGTGTGGTCTGGGTTTGGCAATTTCTACAGGGCAACGTAGACATCGATAAATTATGAAACTGGACTCCCTGGAATGCTTGGCAAGTCTACTTTCTAGAAAAATTATCACCGCTCGCAGAAAAATTCGTCTGAGACCCGAAAACACAAAAATCCCTAAACTGTCCGAAATGGAACTTTTGGGCCACCGTGTGGTCTGGGTTTGGCAATTTCTACAGGGCAACGTAGACGTCGACAAATTATGAAACCGGACTCCCTAGAAAGCTTGGCAAGTCTACTTTCGAGATAAATTATCACCGCTCGCAGAAAAATTCATCTGACACCCGAAAACACAAAAATCCCAAAACTGTGCGAAATAGAACTTTTGGGCCATCGTGTGGTCTGGGTTTGGCAATTTCTACTGGGCAACGTATACGTCGATAAATTATGAAACCGGACTCCCTGGAAAGCTTGGCAAGTCTACTTTCTAGAAAAATTATCACCGCTCGCAGAAAAATTCATCTGACACCCGAAAACACAAAAATCCAAAAACTGTCCGAAAAGGAACTTTTGGGCCACCGTGTGGTATGGGTTTGGCAATTTCTACAGGGCAACATAGATGTCGATAAATTATGAAACCGGACTCCCTGGAAAGCTTGGCAAGTCTACTTTCGTGAAAAATTATCCCCGCTCGCACAAAAATTCATGTGAGACCCGAAAACACAAAAATCCCAAAACTGTCCGAAATGGAACTTTGGGGCCATCGTGTGGCCTGGGTTTAGCAATTTCTACAGGGCAACGTAGATGTCGATAAATTATGAAACCGGACTCCCTGGAAAGCTTGGCATGTCTACTTTGCAGATAAATTATCACTGCTTCCAGAAAAATTCATCTGACACCCGAAAACACAAAAATACCAAAACTGTCCGAAATAGAACTTTTGGGCCACCGTGTGCTCTGGTTTTGGCAATTTCTACAGGGCAACGTAGACGTCGACAAATTATGAAACCGGACTCCCTAGAAAGCTTGGCAAGTCTACTTTCCAGATAAATTATCGCCGCTCCCAGAAAAATTCATCTGACACCGGAAAACACAAAAATCCCAAAACTGTCCGAAATGGAACTTTTGGGCCACCGTGTGGTCTGGGTTTGGCAATTTCTACAGGGCAACGTAGACGTCGACAAATTATGAAACTGGACTCCCTAGAAAGCTTGGCAAGTCTACTTTCGAGATAAATTATCACCGCTCGCAGAAAAATTCATCTGACACCCGAAAACACAAAAATCCCAAAACTGTGCGAAATAGAACTTTTGGGCCATCGTGTGCTCTGGGTTTGGCAATTTCTACTGGGCAACGTAGACGTCGATAAATTATGAAACCGGACTCCCTGGAAAGCTTGGCAAGTCTACTTTCTAGAAAAATTATCACCGCTCGCAGAAAAATTCATCTGACACCCGAAAACACAAAAATCCAAAAACTGTCCGAAATGGAACTTTTGGGCCACCGTGTGGTATGGGTTTGGCAATTTCTACAGGGCAACGTAGATGTCGATAAATTATGAAACCGGACTCCCTGGAAAGCTTGGCAAGTCTACTTTCTAGAAAAATTATCCCCGCACGCAGAAAAATTCATCTGAGACCCGAAAACACAAAAATCCCAAAACTGTCCGAAATGGAACTTTGGGGCCATCGTGTGGTCTGGGTTTGGCAATTTCTACAGGGCAACGTAGATGTCGATAAATTATGAAACCGGACTCCCTGGAAAGCTTGGCAAGTCTACTTTCTAGAAAAATTATCCCCGCTCGCAGAAAAATTCATCTGAGACCCGAAAACACAAAAATCCCAAAACTGTCCGAAATGGAACTTTGGGGCCATCGTGTGGTCTGGATTTGGCAATTTCTAGAGGGAAACGTAGATGTCAATAAATTATGAAACCGGACTCCCTAGAAAGCTTGGCAAGTCTCCTTTCCAAATAAATTATCGACTCTCGCAGAAAAATTCATCTGAAACCCGAAAACACAAAAATCCCAAAACTGTTCGAAATGGAACTTTTGGGCCACCGTGTGGTCTGGGTTTGGCAATTTCTACAGGGCAACGTAGACGTCGACAAATTATGAAACTGGACTCCCTAGAAAGCTTGGCAAGTCTACTTTCGAGATAAATTATCACCGCTCGCAGAAAAATTCATCTGACACCCGAAACCACAAAAATCCCAAAACTGTGCGAAATAGAACTTTTGGGCCATCGTGTGGTCTGGGTTTGGCAATTTCTACTGGGCAACGTAGATGTCGATAAATTATGAAACCGGACTCCCTGGAAAGCTTGGCAAGTCTACTTTCTAGAAAAATTATCACCGCTCGCAGAAAAATTCATCTAACACCCGAAAACACAAAAATCCAAAAACTGTCCGAAATGGAACTTTTGGGCCACCGTGTGGTATGGGTTTGGCAATTTCTACAGGGCAACGTAGATGTCGATAAATTATGAAACCGGACTCCCTGGAAAGCTTGGCAAGTCTACTTTCTAGAAAAATTATCCCCGCACGCAGAAAAATTCATCTGAGACCCGAAAACACAAAAATCCCAAAACTGTCCGAAATGGAACTTTGGGGCCATCGTGTGGTCTGGGTTTGGCAATTTCTACAGGGCAACGTAGATGTCGATAAATTATGAAACCGGACTCCCTGGAAAGCTTGGCAAGTCTACTTTCTAGAAAAATTATCCCCGCACGCAGAAAAATTCATCTGAGACCCGAAAACACAAAAATCCCAAAACTGTCCGAAATGGAACTTTGGGGCCATCGTGTGGTCTGGGTTTGGCAATTTCTACAGGGCAACGTAGATGTCGATAAATTATGAAACCGGACTCCCTGGAAAGCTTGGCAAGTCTACTTTCTAGAAAAATTATCCCCGCACGCAGAAAAATTCATCTGAGACCCGAAAACAAAAAAATCCCAAAACTGTCCGAAATGGAACTTTGGGGCCATCGTGTGGTCTGGATATGGCAATTTCTAGAGGGAAACGTAGATGTCAATAAATTATGAAACCGGACTCCCTAGAAAGCTTGGCAAGTCTCCTTTCCAAATAAATTATCGACTCTCGCAGAAAAATTCATCTGAAACCCGAAAACACAAAAATCCCAAAACTGTCCGAAATGGAACTTTTGGGCCACCGTGTGGTCTGGGTTTGGCAATTTCTACAGGGCAACGTAGACGTCGACAAATTATGAAACTGGACTCCCTAGAAAGCTTGGCAAGTCTACTTTCGAGATAAATTATCACCGCTCACAGAAAAATTCATCTGACACCCGAAAACACAAAAATCCCAAAACTGTGCGAAATAGAACTTTTGGGCCATCGTGTGGTCTGGGTTTGGCAATTTCTACTGGGCAACGTAGACGTCGATAAATTATGAAACCGGACTCCCTGGAAAGCTTGGCAAGTCTACTTTCTAGAAAAATTATCACCGCTCGCAGAAAAATTCATCTGACACCCGAAAACACAAAAATCCAAAAACTGTCCGAAATGGAACTTTTGGGCCACTGTGTGGTATGGGTTTGGCAATTTCTACAGGGCAACGTAGATGTCGATAAATTATGAAACCGGACTCCCTGGAAAGCTTGGCAAGTCTACTTTCGTGAAAAATTATCCCCGCTCGCAGAAAAATTCATCTGAGACCCGAAAACACAAAAATCCCAAAACTGTCCGAAATGGAACTTTGGGGCCATCGTGTGGCCTGGGTTTGGCAATTTCTACAGGGCAACGTAGATGTCGATAAATTATGAAACCGGACTCCCTAGAAAGCTTGGCAAGTCTCCTTTCCAAATAAATTATCGACTCTCGCAGAAAAATTCATCTGAAACCCGAAAACACAAAAATCCCAAAACTGTCCGAAATAGAACTTTTGGGCCACCGTGTGGTCTGGGTTTGGCAATTTCTACAGGGCAACGTAGATGTCGATAAATTATGAAACCGGACTCCCTAGAAAGCTTGGCAAGTCTACTTTCTAGAAAAATTATCACCGCTCACAGAAAAATTCATCTGAAACCCGAAAACACAAAAATCCCAAAACTGTCTGAAATGGAACTTTTGGGCCACCGTGTGGTCTGGGTTTGGCAATTTCTACAGGGCAACGTAGACGTCGATAAATTATGAAACCGGACTCCCTGGAAAGCTTGGCAAGTCTACTTTGCTGATAAATTATCACCGCTCGCAGAAAAATTCATCTGACACCCGAAAACACAAAAATCCCAAAACTGTCCGAAATGGAACTTTTGGGCCACCGTGTGGTCTGGGTTTGGCAATTTCTACAGGGCAACGTAGACATCGATAAATTATGAAACTGGACTCCCTGGAATGCTTGGCAAGTCTACTTTCTAGAAAAATTATCACCGCTCGCAGAAAAATTCGTCTGAGACCCGAAAACACAAAAATCCCTAAACTGTCCGAAATGGAACTTTTGGGCCACCGTGTGGTCTGGGTTTGGCAATTTCTACAGGGCAACGTAGACGTCGACAAATTATGAAACCGGACTCCCTAGAAAGCTTGGCAAGTCTACTTTCGAGATAAATTATCACCGCTCGCAGAAAAATTCATCTGACACCCGAAAACACAAAAATCCCAAAACTGTGCGAAATAGAACTTTTGGGCCATCGTGTGGTCTGGGTTTGGCAATTTCTACTGGGCAACGTATACGTCGATAAATTATGAAACCGGACTCCCTGGAAAGCTTGGCAAGTCTACTTTCTAGAAAAATTATCACCGCTCGCAGAAAAATTCATCTGACACCCGAAAACACAAAAATCCAAAAACTGTCCGAAAAGGAACTTTTGGGCCACCGTGTGGTATGGGTTTGGCAATTTCTACAGGGCAACATAGATGTCGATAAATTATGAAACCGGACTCCCTGGAAAGCTTGGCAAGTCTACTTTCGTGAAAAATTATCCCCGCTCGCAGAAAAATTCATGTGAGACCCGAAAACACAAAAATCCCAAAACTGTCCGAAATGGAACTTTGGGGCCATCGTGTGGCCTGGGTTTAGCAATTTCTACAGGGCAACGTAGATGTCGATAAATTATGAAACCGGACTCCCTGGAAAGCTTGGCATGTCTACTTTGCAGATAAATTATCACTGCTTCCAGAAAAATTCATCTGACACCCGAAAACACAAAAATACCAAAACTGTCCGAAATAGAACTTTTGGGCCACCGTGTGCTCTGGTTTTGGCAATTTCTACAGGGCAACGTAGACGTCGACAAATTATGAAACCGGACTCCCTAGAAAGCTTGGCAAGTCTACTTTCCAGATAAATTATCGCCGCTCCCAGAAAAATTCATCTGACACCGGAAAACACAAAAATCCCAAAACTGTCCGAAATGGAACTTTTGGGCCACCGTGTGGTCTGGGTTTGGCAATTTCTACAGGGCAACGTAGACGTCGACAAATTATGAAACTGGACTCCCTAGAAAGCTTGGCAAGTCTACTTTCGAGATAAATTATCACCGCTCGCAGAAAAATTCATCTGACACCCGAAAACACAAAAATCCCAAAACTGTGCGAAATAGAACTTTTGGGCCATCGTGTGCTCTGGGTTTGGCAATTTCTACTGGGCAACGTAGACGTCGATAAATTATGAAACCGGACTCCCTGGAAAGCTTGGCAAGTCTACTTTCTAGAAAAATTATCACCGCTCGCAGAAAAATTCATCTGACACCCGAAAACACAAAAATCCAAAAACTGTCCGAAATGGAACTTTTGGGCCACCGTGTGGTATGGGTTTGGCAATTTCTACAGGGCAACGTAGATGTCGATAAATTATGAAACCGGACTCCCTGGAAAGCTTGGCAAGTCTACTTTCTAGAAAAATTATCCCCGCACGCAGAAAAATTCATCTGAGACCCGAAAACACAAAAATCCCAAAACTGTCCGAAATGGAACTTTGGGGCCATCGTGTGGTCTGGGTTTGGCAATTTCTACAGGGCAACGTAGACGTCGACAAATTATGAAACTGGACTCCCTAGAAAGCTTGGCAAGTCTACTTTCGAGATAAATTATCACCGCTCGCAGAAAAATTCATCTGACACCCGAAAACACAAAAATCCCAAAACTGTGCGAAATAGAACTTTTGGGCCATCGTGTGGTCTGGGTTTGGCAATTTCTACTGGGCAACGTAGACGTCGATAAATTATGAAACCGGACTCCCTGGAAAGCTTGGCAAGTCTACTTTCTAGAAAAATTATCACCGCTCGCAGAAAAATTCATCTGAGACCCGAAAACAAAAAAATCCCAAAACTGTCCGAAATGGAACTTTGGGGCCATCGTGTGGTCTGGATTTGGCAATTTCTAGAGGGAAACGTAGATGTCAATAAATTATGAAACCGGACTCCCTAGAAAGCTTGGCAAGTCTCCTTTCCAAATAAATTATCGACTCTCGCAGAAAAATTCATCTGAAACCCGAAAACACAAAAATCCCAAAACTGTTCGAAATGGAACTTTTGGGCCACCGTGTGGTCTGGGTTTGGCAATTTCTACAGGGCAACGTAGACGTCGACAAATTATGAAACTGGACTCCCTAGAAAGCTTGGCAAGTCTACTTTCGAGATAAATTATCACCGCTCGCAGAAAAATTCATCTGACACCCGAAAACACAAAAATCCCAAAACTGTGCGAAATAGAACTTTTGGGCCATCGTGTGGTCTGGGTTTGGCAATTTCTACTGGGCAACGTAGACGTCGATAAATTATGAAACCGGACTCCCTGGAAAGCTTGGCAAGTCTACTTTCTAGAAAAATTATCACCGCTCGCAGAAAAATTCATCTGAGACCCGAAAACAAAAAAATCCCAAAACTGTCCGAAATGGAACTTTGGGGCCATCGTGTGGTCTGGATTTGGCAATTTCTAGAGGGAAACGTAGATGTCAATAAATTATGAAACCGGACTCCCTAGAAAGCTTGGCAAGTCTCCTTTCCAAATAAATTATCGACTCTCGCAGAAAAATTCATCTGAAACCCGAAAACACAAAAATCCCAAAACTGTTCGAAATGGAACTTTTGGGCCACCGTGTGGTCTGGGTTTGGCAATTTCTACAGGGCAACGTAGACGTCGACAAATTATGAAACTGGACTCCCTAGAAAGCTTGGCAAGTCTACTTTCGAGATAAATTATCACCGCTCCCAGAAAAATTCATCTGACACCCGAAAACACAAAAATCCCAAAACTGTGCGAAATAGAACTTTTGGGCCATCGTGTGGTCTGGGTTTGGCAATTTCTACAGGGCAACGTAGACGTCGATAAATTATGAAACCGGACTCCCTGGAAAGCTTGGCAAGTCTACTTTGCTGATAAATTATCACCGCTCGCAGAAAAATTCATCTGACACCCGAAAACACAAAAATCCCAAAACTGTCCGAAATGGAACTTTTGGGCCACCGTGTGGTCTGGGTTTGGCAATTTCTACAGGGCAACGTAGACATCGATAAATTATGAAACTGGACTCCCTGGAATGCTTGGCAAGTCTACTTTCTAGAAAAATTATCACCGCTCGCAGAAAAATTCGTCTGAGACCCGAAAACACAAAAATCCCTAAACTGTCCGAAATGGAACTTTTGGGCCACCGTGTGGTCTGGGTTTGGCAATTTCTACAGGGCAACGTAGACGTCGACAAATTATGAAACCGGACTCCCTAGAAAGCTTGGCAAGTCTACTTTCGAGATAAATTATCACCGCTCGCAGAAAAATTCATCTGACACCCGAAAACACAAAAATCCCAAAACTGTGCGAAATAGAACTTTTGGGCCATCGTGTGGTCTGGGTTTGGCAATTTCTACTGGGCAACGTATACGTCGATAAATTATGAAACCGGACTCCCTGGAAAGCTTGGCAAGTCTACTTTCTAGAAAAATTATCACCGCTCGCAGAAAAATTCATCTGACACCCGAAAACACAAAAATCCAAAAACTGTCCGAAAAGGAACTTTTGGGCCACCGTGTGGTATGGGTTTGGCAATTTCTACAGGGCAACGTAGATGTCGATAAATTATGAAACCGGACTCCCTGGAAAGCTTGGCAAGTCTACTTTCGTGAAAAATTATCCCCGCTCGCAGAAAAATTCATGTGAGACCCGAAAACACAAAAATCCCAAAACTGTCCGAAATGGAACTTTGGGGCCATCGTGTGGCATGGGTTTGGCAATTTCTACAGGGCAACGTAGATGTCGATAAATTATGAAACCGGACTCCCTGGAAAGCTTGGCATGTCTACTTTGCAGATAAATTATCACTGCTTCCAGAAAAATTCATCTGACACCCGAAAACACAAAAATACCAAAACTGTCCGAAATAGAACTTTTGGGCCACCGTGTGCTCTGGTTTTGGCAATTTCTACAGGGCAACGTAGACGTCGACAAATTATGAAACCGGACTCCCTAGAAAGCTTGGCAAGTCTACTTTCCAGATAAATTATCGCCGCTCCCAGAAAAATTCATCTGACACCGGAAAACACAAAAATCCCAAAACTGTCCGAAATGGAACTTTTGGGCCACCGTGTGGTCTGGGTTTGGCAATTTCTACAGGGCAACGTAGACGTCGACAAATTATGAAACTGGACTCCCTAGAAAGCTTGGCAAGTCTACTTTCGAGATAAATTATCACCGCTCGCAGAAAAATTCATCTGACACCCGAAAACACAAAAATCCCAAAACTGTGCGAAATAGAACTTTTGGGCCATCGTGTGCTCTGGGTTTGGCAATTTCTACTGGGCAACGTAGACGTCGATAAATTATGAAACCGGACTCCCTGGAAAGCTTGGCAAGTCTACTTTCTAGAAAAATTATCACCGCTCGCAGAAAAATTCATCTGACACCCGAAAACACAAAAATCCAAAAACTGTCCGAAATGGAACTTTTGGGCCACCGTGTGGTATGGGTTTGGCAATTTCTACAGGGCAACGTAGATGTCGATAAATTATGAAACCGGACTCCCTGGAAAGCTTGGCAAGTCTACTTTCTAGAAAAATTATCCCCGCACGCAGAAAAATTCATCTGAGACCCGAAAACACAAAAATCCCAAAACTGTCCGAAATGGAACTTTGGGGCCATCGTGTGGTCTGGGTTTGGCAATTTCTACAGGGCAACGTAGATGTCGATAACTTATGAAACCGGACTCCCTGGAAAGCTTGGCAAGTCTACTTTCTAGAAAAATTATCCCCGCACGCAGAAAAATTCATCTGAGACCCGAAAACAAAAAAATCCCAAAACTGTCCGAAATGGAACTTTGGGGCCATCGTGTGGTCTGGATATGGCAATTTCTAGAGGGAAACGTAGATGTCAATAAATTATGAAACCGGACTCCCTAGAAAGCTTGGCAAGTCTCCTTTCCAAATAAATTATCGACTCTCGCAGAAAAATTCATCTGAAACCCGAAAACACAAAAATCCCAAAACTGTCCGAAATGGAACTTTGGGGCCATCGTGTGGCCTGGGTTTGGCAATTTCTACAGGGCAACGTAGATGTCGATAAATTATGAAACCGGACTCCCTGGAAAGCTTGGCATGTCTACTTTGCAGATAAATTATCACTGCTTCCAGAAAAATTCATCTGACACCCGAAAACACAAAAATACCAAAACTGTCCGAAATAGAACTTTTGGGCCACCGTGTGGTCTGGTTTTGGCAATTTCTACAAGGCAACGTAGACGTCGACAAATTATGAAACCGGACTCCCTAGAAAGCTTGGCAAGTCTACTTTCCAGATAAATTATCGCCGCTCCCAGAAAAATTCATCTGACACCGGAAAACACAAAAATCCCAAAACTGTCCGAAATGGAACTTTTGGGCCACCGTGTGGTCTGGGTTTGGCAATTTCTACAGGGCAACGTAGATGTCGATAAATTATGAAACCGGACTCCCTAGAAAGCTTGGCAAGTCTACTTTCTAGAAAAATTATCACCGCTCACAGAAAAATTCATCTGAAACCCGAAAACACAAAAATCCCAAAACTGTCCGAAATGGAACTTTTGGGCCACCGTGTGGTCTGGGTTTGGCAATTTCTACAGGGCAACGTAGACGTCGATAAATTATGAAACCGGACTCCCTGGAAAGCTTGGCAAGTCTACTTTCTAGAAAAATTATCCCCGCACGCAGAAAAATTCATCTGACACCCGAAAACACAAAAATCCCAAAACTGTGCGAAATAGAACTTTTGGGCCATCGTGTGGTCTGGGTTTGGCAATTTCTACTGGGCAACGTATACGTCGATAAATTATGAAACCGGACTCCCTGGAAAGCTTGGCAAGTCTACTTTGCTGATAAATTATCACCGCTCGCAGAAAAATTCATCTGACACCCGAAAACACAAAAATCCCAAAACTGTCCGAAATGGAACTTTTGGGCCACCGTGTGGTCTGGGTTTGGCAATTTCTACAGGGCAACGTAGACATCGATAAATTATGAAACTGGACTCCCTGGAATGCTTGGCAAGTCTACTTTCTAGAAAAATTATCACCGCTCGCAGAAAAATTCGTCTGAGACCCGAAAACACAAAAATCCCTAAACTGTCCGAAATGGAACTTTTGGGCCACCGTGTGGTCTGGGTTTGGCAATTTCTACAGGGCAACGTAGATGTCGATAAATTATGAAACCGGACTCCCTAGAAAGCTTGGCAAGTCTACTTTCTAGAAAAATTATCACCGCTCACAGAAAAATTCATCTGAAACCCGAAAACACAAAAATCCCAAAACTGTCCGAAATGGAACTTTTGGGCCACCGTGTGGTCTGGGTTTGGCAATTTCTACAGGGCAACGTAGACGTCGATAAATTATGAAACCGGACTCCCTGGAAAGCTTGGCAAGTCTACTTTCTAGAAAAATTATCCCCGCACGCAGAAAAATTCATCTGACACCCGAAAACACAAAAATCCCAAAACTGTGCGAAATAGAACTTTTGGGCCATCGTGTGGTCTGGGTTTGGCAATTTCTACTGGGCAACGTATACGTCGATAAATTATGAAACCGGACTCCCTGGAAAGCTTGGCAAGTCTACTTTGCTGATAAATTATCACCGCTCGCAGAAAAATTCATCTGACACCCGAAAACACAAAAATCCCAAAACTGTCCGAAATGGAACTTTTGGGCCACCGTGTGGTCTGGGTTTGGCAATTTCTACAGGGCAACGTAGACATCGATAAATTATGAAACTGGACTCCCTGGAATGCTTGGCAAGTCTACTTTCTAGAAAAATTATCACCGCTCGCAGAAAAATTCGTCTGAGACCCGAAAACACAAAAATCCCTAAACTGTCCGAAATGGAACTTTGGGGCCATCGTGTGGTCTGGATTTGGCAATTTCTAGAGGGAAACGTAGATGTCAATAAATTATGAAACCGGACTCCCTAGAAAGCTTGGCAAGTCTCCTTTCCAAATAAATTATCGACTCTCGCAGAAAAATTCATCTGAAACCCGAAAACACAAAAATCCCAAAACTGTTCGAAATGGAACTTTTGGGCCACCGTGTGGTCTGGGTTTGGCAATTTCTACAGGGCAACGTAGACGTCGACAAATTATGAAACTGGACTCCCTAGAAAGCTTGGCAAGTCTACTTTCGAGATAAATTATCACCGCTCGCAGAAAAATTCATCTGACACCCGAAACCACAAAAATCCCAAAACTGTGCGAAATAGAACTTTTGGGCCATCGTGTGGTCTGGGTTTGGCAATTTCTACTGGGCAACGTAGATGTCGATAAATTATGAAACCGGACTCCCTGGAAAGCTTGGCAAGTCTACTTTCTAGAAAAATTATCATCGCTCGCAGAAAAATTCATCTAACACCCGAAAACACAAAAATCCAAAAACTGTCCGAAATGGAACTTTTGGGCCACCGTGTGGTATGGGTTTGGCAATTTCTACAGGGCAACGTAGATGTCGATAAATTATGAAACCGGACTCCCTGGAAAGCTTGGCAAGTCTACTTTCTAGAAAAATTATCCCCGCACGCAGAAAAATTCATCTGAGACCCGAAAACACAAAAATCCCAAAACTGTCCGAAATGGAACTTTGGGGCCATCGTGTGGTCTGGGTTTGGCAATTTCTACAGGGCAACGTAGATGTCGATAAATTATGAAACCGGACTCCCTGGAAAGCTTGGCAAGTCTACTTTCTAGAAAAATTATCCCCGCACGCAGAAAAATTCATCTGAGACCCGAAAACACAAAAATCCCAAAACTGTCCGAAATGGAACTTTGGGGCCATCGTGTGGTCTGGGTTTGGCAATTTCTACAGGGCAACGTAGATGTCGATAAATTATGAAACCGGACTCCCTGGAAAGCTTGGCAAGTCTACTTTCTAGAAAAATTATCCCCGCACGCAGAAAAATTCATCTGAGACCCGAAAACAAAAAAATCCCAAAACTGTCCGAAATGGAACTTTGGGGCCATCGTGTGGTCTGGATATGGCAATTTCTAGAGGGAAACGTAGATGTCAATAAATTATGAAACCGGACTCCCTAGAAAGCTTGGCAAGTCTCCTTTCCAAATAAATTATCGACTCTCGCAGAAAAATTCATCTGAAACCCGAAAACACAAAAATCCCAAAACTGTCCGAAATGGAACTTTTGGGCCACCGTGTGGTCTGGGTTTGGCAATTTCTACAGGGCAACGTAGACGTCGACAAATTATGAAACTGGACTCCCTAGAAAGCTTGGCAAGTCTACTTTCGAGATAAATTATCACCGCTCACAGAAAAATTCATCTGACACCCGAAAACACAAAAATCCCAAAACTGTGCGAAATAGAACTTTTGGGCCATCGTGTGGTCTGGGTTTGGCAATTTCTACTGGGCAACGTAGACGTCGATAAATTATGAAACCGGACTCCCTGGAAAGCTTGGCAAGTCTACTTTCTAGAAAAATTATCACCGCTCGCAGAAAAATTCATCTGACACCCGAAAACACAAAAATCCAAAAACTGTCCGAAATGGAACTTTTGGGCCACTGTGTGGTATGGGTTTGGCAATTTCTACAGGGCAACGTAGATGTCGATAAATTATGAAACCGGACTCCCTGGAAAGCTTGGCAAGTCTACTTTCGTGAAAAATTATCCCCGCTCGCAGAAAAATTCATCTGAGACCCGAAAACACAAAAATCCCAAAACTGTCCGAAATGGAACTTTGGGGCCATCGTGTGGCCTGGGTTTGGCAATTTCTACAGGGCAACGTAGATGTCGATAAATTATGAAACCGGACTCCCTAGAAAGCTTGGCAAGTCTCCTTTCCAAATAAATTATCGACTCTCGCAGAAAAATTCATCTGAAACCCGAAAACACAAAAATCCCAAAACTGTCCGAAATAGAACTTTTGGGCCACCGTGTGGTCTGGGTTTGGCAATTTCTACAGGGCAACGTAGATGTCGATAAATTATGAAACCGGACTCCCTAGAAAGCTTGGCAAGTCTACTTTCTAGAAAAATTATCACCGCTCACAGAAAAATTCATCTGAAACCCGAAAACACAAAAATCCCAAAACTGTCTGAAATGGAACTTTTGGGCCACCGTGTGGTCTGGGTTTGGCAATTTCTACAGGGCAACGTAGACGTCGATAAATTATGAAACCGGACTCCCTGGAAAGCTTGGCAAGTCTACTTTGCTGATAAATTATCACCGCTCGCAGAAAAATTCATCTGACACCCGAAAACACAAAAATCCCAAAACTGTCCGAAATGGAACTTTTGGGCCACCGTGTGGTCTGGGTTTGGCAATTTCTACAGGGCAACGTAGACATCGATAAATTATGAAACTGGACTCCCTGGAATGCTTGGCAAGTCTACTTTCTAGAAAAATTATCACCGCTCGCAGAAAAATTCGTCTGAGACCCGAAAACACAAAAATCCCTAAACTGTCCGAAATGGAACTTTTGGGCCACCGTGTGGTCTGGGTTTGGCAATTTCTACAGGGCAACGTAGACGTCGACAAATTATGAAACCGGACTCCCTAGAAAGCTTGGCAAGTCTACTTTCGAGATAAATTATCACCGCTCGCAGAAAAATTCATCTGACACCCGAAAACACAAAAATCCCAAAACTGTGCGAAATAGAACTTTTGGGCCATCGTGTGGTCTGGGTTTGGCAATTTCTACTGGGCAACGTATACGTCGATAAATTATGAAACCGGACTCCCTGGAAAGCTTGGCAAGTCTACTTTCTAGAAAAATTATCACCGCTCGCAGAAAAATTCATCTGACACCCGAAAACACAAAAATCCAAAAACTGTCCGAAAAGGAACTTTTGGGCCACCGTGTGGTATGGGTTTGGCAATTTCTACAGGGCAACATAGATGTCGATAAATTATGAAACCGGACTCCCTGGAAAGCTTGGCAAGTCTACTTTCGTGAAAAATTATCCCCGCTCGCAGAAAAATTCATGTGAGACCCGAAAACACAAAAATCCCAAAACTGTCCGAAATGGAACTTTGGGGCCATCGTGTGGCCTGGGTTTAGCAATTTCTACAGGGCAACGTAGATGTCGATAAATTATGAAACCGGACTCCCTGGAAAGCTTGGCATGTCTACTTTGCAGATAAATTATCACTGCTTCCAGAAAAATTCATCTGACACCCGAAAACACAAAAATACCAAAACTGTCCGAAATAGAACTTTTGGGCCACCGTGTGCTCTGGTTTTGGCAATTTCTACAGGGCAACGTAGACGTCGACAAATTATGAAACCGGACTCCCTAGAAAGCTTGGCAAGTCTACTTTCCAGATAAATTATCGCCGCTCCCAGAAAAATTCATCTGACACCGGAAAACACAAAAATCCCAAAACTGTCCGAAATGGAACTTTTGGGCCACCGTGTGGTCTGGGTTTGGCAATTTCTACAGGGCAACGTAGACGTCGACAAATTATGAAACTGGACTCCCTAGAAAGCTTGGCAAGTCTACTTTCGAGATAAATTATCACCGCTCGCAGAAAAATTCATCTGACACCCGAAAACACAAAAATCCCAAAACTGTGCGAAATAGAACTTTTGGGCCATCGTGTGCTCTGGGTTTGGCAATTTCTACTGGGCAACGTAGACGTCGATAAATTATGAAACCGGACTCCCTGGAAAGCTTGGCAAGTCTACTTTCTAGAAAAATTATCACCGCTCGCAGAAAAATTCATCTGACACCCGAAAACACAAAAATCCAAAAACTGTCCGAAATGGAACTTTTGGGCCACCGTGTGGTATGGGTTTGGCAATTTCTACAGGGCAACGTAGATGTCGATAAATTATGAAACCGGACTCCCTGGAAAGCTTGGCAAGTCTACTTTCTAGAAAAATTATCCCCGCACGCAGAAAAATTCATCTGAGACCCGAAAACACAAAAATCCAAAAACTGTCCGAAATGGAACTTTGGGGCCATCGTGTGGTCTGGGTTTGGCAATTTCTACAGGGCAACGTAGACGTCGACAAATTATGAAACTGGACTCCCTAGAAAGCTTGGCAAGTCTACTTTCGAGATAAATTATCACCGCTCGCAGAAAAATTCATCTGACACCCGAAAACACAAAAATCCCAAAACTGTGCGAAATAGAACTTTTGGGCCATCGTGTGGTCTGGGTTTGGCAATTTCTACTGGGCAACGTAGACGTCGATAAATTATGAAACCGGACTCCCTGGAAAGCTTGGCAAGTCTACTTTCTAGAAAAATTATCACCGCTCGCAGAAAAATTCATCTGAGACCCGAAAACAAAAAAATCCCAAAACTGTCCGAAATGGAACTTTGGGGCCATCGTGTGGTCTGGATTTGGCAATTTCTAGAGGGAAACGTAGATGTCAATAAATTATGAAACCGGACTCCCTAGAAAGCTTGGCAAGTCTCCTTTCCAAATAAATTATCGACTCTCGCAGAAAAATTCATCTGAAACCCGAAAACACAAAAATCCCAAAACTGTTCGAAATGGAACTTTTGGGCCACCGTGTGGTCTGGGTTTGGCAATTTCTACAGGGCAACGTAGACGTCGACAAATTATGAAACTGGACTCCCTAGAAAGCTTGGCAAGTCTACTTTCGAGATAAATTATCACCGCTCGCAGAAAAATTCATCTGACACCCGAAAACACAAAAATCCCAAAACTGTGCGAAATAGAACTTTTGGGCCATCGTGTGGTCTGGGTTTGGCAATTTCTACTGGGCAACGTAGACGTCGATAAATTATGAAACCGGACTCCCTGGAAAGCTTGGCAAGTCTACTTTCTAGAAAAATTATCACCGCTCGCAGAAAAATTCATCTGAGACCCGAAAACAAAAAAATCCCAAAACTGTCCGAAATGGAACTTTGGGGCCATCGTGTGGTCTGGATTTGGCAATTTCTAGAGGGAAACGTAGATGTCAATAAATTATGAAACCGGACTCCCTAGAAAGCTTGGCAAGTCTCCTTTCCAAATAAATTATCGACTCTCGCAGAAAAATTCATCTGAAACCCGAAAACACAAAAATCCCAAAACTGTTCGAAATGGAACTTTTGGGCCACCGTGTGGTCTGGGTTTGGCAATTTCTACAGGGCAACGTAGACGTCGACAAATTATGAAACTGGACTCCCTAGAAAGCTTGGCAAGTCTACTTTCGAGATAAATTATCACCGCTCCCAGAAAAATTCATCTGACACCCGAAAACACAAAAATCCCAAAACTGTGCGAAATAGAACTTTTGGGCCATCGTGTGGTCTGGGTTTGGCAATTTCTACAGGGCAACGTAGACGTCGATAAATTATGAAACCGGACTCCCTGGAAAGCTTGGCAAGTCTACTTTGCTGATAAATTATCACCGCTCGCAGAAAAATTCATCTGACACCCGAAAACACAAAAATCCCAAAACTGTCCGAAATGGAACTTTTGGGCCACCGTGTGGTCTGGGTTTGGCAATTTCTACAGGGCAACGTAGACATCGATAAATTATGAAACTGGACTCCCTGGAATGCTTGGCAAGTCTACTTTCTAGAAAAATTATCACCGCTCGCAGAAAAATTCGTCTGAGACCCGAAAACACAAAAATCCCTAAACTGTCCGAAATGGAACTTTTGGGCCACCGTGTGGTCTGGGTTTGGCAATTTCTACAGGGCAACGTAGACGTCGACAAATTATGAAACCGGACTCCCTAGAAAGCTTGGCAAGTCTACTTTCGAGATAAATTATCACCGCTCGCAGAAAAATTCATCTGACACCCGAAAACACAAAAATCCCAAAACTGTGCGAAATAGAACTTTTGGGCCATCGTGTGGTCTGGGTTTGGCAATTTCTACTGGGCAACGTATACGTCGATAAATTATGAAACCGGACTCCCTGGAAAGCTTGGCAAGTCTACTTTCTAGAAAAATTATCACCGCTCGCAGAAAAATTCATCTGACACCCGAAAACACAAAAATCCAAAAACTGTCCGAAAAGGAACTTTTGGGCCACCGTGTGGTATGGGTTTGGCAATTTCTACAGGGCAACGTAGATGTCGATAAATTATGAAACCGGACTCCCTGGAAAGCTTGGCAAGTCTACTTTCGTGAAAAATTATCCCCGCTCGCAGAAAAATTCATGTGAGACCCGAAAACACAAAAATCCCAAAACTGTCCGAAATGGAACTTTGGGGCCATCGTGTGGCATGGGTTTGGCAATTTCTACAGGGCAACGTAGACGTCGACAAATTATGAAACTGGACTCCCTAGAAAGCTTGGCAAGTCTACTTTCGAGATAAATTATCACCGCTCGCAGAAAAATTCATCTGACACCCGAAAACACAAAAATCCCAAAACTGTGCGAAATAGAACTTTTGGGCCATCGTGTGGTCTGGGTTTGGCAATTTCTACTGGGCAACGTAGACGTCGATAAATTATGAAACCGGACTCCCTGGAAAGCTTGGCAAGTCTACTTTCTAGAAAAATTATCACCGCTCGCAGAAAAATTCATCTGAGACCCGAAAACAAAAAAATCCCAAAACTGTCCGAAATGGAACTTTGGGGCCATCGTGTGGTCTGGATTTGGCAATTTCTAGAGGGAAACGTAGATGTCAATAAATTATGAAACCGGACTCCCTAGAAAGCTTGGCAAGTCTCCTTTCCAAATAAATTATCGACTCTCGCAGAAAAATTCATCTGAAACCCGAAAACACAAAAATCCCAAAACTGTTCGAAATGGAACTTTTGGGCCACCGTGTGGTCTGGGTTTGGCAATTTCTACAGGGCAACGTAGACGTCGACAAATTATGAAACTGGACTCCCTAGAAAGCTTGGCAAGTCTACTTTCGAGATAAATTATCACCGCTCGCAGAAAAATTCATCTGACACCCGAAAACACAAAAATCCCAAAACTGTGCGAAATAGAACTTTTGGGCCATCGTGTGGTCTGGGTTTGGCAATTTCTACTGGGCAACGTAGACGTCGATAAATTATGAAACCGGACTCCCTGGAAAGCTTGGCAAGTCTACTTTCTAGAAAAATTATCACCGCTCGCAGAAAAATTCATCTGAGACCCGAAAACAAAAAAATCCCAAAACTGTCCGAAATGGAACTTTGGGGCCATCGTGTGGTCTGGATTTGGCAATTTCTAGAGGGAAACGTAGATGTCAATAAATTATGAAACCGGACTCCCTAGAAAGCTTGGCAAGTCTCCTTTCCAAATAAATTATCGACTCTCGCAGAAAAATTCATCTGAAACCCGAAAACACAAAAATCCCAAAACTGTTCGAAATGGAACTTTTGGGCCACCGTGTGGTCTGGGTTTGGCAATTTCTACAGGGCAACGTAGACGTCGACAAATTATGAAACTGGACTCCCTAGAAAGCTTGGCAAGTCTACTTTCGAGATAAATTATCACCGCTCCCAGAAAAATTCATCTGACACCCGAAAACACAAAAATCCCAAAACTGTGCGAAATAGAACTTTTGGGCCATCGTGTGGTCTGGGTTTGGCAATTTCTACAGGGCAACGTAGACGTCGATAAATTATGAAACCGGACTCCCTGGAAAGCTTGGCAAGTCTACTTTGCTGATAAATTATCACCGCTCGCAGAAAAATTCATCTGACACCCGAAAACACAAAAATCCCAAAACTGTCCGAAATGGAACTTTTGGGCCACCGTGTGGTCTGGGTTTGGCAATTTCTACAGGGCAACGTAGACATCGATAAATTATGAAACTGGACTCCCTGGAATGCTTGGCAAGTCTACTTTCTAGAAAAATTATCACCGCTCGCAGAAAAATTCGTCTGAGACCCGAAAACACAAAAATCCCTAAACTGTCCGAAATGGAACTTTTGGGCCACCGTGTGGTCTGGGTTTGGCAATTTCTACAGGGCAACGTAGACGTCGACAAATTATGAAACCGGACTCCCTAGAAAGCTTGGCAAGTCTACTTTCGAGATAAATTATCACCGCTCGCAGAAAAATTCATCTGACACCCGAAAACACAAAAATCCCAAAACTGTGCGAAATAGAACTTTTGGGCCATCGTGTGGTCTGGGTTTGGCAATTTCTACTGGGCAACGTATACGTCGATAAATTATGAAACCGGACTCCCTGGAAAGCTTGGCAAGTCTACTTTCTAGAAAAATTATCACCGCTCGCAGAAAAATTCATCTGACACCCGAAAACACAAAAATCCAAAAACTGTCCGAAAAGGAACTTTTGGGCCACCGTGTGGTATGGGTTTGGCAATTTCTACAGGGCAACGTAGATGTCGATAAATTATGAAACCGGACTCCCTGGAAAGCTTGGCAAGTCTACTTTCGTGAAAAATTATCCCCGCTCGCAGAAAAATTCATGTGAGACCCGAAAACACAAAAATCCCAAAACTGTCCGAAATGGAACTTTGGGGCCATCGTGTGGCATGGGTTTGGCAATTTCTACAGGGCAACGTAGATGTCGATAAATTATGAAACCGGACTCCCTGGAAAGCTTGGCATGTCTACTTTGCAGATAAATTATCACTGCTTCCAGAAAAATTCATCTGACACCCGAAAACACAAAAATACCAAAACTGTCCGAAATAGAACTTTTGGGCCACCGTGTGCTCTGGTTTTGGCAATTTCTACAGGGCAACGTAGACGTCGACAAATTATGAAACCGGACTCCCTAGAAAGCTTGGCAAGTCTACTTTCCAGATAAATTATCGCCGCTCCCAGAAAAATTCATCTGACACCGGAAAACACAAAAATCCCAAAACTGTCCGAAATGGAACTTTTGGGCCACCGTGTGGTCTGGGTTTGGCAATTTCTACAGGGCAACGTAGACGTCGACAAATTATGAAACTGGACTCCCTAGAAAGCTTGGCAAGTCTACTTTCGAGATAAATTATCACCGCTCGCAGAAAAATTCATCTGACACCCGAAAACACAAAAATCCCAAAACTGTGCGAAATAGAACTTTTGGGCCATCGTGTGCTCTGGGTTTGGCAATTTCTACTGGGCAACGTAGACGTCGATAAATTATGAAACCGGACTCCCTGGAAAGCTTGGCAAGTCTACTTTCTAGAAAAATTATCACCGCTCGCAGAAAAATTCATCTGACACCCGAAAACACAAAAATCCAAAAACTGTCCGAAATGGAACTTTTGGGCCACCGTGTGGTATGGGTTTGGCAATTTCTACAGGGCAACGTAGATGTCGATAAATTATGAAACCGGACTCCCTGGAAAGCTTGGCAAGTCTACTTTCTAGAAAAATTATCCCCGCACGCAGAAAAATTCATCTGAGACCCGAAAACACAAAAATCCCAAAACTGTCCGAAATGGAACTTTGGGGCCATCGTGTGGTCTGGGTTTGGCAATTTCTACAGGGCAACGTAGATGTCGATAAATTATGAAACCGGACTCCCTGGAAAGCTTGGCAAGTCTACTTTCTAGAAAAATTATCCCCGCACGCAGAAAAATTCATCTGAGACCCGAAAACAAAAAAATCCCAAAACTGTCCGAAATGGAACTTTGGGGCCATCGTGTGGTCTGGATATGGCAATTTCTAGAGGGAAACGTAGATGTCAATAAATTATGAAACCGGACTCCCTAGAAAGCTTGGCAAGTCTCCTTTCCAAATAAATTATCGACTCTCGCAGAAAAATTCATCTGAAACCCGAAAACACAAAAATCCCAAAACTGTCCGAAATGGAACTTTGGGGCCATCGTGTGGCCTGGGTTTGGCAATTTCTACAGGGCAACGTAGATGTCGATAAATTATGAAACCGGACTCCCTGGAAAGCTTGGCATGTCTACTTTGCAGATAAATTATCACTGCTTCCAGAAAAATTCATCTGACACCCGAAAACACAAAAATACCAAAACTGTCCGAAATAGAACTTTTGGGCCACCGTGTGGTCTGGTTTTGGCAATTTCTACAAGGCAACGTAGACGTCGACAAATTATGAAACCGGACTCCCTGGAAAGCTTGGCAAGTCTACTTTCTAGAAAAATTATCACCGCTCGCAGAAAAATTCATCTGACACCCGAAAACACAAAAATCCAAAAACTGTCCGAAATGGAACTTTTGGGCCACTGTGTGGTATGGGTTTGGCAATTTCTACAGGGCAACGTAGATGTCGATAAATTATGAAACCGGACTCCCTGGAAAGCTTGGCAAGTCTACTTTCGTGAAAAATTATCCCCGCTCGCAGAAAAATTCATCTGAGACCCGAAAACACAAAAATCCCAAAACTGTCCGAAATGGAACTTTGGGGCCATCGTGTGGCCTGGGTTTGGCAATTTCTACAGGGCAACGTAGATGTCGATAAATTATGAAACCGGACTCCCTAGAAAGCTTGGCAAGTCTCCTTTCCAAATAAATTATCGACTCTCGCAGAAAAATTCATCTGAAACCCGAAAACACAAAAATCCCAAAACTGTCCGAAATAGAACTTTTGGGCCACCGTGTGGTCTGGGTTTGGCAATTTCTACAGGGCAACGTAGATGTCGATAAATTATGAAACCGGACTCCCTAGAAAGCTTGGCAAGTCTACTTTCTAGAAAAATTATCACCGCTCACAGAAAAATTCATCTGAAACCCGAAAACACAAAAATCCCAAAACTGTCTGAAATGGAACTTTTGGGCCACCGTGTGGTCTGGGTTTGGCAATTTCTACAGGGCAACGTAGACGTCGATAAATTATGAAACCGGACTCCCTGGAAAGCTTGGCAAGTCTACTTTGCTGATAAATTATCACCGCTCGCAGAAAAATTCATCTGACACCCGAAAACACAAAAATCCCAAAACTGTCCGAAATGGAACTTTTGGGCCACCGTGTGGTCTGGGTTTGGCAATTTCTACAGGGCAACGTAGACATCGATAAATTATGAAACTGGACTCCCTGGAATGCTTGGCAAGTCTACTTTCTAGAAAAATTATCACCGCTCGCAGAAAAATTCGTCTGAGACCCGAAAACACAAAAATCCCTAAACTGTCCGAAATGGAACTTTTGGGCCACCGTGTGGTCTGGGTTTGGCAATTTCTACAGGGCAACGTAGACGTCGACAAATTATGAAACCGGACTCCCTAGAAAGCTTGGCAAGTCTACTTTCGAGATAAATTATCACCGCTCGCAGAAAAATTCATCTGACACCCGAAAACACAAAAATCCCAAAACTGTGCGAAATAGAACTTTTGGGCCATCGTGTGGTCTGGGTTTGGCAATTTCTACTGGGCAACGTATACGTCGATAAATTATGAAACCGGACTCCCTGGAAAGCTTGGCAAGTCTACTTTCTAGAAAAATTATCACCGCTCGCAGAAAAATTCATCTGACACCCGAAAACACAAAAATCCAAAAACTGTCCGAAAAGGAACTTTTGGGCCACCGTGTGGTATGGGTTTGGCAATTTCTACAGGGCAACATAGATGTCGATAAATTATGAAACCGGACTCCCTGGAAAGCTTGGCAAGTCTACTTTCGTGAAAAATTATCCCCGCTCGCAGAAAAATTCATGTGAGACCCGAAAACACAAAAATCCCAAAACTGTCCGAAATGGAACTTTGGGGCCATCGTGTGGCCTGGGTTTAGCAATTTCTACAGGGCAACGTAGATGTCGATAAATTATGAAACCGGACTCCCTGGAAAGCTTGGCATGTCTACTTTGCAGATAAATTATCACTGCTTCCAGAAAAATTCATCTGACACCCGAAAACACAAAAATACCAAAACTGTCCGAAATAGAACTTTTGGGCCACCGTGTGCTCTGGTTTTGGCAATTTCTACAGGGCAACGTAGACGTCGACAAATTATGAAACCGGACTCCCTAGAAAGCTTGGCAAGTCTACTTTCCAGATAAATTATCGCCGCTCCCAGAAAAATTCATCTGACACCGGAAAACACAAAAATCCCAAAACTGTCCGAAATGGAACTTTTGGGCCACCGTGTGGTCTGGGTTTGGCAATTTCTACAGGGCAACGTAGACGTCGACAAATTATGAAACTGGACTCCCTAGAAAGCTTGGCAAGTCTACTTTCGAGATAAATTATCACCGCTCGCAGAAAAATTCATCTGACACCCGAAAACACAAAAATCCCAAAACTGTGCGAAATAGAACTTTTGGGCCATCGTGTGCTCTGGGTTTGGCAATTTCTACTGGGCAACGTAGACGTCGATAAATTATGAAACCGGACTCCCTGGAAAGCTTGGCAAGTCTACTTTCTAGAAAAATTATCACCGCTCGCAGAAAAATTCATCTGACACCCGAAAACACAAAAATCCAAAAACTGTCCGAAATGGAACTTTTGGGCCACCGTGTGGTATGGGTTTGGCAATTTCTACAGGGCAACGTAGATGTCGATAAATTATGAAACCGGACTCCCTGGAAAGCTTGGCAAGTCTACTTTCTAGAAAAATTATCCCCGCACGCAGAAAAATTCATCTGAGACCCGAAAACACAAAAATCCAAAAACTGTCCGAAATGGAACTTTGGGGCCATCGTGTGGTCTGGGTTTGGCAATTTCTACAGGGCAACGTAGACGTCGACAAATTATGAAACTGGACTCCCTAGAAAGCTTGGCAAGTCTACTTTCGAGATAAATTATCACCGCTCGCAGAAAAATTCATCTGACACCCGAAAACACAAAAATCCCAAAACTGTGCGAAATAGAACTTTTGGGCCATCGTGTGGTCTGGGTTTGGCAATTTCTACTGGGCAACGTAGACGTCGATAAATTATGAAACCGGACTCCCTGGAAAGCTTGGCAAGTCTACTTTCTAGAAAAATTATCACCGCTCGCAGAAAAATTCATCTGAGACCCGAAAACAAAAAAATCCCAAAACTGTCCGAAATGGAACTTTGGGGCCATCGTGTGGTCTGGATTTGGCAATTTCTAGAGGGAAACGTAGATGTCAATAAATTATGAAACCGGACTCCCTAGAAAGCTTGGCAAGTCTCCTTTCCAAATAAATTATCGACTCTCGCAGAAAAATTCATCTGAAACCCGAAAACACAAAAATCCCAAAACTGTTCGAAATGGAACTTTTGGGCCACCGTGTGGTCTGGGTTTGGCAATTTCTACAGGGCAACGTAGACGTCGACAAATTATGAAACTGGACTCCCTAGAAAGCTTGGCAAGTCTACTTTCGAGATAAATTATCACCGCTCGCAGAAAAATTCATCTGACACCCGAAAACACAAAAATCCCAAAACTGTGCGAAATAGAACTTTTGGGCCATCGTGTGGTCTGGGTTTGGCAATTTCTACTGGGCAACGTAGACGTCGATAAATTATGAAACCGGACTCCCTGGAAAGCTTGGCAAGTCTACTTTCTAGAAAAATTATCACCGCTCGCAGAAAAATTCATCTGAGACCCGAAAACAAAAAAATCCCAAAACTGTCCGAAATGGAACTTTGGGGCCATCGTGTGGTCTGGATTTGGCAATTTCTAGAGGGAAACGTAGATGTCAATAAATTATGAAACCGGACTCCCTAGAAAGCTTGGCAAGTCTCCTTTCCAAATAAATTATCGACTCTCGCAGAAAAATTCATCTGAAACCCGAAAACACAAAAATCCCAAAACTGTTCGAAATGGAACTTTTGGGCCACCGTGTGGTCTGGGTTTGGCAATTTCTACAGGGCAACGTAGACGTCGACAAATTATGAAACTGGACTCCCTAGAAAGCTTGGCAAGTCTACTTTCGAGATAAATTATCACCGCTCCCAGAAAAATTCATCTGACACCCGAAAACACAAAAATCCCAAAACTGTGCGAAATAGAACTTTTGGGCCATCGTGTGGTCTGGGTTTGGCAATTTCTACAGGGCAACGTAGACGTCGATAAATTATGAAACCGGACTCCCTGGAAAGCTTGGCAAGTCTACTTTGCTGATAAATTATCACCGCTCGCAGAAAAATTCATCTGACACCCGAAAACACAAAAATCCCAAAACTGTCCGAAATGGAACTTTTGGGCCACCGTGTGGTCTGGGTTTGGCAATTTCTACAGGGCAACGTAGACATCGATAAATTATGAAACTGGACTCCCTGGAATGCTTGGCAAGTCTACTTTCTAGAAAAATTATCACCGCTCGCAGAAAAATTCGTCTGAGACCCGAAAACACAAAAATCCCTAAACTGTCCGAAATGGAACTTTTGGGCCACCGTGTGGTCTGGGTTTGGCAATTTCTACAGGGCAACGTAGACGTCGACAAATTATGAAACCGGACTCCCTAGAAAGCTTGGCAAGTCTACTTTCGAGATAAATTATCACCGCTCGCAGAAAAATTCATCTGACACCCGAAAACACAAAAATCCCAAAACTGTGCGAAATAGAACTTTTGGGCCATCGTGTGGTCTGGGTTTGGCAATTTCTACTGGGCAACGTATACGTCGATAAATTATGAAACCGGACTCCCTGGAAAGCTTGGCAAGTCTACTTTCTAGAAAAATTATCACCGCTCGCAGAAAAATTCATCTGACACCCAAAAACACAAAAATCCAAAAACTGTCCGAAAAGGAACTTTTGGGCCACCGTGTGGTATGGGTTTGGCAATTTCTACAGGGCAACGTAGATGTCGATAAATTATGAAACCGGACTCCCTGGAAAGCTTGGCAAGTCTACTTTCGTGAAAAATTATCCCCGCTCGCAGAAAAATTCATGTGAGACCCGAAAACACAAAAATCCCAAAACTGTCCGAAATGGAACTTTGGGGCCATCGTGTGGCATGGGTTTGGCAATTTCTACAGGGCAACGTAGATGTCGATAAATTATGAAACCGGACTCCCTGGAAAGCTTGGCATGTCTACTTTGCAGATAAATTATCACTGCTTCCAGAAAAATTCATCTGACACCCGAAAACACAAAAATACCAAAACTGTCCGAAATAGAACTTTTGGGCCACCGTGTGCTCTGGTTTTGGCAATTTCTACAGGGCAACGTAGACGTCGACAAATTATGAAACCGGACTCCCTAGAAAGCTTGGCAAGTCTACTTTCCAGATAAATTATCGCCGCTCCCAGAAAAATTCATCTGACACCGGAAAACACAAAAATCCCAAAACTGTCCGAAATGGAACTTTTGGGCCACCGTGTGGTCTGGGTTTGGCAATTTCTACAGGGCAACGTAGACGTCGACAAATTATGAAACTGGACTCCCTAGAAAGCTTGGCAAGTCTACTTTCGAGATAAATTATCACCGCTCGCAGAAAAATTCATCTGACACCCGAAAACACAAAAATCCCAAAACTGTGCGAAATAGAACTTTTGGGCCATCGTGTGCTCTGGGTTTGGCAATTTCTACTGGGCAACGTAGACGTCGATAAATTATGAAACCGGACTCCCTGGAAAGCTTGGCAAGTCTACTTTCTAGAAAAATTATCACCGCTCGCAGAAAAATTCATCTGACACCCGAAAACACAAAAATCCAAAAACTGTCCGAAATGGAACTTTTGGGCCACCGTGTGGTATGGGTTTGGCAATTTCTACAGGGCAACGTAGATGTCGATAAATTATGAAACCGGACTCCCTGGAAAGCTTGGCAAGTCTACTTTCTAGAAAAATTATCCCCGCACGCAGAAAAATTCATCTGAGACCCGAAAACACAAAAATCCCAAAACTGTCCGAAATGGAACTTTGGGGCCATCGTGTGGTCTGGGTTTGGCAATTTCTACAGGGCAACGTAGATGTCGATAAATTATGAAACCGGACTCCCTGGAAAGCTTGGCAAGTCTACTTTCTAGAAAAATTATCCCCGCACGCAGAAAAATTCATCTGAGACCCGAAAACAAAAAAATCCCAAAACTGTCCGAAATGGAACTTTGGGGCCATCGTGTGGTCTGGATATGGCAATTTCTAGAGGGAAACGTAGATGTCAATAAATTATGAAACCGGACTCCCTAGAAAGCTTGGCAAGTCTCCTTTCCAAATAAATTATCGACTCTCGCAGAAAAATTCATCTGAAACCCGAAAACACAAAAATCCCAAAACTGTCCGAAATGGAACTTTGGGGCCATCGTGTGGCCTGGGTTTGGCAATTTCTACAGGGCAACGTAGATGTCGATAAATTATGAAACCGGACTCCCTGGAAAGCTTGGCATGTCTACTTTGCAGATAAATTATCACTGCTTCCAGAAAAATTCATCTGACACCCGAAAACACAAAAATACCAAAACTGTCCGAAATAGAACTTTTGGGCCACCGTGTGGTCTGGTTTTGGCAATTTCTACAGGGCAACGTAGACGTCGATAAATTATGAAACCGGACTCCCTGGAAAGCTTGGCAAGTCTACTTTCTAGAAAAATTATCCCCGCACGCAGAAAAATTCATCTGAGACCCGAAAACACAAAAATCCAAAAACTGTCCGAAATGGAACTTTTGGGCCACCGTGTGGTATGGGTTTGGCAATTTCTACAGGGCAACGTAGATGTCGATAAATTATGAAACCGGACTCCCTGGAAAGTTGGCAAGTCTACTTTCTAGAAAAATTATCCCCGCACGCAGAAAAATTCATCTGAGACCCGAAAACACAAAAATCCCAAAACTGTCCGAAATGGAACTTTTGGGCCACCGTGTGGTATGGGTTTGGCAATTTCTACAGGGCAACGTAGATGTCGATAAATTATGAAACCGGACTCCCTGGAAAGCTTGGCAAGTCTACTTTCGTGAAAAATTATCCCCGCTCGCAGAAAAATTCATGTGAGACCCGAAAACACAAAAATCCCAAAACTGTCCGAAATGGAACTTTGGGGCCATCGTGTGGCATGGGTTTGGCAATTTCTACAGGGCAACGTAGATGTCGATAAATTATGAAACCGGACTCCCTGGAAAGCTTGGCATGTCTACTTTGCAGATAAATTATCACTGCTTCCAGAAAAATTCATCTGACACCCGAAAACACAAAAATACCAAAACTGTCCGAAATAGAACTTTTGGGCCACCGTGTGCTCTGGTTTTGGCAATTTCTACAGGGCAACGTAGACGTCGACAAATTATGAAACCGGACTCCCTAGAAAGCTTGGCAAGTCTACTTTCCAGATAAATTATCGCCGCTCCCAGAAAAATTCATCTGACACCGGAAAACACAAAAATCCCAAAACTGTCCGAAATGGAACTTTTGGGCCACCGTGTGGTCTGGGTTTGGCAATTTCTACAGGGCAACGTAGACGTCGACAAATTATGAAACTGGACTCCCTAGAAAGCTTGGCAAGTCTACTTTCGAGATAAATTATCACCGCTCGCAGAAAAATTCATCTGACACCCGAAAACACAAAAATCCCAAAACTGTGCGAAATAGAACTTTTGGGCCATCGTGTGCTCTGGGTTTGGCAATTTCTACTGGGCAACGTAGACGTCGATAAATTATGAAACCGGACTCCCTGGAAAGCTTGGCAAGTCTACTTTCTAGAAAAATTATCACCGCTCGCAGAAAAATTCATCTGACACCCGAAAACACAAAAATCCAAAAACTGTCCGAAATGGAACTTTTGGGCCACCGTGTGGTATGGGTTTGGCAATTTCTACAGGGCAACGTAGATGTCGATAAATTATGAAACCGGACTCCCTGGAAAGCTTGGCAAGTCTACTTTCTAGAAAAATTATCCCCGCACGCAGAAAAATTCATCTGAGACCCGAAAACACAAAAATCCCAAAACTGTCCGAAATGGAACTTTGGGGCCATCGTGTGGTCTGGGTTTGGCAATTTCTACAGGGCAACGTAGATGTCGATAAATTATGAAACCGGACTCCCTGGAAAGCTTGGCAAGTCTACTTTCTAGAAAAATTATCCCCGCACGCAGAAAAATTCATCTGAGACCCGAAAACAAAAAAATCCCAAAACTGTCCGAAATGGAACTTTGGGGCCATCGTGTGGTCTGGATATGGCAATTTCTAGAGGGAAACGTAGATGTCAATAAATTATGAAACCGGACTCCCTAGAAAGCTTGGCAAGTCTCCTTTCCAAATAAATTATCGACTCTCGCAGAAAAATTCATCTGAAACCCGAAAACACAAAAATCCCAAAACTGTCCGAAATGGAACTTTGGGGCCATCGTGTGGCCTGGGTTTGGCAATTTCTACAGGGCAACGTAGATGTCGATAAATTATGAAACCGGACTCCCTGGAAAGCTTGGCATGTCTACTTTGCAGATAAATTATCACTGCTTCCAAAAAAATTCATCTGACACCCGAAAACACAAAAATACCAAAACTGTCCGAAATAGAACTTTTGGGCCACCGTGTGGTCTGGTTTTGGCAATTTCTACAAGGCAACGTAGACGTCGACAAATTATGAAACCGGACTCCCTAGAAAGCTTGGCAAGTCTACTTTCCAGATAAATTATCGCCGCTCCCAGAAAAATTCATCTGACACCGGAAAACACAAAAATCCCAAAACTGTCCGAAATGGAACTTTTGGGCCACCGTGTGGTCTGGGTTTGGCAATTTCTACAGGGCAACGTAGATGTCGATAAATTATGAAACCGGACTCCCTAGAAAGCTTGGCAAGTCTACTTTCTAGAAAAATTATCACCGCTCACAGAAAAATTCATCTGAAACCCGAAAACACAAAAATCCCAAAACTGTCCGAAATGGAACTTTTGGGCCACCGTGTGGTCTGGGTTTGGCAATTTCTACAGGGCAACGTAGACGTCGATAAATTATGAAACCGGACTCCCTGGAAAGCTTGGCAAGTCTACTTTCTAGAAAAATTATCCCCGCACGCAGAAAAATTCATCTGACACCCGAAAACACAAAAATCCCAAAACTGTGCGAAATAGAACTTTTGGGCCATCGTGTGGTCTGGGTTTGGCAATTTCTACTGGGCAACGTATACGTCGATAAATTATGAAACCGGACTCCCTGGAAAGCTTGGCAAGTCTACTTTGCTGATAAATTATCACCGCTCGCAGAAAAATTCATCTGACACCCGAAAACACAAAAATCCCAAAACTGTCCGAAATGGAACTTTTGGGCCACCGTGTGGTCTGGGTTTGGCAATTTCTACAGGGCAACGTAGACATCGATAAATTATGAAACTGGACTCCCTGGAATGCTTGGCAAGTCTACTTTCTAGAAAAATTATCACCGCTCGCAGAAAAATTCGTCTGAGACCCGAAAACACAAAAATCCCTAAACTGTCCGAAATGGAACTTTTGGGCCACCGTGTGGTCTGGGTTTGGCAATTTCTACAGGGCAACGTAGATGTCGATAAATTATGAAACCGGACTCCCTGGAAAGCTTGGCAAGTCTACTTTCTAGAAAAATTATCCCCGCACGCAGAAAAATTCATCTGAGACCCGAAAACACAAAAATCCCAAAACTGTCCGAAATGGAACTTTGGGGCCATCGTGTGGTCTGGGTTTGGCAATTTCTACAGGGCAACGTAGATGTCGATAAATTATGAAACCGGACTCCCTGGAAAGCTTGGCAAGTCTACTTTCTAGAAAAATTATCCCCGCACGCAGAAAAATTCATCTGAGACCCGAAAACAAAAAAATCCCAAAACTGTCCGAAATGGAACTTTGGGGCCATCGTGTGGTCTGGATATGGCAATTTCTAGAGGGAAACGTAGATGTCAATAAATTATGAAACCGGACTCCCTAGAAAGCTTGGCAAGTCTCCTTTCCAAATAAATTATCGACTCTCGCAGAAAAATTCATCTGAAACCCGAAAACACAAAAATCCCAAAACTGTTCGAAATGGAACTTTTGGGCCACCGTGTGGTCTGGGTTTGGCAATTTCTACAGGGCAACGTAGACGTCGACAAATTATGAAACTGGACTCCCTAGAAAGCTTGGCAAGTCTACTTTCGAGATAAATTATCACCGCTCCCAGAAAAATTCATCTGACACCCGAAAACACAAAAATCCCAAAACTGTGCGAAATAGAACTTTTGGGCCATCGTGTGGTCTGGGTTTGGCAATTTCTACAGGGCAACGTAGACGTCGATAAATTATGAAACCGGACTCCCTGGAAAGCTTGGCAAGTCTACTTTGCTGATAAATTATCACCGCTCGCAGAAAAATTCATCTGACACCCGAAAACACAAAAATCCCAAAACTGTCCGAAATGGAACTTTTGGGCCACCGTGTGGTCTGGGTTTGGCAATTTCTACAGGGCAACGTAGACATCGATAAATTATGAAACTGGACTCCCTGGAATGCTTGGCAAGTCTACTTTCTAGAAAAATTATCACCGCTCGCAGAAAAATTCGTCTGAGACCCGAAAACACAAAAATCCCTAAACTGTCCGAAATGGAACTTTTGGGCCACCGTGTGGTCTGGGTTTGGCAATTTCTACAGGGCAACGTAGACGTCGACAAATTATGAAACCGGACTCCCTGGAAAGCTTGGCAAGTCTACTTTGCTGATAAATTATCACCGCTCGCAGAAAAATTCATCTGACACCCGAAAACACAAAAATCCCAAAACTGTCCGAAATGGAACTTTTGGGCCACCGTGTGGTCTGGGTTTGGCAATTTCTACAGGGCAACGTAGACATCGATAAATTATGAAACTGGACTCCCTGGAATGCTTGGCAAGTCTACTTTCTAGAAAAATTATCACCGCTCGCAGAAAAATTCGTCTGAGACCCGAAAACACAAAAATCCCTAAACTGTCCGAAATGGAACTTTTGGGCCATCGTGTGGTCTGGGTTTGGCAATTTCTACTGGGCAACGTATACGTCGATAAATTATGAAACCGGACTCCCTGGAAAGCTTGGCAAGTCTACTTTCTAGAAAAATTATCACCGCTCGCAGAAAAATTCGTCTGAGACCCGAAAACACAAAAATCCCTAAACTGTCCGAAATGGAACTTTGGGGCCATCGTGTGGTCTGGGTTTGGCAATTTCTACTGGGCAACGTATACGTCGATAAATTATGAAACCGGACTCCCTGGAAAGCTTGGCAAGTCTACTTTCTAGAAAAATTATCACCGCTCGCAGAAAAATTCATCTGACACCCGAAAACACAAAAATCCAAAAACTGTCCGAAAAGGAACTTTTGGGCCACCGTGTGGTATGGGTTTGGCAATTTCTACAGGGCAACGTAGATGTCGATAAATTATGAAACCGGACTCCCTGGAAAGCTTGGCAAGTCTACTTTCGTGAAAAATTATCCCCGCTCGCAGAAAAATTCATCTGAGACCCGAAAACACAAAAATCCCAAAACTGTCCGAAATGGAACTTTGGGGCCATCGTGTGGCCTGGGTTTGGCAATTTCTACAGGGCAACGTAGATGTCGATAAATTATGAAACCGGACTCCCTGGAAAGCTTGGCATGTCTACTTTGCAGATAAATTATCACTGCTTCCAGAAAAATTCATCTGACACCCGAAAACACAAAAATACCAAAACTGTCCGAAATAGAACTTTTGGGCCACCGTGTGCTCTGGTTTTGGCAATTTCTACAGGGCAACGTAGACGTCGATAAATTATGAAACCGGACTCCCTGGAAAGCTTGGTAAGTCTACTTTCTAGAAAAATTATCCCCGCACGCAGAAAAATTCATCTGAGACCCGAAAACACAAAAATCCAAAAACTGTCCGAAATGGAACTTTTGGGCCACCGTGTGGTATGGGTTTGGCAATTTCTACAGGGCAACGTAGATGTCGATAAATTATGAAACCGGACTCCCTGGAAAGTTGGCAAGTCTACTTTCTAGAAAAATTATCCCCGCACGCAGAAAAATTCATCTGAGACCCGAAAACACAAAAATCCCAAAACTGTCCGAAATGGAACTTTGGGGCCATCGTGTGGTCTGGGTTTGGCAATTTCTACTGGGCAACGTATACGTCGATAAATTATGAAACCGGACTCCCTGGAAAGCTTGGCAAGTCTACTTTCTAGAAAAATTATCACCGCTCGCAGAAAAATTCATCTGACACCCGAAAACACAATAATCCAAAAACTGTCCGAAAAGGAACTTTTGGGCCACCGTGTGGTATGGGTTTGGCAATTTCTACAGGGCAACGTAGATGTCGATAAATTATGAAACCGGACTCCCTGGAAAGCTTGGCAAGTCTACTTTCGTGAAAAATTATCCCCGCTCGCAGAAAAATTCATCTGAGACCCGAAAACAAAAAAATCCCAAAACTGTCCGAAATGGAACTTTGGGGCCATCGTGTGGTCTGGATATGGCAATTTCTAGAGGGAAACGTAGATGTCAATAAATTATGAAACCGGACTCCCTAGAAAGCTTGGCAAGTCTCCTTTCCAAATAAATTATCGACTCTCGCAGAAAAATTCATCTGAAACCCGAAAACACAAAAATCCCAAAACTGTTCGAAATGGAACTTTTGGGCCACCGTGTGGTCTGGGTTTGGCAATTTCTACAGGGCAACGTAGACGTCGACAAATTATGAAACTGGACTCCCTAGAAAGCTTGGCAAGTCTACTTTCGAGATAAATTATCACCGCTCGCAGAAAAATTCATCTGACACCCGAAAACACAAAAATCCCAAAACTGTCCGAAATGGAACTTTTGGGCCACCGTGTGGTCTGGGTTTGGCAATTTCTACAGGGCAACGTAGACATCGATAAATTATGAAACTGGACTCCCTGGAATGCTTGGCAAGTCTACTTTCTAGAAAAATTATCACCGCTCACAGAAAAATTCATCTGAGACCCGAAAACAAAAAAATCCCAAAACTATCCGAAATGGAACTTTGGGGCCATCGTGTGGTCTGGATTTGGCAATTTCTAGAGGGAAACGTAGATGTCAATAAATTATGAAACCGGACTCCCTAGAAAGCTTGGCAAGTCTCCTTTCCAAATAAATTATCGACTCTCGCAGAAAAATTCATCTGAAACCCGAAAACACAAAAATCCCAAAACTGTTCGAAATGGAACTTTTGGGCCACCGTGTGGTCTGGGTTTGGCAATTTCTACAGGGCAACGTAGACGTCGACAAATTATGAAACTGGACTCCCTAGAAAGCTTGGCAAGTCTACTTTCGAGATAAATTATCACCGCTCCCAGAAAAATTCATCTGACACCCGAAAACACAAAAATCCCAAAACTGTGCGAAATAGAACTTTTGGGCCATCGTGTGGTCTGGGTTTGGCAATTTCTACAGGGCAACGTAGACGTCGATAAATTATGAAACCGGACTCCCTGGAAAGCTTGGCAAGTCTACTTTGCTGATAAATTATCACCGCTCGCAGAAAAATTCATCTGACACCCGAAAACACAAAAATCCCAAAACTGTCCGAAATGGAACTTTTGGGCCACCGTGTGGTCTGGGTTTGGCAATTTCTACAGGGCAACGTAGACATCGATAAATTATGAAACTGGACTCCCTGGAATGCTTGGCAAGTCTACTTTCTAGAAAAATTATCACCGCTCGCAGAAAAATTCGTCTGAGACCCGAAAACACAAAAATCCCTAAACTGTCCGAAATGGAACTTTTGGGCCACCGTGTGGTCTGGGTTTGGCAATTTCTACAGGGCAACGTAGACGTCGACAAATTATGAAACCGGACTCCCTAGAAAGCTTGGCAAGTCTACTTTCGAGATAAATTATCACCGCTCGCAGAAAAATTCATCTGACACCCGAAAACACAAAAATCCCAAAACTGTGCGAAATAGAACTTTTGGGCCATCGTGTGGTCTGGGTTTGGAAATTTCTACTGGGCAACGTATACGTCGATAAATTATGAAACCGGACTCCCTGGAAAGCTTGGCAAGTCTACTTTCTATAAAAATTATCACCGCTCGCAGAAAAATTCATCTGACACCCGAAAACACAAAAATCCAAAAACTGTCCGAAAAGGAACTTTTGGGCCACCGTGTGGTATGGGTTTGGCAATTTCTACAGGGCAACGTAGATGTCGATAAATTATGAAACCGGACTCCCTGGAAAGTTGGCAAGTCTACTTTCTAGAAAAATTATCCCCGCACGCAGAAAAATTCATCTGAGACCCGAAAACACAAAAATCCCAAAACTGTCCGAAATGGAACTTTGGGGCCATCGTGTGGCCTGGGTTTGGCAATTTCTACAGGGCAACGTAGATGTCGATAAATTATGAAACCGGACTCCCTGGAAAGCTTGGCATGTCTACTTTGCAGATAAATTATCACTGCTTCCAGAAAAATTCATCTGACACCCAAAAACACAAAAATACCAAAACTGTCCGAAATAGAACTTTTGGGCCACCGTGTGCTCTGGTTTTGGCAATTTCTACAGGGCAACGTAGACGTCGACAAATTATGAAACCGGACTCCCTAGAAAGCTTGGCAAGTCTACTTTCCAGATAAATTATCGCCGCTCCCAGAAAAATTCATCTGACACCAGAAAACACAAAAATCCCAAAACTGTCCGAAATGGAACTTTTGGGCCACCGTGTGGTCTGGGTTTGGCAATTTCTACAGGGCAACGTAGACGTCGACAAATTATGAAACTGGACTCCCTAGAAAGCTTGGCAAGTCTACTTTCGAGATAAATTATCACCGCTCCCAGAAAAATTCATCTGACACCCGAAAACACAAAAATCCCAAAACTGTGCGAAATAGAACTTTTGGGCCATCGTGTGGTCTGGGTTTGGCAATTTCTACAGGGCAACGTAGACGTCGATAAATTATGAAACCGGACTCCCTGGAAAGCTTGGCAAGTCTACTTTGCTGATAAATTATCACCGCTCGCAGAAAAATTCATCTGACACCCGAAAACACAAAAATCCCAAAACTGTCCGAAATGGAACTTTTGGGCCACCGTGTGGTCTGGGTTTGGCAATTTCTACAGGGCAACGTAGACATCGATAAATTATGAAACTGGACTCCCTGGAATGCTTGGCAAGTCTACTTTCTAGAAAAATTATCACCGCTCGCAGAAAAATTCGTCTGAGACCCGAAAACACAAAAATCCCTAAACTGTCCGAAATGGAACTTTTGGGCCACCGTGTGGTCTGGGTTTGGCAATTTCTACAGGGCAACGTAGACGTCGACAAATTATGAAACCGGACTCCCTGGAAAGCTTGGCAAGTCTACTTTGCTGATAAATTATCACCGCTCGCAGAAAAATTCATCTGACACCCGAAAACACAAAAATCCCAAAACTGTCCGAAATGGAACTTTTGGGCCACCGTGTGGTCTGGGTTTGGCAATTTCTACAGGGCAACGTAGACATCGATAAATTATGAAACTGGACTCCCTGGAATGCTTGGCAAGTCTACTTTCTAGAAAAATTATCACCGCTCGCAGAAAAATTCGTCTGAGACCCGAAAACACAAAAATCCCTAAACTGTCCGAAATGGAACTTTTGGGCCATCGTGTGGTCTGGGTTTGGCAATTTCTACTGGGCAACGTATACGTCGATAAATTATGAAACCGGACTCCCTGGAAAGCTTGGCAAGTCTACTTTCTAGAAAAATTATCACCGCTCGCAGAAAAATTCGTCTGAGACCCGAAAACACAAAAATCCCTAAACTGTCCGAAATGGAACTTTGGGGCCATCGTGTGGTCTGGGTTTGGCAATTTCTACTGGGCAACGTATACGTCGATAAATTATGAAACCGGACTCCCTGGAAAGCTTGGCAAGTCTACTTTCTAGAAAAATTATCACCGCTCGCAGAAAAATTCATCTGACACCCGAAAACACAAAAATCCAAAAACTGTCCGAAAAGGAACTTTTGGGCCACCGTGTGGTATGGGTTTGGCAATTTCTACAGGGCAACGTAGATGTCGATAAATTATGAAACCGGACTCCCTGGAAAGCTTGGCAAGTCTACTTTCGTGAAAAATTATCCCCGCTCGCAGAAAAATTCATCTGAGACCCGAAAACACAAAAATCCCAAAACTGTCCGAAATGGAACTTTGGGGCCATCGTGTGGCCTGGGTTTGGCAATTTCTACAGGGCAACGTAGATGTCGATAAATTATGAAACCGGACTCCCTGGAAAGCTTGGCATGTCTACTTTGCAGATAAATTATCACTGCTTCCAGAAAAATTCATCTGACACCCGAAAACACAAAAATACCAAAACTGTCCGAAATAGAACTTTTGGGCCACCGTGTGCTCTAGTTTTGGGAATTTCTACAGGGCAACGTAGACGTCGATAAATTATGAAACCGGACTCCCTGGAAAGCTTGGTAAGTCTACTTTCTAGAAAAATTATCCCCGCACGCAGAAAAATTCATCTGAGACCCGAAAACACAAAAATCCAAAAACTGTCCGAAATGGAACTTTTGGGCCACCGTGTGGTATGGGTTTGGCAATTTCTACAGGGCAACGTAGATGTCGATAAATTATGAAACCGGACTCCCTGGAAAGTTGGCAAGTCTACTTTCTAGAAAAATTATCCCCGCACGCAGAAAAATTCATCTGAGACCCGAAAACACAAAAATCCCAAAACTGTCCGAAATGGAACTTTGGGGCCATCGTGTGGTCTGGGTTTGGCAATTTCTACTGGGCAACGTATACGTCGATAAATTATGAAACCGGACTCCCTGGAAAGCTTGGCAAGTCTACTTTCTAGAAAAATTATCACCGCTCGCAGAAAAATTCATCTGACACCCGAAAACACAATAATCCAAAAACTGTCCGAAAAGGAACTTTTGGGCCACCGTGTGGTATGGGTTTGGCAATTTCTACAGGGCAACGTAGATGTCGATAAATTATGAAACCGGACTCCCTGGAAAGCTTGGCAAGTCTACTTTCGTGAAAAATTATCCCCGCTCGCAGAAAAATTCATCTGAGACCCGAAAACAAAAAAATCCCAAAACTGTCCGAAATGGAACTTTGGGGCCATCGTGTGGTCTGGATATGGCAATTTCTAGAGGGAAACGTAGATGTCAATAAATTATGAAACCGGACTCCCTAGAAAGCTTGGCAAGTCTCCTTTCCAAATAAATTATCGACTCTCGCAGAAAAATTCATCTGAAACCCGAAAACACAAAAATCCCAAAACTGTTCGAAATGGAACTTTTGGGCCACCGTGTGGTCTGGGTTTGGCAATTTCTACAGGGCAACGTAGACGTCGACAAATTATGAAACTGGACTCCCTAGAAAGCTTGGCAAGTCTACTTTCGAGATAAATTATCACCGCTCGCAGAAAAATTCATCTGACACCCGAAAACACAAAAATCCCAAAACTGTCCGAAATGGAACTTTTGGGCCACCGTGTGGTCTGGGTTTGGCAATTTCTACAGGGCAACGTAGACATCGATAAATTATGAAACTGGACTCCCTGGAATGCTTGGCAAGTCTACTTTCTAGAAAAATTATCACCGCTCACAGAAAAATTCATCTGAGACCCGAAAACAAAAAAATCCCAAAACTATCCGAAATGGAACTTTGGGGCCATCGTGTGGTCTGGATTTGGCAATTTCTAGAGGGAAACGTAGATGTCAATAAATTATGAAACCGGACTCCCTAGAAAGCTTGGCAAGTCTCCTTTCCAAATAAATTATCGACTCTCGCAGAAAAATTCATCTGAAACCCGAAAACACAAAAATCCCAAAACTGTTCGAAATGGAACTTTTGGGCCACCGTGTGGTCTGGGTTTGGCAATTTCTACAGGGCAACGTAGACGTCGACAAATTATGAAACTGGACTCCCTAGAAAGCTTGGCAAGTCTACTTTCGAGATAAATTATCACCGCTCCCAGAAAAATTCATCTGACACCCGAAAACACAAAAATCCCAAAACTGTGCGAAATAGAACTTTTGGGCCATCGTGTGGTCTGGGTTTGGCAATTTCTACAGGGCAACGTAGACGTCGATAAATTATGAAACCGGACTCCCTGGAAAGCTTGGCAAGTCTACTTTGCTGATAAATTATCACCGCTCGCAGAAAAATTCATCTGACACCCGAAAACACAAAAATCCCAAAACTGTCCGAAATGGAACTTTTGGGCCACCGTGTGGTCTGGGTTTGGCAATTTCTACAGGGCAACGTAGACATCGATAAATTATGAAACTGGACTCCCTGGAATGCTTGGCAAGTCTACTTTCTAGAAAAATTATCACCGCTCGCAGAAAAATTCGTCTGAGACCCGAAAACACAAAAATCCCTAAACTGTCCGAAATGGAACTTTTGGGCCACCGTGTGGTCTGGGTTTGGCAATTTCTACAGGGCAACGTAGACGTCGACAAATTATGAAACCGGACTCCCTAGAAAGCTTGGCAAGTCTACTTTCGAGATAAATTATCACCGCTCGCAGAAAAATTCATCTGACACCCGAAAACACAAAAATCCCAAAACTGTGCGAAATAGAACTTTTGGGCCATCGTGTGGTCTGGGTTTGGCAATTTCTACTGGGCAACGTATACGTCGATAAATTATGAAACCGGACTCCCTGGAAAGCTTGGCAAGTCTACTTTCTATAAAAATTATCACCGCTCGCAGAAAAATTCATCTGACACCCGAAAACACAAAAATCCAAAAACTGTCCGAAAAGGAACTTTTGGGCCACCGTGTGGTATGGGTTTGGCAATTTCTACAGGGCAACGTAGATGTCGATAAATTATGAAACCGGACTCCCTGGAAAGTTGGCAAGTCTACTTTCTAGAAAAATTATCCCCGCACGCAGAAAAATTCATCTGAGACCCGAAAACACAAAAATCCCAAAACTGTCCGAAATGGAACTTTGGGGCCATCGTGTGGCCTGGGTTTGGCAATTTCTACAGGGCAACGTAGATGTCGATAAATTATGAAACCGGACTCCCTGGAAAGCTTGGCATGTCTACTTTGCAGATAAATTATCACTGCTTCCAGAAAAATTCATCTGACACCCAAAAACACAAAAATACCAAAACTGTCCGAAATAGAACTTTTGGGCCACCGTGTGCTCTGGTTTTGGCAATTTCTACAGGGCAACGTAGACGTCGACAAATTATGAAACCGGACTCCCTAGAAAGCTTGGCAAGTCTACTTTCCAGATAAATTATCGCCGCTCCCAGAAAAATTCATCTGACACCAGAAAACACAAAAATCCCAAAACTGTCCGAAATGGAACTTTTGGGCCACCGTGTGGTCTGGGTTTGGCAATTTCTACAGGGCAACGTAGACGTCGACAAATTATGAAACTGGACTCCCTAGAAAGCTTGGCAAGTCTACTTTCGAGATAAATTATCACCGCTCGCAGAAAAATTCATCTGACACCCGAAAACACAAAAATCCCAAAACTGTGCGAAATAGAACTTTTGGGCCATCGTGTGCTCTGGGTTTGGCAATTTCTACTGGGCAACGTAGACGTCGATAAATTATGAAACCGGACTCCCTGGAAAGCTTGGCAAGTCTACTTTCTAGAAAAATTATCACCGCTCGCAGAAAAATTCATCTGACACCCGAAAACACAAAAATCCAAAAACTGTCCGAAATGGAACTTTTGGGCCACCGTGTGGTATGGGTTTGGCAATTTCTACAGGGCAACGTAGATGTCGATAAATTATGAAACCGGACTCCCTGGAAAGCTTGGCAAGTCTACTTTCTAGAAAAATTATCCCCGCACGCAGAAAAATTCATCTGAGACCCGAAAACACAAAAATCCCAAAACTGTCCGAAATGGAACTTTGGGGCCATCGTGTGGTCTGGGTTTGGCAATTTCTACAGGGCAACGTAGATGTCGATAAATTATGAAACCGGACTCCCTGGAAAGCTTGGCAAGTCTACTTTCTAGAAAAATTATCCCCGCACGCAGAAAAATTCATCTGAGACCCGAAAACAAAAAAATCCCAAAACTGTCCGAAATGGAACTTTGGGGCCATCGTGTGGTCTGGATATGGCAATTTCTAGAGGGAAACGTAGATGTCAATAAATTATGAAACCGGACTCCCTAGAAAGCTTGGCAAGTCTCCTTTCCAAATAAATTATCGACTCTCGCAGAAAAATTCATCTGAAACCCGAAAACACAAAAATCCCAAAACTGTCCGAAATGGAACTTTGGGGCCATCGTGTGGCCTGGGTTTGGCAATTTCTACAGGGCAACGTAGATGTCGATAAATTATGAAACCGGACTCCCTGGAAAGCTTGGCATGTCTACTTTGCAGATAAATTATCACTGCTTCCAAAAAAATTCATCTGACACCCGAAAACACAAAAATACCAAAACTGTCCGAAATAGAACTTTTGGGCCACCGTGTGGTCTGGTTTTGGCAATTTCTACAAGGCAACGTAGACGTCGACAAATTATGAAACCGGACTCCCTAGAAAGCTTGGCAAGTCTACTTTCCAGATAAATTATCGCCGCTCCCAGAAAAATTCATCTGACACCGGAAAACACAAAAATCCCAAAACTGTCCGAAATGGAACTTTTGGGCCACCGTGTGGTCTGGGTTTGGCAATTTCTACAGGGCAACGTAGATGTCGATAAATTATGAAACCGGACTCCCTAGAAAGCTTGGCAAGTCTACTTTCTAGAAAAATTATCACCGCTCACAGAAAAATTCATCTGAAACCCGAAAACACAAAAATCCCAAAACTGTCCGAAATGGAACTTTTGGGCCACCGTGTGGTCTGGGTTTGGCAATTTCTACAGGGCAACGTAGACGTCGATAAATTATGAAACCGGACTCCCTGGAAAGCTTGGCAAGTCTACTTTCTAGAAAAATTATCCCCGCACGCAGAAAAATTCATCTGACACCCGAAAACACAAAAATCCCAAAACTGTGCGAAATAGAACTTTTGGGCCATCGTGTGGTCTGGGTTTGGCAATTTCTACTGGGCAACGTATACGTCGATAAATTATGAAACCGGACTCCCTGGAAAGCTTGGCAAGTCTACTTTGCTGATAAATTATCACCGCTCGCAGAAAAATTCATCTGACACCCGAAAACACAAAAATCCCAAAACTGTCCGAAATGGAACTTTTGGGCCACCGTGTGGTCTGGGTTTGGCAATTTCTACAGGGCAACGTAGACATCGATAAATTATGAAACTGGACTCCCTGGAATGCTTGGCAAGTCTACTTTCTAGAAAAATTATCACCGCTCGCAGAAAAATTCGTCTGAGACCCGAAAACACAAAAATCCCTAAACTGTCCGAAATGGAACTTTTGGGCCACCGTGTGGTCTGGGTTTGGCAATTTCTACAGGGCAACGTAGATGTCGATAAATTATGAAACCGGACTCCCTGGAAAGCTTGGCAAGTCTACTTTCTAGAAAAATTATCCCCGCACGCAGAAAAATTCATCTGAGACCCGAAAACACAAAAATCCCAAAACTGTCCGAAATGGAACTTTGGGGCCATCGTGTGGTCTGGGTTTGGCAATTTCTACAGGGCAACGTAGATGTCGATAAATTATGAAACCGGACTCCCTGGAAAGCTTGGCAAGTCTACTTTCTAGAAAAATTATCCCCGCACGCAGAAAAATTCATCTGAGACCCGAAAACAAAAAAATCCCAAAACTGTCCGAAATGGAACTTTGGGGCCATCGTGTGGTCTGGATATGGCAATTTCTAGAGGGAAACGTAGATGTCAATAAATTATGAAACCGGACTCCCTAGAAAGCTTGGCAAGTCTCCTTTCCAAATAAATTATCGACTCTCGCAGAAAAATTCATCTGAAACCCGAAAACACAAAAATCCCAAAACTGTTCGAAATGGAACTTTTGGGCCACCGTGTGGTCTGGGTTTGGCAATTTCTACAGGGCAACGTAGACGTCGACAAATTATGAAACTGGACTCCCTAGAAAGCTTGGCAAGTCTACTTTCGAGATAAATTATCACCGCTCCCAGAAAAATTCATCTGACACCCGAAAACACAAAAATCCCAAAACTGTGCGAAATAGAACTTTTGGGCCATCGTGTGGTCTGGGTTTGGCAATTTCTACAGGGCAACGTAGACGTCGATAAATTATGAAACCGGACTCCCTGGAAAGCTTGGCAAGTCTACTTTGCTGATAAATTATCACCGCTCGCAGAAAAATTCATCTGACACCCGAAAACACAAAAATCCCAAAACTGTCCGAAATGGAACTTTTGGGCCACCGTGTGGTCTGGGTTTGGCAATTTCTACAGGGCAACGTAGACATCGATAAATTATGAAACTGGACTCCCTGGAATGCTTGGCAAGTCTACTTTCTAGAAAAATTATCACCGCTCGCAGAAAAATTCGTCTGAGACCCGAAAACACAAAAATCCCTAAACTGTCCGAAATGGAACTTTTGGGCCACCGTGTGGTCTGGGTTTGGCAATTTCTACAGGGCAACGTAGACGTCGACAAATTATGAAACCGGACTCCCTGGAAAGCTTGGCAAGTCTACTTTGCTGATAAATTATCACCGCTCGCAGAAAAATTCATCTGACACCCGAAAACACAAAAATCCCAAAACTGTCCGAAATGGAACTTTTGGGCCACCGTGTGGTCTGGGTTTGGCAATTTCTACAGGGCAACGTAGACATCGATAAATTATGAAACTGGACTCCCTGGAATGCTTGGCAAGTCTACTTTCTAGAAAAATTATCACCGCTCGCAGAAAAATTCGTCTGAGACCCGAAAACACAAAAATCCCTAAACTGTCCGAAATGGAACTTTTGGGCCATCGTGTGGTCTGGGTTTGGCAATTTCTACTGGGCAACGTATACGTCGATAAATTATGAAACCGGACTCCCTGGAAAGCTTGGCAAGTCTACTTTCTAGAAAAATTATCACCGCTCGCAGAAAAATTCGTCTGAGACCCGAAAACACAAAAATCCCTAAACTGTTCGAAATGGAACTTTTGGGCCACCGTGTGGTCTGGGTTTGGCAATTTCTACAGGGCAACGTAGACGTCGACAAATTATGAAACTGGACTCCCTAGAAAGCTTGGCAAGTCTACTTTCGAGATAAATTATCACCGCTCCCAGAAAAATTCATCTGACACCCGAAAACACAAAAATCCCAAAACTGTGCGAAATAGAACTTTTGGGCCATCGTGTGGTCTGGGTTTGGCAATTTCTACAGGGCAACGTAGACGTCGATAAATTATGAAACCGGACTCCCTGGAAAGCTTGGCAAGTCTACTTTGCTGATAAATTATCACCGCTCGCAGAAAAATTCATCTGACACCCGAAAACACAAAAATCCCAAAACTGTCCGAAATGGAACTTTTGGGCCACCGTGTGGTCTGGGTTTGGCAATTTCTACAGGGCAACGTAGACATCGATAAATTATGAAACTGGACTCCCTGGAATGCTTGGCAAGTCTACTTTCTAGAAAAATTATCACCGCTCGCAGAAAAATTCGTCTGAGACCCGAAAACACAAAAATCCCTAAACTGTCCGAAATGGAACTTTTGGGCCACCGTGTGGTCTGGGTTTGGCAATTTCTACAGGGCAACGTAGACGTCGACAAATTATGAAACCGGACTCCCTAGAAAGCTTGGCAAGTCTACTTTCGAGATAAATTATCACCGCTCGCAGAAAAATTCATCTGACACCCGAAAACACAAAAATCCCAAAACTGTGCGAAATAGAACTTTTGGGCCATCGTGTGGTCTGGGTTTGGCAATTTCTACTGGGCAACGTATACGTCGATAAATTATGAAACCGGACTCCCTGGAAAGCTTGGCAAGTCTACTTTCTATAAAAATTATCACCGCTCGCAGAAAAATTCATCTGACACCCGAAAACACAAAAATCCAAAAACTGTCCGAAAAGGAACTTTTGGGCCACCGTGTGGTATGGGTTTGGCAATTTCTACAGGGCAACGTAGATGTCGATAAATTATGAAACCGGACTCCCTGGAAAGTTGGCAAGTCTACTTTCTAGAAAAATTATCCCCGCACGCAGAAAAATTCATCTGAGACCCGAAAACACAAAAATCCCAAAACTGTCCGAAATGGAACTTTGGGGCCATCGTGTGGCCTGGGTTTGGCAATTTCTACAGGGCAACGTAGATGTCGATAAATTATGAAACCGGACTCCCTGGAAAGCTTGGCATGTCTACTTTGCAGATAAATTATCACTGCTTCCAGAAAAATTCATCTGACACCCAAAAACACAAAAATACCAAAACTGTCCGAAATAGAACTTTTGGGCCACCGTGTGCTCTGGTTTTGGCAATTTCTACAGGGCAACGTAGACGTCGACAAATTATGAAACCGGACTCCCTAGAAAGCTTGGCAAGTCTACTTTCCAGATAAATTATCGCCGCTCCCAGAAAAATTCATCTGACACCAGAAAACACAAAAATCCCAAAACTGTCCGAAATGGAACTTTTGGGCCACCGTGTGGTCTGGGTTTGGCAATTTCTACAGGGCAACGTAGACGTCGACAAATTATGAAACTGGACTCCCTAGAAAGCTTGGCAAGTCTACTTTCGAGATAAATTATCACCGCTCGCAGAAAAATTCATCTGACACCCGAAAACACAAAAATCCCAAAACTGTGCGAAATAGAACTTTTGGGCCATCGTGTGCTCTGGGTTTGGCAATTTCTACTGGGCAACGTAGACGTCGATAAATTATGAAACCGGACTCCCTGGAAAGCTTGGCAAGTCTACTTTCTAGAAAAATTATCACCGCTCGCAGAAAAATTCATCTGACACCCGAAAACACAAAAATCCAAAAACTGTCCGAAATGGAACTTTTGGGCCACCGTGTGGTATGGGTTTGGCAATTTCTACAGGGCAACGTAGATGTCGATAAATTATGAAACCGGACTCCCTGGAAAGCTTGGCAAGTCTACTTTCTAGAAAAATTATCCCCGCACGCAGAAAAATTCATCTGAGACCCGAAAACACAAAAATCCCAAAACTGTCCGAAATGGAACTTTGGGGCCATCGTGTGGTCTGGGTTTGGCAATTTCTACAGGGCAACGTAGATGTCGATAAATTATGAAACCGGACTCCCTGGAAAGCTTGGCAAGTCTACTTTCTAGAAAAATTATCCCCGCACGCAGAAAAATTCATCTGAGACCCGAAAACAAAAAAATCCCAAAACTGTCCGAAATGGAACTTTGGGGCCATCGTGTGGTCTGGATATGGCAATTTCTAGAGGGAAACGTAGATGTCAATAAATTATGAAACCGGACTCCCTAGAAAGCTTGGCAAGTCTCCTTTCCAAATAAATTATCGACTCTCGCAGAAAAATTCATCTGAAACCCGAAAACACAAAAATCCCAAAACTGTCCGAAATGGAACTTTGGGGCCATCGTGTGGCCTGGGTTTGGCAATTTCTACAGGGCAACGTAGATGTCGATAAATTATGAAACCGGACTCCCTGGAAAGCTTGGCATGTCTACTTTGCAGATAAATTATCACTGCTTCCAAAAAAATTCATCTGACACCCGAAAACACAAAAATACCAAAACTGTCCGAAATAGAACTTTTGGGCCACCGTGTGGTCTGGTTTTGGCAATTTCTACAAGGCAACGTAGACGTCGACAAATTATGAAACCGGACTCCCTAGAAAGCTTGGCAAGTCTACTTTCCAGATAAATTATCGCCGCTCCCAGAAAAATTCATCTGACACCGGAAAACACAAAAATCCCAAAACTGTCCGAAATGGAACTTTTGGGCCACCGTGTGGTCTGGGTTTGGCAATTTCTACAGGGCAACGTAGATGTCGATAAATTATGAAACCGGACTCCCTAGAAAGCTTGGCAAGTCTACTTTCTAGAAAAATTATCACCGCTCACAGAAAAATTCATCTGAAACCCGAAAACACAAAAATCCCAAAACTGTCCGAAATGGAACTTTTGGGCCACCGTGTGGTCTGGGTTTGGCAATTTCTACAGGGCAACGTAGACGTCGATAAATTATGAAACCGGACTCCCTGGAAAGCTTGGCAAGTCTACTTTCTAGAAAAATTATCCCCGCACGCAGAAAAATTCATCTGACACCCGAAAACACAAAAATCCCAAAACTGTGCGAAATAGAACTTTTGGGCCATCGTGTGGTCTGGGTTTGGCAATTTCTACTGGGCAACGTATACGTCGATAAATTATGAAACCGGACTCCCTGGAAAGCTTGGCAAGTCTACTTTGCTGATAAATTATCACCGCTCGCAGAAAAATTCATCTGACACCCGAAAACACAAAAATCCCAAAACTGTCCGAAATGGAACTTTTGGGCCACCGTGTGGTCTGGGTTTGGCAATTTCTACAGGGCAACGTAGACATCGATAAATTATGAAACTGGACTCCCTGGAATGCTTGGCAAGTCTACTTTCTAGAAAAATTATCACCGCTCGCAGAAAAATTCGTCTGAGACCCGAAAACACAAAAATCCCTAAACTGTCCGAAATGGAACTTTTGGGCCACCGTGTGGTCTGGGTTTGGCAATTTCTACAGGGCAACGTAGATGTCGATAAATTATGAAACCGGACTCCCTGGAAAGCTTGGCAAGTCTACTTTCTAGAAAAATTATCCCCGCACGCAGAAAAATTCATCTGAGACCCGAAAACACAAAAATCCCAAAACTGTCCGAAATGGAACTTTGGGGCCATCGTGTGGTCTGGGTTTGGCAATTTCTACAGGGCAACGTAGATGTCGATAAATTATGAAACCGGACTCCCTGGAAAGCTTGGCAAGTCTACTTTCTAGAAAAATTATCCCCGCACGCAGAAAAATTCATCTGAGACCCGAAAACAAAAAAATCCCAAAACTGTCCGAAATGGAACTTTGGGGCCATCGTGTGGTCTGGATATGGCAATTTCTAGAGGGAAACGTAGATGTCAATAAATTATGAAACCGGACTCCCTAGAAAGCTTGGCAAGTCTCCTTTCCAAATAAATTATCGACTCTCGCAGAAAAATTCATCTGAAACCCGAAAACACAAAAATCCCAAAACTGTTCGAAATGGAACTTTTGGGCCACCGTGTGGTCTGGGTTTGGCAATTTCTACAGGGCAACGTAGACGTCGACAAATTATGAAACTGGACTCCCTAGAAAGCTTGGCAAGTCTACTTTCGAGATAAATTATCACCGCTCCCAGAAAAATTCATCTGACACCCGAAAACACAAAAATCCCAAAACTGTGCGAAATAGAACTTTTGGGCCATCGTGTGGTCTGGGTTTGGCAATTTCTACAGGGCAACGTAGACGTCGATAAATTATGAAACCGGACTCCCTGGAAAGCTTGGCAAGTCTACTTTGCTGATAAATTATCACCGCTCGCAGAAAAATTCATCTGACACCCGAAAACACAAAAATCCCAAAACTGTCCGAAATGGAACTTTTGGGCCACCGTGTGGTCTGGGTTTGGCAATTTCTACAGGGCAACGTAGACATCGATAAATTATGAAACTGGACTCCCTGGAATGCTTGGCAAGTCTACTTTCTAGAAAAATTATCACCGCTCGCAGAAAAATTCGTCTGAGACCCGAAAACACAAAAATCCCTAAACTGTCCGAAATGGAACTTTTGGGCCACCGTGTGGTCTGGGTTTGGCAATTTCTACAGGGCAACGTAGACGTCGACAAATTATGAAACCGGACTCCCTGGAAAGCTTGGCAAGTCTACTTTGCTGATAAATTATCACCGCTCGCAGAAAAATTCATCTGACACCCGAAAACACAAAAATCCCAAAACTGTCCGAAATGGAACTTTTGGGCCACCGTGTGGTCTGGGTTTGGCAATTTCTACAGGGCAACGTAGACATCGATAAATTATGAAACTGGACTCCCTGGAATGCTTGGCAAGTCTACTTTCTAGAAAAATTATCACCGCTCGCAGAAAAATTCGTCTGAGACCCGAAAACACAAAAATCCCTAAACTGTCCGAAATGGAACTTTTGGGCCATCGTGTGGTCTGGGTTTGGCAATTTCTACTGGGCAACGTATACGTCGATAAATTATGAAACCGGACTCCCTGGAAAGCTTGGCAAGTCTACTTTCTAGAAAAATTATCACCGCTCGCAGAAAAATTCGTCTGAGACCCGAAAACACAAAAATCCCTAAACTGTCCGAAATGGAACTTTGGGGCCATCGTGTGGTCTGGGTTTGGCAATTTCTACTGGGCAACGTATACGTCGATAAATTATGAAACCGGACTCCCTGGAAAGCTTGGCAAGTCTACTTTCTAGAAAAATTATCACCGCTCGCAGAAAAATTCATCTGACACCCGAAAACACAAAAATCCAAAAACTGTCCGAAAAGGAACTTTTGGGCCACCGTGTGGTATGGGTTTGGCAATTTCTACAGGGCAACGTAGATGTCGATAAATTATGAAACCGGACTCCCTGGAAAGCTTGGCAAGTCTACTTTCGTGAAAAATTATCCCCGCTCGCAGAAAAATTCATCTGAGACCCGAAAACACAAAAATCCCAAAACTGTCCGAAATGGAACTTTGGGGCCATCGTGTGGCCTGGGTTTGGCAATTTCTACAGGGCAACGTAGATGTCGATAAATTATGAAACCGGACTCCCTGGAAAGCTTGGCATGTCTACTTTGCAGATAAATTATCACTGCTTCCAGAAAAATTCATCTGACACCCGAAAACACAAAAATACCAAAACTGTCCGAAATAGAACTTTTGGGCCACCGTGTGCTCTGGTTTTGGCAATTTCTACAGGGCAACGTAGACGTCGATAAATTATGAAACCGGACTCCCTGGAAAGCTTGGTAAGTCTACTTTCTAGAAAAATTATCCCCGCACGCAGAAAAATTCATCTGAGACCCGAAAACACAAAAATCCAAAAACTGTCCGAAATGGAACTTTTGGGCCACCGTGTGGTATGGGTTTGGCAATTTCTACAGGGCAACGTAGATGTCGATAAATTATGAAACCGGACTCCCTGGAAAGTTGGCAAGTCTACTTTCTAGAAAAATTATCCCCGCACGCAGAAAAATTCATCTGAGACCCGAAAACACAAAAATCCCAAAACTGTCCGAAATGGAACTTTGGGGCCATCGTGTGGTCTGGGTTTGGCAATTTCTACTGGGCAACGTATACGTCGATAAATTATGAAACCGGACTCCCTGGAAAGCTTGGCAAGTCTACTTTCTAGAAAAATTATCACCGCTCGCAGAAAAATTCATCTGACACCCGAAAACACAATAATCCAAAAACTGTCCGAAAAGGAACTTTTGGGCCACCGTGTGGTATGGGTTTGGCAATTTCTACAGGGCAACGTAGATGTCGATAAATTATGAAACCGGACTCCCTGGAAAGCTTGGCAAGTCTACTTTCGTGAAAAATTATCCCCGCTCGCAGAAAAATTCATCTGAGACCCGAAAACAAAAAAATCCCAAAACTGTCCGAAATGGAACTTTGGGGCCATCGTGTGGTCTGGATATGGCAATTTCTAGAGGGAAACGTAGATGTCAATAAATTATGAAACCGGACTCCCTAGAAAGCTTGGCAAGTCTCCTTTCCAAATAAATTATCGACTCTCGCAGAAAAATTCATCTGAAACCCGAAAACACAAAAATCCCAAAACTGTTCGAAATGGAACTTTTGGGCCACCGTGTGGTCTGGGTTTGGCAATTTCTACAGGGCAACGTAGACGTCGACAAATTATGAAACTGGACTCCCTAGAAAGCTTGGCAAGTCTACTTTCGAGATAAATTATCACCGCTCGCAGAAAAATTCATCTGACACCCGAAAACACAAAAATCCCAAAACTGTCCGAAATGGAACTTTTGGGCCACCGTGTGGTCTGGGTTTGGCAATTTCTACAGGGCAACGTAGACATCGATAAATTATGAAACTGGACTCCCTGGAATGCTTGGCAAGTCTACTTTCTAGAAAAATTATCACCGCTCACAGAAAAATTCATCTGAGACCCGAAAACAAAAAAATCCCAAAACTATCCGAAATGGAACTTTGGGGCCATCGTGTGGTCTGGATTTGGCAATTTCTAGAGGGAAACGTAGATGTCAATAAATTATGAAACCGGACTCCCTAGAAAGCTTGGCAAGTCTCCTTTCCAAATAAATTATCGACTCTCGCAGAAAAATTCATCTGAAACCCGAAAACACAAAAATCCCAAAACTGTTCGAAATGGAACTTTTGGGCCACCGTGTGGTCTGGGTTTGGCAATTTCTACAGGGCAACGTAGACGTCGACAAATTATGAAACTGGACTCCCTAGAAAGCTTGGCAAGTCTACTTTCGAGATAAATTATCACCGCTCCCAGAAAAATTCATCTGACACCCGAAAACACAAAAATCCCAAAACTGTGCGAAATAGAACTTTTGGGCCATCGTGTGGTCTGGGTTTGGCAATTTCTACAGGGCAACGTAGACGTCGATAAATTATGAAACCGGACTCCCTGGAAAGCTTGGCAAGTCTACTTTGCTGATAAATTATCACCGCTCGCAGAAAAATTCATCTGACACCCGAAAACACAAAAATCCCAAAACTGTCCGAAATGGAACTTTTGGGCCACCGTGTGGTCTGGGTTTGGCAATTTCTACAGGGCAACGTAGACATCGATAAATTATGAAACTGGACTCCCTGGAATGCTTGGCAAGTCTACTTTCTAGAAAAATTATCACCGCTCGCAGAAAAATTCGTCTGAGACCCGAAAACACAAAAATCCCTAAACTGTCCGAAATGGAACTTTTGGGCCACCGTGTGGTCTGGGTTTGGCAATTTCTACAGGGCAACGTAGACGTCGACAAATTATGAAACCGGACTCCCTAGAAAGCTTGGCAAGTCTACTTTCGAGATAAATTATCACCGCTCGCAGAAAAATTCATCTGACACCCGAAAACACAAAAATCCCAAAACTGTGCGAAATAGAACTTTTGGGCCATCGTGTGGTCTGGGTTTGGCAATTTCTACTGGGCAACGTATACGTCGATAAATTATGAAACCGGACTCCCTGGAAAGCTTGGCAAGTCTACTTTCTATAAAAATTATCACCGCTCGCAGAAAAATTCATCTGACACCCGAAAACACAAAAATCCAAAAACTGTCCGAAAAGGAACTTTTGGGCCACCGTGTGGTATGGGTTTGGCAATTTCTACAGGGTAACGTAGATGTCGATAAATTATGAAACCGGACTCCCTGGAAAGTTGGCAAGTCTACTTTCTAGAAAAATTATCCCCGCACGCAGAAAAATTCATCTGAGACCCGAAAACACAAAAATCCCAAAACTGTCCGAAATGGAACTTTGGGGCCATCGTGTGGCCTGGGTTTGGCAATTTCTACAGGGCAACGTAGATGTCGATAAATTATGAAACCGGACTCCCTGGAAAGCTTGGCATGTCTACTTTGCAGATAAATTATCACTGCTTCCAGAAAAATTCATCTGACACCCAAAAACACAAAAATACCAAAACTGTCCGAAATAGAACTTTTGGGCCACCGTGTGCTCTGGTTTTGGCAATTTCTACAGGGCAACGTAGACGTCGACAAATTATGAAACCGGACTCCCTAGAAAGCTTGGCAAGTCTACTTTCCAGATAAATTATCGCCGCTCCCAGAAAAATTCATCTGACACCAGAAAACACAAAAATCCCAAAACTGTCCGAAATGGAACTTTTGGGCCACCGTGTGGTCTGGGTTTGGCAATTTCTACAGGGCAACGTAGACGTCGACAAATTATGAAACTGGACTCCCTAGAAAGCTTGGCAAGTCTACTTTCGAGATAAATTATCACCGCTCCCAGAAAAATTCATCTGACACCCGAAAACACAAAAATCCCAAAACTGTGCGAAATAGAACTTTTGGGCCATCGTGTGGTCTGGGTTTGGCAATTTCTACAGGGCAACGTAGACGTCGATAAATTATGAAACCGGACTCCCTGGAAAGCTTGGCAAGTCTACTTTGCTGATAAATTATCACCGCTCGCAGAAAAATTCATCTGACACCCGAAAACACAAAAATCCCAAAACTGTCCGAAATGGAACTTTTGGGCCACCGTGTGGTCTGGGTTTGGCAATTTCTACAGGGCAACGTAGACATCGATAAATTATGAAACTGGACTCCCTGGAATGCTTGGCAAGTCTACTTTCTAGAAAAATTATCACCGCTCGCAGAAAAATTCGTCTGAGACCCGAAAACACAAAAATCCCTAAACTGTCCGAAATGGAACTTTTGGGCCACCGTGTGGTCTGGGTTTGGCAATTTCTACAGGGCAACGTAGACGTCGACAAATTATGAAACCGGACTCCCTGGAAAGCTTGGCAAGTCTACTTTGCTGATAAATTATCACCGCTCGCAGAAAAATTCATCTGACACCCGAAAACACAAAAATCCCAAAACTGTCCGAAATGGAACTTTTGGGCCACCGTGTGGTCTGGGTTTGGCAATTTCTACAGGGCAACGTAGACATCGATAAATTATGAAACTGGACTCCCTGGAATGCTTGGCAAGTCTACTTTCTAGAAAAATTATCACCGCTCGCAGAAAAATTCGTCTGAGACCCGAAAACACAAAAATCCCTAAACTGTCCGAAATGGAACTTTTGGGCCATCGTGTGGTCTGGGTTTGGCAATTTCTACTGGGCAACGTATACGTCGATAAATTATGAAACCGGACTCCCTGGAAAGCTTGGCAAGTCTACTTTCTAGAAAAATTATCACCGCTCGCAGAAAAATTCGTCTGAGACCCGAAAACACAAAAATCCCTAAACTGTCCGAAATGGAACTTTGGGGCCATCGTGTGGTCTGGGTTTGGCAATTTCTACTGGGCAACGTATACGTCGATAAATTATGAAACCGGACTCCCTGGAAAGCTTGGCAAGTCTACTTTCTAGAAAAATTATCACCGCTCGCAGAAAAATTCATCTGACACCCGAAAACACAAAAATCCAAAAACTGTCCGAAAAGGAACTTTTGGGCCACCGTGTGGTATGGGTTTGGCAATTTCTACAGGGCAACGTAGATGTCGATAAATTATGAAACCGGACTCCCTGGAAAGCTTGGCAAGTCTACTTTCGTGAAAAATTATCCCCGCTCGCAGAAAAATTCATCTGAGACCCGAAAACACAAAAATCCCAAAACTGTCCGAAATGGAACTTTGGGGCCATCGTGTGGCCTGGGTTTGGCAATTTCTACAGGGCAACGTAGATGTCGATAAATTATGAAACCGGACTCCCTGGAAAGCTTGGCATGTCTACTTTGCAGATAAATTATCACTGCTTCCAGAAAAATTCATCTGACACCCGAAAACACAAAAATACCAAAACTGTCCGAAATAGAACTTTTGGGCCACCGTGTGCTCTGGTTTTGGCAATTTCTACAGGGCAACGTAGACGTCGATAAATTATGAAACCGGACTCCCTGGAAAGCTTGGTAAGTCTACTTTCTAGAAAAATTATCCCCGCACGCAGAAAAATTCATCTGAGACCCGAAAACACAAAAATCCAAAAACTGTCCGAAATGGAACTTTTGGGCCACCGTGTGGTATGGGTTTGGCAATTTCTACAGGGCAACGTAGATGTCGATAAATTATGAAACCGGACTCCCTGGAAAGTTGGCAAGTCTACTTTCTAGAAAAATTATCCCCGCACGCAGAAAAATTCATCTGAGACCCGAAAACACAAAAATCCCAAAACTGTCCGAAATGGAACTTTGGGGCCATCGTGTGGTCTGGGTTTGGCAATTTCTACTGGGCAACGTATACGTCGATAAATTATGAAACCGGACTCCCTGGAAAGCTTGGCAAGTCTACTTTCTAGAAAAATTATCACCGCTCGCAGAAAAATTCATCTGACACCCGAAAACACAATAATCCAAAAACTGTCCGAAAAGGAACTTTTGGGCCACCGTGTGGTATGGGTTTGGCAATTTCTACAGGGCAACGTAGATGTCGATAAATTATGAAACCGGACTCCCTGGAAAGCTTGGCAAGTCTACTTTCGTGAAAAATTATCCCCGCTCGCAGAAAAATTCATCTGAGACCCGAAAACAAAAAAATCCCAAAACTGTCCGAAATGGAACTTTGGGGCCATCGTGTGGTCTGGATATGGCAATTTCTAGAGGGAAACGTAGATGTCAATAAATTATGAAACCGGACTCCCTAGAAAGCTTGGCAAGTCTCCTTTCCAAATAAATTATCGACTCTCGCAGAAAAATTCATCTGAAACCCGAAAACACAAAAATCCCAAAACTGTTCGAAATGGAACTTTTGGGCCACCGTGTGGTCTGGGTTTGGCAATTTCTACAGGGCAACGTAGACGTCGACAAATTATGAAACTGGACTCCCTAGAAAGCTTGGCAAGTCTACTTTCGAGATAAATTATCACCGCTCGCAGAAAAATTCATCTGACACCCGAAAACACAAAAATCCCAAAACTGTCCGAAATGGAACTTTTGGGCCACCGTGTGGTCTGGGTTTGGCAATTTCTACAGGGCAACGTAGACATCGATAAATTATGAAACTGGACTCCCTGGAATGCTTGGCAAGTCTACTTTCTAGAAAAATTATCACCGCTCACAGAAAAATTCATCTGAGACCCGAAAACAAAAAAATCCCAAAACTATCCGAAATGGAACTTTGGGGCCATCGTGTGGTCTGGATTTGGCAATTTCTAGAGGGAAACGTAGATGTCAATAAATTATGAAACCGGACTCCCTAGAAAGCTTGGCAAGTCTCCTTTCCAAATAAATTATCGACTCTCGCAGAAAAATTCATCTGAAACCCGAAAACACAAAAATCCCAAAACTGTTCGAAATGGAACTTTTGGGCCACCGTGTGGTCTGGGTTTGGCAATTTCTACAGGGCAACGTAGACGTCGACAAATTATGAAACTGGACTCCCTCGAAAGCTTGGCAAGTCTACTTTCGAGATAAATTATCACCGCTCGCAGAAAAATTCATCTGACACCCGAAAACACAAAAATCCCAAAACTGTGCGAAATAGAACTTTTGGGCCATCGTGTGGTCTGGGTTTGGCAATTTCTACTGGGCAACGTAGACGTCGATAAATTATGAAACCGGACTCCCTGGAAAGCTTGGCAAGTCTACTTTCTAGAAAAATTATCACCGCTCGCAGAAAAATTCATCTGAGACCCGAAAACAAAAAAATCCCAAAACTGTCCGAAATGGAACTTTGGGGCCATCGTGTGGTCTGGATTTGGCAATTTCTAGAGGGAAACGTAGATGTCAATAAATTATGAAACCGGACTCCCTAGAAAGCTTGGCAAGTCTCCTTTCCAAATAAATTATCGACTCTCGCAGAAAAATTCATCTGAAACCCGAAAACACAAAAATCCCAAAACTGTTCGAAATGGAACTTTTGGGCCACCGTGTGGTCTGGGTTTGGCAATTTCTACAGGGCAACGTAGACGTCGACAAATTATGAAACTGGACTCCCTAGAAAGCTTGGCAAGTCTACTTTCGAGATAAATTATCACCGCTCCCAGAAAAATTCATCTGACACCCGAAAACACAAAAATCCCAAAACTGTGCGAAATAGAACTTTTGGGCCATCGTGTGGTCTGGGTTTGGCAATTTCTACTGGGCAACGTAGACGTCGATAAATTATGAAACCGGGCTCCCTAGAAAGCTTGGCAAGTCTACTTTCTAGAAAAATTATCACCGCTCGCAGAAAAATTCATCTGACACCCGAAAACACAAAAATCCAAAAACTGTCCGAAAAGGAACTTTTGGGCCACCGTGTGGTATGGGTTTGGCAATTTCTACAGGGCAACGTAGATGTCGATAAATTATGAAACCGGACTCCCTGGAAAGCTTGGCAAGTCTACTTTCTAGAAAAATTATCATCGCACGCAGAAAAATTCATCTGAGACCCGAAAACACAAAAATCCCAAAACTGTCCGAAATGGAACTTTGGGGCCATCCTGTGGTCTGGGTTTGGCAATTTCTACAGGGCAACGTAGATGTCGATAAATTATGAAACCGGATTCCCTGGAAAGCTTGGCAAGTCTACTTTCTAGAAAAATTATCCCCGCACGCAGAAAAATTCATCTGAGACCCGAAAACAAAAAAATCCCAAAACTGTCCGAAATGGAACTTTGGGGCCATCGTGTGGTCTGGATTTGGCAATTTCTAGAGGGAAACGTAGATGTCAATAAATTATGAAACCGGACTCCCTAGAAAGCTTGGCAAGTCTCCTTTCCAAATAAATTATCGACTCTCGCAGAAAAATTCATCTGAAACCCGAAAACACAAAAATCCCAAAACTGTTCGAAATGGAACTTTTGGGCCACCGTGTGGTCTGGGTTTGGCAATTTCTACAGGGCAACGTAGACGTCGACAAATTATGAAACCGGACTCCCTAGAAAGCTTGGCAAGTCTACTTTCCAGATAAATTATCGCCGCTCCCAGAAAAATTCATCTGACACCGGAAAACACAAAAATCCCAAAACTGTCCGAAATGGAACTTTTGGGCCACCGTGTGGTCTGGGTTTGGCAATTTCTACAGGGCAACGTAGATGTCGATAAATTATGAAACCGGACTCCCTAGAAAGCTTGGCAAGTCTACTTTCTAGAAAAATTATCACCGCTCACAGAAAAATTCATCTGAAACCCGAAAACACAAAAATCCCAAAACTGTCCGAAATGGAACTTTTGGGCCACCGTGTGGTCTGGGTTTGGCAATTTCTACAGGGCAACGTAGACGTCGATAAATTATGAAACCGGACTCCCTGGAAAGCTTGGCAAGTCTACTTTCTAGAAAAATTATCCCCGCACGCAGAAAAATTCATCTGAGACCCGAAAACACAAAAATCCCAAAACTGTCCGAAATGGAACTTTTGGGCCACCGTGTGGTATGGGTTTGGCAATTTCTACAGGGCAACGTAGATGTCGATAAATTATGAAACCGGACTCCCTGGAAAGTTGGCAAGTCTACTTTCTAGAAAAATTATCCCCGCACGCAGAAAAATTCATCTGAGACCCAAAAACACAAAAATCCCAAAACTGTCCGAAATGGAACTTTGGGGCCATCGTGTGGTCTGGGTTTGGCAATTTCTACAGGGCAACGTAGATGTCGATAAATTATGAAACCGGACTCCCTAGAAAGCTTGGCAAGTCTACTTTCTAGAAAAATTATCCCCGCACGCAGAAAAATTCATCTGAGACCCGAAAACACAAAAATCCCAAAACTGTCCGAAATGGAACTTTGGGGCCATCGTGTGGTCTGGGTTTGGCAATTTCTACAGGGCAACGTAGATGTCGATAAATTATGAAACCGGACTCCCTGGAAAGCTTGGCAAGTCTACTTTCTAGAAAAATTATCCCCGCACGCAGAAAAATTCATCTGAGACCCGAAAACAGAAAAATCCCAAAACTGTCCGAAATGGAACTTTGGGGCCATCGTGTGGTCTGGGTTTGGCAATTTCTACAGGGCAACGTAGATGTCGATAAATTATGAAACCGGACTCCCTGGAAAGCTTGGCAAGTCTACTTTCTAGAAAAATTATCCCCGCACGCAGAAAAATTCATCTGAGACCCGAAAACACAAAAATCCCAAAACTGTCCGAAATGGAACTTTGGGGCCATCGTGTGGTCTGGGTTTGGCAATTTCTACAGGGCAACGTAGATGTCGATAAATTATGAAACCGGACTCCCTGGAAAGCTTGGCAAGTCTACTTTCTAGAAAAATTATCCCCGCACGCAGAAAAATTCATCTGAGACCCGAAAACAAAAAAATCCCAAAACTGTCCGAAATGGAACTTTGGGGCCATCGTGTGGTCTGGATTTGGCAATTTCTAGAGGGAAACGTAGATGTCAATAAATTATGAAACCGGACTCCCTAGAAAGCTTGGCAAGTCTCCTTTCCAAATAAATTATCGACTCTCGCAGAAAAATTCATCTGAAACCCGAAAACACAAAAATCCCAAAACTGTTCGAAATGGAACTTTTGGGCCACCGTGTGGTCTGGGTTTGGCAATTTCTACAGGGCAACGTAGACGTCGACAAATTATGAAACTGGACTCCCTAGAAAGCTTGGCAAGTCTACTTTCGAGATAAATTATCACCGCTCCCAGAAAAATTCATCTGACACCCGAAAACACAAAAATCCCAAAACTGTGCGAAATAGAACTTTTGGGCCATCGTGTGGTCTGGGTTTGGCAATTTCTACTGGGCAACGTAGACGTCGATAAATTATGAAACCGGACTCCCTAGAAAGCTTGGCAAGTCTACTTTCTAGAAAAATTATCACCGCTCGCAGAAAAATTCATCTGACACCCGAAAACACAAAAATCCAAAAACTGTCTGAAAAGGAACTTTTGGGCCACCGTGTGGTATGGGTTTGGCAATTTCTACAGGGCAACGTAGATGTCGATAAATTATGAAACCGGACTCCCTGGAAAGCTTGGCAAGTCTACTTTCTAGAAAAATTATCCCCGCACGCAGAAAAATTCATCTGAGACCCGAAAACAGAAAAATCCCAAAACTGTCCGAAATGGAACTTTGGGGCCATCGTGTGGTCTGGGTTTGGCAATTTCTACAGGGCAACGTAGATGTCGATAAATTATGAAACCGGACTCCCTGGAAAGCTTGGCAAGTCTACTTTCTAGAAAAATTATCCCCGCACGCAGAAAAATTCATCTGAGACCCGAAAACAAAAAAATCCCAAAACTGTCCGAAATGGAACTTTGGGGCCATCGTGTGGTCTGGATATGGCAATTTCTAGAGGGAAACGTAGATGTCAATAAATTATGAAACCGGACTCCCTAGAAAGCTTGGCAAGTCTCCTTTCCAAATAAATTATCGACTCTCGCAGAAAAATTCATCTGAAACCCGAAAACACAAAAATCCCAAAACTGTCCGAAATGGAACTTTTGGGCCACCGTGTGGTCTGGGTTTGGCAATTTCTACAGGGCAACGTAGACGTCGACAAATTATGAAACTGGACTCCCTAGAAAGCTTGGCAAGTCTACTTTCGAGATAAATTATCACCGCTCACAGAAAAATTCATCTGACACCCGAAAACACAAAAATCCCAAAACTGTGCGAAATGGAACTTTGGGGCCATCGTGTGGCCTGGGTTTGGCAATTTCTACTGGGCAACGTAGATGTCGATAAATTATGAAACCGGACTCCCTGGAAAGCTTGGCAAGTCTACTTTCTAGAAAAATTATCACCGCTCGCAGAAAAATTCATCTGAAACCCGAAAACACAAAAATCCCAAAACTGTCCGAAATGGAACTTTTGGGCCACCGTGTGGTATGGGTTTGGCAATTTCTACAGGGCAACGTAGATGTCGATAAATTATGAAACCGGACTCCCTAGAAAGCTTGGCAAGTCTACTTTCGTGAAAAATTATCCCCGCTCGCAGAAAAATTCATCTGAGACCCGAAAACACAAAAATCCCAAAACTGTCCGAAATGGAACTTTGGGGCCACCGTGTGGCCTGGGTTTGGCAATTTCTACAGGGCAACGTAGACGTCGATAAATTATGAAACCGGACTCCCTGGAAAGCTTGGCAAGTCTACTTTGCTGATAAATTATCACCGCTCGCAGAAAAATTCATCTGACACCCGAAAACACAAAAATCCCAAAACTGTCCGAAATAGAACTTTTGGGCCACCGTGTGGTCTGGGTTTGGCAATTTCTACAGGGCAACGTAGATGTCGATAAATTATGAAACCGGACTCCCTAGAAAGCTTGGCAAGTCTACTTTCTAGAAAAATTATCACCGCTCCCAGAAAAATTCATCTGAAACCCGAAAACACAAAAATCCCAAAACTGTCCGAAATGGAACTTTTGGGCCACCGTGTGGTCTGGGTTTGGCAATTTCTACAGGGCAACGTAGACGTCGATAAATTATGAAACCGGACTCCCTGGAAAGCTTGGCAAGTCTACTTTGCTGATAAATTATCACCGCTCGCAGAAAAATTCATCTGACACCCGAAAACACAAAAATCCCAAAACTGTCCGAAATGGAACTTTTGGGCCACCGTGTGGTCTGGGTTTGGCAATTTCTACAGGGCAACGTAGACATCGATAAATTATGAAACTGGACTCCCTGGAATGCTTGGCAAGTCTACTTTCTAGAAAAATTATCACCGCTCGCAGAAAAATTCGTCTGAGACCCGAAAACACAAAAATCCCTAAACTGTCCGAAATGGAACTTTTGGGCCACCGTGTGGTCTGGGTTTGGCAATTTCTACAGGGCAACGTAGATGTCGATAAATTATGAAACCGGACTCCCTAGAAAGCTTGGCAAGTCTACTTTCGAGATAAATTATCACCGCTCACAGAAAAATTCATCTGAGACCCGAAAACACAAAAATCCCAAAACTGTCCGAAATGGAACTTTGGGGCCATCGTGTGGTCTGGGTTTGGCAATTTCTACAGGGCAACGTAGATGTCGATAAATTATGAAACCGGACTCCCTGGAAAGCTTGGCAAGTCTACTTTCTAGAAAAATTATCCCCGCACGCAGAAAAATTCATCTGAGACCCGAAAACAAAAAAATCCCAAAACTGTCCGAAATGGAACTTTGGGGCCATCGTGTGGTCTGGATATGGCAATTTCTAGAGGGAAACGTAGATGTCAATAAATTATGAAACCGGACTCCCTAGAAAGCTTGGCAAGTCTCCTTTCCAAATAAATTATCGACTCTCGCAGAAAAATTCATCTGAAACCCGAAAACACAAAAATCCCAAAACTGTCCGAAATGGAACTTTGGGGCCATCGTGTGGCCTGGGTTTGGCAATTTCTACAGGGCAACGTAGATGTCGATAAATTATGAAACCGGACTCCCTGGAAAGCTTGGCATGTCTACTTTGCAGATAAATTATCACTGCTTCCAGAAAAATTCATCTGACACCCGAAAACAAAAAAATACCAAAACTGTCCGAAATAGAACTTTTGGGCCACCGTGTGGTCTGGTTTTGGCAATTTCTACAAGGCAACGTAGACGTCGACAAATTATGAAACCGGACTCCCTAGAAAGCTTGGCAAGTCTACTTTCCAGATAAATTATCGCCGCTCCCAGAAAAATTCATCTGACACCGGAAAACACAAAAATCCCAAAACTGTCCCAAATGGAACTTTTGGGCCACCGTGTGGTCTGGGTTTGGCAATTTCTACAGGGCAACGTAGACGTCGATAAATTATGAAACCGGACTCCCTGGAAAGCTTGGCAAGTCTACTTTGCTGATAAATTATCACCGCTCGCAGAAAAATTCATCTGACACCCGAAAACACAAAAATCCCAAAACTGTCCGAAATGGAACTTTTGGGCCACCGTGTGGTCTGGGTTTGGCAATTTCTACAGGGCAACGTAGACATCGATAAATTATGAAACTGGACTCCCTGGAATGCTTGGCAAGTCTACTTTCTAGAAAAATTATCACCGCTCGCAGAAAAATTCGTCTGAGACCCGAAAACACAAAAATCCCTAAACTGTCCGAAATGGAACTTTTGGGCCACCGTGTGGTCTGGGTTTGGCAATTTCTACAGGGCAACGTAGATGTCGATAAATTATGAAACCGGACTCCCTAGAAAGCTTGGCAAGTCTACTTTCGAGATAAATTATCACCGCTCACAGAAAAATTCATCTGAGACCCGAAAACACAAAAATCCCAAAACTGTCCGAAATGGAACTTTGGGGCCATCGTGTGGTCTGGGTTTGGCAATTTCTACAGGGCAACGTAGATGTCGATAAATTATGAAACCGGACTCCCTGGAAAGCTTGGCAAGTCTACTTTCTAGAAAAATTATCCCCGCACGCAGAAAAATTCATCTGAGACCCGAAAACAAAAAAATCCCAAAACTGTCCGAAATGGAACTTTGGGGCCATCGTGTGGTCTGGATATGGCAATTTCTAGAGGGAAACGTAGATGTCAATAAATTATGAAACCGGACTCCCTAGAAAGCTTGGCAAGTCTCCTTTCCAAATAAATTATCGACTCTCGCAGAAAAATTCATCTGAAACCCGAAAACACAAAAATCCCAAAACTGTCCGAAATGGAACTTTGGGGCCATCGTGTGGCCTGGGTTTGGCAATTTCTACAGGGCAACGTAGATGTCGATAAATTATGAAACCGGACTCCCTGGAAAGCTTGGCATGTCTACTTTGCAGATAAATTATCACTGCTTCCAGAAAAATTCATCTGACACCCGAAAACACAAAAATACCAAAACTGTCTGAAATAGAACTTTTGGGCCACCGTGTGGTCTGGTTTTGGCAATTTCTACAAGGCAACGTAGACGTCGACAAATTATGAAACCGGACTCCCTAGAAAGCTTGGCAAGTCTACTTTCTAGAAAAATTATCCCCGCACGCAGAAAAATTCATCTGAGACCCGAAAACACAAAAATCCCAAAACTGTCCGAAATGGAACTTTGGGGCCATCGTGTGGTCTGGGTTTGGCAATTTCTACTGGGCAACGTATACGTCGATAAATTATGAAACCGGACTCCCTGGAAAGCTTGGCAAGTCTACTTTCTAGAAAAATTATCACCGCTCGCAGAAAAATTCATCTGACACCCGAAAACACAAAAATCCAAAAACTGTCCGAAAAGGAACTTTTGGGCCACCGTGTGGTATGGGTTTGGCAATTTCTACAGGGCAACGTAGATGTCGATAAATTATGAAACCGGACTCCCTGGAAAGCTTGGCAAGTCTACTTTCGTGAAAAATTATCCCCGCTCGCAGAAAAATTCATCTGAGACCCGAAAACACAAAAATCCCAAAACTGTCCGAAATGGAACTTTGGGGCCATCGTGTGGCCTGGGTTTGGCAATTTCTACAGGGCAACGTAGATGTCGATAAATTATGAAACCGGACTCCCTGGAAAGCTTGGCATGTCTACTTTGCAGATAAATTATCACTGCTTCCAGAAAAATTCATCTGACACCCGAAAACACAAAAATACCAAAACTGTCCGAAATAGAACTTTTGGGCCACCGTGTGCTCTGGTTTTGGCAATTTCTACAGGGCAACGTAGACGTCGACAAATTATGAAACTGGACTCCCTAGAAAGCTTGGCAAGTCTACTTTCGAGATAAATTATCACCGCTCGCAGAAAAATTCATCTGACACCCGAAAACACAAAAATCCCAAAACTGTGCGAAATAGAACTTTTGGGCCATCGTGTGCTCTGGGTTTGGCAATTTCTACTGGGCAACGTAGACGTCGATAAATTATGAAACCGGACTCCCTGGAAAGCTTGGCAAGTCTACTTTCTAGAAAAATTATCACCGCTCGCAGAAAAATTCATCTGACACCCGAAAACACAAAAATCCAAAAACTGTCCGAAATGGAACTTTTGGGCCACCGTGTGGTATGGGTTTGGCAATTTCTACAGGGCAACGTAGATGTCGATAAATTATGAAACCGGACTCCCTGGAAAGCTTGGCAAGTCTACTTTCTAGAAAAATTATCCCCGCACGCAGAAAAATTCATCTGAGACCCGAAAACACAAAAATCCCAAAACTGTCCGAAATGGAACTTTGGGGCCATCGTGTGGTCTGGGTTTGGCAATTTCTACAGGGCAACGTAGATGTCGATAAATTATGAAACCGGACTCCCTGGAAAGCTTGGCAAGTCTACTTTCTAGAAAAATTATCCCCGCACGCAGAAAAATTCATCTGAGACCCGAAAACACAAAAATCCCAAAACTGTCCGAAATGGAACTTTGGGGCCATCGTGTGGTCTGGGTTTGGCAATTTCTACAGGGCAACGTAGATGTCGATAAATTATGAAACCGGACTCCCTGGAAAGCTTGGCAAGTCTACTTTCTAGAAAAATTATCCCCGCACGCAGAAAAATTCATCTGAGACCCGAAAACAAAAAAATCCCAAAACTGTCCGAAATGGAACTTTGGGGCCATCGTGTGGTCTGGATATGGCAATTTCTAGAGGGAAACGTAGATGTCAATAAATTATGAAACCGGACTCCCTAGAAAGCTTGGCAAGTCTCCTTTCCAAATAAATTATCGACTCTCGCAGAAAAATTCATCTGAAACCCGAAAACACAAAAATCCCAAAACTTTACGAAATGGAACTTTGGGGCCATCGTGTGGCCTGGGTTTGGCAATTTCTACAGGGCAACGTAGATGTCGATAAATTATGAAACCGGACTCCCTGGAAAGCTTGGCATGTCTACTTTGCAGATAAATTATCACTGCTTCCAGAAAAATTCATCTGACACCCGAAAACACAAAAAATACCAAAACTGTCCGAAATAGAACTTTTGGGCCACCGTGTGGTCTGGTTTTGGCAATTTCTACAAGGCAACGTAGACGTCGACAAATTATGAAACCGGACTCCCTAGAAAGCTTGGCAAGTCTACTTTCCAGATAAATTATCGCCGCTCCCAGAAAAATTCATCTGACACCGGAAAACACAAAAATCCCAAAACTGTCCGAAATGGAACTTTTGGGCCACCGTGTGGTCTGGGTTTGGCAATTTCTACAGGGCAACGTAGATGTCGATAAATTATGAAACCGGACTCCCTGGAAAGCTTGGCAAGTCTACTTTCTAGAAAAATTATCCCCGCACGCAGAAAAATTCATCTGAGACCCGAAAACAGAAAAATCCCAAAACTGTCCGAAATGGAACTTTGGGGCCATCGTGTGGTCTGGGTTTGGCAATTTCTACAGGGCAACGTAGATGTCGATAAATTATGAAACCGGACTCCCTGGAAAGCTTGGCAAGTCTACTTTCTAGAAAAATTATCCCCGCACGCAGAAAAATTCATCTGAGACCCGAAAACACAAAAATCCCAAAACTGTCCGAAATGGAACTTTGGGGCCATCGTGTGGTCTGGGTTTGGCAATTTCTACAGGGCAACGTAGACGTCGATAAATTATGAAACCGGACTCCCTGGAAAGCTTGGCAAGTCTACTTTCTAGAAAAATTATCCCCGCACGCAGAAAAATTCATCTGAGACCCGAAAACACAAAAATCCCAAAACTGTCCGAAATGGAACTTTTGGGCCACCGTGTGGTATGGGTTTGGCAATTTCTACAGGGCAACGTAGATGTCGATAAATTATGAAACCGGACTCCCTGGAAAGTTGGCAAGTCTACTTTCTAGAAAAATTATCCCCGCACGCAGAAAAATTCATCTGAGACCCAAAAACACAAAAATCCCAAAACTGTCCGAAATGGAACTTTGGGGCCATCGTGTGGTCTGGGTTTGGCAATTTCTACAGGGCAACGTAGATGTCGATAAATTATGAAACCGGACTCCCTAGAAAGCTTGGCAAGTCTACTTTCTAGAAAAATTATCCCCGCACGCAGAAAAATTCATCTGAGACCCGAAAACACAAAAATCCCAAAACTGTCCGAAATGGAACTTTGGGGCCATCGTGTGGTCTGGGTTTGGCAATTTCTACAGGGCAACGTAGATGTCGATAAATTATGAAACCGGACTCCCTGGAAAGCTTGGCAAGTCTACTTTCTAGAAAAATTATCATCGCACGCAGAAAAATTCATCTGAGACCCGAAAACACAAAAATCCCAAAACTGTCCGAAATGGAACTTTGGGGCCATCGTGTGGTCTGGGTTTGGCAATTTCTACAGGGCAACGTAGATGTCGATAAATTATGAAACCGGATTCCCTGGAAAGCTTGGCAAGTCTACTTTCTAGAAAAATTATCCCCGCACGCAGAAAAATTCATCTGAGACCCGAAAACAAAAAAATCCCAAAACTGTCCGAAATGGAACTTTGGGGCCATCGTGTGGTCTGGATTTGGCAATTTCTAGAGGGAAACGTAGATGTCAATAAATTATGAAACCGGACTCCCTAGAAAGCTTGGCAAGTCTCCTTTCCAAATAAATTATCGACTCTCGCAGAAAAATTCATCTGAAACCCGAAAACACAAAAATCCCAAAACTGTTCGAAATGGAACTTTTGGGCCACCGTGTGGTCTGGGTTTGGCAATTTCTACAGGGCAACGTAGACGTCGACAAATTATGAAACTGGACTCCCTAGAAAGCTTGGCAAGTCTACTTTCGAGATAAATTATCACCGCTCGCAGAAAAATTCATCTGACACCCGAAACCACAAAAATCCCAAAACTGTGCGAAATAGAACTTTTGGGCCATCGTGTGGTCTGGGTTTGGCAATTTCTACTGGGCAACGTAGATGTCGATAAATTATGAAACCGGACTCCCTGGAAAGCTTGGCAAGTCTACTTTCTAGAAAAATTATCACCGCTCGCAGAAAAATTCATCTGACACCCGAAAACACAAAAATCCAAAAACTGTCCGAAATGGAACTTTTGGGCCACCGTGTGGTATGGGTTTGGCAATTTCTACAGGGCAACGTAGATGTCGATAAATTATGAAACCGGACTCCCTGGAAAGCTTGGCAAGTCTACTTTCTAGAAAAATTATCCCCGCACGCAGAAAAATTCATCTGAGACCCGAAAACAGAAAAATCCCAAAACTGTCCGAAATGGAACTTTGGGGCCATCGTGTGGTCTGGGTTTGGCAATTTCTACAGGGCAACGTAGATGTCGATAAATTATGAAACCGGACTCCCTGGAAAGCTTGGCAAGTCTACTTTCTAGAAAAATTATCATCGCACGCAGAAAAATTCATCTGAGACCCGAAAACACAAAAATCCCAAAACTGTCCGAAATGGAACTTTGGGGCCATCGTGTGGTCTGGGTTTGGCAATTTCTACAGGGCAACGTAGATGTCGATAAATTATGAAACCGGATTCCCTGGAAAGCTTGGCAAGTCTACTTTCTAGAAAAATTATCCCCGCACGCAGAAAAATTCATCTGAGACCCGAAAACAAAAAAATCCCAAAACTGTCCGAAATGGAACTTTGGGGCCATCGTGTGGTCTGGATTTGGCAATTTCTAGAGGGAAACGTAGATGTCAATAAATTATGAAACCGGACTCCCTAGAAAGCTTGGCAAGTCTCCTTTCCAAATAAATTATCGACTCTCGCAGAAAAATTCATCTGAAACCCGAAAACACAAAAATCCCAAAACTGTTCGAAATGGAACTTTTGGGCCACCGTGTGGTCTGGGTTTGGCAATTTCTACAGGGCAACGTAGACGTCGACAAATTATGAAACTGGACTCCCTAGAAAGCTTGGCAAGTCTACTTTCGAGATAAATTATCACCGCTCGCAGAAAAATTCATCTGACACCCGAAACCACAAAAATCCCAAAACTGTGCGAAATAGAACTTTTGGGCCATCGTGTGGTCTGGGTTTGGCAATTTCTACTGGGCAACGTAGATGTCGATAAATTATGAAACCGGACTCCCTGGAAAGCTTGGCAAGTCTACTTTCTAGAAAAATTATCACCGCTCGCAGAAAAATTCATCTGACACCCGAAAACACAAAAATCCAAAAACTGTCCGAAATGGAACTTTTGGGCCACCGTGTGGTATGGGTTTGGCAATTTCTACAGGGCAACGTAGATGTCGATAAATTATGAAACCGGACTCCCTGGAAAGCTTGGCAAGTCTACTTTCTAGAAAAATTATCCCCGCACGCAGAAAAATTCATCTGAGACCCGAAAACAGAAAAATCCCAAAACTGTCCGAAATGGAACTTTGGGGCCATCGTGTGGTCTGGGTTTGGCAATTTCTACAGGGCAACGTAGATGTCGATAAATTATGAAACCGGACTCCCTGGAAAGCTTGGCAAGTCTACTTTCTAGAAAAATTATCCCCGCACGCAGAAAAATTCATCTGAGACCCGAAAACACAAAAATCCCAAAACTGTCCGAAATGGAACTTTGGGGCCATCGTGTGGTCTGGGTTTGGCAATTTCTACAGGGCAACGTAGATGTCGATAAATTATGAAACCGGACTCCCTGGAAAGCTTGGCAAGTCTACTTTCTAGAAAAATTATCCCCGCACGCAGAAAAATTCATCTGAGACCCGAAAACAAAAAAATCCCAAAACTGTCCGAAATGGAACTTTGGGGCCATCGTGTGGTCTGGATTTGGCAATTTCTAGAGGGAAACGTAGATGTCAATAAATTATGAAACCGGACTCCCTAGAAAGCTTGGCAAGTCTCCTTTCCAAATAAATTATCGACTCTCGCAGAAAAATTCATCTGAAACCCGAAAACACAAAAATCCCAAAACTGTTCGAAATGGAACTTTTGGGCCACCGTGTGGTCTGGGTTTGGCAATTTCTACAGGGCAACGTAGACGTCGACAAATTATGAAACTGGACTCCCTAGAAAGCTTGGCAAGTCTACTTTCGAGATAAATTATCACCGCTCCCAGAAAAATTCATCTGACACCCGAAAACACAAAAATCCCAAAACTGTGCGAAATAGAACTTTTGGGCCATCGTGTGGTCTGGGTTTGGCAATTTCTACTGGGCAACGTAGACGTCGATAAATTATGAAACCGGGCTCCCTAGAAAGCTTGGCAAGTCTACTTTCTAGAAAAATTATCACCGCTCGCAGAAAAATTCATCTGACACCCGAAAACACAAAAATCCAAAAACTGTCCGAAAAGGAACTTTTGGGCCACCGTGTGGTATGGGTTTGGCAATTTCTACAGGGCAACGTAGATGTCGATAAATTATGAAACCGGACTCCCTGGAAAGCTTGGCAAGTCTACTTTCTAGAAAAATTATCCCCGCACGCAGAAAAATTCATCTGAGACCCGAAAACAGAAAAATCCCAAAACTGTCCGAAATGGAACTTTGGGGCCATCGTGTGGTCTGGGTTTGGCAATTTCTACAGGGCAACGTAGATGTCGATAAATTATGAAACCGGACTCCCTGGAAAGCTTGGCAAGTCTACTTTCTAGAAAAATTATCCCCGCACGCAGAAAAATTCATCTGAGACCCGAAAACAAAAAAATCCCAAAACTGTCCGAAATGGAACTTTGGGGCCATCGTGTGGTCTGGATATGGCAATTTCTAGAGGGAAACGTAGATGTCAATAAATTATGAAACCGGACTCCCTAGAAAGCTTGGCAAGTCTCCTTTCCAAATAAATTATCGACTCTCGTAGAAAAATTCATCTGAAACCCGAAAACACAAAAATCCCAAAACTGTCCGAAATGGAACTTTTGGGCCACCGTGTGGTCTGGGTTTGGCAATTTCTACAGGGCAACGTAGACGTCGACAAATTATGAAACTGGACTCCCTAGAAAGCTTGGCAAGTCTACTTTCGAGATAAATTATCACCGCTCACAGAAAAATTCATCTGACACCCGAAAACACAAAAATCCCAAAACTGTGCGAAATAGAACTTTTGGGCCATCGTGTGGTCTGGGTTTGGCAATTTCTACTGGGCAACGTAGACGTCGATAAATTATGAAACCGGACTCCCTGGAAAGCTTGGCAAGTCTACTTTCTAGAAAAATTATCACCGCTCGCAGAAAAATTCATCTGACACCCGAAAACACAAAAATCCAAAAACTGTCCGAAATGGAACTTTTGGGCCACTGTGTGGTATGGGTTTGGCAATTTCTACAGGGCAACGTAGATGTCGATAAATTATGAAACCGGACTCCCTGGAAAGCTTGGCAAGTCTACTTTCGTGAAAAATTATCCCCGCTCGCAGAAAAATTCATCTGAGACCCGAAAACACAAAAATCCCAAAACTGTCCGAAATGGAACTTTGGGGCCATCGTGTGGCCTGGGTTTGGCAATTTCTACAGGGCAACGTAGATGTCGATAAATTATGAAACCGGACTCCCTAGAAAGCTTGGCAAGTCTCCTTTCCAAATAAATTATCGACTCTCGCAGAAAAATTCATCTGAAACCCGAAAACACAAAAATCCCAAAACTGTCCGAAATAGAACTTTTGGGCCACCGTGTGGTCTGGGTTTGGCAATTTCTACAGGGCAACGTAGATGTCGATAAATTATGAAACCGGACTCCCTAGAAAGCTTGGCAAGTCTACTTTCTAGAAAAATTATCACCGCTCCCAGAAAAATTCATCTGAAACCCGAAAACACAAAAATCCCAAAACTGTCCGAAATGGAACTTTTGGGCCACCGTGTGGTCTGGGTTTGGCAATTTCTACAGGGCAACGTAGACGTCGATAAATTATGAAACCGGAGTCCCTGGAAAGCTTGGCAAGTCTACTTTGCTGATAAATTATCACCGCTCGCAGAAAAATTCATCTGACACCCGAAAACACAAAAATCCCAAAACTGTCCGAAATGGAACTTTTGGGCCACCGTGTGGTCTGGGTTTGGCAATTTCTACAGGGCAACGTAGACATCGATAAATTATGAAGCTGGACTCCCTGGAATGCTTGGCAAGTCTACTTTCTAGAAAAATTATCACCGCTCGCAGAAAAATTCGTCTGAGACCCGAAAACACAAAAATCCCTAAACTAACCGAAATGGAACTTTTGGGCCACCGTGTGGTCTGGGTTTGGCAATTTCTACAGGGCAACGTAGATGTCGATAAATTATGAAACCGGACTCCCTAGAAAGCTTGGCAAGTCTACTTTCGAGATAAATTATCACCGCTCGCAGAAAAATTCATCTGACACCCGAAAACACAAAAATCCCAAAACTGTGCGAAATAGAACTTTTGGGCCATCGTGTGGTCTGGGTTTGGCAATTTCTACTGGGCAACGTAGACGTCGATAAATTATGAAACCGGACTCCCTGGAAAGCTTGGCAAGTCTACTTTCTAGAAAAATTATCACCGCTCGCAGAAAAATTTATCTGACACCCGAAAACACAAAAATCCAAAAACTGTCCGAAATGGAACTTTTGGGCCATCGTGTGGTATGGGTTTGGCAATTTCTACAGGGCAACGTAGATGTCGATAAATTATGAAACCGGACTCCCTGGAAAGCTTGGCAAGTCTACTTTCTAGAAAAATTATCCCCGCACGCAGAAAAATTCATCTGAGACCCGAAAACACAAAAATCCCAAAACTGTCCGAAATGGAACTTTGGGGCCATCGTGTGGTCTGGGTTTGGCAATTTCTACAGGGCAACGTAGATGTCGATAAATTATGAAACCGGACTCCCTGGAAAGCTTGGCAAGTCTACTTTCTAGAAAAATTATCCCCGCACGCAGAAAAATTCTCTGAGACCCGAAAACAAAAAAATCCCAAAACTGTCCGAAATGGAACTTTGGTGCTATCGTGTGGTCTGGATATGGCAATTTCTAGAGGGAAACGTAGATGTCAATAAATTATGAAACCGGACTCCCTAGAAAGCTTGGCAAGTCTCCTTTCCAAATAAATTATCGACTCTCGCAGAAAAATTCATCTGAAACCCGAAAACACAAAAATCCCAAAACTGTTCGAAATGGAACTTTTGGGCCACCGTGTGGTCTGGGTTTGGCAATTTCTACAGGGCAACGTAGACGTCGACAAATTATGAAACTGGACTCCCTAGAAAGCTTGGCAAGTCTACTTTCGAGATAAATTATCACCGCTCGCAGAAAAATTCATCTGACACCCGAAAACACAAAAATCCCAAAACTGTGCGAAATAGAACTTTTGGGCCATCGTGTGGTCTGGGTTTGGCAATTTCTACTGGGCAACGTAGACGTCGATAAATTATGAAACCGGACTCCCTGGAAAGCTTGGCAAGTCTACTTTCTAGAAAAATTATCACCGCTCGCAGAAAAATTCATCTGACACCCGAAAACACAAAAATCCAAAAACTGTCCGAAATGGAACTTTTGGGCCACTGTGTGGTATGGGTTTGGCAATTTCTACAGGGCAACGTAGATGTCGATAAATTATGAAACCGGACTCCCTGGAAAGCTTGGCAAGTCTACTTTCGTGAAAAATTATCCCCGCTCGCAGAAAAATTCATCTGAGACCCGAAAACACAAAAATCCCAAAACTGTCCGAAATGGAACTTTGGGGCCATCGTGTGGCCTGGGTTTGGCAATTTCTACAGGGCAACGTAGATGTCGATAAATTATGAAACCGGACTCCCTAGAAAGCTTGGCAAGTCTCCTTTCCAAATAAATTATCGACTCTCGCAGAAAAATTCATCTGAAACCCGAAAACACAAAAATCCCAAAACTGTCCGAAATAGAACTTTTGGGCCACTGTGTGGTATGGGTTTGGCAATTTCTACAGGGCAACGTAGATGTCGATAAATTATGAAACCGGACTCCCTAGAAAGCTTGGCAAGTCTACTTTCTAGAAAAATTATCACCGCTCACAGAAAAATTCATCTGAAACCCGAAAACACAAAAATCCCAAAACTGTCCGAAATGGAACTTTTGGGCCACCGTGTGGTCTGGGTTTGGCAATTTCTACAGGGCAACGTAGATGTCGATAAATTATGAAACCGGACTCCCTGGAAAGCTTGGCAAGTCTACTTTCTAGAAAAATTATCCCCGCACGCAGAAAAATTCATCTGAGACCCGAAAACAGAAAAATCCCAAAACTGTCCGAAATGGAACTTTGGGGCCATCGTGTGGTCTGGGTTTGGCAATTTCTACAGGGCAACGTAGATGTCGATAAATTATGAAACCGGACTCCCTGGAAAGCTTGGCAAGTCTACTTTCTAGAAAAATTATCCCCGCACGCAGAAAAATTCATCTGAGACCCGAAAACAAAAAAATCCCAAAACTGTCCGAAATGGAACTTTGGGGCCATCGTGTGGTCTGGATATGGCAATTTCTAGAGGGAAACGTAGATGTCAATAAATTATGAAACCGGACTCCCTAGAAAGCTTGGCAAGTCTCCTTTCCAAATAAATTATCGACTCTCGCAGAAAAATTCATCTGAAACCCGAAAACACAAAAATCCCAAAACTGTCCGAAATGGAACTTTTGGGCCACCGTGTGGTCTGGGTTTGGCAATTTCTACAGGGCAACGTAGACGTCGACAAATTATGAAACTGGACTCCCTAGAAAGCTTGGCAAGTCTACTTTCGAGATAAATTATCACCGCTCACAGAAAAATTCATCTGACACCCGAAAACACAAAAATCCCAAAACTGTGCGAAATAGAACTTTTGGGCCATCGTGTGGTCTGGGTTTGGCAATTTCTACTGGGCAACGTAGACGTCGATAAATTATGAAACCGGACTCCCTGGAAAGCTTGGCAAGTCTACTTTCTAGAAAAATTATCACCGCTCGCAGAAAAATTCATCTGACACCCGAAAACACAAAAATCCAAAAACTGTCCGAAATGGAACTTTTGGGCCACTGTGTGGTATGGGTTTGGCAATTTCTACAGGGCAACGTAGATGTCGATAAATTATGAAACCGGACTCCCTGGAAAGCTTGGCAAGTCTACTTTCGTGAAAAATTATCCCCGCTCGCAGAAAAATTCATCTGAGACCCGAAAACACAAAAATCCCAAAACTGTCCGAAATGGAACTTTGGGGCCATCGTGTGGCCTGGGTTTGGCAATTTCTACAGGGCAACGTAGATGTCGATAAATTATGAAACCGGACTCCCTAGAAAGCTTGGCAAGTCTCCTTTCCAAATAAATTATCGACTCTCGCAGAAAAATTCATCTGAAACCCGAAAACACAAAAATCCCAAAACTGTCCGAAATGGAACTTTTGGGCCACCGTGTGGTCTGGGTTTGGCAATTTCTACAGGGCAACGTAGACTTCGATAAATTATGAAACTGGACTCCCTGGAATGCTTGGCAAGTCTACTTTCTAGAAAAATTATCACCGCTCGCAGAAAAATTCGTCTGAGACCCGAAAACACAAAAATCCCTAAACTGTCCGAAATGGAACTTTTGGGCCACCGTGTGGTCTGGGTTTGGCAATTTCTACAGGGCAACGTAGATGTCGATAAATTATGAAACCGGACTCCCTAGAAAGCTTGGCAAGTCTACTTTCGAGATAAATTATCACCGCTCGCAGAAAAATTCATCTGACACCCGAAAACACAAAAATCCCAAAACTGTGCGAAATAGAACTTTTGGGCCATCGTGTGGTCTGGGTTTGGCAATTTCTACTGGGCAACGTAGACGTCGATAAATTATGAAACCGGACTCCCTGGAAAGCTTGGCAAGTCTACTTTCTAGAAAAATTATCACCGCTCGCAGAAAAATTCATCTGACACCCGAAAACACAAAAATCCAAAAACTGTCCGAAATGGAACTTTTGGGCCACCGTGTGGTATGGGTTTGGCAATTTCTACAGGGCAACGTAGATGTCGATAAATTATGAAACCGGACTCCCTGGAAAGCTTGGCAAGTCTACTTTCTAGAAAAATTATCCCCGCACGCAGAAAAATTCATCTGAGACCCGAAAACAGAAAAATCCCAAAACTGTCCGAAATGGAACTTTGGGGCCATCGTGTGGTCTGGGTTTGGCAATTTCTACAGGGCAACGTAGATGTCGATAAATTATGAAACCGGACTCCCTGGAAAGCTTGGCAAGTCTACTTTCTAGAAAAATTATCCCCGCACGCAGAAAAATTCATCTGAGACCCGAAAACAAAAAAATCCCAAAACTGTCCGAAATGGAACTTTGGGGCCATCGTGTGGTCTGGATATGGCAATTTCTAGAGGGAAACGTAGATGTCAATAAATTATGAAACCGGACTCCCTAGAAAGCTTGGCAAGTCTCCTTTCCAAATAAATTATCGACTCTCGCAGAAAAATTCATCTGAAACCCGAAAACACAAAAATCCCAAAACTGTCCGAAATGGAACTTTTGGGCCACCGTGTGGTCTGGGTTTGGCAATTTCTACAGGGCAACGTAGACGTCGACAAATTATGAAACTGGACTCCCTAGAAAGCTTGGCAAGTCTACTTTCGAGATAAATTATCACCGCTCACAGAAAAATTCATCTGACACCCGAAAACACAAAAATCCCAAAACTGTGCGAAATAGAACTTTTGGGCCATCGTGTGGTCTGGGTTTGGCAATTTCTACTGGGCAACGTAGACGTCGATAAATTATGAAACCGGACTCCCTGGAAAGCTTGGCAAGTCTACTTTCTAGAAAAATTATCACCGCTCGCAGAAAAATTCATCTGACACCCGAAAACACAAAAATCCAAAAACTGTCCGAAATGGAACTTTTGGGCCACTGTGTGGTATGGGTTTGGCAATTTCTACAGGGCAACGTAGATGTCGATAAATTATGAAACCGGACTCCCTGGAAAGCTTGGCAAGTCTACTTTCGTGAAAAATTATCCCCGCTCGCAGAAAAATTCATCTGAGACCCGAAAACACAAAAATCCCAAAACTGTCCGAAATGGAACTTTGGGGCCATCGTGTGGCCTGGGTTTGGCAATTTCTACAGGGCAACGTAGATGTCGATAAATTATGAAACCGGACTCCCTAGAAAGCTTGGCAAGTCTCCTTTCCAAATAAATTATCGACTCTCGCAGAAAAATTCATCTGAAACCCGAAAACACAAAAATCCCAAAACTGTCCGAAATAGAACTTTTGGGCCACTGTGTGGTCTGGGTTTGGCAATTTCTACAGGGCAACGTAGATGTCGATAAATTATGAAACCGGACTCCCTAGAAAGCTTGGCAAGTCTACTTTCTAGAAAAATTATCACCGCTCACAGAAAAATTCATCTGAAACCCGAAAACACAAAAATCCCAAAACTGTCCGAAATGGAACTTTTGGGCCACCGTGTGGTCTGGGTTTGGCAATTTCTACAGGGCAACGTAGACGTCGAGAAATTATGAAACCGGACTCCCTGGAAAGCTTGGCAAGTCTACTTTGCTGATAAATTATCACCGCTCGCAGAAAAATTCATCTGACACCCGAAAACACAAAAATCCCAAAACTGTCCGAAATGGAACTTTTGGGCCACCGTGTGGTCTGGGTTTGGCAATTTCTACAGGGCAACGTAGATGTCGATAAATTATGAAACCGGACTCCCTAGAAAGCTTGGCAAGTCTACTTTCGAGATAAATTATCACCGCTCGCAGAAAAATTCATCTGACACCCGAAAACACAAAAATCCCAAAACTGTGCGAAATAGAACTTTTGGGCCATCGTGTGGTCTGGGTTTGGCAATTTCTACTGGGCAACGTAGACGTCGATAAATTATGAAACCGGACTCCCTGGAAAGCTTGGCAAGTCTACTTTGCTGATAAATTATCACCGCTCGCAGAAAAATTCATCTGACACCCGAAAACACAAAAATCCCAAAACTGTCCGAAATAGAACTTTTGGGCCACCGTGTGGTCTGGGTTTGGCAATTTCTACAGGGCAACGTAGACATCGATAAATTATGAAACTGGACTCCCTGGAATGCTTGGCAAGTCTACTTTCTAGAAAAATTATCACCGCTCGCAGAAAAATTCGTCTGAGACCCGAAAACACAAAAATCCCTAAACTGTCCGAAATGGAACTTTTGGGCCACCGTGTGGTCTGGGTTTGGCAATTTCTACAGGGCAACGTAGATGTCGATAAATTATGAAACCGGACTCCCTAGAAAGCTTGGCAAGTCTACTTTCGAGATAAATTATCACCGCTCGCAGAAAAATTCATCTGACACCCGAAAACACAAAAATCCCAAAACTGTGCGAAATAGAACTTTTGGGCCATCGTGTGGTCTGGGTTTGGCAATTTCTACTGGGCAACGTAGACGTCGATAAATTATGAAACCGGACTCCCTGGAAAGCTTGGCAAGTCTACTTTCTAGAAAAATTATCACCGCTCGCAGAAAAATTCATCTGACACCCGAAAACACAAAAATCCAAAAACTGTCCGAAATGGAACTTTTGGGCCACCGTGTGGTATGGGTTTGGCAATTTCTACAGGGCAACGTAGATGTCGATAAATTATGAAACCGGACTCCCTGGAAAGCTTGGCAAGTCTACTTTCTAGAAAAATTATCCCCGCACGCAGAAAAATTCATCTGAGACCCGAAAACAAAAAAATCCCAAAACTGTCCGAAATGGAACTTTGGGGCCATCGTGTGGTCTGGGTTTGGCAATTTCTACAGGGCAACGTAGATGTCGATAAATTATGAAACCGGACTCCCTGGAAAGCTTGGCAAGTCTACTTTCTAGAAAAATTATCCCCGCACGCAGAAAAATTCATCTGAGACCCGAAAACAAAAAAATCCCAAAACTGTCCGAAATGGAACTTTGGGGCCATCGTGTGGTCTGGATATGGCAATTTCTAGAGGGAAACGTAGATGTCAATAAATTATGAAACCAGACTCCCTAGAAAGCTTGGCAAGTCTCCGTTCCAAATAAATTATCGACTCTCGCAGAAAAATTCATCTGAAACCCGAAAACACAAAAATCCCAAAACTGTTCGAAATGGAACTTTTGGGCCACCGTGTGGTCTGGGTTTGGCAATTTCTACAGGGCAACGTAGACGTCGACAAATTATGAAACTGGACTCTCTAGAAAGCTTGGCAAGTCTACTTTCGAGATAAATTATCACCGCTCGCAGAAAAATTCATCTGACACCCGAAAACACAAAAATCCCAAAACTGTGCGAAATAGAACTTTTGGGCCATCGTGTGGTCTGGGTTTGGCAATTTCTACTGGGCAACGTAGACGTCGATAAATTATGAAACCGGACTCCCTGGAAAGCTTGGCAAGTCTACTTTCTAGAAAAATTATCACCGCTCGCAGAAAAATTCATCTGACACCCGAAAACACAAAAATCCAAAAACTGTCCGAAATGGAACTTTTGGGCCACCGTGTGGTATGGGTTTGGCAATTTCTACAGGGCAACGTAGATGTCGATAAATTATGAAACCGGACTCCCTGGAAAGCTTGGCAAGTCTACTTTCTAGAAAAATTATCCCCGCACGCAGAAAAATTCATCTGAGACCCGAAAACAAAAAAATCCCAAAACTGTCCGAAATGGAACTTTGGGGACATCGTGTGGTCTGGATATGGCAATTTCTAGAGGGAAACGTAGATGTCAATAAATTATGAAACCGGACTCCCTAGAAAGCTTGGCAAGTCTCCTTTCCAAATAAATTATCGACTCTCGCAGAAAAATTCATCTGAAACCCGAAAACACAAAAATCCCAAAACTGTCCGAAATGGAACTTTTGGGCCACCGTGTGGTCTGGGTTTGGCAATTTCTACAGGGCAACGTAGACGTCGACAAATTATGAAACTGGACTCCCTAGAAAGCTTGGCAAGTCTACTTTCGAGATAAATTATCACCGCTCACAGAAAAATTCATCTGACACCCGAAAACACAAAAATCCCAAAACTGTGCGAAATAGAACTTTTGGGCCATCGTGTGGTCTGGGTTTGGCAATTTCTACTGGGCAACGTAGACGTCGATAAATTATGAAACCGGACTCCCTGGAAAGCTTGGCAAGTCTACTTTCTAGAAAAATTATCACCGCTCGCAGAAAAATTCATCTGACACCCGAAAACACAAAAATCCAAAAACTGTCCGAAATGGAACTTTTGGGCCACTGTGTGGTATGGGTTTGGCAATTTCTACAGGGCAACATAGATGTCGATAAATTATGAAACCGGACTCCCTGGAAAGCTTGGCAAGTCTACTTTCGTGAAAAATTATCCCCGCTCGCAGAAAAATTCATCTGAGACCCGAAAACACAAAAATCCCAAAACTGTCCGAAATGGAACTTTGGGGCCATCGTGTGGCCTGGGTTTGGCAATTTCTACAGGGCAACGTAGACGTCGATAAATTATGAAACCGGACTCCCTAGAAAGCTTGGCAAGTCTACTTTCTAGAAAAATTATCCCCGCACGCAGAAAAATTCATCTGAGACCCGAAAACACAAAAATCCCAAAACTGTCCGAAATGGAACTTTGGGGCCATCGTGTGGTCTGGGTTTGGCAATTTCTACAGGGCAACGTAGATGTCGATAAATTATGAAACCGGACTCCCTAGAAAGCTTGGCAAGTCTACTTTCGAGATAAATTATCACCGCTCGCAGAAAAATTCATCTGACACCCGAAAACACAAAAATCCCAAAACTGTCCGAAATGGAACTTTTGGGCCACCGTGTGGTATGGGTTTGGCAATTTCTACAGGGCAACGTAGATGTCGATAAATTATGAAACCGGACTCCCTGGAAAGCTTGGCAAGTCTACTTTCTAGAAAAATTATCCCCGCACGCAGAAAAATTCATCTGAGACCCGAAAACAGAAAAATCCCAAAACTGTCCGAAATGGAACTTTGGGGCCATCGTGTGGTCTGGGTTTGGCAATTTCTACAGGGCAACGTAGATGTCGATAAATTATGAAACCGGACTCCCTGGAAAGCTTGGCAAGTCTACTTTCTAGAAAAATTATCCCCGCACGCAGAAAAATTCATCTGAGACCCGAAAACAAAAAAATCCCAAAACTGTCCGAAATGGAACTTTGGGGCCATCGTGTGGTCTGGATATGGCAATTTCTAGAGGGAAACGTAGATGTCAATAAATTATGAAACCGGACTCCCTAGAAAGCTTGGCAAGTCTCCTTTCCAAATAAATTATCGACTCTCGCAGAAAAATTCATCTGAAACCCGAAAACACAAAAATCCCAAAACTGTCCGAAATGGAACTTTTGGGCCACCGTGTGGTCTGGGTTTGGCAATTTCTACAGGGCAACGTAGACGTCGACAAATTATGAAACTGGACTCCCTAGAAAGCTTGGCAAGTCTACTTTCGAGATAAATTATCACCGCTCGCAGAAAAATTCATCTGACACCCGAAAACACAAAAATCCAAAAACTGTCCGAAATGGAACTTTTGGGCCACCGTGTGGTCTGGGTTTGGCAATTTCTACAGGGCAACGTAGATGTCGATAAATTATGAAACCGGACTCCCTGGAAAGCTTGGCAAGTCTACTTTCTAGAAAAATTATCACCGCTCGCAGAAAAATTCATCTGACACCCGAAAACACAAAAATCCAAAAACTGTCCGAAATGGAACTTTTGGGCCACCGTGTGGCCTGGGTTTGGCAATTTCTACAGGGCAACGTAGATGTCGATAAATTATGAAACCGGACTCCCTGGAAAGCTTGGCAAGTCTACTTTCTAGAAAAATTATCCCCGCACGCAGAAAAATTCATCTGAGACCCGAAAACACAAAAATCCCAAAACTGTCCGAAATGGAACTTTGGGGCCATCGTGTGGTCTGGGTTTGGCAATTTCTACAGGGCAACGTAGATGTCGATAAATTATGAAACCGGACTCCCTGGAAAGCTTGGCAAGTCTACTTTCTAGAAAAATTATCCCCGCACGCAGAAAAATTCATCTGAGACCCGAAAACAAAAAAATCCCAAAACTGTCCGAAATAGAACTTTGGGGCCATCGTGTGGTCTGGATTTGGCAATTTCTAGAGGGAAACGTAGATGTCAATAAATTATGAAACCGGACTCCCTAGAAAGCTTGGCAAGTCTCCTTTCCAAATAAATTATCGACTCTCGCAGAAAAATTCATCTGAAACCCGAAAACACAAAAATCCCAAAACTGTCCGAAATAGAACTTTTGGGCCACCGTGTGGTCTGGGTTTGGCAATTTCTACAGGGCAACGTAGACGTCGACAAATTATGAAACCGGACTCCCTAGAAAGCTTGGCAAGTCTACTTTCGAGATAAATTATCACCGCTCGCAGAAAAATTCATCTGACACCCGAAAACACAAAAATCCCAAAACTGTGCGAAATAGAACTTTTGGGCCATCGTGTGGTCTGGGTTTGGCAATTTCTATTGGGCAACGTATACGTCGATAAATTATGAAACCGGACTCCCTGGAAAGCTTGGCAAGTCTACTTTCTAGAAAAATTATCACCGCTCGCAGAAAAATTCATCTGACACCCGAAAACACAAAAATCCAAAAACTGTCCGAAATGGAACTTTTGGGCCACCGTGTGGTATGGGTTTGGCAATTTCTACAGGGCAACGTAGATGTCGATAAATTATGAAACCGGACTCCCTGGAAAGCTTGGCAAGTCTACTTTCGTGAAAAATTATCCCCGCTCGCAGAAAAATTCATCTGAGACCCGAAAACACAAAAATCCCAAAACTGTCCGAAATGGAACTTTGGGGCCATCGTGTGGCCTGGGTTTGGCAATTTCTACAGGGCAACGTAGATGTCGATAAATTATGAAACCGGACTCCCTGGAAAGCTTGGCATGTCTACTTTGCAGATAAATTATCACTGCTTCCAGAAAAATTCATCTGACACCCGAAAACACAAAAATACCAAAACTGTCCGAAATAGAACTTTTGGGCCACCGTGTGGTCTGGTTTTGGCAATTTCTACAGGGCAACGTAGACGTCGACAAATTATGAAACCGGACTCCCTAGAAAGCTTGGCAAGTCTACTTTCCAGATAAATTATCGCCGCTCCCAGAAAAATTCATCTGACACCGGAAAACACAAAAATCCCAAAACTGTCCGAAATAGAACTTTTGGGCCACCGTGTGGTCTGGGTTTGGCAATTTCTACAGGGCAACGTAGACGTCGACAAATTATGAAACTGGACTCCCTAGAAAGCTTGGCAAGTCTACTTTCGAGATAAATTATCACCGCTCGCAGAAAAATTCATCTGACACCCGAAAACACAAAAATCCCAAAACTGTGCGAAATAGAACTTTTGGGCCATCGTGTGGTCTGGGTTTGGCAATTTCTACTGGGCAACGTAGACGTCGATAAATTATGAAACCGGACTCCCTGGAAAGCTTGGCAAGTCTACTTTGCTGATAAATTATCACCGCTCGCAGAAAAATTCATCTGACACCCGAAAACACAAAAATCCCAAAACTGTCCGAAATAGAACTTTTGGGCCACCGTGTGGTCTGGGTTTGGCAATTTCTACAGGGCAACGTAGATGTCGATAAATTATGAAACCGGACTCCCTGGAATGCTTGGCAAGTCTACTTTCTAGAAAAATTATCACCGCTCGCAGAAAAATTCGTCTGAGACCCGAAAACACAAAAATCCCTAAACTGTCCGAAATGGAACTTTTGGGCCACCGTGTTGTCTGGGTTTGGCAATTTCTACAGGGCAACGTAGATGTCGATAAATTATGAAACCGGACTCCCTGGAAAGCTTGGCAAGTCTACTTTCGAGATAAATTATCACCGCTCGCAGAAAAATTCATCTGACACCCGAAAACACAAAAATCCCAAAACTGTCCGAAATGGAACTTTTGGGCCACTGTGTGGTATGGGTTTGGCAATTTCTACAGGGCAACGTAGATGTCGATAAATTATGAAACCGGACTCCCTGGAAAGCTTGGCAAGTCTACTTTCGTGAAAAATTATCCCCGCTCGCAGAAAAATTCATCTGAGACCCGAAAACACAAAAATCCCAAAACTGTCCGAAATGGAACTTTGGGGCCATCGTGTGGCCTGGGTTTGGCAATTTCTACAGGGCAACGTAGATGTCGATAAATTATGAAACCGGACTCCCTAGAAAGCTTGGCAAGTCTCCTTTCCAAATAAATTATCGACTCTCGCAGAAAAATTCATCTGAAACCCGAAAACACAAAAATCCCAAAACTGTCTGAAATAGAACTTTTGGGCCACCGTGTGGTCTGGGTTTGGCAATTTCTACAGGGCAACGTAGATGTCGATAAATTATGAAACCGGACTCCCTAGAAAGCTTGGCAAGTCTACTTTCTAGAAAAATTATCACCGCTCACAGAAAAATTCATCTGAAACCCGAAAACACAAAAATCCCAAAACTGTCCGAAATGGAACTTTTGGGCCACCGTGTGGTCTGGGTTTGGCAATTTCTACAGGGCAACGTAGACGTCGATAAATTATGAAACCGGACTCCCTGGAAAGCTTGGCAAGTCTACTTTGCTGATAAATTATCACCGCTCGCAGAAAAATTCATCTGACACCCGAAAACACAAAAATCCCAAAACTGTCCGAAATGGAACTTTTGGGCCACCGTGTGGTCTGGGTTTGGCAATTTCTACAGGGCAACGTAGACATCGATAAATTATGAAACTGGACTCCCTGGAATGCTTGGCAAGTCTACTTTCTAGAAAAATTATCACCGCTCGCAGAAAAATTCGTCTGAGACCCGAAAACACAAAAATCCCTAAACTGTCCGAAATGGAACTTTTGGGCCACCGTGTGGTCTGGGTTTGGCAATTTCTACAGGGCAACGTAGACGTCGACAAATTATGAAACCGGACTCCCTAGAAAGCTTGGCAAGTCTACTTTCGAGATAAATTATCACCGCTCGCAGAAAAATTCATCTGACACCCGAAAACACAAAAATCCCAAAACTGTGCGAAATAGAACTTTTGGGCCATCGTGTGGTCTGGGTTTGGCAATTTCTACTGGGCAACGTATACGTCGATAAATTATGAAACCGGACTCCCTGGAAAGCTTGGCAAGTCTACTTTGCTGATAAATTATCACCGCTCACAGAAAAATTCATCTGAAACCCGAAAACACAAAAATCCCAAAACTGTCCGAAATGGAACTTTTGGGCCACCGTGTGGTCTGGGTTTGGCAATTTCTACAGGGCAACGTAGACGTCGATAAATTATGAAACCGGACTCCCTGGAAAGCTTGGCAAGTCTACTTTGCTGATAAATTATCACCGCTCGCAGAAAAATTCATCTGACACCCGAAAACACAAAAATCCCAAAACTGTCCGAAATGGAACTTTTGGGCCACCGTGTGGTCTGGGTTTGGCAATTTCTACAGGGCAACGTAGACATCGATAAATTATGAAACTGGACTCCCTGGAATGCTTGGCAAGTCTACTTTCTAGAAAAATTATCACCGCTCGCAGAAAAATTCGTCTGAGACCCGAAAACACAAAAATCCCTAAACTGTCCGAAATGGAACTTTTGGGCCACCGTGTGGTCTGGGTTTGGCAATTTCTACAGGGCAACGTAGATGTCGATAAATTATGAAACCGGACTCCCTAGAAAGCTTGGCAAGTCTACTTTCGAGATAAATTATCACCGCTCGCAGAAAAATTCATCTGACACCCGAAAACACAAAAATCCCAAAACTGTGCGAAATAGAACTTTTGGGCCATCGTGTGGTCTGGGTTTGGCAATTTCTACTGGGCAACGTAGACGTCGATAAATTATGAAACCGGACTCCCTGGAAAGCTTGGCAAGTCTACTTTCTAGAAAAATTATCACCGCTCGCAGAAAAATTCATCTGACACCCGAAAACACAAAAATCCAAAAACTGTCCGAAATGGAACTTTTGGGCCACCGTGTGGTATGGGTTTGGCAATTTCTACAGGGCAACGTAGATGTCGATAAATTATGAAACCGGACTCCCTGGAAAGCTTGGCAAGTCTACTTTCTAGAAAAATTATCCCCGCACGCAGAAAAATTCATCTGAGACCCGAAAACAGAAAAATCCCAAAACTGTCCGAAATGGAACTTTGGGGCCATCGTGTGGTCTGGGTTTGGCAATTTCTACAGGGCAACGTAGATGTCGATAAATTATGAAACCGGACTCCCTGGAAAGCTTGGCAAGTCTACTTTCTAGAAAAATTATCCCCGCACGCAGAAAAATTCATCTGAGACCCGAAAACAAAAAAATCCCAAAACTGTCCGAAATGGAACTTTGGGGCCATCGTGTGGTCTGGATATGGCAATTTCTAGAGGGAAACGTAGATGTCAATAAATTATGAAACCGGACTCCCTAGAAAGCTTGGCAAGTCTCCTTTCCAAATAAATTATCGACTCTCGCAGAAAAATTCATCTGAAACCCGAAAACACAAAAATCCCAAAACTGTCCGAAATGGAACTTTTGGGCCACCGTGTGGTCTGGGTTTGGCAATTTCTACAGGGCAACGTAGACGTCGACAAATTATGAAACTGGACTCCCTAGAAAGCTTGGCAAGTCTACTTTCGAGATAAATTATCACCGCTCGCAGAAAAATTCATCTGACACCCGAAAACACAAAAATCCAAAAACTGTCCGAAATGGAACTTTTGGGCCACCGTGTGGTCTGGGTTTGGCAATTTCTACAGGGCAACGTAGATGTCGATAAATTATGAAACCGGACTCCCTGGAAAGCTTGGCAAGTCTACTTTCTAGAAAAATTATCACCGCTCGCAGAAAAATTCATCTGACACCCGAAAACACAAAAATCCAAAAACTGTCCGAAATGGAACTTTTGGGCCACCGTGTGGTATGGGTTTGGCAATTTCTACAGGGCAACGTAGATGTCGATAAATTATGAAACCGGACTCCCTGGAAAGCTTGGCAAGTCTACTTTCTAGAAAAATTATCCCCGCACGCAGAAAAATTCATCTGAGACCCGAAAACAGAAAAATCCCAAAACTGTCCGAAATGGAACTTTGGGGCCATCGTGTGGTCTGGGTTTGGCAATTTCTACAGGGCAACGTAGATGTCGATAAATTATGAAACCGGACTCCCTGGAAAGCTTGGCAAGTCTACTTTCTAGAAAAATTATCCCCGCACGCAGAAAAATTCATCTGAGACCCGAAAACAAAAAAATCCCAAAACTGTCCGAAATGGAACTTTGGGGCCATCGTGTGGTCTGGATATGGCAATTTCTAGAGGGAAACGTAGATGTCAATAAATTATGAAACCAGACTCCCTAGAAAGCTTGGCAAGTCTCCGTTCCAAATAAATTATCGACTCTCGCAGAAAAATTCATCTGAAACCCGAAAACACAAAAATCCCAAAACTGTTCGAAATGGAACTTTTGGGCCACCGTGTGGTCTGGGTTTGGCAATTTCTACAGGGCAACGTAGACGTCGACAAATTATGAAACTGGACTCTCTAGAAAGCTTGGCAAGTCTACTTTCGAGATAAATTATCACCGCTCGCAGAAAAATTCATCTGACACCCGAAAACACAAAAATCCCAAAACTGTGCGAAATAGAACTTTTGGGCCATCGTGTGGTCTGGGTTTGGCAATTTCTACTGGGCAACGTAGACGTCGATAAATTATGAAACCGGACTCCCTGGAAAGCTTGGCAAGTCTACTTTCTAGAAAAATTATCACCGCTCGCAGAAAAATTCATCTGACACCCGAAAACACAAAAATCCAAAAACTGTCCGAAATGGAACTTTTGGGCCACCGTGTGGTATGGGTTTGGCAATTTCTACAGGGCAACGTAGATGTCGATAAATTATGAAACCGGACTCCCTGGAAAGCTTGGCAAGTCTACTTTCTAGAAAAATTATCCCCGCACGCAGAAAAATTCATCTGAGACCCGAAAACAAAAAAATCCCAAAACTGTCCGAAATGGAACTTTGGGGACATCGTGTGGTCTGGATATGGCAATTTCTAGAGGGAAACGTAGATGTCAATAAATTATGAAACCGGACTCCCTAGAAAGCTTGGCAAGTCTCCTTTCCAAATAAATTATCGACTCTCGCAGAAAAATTCATCTGAAACCCGAAAACACAAAAATCCCAAAACTGTCCGAAATGGAACTTTTGGGCCACCGTGTGGTCTGGGTTTGGCAATTTCTACAGGGCAACGTAGACGTCGACAAATTATGAAACTGGACTCCCTAGAAAGCTTGGCAAGTCTACTTTCGAGATAAATTATCACCGCTCACAGAAAAATTCATCTGACACCCGAAAACACAAAAATCCCAAAACTGTGCGAAATAGAACTTTTGGGCCATCGTGTGGTCTGGGTTTGGCAATTTCTACTGGGCAACGTAGACGTCGATAAATTATGAAACCGGACTCCCTGGAAAGCTTGGCAAGTCTACTTTCTAGAAAAATTATCACCGCTCGCAGAAAAATTCATCTGACACCCGAAAACACAAAAATCCAAAAACTGTCCGAAATGGAACTTTTGGGCCACTGTGTGGTATGGGTTTGGCAATTTCTACAGGGCAACGTAGATGTCGATAAATTATGAAACCGGACTCCCTGGAAAGCTTGGCAAGTCTACTTTCGTGAAAAATTATCCCCGCTCGCAGAAAAATTCATCTGAGACCCGAAAACACAAAAATCCCAAAACTGTCCGAAATGGAACTTTGGGGCCATCGTGTGGCCTGGGTTTGGCAATTTCTACAGGGCAACGTAGATGTCGATAAATTATGAAACCGGACTCCCTAGAAAGCTTGGCAAGTCTCCTTTCCAAATAAATTATCGACTCTCGCAGAAAAATTCATCTGAAACCCGAAAACACAAAAATCCCAAAACTGTCTGAAATAGAACTTTTGGGCCACCGTGTGGTCTGGGTTTGGCAATTTCTACAGGGCAACGTAGATGTCGATAAATTATGAAACCGGACTCCCTAGAAAGCTTGGCAAGTCTACTTTCTAGAAAAATTATCACCGCTCACAGAAAAATTCATCTGAAACCCGAAAACACAAAAATCCCAAAACTGTCCGAAATGGAACTTTTGGGCCACCGTGTGGTCTGGGTTTGGCAATTTCTACAGGGCAACGTAGACGTCGATAAATTATGAAACCGGACTCCCTGGAAAGCTTGGCAAGTCTACTTTGCTGATAAATTATCACCGCTCGCAGAAAAATTCATCTGACACCCGAAAACACAAAAATCCCAAAACTGTCCGAAATGGAACTTTTGGGCCACCGTGTGGTCTGGGTTTGGCAATTTCTACAGGGCAACGTAGACATCGATAAATTATGAAACTGGACTCCCTGGAATGCTTGGCAAGTCTACTTTCTAGAAAAATTATCACCGCTCGCAGAAAAATTCGTCTGAGACCCGAAAACACAAAAATCCCTAAACTGTCCGAAATGGAACTTTTGGGCCACCGTGTGGTCTGGGTTTGGCAATTTCTACAGGGCAACGTAGATGTCGATAAAATATGAAACCGGACTCCCTAGAAAGCTTGGCAAGTCTACTTTCGAGATAAATTATCACCGCTCGCAGAAAAATTCATCTGACACCCGAAAACACAAAAATCCCAAAACTGTGCGAAATAGAACTTTTGGGCCATCGTGTGGTCTGGGTTTGGCAATTTCTACTGGGCAACGTAGACGTCGATAAATTATGAAACCGGACTCCCTGGAAAGCTTGGCAAGTCTACTTTCTAGAAAAATTATCACCGCTCGCAGAAAAATTCATCTGACACCCGAAAACACAAAAATCCAAAAACTGTCCGAAATGGAACTTTTGGGCCACCGTGTGGTATGGGTTTGGCAATTTCTACAGGGCAACGTAGATGTCGATAAATTATGAAACCGGACTCCCTGGAAAGCTTGGCAAGTCTACTTTCTAGAAAAATTATCCCCGCACGCAGAAAAATTCATCTGAGACCCGAAAACAGAAAAATCCCAAAACTGTCCGAAATGGAACTTTGGGGCCATCGTGTGGTCTGGGTTTGGCAATTTCTACAGGGCAACGTAGATGTCGATAAATTATGAAACCGGACTCCCTGGAAAGCTTGGCAAGTCTACTTTCTAGAAAAATTATCCCCGCACGCAGAAAAATTCATCTGAGACCCGAAAACAAAAAAATCCCAAAACTGTCCGAAATAGAACTTTGGGGCCATCGTGTGGTCTGGATTTGGCAATTTCTAGAGGGAAACGTAGATGTCAATAAATTATGAAACCGGACTCCCTAGAAAGCTTGGCAAGTCTCCTTTCCAAATAAATTATCGACTCTCGCAGAAAAATTCATCTGAAACCCGAAAACACAAAAATCCCAAAACTGTCCGAAATAGAACTTTTGGGCCACCGTGTGGTCTGGGTTTGGCAATTTCTACAGGGCAACGTAGACGTCGACAAATTATGAAACCGGACTCCCTAGAAAGCTTGGCAAGTCTACTTTCGAGATAAATTATCACCGCTCGCAGAAAAATTCATCTGACACCCGAAAACACAAAAATCCCAAAACTGTGCGAAATAGAACTTTTGGGCCATCGTGTGGTCTGGGTTTGGCAATTTCTACTGGGCAACGTAGACGTCGATAAATTATGAAACCGGACTCCCTAGAAAGCTTGGCAAGTCTACTTTGCTGATAAATTATCACCGCTCGCAGAAAAATTCATCTGACACCCGAAAACACAAAAATCCCAAAACTGTCCGAAATAGAACTTTTGGGCCACCGTGTGGTCTGGGTTTGGCAATTTCTACAGGGCAACGTAGACATCGATAAATTATGAAACTGGACTCCCTGGAATGCTTGGCAAGTCTACTTTCTAGAAAAATTATCACCGCTCGCAGAAAAATTCGTCTGAGACCCGAAAACACAAAAATCCCTAAACTGTCCGAAATGGAACTTTTGGGCCACCGTGTGGTCTGGGTTTGGCAATTTCTACAGGGCAACGTAGATGTCGATAAATTATGAAACCGGACTCCCTAGAAAGCTTGGCAAGTCTACTTTCGAGATAAATTATCACCGCTCGCAGAAAAATTCATCTGACACCCGAAAACACAAAAATCCCAAAACTGTCCGAAATGGAACTTTTGGGCCACTGTGTGGTATGGGTTTGGCAATTTCTACAGGGCAACGTAGATGTCGATAAATTATGAAACCGGACTCCCTGGAAAGCTTGGCAAGTCTACTTTCTAGAAAAATTATCCCCGCACGCAGAAAAATTCATCTGAGACCCGAAAACAAAAAAATCCCAAAACTGTCCGAAATGGAACTTTGGGGCCATCGTGTGGTCTGGATATGGCAATTTCTAGAGGGAAACGTAGATGTCAATAAATTATGAAACCAGACTCCCTAGAAAGCTTGGCAAGTCTCCGTTCCAAATAAATTATCGACTCTCGCAGAAAAATTCATCTGAAACCCGAAAACACAAAAATCCCAAAACTGTTCGAAATGGAACTTTTGGGCCACCGTGTGGTCTGGGTTTGGCAATTTCTACAGGGCAACGTAGACGTCGACAAATTATGAAACTGGACTCTCTAGAAAGCTTGGCAAGTCTACTTTCGAGATAAATTATCACCGCTCGCAGAAAAATTCATCTGACACCCGAAAACACAAAAATCCCAAAACTGTGCGAAATAGAACTTTTGGGCCATCGTGTGGTCTGGGTTTGGCAATTTCTACTGGGCAACGTAGACGTCGATAAATTATGAAACCGGACTCCCTGGAAAGCTTGGCAAGTCTACTTTCTAGAAAAATTATCACCGCTCGCAGAAAAATTCATCTGACACCCGAAAACACAAAAATCCAAAAACTGTCCGAAATGGAACTTTTGGGCCACCGTGTGGTATGGGTTTGGCAATTTCTACAGGGCAACGTAGATGTCGATAAATTATGAAACCGGACTCCCTGGAAAGCTTGGCAAGTCTACTTTCTAGAAAAATTATCCCCGCACGCAGAAAAATTCATCTGAGACCCGAAAACAAAAAAATCCCAAAACTGTCCGAAATGGAACTTTGGGGACATCGTGTGGTCTGGATATGGCAATTTCTAGAGGGAAACGTAGATGTCAATAAATTATGAAACCGGACTCCCTAGAAAGCTTGGCAAGTCTCCTTTCCAAATAAATTATCGACTCTCGCAGAAAAATTCATCTGAAACCCGAAAACACAAAAATCCCAAAACTGTCCGAAATGGAACTTTTGGGCCACCGTGTGGTCTGGGTTTGGCAATTTCTACAGGGCAACGTAGACGTCGACAAATTATGAAACTGGACTCCCTAGAAAGCTTGGCAAGTCTACTTTCGAGATAAATTATCACCGCTCACAGAAAAATTCATCTGACACCCGAAAACACAAAAATCCCAAAACTGTGCGAAATAGAACTTTTGGGCCATCGTGTGGTCTGGGTTTGGCAATTTCTACTGGGCAACGTAGACGTCGATAAATTATGAAACCGGACTCCCTGGAAAGCTTGGCAAGTCTACTTTCTAGAAAAATTATCACCGCTCGCAGAAAAATTCATCTGACACCCGAAAACACAAAAATCCAAAAACTGTCCGAAATGGAACTTTTGGGCCACTGTGTGGTATGGGTTTGGCAATTTCTACAGGGCAACGTAGATGTCGATAAATTATGAAACCGGACTCCCTGGAAAGCTTGGCAAGTCTACTTTCGTGAAAAATTATCCCCGCTCGCAGAAAAATTCATCTGAGACCCGAAAACACAAAAATCCCAAAACTGTCCGAAATGGAACTTTGGGGCCATCGTGTGGCCTGGGTTTGGCAATTTCTACAGGGCAACGTAGATGTCGATAAATTATGAAACCGGACTCCCTAGAAAGCTTGGCAAGTCTCCTTTCCAAATAAATTATCGACTCTCGCAGAAAAATTCATCTGAAACCCGAAAACACAAAAATCCCAAAACTGTCTGAAATAGAACTTTTGGGCCACCGTGTGGTCTGGGTTTGGCAATTTCTACAGGGCAACGTAGATGTCGATAAATTATGAAACCGGACTCCCTAGAAAGCTTGGCAAGTCTACTTTCTAGAAAAATTATCACCGCTCACAGAAAAATTCATCTGAAACCCGAAAACACAAAAATCCCAAAACTGTCCGAAATGGAACTTTTGGGCCACCGTGTGGTCTGGGTTTGGCAATTTCTACAGGGCAACGTAGACGTCGATAAATTATGAAACCGGACTCCCTGGAAAGCTTGGCAAGTCTACTTTGCTGATAAATTATCACCGCTCGCAGAAAAATTCATCTGACACCCGAAAACACAAAAATCCCAAAACTGTCCGAAATGGAACTTTTGGGCCACCGTGTGGTCTGGGTTTGGCAATTTCTACAGGGCAACGTAGACATCGATAAATTATGAAACTGGACTCCCTGGAATGCTTGGCAAGTCTACTTTCTAGAAAAATTATCACCGCTCGCAGAAAAATTCGTCTGAGACCCGAAAACACAAAAATCCCTAAACTGTCCGAAATGGAACTTTTGGGCCACCGTGTGGTCTGGGTTTGGCAATTTCTACAGGGCAACGTAGATGTCGATAAAATATGAAACCGGACTCCCTAGAAAGCTTGGCAAGTCTACTTTCGAGATAAATTATCACCGCTCGCAGAAAAATTCATCTGACACCCGAAAACACAAAAATCCCAAAACTGTGCGAAATAGAACTTTTGGGCCATCGTGTGGTCTGGGTTTGGCAATTTCTACTGGGCAACGTAGACGTCGATAAATTATGAAACCGGACTCCCTGGAAAGCTTGGCAAGTCTACTTTCTAGAAAAATTATCACCGCTCGCAGAAAAATTCATCTGACACCCGAAAACACAAAAATCCAAAAACTGTCCGAAATGGAACTTTTGGGCCACCGTGTGGTATGGGTTTGGCAATTTCTACAGGGCAACGTAGATGTCGATAAATTATGAAACCGGACTCCCTGGAAAGCTTGGCAAGTCTACTTTCTAGAAAAATTATCCCCGCACGCAGAAAAATTCATCTGAGACCCGAAAACAGAAAAATCCCAAAACTGTCCGAAATGGAACTTTGGGGCCATCGTGTGGTCTGGGTTTGGCAATTTCTACAGGGCAACGTAGATGTCGATAAATTATGAAACCGGACTCCCTGGAAAGCTTGGCAAGTCTACTTTCTAGAAAAATTATCCCCGCACGCAGAAAAATTCATCTGAGACCCGAAAACAAAAAAATCCCAAAACTGTCCGAAATAGAACTTTGGGGCCATCGTGTGGTCTGGATTTGGCAATTTCTAGAGGGAAACGTAGATGTCAATAAATTATGAAACCGGACTCCCTAGAAAGCTTGGCAAGTCTCCTTTCCAAATAAATTATCGACTCTCGCAGAAAAATTCATCTGAAACCCGAAAACACAAAAATCCCAAAACTGTCCGAAATAGAACTTTTGGGCCACCGTGTGGTCTGGGTTTGGCAATTTCTACAGGGCAACGTAGACGTCGACAAATTATGAAACCGGACTCCCTAGAAAGCTTGGCAAGTCTACTTTCGAGATAAATTATCACCGCTCGCAGAAAAATTCATCTGACACCCGAAAACACAAAAATCCCAAAACTGTGCGAAATAGAACTTTTGGGCCATCGTGTGGTCTGGGTTTGGCAATTTCTACTGGGCAACGTAGACGTCGATAAATTATGAAACCGGACTCCCTAGAAAGCTTGGCAAGTCTACTTTGCTGATAAATTATCACCGCTCGCAGAAAAATTCATCTGACACCCGAAAACACAAAAATCCCAAAACTGTCCGAAATAGAACTTTTGGGCCACCGTGTGGTCTGGGTTTGGCAATTTCTACAGGGCAACGTAGACATCGATAAATTATGAAACTGGACTCCCTGGAATGCTTGGCAAGTCTACTTTCTAGAAAAATTATCACCGCTCGCAGAAAAATTCGTCTGAGACCCGAAAACACAAAAATCCCTAAACTGTCCGAAATGGAACTTTTGGGCCACCGTGTGGTCTGGGTTTGGCAATTTCTACAGGGCAACGTAGATGTCGATAAATTATGAAACCGGACTCCCTAGAAAGCTTGGCAAGTCTACTTTCGAGATAAATTATCACCGCTCGCAGAAAAATTCATCTGACACCCGAAAACACAAAAATCCCAAAACTGTCCGAAATGGAACTTTTGGGCCACTGTGTGGTATGGGTTTGGCAATTTCTACAGGGCAACGTAGATGTCGATAAATTATGAAACCGGACTCCCTGGAAAGCTTGGCAAGTCTACTTTCGTGAAAAATTATCCCCGCTCGCAGAAAAATTCATCTGAGACCCGAAAACACAAAAATCCCAAAACTGTCCGAAATGGAACTTTGGGGCCATCGTGTGGCCTGGGTTTGGCAATTTCTTCAGGGCAACGTAGACATCGATAAATTATGAAACTGGACTCCCTGGAATGCTTGGCAAGTCTACTTTCTAGAAAAATTATCGCCGCTCCCAGAAAAATTCATCTGACACCGGAAAACACAGAAATCCCAAAACTGTCCGAAATAGAACTTTTGGGCCACCGTGTGGTCTGGGTTTGGCAATTTCTACAGGGCAACGTAGACGTCGACAAATTATGAAACCGGACTCCCTAGAAAGCTTGGCAAGTCTACTTTCGAGATAAATTATCACCGCTCGCAGAAAAATTCATCTGACACCCGAAAACACAAAAATCCCAAAACTGTGCGAAATAGAACTTTTGGGCCATCGTGTGGTCTGGGTTTGGCAATTTCTACTGGGCAACGTAGACGTCGATAAATTATGAAACCGGACTCCCTGGAAAGCTTGGCAAGTCTACTTTGCTGATAAATTATCACCGCTCGCAGAAAAATTCATCTGACACCCGAAAACACAAAAATCCCAAAACTGTCCGAAATGGAACTTTGGGGCCATCGTGTGGCCTGGGTTTGGCAATTTCTACAGGGCAACGTAGACATCGATAAATTATGAAACTGGACTCCCTGGAATGCTTGGCAAGTCTACTTTGCTGATAAATTATCACCGCTCGCAGAAAAATTCATCTGACACCCGAAAACACAAAAATCCCAAAACTGTCCGAAATAGAACTTTTGGGCCACCGTGTGGTCTGGGTTTGGCAATTTCTACAGGGCAACGTAGACATCGATAAATTATGAAACTGGACTCCCTGGAATGCTTGGCAAGTCTACTTTCTAGAAAAATTATCACCGCTCGCAGAAAAATTCGTCTGAGACCCGAAAACACAAAAATCCCTAAACTGTCCGAAATGGAACTTTTGGGCCACCGTGTGGTCTGGGTTTGGCAATTTCTACAGGGCAACGTAGATGTCGATAAATTATGAAACCGGACTCCCTAGAAAGCTTGGCAAGTCTACTTTCGAGATAAATTATCACCGCTCGCAGAAAAATTCATCTGACACCCGAAAACACAAAAATCCCAAAACTGTCCGAAATGGAACTTTTGGGCCACTGTGTGGTATGGGTTTGGCAATTTCTACAGGGCAACGTAGATGTCGATAAATTATGAAACCGGACTCCCTGGAAAGCTTGGCAAGTCTACTTTCCAAATAAATTATCGACTCACGCAGAAAAATTCATCTGAGACCCGAAAACACAAAAATCCCAAAACTGTCCGAAATGGAACTTTGGGGCCATCGTGTGGTCTGGGTTTGGCAATTTCTACAGGGCAACGTAGATGTCGATAAATTATGAAACCGGACTCCCTGGAAAGCTTGGCAAGTCTACTTTCGTGAAAAATTATCCCCGCTCGCAGAAAAATTCATCTGAGACCCGAAAACACAAAAATCTCAAAACTGTCCGAAATGGAACTTTGGGGCCATCGTGTGGCCTGGGTTTGGCAATTTCTACAGGGCAACGTAGATGTCGATAAATTATGAAACCGGACTCCCTGGAAAGCTTGGCATGTCTACTTTGCAGATAAATTATCACTGCTTCCAGAAAAATTCATCTGACACCCGAAAACACAAAAATACCAAAACTGTCCGAAATAGAACTTTTGGGCCACCGTGTGGTCTGGTTTTGGCAATTTCTACAGGGCAACGTAGACGTCGACAAAATATGAAACCGGACTCCCTAGAAAGCTTGGCAAGTCTACTTTCCAGATAAATTATCGCCGCTCCCAGAAAAATTCATCTGACACCGGAAAACACAAAAATCCCAAAACTGTCCGAAATGGAACTTTTGGGCCACCGTGTGGTCTGGGTTTGGCAATTTCTACAGGGCAACGTAGACGTCGACAAATTATGAAACTGGACTCCCTAGAAAGCTTGGCAAGTCTACTTTCGAGATAAATTATCACCGCTCGCAGAAAAATTCATCTGACACCCGAAAACACAAAAATCCCAAAACTGTGCGAAATAGAACTTTTGGGCCATCGTGTGGTCTGGGTTTGGCAATTTCTACAGGGCAACGTAGACGTCGACAAATTATGAAACTGGACTCCCTAGAAAGCTTGGCAAGTCTACTTTCGAGATAAATTATCACCGCTCGCAGAAAAATTCATCTGACACCCGAAAACACAAAAATCCCAAAACTGTGCGAAATAGAACTTTTGGGCCATCGTGTGCTCTGGGTTTGGCAATTTCTACTGGGCAACGTAGACGTCGATAAATTATGAAACCGGACTCCCTGGAAAGCTTGGCAAGTCTACTTTCTAGAAAAATTATCACCGCTCGCAGAAAAATTCATCTGACACCCGAAAACACAAAAATCCAAAAACTGTCCGAAATAGAACTTTTGGGCCACCGTGTGGTATGGGTTTGGCAATTTCTACAGGGCAACGTAGATGTCGATAAATTATGAAACCGGACTCCCTGGAAAGCTTGGCAAGTCTACTTTCGTGAAAAATTATCCCCGCTCGCAGAAAAATTCATCTGAGACCCGAAAACACAAAAATCCCAAAACTGTCCGAAATGGAACTTTGGGGCCATCGTGTGGCCTGGGTTTGGCAATTTCTACAGGGCAACGTAGATGTCGATAAATTATGAAACCGGACTCCCTAGAAAGCTTGGCAAGTCTCCTTTCCAAATAAATTATCGACTCTCGCAGAAAAATTCATCTGAAACCCGAAAACACAAAAATCCCAAAACTGTCTGAAATAGAACTTTTGGGCCACCGTGTGGTCTGGGTTTGGCAATTTCTACAGGGCAACGTAGATGTCGATAAATTATGAAACCGGACTCCCTAGAAAGCTTGGCAAGTCTACTTTCTAGAAAAATTATCACCGCTCACAGAAAAATTCATCTGAAACCCGAAAACACAAAAATCCCAAAACTGTCCGAAATGGAACTTTTGGGCCACCGTGTGGTCTGGGTTTGGCAATTTCTACAGGGCAACGTAGACGTCGATAAATTATGAAACCGGACTCCCTGGAAAGCTTGGCAAGTCTACTTTGCTGATAAATTATCACCGCTCGCAGAAAAATTCATCTGACACCCGAAAACACAAAAATCCCAAAAGTGTCCGAAATGGAACTTTTGGGCCACCGTGTGGTCTGGGTTTGGCAATTTCTACAGGGCAACGTAGACATCGATAAATTATGAAACTGGACTCCCTGGAATGCTTGGCAAGTCTACTTTCTAGAAAAATTATCACCGCTCGCAGAAAAATTCGTCTGAGACCCGAAAACACAAAAATCCCTAAACTGTCCGAAATGGAACTTTTGGGCCACCGTGTGGTCTGGGTTTGGCAATTTCTACAGGGCAACGTAGATGTCGATAAATTATGAAACCGGACTCCCTAGAAAGCTTGGCAAGTCTACTTTCGAGATAAATTATCACCGCTCGCAGAAAAATTCATCTGACACCCGAAAACACAAAAATCCCAAAACTGTGCGAAATAGAACTTTTGGGCCATCGTGTGGTCTGGGTTTGGCAATTTCTACTGGGCAACGTAGACGTCGATAAATTATGAAACCGGACTCCCTGGAAAGCTTGGCAAGTCTACTTTCTAGAAAAATTATCACCGCTCGCAGAAAAATTCATCTGACACCCGAAAACACAAAAATCCAAAAACTGTCCGAAATGGAACTTTTGGGCCACCGTGTGGTATGGGTTTGGCAATTTCTACAGGGCAACGTAGATGTCGATAAATTATGAAACCGGACTCCCTGGAAAGCTTGGCAAGTCTACTTTCTAGAAAAATTATCCCCGCACGCAGAAAAATTCATCTGAGACCCGAAAACAGAAAAATCCCAAAACTGTCCGAAATGGAACTTTGGGGCCATCGTGTGGTCTGGGTTTGGCAATTTCTACAGGGCAACGTAGATGTCGATAAATTATGAAACCGGACTCCCTGGAAAGCTTGGCAAGTCTACTTTCTAGAAAAATTATCCCCGCACGCAGAAAAATTCATCTGAGACCCGAAAACAAAAAAATCCCAAAACTGTCCGAAATAGAACTTTGGGGCCATCGTGTGGTCTGGATTTGGCAATTTCTAGAGGGAAACGTAGATGTCAATAAATTATGAAACCGGACTCCCTAGAAAGCTTGGCAAGTCTCCTTTCCAAATAAATTATCGACTCTCGCAGAAAAATTCATCTGAAACCCGAAAACACAAAAATCCCAAAACTGTCCGAAATAGAACTTTTGGGCCACCGTGTGGTCTGGGTTTGGCAATTTCTACAGGGCAACGTAGACGTCGACAAATTATGAAACCGGACTCCCTAGAAAGCTTGGCAAGTCTACTTTCGAGATAAATTATCACCGCTCGCAGAAAAATTCATCTGACACCCGAAAACACAAAAATCCCAAAACTGTGCGAAATAGAACTTTTGGGCCATCGTGTGCTCTGGGTTTGGCAATTTCTACTGGGCAACGTAGACGTCGATAAATTATGAAACCGGACTCCCTGGAAAGCTTGGCAAGTCTACTTTGCTGATAAATTATCACCGCTCGCAGAAAAATTCATCTGACACCCGAAAACACAAAAATCCCAAAACTGTCCGAAATAGAACTTTTGGGCCACCGTGTGGTCTGGGTTTGGCAATTTCTACAGGGCAACGTAGACATCGATAAATTATGAAACTGGACTCCCTGGAATGCTTGGCAAGTCTACTTTCTAGAAAAATTATCACCGCTCGCAGAAAAATTCGTCTGAGACCCGAAAACACAAAAATCCCTAAACTGTCCGAAATGGAACTTTTGGGCCACCGTGTGGTCTGGGTTTGGCAATTTCTACAGGGCAACGTAGATGTCGATAAATTATGAAACCGGACTCCCTAGAAAGCTTGGCAAGTCTACTTTCGAGATAAATTATCACCGCTCGCAGAAAAATTCATCTGACACCCGAAAACACAAAAATCCCAAAACTGTCCAAAATGGAACTTTTGGGCCACTGTGTGGTATGGGTTTGGCAATTTCTACAGGGCAACGTAGATGTCGATAAATTATGAAACCGGACTCCCTGGAAAGCTTGGCAAGTCTACTTTCGTGAAAAATTATCCCCGCTCGCAGAAAAATTCATCTGAGACCCGAAAACACAAAAATCCCAAAACTGTCCGAAATGGAACTTTGGGGCCATCGTGTGGCCTGGGTTTGGCAATTTCTACAGGGCAACGTAGACATCGATAAATTATGAAACTGGACTCCCTGGAATGCTTGGCAAGTCTACTTTCTAGAAAAATTATCGCCGCTCCCAGAAAAATTCATCTGACACCGGAAAACACAAAAATCCCAAAACTGTCCGAAATAGAACTTTTGGGCCACCGTGTGGTCTGGGTTTGGCAATTTCTACAGGGCAACGTAGACGTCGACAAATTATGAAACCGGACTCCCTAGAAAGCTTGGCAAGTCTACTTTCGAGATAAATTATCACCGCTCGCAGAAAAATTCATCTGACACCCGAAAACACAAAAATCCCAAAACTGTGCGAAATAGAACTTTTGGGCCATCGTGTGGTCTGGGTTTGGCAATTTCTACTGGGCAACGTAGACGTCGATAAATTATGAAACCGGACTCCCTGGAAAGCTTGGCAAGTCTACTTTGCTGATAAATTATCACCGCTCGCAGAAAAATTCATCTGACACCCGAAAACACAAAAATCCCAAAACTGTCCGAAATGGAACTTTGGGGCCATCGTGTGGCCTGGGTTTGGCAATTTCTACAGGGCAACGTAGACGTCGACAAATTATGAAACCGGACTCCCTAGAAAGCTTGGCAAGTCTACTTTCTAGAAAAATTATCACCGCTCGCAGAAAAATTCATCTGACACCCGAAAACACAAAAATCCCAAAACTGTGCGAAATAGAACTTTTGGGCCATCGTGTGCTCTGGGTTTGGCAATTTCTACTGGGCAACGTAGACGTCGATAAATTATGAAACCGGACTCCCTGGAAAGCTTGGCAAGTCTACTTTCGTGAAAAATTATCCCCGCTCGCAGAAAAATTCATCTGAGACCCGAAAACACAAAAATCCCAAAACTGTCCGAAATGGAACTTTGGGGCCATCGTGTGGCCTGGGTTTGGCAATTTCTACAGGGCAACGTAGATGTCGATAAATTATGAAACCGGACTCCCTAGAAAGCTTGGCAAGTCTCCTTTCCAAATAAATTATCGACTCTCGCAGAAAAATTCATCTGAAACCCGAAAACACAAAAATCCCAAAACTGTCTGAAATAGAACTTTTGGGCCACCGTGTGGTCTGGGTTTGGCAATTTCTACAGGGCAACGTAGATGTCGATAAATTATGAAACCGGACTCCCTAGAAAGCTTGGCAAGTCTACTTTCTAGAAAAATTATCACCGCTCACAGAAAAATTCATCTGAAACCCGAAAACACAAAAATCCCAAAACTGTCCGAAATGGAACTTTTGGGCCACCGTGTGGTCTGGGTTTGGCAATTTCTACAGGGCAACGTAGACGTCGATAAATTATGAAACCGGACTCCCTGGAAAGCTTGGCAAGTCTACTTTGCTGATAAATTATCACCGCTCGCAGAAAAATTCATCTGACACCCGAAAACACAAAAATCCCAAAAGTGTCCGAAATGGAACTTTTGGGCCACCGTGTGGTCTGGGTTTGGCAATTTCTACAGGGCAACGTAGACATCGATAAATTATGAAACTGGACTCCCTGGAATGCTTGGCAAGTCTACTTTCTAGAAAAATTATCACCGCTCGCAGAAAAATTCGTCTGAGACCCGAAAACACAAAAATCCCTAAACTGTCCGAAATGGAACTTTTGGGCCACCGTGTGGTCTGGGTTTGGCAATTTCTACAGGGCAACGTAGATGTCGATAAATTATGAAACCGGACTCCCTAGAAAGCTTGGCAAGTCTACTTTCGAGATAAATTATCACCGCTCGCAGAAAAATTCATCTGACACCCGAAAACACAAAAATCCCAAAACTGTCCGAAATGGAACTTTTGGGCCACTGTGTGGTATGGGTTTGGCAATTTCTACAGGGCAACGTAGATGTCGATAAATTATGAAACCGGACTCCCTGGAAAGCTTGGCAAGTCTACTTTCCAAATAAATTATCGACTCACGCAGAAAAATTCATCTGAGACCCGAAAACACAAAAATCCCAAAACTGTCCGAAATGGAACTTTGGGGCCATCGTGTGGTCTGGGTTTGGCAATTTCTACAGGGCAACGTAGATGTCGATAAATTATGAAACCGGACTCCCTGGAAAGCTTGGCAAGTCTACTTTCGTGAAAAATTATCCCCGCTCGCAGAAAAATTCATCTGAGACCCGAAAACACAAAAATCTCAAAACTGTCCGAAATGGAACTTTGGGGCCATCGTCTGGCCTGGGTTTGGCAATTTCTACAGGGCAACGTAGATGTCGATAAATTATGAAACCGGACTCCCTGGAAAGCTTGGCATGTCTACTTTGCAGATAAATTATCACTGCTTCCAGAAAAATTCATCTGACACCCGAAAACACAAAAATACCAAAACTGTCCGAAATAGAACTTTTGGGCCACCGTGTGGTCTGGTTTTGGCAATTTCTACAGGGCAACGTAGACGTCGACAAAATATGAAACCGGACTCCCTAGAAAGCTTGGCAAGTCTACTTTCCAGATAAATTATCGCCGCTCCCAGAAAAATTCATCTGACACCGGAAAACACAAAAATCCCAAAACTGTCCGAAATGGAACTTTTGGGCCACCGTGTGGTCTGGGTTTGGCAATTTCTACAGGGCAACGTAGACGTCGACAAATTATGAAACTGGACTCCCTAGAAAGCTTGGCAAGTCTACTTTCGAGATAAATTATCACCGCTCGCAGAAAAATTCATCTGACACCCGAAAACACAAAAATCCCAAAACTGTGCGAAATAGAACTTTTGGGCCATCGTGTGGTCTGGGTTTGGCAATTTCTACTGGGCAACGTAGACGTCGATAAATTATGAAACCGGACTCCCTGGAAAGCTTGGCAAGTCTACTTTCTAGAAAAATTATCACCGCTCGCAGAAAAATTCATCTGACACCCGAAAACACAAAAATCCAAAAACTGTCCGAAATGGAACTTTTGGGCCACCGTGTGGTATGGGTTTGGCAATTTCTACAGGGCAACGTAGATGTCGATAAATTATGAAACCGGACTCCCTGGAAAGCTTGGCAAGTCTACTTTCTAGAAAAATTATCCCCGCACGCAGAAAAATTCATCTGAGACCCGAAAACAGAAAAATCCCAAAACTGTCCGAAATGGAACTTTGGGGCCATCGTGTGGTCTGGGTTTGGCAATTTCTACAGGGCAACGTAGATGTCGATAAATTATGAAACCGGACTCCCTGGAAAGCTTGGCAAGTCTACTTTCTAGAAAAATTATCCCCGCACGCAGAAAAATTCATCTGAGACCCGAAAACAAAAAAATCCCAAAACTGTCCGAAATGGAACTTTGGGGCCATCGTGTGGTCTGGATATGGCAATTTCTAGAGGGAAACGTAGATGTCAATAAATTATGAAACCGGACTCCCTAGAAAGCTTGGCAAGTCTCCTTTCCAAATAAATTATCGACTCTCGCAGAAAAATTCATCTGAAACCCGAAAACACAAAAATCCCAAAACTGTCCGAAATGGAACTTTTGGGCCACCGTGTGGTCTGGGTTTGGCAATTTCTACAGGGCAACGTAGACGTCGACAAATTATGAAACTGGACTCCCTAGAAAGCTTGGCAAGTCTACTTTCGAGATAAATTATCACCGCTCCCAGAAAAATTCATCTGACACCCGAAAACACAAAAATCCCAAAACTGTGCGAAATAGAACTTTTGGGCCATCGTGTGGTCTGGGTTTGGCAATTTCTACTGGGCAACGTAGACGTCGATAAATTATGAAACCGGACTCCCTGGAAAGCTTGGCAAGTCTACTTTCTAGAAAAATTATCACCGCTCGCAGAAAAATTCATCTGACACCCGAAAACACAAAAATCCAAAAACTGTCCGAAATGGAACTTTTGGGCCACTGTGTGGTATGGGTTTGGCAATTTCTACAGGGCAACAGATGTCGATAAATTATGAAACCGGACTCCCTGGAAAGCTTGGCAAGTCTACTTTCGTGAAAAATTATCCCCGCTCGCAGAAAAATTCATCTGAGACCCGAAAACACAAAAATCCCAAAACTGTCCGAAATGGAACTTTGGGGCCATCGTGTGGCCTGGGTTTGGCAATTTCTACAGGGCAACGTAGATGTCGATAAATTATGAAACCGGACTCCCTAGAAAGCTTGGCAAGTCTCCTTTCCAAATAAATTATCGACTCTCGCAGAAAAATTCATCTGAAACCCGAAAACACAAAAATCCCAAAACTGTCCGAAATAGAACTTTTGGGCCACTGTGTGGTCTGGGTTTGGCAATTTCTACAGGGCAACGTAGATGTCGATAAATTATGAAACCGGACTCCCTAGAAAGCTTGGCAAGTCTACTTTCTAGAAAAATTATCACCGCTCACAGAAAAATTCATCTGAAACCCGAAAACACAAAAATCCCAAAACTGTCCGAAATGGAACTTTTGGGCCACCGTGTGGTCTGGGTTTGGCAATTTCTACAGGGCAACGTAGACGTCGATAAATTATGAAACCGGACTCCCTGGAAAGCTTGGCAAGTCTACTTTGCTGATAAATTATCACCGCTCGCAGAAAAATTCATCTGACACCCGAAAACACAAAAATCCCAAAACTGTCCGAAATGGAACTTTTGGGCCACCGTGTGGTCTGGGTTTGGCAATTTCTACAGGGCAACGTAGACATCGATAAATTATGAAACTGGACTCCCTGGAATGCTTGGCAAGTCTACTTTCTAGAAAAATTATCACCGCTCGCAGAAAAATTCGTCTGAGACCCGAAAACACAAAAATCCCTAAACTGTCCGAAATGGAACTTTTGGGCCACCGTGTGGTCTGGGTTTGGCAATTTCTACAGGGCAACGTAGATGTCGATAAATTATGAAACCGGACTCCCTAGAAAGCTTGGCAAGTCTACTTTCGAGATAAATTATCACCGCTCGCAGAAAAATTCATCTGACACCCGAAAACACAAAAATCCCAAAACTGTGCGAAATAGAACTTTTGGGCCATCGTGTGGTCTGGGTTTGGCAATTTCTACTGGGCAACGTAGACGTCGATAAATTATGAAACCGGACTCCCTGGAAAGCTTGGCAAGTCTACTTTGCTGATAAATTATCACCGCTCGCAGAAAAATTCATCTGACACCCGAAAACACAAAAATCCCAAAACTGTCCGAAATAGAACTTTTGGGCCACCGTGTGGTCTGGGTTTGGCAATTTCTACAGGGCAACGTAGACATCGATAAATTATGAAACTGGACTCCCTGGAATGCTTGGCAAGTCTACTTTCTAGAAAAATTATCACCGCTCGCAGAAAAATTCGTCTGACACCCGAAAACACAAAAATCCCTAAACTGTCCGAAATGGAACTTTTGGGCCACCGTGTGGTCTGGGTTTGGCAATTTCTACAGGGCAACGTAGATGTCGATAAATTATGAAACCGGACTCCCTAGAAAGCTTGGCAAGTCTACTTTCGAGATAAATTATCACCGCTCGCAGAAAAATTCATCTGACACCCGAAAACACAAAAATCCCAAAACTGTGCGAAATAGAACTTTTGGGCCATCGTGTGGTCTGGGTTTGGCAATTTCTACTGGGCAACGTAGACGTCGATAAATTATGAAACCGGACTCCCTGGAAAGCTTGGCAAGTCTACTTTCTAGAAAAATTATCACCGCTCGCAGAAAAATTCATCTGAAACCCGAAAACACAAAAATTCCAAAACTGTCCGAAATGGAACTTTTGGGCCACCATGTGGTATGGGTTTGGCAATTTCTACAGGGCAACGTAGACGTCGACAAATTATGAAACCGGACTCCCTAGAAAGCTTGGCAAGTCTACTTTCGAGATAAATTATCACCGCTCGCAGAAAAATTCATCTGACACCCGAAAACACAAAAATCCCAAAACTGTGCGAAATAGAACTTTTGGGCCATCGTGTGGTCTGGGTTTGGCAATTTCTATTGGGCAACGTATACGTCGATAAATTATGAAACCGGACTCCCTGGAAAGCTTGGCAAGTCTACTTTCTAGAAAAATTATCACCGCTCGCAGAAAAATTCATCTGACACCCGAAAACACAAAAATCCAAAAACTGTCCAAAATGGAACTTTTGGGCCACCGTGTGGTATGGGTTTGGCAATTTCTACAGGGCAACGTAGATGTCGATAAATTATGAAACCGGACTCCCTGGAAAGCTTGGCAAGTCTACTTTCGTGAAAAATTATCCCCGCTCGCAGAAAAATTCATCTGAGACCCGAAAACACAAAAATCCCAAAACTGTCCGAAATGGAACTTTGGGGCCATCGTGTGGCCTGGGTTTGGCAATTTCTACAGGGCAACGTAGATGTCGATAAATTATGAAACCGGACTCCCTGGAAAGCTTGGCATGTCTACTTTGCAGATAAATTATCACTGCTTCCAGAAAAATTCATCTGACACCCGAAAACACAAAAATACCAAAACTGTCCGAAATAGAACTTTTGGGCCACCGTGTGGTCTGGTTTTGGCAATTTCTACAGGGCAACGTAGACGTCGACAAATTATGAAACCGGACTCCCTAGAAAGCTTGGCAAGTCTACTTTCCAGATAAATTATCGCCGCTCCCAGAAAAATTCATCTGACACCGGAAAACACAAAAATCCCAAAACTGTCCGAAATGGAACTTTTGGGCCACCGTGTGGTCTGGGTTTGGCAATTTCTACAGGGCAACGTAGACGTCGACAAATTATGAAACTGGACTCCCTAGAAAGCTTGGCAAGTCTACTTTCGAGATAAATTATCACCGCTCGCAGAAAAATTCATCTGACACCCGAAAACACAAAAATCCCAAAACTGTGCGAAATAGAACTTTTGGGCCATCGTGTGCTCTGGGTTTGGCAATTTCTACTGGGCAACGTAGACGTCGATAAATTATGAAACCGGACTCCCTGGAAAGCTTGGCAAGTCTACTTTCTAGAAAAATTATCACCGCTCGCAGAAAAATTCATCTGACACCCGAAAACACAAAAATCCAAAAACTGTCCGAAATGGAACTTTTGGGCCACCGTGTGGTATGGGTTTGGCAATTTCTACAGGGCAACGTAGATGTCGATAAATTATGAAACCGGACTCCCTGGAAAGCTTGGCAAGTCTACTTTCTAGAAAAATTATCCCCGCACGCAGAAAAATTCATCTGAGACCCGAAAACAGAAAAATCCCAAAACTGTCCGAAATGGAACTTTGGGGCCATCGTGTGGTCTGGGTTTGGCAATTTCTACAGGGCAACGTAGATGTCGATAAATTATGAAACCGGACTCCCTGGAAAGCTTGGCAAGTCTACTTTCTAGAAAAATTATCGACTCTCGCAGAAAAATTCATCTGAGACCCGAAAACACAAAAATCCCAAAACTGTCCGAAATAGAACTTTTGGGCCACCGTGTGGTCTGGGTTTGGCAATTTCTACAGGGCAACGTAGACGTCGATAAATTATGAAACCGGACTCCCTGGAAAGCTTGGCAAGTCTACTTTCTAGAAAAATTATCACCGCTCGCAGAAAAATTCATCTGACACCCGAAAACACAAAAATCCCAAAACTGTCCGAAATGGAACTTTTGGGCCACCGTGTGGTCTGGGTTTGGCAATTTCTACAGGGCAACGTAGATGTCGATAAATTATGAAACCGGACTCCCTAGAAAGCTTGGCAAGTCTCCTTTCCAAATAAATTATCGACTCACGCAGAAAAATTCATCTGAGACCCGAAAACACAAAAATCCCAAAACTGTCCGAAATGGAACTTTGGGGCCATCGTGTGGTCTGGGTTTGGCAATTTCTACAGGGCAACGTAGATGTCGATAAATTATGAAACCGGACTCCCTGGAAAGCTTGGCAAGTCTACTTTCGTGAAAAATTATCCCCGCTCGCAGAAAAATTCATCTGAGACCCGAAAACACAAAAATCTCAAAACTGTCCGAAATGGAACTTTGGGGCCATCGTGTGGCCTGGGTTTGGCAATTTCTACAGGGCAACGTAGATGTCGATAAATTATGAAACCGGACTCCCTGGAAAGCTTGGCATGTCTACTTTGCAGATAAATTATCACTGCTTCCAGAAAAATTCATCTGACACCCGAAAACACAAAAATACCAAAACTGTCCGAAATAGAACTTTTGGGCCACCGTGTGGTCTGGTTTTGGCAATTTCTACAGGGCAACGTAGACGTCGACAAATTATGAAACCAGACTCCCTAGAAAGCTTGGCAAGTCTACTTTCCAGATAAATTATCGCCGCTCCCAGAAAAATTCATCTGACACCGGAAAACACAAAAATCCCAAAACTGTCCGAAATGGAACTTTTGGGCCACCGTGTGGTCTGGGTTTGGCAATTTCTACAGGGCAACGTAGACGTCGACAAATTATGAAACTGGACTCCCTAGAAAGCTTGGCAAGTCTACTTTCGAGATAAATTATCACCGCTCGCAGAAAAATTCATCTGACACCCGAAAACACAAAAATCCCAAAACTGTGCGAAATAGAACTTTTGGGCCATCGTGTGCTCTGGGTTTGGCAATTTCTACTGGGCAACGTAGACGTCGATAAATTATGAAACCGGACTCCCTGGAAAGCTTGGCAAGTCTACTTTCTAGAAAAATTATCACCGCTCGCAGAAAAATTCATCTGACACCCGAAAACACAAAAATCCAAAAACTGTCCGAAATAGAACTTTTGGGCCACCGTGTGGTATGGGTTTGGCAATTTCTACAGGGCAACGTAGATGTCGATAAATTATGAAACCGGACTCCCTGGAAAGCTTGGCAAGTCTACTTTCTAGAAAAATTATCCCCGCACGCAGAAAAATTCATCTGAGACCCGAAAACAGAAAAATCCCAAAACTGTCCGAAATGGAACTTTGGGGCCATCGTGTGGTCTGGGTTTGGCAATTTCTACAGGGCAACGTAGATGTCGATAAATTATGAAACCGGACTCCCTGGAAAGCTTGGCAAGTCTACTTTCTAGAAAAATTATCGACTCTCGCAGAAAAATTCATCTGAAACCCGAAAACACAAAAATCCCAAAACTGTCCGAAATAGAACTTTTGGGCCACCTTGTGGTCTGGGTTTGGCAATTTCTACAGGGCAACGTAGATGTCGATAAATTATGAAACCGGACTCCCTAGAAAGCTTGGCAAGTCTCCTTTCCAAATAAATTATCGACTCACGCAGAAAAATTCATCTGAGACCCGAAAACACAAAAATCCCAAAACTGTCCGAAATGGAACTTTGGGGCCATCGTGTGGTCTGGGTTTGGCAATTTCTACAGGGCAACGTAGATGTCGATAAATTATGAAACCGGACTCCCTGGAAAGCTTGGCAAGTCTACTTTCTAGAAAAATTATCGACTCTCGCAGAAAAATTCATCTGAAACCCGAAAACACAAAAATCCCAAAACTGTCCGAAATAGAACTTTTGGGCCACCGTGTGGTCTGGGTTTGGCAATTTCTACAGGGCAACGTAGATGTCGATAAATTATGAAACCGGACTCCCTAGAAAGCTTGGCAAGTCTCCTTTCCAAATAAATTATCGACTCACGCAGAAAAATTCATCTGAGACCCGAAAACACAAAAATCCCAAAACTGTCCGAAATGGAACTTTGGGGCCATCGTGTGGTCTGGGTTTGGCAATTTCTACAGGGTAACGTAGAGGTCGATAAATTATGAAACCGGACTCCCTGGAAAGCTTGGCAAGTCTACTTTCGTGAAAAATTATCCCCGCTCGCAGAAAAATTCATCTGAGACCCGAAAACACAAAAATCTCAAAACTGTCCGAAATGGAACTTTGGGGCCATCGTGTGGCCTGGGTTTGGCAATTTCTACAGGGCAACGTAGATGTCGATAAATTATGAAACCGGACTCCCTGGAAAGCTTGGCATGTCTACTTTGCAGATAAATTATCACTGCTTCCAGAAAAATTCATCTGACACCCGAAAACACAAAAATACCAAAACTGTCCGAAATAGAACTTTTGGGCCACCGTGTGGTCTGGTTTTGGCAATTTCTACAGGGCAACGTAGACGTCGACAAATTATGAAACCGGACTCCCTAGAAAGCTTGGCAAGTCTACTTTCCAGATAAATTATCGCCGCTCACAGAAAAATTCATCTGAAACCCGAAAACACAAAAATCCCAAAACTGTCCGAAATGGAACTTTTGGGCCACCGTGTGGTCTGGGTTTGGCAATTTCTACAGGGCAACGTAGACGTCGATAAATTATGAAACCGGACTCCCTGGAAAGCTTGGCAAGTCTACTTTGCTGATAAATTATCACCGCTCGCAGAAAAATTCATCTGACACCTGAAAACACAAAAATCCCAAAACTGTCCGAAATGGAACTTTTGGGCCACCGTGTGGTCTGGGTTTGGCAATTTCTACAGGGCAACGTAGACATCGATAAATTATGAAACTGGACTCCCTGGAATGCTTGGCAAGTCTACTTTCTAGAAAAATTATCACCGCTCGCAGAAAAATTCGTCTGAGACCCGAAAACACAAAAATCCCTAAACTGTCCGAAATGGAACTTTTGGGCCACCGTGTGGTCTGGGTTTGGCAATTTCTACAGGGCAACGTAGATGTCGATAAATTATGAAACCGGACTCCCTAGAAAGCTTGGCAAGTCTACTTTCGAGATAAATTATCACCGCTCGCAGAAAAATTCATCTGACACCCGAAAACACAAAAATCCCAAAACTGTGCGAAATAGAACTTTTGGGCCATCGTGTGGTCTGGGTTTGGCAATTTCTACTGGGCAACGTAGACGTCGATAAATTATGAAACCGGACTCCCTGGAAAGCTTGGCAAGTCTACTTTGCTGATAAATTATCACCGCTCGCAGAAAAATTCATCTGACACCCGAAAACACAAAAATCCCAAAACTGTCCGAAATAGAACTTTTGGGCCACCGTGTGGTCTGGGTTTGGCAATTTCTACAGGGCAACGTAGACATCGATAAATTATGAAACTGGACTCCCTGGAATGCTTGGCAAGTCTACTTTCTAGAAAAATTATCACCGCTCGCAGAAAAATTCGTCTGACACCCGAAAACACAAAAATCCCTAAACTGTCCGAAATGGAACTTTTGGGCCACCGTGTGGTCTGGGTTTGGCAATTTCTACAGGGCAACGTAGATGTCGATAAATTATGAAACCGGACTCCCTAGAAAGCTTGGCAAGTCTACTTTCGAGATAAATTATCACCGCTCGCAGAAAAATTCATCTGACACCCGAAAACACAAAAATCCCAAAACTGTGCGAAATAGAACTTTTGGGCCATCGTGTGGTCTGGGTTTGGCAATTTCTACTGGGCAACGTAGACGTCGATAAATTATGAAACCGGACTCCCTGGAAAGCTTGGCAAGTCTACTTTCTAGAAAAATTATCACCGCTCGCAGAAAAATTCATCTGAAACCCGAAAACACAAAAATTCCAAAACTGTCCGAAATGGAACTTTTGGGCCACCATGTGGTATGGGTTTGGCAATTTCTACAGGGCAACGTAGACGTCGACAAATTATGAAACCGGACTCCCTAGAAAGCTTGGCAAGTCTACTTTCGAGATAAATTATCACCGCTCGCAGAAAAATTCATCTGACACCCGAAAACACAAAAATCCCAAAACTGTGCGAAATAGAACTTTTGGGCCATCGTGTGGTCTGGGTTTGGCAATTTCTATTGGGCAACGTATACGTCGATAAATTATGAAACCGGACTCCCTGGAAAGCTTGGCAAGTCTACTTTCTAGAAAAATTATCACCGCTCGCAGAAAAATTCATCTGACACCCGAAAACACAAAAATCCAAAAACTGTCCAAAATGGAACTTTTGGGCCACCGTGTGGTATGGGTTTGGCAATTTCTACAGGGCAACGTAGATGTCGATAAATTATGAAACCGGACTCCCTGGAAAGCTTGGCAAGTCTACTTTCGTGAAAAATTATCCCCGCTCGCAGAAAAATTCATCTGAGACCCGAAAACACAAAAATCCCAAAACTGTCCGAAATGGAACTTTGGGGCCATCGTGTGGCCTGGGTTTGGCAATTTCTACAGGGCAACGTAGATGTCGATAAATTATGAAACCGGACTCCCTGGAAAGCTTGGCATGTCTACTTTGCAGATAAATTATCACTGCTTCCAGAAAAATTCATCTGACACCCAAAAACACAAAAATACCAAAACTGTCCGAAATAGAACTTTTGGGCCACCGTGTGGTCTGGTTTTGGCAATTTCTACAGGGCAACGTAGACGTCGACAAATTATGAAACCGGACTCCCTAGAAAGCTTGGCAAGTCTACTTTCCAGATAAATTATCGCCGCTCCCAGAAAAATTCATCTGACACCGGAAAACACAAAAATCCCAAAACTGTCCGAAATGGAACTTTTGGGCCACCGTGTGGTCTGGGTTTGGCAATTTCTACAGGGCAACGTAGACGTCGACAAATTATGAAACTGGACTCCCTAGAAAGCTTGGCAAGTCTACTTTCGAGATAAATTATCACCGCTCGCAGAAAAATTCATCTGACACCCGAAAACACAAAAATCCCAAAACTGTGCGAAATAGAACTTTTGGGCCATCGTGTGCTCTGGGTTTGGCAATTTCTACTGGGCAACGTAGACGTCGATAAATTATGAAACCGGACTCCCTGGAAAGCTTGGCAAGTCTACTTTCTAGAAAAATTATCACCGCTCGCAGAAAAATTCATCTGACACCCGAAAACACAAAAATCCAAAAACTGTCCGAAATGGAACTTTTGGGCCACCGTGTGGTATGGGTTTGGCAATTTCTACAGGGCAACGTAGATGTCGATAAATTATGAAACCGGACTCCCTGGAAAGCTTGGCAAGTCTACTTTCTAGAAAAATTATCCCCGCACGCAGAAAAATTCATCTGAGACCCGAAAACAGAAAAATCCCAAAACTGTCCGAAATGGAACTTTGGGGCCATCGTGTGGTCTGGGTTTGGCAATTTCTACAGGGCAACGTAGATGTCGATAAATTATGAAACCGGACTCCCTGGAAAGCTTGGCAAGTCTACTTTCTAGAAAAATTATCGACTCTCGCAGAAAAATTCATCTGAGACCCGAAAACACAAAAATCCCAAAACTGTCCGAAATAGAACTTTTGGGCCACCGTGTGGTCTGGGTTTGGCAATTTCTACAGGGCAACGTAGACGTCGATAAATTATGAAACCGGACTCCCTGGAAAGCTTGGCAAGTCTACTTTCTAGAAAAATTATCACCGCTCGCAGAAAAATTCATCTGACACCCGAAAACACAAAAATCCCAAAACTGTCCGAAATGGAACTTTTGGGCCACCGTGTGGTATGGGTTTGGCAATTTCTACAGGGCAACGTAGATGTCGATAAATTATGAAACCGGACTCCCTAGAAAGCTTGGCAAGTCTCCTTTCCAAATAAATTATCGACTCACGCAGAAAAATTCATCTGAGACCCGAAAACACAAAAATCCCAAAACTGTCCGAAATGGAACTTTGGGGCCATCGTGTGGTCTGGGTTTGGCAATTTCTACAGGGCAACGTAGACATCGATAAATTATGAAACCGGACTCCCTGGAATGCTTGGCAAGTCTACTTTCGTGAAAAATTATCCCCGCTCGCAGAAAAATTCATCTGAGACCCGAAAACACAAAAATCCCAAAACTGTCCGAAATGGAACTTTGGGGCCATCGTGTGGCCTGGGTTTGGCAATTTCTACAGGGCAACGTAGATGTCGATAAATTATGAAACCGGACTCCCTGGAAAGCTTGGCATGTCTACTTTGCAGATAAATTATCACTGCTTCCAGAAAAATTCATCTGACACCCGAAAACACAAAAATACCAAAACTGTCCGAAATAGAACTTTTGGGCCACCGTGTGGTCTGGTTTTGGCAATTTCTACAGGGCAACGTAGACGTCGACAAATTATGAAACCGGACTCCCTAGAAAGCTTGGCAAGTCTACTTTCCAGATAAATTATCGCCGCTCCCAGAAAAATTCATCTGACACCGGAAAACACAAAAATCCCAAAACTGTCCGAAATGGAACTTTTGGGCCACCGTGTGGTCTGGGTTTGGCAATTTCTACAGGGCAACGTAGACGTCGACAAATTATGAAACTGGACTCCCTAGAAAGCTTGGCAAGTCTACTTTCGAGATAAATTATCACCGCTCGCAGAAAAATTCATCTGACACCCGAAAACACAAAAATCCCAAAACTGTGCGAAATAGAACTTTTGGGCCATCGTGTGCTCTGGGTTTGGCAATTTCTACTGGGCAACGTAGACGTCGATAAATTATGAAACCGGACTCCCTGGAAAGCTTGGCAAGTCTACTTTCTAGAAAAATTATCACCGCTCGCAGAAAAATTCATCTGACACCCGAAAACACAAAAATCCAAAAACTGTCCGAAATGGAACTTTTGGGCCACCGTGTGGTATGGGTTTGGCAATTTCTACAGGGCAACGTAGATGTCGATAAATTATGAAACCGGACTCCCTGGAAAGCTTGGCAAGTCTACTTTCTAGAAAAATTATCCCCGCACGCAGAAAAATTCATCTGAGACCCGAAAACAGAAAAATCCCAAAACTGTCCGAAATGGAACTTTGGGGCCATCGTGTGGTCTGGGTTTGGCAATTTCTACAGGGCAACGTAGATGTCGATAAATTATGAAACCGGACTCCCTGGAAAGCTTGGCAAGTCTACTTTCTAGAAAAATTATCGACTCTCGCAGAAAAATTCATCTGAGACCCGAAAACACAAAAATCCCAAAACTGTCCGAAATAGAACTTTTGGGCCACCGTGTGGTCTGGGTTTGGCAATTTCTACAGGGCAACGTAGACGTCGATAAATTATGAAACCGGACTCCCTGGAAAGCTTGGCAAGTCTACTTTCTAGAAAAATTATCACCGCTCGCAGAAAAATTCATCTGACACCCGAAAACACAAAAATCCCAAAACTGTCCGAAATGGAACTTTTGGGCCACCGTGTGGTCTGGGTTTGGCAATTTCTACAGGGCAACGTAGATGTCGATAAATTATGAAACCGGACTCCCTAGAAAGCTTGGCAAGTCTCCTTTCCAAATAAATTATCGACTCACGCAGAAAAATTCATCTGAGACCCGAAAACACAAAAATCCCAAAACTGTCCGAAATGGAACTTTGGGGCCATCGTGTGGTCTGGGTTTGGCAATTTCTACAGGGCAACGTAGATGTCGATAAATTATGAAACCGGACTCCCTGGAAAGCTTGGCAAGTCTACTTTCGTGAAAAATTATCCCCGCTCGCAGAAAAATTCATCTGAGACCCGAAAACACAAAAATCTCAAAACTGTCCGAAATGGAACTTTGGGGCCATCGTGTGGCCTGGGTTTGGCAATTTCTACAGGGCAACGTAGATGTCGATAAATTATGAAACCGGACTCCCTGGAAAGCTTGGCATGTCTACTTTGCAGATAAATTATCACTGCTTCCAGAAAAATTCATCTGACACCCGAAAACACAAAAATACCAAAACTGTCCGAAATAGAACTTTTGGGCCACCGTGTGGTCTGGTTTTGGCAATTTCTACAGGGCAACGTAGACGTCGACAAATTATGAAACCAGACTCCCTAGAAAGCTTGGCAAGTCTACTTTCCAGATAAATTATCGCCGCTCCCAGAAAAATTCATCTGACACCGGAAAACACAAAAATCCCAAAACTGTCCGAAATGGAACTTTTGGGCCACCGTGTGGTCTGGGTTTGGCAATTTCTACAGGGCAACGTAGACGTCGACAAATTATGAAACTGGACTCCCTAGAAAGCTTGGCAAGTCTACTTTCGAGATAAATTATCACCGCTCGCAGAAAAATTCATCTGACACCCGAAAACACAAAAATCCCAAAACTGTGCGAAATAGAACTTTTGGGCCATCGTGTGCTCTGGGTTTGGCAATTTCTACTGGGCAACGTAGACGTCGATAAATTATGAAACCGGACTCCCTGGAAAGCTTGGCAAGTCTACTTTCTAGAAAAATTATCACCGCTCGCAGAAAAATTCATCTGACACCCGAAAACACAAAAATCCAAAAACTGTCCGAAATAGAACTTTTGGGCCACCGTGTGGTATGGGTTTGGCAATTTCTACAGGGCAACGTAGATGTCGATAAATTATGAAACCGGACTCCCTGGAAAGCTTGGCAAGTCTACTTTCTAGAAAAATTATCCCCGCACGCAGAAAAATTCATCTGAGACCCGAAAACAGAAAAATCCCAAAACTGTCCGAAATGGAACTTTGGGGCCATCGTGTGGTCTGGGTTTGGCAATTTCTACAGGGCAACGTAGATGTCGATAAATTATGAAACCGGACTCCCTGGAAAGCTTGGCAAGTCTACTTTCTAGAAAAATTATCGACTCTCGCAGAAAAATTCATCTGAAACCCGAAAACACAAAAATCCCAAAACTGTCCGAAATAGAACTTTTGGGCCACCTTGTGGTCTGGGTTTGGCAATTTCTACAGGGCAACGTAGATGTCGATAAATTATGAAACCGGACTCCCTAGAAAGCTTGGCAAGTCTCCTTTCCAAATAAATTATCGACTCACGCAGAAAAATTCATCTGAGACCCGAAAACACAAAAATCCCAAAACTGTCCGAAATGGAACTTTGGGGCCATCGTGTGGTCTGGGTTTGGCAATTTCTACAGGGCAACGTAGATGTCGATAAATTATGAAACCGGACTCCCTGGAAAGCTTGGCAAGTCTACTTTCTAGAAAAATTATCGACTCTCGCAGAAAAATTCATCTGAAACCCGAAAACACAAAAATCCCAAAACTGTCCGAAATAGAACTTTTGGGCCACCGTGTGGTCTGGGTTTGGCAATTTCTACAGGGCAACGTAGATGTCGATAAATTATGAAACCGGACTCCCTAGAAAGCTTGGCAAGTCTCCTTTCCAAATAAATTATCGACTCACGCAGAAAAATTCATCTGAGACCCGAAAACACAAAAATCCCAAAACTGTCCGAAATGGAACTTTGGGGCCATCGTGTGGTCTGGGTTTGGCAATTTCTACAGGGTAACGTAGAGGTCGATAAATTATGAAACCGGACTCCCTGGAAAGCTTGGCAAGTCTACTTTCGTGAAAAATTATCCCCGCTCGCAGAAAAATTCATCTGAGACCCGAAAACACAAAAATCTCAAAACTGTCCGAAATGGAACTTTGGGGCCATCGTGTGGCCTGGGTTTGGCAATTTCTACAGGGCAACGTAGATGTCGATAAATTATGAAACCGGACTCCCTGGAAAGCTTGGCATGTCTACTTTGCAGATAAATTATCACTGCTTCCAGAAAAATTCATCTGACACCCGAAAACACAAAAATACCAAAACTGTCCGAAATAGAACTTTTGGGCCACCGTGTGGTCTGGTTTTGGCAATTTCTACAGGGCAACGTAGACGTCGACAAATTATGAAACCGGACTCCCTAGAAAGCTTGGCAAGTCTACTTTCCAGATAAATTATCGCCGCTCACAGAAAAATTCATCTGAAACCCGAAAACACAAAAATCCCAAAACTGTCCGAAATGGAACTTTTGGGCCACCGTGTGGTCTGGGTTTGGCAATTTCTACAGGGCAACGTAGACGTCGATAAATTATGAAACCGGACTCCCTGGAAAGCTTGGCAAGTCTACTTTGCTGATAAATTATCACCGCTCGCAGAAAAATTCATCTGACACCTGAAAACACAAAAATCCCAAAACTGTCCGAAATGGAACTTTTGGGCCACCGTGTGGTCTGGGTTTGGCAATTTCTACAGGGCAACGTAGACATCGATAAATTATGAAACTGGACTCCCTGGAATGCTTGGCAAGTCTACTTTCTAGAAAAATTATCACCGCTCGCAGAAAAATTCGTCTGAGACCCGAAAACACAAAAATCCCTAAACTGTCCGAAATGGAACTTTTGGGCCACCGTGTGGTCTGGGTTTGGCAATTTCTACAGGGCAACGTAGATGTCGATAAATTATGAAACCGGACTCCCTAGAAAGCTTGGCAAGTCTACTTTCGAGATAAATTATCACCGCTCGCAGAAAAATTCATCTGACACCCGAAAACACAAAAATCCCAAAACTGTGCGAAATAGAACTTTTGGGCCATCGTGTGGTCTGGGTTTGGCAATTTCTACTGGGCAACGTAGACGTCGATAAATTATGAAACCGGACTCCCTGGAAAGCTTGGCAAGTCTACTTTGCTGATAAATTATCACCGCTCGCAGAAAAATTCATCTGACACCCGAAAACACAAAAATCCCAAAACTGTCCGAAATAGAACTTTTGGGCCACCGTGTGGTCTGGGTTTGGCAATTTCTACAGGGCAACGTAGACATCGATAAATTATGAAACTGGACTCCCTGGAATGCTTGGCAAGTCTACTTTCTAGAAAAATTATCACCGCTCGCAGAAAAATTCGTCTGACACCCGAAAACACAAAAATCCCTAAACTGTCCGAAATGGAACTTTTGGGCCACCGTGTGGTCTGGGTTTGGCAATTTCTACAGGGCAACGTAGATGTCGATAAATTATGAAACCGGACTCCCTAGAAAGCTTGGCAAGTCTACTTTCGAGATAAATTATCACCGCTCGCAGAAAAATTCATCTGACACCCGAAAACACAAAAATCCCAAAACTGTGCGAAATAGAACTTTTGGGCCATCGTGTGGTCTGGGTTTGGCAATTTCTACTGGGCAACGTAGACGTCGATAAATTATGAAACCGGACTCCCTGGAAAGCTTGGCAAGTCTACTTTCTAGAAAAATTATCACCGCTCGCAGAAAAATTCATCTGAAACCCGAAAACACAAAAATTCCAAAACTGTCCGAAATGGAACTTTTGGGCCACCATGTGGTATGGGTTTGGCAATTTCTACAGGGCAACGTAGACGTCGACAAATTATGAAACCGGACTCCCTAGAAAGCTTGGCAAGTCTACTTTCGAGATAAATTATCACCGCTCGCAGAAAAATTCATCTGACACCCGAAAACACAAAAATCCCAAAACTGTGCGAAATAGAACTTTTGGGCCATCGTGTGGTCTGGGTTTGGCAATTTCTATTGGGCAACGTATACGTCGATAAATTATGAAACCGGACTCCCTGGAAAGCTTGGCAAGTCTACTTTCTAGAAAAATTATCACCGCTCGCAGAAAAATTCATCTGACACCCGAAAACACAAAAATCCAAAAACTGTCCAAAATGGAACTTTTGGGCCACCGTGTGGTATGGGTTTGGCAATTTCTACAGGGCAACGTAGATGTCGATAAATTATGAAACCGGACTCCCTGGAAAGCTTGGCAAGTCTACTTTCGTGAAAAATTATCCCCGCTCGCAGAAAAATTCATCTGAGACCCGAAAACACAAAAATCCCAAAACTGTCCGAAATGGAACTTTGGGGCCATCGTGTGGCCTGGGTTTGGCAATTTCTACAGGGCAACGTAGATGTCGATAAATTATGAAACCGGACTCCCTGGAAAGCTTGGCATGTCTACTTTGCAGATAAATTATCACTGCTTCCAGAAAAATTCATCTGACACCCAAAAACACAAAAATACCAAAACTGTCCGAAATAGAACTTTTGGGCCACCGTGTGGTCTGGTTTTGGCAATTTCTACAGGGCAACGTAGACGTCGACAAATTATGAAACCGGACTCCCTAGAAAGCTTGGCAAGTCTACTTTCCAGATAAATTATCGCCGCTCCCAGAAAAATTCATCTGACACCGGAAAACACAAAAATCCCAAAACTGTCCGAAATGGAACTTTTGGGCCACCGTGTGGTCTGGGTTTGGCAATTTCTACAGGGCAACGTAGACGTCGACAAATTATGAAACTGGACTCCCTAGAAAGCTTGGCAAGTCTACTTTCGAGATAAATTATCACCGCTCGCAGAAAAATTCATCTGACACCCGAAAACACAAAAATCCCAAAACTGTGCGAAATAGAACTTTTGGGCCATCGTGTGCTCTGGGTTTGGCAATTTCTACTGGGCAACGTAGACGTCGATAAATTATGAAACCGGACTCCCTGGAAAGCTTGGCAAGTCTACTTTCTAGAAAAATTATCACCGCTCGCAGAAAAATTCATCTGACACCCGAAAACACAAAAATCCAAAAACTGTCCGAAATGGAACTTTTGGGCCACCGTGTGGTATGGGTTTGGCAATTTCTACAGGGCAACGTAGATGTCGATAAATTATGAAACCGGACTCCCTGGAAAGCTTGGCAAGTCTACTTTCTAGAAAAATTATCCCCGCACGCAGAAAAATTCATCTGAGACCCGAAAACAGAAAAATCCCAAAACTGTCCGAAATGGAACTTTGGGGCCATCGTGTGGTCTGGGTTTGGCAATTTCTACAGGGCAACGTAGATGTCGATAAATTATGAAACCGGACTCCCTGGAAAGCTTGGCAAGTCTACTTTCTAGAAAAATTATCGACTCTCGCAGAAAAATTCATCTGAGACCCGAAAACACAAAAATCCCAAAACTGTCCGAAATAGAACTTTTGGGCCACCGTGTGGTCTGGGTTTGGCAATTTCTACAGGGCAACGTAGACGTCGATAAATTATGAAACCGGACTCCCTGGAAAGCTTGGCAAGTCTACTTTCTAGAAAAATTATCACCGCTCGCAGAAAAATTCATCTGACACCCGAAAACACAAAAATCCCAAAACTGTCCGAAATGGAACTTTTGGGCCACCGTGTGGTATGGGTTTGGCAATTTCTACAGGGCAACGTAGATGTCGATAAATTATGAAACCGGACTCCCTAGAAAGCTTGGCAAGTCTCCTTTCCAAATAAATTATCGACTCACGCAGAAAAATTCATCTGAGACCCGAAAACACAAAAATCCCAAAACTGTCCGAAATGGAACTTTGGGGCCATCGTGTGGTCTGGGTTTGGCAATTTCTACAGGGCAACGTAGATGTCGATAAATTATGAAACCGGACTCCCTGGAAAGCTTGGCAAGTCTACTTTCGTGAAAAATTATCCCCGCTCGCAGAAAAATTCATCTGAGACCCGAAAACACAAAAATCTCAAAACTGTCCGAAATGGAACTTTGGGGCCATCGTGTGGCCTGGGTTTGGCAATTTCTACAGGGCAACGTAGATGTCGATAAATTATGAAACCGGACTCCCTGGAAAGCTTGGCATGTCTACTTTGCAGATAAATTATCACTGCTTCCAGAAAAATTCATCTGACACCCGAAAACACAAAAATACCAAAACTGTCCGAAATAGAACTTTTGGGCCACCGTGTGGTCTGGTTTTGGCAATTTCTACAGGGCAACGTAGACGTCGACAAATTATGAAACCAGACTCCCTAGAAAGCTTGGCAAGTCTACTTTCCAGATAAATTATCGCCGCTCCCAGAAAAATTCATCTGACACCGGAAAACACAAAAATCCCAAAACTGTCCGAAATGGAACTTTTGGGCCACCGTGTGGTCTGGGTTTGGCAATTTCTACAGGGCAACGTAGACGTCGACAAATTATGAAACTGGACTCCCTAGAAAGCTTGGCAAGTCTACTTTCGAGATAAATTATCACCGCTCGCAGAAAAATTCATCTGACACCCGAAAACACAAAAATCCCAAAACTGTGCGAAATAGAACTTTTGGGCCATCGTGTGCTCTGGGTTTGGCAATTTCTACTGGGCAACGTAGACGTCGATAAATTATGAAACCGGACTCCCTGGAAAGCTTGGCAAGTCTACTTTCTAGAAAAATTATCACCGCTCGCAGAAAAATTCATCTGACACCCGAAAACACAAAAATCCAAAAACTGTCCGAAATAGAACTTTTGGGCCACCGTGTGGTATGGGTTTGGCAATTTCTACAGGGCAACGTAGATGTCGATAAATTATGAAACCGGACTCCCTGGAAAGCTTGGCAAGTCTACTTTCTAGAAAAATTATCCCCGCACGCAGAAAAATTCATCTGAGACCCGAAAACAGAAAAATCCCAAAACTGTCCGAAATGGAACTTTGGGGCCATCGTGTGGTCTGGGTTTGGCAATTTCTACAGGGCAACGTAGATGTCGATAAATTATGAAACCGGACTCCCTGGAAAGCTTGGCAAGTCTACTTTCTAGAAAAATTATCGACTCTCGCAGAAAAATTCATCTGAAACCCGAAAACACAAAAATCCCAAAACTGTCCGAAATAGAACTTTTGGGCCACCTTGTGGTCTGGGTTTGGCAATTTCTACAGGGCAACGTAGATGTCGATAAATTATGAAACCGGACTCCCTAGAAAGCTTGGCAAGTCTCCTTTCCAAATAAATTATCGACTCACGCAGAAAAATTCATCTGAGACCCGAAAACACAAAAATCCCAAAACTGTCCGAAATGGAACTTTGGGGCCATCGTGTGGTCTGGGTTTGGCAATTTCTACAGGGCAACGTAGATGTCGATAAATTATGAAACCGGACTCCCTGGAAAGCTTGGCAAGTCTACTTTCTAGAAAAATTATCGACTCTCGCAGAAAAATTCATCTGAAACCCGAAAACACAAAAATCCCAAAACTGTCCGAAATAGAACTTTTGGGCCACCGTGTGGTCTGGGTTTGGCAATTTCTACAGGGCAACGTAGATGTCGATAAATTATGAAACCGGACTCCCTAGAAAGCTTGGCAAGTCTCCTTTCCAAATAAATTATCGACTCACGCAGAAAAATTCATCTGAGACCCGAAAACACAAAAATCCCAAAACTGTCCGAAATGGAACTTTGGGGCCATCGTGTGGTCTGGGTTTGGCAATTTCTACAGGGCAACGTAGATGTCGATAAATTATGAAACCGGACTCCCTGGAAAGCTTGGCAAGTCTACTTTCGTGAAAAATTATCCCCGCTCGCAGAAAAATTCATCTGAGACCCGAAAACACAAAAATCTCAAAACTGTCCGAAATGGAACTTTGGGGCCATCGTGTGGCCTGGGTTTGGCAATTTCTACAGGGCAACGTAGATGTCGATAAATTATGAAACCGGACTCCCTGGAAAGCTTGGCATGTCTACTTTGCAGATAAATTATCACTGCTTCCAGAAAAATTCATCTGACACCCGAAAACACAAAAATACCAAAACTGTCCGAAATAGAACTTTTGGGCCACCGTGTGGTCTGGTTTTGGCAATTTCTACAGGGCAACGTAGACGTCGACAAATTATGAAACCGGACTCCCTAGAAAGCTTGGCAAGTCTACTTTCCAGATAAATTATCGCCGCTCCCAGAAAAATTCATCTGACACCGGAAAACACAAAAATCCCAAAACTGTCCGAAATGGAACTTTTGGGCCACCGTGTGGTCTGGGTTTGGCAATTTCTACAGGGCAACGTAGACGTCGACAAATTATGAAACTGGACTCCCTGGAAAGCTTGGCAAGTCTACTTTCGAGATAAATTATCACCGCTCGCAGAAAAATTCATCTGACACCCGAAAACACAAAAATCCCAAAACTGTGCGAAATAGAACTTTTGGGCCATCGTGTGCTCTGGGTTTGGCAATTTCTACTGGGCAACGTAGACGTCGATAAATTATGAAACCGGACTCCCTGGAAAGCTTGGCAAGTCTACTTTCTAGAAAAATTATCACCGCTCGCAGAAAAATTCATCTGACACCCGAAAACACAAAAATCCAAAAACTGTCCGAAATAGAACTTTTGGGCCACCGTGTGGTATGGGTTTGGCAATTTCTACAGGGCAACGTAGATGTCGATAAATTATGAAACCGGACTCCCTGGAAAGCTTGGCAAGTCTACTTTCTAGAAAAATTATCCCCGCACGCAGAAAAATTCATCTGAGACCCGAAAACAGAAAAATCCCAAAACTGTCCGAAATGGAACTTTGGGGCCATCGTGTGGTCTGGGTTTGGCAATTTCTACAGGGCAACGTAGATGTCGATAAATTATGAAACCGGACTCCCTGGAAAGCTTGGCAAGTCTACTTTCTAGAAAAATTATCGACTCTCGCAGAAAAATTCATCTGAAACCCGAAAACACAAAAATCCCAAAACTGTCCGAAATAGAACTTTTGGACCACCGTGTGGTCTGGGTTTGGCAATTTCTACAGGGCAACGTAGATGTCGATAAATTATGAAACCGGACTCCCTGGAAAGCTTGGCAAGTCTCCTTTCCAAATAAATTATCGACTCACGCAGAAAAATTCATCTGAGACCCGAAAACAGAAAAATCCCAAAACTGTCCGAAATGGAACTTTGGGGCCATCGTGTGGTCTGGGTTTGGCAATTTCTACAGGGCAACGTAGATGTCGATAAATTATGAAACCGGACTCCCTGGAAAGCTTGGCAAGTCTACTTTCTAGAAAAATTATCGACTCTCGCAGAAAAATTCATCTGAAACCCGAAAACACAAAAATCCCAAAACTGTCCGAAATAGAACTTTTGGGCCACCGTGTGGTCTGGGTTTGGCAATTTCTACAGGGCAACGTAGATGTCGATAAATTATGAAACCGGACTCCCTAGAAAGCTTGGCAAGTCTCCTTTCCAAATAAATTATCGACTCACGCAGAAAAATTCATCTGAGACCCGAAAACACAAAAATCCCAAAACTGTCCGAAATGGAACTTTGGGGCCATCGTGTGGTCTGGGTTTGGCAATTTCTACAGGGCAACGTAGATGTCGATAAATTATGAAACCGGACTCCCTGGAAAGCTTGGCAAGTCTACTTTCTAGAAAAATTATCGACTCTCGCAGAAAAATTCATCTGAAACCCGAAAACACAAAAATCCCAAAACTGTCCGAAATAGAACTTTTGGGCCACCGTGTGGTCTGGGTTTGGCAATTTCTACAGGGCAACGTAGATGTCGATAAATTATGAAACCGGACTCCCTAGAAAGCTTGGCAAGTCTCCTTTCCAAATAAATTATCGACTCACGCAGAAAAATTCATCTGAGACCCGAAAACACAAAAATCCCAAAACTGTCCGAAATGGAACTTTGGGGCCATCGTGTGGTCTGGGTTTGGCAATTTCTACAGGGCAACGTAGAGGTCGATAAATTATGAAACCGGACTCCCTGGAAAGCTTGGCAAGTCTACTTTCGTGAAAAATTATCCCCGCTCGCAGAAAAATTCATCTGAGACCCGAAAACACAAAAATCTCAAAACTGTCCGAAATGGAACTTTGGGGCCATCGTGTGGCCTGGGTTTGGCAATTTCTACAGGGCAACGTAGATGTCGATAAATTATGAAACCGGACTCCCTGGAAAGCTTGGCATGTCTACTTTGCAGATAAATTATCACTGCTTCCAGAAAAATTCATCTGACACCCGAAAACACAAAAATACCAAAACTGTCCGAAATAGAACTTTTGGGCCACCGTGTGGTCTGGTTTTGGCAATTTCTACAGGGCAACGTAGACGTCGACAAATTATGAAACCGGACTCCCTAGAAAGCTTGGCAAGTCTACTTTCCAGATAAATTATCGCCGCTCCCAGAAAAATTCATCTGACACCGGAAAACACAAAAATCCCAAAACTGTCCGAAATGGAACTTTTGGGCCACCGTGTGGTCTGGGTTTGGCAATTTCTACAGGGCAACGTAGACGTCGACAAATTATGAAACTGGACTCCCTAGAAAGCTTGGCAAGTCTACTTTCGAGATAAATTATCACCGCTCGCAGAAAAATTCATCTGACACCCGAAAACACAAAAATCCCAAAACTGTGCGAAATAGAACTTTTGGGCCATCGTGTGCTCTGGGTTTGGCAATTTCTACTGGGCAACGTAGACGTCGATAAATTATGAAACCGGACTCCCTGGAAAGCTTGGCAAGTCTACTTTCTAGAAAAATTATCACCGCTCGCAGAAAAATTCATCTGACACCCGAAAACACAAAAATCCAAAAACTGTCCGAAATAGAACTTTTGGGCCACCGTGTGGTATGGGTTTGGCAATTTCTACAGGGCAACGTAGATGTCGATAAATTATGAAACCGGACTCCCTGGAAAGCTTGGCAAGTCTACTTTCTAGAAAAATTATCCCCGCACGCAGAAAAATTCATCTGAGACCCGAAAACAGAAAAATCCCAAAACTGTCCGAAATGGAACTTTGGGGCCATCGTGTGGTCTGGGTTTGGCAATTTCTACAGGGCAACGTAGATGTCGATAAATTATGAAACCGGACTCCCTGGAAAGCTTGGCAAGTCTACTTTCTAGAAAAATTATCGACTCTCGCAGAAAAATTCATCTGAAACCCGAAAACACAAAAATCCCAAAACTGTCCGAAATAGAACTTTTGGGCCACCGTGTGGTCTGGGTTTGGCAATTTCTACAGGGCAACGTAGATGTCGATAAATTATGAAACCGGACTCCCTAGAAAGCTTGGCAAGTCTCCTTTCCAAATAAATTATCGACTCACGCAGAAAAATTCATCTGAGACCCGAAAACACAAAAATCCCAAAACTGTCCGAAATGGAACTTTGGGGCCATCGTGTGGTCTGGGTTTGGCAATTTCTACAGGGCAACGTAGATGTCGATAAATTATGAAACCGGACTCCCTGGAAAGCTTGGCAAGTCTACTTTCTAGAAAAATTATCGACTCTCGCAGAAAAATTCATCTGAAACCCGAAAACACAAAAATCCCAAAACTGTCCGAAATAGAACTTTTGGGCCACCGTGTGGTCTGGGTTTGGCAATTTCTACAGGGCAACGTAGATGTCGATAAATTATGAAACCGGACTCCCTAGAAAGCTTGGCAAGTCTCCTTTCCAAATAAATTATCGACTCACGCAGAAAAATTCATCTGAGACCCGAAAACACAAAAATCCCAAAACTGTCCGAAATGGAACTTTGGGGCCATCGTGTGGTCTGGGTTTGGCAATTTCTACAGGGCAACGTAGAGGTCGATAAATTATGAAACCGGACTCCCTGGAAAGCTTGGCAAGTCTACTTTCGTGAAAAATTATCCCCGCTCGCAGAAAAATTCATCTGAGACCCGAAAACACAAAAATCTCAAAACTGTCCGAAATGGAACTTTGGGGCCATCGTGTGGCCTGGGTTTGGCAATTTCTACAGGGCAACGTAGATGTCGATAAATTATGAAACCGGACTCCCTGGAAAGCTTGGCATGTCTACTTTGCAGATAAATTATCACTGCTTCCAGAAAAATTCATCTGACACCCGAAAACACAAAAATACCAAAACTGTCCGAAATAGAACTTTTGGGCCACCGTGTGGTCTGGTTTTGGCAATTTCTACAGGGCAACGTAGACGTCGACAAATTATGAAACCGGACTCCCTAGAAAGCTTGGCAAGTCTACTTTCCAGATAAATTATCGCCGCTCCCAGAAAAATTCATCTGACACCGGAAAACACAAAAATCCCAAAACTGTCCGAAATGGAACTTTTGGGCCACCGTGTGGTCTGGGTTTGGCAATTTCTACAGGGCAACGTAGACGTCGACAAATTATGAAACTGGACTCCCTAGAAAGCTTGGCAAGTCTACTTTCGAGATAAATTATCACCGCTCGCAGAAAAATTCATCTGACACCCGAAAACACAAAAATCCCAAAACTGTGCGAAATAGAACTTTTGGGCCATCGTGTGCTCTGGGTTTGGCAATTTCTACTGGGCAACGTAGACGTCGATAAATTATGAAACCGGACTCCCTGGAAAGCTTGGCAAGTCTACTTTCTAGAAAAATTATCACCGCTCGCAGAAAAATTCATCTGACACCCGAAAACACAAAAATCCAAAAACTGTCCGAAATAGAACTTTTGGGCCACCGTGTGGTATGGGTTTGGCAATTTCTACAGGGCAACGTAGATGTCGATAAATTATGAAACCGGACTCCCTGGAAAGCTTGGCAAGTCTACTTTCTAGAAAAATTATCCCCGCACGCAGAAAAATTCATCTGAGACCCGAAAACAGAAAAATCCCAAAACTGTCCGAAATGGAACTTTGGGGCCATCGTGTGGTCTGGGTTTGGCAATTTCTACAGGGCAACGTAGATGTCGATAAATTATGAAACCGGACTCCCTGGAAAGCTTGGCAAGTCTACTTTCTAGAAAAATTATCGACTCTCGCAGAAAAATTCATCTGAAACCCGAAAACACAAAAATCCCAAAACTGTCCGAAATAGAACTTTTGGGCCACCGTGTGGTCTGGGTTTGGCAATTTCTACAGGGCAACGTAGATGTCGATAAATTATGAAACCGGACTCCCTAGAAAGCTTGGCAAGTCTCCTTTCCAAATAAATTATCGACTCACGCAGAAAAATTCATCTGAGACCCGAAAACAGAAAAATCCCAAAACTGTCCGAAATGGAACTTTGGGGCCATCGTGTGGTCTGGGTTTGGCAATTTCTACAGGGCAACGTAGATGTCGATAAATTATGAAACCGGACTCCCTGGAAAGCTTGGCAAGTCTACTTTCTAGAAAAATTATCGACTCTCGCAGAAAAATTCATCTGAAACCCGAAAACACAAAAATCCCAAAACTGTCCGAAATAGAACTTTTGGGCCACCGTGTGGTCTGGGTTTGGCAATTTCTACAGGGCAACGTAGATGTCGATAAATTATGAAACCGGACTCCCTAGAAAGCTTGGCAAGTCTCCTTTCCAAATAAATTATCGACTCACGCAGAAAAATTCATCTGAGACCCGAAAACACAAAAATCCCAAAACTGTCCGAAATGGAACTTTGGGGCCATCGTGTGGCCTGGGTTTGGCAATTTCTACAGGGCAACGTAGATGTCGATAAATTATGAAACCGGACTCCCTGGAAAGCTTGGCATGTCTACTTTGCAGATAAATTATCACTGCTTCCAGAAAAATTCATCTGACACCCGAAAACACAAAAATACCAAAACTGTCCGAAATAGAACTTTTGGGCCACCGTGTGGTCTGGTTTTGGCAATTTCTACAGGGCAACGTAGACGTCGACAAATTATGAAACCGGACTCCCTAGAAAGCTTGGCAAGTCTACTTTCCAGATAAATTATCGCCGCTCCCAGAAAAATTCATCTGACACCGGAAAACACAAAAATCCCAAAACTGTCCGAAATGGAACTTTTGGGCCACCGTGTGGTCTGGGTTTGGCAATTTCTACAGGGCAACGTAGACGTCGACAAATTATGAAACTGGACTCCCTAGAAAGCTTGGCAAGTCTACTTTCGAGATAAATTATCACCGCTCGCAGAAAAATTCATCTGACACCCGAAAACACAAAAATCCCAAAACTGTGCGAAATAGAACTTTTGGGCCATCGTGTGCTCTGGGTTTGGCAATTTCTACTGGGCAACGTAGACGTCGATAAATTATGAAACCGGACTCCCTGGAAAGCTTGGCAAGTCTACTTTCTAGAAAAATTATCACCGCTCGCAGAAAAATTCATCTGACACCCGAAAACACAAAAATCCAAAAACTGTCCGAAATAGAACTTTTGGGCCACCGTGTGGTATGGGTTTGGCAATTTCTACAGGGCAACGTAGATGTCGATAAATTATGAAACCGGACTCCCTGGAAAGCTTGGCAAGTCTACTTTCTAGAAAAATTATCCCCGCACGCAGAAAAATTCATCTGAGACCCGAAAACAGAAAAATCCCAAAACTGTCCGAAATGGAACTTTGGGGCCATCGTGTGGTCTGGGTTTGGCAATTTCTACAGGGCAACGTAGATGTCGATAAATTATGAAACCGGACTCCCTGGAAAGCTTGGCAAGTCTACTTTCTAGAAAAATTATCGACTCTCGCAGAAAAATTCATCTGAAACCCGAAAACACAAAAATCCCAAAACTGTCCGAAATAGAACTTTTGGGCCACCGTGTGGTCTGGGTTTGGCAATTTCTACAGGGCAACGTAGATGTCGATAAATTATGAAACCGGACTCCCTAGAAAGCTTGGCAAGTCTCCTTTCCAAATAAATTATCGACTCACGCAGAAAAATTCATCTGAGACCCGAAAACAGAAAAATCCCAAAACTGTCCGAAATGGAACTTTGGGGCCATCGTGTGGTCTGGGTTTGGCAATTTCTACAGGGCAACGTAGATGTCGATAAATTATGAAACCGGACTCCCTGGAAAGCTTGGCAAGTCTACTTTCTAGAAAAATTATCCCCGCACGCAGAAAAATTCAGCTGAGACCCGAAAACAAAAAAATCCCAAAACTGTCCGAAATGGAACTTTGGGGCCATCGTGTGGTCTGGATATGGCAATTTCTAGAGGGAAACGTAGATGTCAATAAATTATGAAACCAGACTCCCTAGAAAGCTTGGCAAGTCTCCTTTCCAAATAAATTATCGACTCTCGCAGAAAAATTCATCTGAAACCCGAAAACACAAAAATCCCAAAACTGTTCGAAATGGAACTTTTGGGCCACCGTGTGGTCTGGGTTTGGCAATTTCTACAGGGCAACGTAGACGTCGACAAATTATGAAACTGGACTCTCTAGAAAGCTTGGCAAGTCTACTTTCGAGATAAATTATCACCGCTCGCAGAAAAATTCATCTGACACCCGAAAACACAAAAATCCCAGAACTGTGCGAAATAGAACTTTTGGGCCATCGTGTGGTCTGGGTTTGGCAATTTCTACTGGGCAACGTATACGTCGATAAATTATGAAACCGGACTCCCTGGAAAGCTTGGCAAGTCTACTTTCTAGAAAAATTATCACCGCTCGCAGAAAAATTCATCTGACACCCGAAAACACAAAAATCCAAAAACTGTCCGAAATGGAACTTTTGGGCCACCGTGTGGTATGGGTTTGGCAATTTCTACAGGGCAACGTAGATGTCGATAAATTATGAAACCGGACTCCCTGGAAAGCTTGGCAAGTCTACTTTCTAGAAAAATTATCCCCGCACGCAGAAAAATTCATCTGAGACCCGAAAACAAAAAAATCCCAAAACTGTCCGAAATGGAACTTTGGGGACATCGTGTGGTCTGGATATGGCAATTTCTAGAGGGAAACGTAGATGTCAATAAATTATGAAACCGGACTCCCTAGAAAGCTTGGCAAGTCTCCTTTCCAAATAAATTATCGACTCTCGCAGAAAAATTCATCTGAAACCCGAAAACACAAAAATCCCAAAACTGTCCGAAATGGAACTTTTGGGCCACCGTGTGGTCTGGGTTTGGCAATTTCTACAGGGCAACGTAGACGTCGACAAATTATGAAACTGGACTCCCTAGAAAGCTTGGCAAGTCTACTTTCGAGATAAATTATCACCGCTCACAGAAAAATTCATCTGACACCCGAAAACACAAAAATCCCAAAACTGTGCGAAATAGAACTTTTGGGCCATCGTGTGGTCTGGGTTTGGCAATTTCTACTGGGCAACGTAGACGTCGATAAATTATGAAACTGGACTCCCTGGAAAGCTTGGCAAGTCTACTTTCTAGAAAAATTATCACCGCTCGCAGAAAAATTCATCTGAAACCCGAAAACACAAAAATCCCAAAACTGTCCGAAATAGAACTTTTGGGCCACCGTGTGGTCTGGGTTTGGCAATTTCTACAGGGCAACGTAGATGTCGATAAATTATGAAACCGGACTCCCTAGAAAGCTTGGCAAGTCTCCTTTCCAAATAAATTATCGACTCACGCAGAAAAATTCATCTGAGACCCGAAAACACAAAAATCCCAAAACTGTCCTAAATGGAACTTTGGGGCCATCGTGTGGTCTGGGTTTGGCAATTTCTACAGGGCAACGTAGATGTCGATAAATTATGAAACCGGACTCCCTGGAAAGCTTGGCAAGTCTACTTTCGTGAAAAATTATCCCCGCTCGCAGAAAAATTCATCTGAGACCCGAAAACACAAAAATCTCAAAACTGTCCGAAATGGAACTTTGGGGCCATCGTGTGGCCTGGGTTTGGCAATTTCTACAGGGCAACGTAGAGGTCGATAAATTATGAAACCGGACTCCCTGGAAAGCTTGGCATGTCTACTTTGCAGATAAATTATCACTGCTTCCAGAAAAATTCATCTGACACCCGAAAACACAAAAATACCAAAACTGTCCGAAATAGAACTTTTGGGCCACCGTGTGGTCTGGTTTTGGCAATTTCTACAGGGCAACGTAGACGTCGACAAATTATGAAACCGGACTCCCTAGAAAGCTTGGCAAGTCTACTTTCCAGATAAATTATCGCCGCTCCCAGAAAAATTCATCTGACACCGGAAAACACAAAAATCCCAAAACTGTCCGAAATGGAACTTTTGGGCCACCGTGTGGTCTGGGTTTGGCAATTTCTACAGGGCAACGTAGACGTCGACAAATTATGAAACTGGACTCCCTAGAAAGCTTGGCAAGTCTACTTTCGAGATAAATTATCACCGCTCGCAGAAAAATTCATCTGACACCCGAAAACACAAAAATCCCAAAACTGTGCGAAATAGAACTTTTGGGCCATCGTGTGCTCTGGGTTTGGCAATTTCTACTGGGCAACGTAGACGTCGATAAATTATGAAACCGGACTCCCTGGAAAGCTTGGCAAGTCTACTTTCTAGAAAAATTATCCCCGCACGCAGAAAAATTCATCTGAGACCCGAAAACAGAAAAATCCCAAAACTGTCCGAAATGGAACTTTGGGGCCATCGTGTGGTCTGGGTTTGGCAATTTCTACAGGGCAACGTAGATGTCGATAAATTATGAAACCGGACTCCCTGGAAAGCTTGGCAAGTCTACTTTCTAGAAAAATTATCGACTCTCGCAGAAAAATTCATCTGAAACCCGAAAACACAAAAATCCCAAAACTGTCCGAAATAGAACTTTTGGGCCACCGTGTGGTCTGGGTTTGGCAATTTCTACAGGGCAACGTAGATGTCGATAAATTATGAAACCGGACTCCCTAGAAAGCTTGGCAAGTCTCCTTTCCAAATAAATTATCGACTCACGCAGAAAAATTCATCTGAGACCCGAAAACACAAAAATCCCAAAACTGTCCGAAATGGAACTTTGGGGCCATCGTGTGGTCTGGGTTTGGCAATTTCTACAGGGCAACGTAGATGTCGATAAATTATGAAACCGGACTCCCTGGAAAGCTTGGCAAGTCTACTTTCTAGAAAAATTATCGACTCTCGCAGAAAAATTCATCTGAAACCCGAAAACACAAAAATCCCAAAACTGTCCGAAATAGAACTTTTGGGCCACCGTGTGGTCTGGGTTTGGCAATTTCTACAGGGCAACGTAGATGTCGATAAATTATGAAACCGGACTCCCTAGAAAGCTTGGCAAGTCTCCTTTCCAAATAAATTATCGACTCACGCAGAAAAATTCATCTGAGACCCGAAAACACAAAAATCCCAAAACTGTCCGAAATAGAACTTTTGGGCCACCGTGTGGTCTGGGTTTGGCAATTTCTACAGGGCAACGTAGATGTCGATAAATTATGAAACCGGACTCCCTAGAAAGCTTGGCAAGTCTCCTTTCCAAATAAATTATCGACTCACGCAGAAAAATTCATCTGAGACCCGAAAACACAAAAATCCCAAAACTGTCCGAAATGGAACTTTGGGGCCATCGTGTGGTCTGGGTTTGGCAATTTCTACAGGGCAACGTAGATGTCGATAAATTATGAAACCGGACTCCCTGGAAAGCTTGGCAAGTCTACTTTCGTGAAAAATTATCCCCGCTCGCAGAAAAATTCATCTGAGACCCGAAAACACAAAAATCTCAAAACTGTCCGAAATGGAACTTTGGGGCCATCGTGTGGCCTGGGTTTGGCAATTTCTACAGGGCAACGTAGATGTCGATAAATTATGAAACCGGACTCCCTGGAAAGCTTGGCATGTCTACTTTGCAGATAAATTATCACTGCTTCCAGAAAAATTCATCTGACACCCGAAAACACAAAAATACCAAAACTGTCCGAAATAGAACTTTTGGGCCACCGTGTGGTCTGGTTTTGGCAATTTCTACAGGGCAACGTAGACGTCGACAAATTATGAAACCGGACTCCCTAGAAAGCTTGGCAAGTCTACTTTCCAGATAAATTATCGCCGCTCCCAGAAAAATTCATCTGACACCGGAAAACACAAAAATCCCAAAACTGTCCGAAATGGAACTTTTGGGCCACCGTGTGGTCTGGGTTTGGCAATTTCTACAGGGCAACGTAGACGTCGACAAATTATGAAACTGGACTCCCTAGAAAGCTTGGCAAGTCTACTTTCGAGATAAATTATCACCGCTCGCAGAAAAATTCATCTGACACCCGAAAACACAAAAATCCCAAAACTGTGCGAAATAGAACTTTTGGGCCATCGTGTGCTCTGGGTTTGGCAATTTCTACTGGGCAACGTAGACGTCGATAAATTATGAAACCGGACTCCCTGGAAAGCTTGGCAAGTCTACTTTGCTGATAAATTATCACCGCTCGCAGAAAAATTCATCTGACACCCGAAAACACAAAAATCCCAAAACTGTCCGAAATGGAACTTTGGGGCCATCGTGTGGCCTGGGTTTGGCAATTTCTACAGGGCAACGTAGATGTCGATAAATTATGAAACCGGACTCCCTAGAAAGCTTGGCAAGTCTCCTTTCCAAATAAATTATCGACTCTCGCAGAAAAATTCATCTGAAACCCGAAAACACAAAAATCCCAAAACTGTCTAAAATAGAACTTTTGGGCCACCGTGTGGTCTGGGTTTGGCAATTTCTACAGGGCAACGTAGATGTCGATAAATTATGAAACCGGACTCCCTAGAAAGCTTGGCAAGTCTACTTTCTAGAAAAATTATCACCGCTCACAGAAAAATTCATCTGAAACCCGAAAACACAAAAATCCCAAAACTGTCCGAAATGGAACTTTTGGGCCACCGTGTGGTCTGGGTTTGGCAATTTCTACAGGGCAACGTAGACGTCGATAAATTATGAAACCGGACTCCCTGGAAAGCTTGGCAAGTCTACTTTGCTGATAAATTATCACCGCTCGCAGAAAAATTCATCTGACACCCGAAAACACAAAAATCCCAAAACTGTCCGAAATGGAACTTTTGGGCCACCGTGTGGTCTGGGTTTGGCAATTTCTACAGGGCAACGTAGACATCGATAAATTATGAAACTGGACTCCCTGGAATGCTTGGCAAGTCTACTTTCTAGAAAAATTATCACCGCTCGCAGAAAAATTCGTCTGAGACCCGAAAACACAAAAATCCCTAAACTGTCCGAAATGGAACTTTTGGGCCACCGTGTGGTCTGGGTTTGGCAATTTCTACAGGGCAACGTAGATGTCGATAAATTATGAAACCGGACTCCCTGGAAAGCTTGGCAAGTCTACTTTCTAGAAAAATTATCCCCGCACGCAGAAAAATTCATCTGAGACCCGAAAACAGAAAAATCCCAAAACTGTCCGAAATGGAACTTTGGGGCCATCGTGTGGTCTGGGTTTGGCAATTTCTACAGGGCAACGTAGATGTCGATAAATTATGAAACCGGACTCCCTGGAAAGCTTGGCAAGTCTACTTTCTAGAAAAATTATCCCCGCACGCAGAAAAATTCATCTGAGACCCGAAAACAAAAAAATCCCAAAACTGTCCGAAATGGAACTTTGGGGCCATCGTGTGGTCTGGATATGGCAATTTCTAGAGGGAAACGTAGATGTCAATAAATTATGAAACCGGACTCCCTAGAAAGCTTGGCAAGTCTCCTTTCCAAATAAATTATCGACTCTCGCAGAAAAATTCATCTGAAACCCGAAAACACAAAAATCCCAAAACTGTCCGAAATGGAACTTTTGGGCCACCGTGTGGTCTGGGTTTGGCAATTTCTACAGGGCAACGTAGACGTCGACAAATTATGAAACTGGACTCCCTAGAAAGCTTGGCAAGTCTACTTTCGAGATAAATTATCACCGCTCGCAGAAAAATTCATCTGACACCCGAAAACACAAAAATCCAAAAACTGTCCGAAATGGAACTTTTGGGCCACCGTGTGGTCTGGGTTTGGCAATTTCTACAGGGCAACGTAGATGTCGATAAATTATGAAACCGGACTCCCTGGAAAGCTTGGCAAGTCTACTTTCTAGAAAAATTATCACCGCTCGCAGAAAAATTCATCTGACACCCGAAAATACAAAAATCCAAAAACTGTCCGAAATGGAACTTTTGGGCCACCGTGTGGTATGGGTTTGGCAATTTCTACAGGGCAACGTAGATGTCGATAAATTATGAAACCGGACTCCCTGGAAAGCTTGGCAAGTCTACTTTCTAGAAAAATTATCCCCGCACGCAGAAAAATTCATCTGAGACCCGAAAACACAAAAATCCCAAAACTGTCCGAAATGGAACTTTGGGGCCATCGTGTGGTCTGGGTTTGGCAATTTCTACAGGGCAACGTAGATGTCGATAAATTATGAAACCGGACTCCCTGGAAAGCTTGGCAAGTCTACTTTCTAGAAAAATTATCCCCGCACGCAGAAAAATTCATCTGAGACCCGAAAACAAAAAAATCCCAAAACTGTCCGAAATAGAACTTTGGGGCCATCGTGTGGTCTGGATTTGGCAATTTCTAGAGGGAAACGTAGATGTCAATAAATTATGAAACCGGACTCCCTAGAAAGCTTGGCAAGTCTCCTTTCCAAATAAATTATCGACTCTCGCAGAAAAATTCATCTGAAACCCGAAAACACAAAAATCCCAAAACTGTCCGAAATAGAACTTTTGGGCCACCGTGTGGTCTGGGTTTGGCAATTTCTACAGGGCAACGTAGACGTCGACAAATTATGAAACCGGACTCCCTAGAAAGCTTGGCAAGTCTACTTTCGAGATAAATTATCACCGCTCGCAGAAAAATTCATCTGACACCCGAAAACACAAAAATCCCAAAACTGTGCGAAATAGAACTTTTGGGCCATCGTGTGGTCTGGGTTTGGCAATTTCTATTGGGCAACGTATACGTCGATAAATTATGAAACCGGACTCCCTGGAAAGCTTGGCAAGTCTACTTTCTAGAAAAATTATCACCGCTCGCAGAAAAATTCATCTGACACCCGAAAACACAAAAATCCAAAAACTGTCCGAAATGGAACTTTTGGGCCACCGTGTGGTATGGGTTTGGCAATTTCTACAGGGCAACGTAGATGTCGATAAATTATGAAACCGGACTCCCTGGAAAGCTTGGCAAGTCTACTTTCGTGAAAATTATCCCCGCTCGCAGAAAAATTCATCTGAGACCCGAAAACACAAAAATCCCAAAACTGTCCGAAATGGAACTTTGGGGCCATCGTGTGGCCTGGGTTTGGCAATTTCTACAGGGCAACGTAGATGTCGATAAATTATGAAACCGGACTCCCTGGAAAGCTTGGCATGTCTACTTTGCAGATAAATTATCACTGCTTCCAGAAAAATTCATCTGACACCCGAAAACACAAAAATACCAAAACTGTCCGAAATAGAACTTTTGGGCCACCGTGTGGTCTGGTTTTGGCAATTTCTACAGGGCAACGTAGACGTCGACAAATTATGAAACCGGACTCCCTAGAAAGCTTGGCAAGTCTACTTTCCAGATAAATTATCGCCGCTCCCAGAAAAATTCATCTGACACCGGAAAACACAAAAATCCCAAAACTGTCCGAAATAGAACTTTTGGGCCACCGTGTGGTCTGGGTTTGGCAATTTCTACAGGGCAACGTAGACGTCGACAAATTATGAAACTGGACTCCCTAGAAAGCTTGGCAAGTCTACTTTCGAGATAAATTATCACCGCTCGCAGAAAAATTCATCTGACACCCGAAAACACAAAAATCCCAAAACTGTGCGAAATAGAACTTTTGGGCCATCGTGTGCTCTGGGTTTGGCAATTTCTACTGGGCAACGTAGACGTCGATAAATTATGAAACCGGACTCCCTGGAAAGCTTGGCAAGTCTACTTTCTAGAAAAATTATCACCGCTCGCAGAAAAATTCATCTGACACCCGAAAACACAAAAATCCAAAAACTGTCCGAAATAGAACTTTTGGGCCACCGTGTGGTATGGGTTTGGCAATTTCTACAGGGCAACGTAGATGTCGATAAATTATGAAACCGGACTCCCTGGAAAGCTTGGCAAGTCTACTTTCTAGAAAAATTATCCCCGCACGCAGAAAAATTCATCTGAGACCCGAAAACAGAAAAATCCCAAAACTGTCCGAAATGGAACTTTGGGGCCATCGTGTGGTCTGGGTTTGGCAATTTCTACAGGGCAACGTAGATGTCGATAAATTATGAAACCGGACTCCCTGGAAAGCTTGGCAAGTCTACTTTCTAGAAAAATTATCGACTCTCGCAGAAAAATTCATCTGAAACCCGAAAACACAAAAATCCCAAAACTGTCCGAAATAGAACTTTTGGGCCACCGTGTGGTCTGGGTTTGGCAATTTCTACAGGGCAACGTAGATGTCGATAAATTATGAAACCGGACTCCCTAGAAAGCTTGGCAAGTCTCCTTTCCCAATAAATTATCGACTCACGCAGAAAAATTCATCTGAGACCCGAAAACACAAAAATCCCAAAACTGTCCGAAATGGAACTTTGGGGCCATCGTGTGGTCTGGGTTTGGCAATTTCTACAGGGCAACGTAGATGTCGATAAATTATGAAACCGGACTCCCTGGAAAGCTTGGCAAGTCTACTTTCGTGAAAAATTATCCCCGCTCGCAGAAAAATTCATCTGAGACCCGAAAACACAAAAATCTCAAAACTGTCCGAAATGGAACTTTGGGGCCATCGTGTGGCCTGGGTTTGGCAATTTCTACAGGGCAACGTAGATGTCGATAAATTATGAAACCGGACTCCCTGGAAAGCTTGGCATGTCTACTTTGCAGATAAATTATCACTGCTTCCAGAAAAATTCATCTGACACCCGAAAACACAAAAATACCAAAACTGTCCGAAATAGAACTTTTGGGCCACCGTGTGGTCTGGTTTTGGCAATTTCTACAGGGCAACGTAGACGTCGACAAATTATGAAACCGGACTCCCTAGAAAGCTTGGCAAGTCTACTTTCCAGATAAATTATCGCCGCTCCCAGAAAAATTCATCTGACACCGGAAAACACAAAAATCCCAAAACTGTCCGAAATGGAACTTTTGGGCCACCGTGTGGTCTGGGTTTGGCAATTTCTACAGGGCAACGTAGACGTCGACAAATTATGAAACTGGACTCCCTAGAAAGCTTGGCAAGTCTACTTTCGAGATAAATTATCACCGCTCGCAGAAAAATTCATCTGACACCCGAAAACACAAAAATCCCAAAACTGTGCGAAATAGAACTTTTGGGCCACCGTGTGGTCTGGGTTTGGCAATTTCTACAGGGCAACGTAGATGTCGATAAATTATGAAACCGGACTCCCTGGAAAGCTTGGCAAGTCTACTTTCTAGAAAAATTATCACCGCTCGCAGAAAAATTCATCTGACACCCGAAAACACAAAAATCCAAAAACTGTCCGAAATGGAACTTTTGGGCCACCGTGTGGTATGGGTTTGGCAATTTCTACAGGGCAACGTAGATGTCGATAAATTATGAAACCGGACTCCCTGGAAAGCTTGGCAAGTCTACTTTCTAGAAAAATTATCCCCGCACGCAGAAAAATTCATCTGAGACCCGAAAACACAAAAATCCCAAAACTGTCCGAAATGGAACTTTGGGGCCATCGTGTGGTCTGGGTTTGGCAATTTCTACAGGGCAACGTAGATGTCGATAAATTATGAAACCGGACTCCCTGGAAAGCTTGGCAAGTCTACTTTCTAGAAAAATTATCCCCGCACGCAGAAAAATTCATCTGAGACCCGAAAACAAAAAAATCCCAAAACTGTCCGAAATAGAACTTTGGGGCCATCGTGTGGTCTGGATTTGGCAATTTCTAGAGGGAAACGTAGATGTCAATAAATTATGAAACCGGACTCCCTAGAAAGCTTGGCAAGTCTCCTTTCCAAATAAATTATCGACTCTCGCAGAAAAATTCATCTGAAACCCGAAAACACAAAAATCCCAAAACTGTCCGAAATAGAACTTTTGGGCCACCGTGTGGTCTGGGTTTGGCAATTTCTACAGGGCAACGTAGACGTCGACAAATTATGAAACCGGACTCCCTAGAAAGCTTGGCAAGTCTACTTTCGAGATAAATTATCACCGCTCGCAGAAAAATTCATCTGACACCCGAAAACACAAAAATCCCAAAACTGTGCGAAATAGAACTTTTGGGCCATCGTGTGGTCTGGGTTTGGCAATTTCTATTGGGCAACGTATACGTCGATAAATTATGAAACCGGACTCCCTGGAAAGCTTGGCAAGTCTACTTTCTAGAAAAATTATCACCGCTCGCAGAAAAATTCATCTGACACCCGAAAACACAAAAATCCAAAAACTGTCCGAAATGGAACTTTTGGGCCACCGTGTGGTATGGGTTTGGCAATTTCTACAGGGCAACGTAGATGTCGATAAATTATGAAACCGGACTCCCTGGAAAGCTTGGCAAGTCTACTTTCGTGAAAAATTATCCCCGCTCGCAGAAAAATTCATCTGAGACCCGAAAACACAAAAATCCCAAAACTGTCCGAAATGGAACTTTGGGGCCATCGTGTGGCCTGGGTTTGGCAATTTCTACAGGGCAACGTAGATGTCGATAAATTATGAAACCGGACTCCCTGGAAAGCTTGGCATGTCTACTTTGCAGATAAATTATCACTGCTTCCAGAAAAATTCATCTGACACCCGAAAACACAAAAATACCAAAACTGTCCGAAATAGAACTTTTGGGCCACCGTGTGGTCTGGTTTTGGCAATTTCTACAGGGCAACGTAGACGTCGACAAATTATGAAACCGGACTCCCTAGAAAGCTTGGCAAGTCTACTTTCCAGATAAATTATCGCCGCTCCCAGAAAAATTCATCTGACACCGGAAAACACAAAAATCCCAAAACTGTCCGAAATGGAACTTTTGGGCCACCGTGTGGTCTGGGTTTGGCAATTTCTACAGGGCAACGTAGACGTCGACAAATTATGAAACTGGACTCCCTAGAAAGCTTGGCAAGTCTACTTTCGAGATAAATTATCACCGCTCGCAGAAAAATTCATCTGACACCCGAAAACACAAAAATCCCAAAACTGTGCGAAATAGAACTTTTGGGCCATCGTGTGCTCTGGGTTTGGCAATTTCTACTGGGCAACGTAGACGTCGATAAATTATGAAACCGGACTCCCTGGAAAGCTTGGCAAGTCTACTTTCTAGAAAAATTATCACCGCTCGCAGAAAAATTCATCTGACACCCGAAAACACAAAAATCCAAAAACTGTCCGAAATGGAACTTTTGGGCCACCGTGTGGTATGGGTTTGGCAATTTCTACAGGGCAACGTAGATGTCGATAAATTATGAAACCGGACTCCCTGGAAAGCTTGGCAAGTCTACTTTCTAGAAAAATTATCCCCGCACGCAGAAAAATTCATCTGAGACCCGAAAACAGAAAAATCCCAAAACTGTCCGAAATGGAACTTTGGGGCCATCGTGTGGTCTGGGTTTGGCAATTTCTACAGGGCAACGTAGATGTCGATAAATTATGAAACCGGACTCCCTGGAAAGCTTGGCAAGTCTACTTTCTAGAAAAATTATCCCCGCACGCAGAAAAATTCATCTGAGACCCGAAAACAAAAAAATCCCAAAACTGTCCGAAATAGAACTTTGGGGCCATCGTGTGGTCTGGATTTGGCAATTTCTAGAGGGAAACGTAGATGTCAATAAATTATGAAACCGGACTCCCTAGAAAGCTTGGCAAGTCTCCTTTCCAAATAAATTATCGACTCTCGCAGAAAAATTCATCTGAAACCCGAAAACACAAAAATCCCAAAACTGTCCGAAATAGAACTTTTGGGCCACCGTGTGGTCTGGGTTTGGCAATTTCTACAGGGCAACGTAGACGTCGACAAATTATGAAACCGGACTCCCTAGAAAGCTTGGCAAGTCTACTTTCGAGATAAATTATCACCGCTCGCAGAAAAATTCATCTGACACCCGAAAACACAAAAATCCCAAAACTGTGCGAAATAGAACTTTTGGGCCATCGTGTGGTCTGGGTTTGGCAATTTCTATTGGGCAACGTATACGTCGATAAATTATGAAACCGGACTCCCTGGAAAGCTTGGCAAGTCTACTTTCTAGAAAAATTATCACCGCTCGCAGAAAAATTCATCTGACACCCGAAAACACAAAAATCCAAAAACTGTCCGAAATGGAACTTTTGGGCCACCGTGTGGTATGGGTTTGGCAATTTCTACAGGGCAACGTAGATGTCGATAAATTATGAAACCGGACTCCCTGGAAAGCTTCGCAAGTCTACTTTCGTGAAAAATTATCCCCGCTCGCAGAAAAATTCATCTGAGACCCGAAAACACAAAAATCCCAAAACTGTCCGAAATGGAACTTTGGGGCCATCGTGTGGCCTGGGTTTGGCAATTTCTACAGGGCAACGTAGATGTCGATAAATTATGAAACTGGACTCCCTGGAAAGCTTGGCAAGTCTACTTTCTAGAAAAATTATCATCGCACGCAGAAAAATTCATCTGAGACCCGAAAACAGAAAAATCCCAAAACTGTCCGAAATAGAACTTTTGGGCCGCCGTGTGGTCTGGGTTTGGCAATTTCTACAGGGCAACGTAGATGTCGATAAATTATGAAACCGGACTCCCTGGAAAGCTTGGCAAGTCTACTTTCTAGAAAAATTATCCCCGCACGCAGAAAAATTCATCTGAGACCCGAAAACAGAAAAATCCCAAAACTGTCCGAAATGGAACTTTGGGGCCATCGTGTGGTCTGGATATGGCAATTTCTAGAGGGAAACGTAGATGTCAATAAATTATGAAACCGGACTCCCTAGAAAGCTTGGCAAGTCTCCTTTCCAAATAAATTATCGACTCTCGCAGAAAAATTCATCTGAAACCCGAAAACACAAAAATCCCAAAACTGTCCGAAATGGAACTTTTGGGCCACCGTGTGGTCTGGGTTTGGCAATTTCTACAGGGCAACGTAGACGTCGACAAATTATGAAACTGGACTCCCTAGAAAGCTTGGCAAGTCTACTTTCGAGATAAATTATCACCGCTCGCAGAAAAATTCATCTGACACCCTAAAACACAAAAATCCCAAAACTGTGCGAAATAGAACTTTTGGGCCATCGTGTGGTCTGGGTTTGGCAATTTCTACTGGGCAACGTAGACGTCGATAAATTATGAAACCGGACTCCCTGGAAAGCTTGGCAAGTCTACTTTCTAGAAAAATTATCACCGCTCGTAGAAAAATTCATCTGACACCCGAAAACACAAAAATCCAAAAACTGTCCGAAATGGAACTTTTGGGCCACCGTGTGGTATGGGTTTGGCAATTTCTACAGGGCAACGTAGATGTCGATAAATTATGAAACCGGACTCCCTGGAAAGCTTGGCAAGTCTACTTTCGTGAAAAATTATCCCCGCTCGCAGAAAAATTCATCTGAGACCCGAAAACACAAAAATCCCAAAACTGTCCGAAATGGAACTTTGGGGCCATCGTGTGGCCTGGGTTTGGCAATTTCTACAGGGCAACGTAGATGTCGATAAATTATGAAACCGGACTCCCTGGAAAGCTTGGCATGTCTACTTTGCAGATAAATTATCACTGCTTCCAGAAAAATTCATCTGACACCCGAAAACACAAAAATACCAAAACTGTCCGAAATAGAACTTTTGGGCCACCGTGTGGTCTGGCTTTGGCAATTTCTACAGGGCAACGTAGACGTCGATAAATTATGAAACCGGACTCCCTGGAAAGCTTGGCAAGTCTACTTTCTAGAAAAATTATCACCGCTCGTAGAAAAATTCATCTGACACCCGAAAACACAAAAATCCAAAAACTGTCCGAAATGGAACTTTTGGGCCACCGTGTGGTATGGGTTTGGCAATTTCTACAGGGCAACGTAGATGTCGATAAATTATGAAACCGGACTCCCTGGAAAGCTTGGCAAGTCTACTTTCGTGAAAAATTATCCCCGCTCGCAGAAAAATTCATCTGAGACCCGAAAACACAAAAATCCCAAAACTGTCCGAAATGGAACTTTGGGGCCATCGTGTGGCCTGGGTTTGGCAATTTCTACAGGGCAACGTAGATGTCGATAAATTATGAAACCGGACTCCCTGGAAAGCTTGGCATGTCTACTTTGCAGATAAATTATCACTGCTTCCAGAAAAATTCATCTGACAACCGAAAACACAAAAATACCAAAACTGTCCGAAATAGAACTTTTGGGCCACCGTGTGGTCTGGCTTTGGCAATTTCTACAGGGCAACGTAGACGTCGACAAATTATGAAACCGGACTCCCTAGAAAGCTTGGCAAGTCTACTTTCCAGATAAATTATCGCCGCTCCCAGAAAAATTCATCTGACACCGGAAAACACAAAAATCCCAAAACTGTCCGAAATGGAACTTTTGGGCCACCGTGTGGTCTGGGTTTGGCAATTTCTACAGGGCAACGTAGACGTCGACAAATTATGAAACCGGACTCCCTGGAAAGCTTGGCAAGTCTACTTTGCTGATAAATTATCACCGCTCGCAGAAAAATTCATCTGACACCCGAAAACACAAAAATCCCAAAACTGTCCGAAATGGAACTTTGGGGCCATCGTGTGGCCTGGGTTTGGCAATTTCTACAGGGCAACGTAGATGTCGATAAATTATGAAACCGGACTCCCTAGAAAGCTTGGCAAGTCTCCTTTCCAAATAAATTATCGACTCTCGCAGAAAAATTCATCTGAAACCCGAAAACACAAAAATCCCAAAACTGTCCGAAATAGAACTTTTGGGCCACCGTGTGCTGGGTTTGGCAATTTCTACAGGGCAACGTAGATGTCGATAAATTATGAAACCGGACTCCCTAGAAAGCTTGGCAAGTCTACTTTCTAGAAAAATTATCACCGCTCACAGAAAAATTCATCTGAAACCCGAAAACACAAAAATCCCAAAACTGTCCGAAATGGAACTTTTGGGCCACCGTGTGGTCTGGGTTTGGCAATTTCTACAGGGCAACGTAGACGTCGATAAATTATGAAACCGGACTCCCTGGAAAGCTTGGCAAGTCTACTTTGCTGATAAATTATCACCGCTCGCAGAAAAATTCATCTGACACCCGAAAACACAAAAATCCCAAAACTGTCCGAAATGGAACTTTTGGGCCACCGTGTGGTCTGGGTTTGGCAATTTCTACAGGGCAACGTAGACATCGATAAATTATGAAACTGGACTCCCTGGAATGCTTGGCAAGTCTACTTTCTAGAAAAATTATCACCGCTCGCAGAAAAATTCGTCTGAGACCCGAAAACACAAAAATCCCTAAACTGTCCGAAATGGAACTTTTGGGCCACCGTGTGGTCTGGGTTTGGCAATTTCTACAGGGCAACGTAGATGTCGATAAATTATGAAACCGGACTCCCTAGAAAGTTGGCAAGTCTACTTTGCAGATAAATTATCACCGCTCGGACAAAAATTCATCTGACACCCGAAAACATAAAAATCCCAAAACTGTCCGAAATGGAACTTTTGGGCCACCGTGTGGTCTGGGTTTGGCAATTTCTACAGGGCAACGTAGATGTCGATAAATTATGAAACCGGACTCCCTAGAAAGTTGGCAAGTCTACTTTGCAGATAAATTATCACCGCTCGGACAAAAATTTATCTGACACCCGAAAACACAAAAATCCCAAAACTGTCCGAAATGGAACTTTTGGGCCATCGTGTGGTATGGGTTTGGCAATTTCTGCAGGGCAACATAGATGTCGATAAATTATGAAACTGGACTCCCTGGAAATCTTGGCAAGTCTACTTTCTAGAAAAATTATCACCGCTCGCAAAAAAATTCATCTGACACCCGAAAACACAAAAATCCAAAAACTGTCCGAAATGGAACTTTTGGGCCACCGTGTGGTCTGGGTTTGGCAATTTCTACAGGGCAACGTAGATGTCGATAAATTATGAAACCGGACTCCCTGGAAAGCTTGGCAAGTCTACTTTCTAGAAAAATTATCCCCGCACGCAGAAAAATTCATCTGAGACCCGAAAACACAAAAATCCCAAAACTGTCCGAAATGGAACTTTGGGGCCATCGTGTGGTCTGGGTTTGGCAATTTCTACAGGGCAACGTAGATGTCGATAAATTATGAAACCGGACTCCCTGGAAAGCTTGGCAAGTCTACTTTCTAGAAAAATTATCATCGCACGCAGAAAAATTCATCTGAGACCCGAAAACACAAAAATCCCAAAACTGTCCGAAATGGAACTTTGGGGCCACCGTGTGGTCTGGGTTTGGCAATTTCTACAGGGCAACGTAGATGTCGATAAATTATGAAACCGGACTCCCTGGAAAGCTTGGCAAGTCTACTTTCTAGAAAAATTATCGACTCTCGCAGAAAAATTCATCTGAAACCCGAAAACACAAAAATCCCAAAACTGTCCGAAATAGAACTTTTGGGCCACCGTGTGGTCTGGGTTTGGCAATTTCTACAGGGCAACGTAGATGTCGATAAATTATGAAACCGGACTCCCTGGAAAGCTTGGCAAGTCTACTTTCTAGAAAAATTATCACCGCTCGCAGAAAAATTCATCTGACACCCGAAAACACAAAAATCCCAAAACTGTCCGAAATGGAACTTTGGGGCCATCGTGTGGCCTGGGTTTGGCAATTTCTACAGGGCAACGTAGATGTCGATAAATTATGAAACCGGACTCCCTGGAAAGCTTGGCATGTCTACTTTGCAGATAAATTATCACTGCTTCCAGAAAAATTCATCTGACACCCGAAAACACAAAAATACCAAAACTGTCCGAAATAGAACTTTGGGGCCATCGTGTGGTCTGGGTTTGGCAATTTCTACTGGGCAACGTAGACGTCGACAAATTATGAAACCGGACTCCCTAGAAAGCTTGGCAAGTCTACTTTCCAGATAAATTATCGCCGCTCCCAGAAAAATTCATCTGACACCGGAAAACACAAAAATCCCAAAACTGTCCGAAATGGAACTTTTGGGCCACCGTGTGGTCTGGGTTTGACAATTTCTACAGGGCAACGTAGACGTCGACAAATTATGAAACTGGACTCCCTAGAAAGCTTGGCAAGTCTACTTTCGAGATAAATTATCACCGCTCGCAGAAAAATTCATCTGACACCCGAAAACACAAAAATCCCAAAACTGTGCGAAATAGAACTTTTGGGCCATCGTGTGCTCTGGGTTTGGCAATTTCTACTGGGCAACGTAGACGTCGATAAATTATGAAACCGGACTCCCTGGAAAGCTTGGCAAGTCTACTTTCTAGAAAAATTATCACCGCTCGCAGAAAAATTCATCTGACACCCGAAAACACAAAAATCCAAAAACTGTCCGAAATGGAACTTTTGGGCCACCGTGTGGTATGGGTTTGGCAATTTCTACAGGGCAACGTAGATGTCGATAAATTATGAAACCGGACTCCCTGGAAAGCTTGGCAAGTCTACTTTCTAGAAAAATTATCCCCGCACGCAGAAAAATTCATCTGAGACCCGAAAACAGAAAAATCCCAAAACTGTCCGAAATGGAACTTTGGGGCCATCGTGTGGTCTGGGTTTGGCAATTTCTACAGGGCAACGTAGATGTCGATAAATTATGAAACCGGACTCCCTGGAAAGCTTGGCAAGTCTACTTTCTAGAAAAATTATCCCCGCACGAAGAAAAATTCATCTGAGACCCGAAAACAAAAAAATCCCAAAACTGTCCGAAATAGAACTTTGGGGCCATCGTGTGGTCTGGATTTGGCAATTTCTAGAGGGAAACGTAGATGTCAATAAATTATGAAACCGGACTCCCTAGAAAGCTTGGCAAGTCTCCTTTCCAAATAAATTATCGACTCTCGCAGAAAAATTCATCTGAAACCCGAAAACACAAAAATCCCAAAACTGTCCGAAATAGAACTTTTGGGCCACCGTGTGGTCTGGGTTTGGCAATTTCTACAGGGCAACGTAGACGTCGACAAATTATGAAACCGGACTCCCTAGAAAGCTTGGCAAGTCTACTTTCGAGATAAATTATCACCGCTCGCAGAAAAATTCATCTGACACCCGAAAACACAAAAATCCCAAAACTGTGCGAAATAGAACTTTTGGGCCATCGTGTGGTCTGGGTTTGGCAATTTCTATTGGGCAACGTATACGTCGATAAATTATGAAACCGGACTCCCTGGAAAGCTTGGCAAGTCTACTTTCTAGAAAAATTATCACCGCTCGCAGAAAAATTCATCTGACACCCGAAAACACAAAAATCCAAAAACTGTCCGAAATGGAACTTTTGGGCCACCGTGTGGTATGGGTTTGGCAATTTCTACAGGGCAACGTAGATGTCGATAAATTATGAAACCGGACTCCCTGGAAAGCTTGGCAAGTCTACTTTCGTGAAAAATTATCCCCGCTCGCAGAAAAATTCATCTGAGACCCGAAAACAGAAAAATCCCAAAACTGTCCGAAATGGAACTTTGGGGCCATCGTGTGGCCTGGGTTTGGCAATTTCTACAGGGCAACGTAGACGTCGACAAATTATGAAATTGGACTCCCTAGAAAGCTTGGCAAGTCTACTTTCGAGATAAATTATCACCGCTCGCAGAAAAATTCATCTGACACCCGAAACCACAAAAATCCCAAAACTGTGCGAAATAGAACTTTTGGGCCATCGTGTGGTCTGGGTTTGGCAATTTCTACTGGGCAACGTAGACGTCGATAAATTATGAAACCGGACTCCCTGGAAAGCTTGGCAAGTCTACTTTCTAGAAAAATTATCACCGCTCGCAGAAAAATTCATCTGACACCCGAAAACACAAAAATCCAAAAACTGTCCGAAATGGAACTTTTGGGCCACCGTGTGGTATGGGTTTGGCAATTTCTACAGGGCAACGTAGATGTCGATAAATTATGAAACCGGACTCCCTGGAAAGCTTGGCAAGTCTACTTTCTAGAAAAATTATCCCCGCACGCAGAAAAATTCATCTGAGACCCGAAAACACAAAAATCCCAAAACTGTCCGAAATGGAACTTTGGGGCCATCGTGTGGTCTGGGTTTGGCAATTTCTACAGGGCAACGTAGATGTCGATAAATTATGAAACCGGACTCCCTGGAAAGCTTGGCAAGTCTACTTTCTAGAAAAATTATCCCCGCACGCAGAAAAATTCATCTGAGACCCGAAAACAAAAAAATCCCAAAACTGTCCGAAATGGAACTTTGGGGCCATCGTGTGGTCTGGATATGGCAATTTCTAGAGGGAAACGTAGATGTCAATAAATTATGAAACCGGACTCCCTAGAAAGCTTGGCAAGTCTCCTTTCCAAATAAATTATCGACTCTCGCAGAAAAATTCATCTGAAACCCGAAAACACAAAAATCCCAAAACTGTCCGAAATGGAACTTTTGGGCCACCGTGTGGTCTGGGTTTGGCAATTTCTACAGGGCAACGTAGACCTCGACAAATTATGAAACTGGACTCCCTAGAAAGCTTGGCAAGTCTACTTTCGAGATAAATTATCACCGCTCGCAGAAAAATTCATCTGACACCCGAAAACACAAAAATCCCAAAACTGTGCGAAATAGAACTTTTGGGCCATCGTGTGGTCTGGGTTTGGCAATTTCTACTGGGCAACGTAGACGTCGATAAATTATGAAACCGGACTCCCTGGAAAGCTTGGCAAGTCTACTTTCTAGAAAAATTATCACCGCTCGCAGAAAAATTCATCTGACACCCGAAAACACAAAAATCCAAAAACTGTCCGAAATGGAACTTTTGGGCCACCGTGTGGTATGGGTTTGGCAATTTCTACAGGGCAACGTAGATGTCGATAAATTATGAAACCGGACTCCCTGGAAAGCTTGGCAAGTCTACTTTCGTGAAAAATTATCCCCGCTCGCAGAAAAATTCATCTGAGACCCGAAAACACAAAAATCCCAAAACTGTCCGAAATGGAACTTTGGGGCCATCGTGTGGCCTGGGTTTGGCAATTTCTACAGGGCAACGTAGATGTCGATAAATTATGAAACCGGACTCCCTGGAAAGCTTGGCATGTCTACTTTGCAGATAAATTATCACTGCTTCCAGAAAAATTCATCTGACACCCGAAAACACAAAAATACCAAAACTGTCCGAAATAGAACTTTTGGGCCACCGTGTGGTCTGGTTTTGGCAATTTCTACAGGGCAACGTAGACGTCGACAAATTATGAAACCGGACTCCCTAGAAAGCTTGGCAAGTCTACTTTCCAGATAAATTATCGCCGCTCCCAGAAAAATTCATCTGACACCGGAAAACACAAAAATCCCAAAACTGTCCGAAATGGAACTTTTGGGCCACCGTGTGGTCTGGGTTTGGCAATTTCTACAGGGCAACGTAGACGTCGACAAATTATGAAACTGGACTCCCTAGAAAGCTTGGCAAGTCTACTTTCGAGATAAATTATCACCGCTCGCAGAAAAATTCATCTGACACCCGAAAACACAAAAATCCCAAAACTGTGCGAAATAGAACTTTTGGGCCATCGTGTGCTCTGGGTTTGGCAATTTCTACTGGGCAACGTAGACGTCGATAAATTATGAAACCGGACTCCCTGGAAAGCTTGGCAAGTCTACTTTCTAGAAAAATTATCACCGCTCGCAGAAAAATTCATCTGACACCCGAAAACACAAAAATCCAAAAACTGTCCGAAATGGAACTTTTGGGCCACCGTGTGGTCTGGGTTTGGCAATTTCTACAGGGCAACGTAGATGTCGATAAATTATGAAACCGGACTCCCTGGAAAGCTTGGCAAGTCTACTTTCTAGAAAAATTATCCCCGCACGCAGAAAAATTCATCTGAGACCCGAAAACACAAAAATCCCAAAACTGTCCGAAATGGAACTTTGGGGCCATCGTGTGGTCTGGGTTTGGCAATTTCTACAGGGCAACGTAGATGTCGATAAATTATGAAACCGGACTCCCTGGAAAGCTTGGCAAGTCTACTTTCTAGAAAAATTATCGACTCTCGCAGAAAAATTCATCTGAAACCCGAAAACACAAAAATCCCAAAACTGTCCGAAATAGAACTTTTGGGCCACCGTGTGGTCTGGGTTTGGCAATTTCTACAGGGCAACGTAGATGTCGATAAATTATGAAACCGGACTCCCTGGAAAGCTTGGCAAGTCTACTTTCTAGAAAAATTATCACCGCTCGCAGAAAAATTCATCTGACACCCGAAAACACAAAAATCCAAAAACTGTCCGAAATGGAACTTTTGGGCCACCGTGTGGTATGGGTTTGGCAATTTCTACAGGGCAACGTAGATGTCGATAAATTATGAAACCGGACTCCCTGGAAAGCTTGGCAAGTCTACTTTCGTGAAAAATTATCCCCGCTCGCAGAAAAATTCATCTGAGACCCGAAAACACAAAAATCCCAAAACTGTCCGAAATGGAACTTTGGGGCCATCGTGTGGCCTGGGTTTGGCAATTTCTACAGGGCAACGTAGATGTCGATAAATTATGAAACCGGACTCCCTAGAAAGCTTGGCAAGTCTACTTTCCAGATAAATTATCGCCGCTCCCAGAAAAATTCATCTGACACCGGAAAACACAAAAATCCCAAAACTGTCCGAAATGGAACTTTTGGGCCACCGTGTGGTCTGGCTTTGGCAATTTCTACAGGGCAACGTAGACGTCGACAAATTATGAAACCGGACTCCCTAGAAAGCTTGGCAAGTCTACTTTCCAGATAAATTATCGCCGCTCCCAGAAAAATTCATCTGACACCGGAAAACACAAAAATCCCAAAACTGTCCGAAATGGAACTTTTGGGCCACCGTGTGGTCTGGGTTTGGCAATTTCTACAGGGCAACGTAGACGTCGACAAATTATGAAAATGGACTCCCTAGAAAGCTTGGCAAGTCTACTTTCGAGATAAATTATCACCGCTCGCAGAAAAATTCATCTGACACCCGAAAACACAAAAATCCCAAAACTGTGCGAAATAGAACTTTTGGGCCATCGTGTGCTCTGGGTTTGGCAATTTCTACTGGGCAACGTAGATGTCGATAAATTATGAAACCGGACTCCCTGGAAAGCTTGGCAAGTCTACTTTCTAGAAAAATTATCCCCGCACGCAGAAAAATTCATCTGAGACCCGAAAACAAAAAAATCCCAAAACTGTCCGAAATGGAACTTTGGGGCCATCGTGTGGTCTGGATATGGCAATTTCTAGAGGGAAACGTAGATGTCAATAAATTATGAAACCGGACTCCCTAGAAAGCTTGGCAAGTCTCCTTTCCAAATAAATTATCGACTCTCGCAGAAAAATTCATCTGAAACCCGAAAACACAAAAATCCCAAAACTGTCCGAAATGGAACTTTTGGGCCACCGTGTGGTCTGGGTTTGGCAATTTCTACAGGGCAACGTAGACGTCGACAAATTATGAAACTGGACTCCCTAGAAAGCTTGGCAAGTCTACTTTCGAGATAAATTATCACCGCTCGCAGAAAAATTCATCTGACACCCGAAAACACAAAAATCCCAAAACTGTGCGAAATAGAACTTTTGGGCCATCGTGTGGTCTGGGTTTGGCAATTTCTACTGGGCAACGTAGACGTCGATAAATTATGAAACCGGACTCCCTGGAAAGCTTGGCAAGTCTACTTTCTAGAAAAATTATCACCGCTCGCAGAAAAATTCATCTGACACCCGAAAACACAAAAATCCAAAAACTGTCCGAAATGGAACTTTTGGGCCACCATGTGGTATGGGTTTGGCAATTTCTACAGGGCAACGTAGATGTCGATAAATTATGAAACCGGACTCCCTGGAAAGCTTGGCAAGTCTACTTTCGTGAAAAATTATCCCCGCTCGCAGAAAAATTCATCTGAGACCCGAAAACACAAAAATCCCAAAACTGTCCGAAATGGAACTTTGGGGCCATCGTGTGGCCTGGGTTTGGCAATTTCTACAGGGCAACGTAGATGTCGATAAATTATGAAACCGGACTCCCTGGAAAGCTTGGCAAGTCTACTTTCTAGAAAAATTATCACCGCTCGCAGAAAAATTCATCTGACACCCGAAAACACAAAAATCCAAAAACTGTCCGAAATGGAACTTTTGGGCCACCGTGTGGTATGGGTTTGGCAATTTCTACAGGGCAACGTAGATGTCGATAAATTATGAAACCGGACTCCCTGGAAAGCTTGGCAAGTCTACTTTCGTGAAAAATTATCCCCGCTCGCAGAAAAATTCATCTGAGACCCGAAAACACAAAAATCCCAAAACTGTCCGAAATGGAACTTTGGGGCCATCGTGTGGCCTGGGTTTGGCAATTTCTACAGGGCAACGTAGATGTCGATAAATTATGAAACCGGACTCCCTGGAAAGCTTGGCATGTCTACTTTGCAGATAAATTATCACTGCTTCCAGAAAAATTCATCTGACACCCGAAAACACAAAAATACCAAAACTGTCCGAAATAGAACTTTTGGGCCACCGTGTGGTCTGGCTTTGGCAATTTCTACAGGGCAACGTAGACGTCGACAAATTATGAAACCGGACTCCCTAGAAAGCTTGGCAAGTCTACTTTCCAGATAAATTATCGCCGCTCCCAGAAAAATTCATCTGACACCGGAAAACACAAAAATCCCAAAACTGTCCGAAATGGAACTTTTGGGCCACCGTGTGGTCTGGGTTTGACAATTTCTACAGGGCAACGTAGACGTCGACAAATTATGAAACTGGACTCCCTAGAAAGCTTGGCAAGTCTACTTTCGAGATAAATTATCACCGCTCGCAGAAAAATTCATCTGACACCCGAAAACACAAAAATCCCAAAACTGTGCGAAATAGAACTTTTGGGCCATCGTGTGCTCTGGGTTTGGCAATTTCTACTGGGCAACGTAGACGTCGATAAATTATGAAACCGGACTCCCTGGAAAGCTTGGCAAGTCTACTTTCTAGAAAAATTATCACCGCTCGCAGAAAAATTCATCTGACACCCGAAAACACAAAAATCCAAAAACTGTCCGAAATGGAACTTTTGGGCCACCATGTGGTATGGGTTTGGCAATTTCTACAGGGCAACGTAGATGTCGATAAATTATGAAACCGGACTCCCTGGAAAGCTTGGCAAGTCTACTTTCGTGAAAAATTATCCCCGCACGCAGAAAAATTCATCTGAGACCCGAAAACAGAAAAATCCCAAAACTGTCCGAAATGGAACTTTGGGGCCATCGTGTGGTCTGGGTTTGGCAATTTCTACTGGGCAACGTAGACGTCGATAAATTATGAAACCGGACTCCCTGGAAAGCTTGGCAAGTCTACTTTCTAGAAAAATTATCACCGCTCGCAGAAAAATTCATCTGACACCCGAAAACACAAAAATCCAAAAACTGTCCGAAATGGAACTTTTGGGCCACCGTGTGGTATGGGTTTGGCAATTTCTACAGGGCAACGTAGATGTCGATAAATTATGAAACCGGACTCCCTGGAAAGCTTGGCAAGTCTACTTTCGTGAAAAATTATCCCCGCTCGCAGAAAAATTCATCTGAGACCCGAAAACACAAAAATCCCAAAACTGTCCGAAATGGAACTTTGGGGCCATCGTGTGGCCTGGGTTTGGCAATTTCTACAGGGCAACGTAGATGTCGATAAATTATGAAACCGGACTCCCTGGAAAGCTTGGCATGTCTACTTTGCAGATAAATTATCACTGCTTCCAGAAAAATTCATCTGACACCCGAAAACACAAAAATACCAAAACTGTCCGAAATAGAACTTTTGGGCCACCGTGTGGTCTGGCTTTGGCAATTTCTACAGGGCAACGTAGACGTCGACAAATTATGAAACCGGACTCCCTAGAAAGCTTGGCAAGTCTACTTTCCAGATAAATTATCGCCGCTCCCAGAAAAATTCATCTGACACCGGAAAACACAAAAATCCCAAAACTGTCCGAAATGGAACTTTTGGGCCACCGTGTGGTCTGGGTTTGGCAATTTCTACAGGGCAACGTAGACGTCGACAAATTATGAAAATGGACTCCCTAGAAAGCTTGGCAAGTCTACTTTCGAGATAAATTATCACCGCTCGCAGAAAAATTCATCTGACACCCGAAAACACAAAAATCCCAAAACTGTGCGAAATAGAACTTTTGGGCCATCGTGTGCTCTGGGTTTGGCAATTTCTACTGGGCAACGTAGATGTCGATAAATTATGAAACCGGACTCCCTGGAAAGCTTGGCAAGTCTACTTTCTAGAAAAATTATCCCCGCACGCAGAAAAATTCATCTGAGACCCGAAAACAAAAAAATCCCAAAACTGTCCGAAATGGAACTTTGGGGCCATCGTGTGGTCTGGATATGGCAATTTCTAGAGGGAAACGTAGATGTCAATAAATTATGAAACCGGACTCCCTAGAAAGCTTGGCAAGTCTCCTTTCCAAATAAATTATCGACTCTCGCAGAAAAATTCATCTGAAACCCGAAAACACAAAAATCCCAAAACTGTCCGAAATGGAACTTTTGGGCCACCGTGTGGTCTGGGTTTGGCAATTTCTACAGGGCAACGTAGACGTCGACAAATTATGAAACTGGACTCCCTAGAAAGCTTGGCAAGTCTACTTTCGAGATAAATTATCACCGCTCGCAGAAAAATTCATCTGACACCCGAAAACACAAAAATCCCAAAACTGTGCGAAATAGAACTTTTGGGCCATCGTGTGGTCTGGGTTTGGCAATTTCTACTGGGCAACGTAGACGTCGATAAATTATGAAACCGGACTCCCTGGAAAGCTTGGCAAGTCTACTTTCTAGAAAAATTATCACCGCTCGCAGAAAAATTCATCTGACACCCGAAAACACAAAAATCCAAAAACTGTCCGAAATGGAACTTTTGGGCCACCATGTGGTATGGGTTTGGCAATTTCTACAGGGCAACGTAGATGTCGATAAATTATGAAACCGGACTCCCTGGAAAGCTTGGCAAGTCTACTTTCGTGAAAAATTATCCCCGCTCGCAGAAAAATTCATCTGAGACCCGAAAACACAAAAATCCCAAAACTGTCCGAAATGGAACTTTGGGGCCATCGTGTGGCCTGGGTTTGGCAATTTCTACAGGGCAACGTAGATGTCGATAAATTATGAAACCGGACTCCCTGGAAAGCTTGGCAAGTCTACTTTCTAGAAAAATTATCACCGCTCGCAGAAAAATTCATCTGACACCCGAAAACACAAAAATCCAAAAACTGTCCGAAATGGAACTTTTGGGCCACCGTGTGGTATGGGTTTGGCAATTTCTACAGGGCAACGTAGATGTCGATAAATTATGAAACCGGACTCCCTGGAAAGCTTGGCAAGTCTACTTTCGTGAAAAATTATCCCCGCTCGCAGAAAAATTCATCTGAGACCCGAAAACACAAAAATCCCAAAACTGTCCGAAATGGAACTTTGGGGCCATCGTGTGGCCTGGGTTTGGCAATTTCTACAGGGCAACGTAGATGTCGATAAATTATGAAACCGGACTCCCTGGAAAGCTTGGCATGTCTACTTTGCAGATAAATTATCACTGCTTCCAGAAAAATTCATCTGACACCCGAAAACACAAAAATACCAAAACTGTCCGAAATAGAACTTTTGGGCCACCGTGTGGTCTGGCTTTGGCAATTTCTACAGGGCAACGTAGACGTCGACAAATTATGAAACCGGACTCCCTAGAAAGCTTGGCAAGTCTACTTTCCAGATAAATTATCGCCGCTCCCAGAAAAATTCATCTGACACCGGAAAACACAAAAATCCCAAAACTGTCCGAAATGGAACTTTTGGGCCACCGTGTGGTCTGGGTTTGACAATTTCTACAGGGCAACGTAGACGTCGACAAATTATGAAACTGGACTCCCTAGAAAGCTTGGCAAGTCTACTTTCGAGATAAATTATCACCGCTCGCAGAAAAATTCATCTGACACCCGAAAACACAAAAATCCCAAAACTGTGCGAAATAGAACTTTTGGGCCATCGTGTGCTCTGGGTTTGGCAATTTCTACTGGGCAACGTAGATGTCGATAAATTATGAAACCGGACTCCCTGGAAAGCTTGGCAAGTCTACTTTCTAGAAAAATTATCCCCGCACGCAGAAAAATTCATCTGAGACCCGAAAACAAAAAAATCCCAAAACTGTCCGAAATGGAACTTTGGGGCCATCGTGTGGTCTGGATATGGCAATTTCTAGAGGGAAACGTAGATGTCAATAAATTATGAAACCGGACTCCCTAGAAAGCTTGGCAAGTCTCCTTTCCAAATAAATTATCGACTCTCGCAGAAAAATTCATCTGAAACCCGAAAACACAAAAATCCCAAAACTGTCCGAAATGGAACTTTTGGGCCACCGTGTGGTCTGGGTTTGGCAATTTCTACAGGGCAACGTAGACGTCGACAAATTATGAAACTGGACTCCCTAGAAAGCTTGGCAAGTCTACTTTCGAGATAAATTATCACCGCTCGCAGAAAAATTCATCTGACACCCGAAAACACAAAAATCCCAAAACTGTGCGAAATAGAACTTTTGGGCCATCGTGTGGTCTGGGTTTGGCAATTTCTACTGGGCAACGTAGACGTCGATAAATTATGAAACCGGACTCCCTGGAAAGCTTGGCAAGTCTACTTTCTAGAAAAATTATCACCGCTCGCAGAAAAATTCATCTGACACCCGAAAACACAAAAATCCAAAAACTGTCCGAAATGGAACTTTTGGGCCACCGTGTGGTATGGGTTTGGCAATTTCTACAGGGCAACGTAGATGTCGATAAATTATGAAACCGGACTCCCTGGAAAGCTTGGCAAGTCTACTTTCGTGAAAAATTATCCCCGCTCGCAGAAAAATTCATCTGAGACCCGAAAACACAAAAATCCCAAAACTGTCCGAAATGGAACTTTGGGGCCATCGTGTGGCCTGGGTTTGGCAATTTCTACAGGGCAACGTAGATGTCGATAAATTATGAAACCGGACTCCCTGGAAAGCTTGGCATGTCTACTTTGCAGATAAATTATCACTGCTTCCAGAAAAATTCATCTGACACCCGAAAACACAAAAATACCAAAACTGTCCGAAATAGAACTTTTGGGCCACCGTGTGGTCTGGCTTTGGCAATTTCTACAGGGCAACGTAGACGTCGACAAATTATGAAACCGGACTCCCTAGAAAGCTTGGCAAGTCTACTTTCCAGATAAATTATCGCCGCTCCCAGAAAAATTCATCTGACACCGGAAAACACAAAAATCCCAAAACTGTCCGAAATGGAACTTTTGGGCCACCGTGTGGTCTGGGTTTGGCAATTTCTACAGGGCAACGTAGACGTCGACAAATTATGAAACTGGACTCCCTAGAAAGCTTGGCAAGTCTACTTTCGAGATAAATTATCACCGCTCGCAGAAAAATTCATCTGACACCCGAAAACACAAAAATCCCAAAACTGTGCGAAATAGAACTTTTGGGCCATCGTGTGCTCTGGGTTTGGCAATTTCTACTGGGCAACGTAGACGTCGATAAATTATGAAACCGGACTCCCTGGAAAGCTTGGCAAGTCTACTTTCTAGAAAAATTATCACCGCTCGCAGAAAAATTCATCTGACACCCGAAAACACAAAAATCCAAAAACTGTCCGAAATGGAACTTTTGGGCCACCGTGTGGTATGGGTTTGGCAATTTCTACAGGGCAACGTAGATGTCGATAAATTATGAAACCGGACTCCCTGGAAAGCTTGGCAAGTCTACTTTCTAGAAAAATTATCCCCGCACGCAGAAAAATTCATCTGAGACCCGAAAACACAAAAATCCCAAAACTGTCCGAAATGGAACTTTGGGGCCATCGTGTGGTCTGGGTTTGGCAATTTCTACAGGGCAACGTAGATGTCGATAAATTATGAAACCGGACTCCCTGGAAAGCTTGGCAAGTCTACTTTCTAGAAAAATTATCATCGCACGCAGAAAAATTCATCTGAGACCCGAAAACAGAAAAATCCCAAAACTGTCCGAAATAGAACTTTTGGGCCACCGTGTGGTCTGGGTTTGGCAATTTCTACAGGGCAACGTAGAGGTCGATAAATTATGAAACCGGACTCCCTGGAAAGCTTGGCAAGTCTACTTTCTAGAAAAATTATCCCCGCACGCAGAAAAATTCATCTGAGACCCGAAAACAGAAAAATCCCAAAACTGTCCGAAATGGAACTTTGGGGCCATCGTGTGGTCTGGGTTTGGCAATTTCTACTGGGCAACGTAGACGTCATTAAATTATGAAACCGGACTCCCTGGAAAGCTTGGCAAGTCTACTTTCTAGAAAAATTATCACCGCTCGCAGAAAAATTCATCTGACACCCGAAAACACAAAAATCCAAAAACTGTCCGAAATGGAACTTTTGGGCCACCGTGTGGTATGGGTTTGGCAATTTCTACAGGGCAACGTAGATGTCGATAAATTATGAAACCGGACTCCCTGGAAAGCTTGGCAAGTCTACTTTCGTGAAAAATTATCCCCGCTCGCAGAAAAATTCATCTGAGACCCGAAAACACAAAAATCCCAAAACTGTCCGAAATGGAACTTTGGGGCCATCGTGTGGCCTGGGTTTGGCAATTTCTACAGGGCAACGTAGATGTCGATAAATTATGAAACCGGACTCCCTGGAAAGCTTGGCATGTCTACTTTGCAGATAAATTATCACTGCTTCCAGAAAAATTCATCTGACACCCGAAAACACAAAAATACCAAAACTGTCCGAAATAGAACTTTTGGGCCACCGTGTGGTCTGGCTTTGGCAATTTCTACAGGGCAACGTAGACGTCGACAAATTATGAAACCGGACTCCCTGGAAAGCTTGGCAAGTCTACTTTCTAGAAAAATTATCATCGCACGCAGAAAAATTCATCTGAGACCCGAAAACAGAAAAATCCCAAAACTGTCCGAAATGGAACTTTGGGGCCATCGTGTGGTCTGGGTTTGGCAATTTCTACAGGGCAACGTAGATGTCGATAAATTATGAAACCGGACTCCCTGGAAAGCTTGGCAAGTCTACTTTCGAGATAAATTATCACCGCTCGCAGAAAAATTCATCTGACACCCGAAAACACAAAAATCCCAAAACTGTGCGAAATAGAACTTTTGGGCCATCGTGTGCTCTGGGTTTGGCAATTTCTACTGGGCAACGTAGACGTCGATAAATTATGAAACCGGACTCCCTGGAAAGCTTGGCAAGTCTACTTTGCTGATAAATTATCACCGCTCGCAGAAAAATTCATCTGACACCCGAAAACACAAAAATCCCAAAACTGTCCGAAATGGAACTTTGGGGCCATCGTGTGGCCTGGGTTTGGCAATTTCTACAGGGCAACGTAGATGTCGATAAATTATGAAACCGGACTCCCTAGAAAGCTTGGCAAGTCTCCTTTCCAAATAAATTATCGACTCTCGCAGAAAAATTCATCTGAAACCCGAAAACACAAAAATCCCAAAACTGTCCGAAATAGAACTTTTGGGCCACCGTGTGGTCTGGGTTTGGCAATTTCTACAGGGCAACGTAGATGTCGATAAATTATGAAACCGGACTCCCTAGAAAGCTTGGCAAGTCTACTTTCTAGAAAAATTATCACCGCTCACAGAAAAATTCATCTGACACCCGAAAACACAAAAATACCAAAACTGTCCGAAATAGAACTTTTGGGCCACCGTGTGGTCTGGTTTTGGCAATTTCTACAGGGCAACGTAGACGTCGACAAATTATGAAACCGGACTCCCTAGAAAGCTTGGCAAGTCTACTTTCGAGATAAATTATCACCGCTCGCAGAAAAATTCATCTGACACCCGAAAACACAAAAATCCCAAAACTGTGCGAAATAGAACTTTTGGGCCATCGTGTGCTCTGGGTTTGGCAATTTCTACTGGGCAACGTAGACGTCGATAAATTATGAAACCGGACTCCCTGGAAAGCTTGGCAAGTCTACTTTGCTGATAAATTATCACCGCTCGCAGAAAAATTCATCTGACACCCGAAAACACAAAAATCCCAAAACTGTCCGAAATGGAACTTTGGGGCCATCGTGTGGCCTGGGTTTGGCAATTTCTACAGGGCAACGTAGATGTCGATAAATTATGAAACCGGACTCCCTGGAAAGCTTGGCAAGTCTACTTTCTAGAAAAATTATCATCGCACGCAGAAAAATTCATCTGAGACCCGAAAACAGAAAAATCCCAAAACTGTCCGAAATGGAACTTTGGGGCCATCGTGTGGTCTGGGTTTGGCAATTTCTACAGGGCAACGTAGATGTCGATAAATTATGAAACCGGACTCCCTGGAAAGCTTGGCAAGTCTACTTTCGTGAAAAATTATCCCCGCTCGCAGAAAAATTCATCTGAGACCCGAAAACACAAAAATCTCAAAACTGTCCGAAATGGAACTTTGGGGCCATCGTGTGGCCTGGGTTTGGCAATTTCTACAGGGCAACGTAGATGTCGATAAATTATGAAACCGGACTCCCTGGAAAGCTTGGCATGTCTACTTTGCAGATAAATTATCACTGCTTCCAGAAAAATTCATCTGACACCCGAAAACACAAAAATACCAAAACTGTCCGAAATAGAACTTTTGGGCCACCGTGTGGTCTGGTTTTGGCAATTTCTACAGGGCAACGTAGACGTCGACAAATTATGAAACCGGACTCCCTAGAAAGCTTGGCAAGTCTACTTTCCAGATAAATTATCGCCGCTCCCAGAAAAATTCATCTGACACCGGAAAACACAAAAATCCCAAAACTGTCCGAAATGGAACTTTTGGGCCACCGTGTGGTCTGGGTTTGGCAATTTCTACAGGGCAACGTAGACGTCGACAAATTATGAAACTGGACTCCCTAGAAAGCTTGGCAAGTCTACTTTCGAGATAAATTATCACCGCTCGCAGAAAAATTCATCTGACACCCGAAAACACAAAAATCCCAAAACTGTGCGAAATAGAACTTTTGGGCCATCGTGTGCTCTGGGTTTGGCAATTTCTACTGGGCAACGTAGACGTCGATAAATTATGAAACCGGACTCCCTGGAAAGCTTGGCAAGTCTACTTTCTAGAAAAATTATCACCGCTCGCAGAAAAATTCATCTGACACCCGAAAACACAAAAATCCAAAAACTGTCCGAAATGGAACTTTTGGGCCACCGTGTGGTATGGGTTTGACAATTTCTACAGGGCAACGTAGATGTCGATAAATTATGAAACCGGACTCCCTGGAAAGCTTGGCAAGTCTACTTTCTAGAAAAATTATCCCCGCACGCAGAAAAATTCATCTGAGACCCGAAAACAGAAAAATCCCAAAACTGTCCGAAATGGAACTTTGGGGCCATCGTGTGGTCTGGGTTTGGCAATTTCTACAGGGCAACGTAGATGTCGATAAATTATGAAACCGGACTCCCTGGAAAGCTTGGCAAGTCTACTTTCTAGAAAAATTATCGACTCTCGCAGAAAAATTCATCTGAAACCCGAAAACACAAAAATCCCAAAACTGTCCGAAATAGAACTTTTGGGCCACCGTGTGGTCTGGGTTTGGCAATTTCTACAGGGCAACGTAGATGTCGATAAATTATGAAACCGGACTCCCTGGAAAGCTTGGCAAGTCTACTTTCTAGAAAAATTATCCCCGCACGCAGAAAAATTCATCTGAGACCCGAAAACAGAAAAATCCCAAAACTGTCCGAAATGGAACTTTGGGGCCATCGTGTGGTCTGGGTTTGGCAATTTCTACTGGGCAACGTAGACGTCGATAAATTATGAAACCGGACTCCCTGGAAAGCTTGGCAAGTCTACTTTCTAGAAAAATTATCACCGCTCGCAGAAAAATTCATCTGACACCCGAAAACACAAAAATCCAAAAACTGTCCGAAATGGAACTTTTGGGCCACCGTGTGGTATGGGTTTGGCAATTTCTACAGGGCAACGTAGATGTCGATAAATTATGAAACCGGACTCCCTGGAAAGCTTGGCAAGTCTACTTTCGTGAAAAATTATCCCCGCTCGCAGAAAAATTCATCTGAGACCCGAAAACACAAAAATCCCAAAACTGTCCGAAATGGAACTTTGGGGCCATCGTGTGGCCTGGGTTTGGCAATTTCTACAGGGCAACGTAGATGTCGATAAATTATGAAACCGGACTCCCTGGAAAGCTTGGCATGTCTACTTTGCAGATAAATTATCACTGCTTCCAGAAAAATTCATCTGACACCCGAAAACACAAAAATACCAAAACTGTCCGAAATAGAACTTTTGGGCCACCGTGTGGTCTGGCTTTGGCAATTTCTACAGGGCAACGTAGACGTCGACAAATTATGAAACCGGACTCCCTAGAAAGCTTGGCAAGTCTACTTTCCAGATAAATTATCGCCGCTCCCAGAAAAATTCATCTGACACCGGAAAACACAAAAATCCCAAAACTGTCCGAAATGGAACTTTTGGGCCACCGTGTGGTCTGGGTTTGACAATTTCTACAGGGCAACGTAGACGTCGACAAATTATGAAACTGGACTCCCTAGAAAGCTTGGCAAGTCTACTTTCGAGATAAATTATCACCGCTCGCAGAAAAATTCATCTGACACCCGAAAACACAAAAATCCCAAAACTGTGCGAAATAGAACTTTTGGGCCATCGTGTGCTCTGGGTTTGGCAATTTCTACTGGGCAACGTAGACGTCGATAAATTATGAAACCGGACTCCCTGGAAAGCTTGGCAAGTCTACTTTCTAGAAAAATTATCACCGCTCGCAGAAAAATTCATCTGACACCCGAAAACACAAAAATCCAAAAACTGTCCGAAATGGAACTTTTGGGCCACCGTGTGGTATGGGTTTGGCAATTTCTACAGGGCAACGTAGATGTCGATAAATTATGAAACCGGACTCCCTGGAAAGCTTGGCAAGTCTACTTTCTAGAAAAATTATCCCCGCACGCAGAAAAATTCATCTGAGACCCGAAAACACAAAAATCCCAAAACTGTCCGAAATGGAACTTTGGGGCCATCGTGTGGTCTGGGTTTGGCAATTTCTACAGGGCAACGTAGATGTCGATAAATTATGAAACCGGACTCCCTGGAAAGCTTGGCAAGTCTACTTTCTAGAAAAATTATCCCCGCACGCAGAAAAATTCATCTGAGACCCGAAAACAAAAAAATCCCAAAACTGTCCGAAATGGAACTTTGGGGCCATCGTGTGGTCTGGATATGGCAATTTCTAGAGGGAAACGTAGATGTCAATAAATTATGAAACCGGACTCCCTCGAAAGCTTGGCAAGTCTCCTTTCCAAATAAATTATCGACTCTCGCAGAAAAATTCATCTGAAACCCGAAAACACAAAAATCCCAAAACTGTGCGAAATGGAACTTTTGGGCCACCGTGTGGTCTGGGTTTGGCAATTTCTACAGGGCAACGTAGACGTCGACAAATTATGAAAGTGGACTCCCTAGAAAGCTTGGCAAGTCTACTTTCGAGATAAATTATCACCGCTCGCAGAAAAATTCATCTGACACCCGAAACCACAAAAATCCCAAAACTGTGCGAAATAGAACTTTTGGGCCATCGTGTGGTCTGGGTTTGGCAATTTCTACTGGGCAACGTAGACGTCGATAAATTATGAAACCGGACTCCCTGGAAAGCTTGGCAAGTCTACTTTCTAGAAAAATTATCACCGCTCGCAGAAAAATTCATCTGACACCCGAAAACACAAAAATCCAAAAACTGTCCGAAATGGAACTTTTGGGCCACCGTGTGGTATGGGTTTGGCAATTTCTACAGGGCAACGTAGATGTCGATAAATTATGAAACCGGACTCCCTGGAAAGCTTGGCAAGTCTACTTTCTAGAAAAATTATCCCCGCACGCAGAAAAATTCATCTGAGACCCGAAAACACAAAAATCCCAAAACTGTCCGAAATGGAACTTTGGGGCCATCGTGTGGTCTGGGTTTGGCAATTTCTACAGGGCAACGTAGATGTCGATAAATTATGAAACTGGACTCCCTGGAAAGCTTGGCAAGTCTACTTTCTAGAAAAATTATCATCGCACGCAGAAAAATTCATCTGAGACCCGAAAACAGAAAAATCCCAAAACTGTCCGAAATAGAACTTTTGGGCCGCCGTGTGGTCTGGGTTTGGCAATTTCTACAGGGCAACGTAGATGTCGATAAATTATGAAACCGGACTCCCTGGAAAGCTTGGCAAGTCTACTTTCTAGAAAAATTATCCCCGCACGCAGAAAAATTCATCTGAGACCCGAAAACAGAAAAATCCCAAAACTGTCCGAAATGGAACTTTGGGGCCATCGTGTGGTCTGGATATGGCAATTTCTAGAGGGAAACGTAGATGTCAATAAATTATGAAACCGGACTCCCTAGAAAGCTTGGCAAGTCTCCTTTCCAAATAAATTATCGACTCTCGCAGAAAAATTCATCTGAAACCCGAAAACACAAAAATCCCAAAACTGTCCGAAATGGAACTTTTGGGCCACCGTGTGGTCTGGGTTTGGCAATTTCTACAGGGCAACGTAGACGTCGACAAATTATGAAACTGGACTCCCTAGAAAGCTTGGCAAGTCTACTTTCGAGATAAATTATCACCGCTCGCAGAAAAATTCATCTGACACCCTAAAACACAAAAATCCCAAAACTGTGCGAAATAGAACTTTTGGGCCATCGTGTGGTCTGGGTTTGGCAATTTCTACTGGGCAACGTAGACGTCGATAAATTATGAAACCGGACTCCCTGGAAAGCTTGGCAAGTCTACTTTCTAGAAAAATTATCACCGCTCGTAGAAAAATTCATCTGACACCCGAAAACACAAAAATCCAAAAACTGTCCGAAATGGAACTTTTGGGCCACCGTGTGGTATGGGTTTGGCAATTTCTACAGGGCAACGTAGATGTCGATAAATTATGAAACCGGACTCCCTGGAAAGCTTGGCAAGTCTACTTTCGTGAAAAATTATCCCCGCTCGCAGAAAAATTCATCTGAGACCCGAAAACACAAAAATCCCAAAACTGTCCGAAATGGAACTTTGGGGCCATCGTGTGGCCTGGGTTTGGCAATTTCTACAGGGCAACGTAGATGTCGATAAATTATGAAACCGGACTCCCTGGAAAGCTTGGCATGTCTACTTTGCAGATAAATTATCACCGCTCGTAGAAAAATTCATCTGACACCCGAAAACACAAAAATCCAAAAACTGTCCGAAATGGAACTTTTGGGCCACCGTGTGGTATGGGTTTGGCAATTTCTACAGGGCAACGTAGATGTCGATAAATTATGAAACCGGACTCCCTGGAAAGCTTGGCAAGTCTACTTTCGTGAAAAATTATCCCCGCTCGCAGAAAAATTCATCTGAGACCCGAAAACACAAAAATCCCAAAACTGTCCGAAATGGAACTTTGGGGCCATCGTGTGGCCTGGGTTTGGCAATTTCTACAGGGCAACGTAGATGTCGATAAATTATGAAACCGGACTCCCTGGAAAGCTTGGCAAGTCTACTTTCGTGAAAAATTATCCCCGCTCGCAGAAAAATTCATCTGAGACCCGAAAACACAAAAATCCCAAAACTGTCCGAAATGGAACTTTGGGGCCATCGTGTGGCCTGGGTTTGGCAATTTCTACAGGGCAACGTAGATGTCGATAAATTATGAAACCGGACTCCCTGGAAAGCTTGGCATGTCTACTTTGCAGATAAATTATCACTGCTTCCAGAAAAATTCATCTGACAACCGAAAACACAAAAATACCAAAACTGTCCGAAATAGAACTTTTGGGCCACCGTGTGGTCTGGCTTTGGCAATTTCTACAGGGCAACATAGACGTCGACAAATTATGAAACCGGACTCCCTAGAAAGCTTGGCAAGTCTACTTTCCAGATAAATTATCGCCGCTCCCAGAAAAATTCATCTGACACCGGAAAACACAAAAATCCCAAAACTGTCCGAAATGGAACTTTTGGGCCACCGTGTGGTCTGGGTTTGGCAATTTCTACAGGGCAACGTAGACGTCGACAAATTATGAAACCGGACTCCCTGGAAAGCTTGGCAAGTCTACTTTGCTGATAAATTATCACCGCTCGCAGAAAAATTCATCTGACACCCGAAAACACAAAAATCCCAAAACTGTCCGAAATGGAACTTTGGGGCCATCGTGTGGCCTGGGTTTGGCAATTTCTACAGGGCAACGTAGATGTCGATAAATTATGAAACCGGACTCCCTAGAAAGCTTGGCAAGTCTCCTTTCCAAATAAATTATCGACTCTCGCAGAAAAATTCATCTGAAACCCGAAAACACAAAAATCCCAAAACTGTCCGAAATAGAACTTTTGGGCCACCGTGTGCTGGGTTTGGCAATTTCTACAGGGCAACGTAGATGTCGATAAATTATGAAACCGGACTCCCTAGAAAGCTTGGCAAGTCTACTTTCTAGAAAAATTATCACCGCTCACAGAAAAATTCATCTGAAACCCGAAAACACAAAAATCCCAAAACTGTCCGAAATGGAACTTTTGGGCCACCGTGTGGTCTGGGTTTGGCAATTTCTACAGGGCAACGTCGTCGATAAATTATGAAACCGGACTCCCTGGAAAGCTTGGCAAGTCTACTTTGCTGATAAATTATCACCGCTCGCAGAAAAATTCATCTGACACCCGAAAACACAAAAATCCCAAAACTGTCCGAAATGGAACTTTTGGGCCACCGTGTGGTCTGGGTTTGGCAATTTCTACAGGGCAACGTAGACATCGATAAATTATGAAACTGGACTCCCTGGAATGCTTGGCAAGTCTACTTTCTAGAAAAATTATCACCGCTCGCAGAAAAATTCGTCTGAGACCCGAAAACACAAAAATCCCTAAACTGTCCGAAATGGAACTTTTGGGCCACCGTGTGGTCTGGGTTTGGCAATTTCTACAGGGCAACGTAGATGTCGATAAATTATGAAACCGGACTCCCTAGAAAGTTGGCAAGTCTACTTTGCAGATAAATTATCACCGCTCGGACAAAAATTCATCTGACACCCGAAAACATAAAAATCCCAAAACTGTCCGAAATGGAACTTTTGGGCCACCGTGTGGTCTGGGTTTGGCAATTTCTACAGGGCAACGTAGATGTCGATAAATTATGAAACCGGACTCCCTAGAAAGTTGGCAAGTCTACTTTGCAGATAAATTATCACCGCTCGGACAAAAATTTATCTGACACCCGAAAACACAAAAATCCCAAAACTGTCCGAAATGGAACTTTTGGGCCATCGTGTGGTATGGGTTTGGCAATTTCTGCAGGGCAACATAGATGTCGATAAATTATGAAACTGGACTCCCTGGAAATCTTGGCAAGTCTACTTTCTAGAAAAATTATCACCGCTCGCAAAAAAATTCATCTGACACCCGAAAACACAAAAATCCAAAAACTGTCCGAAATGGAACTTTTGGGCCACCGTGTGGTCTGGGTTTGGCAATTTCTACAGGGCAACGTAGATGTCGATAAATTATGAAACCGGACTCCCTGGAAAGCTTGGCAAGTCTACTTTCGTGAAAAATTATCCCCGCTCGCAGAAAAATTCATCTGAGACCCGAAAACACAAAAATCTCAAAACTGTCCGAAATGGAACTTTGGGGCCATCGTGTGGCCTGGGTTTGGCAATTTCTACAGGGCAACGTAGATGTCGATAAATTATGAAACCGGACTCCCTGGAAAGCTTGGCATGTCTACTTTGCAGATAAATTATCACTGCTTCCAGAAAAATTCATCTGACACCCGAAAACACAAAAATACCAAAACTGTCCGAAATAGAACTTTTGGGCCACCGTGTGGTCTGGTTTTGGCAATTTCTACAGGGCAACGTAGACGTCGACAAATTATGAAACCGGACTCCCTAGAAAGCTTGGCAAGTCTACTTTCCAGATAAATTATCGCCGCTCCCAGAAAAATTCATCTGACACCGGAAAACACAAAAATCCCAAAACTGTCCGAAATGGAACTTTTGGGCCACCGTGTGGTCTGGGTTTGGCAATTTCTACAGGGCAACGTAGACGTCGACAAATTATGAAACTGGACTCCCTAGAAAGCTTGGCAAGTCTACTTTCGAGATAAATTATCACCGCTCGCAGAAAAATTCATCTGACACCCGAAAACACAAAAATCCCAAAACTGTGCGAAATAGAACTTTTGGGCCATCGTGTGCTCTGGGTTTGGCAATTTCTACTGGGCAACGTAGACGTCGATAAATTATGAAACCGGACTCCCTGGAAAGCTTGGCAAGTCTACTTTCTAGAAAAATTATCACCGCTCGCAGAAAAATTCATCTGACACCCGAAAACACAAAAATCCAAAAACTGTCCGAAATGGAACTTTTGGGCCACCGTGTGGTATGGGTTTGACAATTTCTACAGGGCAACGTAGATGTCGATAAATTATGAAACCGGACTCCCTGGAAAGCTTGGCAAGTCTACTTTCTAGAAAAATTATCCCCGCACGCAGAAAAATTCATCTGAGACCCGAAAACAGAAAAATCCCAAAACTGTCCGAAATGGAACTTTGGGGCCATCGTGTGGTCTGGGTTTGGCAATTTCTACAGGGCAACGTAGATGTCGATAAATTATGAAACCGGACTCCCTGGAAAGCTTGGCAAGTCTACTTTCTAGAAAAATTATCGACTCTCGCAGAAAAATTCATCTGAAACCCGAAAACACAAAAATCCCAAAACTGTCCGAAATAGAACTTTTGGGCCACCGTGTGGTCTGGGTTTGGCAATTTCTACAGGGCAACGTAGATGTCGATAAATTATGAAACCGGACTCCCTGGAAAGCTTGGCAAGTCTACTTTCTAGAAAAATTATCCCCGCACGCAGAAAAATTCATCTGAGACCCGAAAACAGAAAAATCCCAAAACTGTCCGAAATGGAACTTTGGGGCCATCGTGTGGTCTGGGTTTGGCAATTTCTACTGGGCAACGTAGACGTCGATAAATTATGAAACCGGACTCCCTGGAAAGCTTGGCAAGTCTACTTTCTAGAAAAATTATCACCGCTCGCAGAAAAATTCATCTGACACCCGAAAACACAAAAATCCAAAAACTGTCCGAAATGGAACTTTTGGGCCACCGTGTGGTATGGGTTTGGCAATTTCTACAGGGCAACGTAGATGTCGATAAATTATGAAACCGGACTCCCTGGAAAGCTTGGCAAGTCTACTTTCGTGAAAAATTATCCCCGCTCGCAGAAAAATTCATCTGAGACCCGAAAACACAAAAATCCCAAAACTGTCCGAAATGGAACTTTGGGGCCATCGTGTGGCCTGGGTTTGGCAATTTCTACAGGGCAACGTAGATGTCGATAAATTATGAAACCGGACTCCCTGGAAAGCTTGGCATGTCTACTTTGCAGATAAATTATCACTGCTTCCAGAAAAATTCATCTGACACCCGAAAACACAAAAATACCAAAACTGTCCGAAATAGAACTTTTGGGCCACCGTGTGGTCTGGCTTTGGCAATTTCTACAGGGCAACGTAGACGTCGACAAATTATGAAACCAGACTCCCTAGAAAGCTTGGCAAGTCTACTTTCCAGATAAATTATCGCCGCTCCCAGAAAAATTCATCTGACACCGGAAAACACAAAAATCCCAAAACTGTCCGAAATGGAACTTTTGGGCCACCGTGTGGTCTGGGTTTGGCAATTTCTACAGGGCAACGTAGACGTCGACAAATTATGAAACTGGACTCCCTAGAAAGCTTGGCAAGTCTACTTTCGAGATAAATTATCACCGCTCGCAGAAAAATTCATCTGACACCCGAAAACACAAAAATCCCAAAACTGTGCGAAATAGAACTTTTGGGCCATCGTGTGCTCTGGGTTTGGCAATTTCTACTGGGCAACGTAGACGTCGATAAATTATGAAACCGGACTCCCTGGAAAGCTTGGCAAGTCTACTTTCTAGAAAAATTATCACCGCTCGCAGAAAAATTCATCTGACACCCGAAAACACAAAAATCCAAAAACTGTCCGAAATGGAACTTTTGGGCCACCGTGTGGTATGGGTTTGGCAATTTCTACAGGGCAACGTAGATGTCGATAAATTATGAAACCGGACTCCCTGGAAAGCTTGGCAAGTCTACTTTCTAGAAAAATTATCCCCGCACGCAGAAAAATTCATCTGAGACCCGAAAACACAAAAATCCCAAAACTGTCCGAAATGGAACTTTGGGGCCATCGTGTGGTCTGGGTTTGGCAATTTCTACAGGGCAACGTAGATGTCGATAAATTATGAAACCGGACTCCCTGGAAAGCTTGGCAAGTCTACTTTCTAGAAAAATTATCCCCGCACGCAGAAAAATTCATCTGAGACCCGAAAACAAAAAAATCCCAAAACTGTCCGAAATGGAACTTTGGGGCCATCGTGTGGTCTGGATATGGCAATTTCTAGAGGGAAACGTAGATGTCAATAAATTATGAAACCGGACTCCCTCGAAAGCTTGGCAAGTCTCCTTTCCAAATAAATTATCGACTCTCGCAGAAAAATTCATCTGAAACCCGAAAACACAAAAATCCCAAAACTGTGCGAAATGGAACTTTTGGGCCACCGTGTGGTCTGGGTTTGGCAATTTCTACAGGGCAACGTAGACGTCGACAAATTATGAAATTGGACTCCCTAGAAAGCTTGGCAAGTCTACTTTCGAGATAAATTATCACCGCTCGCAGAAAAATTCATCTGACACCCGAAACCACAAAAATCCCAAAACTGTGCGAAATAGAACTTTTGGGCCATCGTGTGGTCTGGGTTTGGCAATTTCTACTGGGCAACGTAGACGTCGATAAATTATGAAACCGGACTCCCTGGAAAGCTTGGCAAGTCTACTTTCTAGAAAAATTATCACCGCTCGCAGAAAAATTCATCTGACACCCGAAAACACAAAAATCCAAAAACTGTCCGAAATGGAACTTTTGGGCCACCGTGTGGTATGGGTTTGGCAATTTCTACAGGGCAACGTAGATGTCGATAAATTATGAAACCGGACTCCCTGGAAAGCTTGGCAAGTCTACTTTCTAGAAAAATTATCCCCGCACGCAGAAAAATTCATCTGAGACCCGAAAACACAAAAATCCCAAAACTGTCCGAAATGGAACTTTGGGGCCATCGTGTGGTCTGGGTTTGGCAATTTCTACAGGGCAACGTAGATGTCGATAAATTATGAAACTGGACTCCCTGGAAAGCTTGGCAAGTCTACTTTCTAGAAAAATTATCATCGCACGCAGAAAAATTCATCTGAGACCCGAAAACAGAAAAATCCCAAAACTGTCCGAAATAGAACTTTTGGGCCGCCGTGTGGTCTGGGTTTGGCAATTTCTACAGGGCAACGTAGATGTCGATAAATTATGAAACCGGACTCCCTGGAAAGCTTGGCAAGTCTACTTTCTAGAAAAATTATCCCCGCACGCAGAAAAATTCATCTGAGACCCGAAAACAGAAAAATCCCAAAACTGTCCGAAATGGAACTTTGGGGCCATCGTGTGGTCTGGATATGGCAATTTCTAGAGGGAAACGTAGATGTCAATAAATTATGAAACCGGACTCCCTAGAAAGCTTGGCAAGTCTCCTTTCCAAATAAATTATCGACTCTCGCAGAAAAATTCATCTGAAACCCGAAAACACAAAAATCCCAAAACTGTCCGAAATGGAACTTTTGGGCCACCGTGTGGTCTGGGTTTGGCAATTTCTACAGGGCAACGTAGACGTCGACAAATTATGAAACTGGACTCCCTAGAAAGCTTGGCAAGTCTACTTTCGAGATAAATTATCACCGCTCGCAGAAAAATTCATCTGACACCCTAAAACACAAAAATCCCAAAACTGTGCGAAATAGAACTTTTGGGCCATCGTGTGGTCTGGGTTTGGCAATTTCTACTGGGCAACGTAGACGTCGATAAATTATGAAACCGGACTCCCTGGAAAGCTTGGCAAGTCTACTTTCTAGAAAAATTATCACCGCTCGTAGAAAAATTCATCTGACACCCGAAAACACAAAAATCCAAAAACTGTCCGAAATGGAACTTTTGGGCCACCGTGTGGTATGGGTTTGGCAATTTCTACAGGGCAACGTAGATGTCGATAAATTATGAAACCGGACTCCCTGGAAAGCTTGGCAAGTCTACTTTCGTGAAAAATTATCCCCGCTCGCAGAAAAATTCATCTGAGACCCGAAAACACAAAAATCCCAAAACTGTCCGAAATGGAACTTTGGGGCCATCGTGTGGCCTGGGTTTGGCAATTTCTACAGGGCAACGTAGATGTCGATAAATTATGAAACCGGACTCCCTGGAAAGCTTGGCATGTCTACTTTGCAGATAAATTATCACCGCTCGTAGAAAAATTCATCTGACACCCGAAAACACAAAAATCCAAAAACTGTCCGAAATGGAACTTTTGGGCCACCGTGTGGTATGGGTTTGGCAATTTCTACAGGGCAACGTAGATGTCGATAAATTATGAAACCGGACTCCCTGGAAAGCTTGGCAAGTCTACTTTCGTGAAAAATTATCCCCGCTCGCAGAAAAATTCATCTGAGACCCGAAAACACAAAAATCCCAAAACTGTCCGAAATGGAACTTTGGGGCCATCGTGTGGCCTGGGTTTGGCAATTTCTACAGGGCAACGTAGATGTCGATAAATTATGAAACCGGACTCCCTGGAAAGCTTGGCAAGTCTACTTTCGTGAAAAATTATCCCCGCTCGCAGAAAAATTCATCTGAGACCCGAAAACACAAAAATCCCAAAACTGTCCGAAATGGAACTTTGGGGCCATCGTGTGGCCTGGGTTTGGCAATTTCTACAGGGCAACGTAGATGTCGATAAATTATGAAACCGGACTCCCTGGAAAGCTTGGCATGTCTACTTTGCAGATAAATTATCACTGCTTCCAGAAAAATTCATCTGACAACCGAAAACACAAAAATACCAAAACTGTCCGAAATAGAACTTTTGGGCCACCGTGTGGTCTGGCTTTGGCAATTTCTACAGGGCAACGTAGACGTCGACAAATTATGAAACCGGACTCCCTAGAAAGCTTGGCAAGTCTACTTTCCAGATAAATTATCGCCGCTCCCAGAAAAATTCATCTGACACCGGAAAACACAAAAATCCCAAAACTGTCCGAAATGGAACTTTTGGGCCACCGTGTGGTCTGGGTTTGGCAATTTCTACAGGGCAACGTAGACGTCGACAAATTATGAAACCGGACTCCCTGGAAAGCTTGGCAAGTCTACTTTGCTGATAAATTATCACCGCTCGCAGAAAAATTCATCTGACACCCGAAAACACAAAAATCCCAAAACTGTCCGAAATGGAACTTTGGGGCCATCGTGTGGCCTGGGTTTGGCAATTTCTACAGGGCAACGTAGATGTCGATAAATTATGAAACCGGACTCCCTAGAAAGCTTGGCAAGTCTCCTTTCCAAATAAATTATCGACTCTCGCAGAAAAATTCATCTGAAACCCGAAAACACAAAAATCCCAAAACTGTCCGAAATAGAACTTTTGGGCCACCGTGTGCTGGGTTTGGCAATTTCTACAGGGCAACGTAGATGTCGATAAATTATGAAACCGGACTCCCTAGAAAGCTTGGCAAGTCTACTTTCTAGAAAAATTATCACCGCTCACAGAAAAATTCATCTGAAACCCGAAAACACAAAAATCCCAAAACTGTCCGAAATGGAACTTTTGGGCCACCGTGTGGTCTGGGTTTGGCAATTTCTACAGGGCAACGTCGTCGATAAATTATGAAACCGGACTCCCTGGAAAGCTTGGCAAGTCTACTTTGCTGATAAATTATCACCGCTCGCAGAAAAATTCATCTGACACCCGAAAACACAAAAATCCCAAAACTGTCCGAAATGGAACTTTTGGGCCACCGTGTGGTCTGGGTTTGGCAATTTCTACAGGGCAACGTAGACATCGATAAATTATGAAACTGGACTCCCTGGAATGCTTGGCAAGTCTACTTTCTAGAAAAATTATCACCGCTCGCAGAAAAATTCGTCTGAGACCCGAAAACACAAAAATCCCTAAACTGTCCGAAATGGAACTTTTGGGCCACCGTGTGGTCTGGGTTTGGCAATTTCTACAGGGCAACGTAGATGTCGATAAATTATGAAACCGGACTCCCTAGAAAGTTGGCAAGTCTACTTTGCAGATAAATTATCACCGCTCGGACAAAAATTCATCTGACACCCGAAAACATAAAAATCCCAAAACTGTCCGAAATGGAACTTTTGGGCCACCGTGTGGTCTGGGTTTGGCAATTTCTACAGGGCAACGTAGATGTCGATAAATTATGAAACCGGACTCCCTAGAAAGTTGGCAAGTCTACTTTGCAGATAAATTATCACCGCTCGGACAAAAATTTATCTGACACCCGAAAACACAAAAATCCCAAAACTGTCCGAAATGGAACTTTTGGGCCATCGTGTGGTATGGGTTTGGCAATTTCTGCAGGGCAACATAGATGTCGATAAATTATGAAACTGGACTCCCTGGAAATCTTGGCAAGTCTACTTTCTAGAAAAATTATCACCGCTCGCAAAAAAATTCATCTGACACCCGAAAACACAAAAATCCAAAAACTGTCCGAAATGGAACTTTTGGGCCACCGTGTGGTCTGGGTTTGGCAATTTCTACAGGGCAACGTAGATGTCGATAAATTATGAAACCGGACTCCCTGGAAAGCTTGGCAAGTCTACTTTCTAGAAAAATTATCCCCGCACGCAGAAAAATTCATCTGAGACCCGAAAACACAAAAATCCCAAAACTGTCCGAAATGGAACTTTGGGGCCATCGTGTGGTCTGGGTTTGGCAATTTCTACAGGGCAACGTAGATGTCGATAAATTATGAAACCGGACTCCCTGGAAAGCTTGGCAAGTCTACTTTCTAGAAAAATTATCATCGCACGCAGAAAAATTCATCTGAGACCCGAAAACACAAAAATCCCAAAACTGTCCGAAATGGAACTTTGGGGCCACCGTGTGGTCTGGGTTTGGCAATTTCTACAGGGCAACGTAGATGTCGATAAATTATGAAACCGGACTCCCTAGAAAGCTTGGCAAGTCTCCTTTCCAAATAAATTATCGACTCTCGCAGAAAAATTCATCTGAAACCCGAAAACACAAAAATCCCAAAACTGTCCGAAATAGAACTTTTGGGCCACCGTGTGCTGGGTTTGGCAATTTCTACAGGGCAACGTAGATGTCGATAAATTATGAAACCGGACTCCCTAGAAAGCTTGGCAAGTCTACTTTCTAGAAAAATTATCACCGCTCACAGAAAAATTCATCTGAAACCCGAAAACACAAAAATCCCAAAACTGTCCGAAATGGAACTTTTGGGCCACCGTGTGGTCTGGGTTTGGCAATTTCTACAGGGCAACGTAGACGTCGATAAATTATGAAACCGGACTCCCTGGAAAGCTTGGCAAGTCTACTTTCCTGATAAATTATCACCGCTCGCAGAAAAATTCATCTGACACCCAAAAACACAAAAATCCCAAAACTGTGCGAAATAGAACTTTTGGGCCATCGTGTGGTCTGGGTTTGGCAATTTCTACTGGGCAACGTAGACGTCGATAAATTATGAAACCGGACTCCCTGGAAAGCTTGGCAAGTCTACTTTCTAGAAAAATTATCACCGCTCGCAGAAAAATTCATCTGACACCCGAAAACACAAAAATCCAAAAACTGTCCGAAATGGAACTTTTGGGCCACCGTGTGGTATGGGTTTGGCAATTTCTACAGGGCAACGTAGATGTCGATAAATTATGAAACCGGACTCCCTGGAAAGCTTGGCAAGTCTACTTTCGTGAAAAATTATCCCCGCTCGCAGAAAAATTCATCTGAGACCCGAAAACACAAAAATCCCAAAATTGTCCGAAATGGAACTTTGGGGCCATCGTGTGGCCTGGGTTTGGCAATTTCTACAGGGCAACGTAGATGTCGATAAATTATGAAACCGGACTCCCTGGAAAGCTTGGCATGTCTACTTTGCAGATAAATTATCACTGCTTCCAGAAAAATTCATCTGACACCCGAAAACACAAAAATACCAAAACTGTCCGAAATAGAACTTTTGGGCCACCGTGTGGTCTGGTTTTGGCAATTTCTACAGGGCAACGTAGACGTCGACAAATTATGAAACCGGACTCCCTAGAAAGCTTGGCAAGTCTACTTTCGAGATAAATTATCACCGCTCGCAGAAAAATTCATCTGACACCCGAAAACACAAAAATCCCAAAACTGTGCGAAATAGAACTTTTGGGCCATCGTGTGCTCTGGGTTTGGCAATTTCTACTGGGCAACGTAGACGTCGATAAATTATGAAACCGGACTCCCTGGAAAGGTTGGCAAGTCTACTTTGCTGATAAATTATCACCGCTCGCAGAAAAATTCATCTGACACCCGAAAACACAAAAATCCCAAAACTGTCCGAAATGGAACTTTGGGGCCATCGTGTGGCCTGGGTTTGGCAATTTCTACAGGGCAACGTAGATGTCGATAAATTATGAAACCGGACTCCCTAGAAAGCTTGGCAAGTCTCCTTTCCAAATAAATTATCGACTCTCGCAGAAAAATTCATCTGAAACCCGAAAACACAAAAATCCCAAAACTGTCCGAAATAGAACTTTTGGGCCACCGTGTGGTCTGGGTTTGGCAATTTCTACAGGGCAACGTAGACGTCGACAAATTATGAAACCGGACTCCCTAGAAAGCTTGGCAAGTCTACTTTCGAGATAAATTATCACCGCTCGCAGAAAAATTCATCTGACACCCGAAAACACAAAAATCCCAAAACTGTGCGAAATAGAACTTTTGGGCCATCGTGTGCTCTGGGTTTGGCAATTTCTACTGGGCAACGTAGACGTCGATAAATTATGAAACCGGACTCCCTGGAAAGCTTGGCAAGTCTACTTTGCTGATAAATTATCACCGCTCGCAGAAAAATTCATCTGACACCCGAAAACACAAAAATCCCAAAACTGTCCGAAATGGAACTTTGGGGCCATCGTGTGGCCTGGGTTTGGCAATTTCTACAGGGCAACGTAGATGTCGATAAATTATGAAACCGGACTCCCTAGAAAGCTTGGCAAGTCTCCTTTCCAAATAAATTATCGACTCTCGCAGAAAAATTCATCTGAAACCCGAAAACACAAAAATCCCAAAACTGTCCGAAATAGAACTTTTGGGCCACCGTGTGCTGGGTTTGGCAATTTCTACAGGGCAACGTAGATGTCGATAAATTATGAAACCGGACTCCCTAGAAAGCTTGGCAAGTCTACTTTCTAGAAAAATTATCACCGCTCACAGAAAAATTCATCTGAAACCCGAAAACACAAAAATCCCAAAACTGTCCGAAATGGAACTTTTGGGCCACCGTGTGGTCTGGGTTTGGCAATTTCTACAGGGCAACGTAGACGTCGATAAATTATGAAACCGGACTCCCTGGAAAGCTTGGCAAGTCTACTTTGCTGATAAATTATCACCGCTCGCAGAAAAATTCATCTGACACCCGAAAACACAAAAATCCCAAAACTGTCCGAAATGGAACTTTTGGGCCACCGTGTGGTCTGGGTTTGGCAATTTCTACAGGGCAACGTAGACATCGATAAATTATGAAACTGGACTCCCTGGAATGCTTGGCAAGTCTACTTTCTAGAAAAATTATCACCGCTCGCAGAAAAATTCGTCTGAGACCCGAAAACACAAAAATCCCTAAACTGTCCGAAATGGAACTTTGGGGCCACCGTGTGGTCTGGGTTTGGCAATTTCTACAGGGCAACGTAGATGTCGATAAATTATGAAACCGGACTCCCTAGAAAGTTGGCAAGTCTACTTTGCAGATAAATTATCACCGCTCGGACAAAAATTCATCTGACACCCGAAAACATAAAAATCCCAAAACTGTCCGAAATGGAACTTTTGGGCCACCGTGTGGTCTGGGTTTGGCAATTTCTACAGGGCAACGTAGATGTCGATAAATTATGAAACCAGACTCCCTAGAAAGTTGGCAAGTCTACTTTGCAGATAAATTATCACCGCTCGGACAAAAATTTATCTGACACCCGAAAACACAAAAATCCCAAAACTGTCCGAAATGGAACTTTTGGGCCATCGTGTGGTATGGGTTTGGCAATTTCTGCAGGGCAACATAGATGTCGATAAATTATGAAACTGGACTCCCTGGAAATCTTGGCAAGTCTACTTTCTAGAAAAATTATCACCGCTCGCAAAAAAATTCATCTGACACCCGAAAACACAAAAATCCAAAAACTGTCCGAAATGGAACTTTTGGGCCACCGTGTGGTCTGGGTTTGGCAATTTCTACAGGGCAACGTAGATGTCGATAAATTATGAAACCGGACTCCCTGGAAAGCTTGGCAAGTCTACTTTCTAGAAAAATTATCCCCGCACGCAGAAAAATTCATCTGAGACCCGAAAACACAAAAATCCCAAAACTGTCCGAAATGGAACTTTGGGGCCATCGTGTGGTCTGGGTTTGGCAATTTCTACAGGGCAACGTAGATGTCGATAAATTATGAAACCGGACTCCCTGGAAAGCTTGGCAAGTCTACTTTCTAGAAAAATTATCATCGCACGCAGAAAAATTCATCTGAGACCCGAAAACACAAAAATCCCAAAACTGTGCGAAATGGAACTTTGGGGCCACCGTGTGGTCTGGGTTTGGCAATTTCTACAGGGCAACGTAGATGTCGATAAATTATGAAACCGGACTCCCTAGAAAGCTTGGCAAGTCTCCTTTCCAAATAAATTATCGACTCTCGCAGAAAAATTCATCTGACACCCGAAAACACAAAAATCCCAAAACTGTCCGAAATGGAACTTTTGGGCCACCGTGTGGTCTGGGTTTGGCAATTTCTACAGGGCAACGTAGACGTCGACAAATTATGAAACTGGACTCCCTAGAAAGCTTGGCAAGTCTACTTTCGAGATAAATTATCACCGCTCGCAGAAAAATTCATCTGACACCCGAAAACACAAAAATCCCAAAACTGTGCGGAATAGAACTTTTGGGCCATCGTGTGGTCTGGGTTTGGCAATTTCTACTGGGCAACGTAGACGTCGATAAATTATGAAACCGGACTCCCTGGAAAGCTTGGCAAGTCTACTTTCTAGAAAAATTATCACCGCTCGCAGAAAAATTCATCTGACACCCGAAAACACAAAAATCCAAAAACTGTCCGAAATGGAACTTTTGGGCCACCGTGTGGTATGGGTTTGGCAATTTCTACAGGGCAACGTAGATGTCGATAAATTATGAAACCGGACTCCCTGGAAAGCTTGGCAAGTCTACTTTCTAGAAAAATTATCCCCGCACGCAGAAAAATTCATCTGAGACCCGAAAACACAAAAATCCCAAAACTGTCCGAAATGGAACTTTGGGGCCATCGTGTGGTCTGGGTTTGGCAATTTCTACAGGGCAACGTAGATGTCGATAAATTATGAAACCGGACTCCCTGGAAAGCTTGGCAAGTCTACTTTCTAGAAAAATTATCCCCGCACGCAGAAAAATTCATCTGAGACCCGAAAACACAAAAATCCCAAAACTGTCCGAAATGGAACTTTGGGGCCATCGTGTGGTCTGGGTTTGGCAATTTCTACAGGGCAACGTAGATGTCGATAAATTATGAAACCGGACTCCCTGGAAAGCTTGGCAAGTCTACTTTCGAGATAAATTATCACCGCTCGCAGAAAAATTCATCTGACACCCGAAAACACAAAAATCCCAAAACTGTGCGAAATAGAACTTTTGGGCCATCGTGTGCTCTGGGTTTGGCAATTTCTACTGGGCAACGTAGACGTCGATAAATTATGAAACCGGACTCCCTGGAAAGCTTGGCAAGTCTACTTTCTAGAAAAATTATCACCGCTCGCAGAAAAATTCATCTGACACCCGAAAACACAAAAATCCAAAAACTGTCCGAAATGGAACTTTTGGGCCACCGTGTGGTATGGGTTTGGCAATTTCTACAGGGCAACGTAGATGTCGATAAATTATGAAACCGGACTCCCTGGAAAGCTTGGCAAGTCTACTTTCGTGAAAAATTATCCCCGCTCGCAGAAAAATTCATCTGAGACCCGAAAACACAAAAATCCCAAAACTGTCCGAAATGGAACTTTGGGGCCATCGTGTGGCCTGGGTTTGGCAATTTCTACAGGGCAACGTAGATGTCGATAAATTATGAAACCGGACTCCCTGGAAAGCTTGGCATGTCTACTTTGCAGATAAATTATCACTGCTTCCAGAAAAATTCATCTGACACCCGAAAACACAAAAATCCCAAAACTGTGCGAAATAGAACTTTTGGGCCACCGTGTGGTCTGGTTTTGGCAATTTCTACAAGGCAACGTAGACGTCGACAAATTATGAAACCGGACTCCCTAGAAAGCTTGGCAAGTCTACTTTCGAGATAAATTATCACCGCTCGCAGAAAAATTCATCTGACACCCGAAAACACAAAAATCCCAAAACTGTGCGAAATAGAACTTTTGGGCCATCGTGTGCTCTGGGTTTGGCAATTTCTACTGGGCAACGTAGACGTCGATAAATTATGAAACCGGACTCCCTGGAAAGCTTGGCAAGTCTACTTTCGAGATAAATTATCACCGCTCGCAGAAAAATTCATCTGACACCCGAAAACACAAAAATCCCAAAACTGTCCGAAATAGAACTTTTGGGCCACCGTGTGGTCTGGGTTTGGCAATTTCTACAGGGCAACGTAGATGTCGATAAATTATGAAACCGGACTCCCTAGAAAGCTTGGCAAGTCTACTTTCTAGAAAAATTATCACCGCTCACAGAAAAATTCATCTGAAACCCGAAAACACAAAAATCCCAAAACTGTCCGAAATGGAACTTTTGGGCCACCGTGTGGTCTGGGTTTGGCAATTTCTACAGGGCAACGTAGACGTCGATAAATTATGAAACCGGACTCCCTGGAAAGCTTGGCAAGTCTACTTTGCTGATAAATTATCACCGCTCGCAGAAAAATTCATCTGACACCCGAAAACACAAAAATCCCAAAACTGTCCGAAATGGAACTTTTGGGCCACCGTGTGGTCTGGGTTTGGCAATTTCTACAGGGCAACGTAGACATCGATAAATTATGAAACTGGACTCCCTGGAATGCTTGGCAAGTCTACTTTCTAGAAAAATTATCACCGCTCGCAGAAAAATTCGTCTGAGACCCGAAAACACAAAAATCCCTAAACTGTCCGAAATGGAACTTTTGGGCCACCGTGTGGTCTGGGTTTGGCAATTTCTACAGGGCAACGTAGATGTCGATAAATTATGAAACCGGACTCCCTAGAAAGTTGGCAAGTCTACTTTGCAGATAAATTATCACCGCTCGGACAAAAATTCATCTGACACCCGAAAACATAAAAATCCCAAAACTGTCCGAAATGGAACTTTTGGGCCACCGTGTGGTCTGGGTTTGGCAATTTCTACAGGGCAACGTAGATGTCGATAAATTATGAAACCGGACTCCCTAGAAAGTTGGCAAGTCTACTTTGCAGATAAATTATCACCGCTCGGACAAAAATTTATCTGACACCCGAAAACACAAAAATCCCAAAACTGTCTGAAATGGAACTTTTGGGCCATCGTGTGGTATGGGTTTGGCAATTTCTGCAGGGCAACATAGATGTCGATAAATTATGAAACTGGACTCCCTGGAAATCTTGGCAAGTCTACTTTCTAGAAAAATTATCACCGCTCGCAAAAAAATTCATCTGACACCCGAAAACACAAAAATCCAAAAACTGTCCGAAATGGAACTTTTGGGCCACCGTGTGGTCTGGGTTTGGCAATTTCTACAGGGCAACGTAGACATCGATAAATTATGAAACTGGACTCCCTGGAATGCTTGGCAAGTCTACTTTCTAGAAAAATTATCACCGCTCGCAGAAAAATTCGTCTGAGACCCGAAAACACAAAAATCCCTAAACTGTCCGAAATGGAACTTTTGGGCCACCGTGTGGTCTGGGTTTGGCAATTTCTACAGGGCAACGTAGATGTCGATAAATTATGAAACCGGACTCCCTAGAAAGTTGGCAAGTCTACTTTGCAGATAAATTATCACCGCTCGGACAAAAATTCATCTGACACCCGAAAACATAAAAATCCCAAAACTGTCCGAAATGGAACTTTTGGGCCACCGTGTGGTCTGGGTTTGGCAATTTCTACAGGGCAACGTAGATGTCGATAAATTATGAAACCGGACTCCCTAGAAAGTTGGCAAGTCTACTTTGCAGATAAATTATCACCGCTCGGACAAAAATTTATCTGACACCCGAAAACACAAAAATCCCAAAACTGTCTGAAATGGAACTTTTGGGCCATCGTGTGGTATGGGTTTGGCAATTTCTGCAGGGCAACATAGATGTCGATAAATTATGAAACTAGACTCCCTGGAAATCTTGGCAAGTCTACTTTCTAGAAAAATTATCACCGCTCGCAAAAAAATTCATCTGACACCCGAAAACACAAAAATCCAAAAACTGTCCGAAATGGAACTTTTGGGCCACCGTGTGGTCTGGGTTTGGCAATTTCTACAGGGCAACGTAGATGTCGATAAATTATGAAACCGGACTCCCTGGAAAGCTTGGCAAGTCTACTTTCTAGAAAAATTATCCCCGCACGCAGAAAAATTCATCTGAGACCCGAAAACACAAAAATCCCAAAACTGTCCGAAATGGAACTTTGGGGCCATCGTGTGGTCTGGGTTTGGCAATTTCTACAGGGCAACGTAGATGTCGATAAATTATGAAACCGGACTCCCTGGAAAGCTTGGCAAGTCTACTTTCTAGAAAAATTATCATCGCACGCAGAAAAATTCATCTGAGACCCGAAAACACAAAAATCCCAAAACTGTGCGAAATGGAACTTTTGGGCCACCGTGTGGTCTGGGTTTGGCAATTTCTACAGGGCAACGTAGACGTCGATAAATTATGAAACGGGACTCCCTGGAAAGCTTGGCAAGTCTACTTTGCTGATAAATTATCACCGCTCGCAGAAAAATTCATCTGACACCCGAAAACACAAAAATCCCAAAACTGTCCGAAATGGAACTTTTGGGCCACCGTGTGGTCTGGGTTTGGCAATTTCTACAGGGCAACGTAGACATCGATAAATTATGAAACTGGACTCCCTGGAATGCTTGGCAAGTCTACTTTCTAGAAAAATTATCACCGCTCGCAGAAAAATTCGTCTGAGACCCGAAAACACAAAAATCCCTAAACTGTCCGAAATGGAACTTTTGGGCCACCGTGTGGTCTGGGTTTGGCAATTTCTACAGGGCAACGTAGATGTCGATAAATTATGAAACCGGACTCCCTAGAAAGTTGGCCAGTCTACTTTGCAGATAAATTATCACCGCTCGGACAAAAATTCATCTGCACCCGAAAACATAAAAATCCCAAAACTGTCTGAAATGGAACTTTTGGGCCACCGTGTGGTCTGGGTTTGGCAATTTCTACAGGGCAACGTAGATGTCGATAAATTATGAAACCGGACTCCCTAGAAAGTTGGCAAGTCTACTTTGCAGATAAATTATCACCGCTCGGACAAAAATTTATCTGACACCCGAAAACACAAAAATCCCAAAACTGTCCGAAATGGAACTTTTGGGCCAACGTGTGGTATGGGTTTGGCAATTTCTGCAGGGCAACGTAGACATCGATAAATTATGAAACTGGACTCCCTGGAATGCTTGGCAAGTCTACTTTCTAGAAAAATTATCACCGCTCGCAGAAAAATTCGTCTGAGACCCGAAAACACAAAAATCCCTAAACTGTCCGAAATGGAACTTTTGGGCCACCGTGTGGTCTGGGTTTGGCAATTTCTACAGGGCAACGTAGATGTCGATAAATTATGAAACCGGACTCCCTAGAAAGTTGGCAAGTCTACTTTGCAGATAAATTATCACCGCTCGGACAAAAATTCATCTGACACCCGAAAACATAAAAATCCCAAAAACTGTCCGAAATGGAACTTTTGGGCCACCGTGTGGTATGGGTTTGGCAATTTCTACAGGGCAACGTAGATGTCGATAAATTATGAAACCGGACTCCCTGGAAAGCTTGGCAAGTCTACTTTCTAGAAAAATTATCCCCGCACGCAGAAAAATTCATCTGAGACCCGAAAACACAAAAATCCCAAAACTGTCCGAAATGGAACTTTGGGGCCATCGTGTGGTCTGGGTTTGGCAATTTCTACAGGGCAACGTAGATGTCGATAAATTATGAAACCGGACTCCCTGGAAAGCTTGGCAAGTCTACTTTCTAGAAAAATTATCCCCGCACGCAGAAAAATTCATCTGAGACCCGAAAACAAAAAAATCCCAAAACTGTCCGAAATAGAACTTTGGGGCCATCGTGTGGTCTGGATTTGGCAATTTCTAGAGGGAAACGTAGATGTCGATAAATTATGAAACTGGACTCCCTGGAAATCTTGGCAAGTCTACTTTCTAGAAAAATTATCACCGCTCGCAGAAAAATTCATCTGACACCCGAAAACACAAAAATCCAAAAACTGTCCGAAATGGAACTTTTGGGCCACCGTGTGGTCTGGGTTTGGCAATTTCTACAGGGCAACGTAGATGTCGATAAATTATGAAACCGGACTCCCTGGAAAGCTTGGCAAGTCTACTTTCTAGAAAAATTATCACCGCTCGCAGAAAAATTCATCTGACACCCGAAAACACAAAAATCCAAAAACTGTCCGAAATGGAACTTTTGGGCCACCGTGTGGTATGGGTTTGGCAATTTCTACAGGGCAACGTAGATGTCGATAAATTATGAAACCGGACTCCCTGGAAAGCTTGGCAAGTCTACTTTCTAGAAAAATTATCCCCGCACGCAGAAAAATTCATCTGAGACCCGAAAACACAAAAATCCCAAAACTGTCCGAAATGGAACTTTGGGGCCATCGTGTGGTCTGGGTTTGGCAATTTCTACAGGGCAACGTAGATGTCGATAAATTATGAAACCGGACTCCCTGGAAAGCTTGGCAAGTCTACTTTCTAGAAAAATTATCCCCGCACGCAGAAAAATTCATCTGAGACCCGAAAACAAAAAAATCCCAAAACTGTCCGAAATAGAACTTTGGGGCCATCGTGTGGTCTGGATTTGGCAATTTCTAGAGGGAAACGTAGATGTCAATAAATTATGAAACCGGACTCCCTAGAAAGCTTGGCAAGTCTCCTTTCCAAATAAATTATCGACTCTCGCAGAAAAATTCATCTGAAACCCGAAAACACAAAAATCCCAAAACTGTCCGAAATGGAACTTTTGGGCCACCGTGTGGTCTGGGTTTGGCAATTTCTACAGGGCAACGTAGACGTCAACAAATTATGAAACCGGACTCCCTAGAAAGCTTGGCAAGTCTACTTTCGAGATAAATTATCACCGCTCGCAGAAAAATTCATCTGACACCCGAAAACACAAAAATCCCAAAACTGTGCGAAATAGAACTTTTGGGCCATCGTGTGGTCTGGGTTTGGCAATTTCTACTGGGCAACGTAGACGTCGATAAATTATGAAACCGGACTCCCTGGAAAGCTTGGCAAGTCTACTTTCTAGAAAAATTATCACCGCTCGCAGAAAAATTCATCTGACACCCGAAAACACAAAAATCCAAAAACTGTCCGAAAAGGAACTTTTGGGCCACCGTGTGGTATGGGTTTGGCAATTTCTACAGGGCAACGTAGATGTCGATAAATTATGAAACCGGACTCCCTGGAAAGCTTGGCAAGTCTACTTTCGTGAAAAATTATCCCCGCTCGCAGAAAAATTCATCTGACACCCGAAAACACAAAAATCCCAAAACTGTCCGAAATGGAACTTTGGGGCCATCGTGTGGCCTGGGTTTGGCAATTTCTACAGGGCAACGTAGATGTCGATAAATTATGAAACCGGACTCCCTGGAAAGCTTGGCATGTCTACTTTGCAGATAAATTATCACTGCTTCCAGAAAAATTCATCTGACACCCGAAAACACAAAAATACCAAAACTGTCCGAAATAGAACTTTTGGGCCACCGTGTGCTCTGGTTTTGGCAATTTCTACAGGGCAACGTAGACGTCGACAAATTATGAAACCGGACTCCCTAGAAAGCTTGGCAAGTCTACTTTCCAGATAAATTATCGCCGCTCCCAGAAAAATTCATCTGACACCGGAAAACACAAAAATCCCAAAACTGTCCGAAATGGAACTTTTGGGCCACCGTGTGGTCTGGGTTTGGCAATTTCTACAGGGCAACGTAGACGTCGACAAATTATGAAACTGGACTCCCTAGAAAGCTTGGCAAGTCTACTTTCGAGATAAATTATCACCGCTCGCAGAAAAATTCATCTGACACCCGAAAACACAAAAATCCCAAAACTGTGCGAAATAGAACTTTTGGGCCATCGTGTGCTCTGGGTTTGGCAATTTCTACTGGGCAACGTAGACGTCGATAAATTATGAAACCGGACTCCCTGGAAAGCTTGGCAAGTCTACTTTCTAGAAAAATTATCACCGCTCGCAGAAAAATTCATCTGACACCCGAAAACACAAAAATCCAAAAACTGTCCGAAATGGAACTTTTGGGCCACCGTGTGGTCTGGGTTTGGCAATTTCTACAGGGCAACGTAGATGTCGATAAATTATGAAACCGGACTCCCTGGAAAGCTTGGCAAGTCTACTTTCTAGAAAAATTATCACCGCTCGCAGAAAAATTCATCTGACACCCGAAAACACAAAAATCCAAAAACTGTCCGAAATGGAACTTTTGGGCCACCGTGTGGTATGGGTTTGGCAATTTCTACAGGGCAACGTAGATGTCGATAAATTATGAAACCGGACTCCCTGGAAAGCTTGGCAAGTCTACTTTCTAGAAAAATTATCACCGCTCGCAGAAAAATTCATCTGACACCCGAAAACACAAAAATCCCAAAACTGTCCGAAATGGAACTTTGGGGCCATCGTGTGGCCTGGGTTTGGCAATTTCTACAGGGCAACGTAGATGTCGATAAATTATGAAACCGGACTCCCTGGAAAGCTTGGCATGTCTACTTTGCAGATAAATTATCACTGCTTCCAGAAAAATTCATCTGACACCCGAAAACACAAAAATACCAAAACTGTCCGAAATAGAACTTTTGGGCCACCGTGTGCTCTGGTTTTGGCAATTTCTACAGGGCAACGTAGACGTCGACAAATTATGAAACCGGACTCCCTAGAAAGCTTGGCAAGTCTACTTTCCAGATAAATTATCGCCGCTCCCAGAAAAATTCATCTGACACCGGAAAACACAAAAATCCCAAAACTGTCCGAAATGGAACTTTTGGGCCACCGTGTGGTCTGGGTTTGGCAATTTCTACAGGGCAACGTAGACGTCGACAAATTATGAAACTGGACTCCCTAGAAAGCTTGGCAAGTCTACTTTCGAGATAAATTATCACCGCTCGCAGAAAAATTCATCTGACACCCGAAAACACAAAAATCCCAAAACTGTGCGAAATAGAACTTTTGGGCCATCGTGTGCTCTGGGTTTGGCAATTTCTACTGGGCAACGTAGACGTCGATAAATTATGAAACCGGACTCCCTGGAAAGCTTGGCAAGTCTACTTTCTAGAAAAATTATCACCGCTCGCAGAAAAATTCATCTGACACCCGAAAACACAAAAATCCAAAAACTGTCCGAAATGGAACTTTTGGGCCACCGTGTGGTATGGGTTTGGCAATTTCTACAGGGCAACGTAGATGTCGATAAATTATGAAACCGGACTCCCTGGAAAGCTTGGCAAGTCTACTTTCTAGAAAAATTATCCCCGCACGCAGAAAAATTCATCTGAGACCCGAAAACACAAAAATCCCAAAACTGTCCGAAATGGAACTTTGGGGCCATCGTGTGGTCTGGGTTTGGCAATTTCTACAGGGCAACGTAGATGTCGATAAATTATGAAACCGGACTCCCTGGAAAGCTTGGCAAGTCTACTTTCTAGAAAAATTATCCCCGCACGCAGAAAAATTCATCTGAGACCCGAAAACACAAAAATCCCAAAACTGTCCGAAATGGAACTTTGGGGCCATCGTGTGGTCTGGGTTTGGCAATTTCTACAGGGCAACGTAGATGTCGATAAATTATGAAACCGGACTCCCTGGAAAGCTTGGCAAGTCTACTTTCTAGATAAATTATCACCGCTCGGACAAAAATTCATCTGCACCCGAAAACATAAAAATCCCAAAACTGTCCGAAATGGAACTTTTGGGCCACCGTGTGGTCTGGGTTTGGCAATTTCTACAGGGCAACGTAGATGTCGATAAATTATGAAACCGGACTCCCTAGAAAGTTGGCAAGTCTACTTTGCAGATAAATTATCACCGCTCGGACAAAAATTTATCTGACACCCGAAAACACAAAAATCCCAAAACTGTCCGAAATGGAACTTTTGGGCCAACGTGTGGTATGGGTTTGGCAATTTCTGCAGGGCAACATAGATGTCGATAAATTATGAAACTGGACTCCCTGGAAATCTTGGCAAGTCTACTTTCTAGAAAAATTATCACCGCTCGCAGAAAAATTCATCTGACACCCGAAAACACAAAAATCCAAAAACTGTCCGAAATGGAACTTTTGGGCCACCGTGTGGTCTGGGTTTGGCAATTTCTACAGGGCAACGTAGACGTCGACAAATTATGAAACCGGACTCCCTAGAAAGCTTGGCAAGTCTACTTTCCAGATAAATTATCGCCGGTCCCAGAAAAATTCATCTGACACCGGAAAACACAAAAATCCCAAAACTGTCCGAAATGGAACTTTTGGGCCACCGTGTGGTCTGGGTTTGGCAATTTCTACAGGGCAACGTAGACGTCGACAAATTATGAAACTGGACTCCCTAGAAAAATTAGACGTCGACAAATTAGACGTCGACAAATTAGACGTCGACAAGTCTACTTTCTAGAAAAATTATCACCGCTCGCAGAAAAATTCATCTGACACCCGAAAACACAAAAATCCAAAAACTGTCCGAAATGGAACTTTTGGGCCACCGTGTGGTCTGGGTTTGGCAATTTCTACAGGGCAACGTAGATGTCGATAAATTATGAAACCGGACTCCCTGGAAAGCTTGGCAAGTCTACTTTCTAGAAAAATTATCACCGCTCGCAGAAAAATTCATCTGACACCCGAAAACACAAAAATCCAAAAACTGTCCGAAATGGAACTTTTGGGCCACCGTGTGGTATGGGTTTGGCAATTTCTACAGGGCAACGTAGATGTCGATAAATTATGAAACCGGACTCCCTGGAAAGCTTGGCAAGTCTACTTTCTAGAAAAATTATCCCCGCACGCAGAAAAATTCATCTGAGACCCGAAAACACAAAAATCCCAAAACTGTCCGAAATGGAACTTTGGGGCCATCGTGTGGTCTGGGTTTGGCAATTTCTACAGGGCAACGTAGATGTCGATAAATTATGAAACCGGACTCCCTGGAAAGCTTGGCAAGTCTACTTTCTAGAAAAATTATCCCCGCACGCAGAAAAATTCATCTGAGACCCGAAAACAAAAAAATCCCAAAACTGTCCGAAATAGAACTTTGGGGCCATCGTGTGGTCTGGATTTGGCAATTTCTAGAGGGAAACGTAGATGTCAATAAATTATGAAACCGGACTCCCTAGAAAGCTTGGCAAGTCTCCTTTCCAAATAAATTATCGACTCTCGCAGAAAAATTCATCTGAAACCCGAAAACACAAAAATCCCAAAACTGTCCGAAATGGAACTTTTGGGCCACCGTGTGGTCTGGGTTTGGCAATTTCTACAGGGCAACGTAGACGTCAACAAATTATGAAACCGGACTCCCTAGAAAGCTTGGCAAGTCTACTTTCGAGATAAATTATCACCGCTCGCAGAAAAATTCATCTGACACCCGAAAACACAAAAATCCCAAAACTGTGCGAAATAGAACTTTTGGGCCATCGTGTGGTCTGGGTTTGGCAATTTCTACTGGGCAACGTAGACGTCGATAAATTATGAAACCGGACTCCCTGGAAAGCTTGGCAAGTCTACTTTCTAGAAAAATTATCACCGCTCGCAGAAAAATTCATCTGACACCCGAAAACACAAAAATCCAAAAACTGTCCGAAAAGGAACTTTTGGGCCACCGTGTGGTATGGGTTTGGCAATTTCTACAGGGCAACGTAGATGTCGATAAATTATGAAACCGGACTCCCTGGAAAGCTTGGCAAGTCTACTTTCGTGAAAAATTATCCCCGCTCGCAGAAAAATTCATCTGACACCCGAAAACACAAAAATCCCAAAACTGTCCGAAATGGAACTTTGGGGCCATCGTGTGGCCTGGGTTTGGCAATTTCTACAGGGCAACGTAGATGTCGATAAATTATGAAACCGGACTCCCTGGAAAGCTTGGCATGTCTACTTTGCAGATAAATTATCACTGCTTCCAGAAAAATTCATCTGACACCCGAAAACACAAAAATACCAAAACTGTCCGAAATAGAACTTTTGGGCCACCGTGTGCTCTGGTTTTGGCAATTTCTACAGGGCAACGTAGACGTCGACAAATTATGAAACCGGACTCCCTAGAAAGCTTGGCAAGTCTACTTTCCAGATAAATTATCGCCGCTCCCAGAAAAATTCATCTGACACCGGAAAACACAAAAATCCCAAAACTGTCCGAAATGGAACTTTTGGGCCACCGTGTGGTCTGGGTTTGGCAATTTCTACAGGGCAACGTAGACGTCGACAAATTATGAAACTGGACTCCCTAGAAAGCTTGGCAAGTCTACTTTCGAGATAAATTATCACCGCTCGCAGAAAAATTCATCTGACACCCGAAAACACAAAAATCCCAAAACTGTGCGAAATAGAACTTTTGGGCCATCGTGTGCTCTGGGTTTGGCAATTTCTACTGGGCAACGTAGACGTCGATAAATTATGAAACCGGACTCCCTGGAAAGCTTGGCAAGTCTACTTTCTAGAAAAATTATCACCGCTCGCAGAAAAATTCATCTGACACCCGAAAACACAAAAATCCAAAAACTGTCCGAAATGGAACTTTTGGGCCACCGTGTGGTCTGGGTTTGGCAATTTCTACAGGGCAACGTAGATGTCGATAAATTATGAAACCGGACTCCCTGGAAAGCTTGGCAAGTCTACTTTCTAGAAAAATTATCACCGCTCGCAGAAAAATTCATCTGACACCCGAAAACACAAAAATCCAAAAACTGTCCGAAATGGAACTTTTGGGCCACCGTGTGGTATGGGTTTGGCAATTTCTACAGGGCAACGTAGATGTCGATAAATTATGAAACCGGACTCCCTGGAAAGCTTGGCAAGTCTACTTTCTAGAAAAATTATCACCGCTCGCAGAAAAATTCATCTGACACCCGAAAACACAAAAATCCCAAAACTGTCCGAAATGGAACTTTGGGGCCATCGTGTGGCCTGGGTTTGGCAATTTCTACAGGGCAACGTAGATGTCGATAAATTATGAAACCGGACTCCCTGGAAAGCTTGGCATGTCTACTTTGCAGATAAATTATCACTGCTTCCAGAAAAATTCATCTGACACCCGAAAACACAAAAATACCAAAACTGTCCGAAATAGAACTTTTGGGCCACCGTGTGCTCTGGTTTTGGCAATTTCTACAGGGCAACGTAGACGTCGACAAATTATGAAACCGGACTCCCTAGAAAGCTTGGCAAGTCTACTTTCCAGATAAATTATCGCCGCTCCCAGAAAAATTCATCTGACACCGGAAAACACAAAAATCCCAAAACTGTCCGAAATGGAACTTTTGGGCCACCGTGTGGTCTGGGTTTGGCAATTTCTACAGGGCAACGTAGACGTCGACAAATTATGAAACTGGACTCCCTAGAAAGCTTGGCAAGTCTACTTTCGAGATAAATTATCACCGCTCGCAGAAAAATTCATCTGACACCCGAAAACACAAAAATCCCAAAACTGTGCGAAATAGAACTTTTGGGCCATCGTGTGCTCTGGGTTTGGCAATTTCTACTGGGCAACGTAGACGTCGATAAATTATGAAACCGGACTCCCTGGAAAGCTTGGCAAGTCTACTTTCTAGAAAAATTATCACCGCTCGCAGAAAAATTCATCTGACACCCGAAAACACAAAAATCCAAAAACTGTCCGAAATGGAACTTTTGGGCCACCGTGTGGTATGGGTTTGGCAATTTCTACAGGGCAACGTAGATGTCGATAAATTATGAAACCGGACTCCCTGGAAAGCTTGGCAAGTCTACTTTCTAGAAAAATTATCCCCGCACGCAGAAAAATTCATCTGAGACCCGAAAACACAAAAATCCCAAAACTGTCCGAAATGGAACTTTGGGGCCATCGTGTGGTCTGGGTTTGGCAATTTCTACAGGGCAACGTAGATGTCGATAAATTATGAAACCGGACTCCCTGGAAAGCTTGGCAAGTCTACTTTCTAGAAAAATTATCCCCGCACGCAGAAAAATTCATCTGAGACCCGAAAACACAAAAATCCCAAAACTGTCCGAAATGGAACTTTGGGGCCATCGTGTGGTCTGGGTTTGGCAATTTCTACAGGGCAACGTAGATGTCGATAAATTATGAAACCGGACTCCCTGGAAAGCTTGGCAAGTCTACTTTCTAGATAAATTATCACCGCTCGGACAAAAATTCATCTGCACCCGAAAACATAAAAATCCCAAAACTGTCCGAAATGGAACTTTTGGGCCACCGTGTGGTCTGGGTTTGGCAATTTCTACAGGGCAACGTAGATGTCGATAAATTATGAAACCGGACTCCCTAGAAAGTTGGCAAGTCTACTTTGCAGATAAATTATCACCGCTCGGACAAAAATTTATCTGACACCCGAAAACACAAAAATCCCAAAACTGTCCGAAATGGAACTTTTGGGCCAACGTGTGGTATGGGTTTGGCAATTTCTGCAGGGCAACATAGATGTCGATAAATTATGAAACTGGACTCCCTGGAAATCTTGGCAAGTCTACTTTCTAGAAAAATTATCACCGCTCGCAGAAAAATTCATCTGACACCCGAAAACACAAAAATCCAAAAACTGTCCGAAATGGAACTTTTGGGCCACCGTGTGGTCTGGGTTTGGCAATTTCTACAGGGCAACGTAGACGTCGACAAATTATGAAACCGGACTCCCTAGAAAGCTTGGCAAGTCTACTTTCCAGATAAATTATCGCCGGTCCCAGAAAAATTCATCTGACACCGGAAAACACAAAAATCCCAAAACTGTCCGAAATGGAACTTTTGGGCCACCGTGTGGTCTGGGTTTGGCAATTTCTACAGGGCAACGTAGACGTCGACAAATTATGAAACTGGACTCCCTAGAAAAATTAGACGTCGACAAATTAGACGTCGACAAATTAGACGTCGACAAGTCTACTTTCTAGAAAAATTATCACCGCTCGCAGAAAAATTCATCTGACACCCGAAAACACAAAAATCCAAAAACTGTCCGAAATGGAACTTTTGGGCCACCGTGTGGTCTGGGTTTGGCAATTTCTACAGGGCAACGTAGATGTCGATAAATTATGAAACCGGACTCCCTGGAAAGCTTGGCAAGTCTACTTTCTAGAAAAATTATCACCGCTCGCAGAAAAATTCATCTGACACCCGAAAACACAAAAATCCAAAAACTGTCCGAAATGGAACTTTTGGGCCACCGTGTGGTATGGGTTTGGCAATTTCTACAGGGCAACGTAGATGTCGATAAATTATGAAACCGGACTCCCTGGAAAGCTTGGCAAGTCTACTTTCTAGAAAAATTATCCCCGCACGCAGAAAAATTCATCTGAGACCCGAAAACACAAAAATCCCAAAACTGTCCGAAATGGAACTTTGGGGCCATCGTGTGGTCTGGGTTTGGCAATTTCTACAGGGCAACGTAGATGTCGATAAATTATGAAACCGGACTCCCTGGAAAGCTTGGCAAGTCTACTTTCTAGAAAAATTATCCCCGCACGCAGAAAAATTCATCTGAGACCCGAAAACAAAAAAATCCCAAAACTGTCCGAAATAGAACTTTGGGGCCATCGTGTGGTCTGGATTTGGCAATTTCTAGAGGGAAACGTAGATGTCAATAAATTATGAAACCGGACTCCCTAGAAAGCTTGGCAAGTCTCCTTTCCAAATAAATTATCGACTCTCGCAGAAAAATTCATCTGAAACCCGAAAACACAAAAATCCCAAAACTGTCCGAAATGGAACTTTTGGGCCACCGTGTGGTCTGGGTTTGGCAATTTCTACAGGGCAACGTAGACGTCAACAAATTATGAAACCGGACTCCCTAGAAAGCTTGGCAAGTCTACTTTCGAGATAAATTATCACCGCTCGCAGAAAAATTCATCTGACACCCGAAAACACAAAAATCCCAAAACTGTGCGAAATAGAACTTTTGGGCCATCGTGTGGTCTGGGTTTGGCAATTTCTACTGGGCAACGTAGACGTCGATAAATTATGAAACCGGACTCCCTGGAAAGCTTGGCAAGTCTACTTTCTAGAAAAATTATCACCGCTCGCAGAAAAATTCATCTGACACCCGAAAACACAAAAATCCAAAAACTGTCCGAAAAGGAACTTTTGGGCCACCGTGTGGTATGGGTTTGGCAATTTCTACAGGGCAACGTAGATGTCGATAAATTATGAAACCGGACTCCCTGGAAAGCTTGGCAAGTCTACTTTCGTGAAAAATTATCCCCGCTCGCAGAAAAATTCATCTGACACCCGAAAACACAAAAATCCCAAAACTGTCCGAAATGGAACTTTGGGGCCATCGTGTGGCCTGGGTTTGGCAATTTCTACAGGGCAACGTAGATGTCGATAAATTATGAAACCGGACTCCCTGGAAAGCTTGGCATGTCTACTTTGCAGATAAATTATCACTGCTTCCAGAAAAATTCATCTGACACCCGAAAACACAAAAATACCAAAACTGTCCGAAATAGAACTTTTGGGCCACCGTGTGCTCTGGTTTTGGCAATTTCTACAGGGCAACGTAGACGTCGACAAATTATGAAACCGGACTCCCTAGAAAGCTTGGCAAGTCTACTTTCCAGATAAATTATCGCCGCTCCCAGAAAAATTCATCTGACACCGGAAAACACAAAAATCCCAAAACTGTCCGAAATGGAACTTTTGGGCCACCGTGTGGTCTGGGTTTGGCAATTTCTACAGGGCAACGTAGACGTCGACAAATTATGAAACTGGACTCCCTAGAAAGCTTGGCAAGTCTACTTTCGAGATAAATTATCACCGCTCGCAGAAAAATTCATCTGACACCCGAAAACACAAAAATCCCAAAACTGTGCGAAATAGAACTTTTGGGCCATCGTGTGGTCTGGGTTTGGCAATTTCTACTGGGCAACGTAGACGTCGATAAATTATGAAACCGGACTCCCTGGAAAGCTTGGCAAGTCTACTTTCTAGAAAAATTATCACCGCTCGCAGAAAAATTCATCTGACACCCGAAAACACAAAAATCCAAAAACTGTCCGAAATGGAACTTTTGGGCCACCGTGTGGTATGGGTTTGGCAATTTCTACAGGGCAACGTAGATGTCGATAAATTATGAAACCGGACTCCCTGGAAAGCTTGGCAAGTCTACTTTCTAGAAAAATTATCCCCGCACGCAGAAAAATTCATCTGAGACCCGAAAACACAAAAATCCCAAAACTGTCCGAAATGGAACTTTGGGGCCATCGTGTGGTCTGGGTTTGGCAATTTCTACAGGGCAACGTAGATGTCGATAAATTATGAAACCGGACTCCCTGGAAAGCTTGGCAAGTCTACTTTCTAGAAAAATTATCCCCGCACGCAGAAAAATTCATCTGAGACCCGAAAACACAAAAATCCCAAAACTGTCCGAAATGGAACTTTGGGGCCATCGTGTGGTCTGGGTTTGGCAATTTCTACAGGGCAACGTAGATGTCGATAAATTATGAAACCGGACTCCCTGGAAAGCTTGGCAAGTCTACTTTCTAGAAAAATTATCCCCGCACGCAGAAAAATTCATCTGAGACCCGAAAACAAAAAAATCCCAAAACTGTCCGAAATGGAACTTTGGGGCCATCGTGTGGTCTGGATTTGGCAATTTCTAGAGGGAAACGTAGATGTCAATAAATTATGAAACCGGACTCCCTGGAAAGCTTGGCAAGTCTACTTTCGTGAAAAATTATCCCCGCTCGCAGAAAAATTCATCTGAGACCCGAAAACACAAAAATCCCAAAACTGTCCGAAATGGAACTTTGGGGCCATCGTGTGCTCTGGGTTTGGCAATTTCTACTGGGCAACGTAGACGTCGATAAATTATGAAACCGGACTCCCTGGAAAGCTTGGCAAGTCTACTTTCTAGAAAAATTATCACCGCTCGCAGAAAAATTCATCTGACACCCGAAAACACAAAAATCCAAAAACTGTCCGAAATGGAACTTTTGGGCCACCGTGTGGTATGGGTTTGGCAATTTCTACAGGGCAACGTAGATGTCGATAAATTATGAAACCGGACTCCCTGGAAAGCTTGGCAAGTCTACTTTCTAGAAAAATTATCCCCGCACGCAGAAAAATTCATCTGAGACCCGAAAACACAAAAATCCCAAAACTGTCCGAAATGGAACTTTGGGGCCATCGTGTGGTCTGGGTTTGGCAATTTCTACAGGGCAACGTAGATGTCGATAAATTATGAAACCGGACTCCCTGGAAAGCTTGGCAAGTCTACTTTCTAGAAAAATTATCCCCGCACGCAGAAAAATTCATCTGAGACCCGAAAACAAAAAAATCCCAAAACTGTCCGAAATGGAACTTTGGGGCCATCGTGTGGTCTGGATTTGGCAATTTCTAGAGGGAAACGTAGATGTCAATAAATTATGAAACCGGACTCCCTAGAAAGCTTGGCAAGTCTCCTTTCCAAATAAATTATCGACTCTCGCAGAAAAATTCATCTGAAACCCGAAAACACAAAAATCCCAAAACTGTTCGAAATGGAACTTTTGGGCCATCGTGTGGTTTGGGTTTGGCAATTTCTACTGGGCAACGTAGACGTCGATAAATTATGAAACCGGACTCCCTGGAAAGCTTGGCAAGTCTACTTTCTAGAAAAATTATCACCGCTCGCAGAAAAATTCATCTGACACCCGAAAACACAAAAATCCAAAAACTGTCCGAAATGGAACTTTTGGGCCACCGTGTGGTATGGGTTTGGCAATTTCTACAGGGCAACGTAGATGTCGATAAATTATGAAACCGGACTCCCTGGAAAGCTTGGCAAGTCTACTTTCGTGAAAAATTATCCCCGCTCGCAGAAAAATTCATCTGAGACCCGAAAACACAAAAATCCCAAAACTGTCCGAAATGGAACTTTGGGGCCATCGTGTGCTCTGGGTTTGGCAATTTCTACTGGGCAACGTAGACGTCGATAAATTATGAAACCGGACTCCCTGGAAAGCTTGGCAAGTCTACTTTCTAGAAAAATTATCACCGCTCGCAGAAAAATTCATCTGACACCCGAAAACACAAAAATCCAAAAACTGTCCGAAATGGAACTTTTGGGCCACCGTGTGGTATGGGTTTGGCAATTTCTACAGGGCAACGTAGATGTCGATAAATTATGAAACCGGACTCCCTGGAAAGCTTGGCAAGTCTACTTTCGTGAAAAATTATCCCCGCTCGCAGAAAAATTCATCTGAGACCCGAAAACACAAAAATCCCAAAACTGTCCGAAATGGAACTTTGGGGCCATCGTGTGGTCTGGGTTTGGCAATTTCTACAGGGCAACGTAGATGTCGATAAATTATGAAACCGGACTCCCTGGAAAGCTTGGCAAGTCTACTTTCTAGAAAAATTATCCCCGCACGCAGAAAAATTCATCTGAGACCCGAAAACACAAAAATCCCAAAACTGTCCGAAATGGAACTTTGGGGCCATCGTGTGCTCTGGGTTTGGCAATTTCTACAGGGCAACGTAGATGTCGATAAATTATGAAACCGGACTCCCTGGAAAGCTTGGCAAGTCTACTTTCTAGAAAAATTATCCCCGCACGCAGAAAAATTCATCTGAGACCCGAAAACAAAAAAATCCCAAAACTGTCCGAAATGGAACTTTGGGGCCATCGTGTGGTCTGGATTTGGCAATTTCTAGAGGGAAACGTAGATGTCAATAAATTATGAAACCGGACTCCCTAGAAAGCTTGGCAAGTCTCCTTTCCAAATAAATTATCGACTCTCGCAGAAAAATTCATCTGAAACCCGAAAACACAAAAATCCCAAAACTGTTCGAAATGGAACTTTTGGGCCACCGTGTGGTCTGGGTTTGGCAATTTCTACAGGGCAACGTAGACGTCGACAAATTATGAAACTGGACTCCCTAGAAAGCTTGGCAAGTCTACTTTCGAGATAAATTTTCACCGCTCGCAGAAAAATTCATCTGACACCCGAAAACACAAAAATCCCAAAACTGTGCGAAATAGAACTTTTGGGCCATCGTGTGGTCTGGGTTTGGCAATTTCTACTGGGCAACGTAGACGTCGATAAATTATGAAACCGGACTCCCTGGAAAGCTTGGCAAGTCTACTTTATAGAAAAATTATCACCGCTCGCAGAAAAATTCATCTGACACCCGAAAACACAAAAATCCCAAAACTGTGCGAAATAGAACTTTTGGGCCATCGTGTGCTCTGGGTTTGGCAATTTCTACTGGGCAACGTAGACGTCGATAAATTATGAAACCGGACTCCCTGGAAAGCTTGGCAAGTCTACTTTCTAGAAAAATTATCACCGCTCGCAGAAAAATTCATCTGCCACCCGAAAACACAAAAATCCAAAAACTGTCCGAAATGGAACTTTTGGGCCACCGTGTGGTATGGGTTTGGCAATTTCTACAGGGCAACGTAGATGTCGATAAATTATGAAACCGGACTCCCTGGAAAGCTTGGCAAGTCTACTTTCTAGAAAAATTATCCCCGCACGCAGAAAAATTCATCTGAGACCCGAAAACACAAAAATCCCAAAACTGTCCGAAATGGAACTTTGGGGCCATCGTGTGGTCTGGGTTTGGCAATTTCTACAGGGCAACGTAGATGTCGATAAATTATGAAACCGGACTCCCTGGAAAGCTTGGCAAGTCTACTTTCTAGAAAAATTATCGACTCTCGCAGAAAAATTCATCTGAAACCCGAAAACACAAAAATCCCAAAACTGTCCGAAATAGAACTTTTGGGCCACCGTGTGGTCTGGGTTTGGCAATTTCTACAGGGCAACGTAGATGTCGATAAATTATGAAACCGGACTCCCTGGAAAGCTTGGCAAGTCTACTTTCTAGAAAAATTATCCCCGCACGCAGAAAAATTCATCTGAGACCCGAAAACAGAAAAATCCCAAAACTGTCCGAAATGGAACTTTGGGGCCATCGTGTGGTCTGGGTTTGGCAATTTCTACTGGGCAACGTAGACGTCGATAAATTATGAAACCGGACTCCCTGGAAAGCTTGGCAAGTCTACTTTCTAGAAAAATTATCACCGCTCGCAGAAAAATTCATCTGACACCCGAAAACACAAAAATCCAAAAACTGTCCGAAATGGAACTTTTGGGCCACCGTGTGGTATGGGTTTGGCAATTTCTACAGGGCAACGTAGATGTCGATAAATTATGAAACCGGACTCCCTGGAAAGCTTGGCAAGTCTACTTTCGTGAAAAATTATCCCCGCTCGCAGAAAAATTCATCTGAGACCCGAAAACACAAAAATCCCAAAACTGTCCGAAATGGAACTTTGGGGCCATCGTGTGCTCTGGGTTTGGCAATTTCTACTGGGCAACGTAGACGTCGATAAATTATGAAACCGGACTCCCTGGAAAGCTTGGCAAGTCTACTTTCTAGAAAAATTATCACCGCTCGCAGAAAAATTCATCTGACACCCGAAAACACAAAAATCCAAAAACTGTCCGAAATGGAACTTTTGGGCCACCGTGTGGTATGGGTTTGGCAATTTCTACAGGGCAACGTAGATGTCGATAAATTATGAAACCGGACTCCCTGGAAAGCTTGGCAAGTCTACTTTCGTGAAAAATTATCCCCGCTCGCAGAAAAATTCATCTGAGACCCGAAAACACAAAAATCCCAAAACTGTCCGAAATGGAACTTTGGGGCCATCGTGTGGTCTGGGTTTGGCAATTTCTACAGGGCAACGTAGATGTCGATAAATTATGAAACCGGACTCCCTGGAAAGCTTGGCAAGTCTACTTTCTAGAAAAATTATCCCCGCACGCAGAAAAATTCATCTGAGACCCGAAAACACAAAAATCCCAAAACTGTCCGAAATGGAACTTTGGGGCCATCGTGTGCTCTGGGTTTGGCAATTTCTACAGGGCAACGTAGATGTCGATAAATTATGAAACCGGACTCCCTGGAAAGCTTGGCAAGTCTACTTTCTAGAAAAATTATCCCCGCACGCAGAAAAATTCATCTGAGACCCGAAAACAAAAAAATCCCAAAACTGTCCGAAATGGAACTTTGGGGCCATCGTGTGGTCTGGATTTGGCAATTTCTAGAGGGAAACGTAGATGTCAATAAATTATGAAACCGGACTCCCTAGAAAGCTTGGCAAGTCTCCTTTCCAAATAAATTATCGACTCTCGCAGAAAAATTCATCTGAAACCCGAAAACACAAAAATCCCAAAACTGTTCGAAATGGAACTTTTGGGCCACCGTGTGGTCTGGGTTTGGCAATTTCTACAGGGCAACGTAGACGTCGACAAATTATGAAACTGGACTCCCTAGAAAGCTTGGCAAGTCTACTTTCGAGATAAATTTTCACCGCTCGCAGAAAAATTCATCTGACACCCGAAAACACAAAAATCCCAAAACTGTGCGAAATAGAACTTTTGGGCCATCGTGTGGTCTGGGTTTGGCAATTTCTACTGGGCAACGTAGACGTCGATAAATTATGAAACCGGACTCCCTGGAAAGCTTGGCAAGTCTACTTTATAGAAAAATTATCACCGCTCGCAGAAAAATTCATCTGACACCCGAAAACACAAAAATCCCAAAACTGTGCGAAATAGAACTTTTGGGCCATCGTGTGCTCTGGGTTTGGCAATTTCTACTGGGCAACGTAGACGTCGATAAATTATGAAACCGGACTCCCTGGAAAGCTTGGCAAGTCTACTTTCTAGAAAAATTATCACCGCTCGCAGAAAAATTCATCTGCCACCCGAAAACACAAAAATCCAAAAACTGTCCGAAATGGAACTTTTGGGCCACCGTGTGGTATGGGTTTGGCAATTTCTACAGGGCAACGTAGATGTCGATAAATTATGAAACCGGACTCCCTGGAAAGCTTGGCAAGTCTACTTTCTAGAAAAATTATCCCCGCACGCAGAAAAATTCATCTGAGACCCGAAAACACAAAAATCCCAAAACTGTCCGAAATGGAACTTTGGGGCCATCGTGTGGTCTGGGTTTGGCAATTTCTACAGGGCAACGTAGATGTCGATAAATTATGAAACCGGACTCCCTGGAAAGCTTGGCAAGTCTACTTTCTAGAAAAATTATCGACTCTCGCAGAAAAATTCATCTGAAACCCGAAAACACAAAAATCCCAAAACTGTCCGAAATAGAACTTTTGGGCCACCGTGTGGTCTGGGTTTGGCAATTTCTACAGGGCAACGTAGATGTCGATAAATTATGAAACCGGACTCCCTGGAAAGCTTGGCAAGTCTACTTTCTAGAAAAATTATCCCCGCACGCAGAAAAATTCATCTGAGACCCGAAAACAGAAAAATCCCAAAACTGTCCGAAATGGAACTTTGGGGCCATCGTGTGGTCTGGGTTTGGCAATTTCTACTGGGCAACGTAGACGTCGATAAATTATGAAACCGGACTCCCTGGAAAGCTTGGCAAGTCTACTTTCTAGAAAAATTATCACCGCTCGCAGAAAAATTCATCTGACACCCGAAAACACAAAAATCCAAAAACTGTCCGAAATGGAACTTTTGGGCCACCGTGTGGTATGGGTTTGGCAATTTCTACAGGGCAACGTAGATGTCGATAAATTATGAAACCGGACTCCCTGGAAAGCTTGGCAAGTCTACTTTCGTGAAAAATTATCCCCGCTCGCAGAAAAATTCATCTGAGACCCGAAAACACAAAAATCCCAAAACTGTCCGAAATGGAACTTTGGGGCCATCGTGTGCTCTGGGTTTGGCAATTTCTACTGGGCAACGTAGACGTCGATAAATTATGAAACCGGACTCCCTGGAAAGCTTGGCAAGTCTACTTTCTAGAAAAATTATCACCGCTCGCAGAAAAATTCATCTGACACCCGAAAACACAAAAATCCAAAAACTGTCCGAAATGGAACTTTTGGGCCACCGTGTGGTATGGGTTTGGCAATTTCTACAGGGCAACGTAGATGTCGATAAATTATGAAACCGGACTCCCTGGAAAGCTTGGCAAGTCTACTTTCGTGAAAAATTATCCCCGCTCGCAGAAAAATTCATCTGAGACCCGAAAACACAAAAATCCCAAAACTGTCCGAAATGGAACTTTGGGGCCATCGTGTGGTCTGGGTTTGGCAATTTCTACAGGGCAACGTAGATGTCGATAAATTATGAAACCGGACTCCCTGGAAAGCTTGGCAAGTCTACTTTCTAGAAAAATTATCCCTGCACGCAGAAAAATTCATCTGAGACCCGAAAACACAAAAATCCCAAAACTGTCCGAAATGGAACTTTGGGGCCATCGTGTGCTCTGGGTTTGGCAATTTCTACAGGGCAACGTAGATGTCGATAAATTATGAAACCGGACTCCCTGGAAAGCTTGGCAAGTCTACTTTCTAGAAAAATTATCCCCGCACGCAGAAAAATTCATCTGAGACCCGAAAACAAAAAAATCCCAAAACTGTCCGAAATGGAACTTTGGGGCCATCGTGTGGTCTGGATTTGGCAATTTCTAGAGGGAAACGTAGATGTCAATAAATTATGAAACCGGACTCCCTAGAAAGCTTGGCAAGTCTCCTTTCCAAATAAATTATCGACTCTCGCAGAAAAATTCATCTGAAACCCGAAAACACAAAAATCCCAAAACTGTTCGAAATGGAACTTTTGGGCCACCGTGTGGTCTGGGTTTGGCAATTTCTACAGGGCAACGTAGACGTCGACAAATTATGAAACTGGACTCCCTAGAAAGCTTGGCAAGTCTACTTTCGAGATAAATTTTCACCGCTCGCAGAAAAATTCATCTGACACCCGAAAACACAAAAATCCCAAAACTGTGCGAAATAGAACTTTTGGGCCATCGTGTGGTCTGGGTTTGGCAATTTCTACTGGGCAACGTAGACGTCGATAAATTATGAAACCGGACTCCCTGGAAAGCTTGGCAAGTCTACTTTATAGAAAAATTATCACCGCTCGCAGAAAAATTCATCTGACACCCGAAAACACAAAAATCCCAAAACTGTGCGAAATAGAACTTTTGGGCCATCGTGTGCTCTGGGTTTGGCAATTTCTACTGGGCAACGTAGACGTCGATAAATTATGAAACCGGACTCCCTGGAAAGCTTGGCAAGTCTACTTTCTAGAAAAATTATCACCGCTCGCAGAAAAATTCATCTGCCACCCGAAAACACAAAAATCCAAAAACTGTCCGAAATGGAACTTTTGGGCCACCGTGTGGTATGGGTTTGGCAATTTCTACAGGGCAACGTAGATGTCGATAAATTATGAAACCGGACTCCCTGGAAAGCTTGGCAAGTCTACTTTCTAGAAAAATTATCCCCGCACGCAGAAAAATTCATCTGAGACCCGAAAACACAAAAATCCCAAAACTGTCCGAAATGGAACTTTGGGGCCATCGTGTGGTCTGGGTTTGGCAATTTCTACAGGGCAACGTAGATGTCGATAAATTATGAAACCGGACTCCCTGGAAAGCTTGGCAAGTCTACTTTCTAGAAAAATTATCGACTCTCGCAGAAAAATTCATCTGAAACCCGAAAACACAAAAATCCCAAAACTGTCCGAAATAGAACTTTTGGGCCACCGTGTGGTCTGGGTTTGGCAATTTCTACAGGGCAACGTAGATGTCGATAAATTATGAAACCGGACTCCCTGGAAAGCTTGGCAAGTCTACTTTCTAGAAAAATTATCCCCGCACGCAGAAAAATTCATCTGAGACCCGAAAACAGAAAAATCCCAAAACTGTCCGAAATGGAACTTTGGGGCCATCGTGTGGTCTGGGTTTGGCAATTTCTACTGGGCAACGTAGACGTCGATAAATTATGAAACCGGACTCCCTGGAAAGCTTGGCAAGTCTACTTTCTAGAAAAATTATCACCGCTCGCAGAAAAATTCATCTGACACCCGAAAACACAAAAATCCAAAAACTGTCCGAAATGGAACTTTTGGGCCACCGTGTGGTATGGGTTTGGCAATTTCTACAGGGCAACGTAGATGTCGATAAATTATGAAACCGGACTCCCTGGAAAGCTTGGCAAGTCTACTTTCGTGAAAAATTATCCCCGCTCGCAGAAAAATTCATCTGAGACCCGAAAACACAAAAATCCCAAAACTGTCCGAAATGGAACTTTGGGGCCATCGTGTGGCCTGGGTTTGGCAATTTCTACAGGGCAACGTAGATATCGATAAATTATGAAACCGGACTCCCTGGAAAGCTTGGCATGTCTACTTTGCAGATAAATTATCACTGCTTCCAGAAAAATTCATCTGACACCCGAAAACACAAAAATACCAAAACTGTCCGAAATAGAACTTTTGGGCCACCGTGTGGTCTGGCTTTGGCAATTTCTACAGGGCAACGTAGACGTCGACAAATTATGAAACCGGACTCCCTAGAAAGCTTGGCAAGTCTACTTTCCAGATAAATTATCGCCGCTCCCAGAAAAATTCATCTGACACCGGAAAACACAAAAATCCCAAAACTGTCCGAAATGGAACTTTTGGGCCACCGTGTGGTCTGGGTTTGGCAATTTCTACAGGGCAACGTAGACGTCGACAAATTATGAAACTGGACTCCCTAGAAAGCTTGGCAAGTCTACTTTCGAGATAAATTATCACCGCTCGCAGAAAAATTCATCTGACACCCGAAAACACAAAAATCCCAAAACTGTGCGAAATAGAACTTTTGGGCCATCGTGTGCTCTGGGTTTGGCAATTTCTACTGGGCAACGTAGATGTCGATAAATTATGAAACCGGACTCCCTGGAAAGCTTGGCAAGTCTACTTTCTAGAAAAATTATCCCCGCACGCAGAAAAATTCATCTGAGACCCGAAAACAAAAAAATCCCAAAACTGTCCGAAATGGAACTTTGGGGCCATCGTGTGGTCTGGATATGGCAATTTCTAGAGGGAAACGTAGATGTCAATAAATTATGAAACCGGACTCCCTAGAAAGCTTGGCAAGTCTACTTTCTAGAAAAATTATCCCCGCACGCAGAAAAATTCATCTGAGACCCGAAAACAGAAAAATCCCAAAACTGTCCGAAATGGAACTTTGGGGCCATCGTGTGGTCTGGGTTTGGCAATTTCTACAGGGCAACGTAGAGGTCGATAAATTATGAAACCGGACTCCCTGGAAAGCTTGGCAAGTCTACTTTCTAGAAAAATTATCGACTCTCGCAGAAAAATTCATCTGAAACCCGAAAACACAAAAATCCCAAAACTGTCCGAAATAGAACTTTTGGGCCACCGTGTGGTCTGGGTTTGGCAATTTCTACAGGGCAACGTAGACGTCGACAAATTATGAAACCGGACTCCCTGGAAAGCTTGGCAAGTCTACTTTGCTGATAAATTATCACCGCTCGCAGAAAAATTCATCTGACACCCGAAAACACAAAAATCCCAAAACTGTGCGAAATAGAACTTTTGGGCCATCGTGTGGTTTGGGTTTGGCAATTTCTACTGGGCAACGTAGAAGTCGATAAATTATGAAACCGGACTCCCTGGAAAGCTTGGCAAGTCTACTTTCTAGAAAAATTATCACCGCTCGCAGAAAAATTCATCTGACACCCGAAAACACAAAAATCCAAAAACTGTCCGAAATGGAACTTTTGGGCCACCATGTGGTATGGGTTTGGCAATTTCTACAGGGCAACGTAGATGTCGATAAATTATGAAACCGGACTCCCTGGAAAGCTTGGCAAGTCTACTTTCGTGAAAAATTATCCCCGCTCGCAGAAAAATTCATCTGAGACCCGAAAACACAAAAATCCCAAAACTGTCCGAAATGGAACTTTGGGGCCATCGTGTGCTCTGGGTTTGGCAATTTCTACTGGGCAACGTAGACGTCGATAAATTATGAAACCGGACTCCCTGGAAAGCTTGGCAAGTCTACTTTCTAGAAAAATTATCACCGCTCGCAGAAAAATTCATCTGACACCCGAAAACACAAAAATCCAAAAACTGTCCGAAATGGAACTTTTGGGCCACCGTGTGGTATGGGTTTGGCAATTTCTACAGGGCAACGTAGATGTCGATAAATTATGAAACCGGACTCCCTGGAAAGCTTGGCAAGTCTACTTTCTAGAAAAATTATCCCCGCACGCAGAAAAATTCATCTGAGACCCGAAAACACAAAAATCCCAAAACTGTCCGAAATGGAACTTTGGGGCCAACGTGTGGTCTGGGTTTGGCAATTTCTACAGAGCAACGTAGATGTCGATAAATTATGAAACCGGACTCCCTGGAAAGCTTGGCAAGTCTACTTTCTAGAAAAATTATCCCCGCACGCAGAAAAATTCATCTGAGACCCGAAAACAAAAAAATCCCAAAACTGTCCGAAATAGAACTTTGGGGCCATCGTGTGGTCTGGATTTGGCAATTTCTAGAGGGAAACGTAGATGTCAATAAATTATGAAACCGGACTCCCTAGAAAGCTTGGCAAGTCTCCTTTCCAAATAAATTATCGACTCTCGCAGAAAAATTCATCTGAAACCCGAAAACACAAAAATCCCAAAACTGTCCGAAATGGAACTTTTGGGCCACCGTGTGGTCTGGGTTTGGCAATTTCTACAGGGCAACGTAGACGTCGACAAATTATGAAACCGGACTCCCTGGAAAGCTTGGCAAGTCTACTTTGCTGATAAATTATCACCGCTCGCAGAAAAATTCATCTGACACCCGAAAACACAAAAATCCCAAAACTGTGCGAAATAGAACTTTTGGGCCATCGTGTGGTTTGGGTTTGGCAATTTCTACTGGGCAACGTAGACGTCGATAAATTATGAAACCGGACTCCCTGGAAAGCTTGGCAAGTCTACTTTCTAGAAAAATTATCACCGCTCGCAGAAAAATTCATCTGACACCCGAAAACACAAAAATCCAAAAACTGTCCGAAATGGAACTTTTGGGCCACCGTGTGGTATGGGTTTGGCAATTTCTACAGGGCAACGTAGATGTCGATAAATTATGAAACCGGACTCCCTGGAAAGCTTGGCAAGTCTACTTTCGTGAAAAATTATCCCCGCTCGCAGAAAAATTCATCTGAGACCCGAAAACACAAAAATCCCAAAACTGTCCGAAATGGAACTTTGGGGCCATCGTGTGCTCTGGGTTTGGCAATTTCTACTGGGCAACGTAGACGTCGATAAATTATGAAACCGGACTCCCTGGAAAGCTTGGCAAGTCTACTTTCTAGAAAAATTATCACCGCTCGCAGAAAAATTCATCTGACACCCGAAAACACAAAAATCCAAAAACTGTCCGAAATGGAACTTTTGGGCCACCGTGTGGTATGGGTTTGGCAATTTCTACAGGGCAACGTAGATGTCGATAAATTATGAAACCGGACTCCCTGGAAAGCTTGGCAAGTCTACTTTCTAGAAAAATTATCCCCGCACGCAGAAAAATTCATCTGAGACCCGAAAACACAAAAATCCCAAAACTGTCCGAAATGGAACTTTGGGGCCATCGTGTGGTCTGGGTTTGGCAATTTCTACAGGGCAACGTAGATGTCGATAAATTATGAAACCGGACTCCCTGGAAAGCTTGGCAAGTCTACTTTCTAGAAAAATTATCCCCGCACGCAGAAAAATTCATCTGAGACCCGAAAACACAAAAATCCCAAAACTGTCCGAAATGGAACTTTGGGGCCATCGTGTGGTCTGGGTTTGGCAATTTCTACAGGGCAACGTAGATGTCGATAAATTATGAAACCGGACTCCCTGGAAAGCTTGGCAAGTCTACTTTCTAGAAAAATTATCCCCGCACGCAGAAAAATTCATCTGAGACCCGAAAACAAAAAAATCCCAAAACTGTCCGAAATGGAACTTTGGGGCCATCGTGTGGTCTGGATTTGGCAATTTCTAGAGGGAAACGTAGATGTCAATAAATTATGAAACCGGACTCCCTAGAAAGCTTGGCAAGTCTCCTTTCCAAATAAATTATCGACTCTCGCAGAAAAATTCATCTGAAACCCGAAAACACAAAAATCCCAAAACTGTTCGAAATGGAACTTTTGGGCCACCGTGTGGTCTGGGTTTGGCAATTTCTACAGGGCAACGTAGACGTCGACAAATTATGAAACTGGACTCCCTAGAAAGCTTGGCAAGTCTACTTTCGAGATAAATTTTCACCGCTCGCAGAAAAATTCATCTGACACCCGAAAACACAAAAATCCCAAAACTGTGCGAAATAGAACTTTTGGGCCATCGTGTGGTCTGGGTTTGGCAATTTCTACTGGGCAACGTAGACGTCGATAAATTATGAAACCGGACTCCCTGGAAAGCTTGGCAAGTCTACTTTATAGAAAAATTATCACCGCTCGCAGAAAAATTCATCTGAGACCCGAAAACAGAAAAATCCCAAAACTGTCCGAAATGGAACTTTTGGGCCACCGTGTGGTCTGGGTTTGGCAATTTCTACAGGGCAACGTAGATGTCGATAAATTATGAAACCGGACTCCCTGGAAAGCTTGGCAAGTCTACTTTCGTGAAAAATTATCCCCGCTCGCAGAAAAATTCATCTGAGACCCGAAAACACAAAAATCCCAAAACTGTCCGAAATGGAACTTTGGGGCCATCGTGTGCTCTGGGTTTGGCAATTTCTACTGGGCAACGTAGACGTCGATAAATTATGAAACCGGACTCCCTGGAAAGCTTGGCAAGTCTACTTTCTAGAAAAATTATCACCGCTCGCAGAAAAATTCATCTGACACCCGAAAACACAAAAATCCAAAAACTGTCCGAAATGGAACTTTTGGGCCACCGTGTGGTATGGGTTTGGCAATTTCTACAGGGCAACGTAGATGTCGATAAATTATGAAACCGGACTCCCTGGAAAGCTTGGCAAGTCTACTTTCGTGAAAAATTATCCCCGCTCGCAGAAAAATTCATCTGAGACCCGAAAACACAAAAATCCCAAAACTGTCCGAAATGGAACTTTGGGGCCATCGTGTGGTCTGGGTTTGGCAATTTCTACAGGGCAACGTAGATGTCGATAAATTATGAAACCGGACTCCCTGGAAAGCTTGGCAAGTCTACTTTCTAGAAAAATTATCCCTGCACGCAGAAAAATTCATCTGAGACCCGAAAACACAAAAATCCCAAAACTGTCCGAAATGGAACTTTGGGGCCATCGTGTGCTCTGGGTTTGGCAATTTCTACAGGGCAACGTAGATGTCGATAAATTATGAAACCGGACTCCCTGGAAAGCTTGGCAAGTCTACTTTCTAGAAAAATTATCCCCGCACGCAGAAAAATTCATCTGAGACCCGAAAACAAAAAAATCCCAAAACTGTCCGAAATGGAACTTTGGGGCCATCGTGTGGTCTGGATTTGGCAATTTCTAGAGGGAAACGTAGATGTCAATAAATTATGAAACCGGACTCCCTAGAAAGCTTGGCAAGTCTCCTTTCCAAATAAATTATCGACTCTCGCAGAAAAATTCATCTGAAACCCGAAAACACAAAAATCCCAAAACTGTTCGAAATGGAACTTTTGGGCCACCGTGTGGTCTGGGTTTGGCAATTTCTACAGGGCAACGTAGACGTCGACAAATTATGAAACTGGACTCCCTAGAAAGCTTGGCAAGTCTACTTTCGAGATAAATTTTCACCGCTCGCAGAAAAATTCATCTGACACCCGAAAACACAAAAATCCCAAAACTGTGCGAAATAGAACTTTTGGGCCATCGTGTGGTCTGGGTTTGGCAATTTCTACTGGGCAACGTAGACGTCGATAAATTATGAAACCGGACTCCCTGGAAAGCTTGGCAAGTCTACTTTATAGAAAAATTATCACCGCTCGCAGAAAAATTCATCTGACACCCGAAAACACAAAAATCCCAAAACTGTGCGAAATAGAACTTTTGGGCCATCGTGTGCTCTGGGTTTGGCAATTTCTACTGGGCAACGTAGACGTCGATAAATTATGAAACCGGACTCCCTGGAAAGCTTGGCAAGTCTACTTTCTAGAAAAATTATCACCGCTCGCAGAAAAATTCATCTGCCACCCGAAAACACAAAAATCCCAAAACTGTCCGAAATGGAACTTTTGGGCCACCGTGTGGTATGGGTTTGGCAATTTCTACAGGGCAACGTAGATGTCGATAAATTATGAAACCGGACTCCCTGGAAAGCTTGGCAAGTCTACTTTCTAGAAAAATTATCCCCGCACGCAGAAAAATTCATCTGAGACCCGAAAACACAAAAATCCCAAAACTGTCCGAAATGGAACTTTGGGGCCATCGTGTGGTCTGGGTTTGGCAATTTCTACAGGGCAACGTAGATGTCGATAAATTATGAAACCGGACTCCCTGGAAAGCTTGGCAAGTCTACTTTCTAGAAAAATTATCGACTCTCGCAGAAAAATTCATCTGAAACCCGAAAACACAAAAATCCCAAAACTGTCCGAAATAGAACTTTTGGGCCACCGTGTGGTCTGGGTTTGGCAATTTCTACAGGGCAACGTAGATGTCGATAAATTATGAAACCGGACTCCCTGGAAAGCTTGGCAAGTCTACTTTCTAGAAAAATTATCCCCGCACGCAGAAAAATTCATCTGAGACCCGAAAACAGAAAAATCCCAAAACTGTCCGAAATGGAACTTTTGGGCCACCGTGTGGTATGGGTTTGGCAATTTCTACAGGGCAACGTAGATGTCGATAAATTATGAAACCGGACTCCCTGGAAAGCTTGGCAAGTCTACTTTCTAGAAAAATTATCCCCGCACGCAGAAAAATTCATCTGAGACCCGAAAACACAAAAATCCCAAAACTGTCCGAAATGGAACTTTGGGGCCATCGTGTGGTCTGGGTTTGGCAATTTCTACAGAGCAACGTAGATGTCGATAAATTATGAAACCGGACTCCCTGGAAAGCTTGGCAAGTCTACTTTCTAGAAAAATTATCCCCGCACGCAGAAAAATTCATCTGAGACCCGAAAACAAAAAAATCCCAAAACTGTCCGAAATAGAACTTTGGGGCCATCGTGTGGTCTGGATTTGGCAATTTCTAGAGGGAAACGTAGATGTCAATAAATTATGAAACCGGACTCCCTAGAAAGCTTGGCAAGTCTCCTTTCCAAATAAATTATCGACTCTCGCAGAAAAATTCATCTGAAACCCGAAAACACAAAAATCCCAAAACTGTCCGAAATGGAACTTTTGGGCCACCGTGTGGTCTGGGTTTGGCAATTTCTACAGGGCAACGTAGACGTCGACAAATTATGAAACCGGACTCCCTGGAAAGCTTGGCAAGTCTACTTTGCTGATAAATTATCACCGCTCGCAGAAAAATTCATCTGACACCCGAAAACACAAAAATCCCAAAACTGTGCGAAATAGAACTTTTGGGCCATCGTGTGGTTTGGGTTTGGCAATTTCTACTGGGCAACGTAGACGTCGATAAATTATGAAACCGGACTCCCTGGAAAGCTTGGCAAGTCTACTTTCTAGAAAAATTATCACCGCTCGCAGAAAAATTCATCTGACACCCGAAAACACAAAAATCCAAAAACTGTCCGAAATGGAACTTTTGGGCCACCGTGTGGTATGGGTTTGGCAATTTCTACAGGGCAACGTAGATGTCGATAAATTATGAAACCGGACTCCCTGGAAAGCTTGGCAAGTCTACTTTCGTGAAAAATTATCCCCGCTCGCAGAAAAATTCATCTGAGACCCGAAAACACAAAAATCCCAAAACTGTCCGAAATGGAACTTTGGGGCCATCGTGTGCTCTGGGTTTGGCAATTTCTACTGGGCAACGTAGACGTCGATAAATTATGAAACCGGACTCCCTGGAAAGCTTGGCAAGTCTACTTTCTAGAAAAATTATCACCGCTCGCAGAAAAATTCATCTGACACCCGAAAACACAAAAATCCAAAAACTGTCCGAAATGGAACTTTTGGGCCACCGTGTGGTATGGGTTTGGCAATTTCTACAGGGCAACGTAGATGTCGATAAATTATGAAACCGGACTCCCTGGAAAGCTTGGCAAGTCTACTTTCTAGAAAAATTATCCCCGCACGCAGAAAAATTCATCTGAGACCCGAAAACACAAAAATCCCAAAACTGTCCGAAATGGAACTTTGGGGCCATCGTGTGGTCTGGGTTTGGCAATTTCTACAGGGCAACGTAGATGTCGATAAATTATGAAACCGGACTCCCTGGAAAGCTTGGCAAGTCTACTTTCTAGAAAAATTATCCCCGCACGCAGAAAAATTCATCTGAGACCCGAAAACACAAAAATCCCAAAACTGTCCGAAATGGAACTTTGGGGCCATCGTGTGGTCTGGGTTTGGCAATTTCTACAGGGCAACGTAGATGTCGATAAATTATGAAACCGGACTCCCTGGAAAGCTTGGCAAGTCTACTTTCTAGAAAAATTATCCCCGCACGCAGAAAAATTCATCTGAGACCCGAAAACAAAAAAATCCCAAAACTGTCCGAAATGGAACTTTGGGGCCATCGTGTGGTCTGGATTTGGCAATTTCTAGAGGGAAACGTAGATGTCAATAAATTATGAAACCGGACTCCCTAGAAAGCTTGGCAAGTCTCCTTTCCAAATAAATTATCGACTCTCGCAGAAAAATTCATCTGAAACCCGAAAACACAAAAATCCCAAAACTGTTCGAAATGGAACTTTTGGGCCACCGTGTGGTCTGGGTTTGGCAATTTCTACAGGGCAACGTAGACGTCGACAAATTATGAAACTGGACTCCCTAGAAAGCTTGGCAAGTCTACTTTCGAGATAAATTTTCACCGCTCGCAGAAAAATTCATCTGACACCCGAAAACACAAAAATCCCAAAACTGTGCGAAATAGAACTTTTGGGCCATCGTGTGGTCTGGGTTTGGCAATTTCTACTGGGCAACGTAGACGTCGATAAATTATGAAACCGGACTCCCTGGAAAGCTTGGCAAGTCTACTTTATAGAAAAATTATCACCGCTCGCAGAAAAATTCATCTGAGACCCGAAAACAGAAAAATCCCAAAACTGTCCGAAATGGAACTTTTGGGCCACCGTGTGGTCTGGGTTTGGCAATTTCTACAGGGCAACGTAGATGTCGATAAATTATGAAACCGGACTCCCTGGAAAGCTTGGCAAGTCTACTTTCGTGAAAAATTATCCCCGCTCGCAGAAAAATTCATCTGAGACCCGAAAACACAAAAATCCCAAAACTGTCCGAAATGGAACTTTGGGGCCATCGTGTGCTCTGGGTTTGGCAATTTCTACTGGGCAACGTAGACGTCGATAAATTATGAAACCGGACTCCCTGGAAAGCTTGGCAAGTCTACTTTCTAGAAAAATTATCACCGCTCGCAGAAAAATTCATCTGACACCCGAAAACACAAAAATCCAAAAACTGTCCGAAATGGAACTTTTGGGCCACCGTGTGGTATGGGTTTGGCAATTTCTACAGGGCAACGTAGATGTCGATAAATTATGAAACCGGACTCCCTGGAAAGCTTGGCAAGTCTACTTTCGTGAAAAATTATCCCCGCTCGCAGAAAAATTCATCTGAGACCCGAAAACACAAAAATCCCAAAACTGTCCGAAATGGAACTTTGGGGCCATCGTGTGGTCTGGGTTTGGCAATTTCTACAGGGCAACGTAGATGTCGATAAATTATGAAACCGGACTCCCTGGAAAGCTTGGCAAGTCTACTTTCTAGAAAAATTATCCCTGCACGCAGAAAAATTCATCTGAGACCCGAAAACACAAAAATCCCAAAACTGTCCGAAATGGAACTTTGGGGCCATCGTGTGCTCTGGGTTTGGCAATTTCTACAGGGCAACGTAGATGTCGATAAATTATGAAACCGGACTCCCTGGAAAGCTTGGCAAGTCTACTTTCTAGAAAAATTATCCCCGCACGCAGAAAAATTCATCTGAGACCCGAAAACAAAAAAATCCCAAAACTGTCCGAAATGGAACTTTGGGGCCATCGTGTGGTCTGGATTTGGCAATTTCTAGAGGGAAACGTAGATGTCAATAAATTATGAAACCGGACTCCCTAGAAAGCTTGGCAAGTCTCCTTTCCAAATAAATTATCGACTCTCGCAGAAAAATTCATCTGAAACCCGAAAACACAAAAATCCCAAAACTGTTCGAAATGGAACTTTTGGGCCACCGTGTGGTCTGGGTTTGGCAATTTCTACAGGGCAACGTAGACGTCGACAAATTATGAAACTGGACTCCCTAGAAAGCTTGGCAAGTCTACTTTCGAGATAAATTTTCACCGCTCGCAGAAAAATTCATCTGACACCCGAAAACACAAAAATCCCAAAACTGTGCGAAATAGAACTTTTGGGCCATCGTGTGGTCTGGGTTTGGCAATTTCTACTGGGCAACGTAGACGTCGATAAATTATGAAACCGGACTCCCTGGAAAGCTTGGCAAGTCTACTTTATAGAAAAATTATCACCGCTCGCAGAAAAATTCATCTGACACCCGAAAACACAAAAATCCCAAAACTGTGCGAAATAGAACTTTTGGGCCATCGTGTGCTCTGGGTTTGGCAATTTCTACTGGGCAACGTAGACGTCGATAAATTATGAAACCGGACTCCCTGGAAAGCTTGGCAAGTCTACTTTCTAGAAAAATTATCACCGCTCGCAGAAAAATTCATCTGCCACCCGAAAACACAAAAATCCCAAAACTGTCCGAAATGGAACTTTTGGGCCACCGTGTGGTATGGGTTTGGCAATTTCTACAGGGCAACGTAGATGTCGATAAATTATGAAACCGGACTCCCTGGAAAGCTTGGCAAGTCTACTTTCTAGAAAAATTATCCCCGCACGCAGAAAAATTCATCTGAGACCCGAAAACACAAAAATCCCAAAACTGTCCGAAATGGAACTTTGGGGCCATCGTGTGGTCTGGGTTTGGCAATTTCTACAGGGCAACGTAGATGTCGATAAATTATGAAACCGGACTCCCTGGAAAGCTTGGCAAGTCTACTTTCTAGAAAAATTATCGACTCTCGCAGAAAAATTCATCTGACACCCGAAAACACAAAAATCCCAAAACTGTCCGAAATAGAACTTTTGGGCCACCGTGTGGTCTGGGTTTGGCAATTTCTACAGGGCAACGTAGATGTCGATAAATTATGAAACCGGACTCCCTGGAAAGCTTGGCAAGTCTACTTTCTAGAAAAATTATCCCCGCACGCAGAAAAATTCATCTGAGACCCGAAAACAGAAAAATCCCAAAACTGTCCGAAATGGAACTTTGGGGCCATCGTGTGGTCTGGGTTTGGCAATTTCTACTGGGCAACGTAGACGTCGATAAATTATGAAACCGGACTCCCTGGAAAGCTTGGCAAGTCTACTTTCTAGAAAAATTATCACCGCTCGCAGAAAAATTCATCTGACACCCGAAAACACAAAAATCCAAAAACTGTCCGAAATGGAACTTTTGGGCCACCGTGTGGTATGGGTTTGGCAATTTCTACAGGGCAACGTAGATGTCGATAAATTATGAAACCGGACTCCCTGGAAAGCTTGGCAAGTCTACTTTCGTGAAAAATTATCCCCGCTCGCAGAAAAATTCATCTGAGACCCGAAAACACAAAAATCCCAAAACTGTCCGAAATGGAACTTTGGGGCCATCGTGTGGCCTGGGTTTGGCAATTTCTACAGGGCAACGTAGATATCGATAAATTATGAAACCGGACTCCCTGGAAAGCTTGGCATGTCTACTTTGCAGATAAATTATCACTGCTTCCAGAAAAATTCATCTGACACCCGAAAACACAAAAATACCAAAACTGTCCGAAATAGAACTTTTGGGCCACCGTGTGGTCTGGCTTTGGCAATTTCTACAGGGCAACGTAGACGTCGACAAATTATGAAACCGGACTCCCTAGAAAGCTTGGCAAGTCTACTTTCCAGATAAATTATCGCCGCTCCCAGAAAAATTCATCTGACACCGGAAAACACAAAAATCCCAAAACTGTCCGAAATGGAACTTTTGGGCCACCGTGTGGTCTGGGTTTGGCAATTTCTACAGGGCAACGTAGACGTCGACAAATTATGAAACTGGACTCCCTAGAAAGCTTGGCAAGTCTACTTTCGAGATAAATTATCACCGCTCGCAGAAAAATTCATCTGACACCCGAAAACACAAAAATCCCAAAACTGTGCGAAATAGAACTTTTGGGCCATCGTGTGCTCTGGGTTTGGCAATTTCTACTGGGCAACGTAGATGTCGATAAATTATGAAACCGGACTCCCTGGAAAGCTTGGCAAGTCTACTTTCTAGAAAAATTATCCCCGCACGCAGAAAAATTCATCTGAGACCCGAAAACAAAAAAATCCCAAAACTGTCCGAAATGGAACTTTGGGGCCATCGTGTGGTCTGGATATGGCAATTTCTAGAGGGAAACGTAGATGTCAATAAATTATGAAACCGGACTCCCTAGAAAGCTTGGCAAGTCTACTTTCTAGAAAAATTATCCCCGCACGCAGAAAAATTCATCTGAGACCCGAAAACAGAAAAATCCCAAAACTGTCCGAAATGGAACTTTGGGGCCATCGTGTGGTCTGGGTTTGGCAATTTCTACAGGGCAACGTAGAGGTCGATAAATTATGAAACCGGACTCCCTGGAAAGCTTGGCAAGTCTACTTTCTAGAAAAATTATCGACTCTCGCAGAAAAATTCATCTGAAACCCGAAAACACAAAAATCCCAAAACTGTCCGAAATAGAACTTTTGGGCCACCGTGTGGTCTGGGTTTGGCAATTTCTACAGGGCAACGTAGACGTCGACAAATTATGAAACCGGACTCCCTGGAAAGCTTGGCAAGTCTACTTTGCTGATAAATTATCACCGCTCGCAGAAAAATTCATCTGACACCCGAAAACACAAAAATCCCAAAACTGTGCGAAATAGAACTTTTGGGCCATCGTGTGGTTTGGGTTTGGCAATTTCTACTGGGCAACGTAGAAGTCGATAAATTATGAAACCGGACTCCCTGGAAAGCTTGGCAAGTCTACTTTCTAGAAAAATTATCACCGCTCGCAGAAAAATTCATCTGACACCCGAAAACACAAAAATCCAAAAACTGTCCGAAATGGAACTTTTGGGCCACCATGTGGTATGGGTTTGGCAATTTCTACAGGGCAACGTAGATGTCGATAAATTATGAAACCGGACTCCCTGGAAAGCTTGGCAAGTCTACTTTCGTGAAAAATTATCCCCGCTCGCAGAAAAATTCATCTGAGACCCGAAAACACAAAAATCCCAAAACTGTCCGAAATGGAACTTTGGGGCCATCGTGTGCTCTGGGTTTGGCAATTTCTACTGGGCAACGTAGACGTCGATAAATTATGAAACCGGACTCCCTGGAAAGCTTGGCAAGTCTACTTTCTAGAAAAATTATCACCGCTCGCAGAAAAATTCATCTGACACCCGAAAACACAAAAATCCAAAAACTGTCCGAAATGGAACTTTTGGGCCACCGTGTGGTATGGGTTTGGCAATTTCTACAGGGCAACGTAGATGTCGATAAATTATGAAACCGGACTCCCTGGAAAGCTTGGCAAGTCTACTTTCTAGAAAAATTATCCCCGCACGCAGAAAAATTCATCTGAGACCCGAAAACACAAAAATCCCAAAACTGTCCGAAATGGAACTTTGGGGCCAACGTGTGGTCTGGGTTTGGCAATTTCTACAGAGCAACGTAGATGTCGATAAATTATGAAACCGGACTCCCTGGAAAGCTTGGCAAGTCTACTTTCTAGAAAAATTATCCCCGCACGCAGAAAAATTCATCTGAGACCCGAAAACAAAAAAATCCCAAAACTGTCCGAAATAGAACTTTGGGGCCATCGTGTGGTCTGGATTTGGCAATTTCTAGAGGGAAACGTAGATGTCAATAAATTATGAAACCGGACTCCCTAGAAAGCTTGGCAAGTCTCCTTTCCAAATAAATTATCGACTCTCGCAGAAAAATTCATCTGAAACCCGAAAACACAAAAATCCCAAAACTGTCCGAAATGGAACTTTTGGGCCACCGTGTGGTCTGGGTTTGGCAATTTCTACAGGGCAACGTAGACGTCGACAAATTATGAAACCGGACTCCCTGGAAAGCTTGGCAAGTCTACTTTGCTGATAAATTATCACCGCTCGCAGAAAAATTCATCTGACACCCGAAAACACAAAAATCCCAAAACTGTGCGAAATAGAACTTTTGGGCCATCGTGTGGTTTGGGTTTGGCAATTTCTACTGGGCAACGTAGACGTCGATAAATTATGAAACCGGACTCCCTGGAAAGCTTGGCAAGTCTACTTTCTAGAAAAATTATCACCGCTCGCAGAAAAATTCATCTGACACCCGAAAACACAAAAATCCAAAAACTGTCCGAAATGGAACTTTTGGGCCACCGTGTGGTATGGGTTTGGCAATTTCTACAGGGCAACGTAGATGTCGATAAATTATGAAACCGGACTCCCTGGAAAGCTTGGCAAGTCTACTTTCGTGAAAAATTATCCCCGCTCGCAGAAAAATTCATCTGAGACCCGAAAACACAAAAATCCCAAAACTGTCCGAAATGGAACTTTGGGGCCATCGTGTGCTCTGGGTTTGGCAATTTCTACTGGGCAACGTAGACGTCGATAAATTATGAAACCGGACTCCCTGGAAAGCTTGGCAAGTCTACTTTCTAGAAAAATTATCACCGCTCGCAGAAAAATTCATCTGACACCCGAAAACACAAAAATCCAAAAACTGTCCGAAATGGAACTTTTGGGCCACCGTGTGGTATGGGTTTGGCAATTTCTACAGGGCAACGTAGATGTCGATAAATTATGAAACCGGACTCCCTGGAAAGCTTGGCAAGTCTACTTTCTAGAAAAATTATCCCCGCACGCAGAAAAATTCATCTGAGACCCGAAAACACAAAAATCCCAAAACTGTCCGAAATGGAACTTTGGGGCCATCGTGTGGTCTGGGTTTGGCAATTTCTACAGGGCAACGTAGATGTCGATAAATTATGAAACCGGACTCCCTGGAAAGCTTGGCAAGTCTACTTTCTAGAAAAATTATCCCCGCACGCAGAAAAATTCATCTGAGACCCGAAAACACAAAAATCCCAAAACTGTCCGAAATGGAACTTTGGGGCCATCGTGTGGTCTGGGTTTGGCAATTTCTACAGGGCAACGTAGATGTCGATAAATTATGAAACCGGACTCCCTGGAAAGCTTGGCAAGTCTACTTTCTAGAAAAATTATCCCCGCACGCAGAAAAATTCATCTGAGACCCGAAAACAAAAAAATCCCAAAACTGTCCGAAATGGAACTTTGGGGCCATCGTGTGGTCTGGATTTGGCAATTTCTAGAGGGAAACGTAGATGTCAATAAATTATGAAACCGGACTCCCTAGAAAGCTTGGCAAGTCTCCTTTCCAAATAAATTATCGACTCTCGCAGAAAAATTCATCTGAAACCCGAAAACACAAAAATCCCAAAACTGTTCGAAATGGAACTTTTGGGCCACCGTGTGGTCTGGGTTTGGCAATTTCTACAGGGCAACGTAGACGTCGACAAATTATGAAACTGGACTCCCTAGAAAGCTTGGCAAGTCTACTTTCGAGATAAATTTTCACCGCTCGCAGAAAAATTCATCTGACACCCGAAAACACAAAAATCCCAAAACTGTGCGAAATAGAACTTTTGGGCCATCGTGTGGTCTGGGTTTGGCAATTTCTACTGGGCAACGTAGACGTCGATAAATTATGAAACCGGACTCCCTGGAAAGCTTGGCAAGTCTACTTTATAGAAAAATTATCACCGCTCGCAGAAAAATTCATCTGAGACCCGAAAACAGAAAAATCCCAAAACTGTCCGAAATGGAACTTTTGGGCCACCGTGTGGTCTGGGTTTGGCAATTTCTACAGGGCAACGTAGATGTCGATAAATTATGAAACCGGACTCCCTGGAAAGCTTGGCAAGTCTACTTTCGTGAAAAATTATCCCCGCTCGCAGAAAAATTCATCTGAGACCCGAAAACACAAAAATCCCAAAACTGTCCGAAATGGAACTTTGGGGCCATCGTGTGCTCTGGGTTTGGCAATTTCTACTGGGCAACGTAGACGTCGATAAATTATGAAACCGGACTCCCTGGAAAGCTTGGCAAGTCTACTTTCTAGAAAAATTATCACCGCTCGCAGAAAAATTCATCTGACACCCGAAAACACAAAAATCCAAAAACTGTCCGAAATGGAACTTTTGGGCCACCGTGTGGTATGGGTTTGGCAATTTCTACAGGGCAACGTAGATGTCGATAAATTATGAAACCGGACTCCCTGGAAAGCTTGGCAAGTCTACTTTCGTGAAAAATTATCCCCGCTCGCAGAAAAATTCATCTGAGACCCGAAAACACAAAAATCCCAAAACTGTCCGAAATGGAACTTTGGGGCCATCGTGTGGTCTGGGTTTGGCAATTTCTACAGGGCAACGTAGATGTCGATAAATTATGAAACCGGACTCCCTGGAAAGCTTGGCAAGTCTACTTTCTAGAAAAATTATCCCTGCACGCAGAAAAATTCATCTGAGACCCGAAAACACAAAAATCCCAAAACTGTCCGAAATGGAACTTTGGGGCCATCGTGTGCTCTGGGTTTGGCAATTTCTACAGGGCAACGTAGATGTCGATAAATTATGAAACCGGACTCCCTGGAAAGCTTGGCAAGTCTACTTTCTAGAAAAATTATCCCCGCACGCAGAAAAATTCATCTGAGACCCGAAAACAAAAAAATCCCAAAACTGTCCGAAATGGAACTTTGGGGCCATCGTGTGGTCTGGATTTGGCAATTTCTAGAGGGAAACGTAGATGTCAATAAATTATGAAACCGGACTCCCTAGAAAGCTTGGCAAGTCTCCTTTCCAAATAAATTATCGACTCTCGCAGAAAAATTCATCTGAAACCCGAAAACACAAAAATCCCAAAACTGTTCGAAATGGAACTTTTGGGCCACCGTGTGGTCTGGGTTTGGCAATTTCTACAGGGCAACGTAGACGTCGACAAATTATGAAACTGGACTCCCTAGAAAGCTTGGCAAGTCTACTTTCGAGATAAATTTTCACCGCTCGCAGAAAAATTCATCTGACACCCGAAAACACAAAAATCCCAAAACTGTGCGAAATAGAACTTTTGGGCCATCGTGTGGTCTGGGTTTGGCAATTTCTACTGGGCAACGTAGACGTCGATAAATTATGAAACCGGACTCCCTGGAAAGCTTGGCAAGTCTACTTTATAGAAAAATTATCACCGCTCGCAGAAAAATTCATCTGACACCCGAAAACACAAAAATCCCAAAACTGTGCGAAATAGAACTTTTGGGCCATCGTGTGCTCTGGGTTTGGCAATTTCTACTGGGCAACGTAGACGTCGATAAATTATGAAACCGGACTCCCTGGAAAGCTTGGCAAGTCTACTTTCTAGAAAAATTATCACCGCTCGCAGAAAAATTCATCTGCCACCCGAAAACACAAAAATCCCAAAACTGTCCGAAATGGAACTTTTGGGCCACCGTGTGGTATGGGTTTGGCAATTTCTACAGGGCAACGTAGATGTCGATAAATTATGAAACCGGACTCCCTGGAAAGCTTGGCAAGTCTACTTTCTAGAAAAATTATCCCCGCACGCAGAAAAATTCATCTGAGACCCGAAAACACAAAAATCCCAAAACTGTCCGAAATGGAACTTTGGGGCCATCGTGTGGTCTGGGTTTGGCAATTTCTACAGGGCAACGTAGATGTCGATAAATTATGAAACCGGACTCCCTGGAAAGCTTGGCAAGTCTACTTTCTAGAAAAATTATCGACTCTCGCAGAAAAATTCATCTGAAACCCGAAAACACAAAAATCCCAAAACTGTCCGAAATAGAACTTTTGGGCCACCGTGTGGTCTGGGTTTGGCAATTTCTACAGGGCAACGTAGATGTCGATAAATTATGAAACCGGACTCCCTGGAAAGCTTGGCAAGTCTACTTTCTAGAAAAATTATCCCCGCACGCAGAAAAATTCATCTGAGACCCGAAAACAGAAAAATCCCAAAACTGTCCGAAATGGAACTTTGGGGCCATCGTGTGGTCTGGGTTTGGCAATTTCTACTGGGCAACGTAGACGTCGATAAATTATGAAACCGGACTCCCTGGAAAGCTTGGCAAGTCTACTTTCTAGAAAAATTATCACCGCTCGCAGAAAAATTCATCTGACACCCGAAAACACAAAAATCCAAAAACTGTCCGAAATGGAACTTTTGGGCCACCGTGTGGTATGGGTTTGGCAATTTCTACAGGGCAACGTAGATGTCGATAAATTATGAAACCGGACTCCCTGGAAAGCTTGGCAAGTCTACTTTCGTGAAAAATTATCCCCGCTCGCAGAAAAATTCATCTGAGACCCGAAAACACAAAAATCCCAAAACTGTCCGAAATGGAACTTTGGGGCCATCGTGTGGCCTGGGTTTGGCAATTTCTACAGGGCAACGTAGATATCGATAAATTATGAAACCGGACTCCCTGGAAAGCTTGGCATGTCTACTTTGCAGATAAATTATCACTGCTTCCAGAAAAATTCATCTGACACCCGAAAACACAAAAATACCAAAACTGTCCGAAATAGAACTTTTGGGCCACCGTGTGGTCTGGCTTTGGCAATTTCTACAGGGCAACGTAGACGTCGACAAATTATGAAACCGGACTCCCTAGAAAGCTTGGCAAGTCTACTTTCCAGATAAATTATCGCCGCTCCCAGAAAAATTCATCTGACACCGGAAAACACAAAAATCCCAAAACTGTCCGAAATGGAACTTTTGGGCCACCGTGTGGTCTGGGTTTGGCAATTTCTACAGGGCAACGTAGACGTCGACAAATTATGAAACTGGACTCCCTAGAAAGCTTGGCAAGTCTACTTTCGAGATAAATTATCACCGCTCGCAGAAAAATTCATCTGACACCCGAAAACACAAAAATCCCAAAACTGTGCGAAATAGAACTTTTGGGCCATCGTGTGCTCTGGGTTTGGCAATTTCTACTGGGCAACGTAGATGTCGATAAATTATGAAACCGGACTCCCTGGAAAGCTTGGCAAGTCTACTTTCTAGAAAAATTATCCCCGCACGCAGAAAAATTCATCTGAGACCCGAAAACAAAAAAATCCCAAAACTGTCCGAAATGGAACTTTGGGGCCATCGTGTGGTCTGGATATGGCAATTTCTAGAGGGAAACGTAGATGTCAATAAATTATGAAACCGGACTCCCTAGAAAGCTTGGCAAGTCTACTTTCTAGAAAAATTATCCCCGCACGCAGAAAAATTCATCTGAGACCCGAAAACAGAAAAATCCCAAAACTGTCCGAAATGGAACTTTGGGGCCATCGTGTGGTCTGGGTTTGGCAATTTCTACAGGGCAACGTAGAGGTCGATAAATTATGAAACCGGACTCCCTGGAAAGCTTGGCAAGTCTACTTTCTAGAAAAATTATCGACTCTCGCAGAAAAATTCATCTGAAACCCGAAAACACAAAAATCCCAAAACTGTCCGAAATAGAACTTTTGGGCCACCGTGTGGTCTGGGTTTGGCAATTTCTACAGGGCAACGTAGACGTCGACAAATTATGAAACCGGACTCCCTGGAAAGCTTGGCAAGTCTACTTTGCTGATAAATTATCACCGCTCGCAGAAAAATTCATCTGACACCCGAAAACACAAAAATCCCAAAACTGTGCGAAATAGAACTTTTGGGCCATCGTGTGGTTTGGGTTTGGCAATTTCTACTGGGCAACGTAGAAGTCGATAAATTATGAAACCGGACTCCCTGGAAAGCTTGGCAAGTCTACTTTCTAGAAAAATTATCACCGCTCGCAGAAAAATTCATCTGACACCCGAAAACACAAAAATCCAAAAACTGTCCGAAATGGAACTTTTGGGCCACCATGTGGTATGGGTTTGGCAATTTCTACAGGGCAACGTAGATGTCGATAAATTATGAAACCGGACTCCCTGGAAAGCTTGGCAAGTCTACTTTCGTGAAAAATTATCCCCGCTCGCAGAAAAATTCATCTGAGACCCGAAAACACAAAAATCCCAAAACTGTCCGAAATGGAACTTTGGGGCCATCGTGTGCTCTGGGTTTGGCAATTTCTACTGGGCAACGTAGACGTCGATAAATTATGAAACCGGACTCCCTGGAAAGCTTGGCAAGTCTACTTTCTAGAAAAATTATCACCGCTCGCAGAAAAATTCATCTGACACCCGAAAACACAAAAATCCAAAAACTGTCCGAAATGGAACTTTTGGGCCACCGTGTGGTATGGGTTTGGCAATTTCTACAGGGCAACGTAGATGTCGATAAATTATGAAACCGGACTCCCTGGAAAGCTTGGCAAGTCTACTTTCTAGAAAAATTATCCCCGCACGCAGAAAAATTCATCTGAGACCCGAAAACACAAAAATCCCAAAACTGTCCGAAATGGAACTTTGGGGCCAACGTGTGGTCTGGGTTTGGCAATTTCTACAGAGCAACGTAGATGTCGATAAATTATGAAACCGGACTCCCTGGAAAGCTTGGCAAGTCTACTTTCTAGAAAAATTATCCCCGCACGCAGAAAAATTCATCTGAGACCCGAAAACAAAAAAATCCCAAAACTGTCCGAAATAGAACTTTGGGGCCATCGTGTGGTCTGGATTTGGCAATTTCTAGAGGGAAACGTAGATGTCAATAAATTATGAAACCGGACTCCCTAGAAAGCTTGGCAAGTCTCCTTTCCAAATAAATTATCGACTCTCGCAGAAAAATTCATCTGAAACCCGAAAACACAAAAATCCCAAAACTGTCCGAAATGGAACTTTTGGGCCACCGTGTGGTCTGGGTTTGGCAATTTCTACAGGGCAACGTAGACGTCGACAAATTATGAAACCGGACTCCCTGGAAAGCTTGGCAAGTCTACTTTGCTGATAAATTATCACCGCTCGCAGAAAAATTCATCTGACACCCGAAAACACAAAAATCCCAAAACTGTGCGAAATAGAACTTTTGGGCCATCGTGTGGTTTGGGTTTGGCAATTTCTACTGGGCAACGTAGACGTCGATAAATTATGAAACCGGACTCCCTGGAAAGCTTGGCAAGTCTACTTTCTAGAAAAATTATCACCGCTCGCAGAAAAATTCATCTGACACCCGAAAACACAAAAATCCAAAAACTGTCCGAAATGGAACTTTTGGGCCACCGTGTGGTATGGGTTTGGCAATTTCTACAGGGCAACGTAGATGTCGATAAATTATGAAACCGGACTCCCTGGAAAGCTTGGCAAGTCTACTTTCGTGAAAAATTATCCCCGCTCGCAGAAAAATTCATCTGAGACCCGAAAACACAAAAATCCCAAAACTGTCCGAAATGGAACTTTGGGGCCATCGTGTGCTCTGGGTTTGGCAATTTCTACTGGGCAACGTAGACGTCGATAAATTATGAAACCGGACTCCCTGGAAAGCTTGGCAAGTCTACTTTCTAGAAAAATTATCACCGCTCGCAGAAAAATTCATCTGACACCCGAAAACACAAAAATCCAAAAACTGTCCGAAATGGAACTTTTGGGCCACCGTGTGGTATGGGTTTGGCAATTTCTACAGGGCAACGTAGATGTCGATAAATTATGAAACCGGACTCCCTGGAAAGCTTGGCAAGTCTACTTTCTAGAAAAATTATCCCCGCACGCAGAAAAATTCATCTGAGACCCGAAAACACAAAAATCCCAAAACTGTCCGAAATGGAACTTTGGGGCCATCGTGTGGTCTGGGTTTGGCAATTTCTACAGGGCAACGTAGATGTCGATAAATTATGAAACCGGACTCCCTGGAAAGCTTGGCAAGTCTACTTTCTAGAAAAATTATCCCCGCACGCAGAAAAATTCATCTGAGACCCGAAAACACAAAAATCCCAAAACTGTCCGAAATGGAACTTTGGGGCCATCGTGTGGTCTGGGTTTGGCAATTTCTACAGGGCAACGTAGATGTCGATAAATTATGAAACCGGACTCCCTGGAAAGCTTGGCAAGTCTACTTTCTAGAAAAATTATCCCCGCACGCAGAAAAATTCATCTGAGACCCGAAAACAAAAAAATCCCAAAACTGTCCGAAATGGAACTTTGGGGCCATCGTGTGGTCTGGATTTGGCAATTTCTAGAGGGAAACGTAGATGTCAATAAATTATGAAACCGGACTCCCTAGAAAGCTTGGCAAGTCTCCTTTCCAAATAAATTATCGACTCTCGCAGAAAAATTCATCTGAAACCCGAAAACACAAAAATCCCAAAACTGTTCGAAATGGAACTTTTGGGCCACCGTGTGGTCTGGGTTTGGCAATTTCTACAGGGCAACGTAGACGTCGACAAATTATGAAACTGGACTCCCTAGAAAGCTTGGCAAGTCTACTTTCGAGATAAATTTTCACCGCTCGCAGAAAAATTCATCTGACACCCGAAAACACAAAAATCCCAAAACTGTGCGAAATAGAACTTTTGGGCCATCGTGTGGTCTGGGTTTGGCAATTTCTACTGGGCAACGTAGACGTCGATAAATTATGAAACCGGACTCCCTGGAAAGCTTGGCAAGTCTACTTTATAGAAAAATTATCACCGCTCGCAGAAAAATTCATCTGAGACCCGAAAACAGAAAAATCCCAAAACTGTCCGAAATGGAACTTTTGGGCCACCGTGTGGTCTGGGTTTGGCAATTTCTACAGGGCAACGTAGATGTCGATAAATTATGAAACCGGACTCCCTGGAAAGCTTGGCAAGTCTACTTTCTAGAAAAATTATCGACTCTCGCAGAAAAATTCATCTGAAACCCGAAAACACAAAAATCCCAAAACTGTCCGAAATAGAACTTTTGGGCCACCGTGTGGTCTGGGTTTGGCAATTTCTACAGGGCAACGTAGATGTCGATAAATTATGAAACCGGACTCCCTGGAAAGCTTGGCAAGTCTACTTTCTAGAAAAATTATCCCCGCACGCAGAAAAATTCATCTGAGACCCAAAAACAGAAAAATCCCAAAACTGTCCGAAATGGAACTTTGGGGCCATCGTGTGGTCTGGGTTTGGCAATTTCTACAGGGCAACGTAGATGTCGATAAATTATGAAACTGGACTCCCTGGAAAGCTTGGCAAGTCTACTTTCTAGAAAAATTATCGACTCTCGCAGAAAAATTCATCTGAAACCCGAAAACACAAAAATCCCAAAACTGTTCGAAATAGAACTTTTGGGCCACCGTGTGGTCTGGGTTTGGCAATTTCTACAGGGCAACGTAGATGTCGATAAATTATGAAACCGGACTCCCTGGAAAGCTTGGCAAGTCTACTTTCTAGAAAAATTATCCCCGCACGCAGAAAAATTCATCTGAGACCCGAAAACAAAAAAATCCCAAAACTGTCCGAAATAGAACTTTGGGGCCATCGTGTGGTCTGGATTTGGCAATTTCTAGAGGGAAACGTAGATGTCAATAAATTATGAAACCGGACTCCCTGGAAAGCTTGGCAAGTCTACTTTCTAGAAAAATTATCACCGCTCGTAGAAAAATTCATCTGACACCCGAAAACACAAAAATCCAAAAACTGTCCGAAATGGAACTTTTGGGCCACCGTGTGGTATGGGTTTGGCAATTTCTACAGGGCAAGGTAGATGTCGATAAATTATGAAACCGGACTCCCTGGAAAGCTTGGCAAGTCTACTTTCTAGAAAAATTATCCCCGCACGCAGAAAAATTCATCTGAGACCCGAAAACACAAAAATCCCAAAACTGTCCGAAATAGAACTTTGGGGCCATCGTGTGGTCTGGATTTGGCAATTTCTAGAGGGAAACGTAGATGTCAATAAATTATGAAACTGGACTCCCTGGAAAGCTTGGCAAGTCTACTTTCTAGAAAAATTATCCCCGCTCGCAGAAAAATTCATCTGAGACCCGAAAACACAAAAATCTCAAAACTGTCCGAAATGGAACTTTGGGGCCATCGTGTGGCCTGGGTTTGGCAATTTCTACAGGGCAACGTAGATGTCGATAAATTATGAAACTGGACTCCCTGGAAAGCTTGGCATGTCTACTTTGCAGATAAATTATCACTGCTTCCAGAAAAATTCATCTGACACCCGAAAACACAAAAATACCAAAACTGTCCGAAATAGAACTTTTGGGCCACCGTGTGGTCTGGTTTTGGCAATTTCTACAGGGCAACGTAGACGTCGACAAATTATGAAACCGGACTCCCTAGAAAGCTTGGCAAGTCTACTTTCCAGATAAATTATCGCCGCTCCCAGAAAAATTCATCTGACACCGGAAAACACAAAAATCCCAAAACTGTCCGAAATGGAACTTTTGGGCCACCGTGTGGTCTGGGTTTGGCAATTTCTACAGGGCAACGTAGACGTCGACAAATTATGAAACTAGACTCCCTAGAAAGCTTGGCAAGTCTACTTTCGAGATAAATTATCACCGCTCGCAGAAAAATTCATCTGACACCCGAAAACACAAAAATCCCAAAACTGTGCGAAATAGAACTTTTGGGCCATCGTGTGCTCTGGGTTTGGCAATTTCTACTGGGCAACGTAGACGTCGATAAATTATGAAACCGGACTCCCTGGAAAGCTTGGCAAGTCTACTTTCTAGAAAAATTATCCCCGCACGCAGAAAAATTCATCTGAGACCCGAAAACAGAAAAATCCCAAAACTGTCCGAAATGGAACTTTGGGGCCATCGTGTGGTCTGGGTTTGGCAATTTCTACAGGGCAACGTAGATGTCGATAAATTATGAAACCGGACTCCCTGGAAAGCTTGGCAAGTCTACTTTCTAGAAAAATTATCGACTCTCGCAGAAAAATTCATCTGAGACCCGAAAACACAAAAATCCCAAAACTGTCCGAAATAGAACTTTTGGGCCACCGTGTGGTCTGGGTTTGGCAATTTCTACAGGGCAACGTAGACGTCGATAAATTATGAAACCGGACTCCCTGGAAAGCTTGGCAAGTCTACTTTCTAGAAAAATTATCACCGCTCGCAGAAAAATTCATCTGACACCCGAAAACACAAAAATCCAAAAACTGTCCGAAATGGAACTTTTGGGCCACCGTGTGGTATGGGTTTGGCAATTTCTACAGGGCAACGTAGATGTCGATAAATTATGAAACCGGACTCCCTGGAAAGCTTGGCAAGTCTACTTTCTAGAAAAATTATCCCCGCACGCAGAAAAATTCATCTGAGACCCGAAAACACAAAAATCCCAAAACTGTCCGAAATAGAACTTTGGGGCCATCGTGTGGTCTGGATTTGGCAATTTCTAGAGGGAAACGTAGATGTCAATAAATTATGAAACTGGACTCCCTGGAAAGCTTGGCAAGTCTACTTTCTAGAAAAATTATCCCCGCTCGCAGAAAAATTCATCTGAGACCCGAAAACACAAAAATCTCAAAACTGTCCGAAATGGAACTTTGGGGCCATCGTGTGGCCTGGGTTTGGCAATTTCTACAGGGCAACGTAGATGTCGATAAATTATGAAACTGGACTCCCTGGAAAGCTTGGCATGTCTACTTTGCAGATAAATTATCACTGCTTCCAGAAAAATTCATCTGACACCCGAAAACACAAAAATACCAAAACTGTCCGAAATAGAACTTTTGGGCCACCGTGTGGTCTGGTTTTGGCAATTTCTACAGGGCAACGTAGACGTCGACAAATTATGAAACCGGACTCCCTAGAAAGCTTGGCAAGTCTACTTTCCAGATAAATTATCGCCGCTCCCAGAAAAATTCATCTGACACCGGAAAACACAAAAATCCCAAAACTGTCCGAAATGGAACTTTTGGGCCACCGTGTGGTCTGGGTTTGGCAATTTCTACAGGGCAACGTAGACGTCGACAAATTATGAAACTGGACTCCCTAGAAAGCTTGGCAAGTCTACTTTCGAGATAAATTATCACCGCTCGCAGAAAAATTCATCTGACACCCGAAAACACAAAAATCCCAAAACTGTGCGAAATAGAACTTTTGGGCCATCGTGTGCTCTGGGTTTGGCAATTTCTACTGGGCAACGTAGACGTCGATAAATTATGAAACCGGACTCCCTGGAAAGCTTGGCAAGTCTACTTTCTAGAAAAATTATCACCGCTCGCAGAAAAATTCATCTGACACCCGAAAACACAAAAATCCAAAAACTGTCCGAAATGGAACTTTTGGGCCACCGTGTGGTATGGGTTTGGCAATTTCTACAGGGCAACGTAGATGTCGATAAATTATGAAACCGGACTCCCTGGAAAGCTTGGCAAGTCTACTTTCTAGAAAAATTATCCCCGCACGCAGAAAAATTCATCTGAGACCCGAAAACAGAAAAATCCCAAAACTGTCCGAAATGGAACTTTGGGGCCATCGTGTGGTCTGGGTTTGGCAATTTCTACAGGGCAACGTAGATGTCGATAAATTATGAAACCGGACTCCCTGGAAAGCTTGGCAAGTCTACTTTCTAGAAAAATTATCGACTCTCGCAGAAAAATTCATCTGAGACCCGAAAACACAAAAATCCCAAAACTGTCCGAAATAGAACTTTTGGGCCACCGTGTGGTCTGGGTTTGGCAATTTCTACAGGGCAACGTAGACGTCGATAAATTATGAAACCGGACTCCCTGGAAAGCTTGGCAAGTCTACTTTCTAGAAAAATTATCACCGCTCGCAGAAAAATTCATCTGACACCCGAAAACACAAAAATCCAAAAACTGTCCGAAATGGAACTTTTGGGCCACCGTGTGGTATGGGTTTGGCAATTTCTACAGGGCAACGTAGATGTCGATAAATTATGAAACCGGACTCCCTGGAAAGCTTGGCAAGTCTACTTTCTAGAAAAATTATCACCGCTCGCATAAAAATTCATCTGACACCCGAAAACACAAAAATCCAAAAACTGTCCGAAATGGAACTTTTGGGCCACCGTGTGGTATGGGTTTGGCAATTTCTACAGGGCAACGTAGATGTCGATAAATTATGAAACCGGACTCCCTGGAAAGCTTGGCAAGTCTACTTTCTAGAAAAATTATCCCCGCACGCAGAAAAATTCATCTGAGACCCGAAAACACAAAAATCCCAAAACTGTCCGAAATGGAACTTTGGGGCCATCGTGTGGTCTGGGTTTGGCAATTTCTACAGGGCAACGTAGATGTCGATAAATTATGAAACCGGACTCCCTGGAAAGCTTGGCAAGTCTACTTTCTAGAAAAATTATCCCCGCACGCAGAAAAATTCATCTGAGACCCGAAAACAAAAAAATCCCAAAACTGTCCGAAATAGAACTTTGGGGCCATCGTGTGGTCTGGATTTGGCAATTTCTAGAGGGAAACGTAGATGTCAATAAATTATGAAACCGGACTCCCTAGAAAGCTTGGCAAGTCTCCTTTCCAAATAAATTATCGACTCTCGCAGAAAAATTCATCTGAAACCCGAAAACACAAAAATCCCAAAACTGTCCGAAATGGAACTTTTGGGCCACCGTGTGGTATGGGTTTGGCAATTTCTACTGGGCAACGTAGACGTCGATAAATTATGAAACCGGACTCCCTGGAAAGCTTGGCAAGTCTACTTTCGAGATAAATTATCACCGCTCGCAGAAAAATTCATCTGAGACCCGAAAACACAAAAATCCCAAAACTGTCCGAAATGGAACTTTGGGGCCATCGTGTGGCCTGGGTTTGGCAATTTCTACAGGGCAACGTAGATGTCGATAAATTATGAAACTGGACTCCCTGGAAAGCTTGGCATGTCTACTTTGCAGATAAATTATCACTGCTTCCAGAAAAATTCATCTGACACCCGAAAACACAAAAATACCAAAACTGTCCGAAATAGAACTTTTGGGCCACCGTGTGGTCTGGTTTTGGCAATTTCTACAGGGCAACGTAGACGTCGACAAATTATGAAACCGGACTCCCTAGAAAGCTTGGCAAGTCTACTTTCCAGATAAATTATCGCCGCTCCCAGAAAAATTCATCTGACACCGGAAAACACAAAAATCCCAAAACTGTCCGAAATGGAACTTTTGGGCCACCGTGTGGTCTGGGTTTGGCAATTTCTACAGGGCAACGTAGACGTCGACAAATTATGAAACTGGACTCCCTAGAAAGCTTGGCAAGTCTACTTTCGAGATAAATTATCACCGCTCGCAGAAAAATTCATCTGACACCCGAAAACACAAAAATCCCAAAACTGTGCGAAATAGAACTTTTGGGCCATCGTGTGCTCTGGGTTTGGCAATTTCTACTGGGCAATGTAGACGTCGATAAATTATGAAACCGGACTCCCTGGAAAGCTTGGCAAGTCTACTTTCTAGAAAAATTATCACCGCTCGCAGAAAAATTCATCTGACACCCGAAAACACAAAAATCCAAAAACTGTCCGAAATGGAACTTTTGGGCCACCGTGTGGTATGGGTTTGGCAATTTCTACAGGGCAACGTAGATGTCGATAAATTATGAAACCGGACTCCCTGGAAAGCTTGGCAAGTCTACTTTCTAGAAAAATTATCCCCGCACGCAGAAAAATTCATCTGAGACCCGAAAACAGAAAAATCCCAAAACTGTCCGAAATGGAACTTTGGGGCCATCGTGTGGTCTGGGTTTGGCAATTTCTACAGGGCAACGTAGATGTCGATAAATTATGAAACCGGACTCCCTGGAAAGCTTGGCAAGTCTACTTTCTAGAAAAATTATCGACTCTCGCAGAAAAATTCATCTGAGACCCGAAAACACAAAAATCCCAAAACTGTCCGAAATAGAACTTTTGGGCCACCGTGTGGTCTGGGTTTGGCAATTTCTACAGGGCAACGTAGACGTCGATAAATTATGAAACCGGACTCCCTGGAAAGCTTGGCAAGTCTACTTTCTAGAAAAATTATCACCGCTCGCAGAAAAATTCATCTGACACCCGAAAACACAAAAATCCAAAAACTGTCCGAAATGGAACTTTTGGGCCACCGTGTGGTATGGGTTTGGCAATTTCTACAGGGCAACGTAGATGTCGATAAATTATGAAACCGGACTCCCTGGAAAGCTTGGCAAGTCTACTTTCTAGAAAAATTATCACCGCTCGCATAAAAATTCATCTGAGACCCGAAAACACAAAAATCCCAAAACTGTCCGAAATAGAACTTTTGGGCCACCGTGTGGTATGGGTTTGGCAATTTCTAGAGGGAAACGTAGATGTCAATAAATTATGAAACTGGACTCCCTGGAAAGCTTGGCAAGTCTACTTTCTAGAAAAATTATCCCCGCTCGCAGAAAAATTCATCTGAGACCCGAAAACACAAAAATCTCAAAACTGTCCGAAATGGAACTTTGGGGCCATCGTGTGGCCTGGGTTTGGCAATTTCTACAGGGCAACGTAGATGTCGATAAATTATGAAACTGGACTCCCTGGAAAGCTTGGCATGTCTACTTTGCAGATAAATTATCACTGCTTCCAGAAAAATTCATCTGACACCCGAAAACACAAAAATACCAAAACTGTCCGAAATAGAACTTTTGGGCCACCGTGTGGTCTGGTTTTGGCAATTTCTACAGGGCAACGTAGACGTCGACAAATTATGAAACCGGACTCCCTAGAAAGCTTGGCAAGTCTACTTTCCAGATAAATTATCGCCGCTCCCAGAAAAATTCATCTGACACCGGAAAACACAAAAATCCCAAAACTGTCCGAAATGGAACTTTTGGGCCACCGTGTGGTCTGGGTTTGGCAATTTCTACAGGGCAACGTAGACGTCGACAAATTATGAAACTGGACTCCCTAGAAAGCTTGGCAAGTCTACTTTCGAGATAAATTATCACCGCTCGCAGAAAAATTCATCTGACACCCGAAAACACAAAAATCCCAAAACTGTGCGAAATAGAACTTTTGGGCCATCGTGTGCTCTGGGTTTGGCAATTTCTACTGGGCAACGTAGACGTCGATAAATTATGAAACCGGACTCCCTGGAAAGCTTGGCAAGTCTACTTTCTAGAAAAATTATCACCGCTCGCAGAAAAATTCATCTGACACCCGAAAACACAAAAATCCAAAAACTGTCCGAAATGGAACTTTTGGGCCACCGTGTGGTATGGGTTTGGCAATTTCTACAGGGCAACGTAGATGTCGATAAATTATGAAACCGGACTCCCTGGAAAGCTTGGCAAGTCTACTTTCTAGAAAAATTATCCCCGCACGCAGAAAAATTCATCTGAGACCCGAAAACACAAAAATCCCAAAACTGTCCGAAATGGAACTTTGGGGCCATCGTGTGGTCTGGGTTTGGCAATTTCTACAGGGCAACGTAGATGTCGATAAATTATGAAACCGGACTCCCTGGAAAGCTTGGCAAGTCTACTTTCTAGAAAAATTATCGACTCTCGCAGAAAAATTCATCTGAGACCCGAAAACACAAAAATCCCAAAACTGTCCGAAATAGAACTTTTGGGCCACCGTGTGGTCTGGGTTTGGCAATTTCTACAGGGCAACGTAGACGTCGATAAATTATGAAACCGGACTCCCTGGAAAGCTTGGCAAGTCTACTTTCTAGAAAAATTATCACCGCTCGCAGAAAAATTCATCTGACACCCGAAAACACAAAAATCCAAAAACTGTCCGAAATGGAACTTTTGGGCCACCGTGTGGTATGGGTTTGGCAATTTCTACAAGGCAACGTAGATGTCGATAAATTATGAAACCGGACTCCCTGGAAAGCTTGGCAAGTCTACTTTCTAGAAAAATTATCACCGCTCGCATAAAAATTCATCTGACACCCGAAAACACAAAAATCCAAAAACTGTCCGAAATGGAACTTTTGGGCCACCGTGTGGTATGGGTTTGGCAATTTCTACAGGGCAACGTAGATGTCGATAAATTATGAAACCGGACTCCCTGGAAAGCTTGGCAAGTCTACTTTCTAGAAAAATTATCCCCGCACGCAGAAAAATTCATCTGAGACCCGAAAACACAAAAATCCCAAAACTGTCCGAAATGGAACTTTGGGGCCATCGTGTGGTCTGGGTTTGGCAATTTCTACAGGGCAACGTAGATGTCGATAAATTATGAAACCGGACTCCCTGGAAAGCTTGGCAAGTCTACTTTCTAGAAAAATTATCCCCGCACGCAGAAAAATTCATCTGAGACCCGAAAACAAAAAAATCCCAAAACTGTCCGAAATAGAACTTTGGGGCCATCGTGTGGTCTGGTTTTGGCAATTTCTAGAGGGAAACGTAGATGTCAATAAATTATGAAACCGGACTCCCTAGAAAGCTTGGCAAGTCTCCTTTCCAAATAAATTATCGACTCTCGCAGAAAAATTCATCTGAAACCCGAAAACACAAAAATCCCAAAACTGTCCGAAATGGAACTTTTGGGCCACCGTGTGGTATGGGTTTGGCAATTTCTACTGGGCAACGTAGACGTCGATAAATTATGAAACCGGACTCCCTGGAAAGCTTGGCAAGTCTACTTTCGAGATAAATTATCACCGCTCGCAGAAAAATTCATCTGAGACCCGAAAACACAAAAATCCCAAAACTGTCCGAAATGGAACTTTGGGGCCATCGTGTGGCCTGGGTTTGGCAATTTCTACAGGGCAACGTAGATGTCGATAAATTATGAAACCGGACTCCCTGGAAAGCTTGGCATGTCTACTTTGCAGATAAATTATCACTGCTTCCAGAAAAATTCATCTGACACCCGAAAACACAAAAATACCAAAACTGTCCGAAATAGAACTTTTGGGCCACCGTGTGGTCTGGTTTTGGCAATTTCTACAGGGCAACGTAGACGTCGACAAATTATGAAACCGGACTCCCTAGAAAGCTTGGCAAGTCTACTTTCCAGATAAATTATCGCCGCTCCCAGAAAAATTCATCTGACACCGGAAAACACAAAAATCCCAAAACTGTCCGAAATGGAACTTTTGGGCCACCGTGTGGTCTGGGTTTGGCAATTTCTACAGGGCAACGTAGACGTCGACAAATTATGAAACTGGACTCCCTAGAAAGCTTGGCAAGTCTACTTTCTAGATAAATTATCACCGCTCGCAGAAAAATTCATCTGACACCCGAAAACACAAAAATCCCAAAACTGTGCGAAATAGAACTTTTGGGCCATCGTGTGCTCTGGGTTTGGCAATTTCTACTGGGCAACGTAGACGTCGATAAATTATGAAACCGGACTCCCTGGAAAGCTTGGCAAGTCTACTTTCTAGAAAAATTATCACCGCTCGCAGAAAAATTCATCTGACACCCGAAAACACAAAAATCCAAAAACTGTCCGAAATGGAACTTTTGGGCCACCGTGTGGTATGGGTTTGGCAATTTCTACAGGGCAACGTAGATGTCGATAAATTATGAAACCGGACTCCCTGGAAAGCTTGGCAAGTCTACTTTTTAGAAAAATTATCCCCGCACGCAGAAAAATTCATCTGAGACCCGAAAACACAAAAAACCCAAAACTGTCCGAAATGGAACTTTGGGGCCATCGTATGGTCTGGGTTTGGCAATTTCTACAGGGCAACGTAGATGTCGATAAATTATGAAACCAGACTCCCTGGAAAGCTTGGCAAGTCTACTTTCTAGAAAAATTATCGACTCTCGCAGAAAAATTCATCTGAAACCCGAAAACACAAAAATCCCAAAACTGTCCGAAATAGAACTTTTGGGCCACCGTGTGGTCTGGGTTTGGCAATTTCTACAGGGCAACGTAGATGTCGATAAATTATGAAACCGGACTCCCTGGAAAGCTTGGCAAGTCTACTTTCTAGAAAAATTATCCCCGCACGCAGAAAAATTCATCTGAGACCCGAAAACAGAAAAATCCCAAAACTGTCCGAAATGGAACTTTGGGGCCATCGTGTGGTCTGGGTTTGGCAATTTCTACAGGGCAACGTAGATGTCGATAAATTATGAAACCGGACTCCCTGGAAAGCTTGGCAAGTCTACTTTCTAGAAAAATTATCGACTCTCGCAGAAAAATTCATCTGAAACCCGAAAACACAAAAATCCCAAAACTGTCCGAAATAGAACTTTTGGGCCACCGTGTGGTCTGGGTTTGGCAATTTCTACAGGGCAACGTAGACGTCGATAAATTATGAAACCGGACTCCCTGGAAAGCATGGCAAGTCTACTTTCTAGAAAAATTATCACCGCTCGCAGAAAAATTCATCTGACACCCGAAAACACAAAAATCCAAAAACTGTCCGAAATGGAACTTTTGGGCCACCGTGTGGTATGGGTTTGGCAATTTCTACAGGGCAACGTAGATGTCGATAAATTATGAAACCGGACTCCCTGGAAAGCTTGGCAAGTCTACTTTCTAGAAAAATTATCACCGCTCGCAGAAAAATTCATCTGACACCCGAAAACACAAAAATCCAAAAACTGTCCGAAATGGAACTTTTGGGCCACCGTGTGGTATGGGTTTGGCAATTTCTACAGGGCAACGTAGATGTCGATAAATTATGAAACCGGACTCCCTGGAAAGCTTGGCAAGTCTACTTTCTAGAAAAATTATCCCCGCACGCAGAAAAATTCATCTGAGACCCGAAAACACAAAAATCCCAAAACTGTCCGAAATGGAACTTTGGGGCCATCGTGTGGTCTGGGTTTGGCAATTTCTACAGGGCAACGTAGATGTCGATAAATTATGAAACCGGACTCCCTGGAAAGCTTGGCAAGTCTACTTTCTAGAAAAATTATCGACTCTCGCAGAAAAATTCATCTGAGACCCGAAAACACAAAAATCCCAAAACTGTCCGAAATAGAACTTTTGGGCCACCGTGTGGTCTGGGTTTGGCAATTTCTACAGGGCAACGTAGACGTCGATAAATTATGAAACCGGACTCCCTGGAAAGCTTGGCAAGTCTACTTTCTAGAAAAATTATCACCGCTCGCAGAAAAATTCATCTGACACCCGAAAACACAAAAATCCAAAAACTGTCCGAAATGGAACTTTTGGGCCACCGTGTGGTATGGGTTTGGCAATTTCTACAAGGCAACGTAGATGTCGATAAATTATGAAACCGGACTCCCTGGAAAGCTTGGCAAGTCTACTTTCTAGAAAAATTATCACCGCTCGCATAAAAATTCATCTGACACCCGAAAACACAAAAATCCAAAAACTGTCCGAAATGGAACTTTTGGGCCACCGTGTGGTATGGGTTTGGCAATTTCTACAGGGCAACGTAGATGTCGATAAATTATGAAACCGGACTCCCTGGAAAGCTTGGCAAGTCTACTTTCTAGAAAAATTATCCCCGCACGCAGAAAAATTCATCTGAGACCCGAAAACACAAAAATCCCAAAACTGTCCGAAATGGAACTTTGGGGCCATCGTGTGGTCTGGGTTTGGCAATTTCTACAGGGCAACGTAGATGTCGATAAATTATGAAACCGGACTCCCTGGAAAGCTTGGCAAGTCTACTTTCTAGAAAAATTATCCCCGCACGCAGAAAAATTCATCTGAGACCCGAAAACAAAAAAATCCCAAAACTGTCCGAAATAGAACTTTGGGGCCATCGTGTGGTCTGGATTTGGCAATTTCTAGAGGGAAACGTAGATGTCAATAAATTATGAAACCGGACTCCCTAGAAAGCTTGGCAAGTCTCCTTTCCAAATAAATTATCGACTCTCGCAGAAAAATTCATCTGAAACCCGAAAACACAAAAATCCCAAAACTGTCCGAAATGGAACTTTTGGGCCACCGTGTGGTATGGGTTTGGCAATTTCTACTGGGCAACGTAGACGTCGATAAATTATGAAACCGGACTCCCTGGAAAGCTTGGCAAGTCTACTTTCGAGATAAATTATCACCGCTCGCAGAAAAATTCATCTGAGACCCGAAAACACAAAAATCCCAAAACTGTCCGAAATGGAACTTTGGGGCCATCGTGTGGCCTGGGTTTGGCAATTTCTACAGGGCAACGTAGATGTCGATAAATTATGAAACCGGACTCCCTGGAAAGCTTGGCATGTCTACTTTGCAGATAAATTATCACTGCTTCCAGAAAAATTCATCTGACACCCGAAAACACAAAAATACCAAAACTGTCCGAAATAGAACTTTTGGGCCACCGTGTGGTCTGGTTTTGGCAATTTCTACAGGGCAACGTAGACGTCGACAAATTATGAAACCGGACTCCCTAGAAAGCTTGGCAAGTCTACTTTCCAGATAAATTATCGCCGCTCCCAGAAAAATTCATCTGACACCGGAAAACACAAAAATCCCAAAACTGTCCGAAATGGAACTTTTGGGCCACCGTGTGGTCTGGGTTTGGCAATTTCTACAGGGCAACGTAGACGTCGACAAATTATGAAACTGGACTCCCTAGAAAGCTTGGCAAGTCTACTTTCTAGATAAATTATCACCGCTCGCAGAAAAATTCATCTGACACCCGAAAACACAAAAATCCCAAAACTGTGCGAAATAGAACTTTTGGGCCATCGTGTGCTCTGGGTTTGGCAATTTCTACTGGGCAACGTAGACGTCGATAAATTATGAAACCGGACTCCCTGGAAAGCTTGGCAAGTCTACTTTCTAGAAAAATTATCACCGCTCGCAGAAAAATTCATCTGACACCCGAAAACACAAAAATCCAAAAACTGTCCGAAATGGAACTTTTGGGCCACCGTGTGGTATGGGTTTGGCAATTTCTACAGGGCAACGTAGATGTCGATAAATTATGAAACCGGACTCCCTGGAAAGCTTGGCAAGTCTACTTTTTAGAAAAATTATCCCCGCACGCAGAAAAATTCATCTGAGACCCGAAAACACAAAAAACCCAAAACTGTCCGAAATGGAACTTTTGGGCCACCGTGTGGTATGGGTTTGGCAATTTCTACAGGGCAACGTAGATGTCGATAAATTATGAAACCGGACTCCCTGGAAAGCTTGGCAAGTCTACTTTCTAGAAAAATTATCGACTCTCGCAGAAAAATTCATCTGAAACCCGAAAACACAAAAATCCCAAAACTGTCCGAAATAGAACTTTTGGGCCACCGTGTGGTCTGGGTTTGGCAATTTCTACAGGGCAACGTAGATGTCGATAAATTATGAAACCGGACTCCCTGGAAAGCTTGGCAAGTCTACTTTCTAGAAAAATTATCGACTCTCGCAGAAAAATTCATCTGAAACCCGAAAACACAAAAATCCCAAAACTGTCCGAAATAGAACTTTTGGGCCACCGTGTGGTCTGGGTTTGGCAATTTCTACAGGGCAACGTAGATGTCGATAAATTATGAAACCGGACTCCCTGGAAAGCTTGGCAAGTCTACTTTCTAGAAAAATTATCCCCGCACGCAGAAAAATTCATCTGAGACCCGAAAACAGAAAAATCCCAAAACTGTCCGAAATGGAACTTTGGGGCCATCGTGTGGTCTGGGTTTGGCAATTTCTACAGGGCAACGTAGATGTCGATAAATTATGAAACCGGACTCCCTGGAAAGCTTGGCAAGTCTACTTTCTAGAAAAATTATCGACTCTCGCAGAAAAATTCATCTGAAACCCGAAAACACAAAAATCCCAAAACTGTCCGAAATAGAACTTTTGGGCCACCGTGTGGTCTGGGTTTGGCAATTTCTACAGGGCAACGTAGACGTCGATAAATTATGAAACCGGACTCCCTGGAAAGCATGGCAAGTCTACTTTCTAGAAAAATTATCACCGCTCGCAGAAAAATTCATCTGACACCCGAAAACACAAAAATCCAAAAACTGTCCGAAATGGAACTTTTGGGCCACCGTGTGGTATGGGTTTGGCAATTTCTACAGGGCAACGTAGATGTCGATAAATTATGAAACCGGACTCCCTGGAAAGCTTGGCAAGTCTACTTTCTAGAAAAATTATCACCGCTCGCAGAAAAATTCATCTGACACCCGAAAACACAAAAATCCAAAAACTGTCCGAAATGGAACTTTTGGGCCACCGTGTGGTATGGGTTTGGCAATTTCTACAGGGCAACGTAGATGTCGATAAATTATGAAACCGGACTCCCTGGAAAGCTTGGCAAGTCTACTTTCTAGAAAAATTATCCCCGCACGCAGAAAAATTCATCTGAGACCCGAAAACACAAAAATCCCAAAACTGTCCGAAATGGAACTTTGGGGCCATCGTGTGGTCTGGGTTTGGCAATTTCTACAGGGCAACGTAGATGTCGATAAATTATGAAACCGGACTCCCTGGAAAGCTTGGCAAGTCTACTTTCTAGAAAAATTATCCCCGCACGCAGAAAAATTCATCTGAGACCCGAAAACAGAAAAATCCCAAAACTGTCCGAAATGGAACTTTGGGGCCATCGTGTGGTCTGGGTTTGGCAATTTCTACAGGGCAACGTAGATGTCGATAAATTATGAAACCGGACTCCCTGGAAAGCTTGGCAAGTCTACTTTCTAGAAAAATTATCGACTCTCGCAGAAAAATTCATCTGAAACCCGAAAACACAAAAATCCCAAAACTGTCCGAAATAGAACTTTTGGGCCACCGTGTGGTCTGGTTTTGGCAATTTCTACAGGGCAACGTAGACGTCGACAAATTATGAAACCGGACTCCCTAGAAAGCTTGGCAAGTCTACTTTCCAGATAAATTATCGCCGCTCCCAGAAAAATTCATCTGACACCGGAAAACACAAAAATCCCAAAACTGTCCGAAATGGAACTTTTGGGCCACCGTGTGGTCTGGGTTTGGCAATTTCTACAGGGCAACGTAGACGTCGACAAATTATGAAACTGGACTCCCTGGAAAGCTTGGCAAGTCTACTTTCTAGAAAAATTATCCCCGCACGCAGAAAAATTCATCTGAGACCCGAAAACAAAAAAATCCCAAAACTGTCCGAAATAGAACTTTGGGGCCATCGTGTGGTCTGGATTTGGCAATTTCTAGAGGGAAACGTAGAGGTCAATAAATTATGAAACCGGACTCCCTAGAAAGCTTGGCAAGTCTCCTTTCCAAATAAATTATCGACTCTCGCAAAAAAATTCATCTGAAACCCGAAAACACAAAAATCCCAAAACTGTCCGAAATGGAACTTTTGGGCCACCGTGTGGTCTGGGTTTGGCAATTTCTACAGGGCAACGTAGACGTCGATAAATTATGAAACCGGACTCCCTGGAAAGCTTGGCAAGTCTACTTTGCTGATAAATTATCACCGCTCGCAGAAAAATTCATCTGACACCCGAAAACACAAAAATCCCAAAACTGTGCGAAATAGAACTTTTGGGCCATCGTGTGGTTTGGGTTTGGCAATTTCTACTGGGCAACGTAGACGTCGATAAATTATGAAACCGGACTCCCTGGAAAGCTTGGCAAGTCTACTTTCTAGAAAAATTATCACCGCTCGCAGGAAAATTCATCTGACACCCGAAAACACAAAAATCCAAAAACTGTCCGAAATGGAACTTTTGGGCCACCGTGTGGTATGGGTTTGGCAATTTCTACAGGGCAACGTAGATGTCGATAAATTATGAAACCGGACTCCCTGGAAAGCTTGGCAAGTCTACTTTCGTGAAAAATTATCCCCGCTCGCAGAAAAATTCATCTGAGACCCGAAAACACAAAAATCCCAAAACTGTCCGAAATGGAACTTTGGGGCCATCGTGTGGCCTGGGTTTGGCAATTTCTACAGGGCAACGTAGATGTCGATAAATTATGAAACCGGACTCCCTGGAAAGGTTGGCATGTCTACTTTGCAGATAAATTATCACTGCTTCCAGAAAAATTCACCTGACACCCGAAAACACAAAAATACCAAAACTGTCCGAAATAGAACTTTTGGGCCACCGTGTGGTCTGGTTTTGGCAATTTCTACAGGGCAACGTAGACGTCGACAAATTATGAAACCGGACTCCCTAGAAAGCTTGGCAAGTCTACTTTCCAGATAAATTATCGCCGCTCCCAGAAAAATTCATCTGACACCGGAAAACACAAAAATCCCAAAACTGTCCGAAATGGAACTTTTGGGCCACCGTGTGGTCTTGGTTTGGCAATTTCTACAGGGCAACGTAGACGTCGACAAATTATGAAACTGGACTCCCTAGAAAGCTTGGCAAGTCTACTTTCGAGATAAATTATCACCGCTCGCAGAAAAATTCATCTGACACCCGAAAACACAAAAATCCCAAAACTGTGCGAAATAGAACTTTTGGGCCATCGTGTGCTCTGGGTTTGGCAATTTCTACTGGGCAACGTAGACGTCGATAAATTATGAAACCGGACTCCCTGGAAAGCTTGGCAAGTCTACTTTCTAGAAAAATTATCACCGCTCGCAGAAAAATTCATCTGACACCCGAAAACACAAAAATCCAAAAACTGTCCGAAATGGAACTTTTGGGCCACCGTGTGGTATGGGTTTGGCAATTTCTACAGGGCAACGTAGATGTCGATAAATTATGAAACCGGACTCCCTGGAAAGCTTGGCAAGTCTACTTTCTAGAAAAATTATCCCCGCACGCAGAAAAATTCATCTGAGACCCGAAAACACAAAAATCCCAAAACTGTCCGAAATGGAACTTTGGGGCCATCGTGTGGTCTGGGTTTGGCAATTTCTACAGGGCAACGTAGATGTCGATAAATTATGAAACCGGACTCCCTGGAAAGCTTGGCAAGTCTACTTTCTAGAAAAATTATCATCGCACGCAGAAAAATTCATCTGAGACCCGAAAACACAAAAATCCCAAAACTGTCCGAAATGGAACTTTGGGGCCATCGTGTGGTCTGGGTTTGGCAATTTCTACAGGGCAACGTAGATGTCGATAAATTATGAAACCGGACTCCCTGGAAAGCTTGGCAAGTCTACTTTCTAGAAAAATTATCCCCGCACGCAGAAAAATTCATCTGAGACCCGAAAACAAAAAAATCCCAAAACTGTCCGAAATGGAACTTTGGGGCCATCGTGTGGTCTGGATTTGGCAATTTCTAGAGGGAAACTTAGATGTCAATAAATTATGAAACCGGACTCCCTAGAAAGCTTGGCAAGTCTCCTTTCCAAATAAATTATCGACTCTCGCAGAAAAATTCATCTGAAACCCGAAAACACAAAAATCCCAAAACTGTTCGAAATGGAACTTTTGGGCCACCGTGTGGTCTGGGTTTGGCAATTTCTACAGGGCAACGTAGACGTCGACAAATTATGAAACTGGACTCCCTAGAAAGCTTGGCAAGTCTACTTTCGAGATAAATTATCACCGCTCGCAGAAAAATTCATCTGACACCCGAAACCACAAAAATCCCAAAACTGTGCGAAATAGAACTTTTGGGCCATCGTGTGGTCTGGGTTTGGCAATTTCTACTGGGCAACGTAGACGTCGATAAATTATGAAACCGGACTCCCTGGAAAGCTTGGCAAGTCTACTTTCTAGAAAAATTATCACCGCTCGCAGAAAAATTCATCTGACACCCGAAAACACAAAAATCCAAAAACTGTCCGAAATGGAACTTTTGGGCCACCGTGTGGTATGGGTTTGGCAATTTCTACAGGGCAACGTAGATGTCGATAAATTATGAAACCGGACTCCTGGAAAGCTTGGCAAGTCTACTTTCTAGAAAAATTATCCCCGCACGCAGAAAAATTCATCTGAGACCCGAAAACACAAAAATCCCAAAACTGTCCGAAATGGAACTTTGGGGCCATCGTGTGGTCTGGGTTTGGCAATTTCTACAGGGCAACGTAGATGTCGATAAATTATGAAACCGGACTCCCTGGAAAGCTTGGCAAGTCTACTTTCTAGAAAAATTATCCCCGCACGCAGAAAAATTCATCTGAGACCCGAAAACAAAAAAATCCCAAAACTGTCCGAAATGGAACTTTGGGGCCATCGTGTGGTCTGGATATGGCAATTTCTAGAGGGAAACGTAGATGTCAATAAATTATGAAACCGGACTCCCTAGAAAGCTTGGCAAGTCTCCTTTCCAAATAAATTATCGACTCTCGCAGAAAAATTCATCTGAAACCCGAAAACACAAAAATCCCAAAACTGTCCGAAATGGAACTTTTGGGCCACCGTGTGGCCTGGGTTTGGCAATTTCTACAGGGCAACGTAGACGTCGACAAATTATGAAACTGGACTCCCTAGAAAGCTTGGCAAGTCTACTTTCGAGATAAATTATCACCGCTCGCAGAAAAATTCATCTGACACCCGAAAACACAAAAATCCCAAAACTGTGCGAAATAGAACTTTTGGGCCATCGTGTGGTCTGGGTTTGGCAATTTCTACTGGGCAACGTAGACGTCGATAAATTATGAAACCGGACTCCCTGGAAAGCTTGGCAAGTCTACTTTCTAGAAAAATTATCACCGCTCGCAGAAAAATTCATCTGACACCCGAAAACACAAAAATCCAAAAACTGTCCGAAATGGAACTTTTGGGCCACCGTGTGGTATGGGTTTGGCAATTTCTACAGGGCAACGTAGATGTCGATAAATTATGAAACCGGACTCCCTGGAAAGCTTGGCAAGTCTACTTTCTAGAAAAATTATCCCCGCACGCAGAAAAATTCATCTGAGACCCGAAAACACAAAAATCCCAAAACTGTCCGAAATCGAACTTTGGGGCCATCGTGTAGTCTGGGTTTGGCAATTTCTACAGGGCAACGTAGATGTCGATAAATTATGAAACCGGACTCCCTGGAAAGCTTGGCAAGTTTACTTTCTAGAAAAATTATCCCCGCACGCAGAAAAATTCATCTGAGACCCGAAAACACAAAAATCCCAAAACTGTCCGAAATGGAACTTTGGGGCCAGCGTGTGGTCTGGGTTTGGCAATTTCTACAGGGCAACGTAGATGTCGATAAATTATGAAACCGGACTCCCTGGAAAGCTTGGCAAGTCTACTTTCGAGATAAATTATCACCGCTTGCAGAAAAATTCATCTGACACCCGAAAACACAAAAATCCCAAAACTGTGCGAAATAGAACTTTTGGGCCATCGTGTGCTCTGGGTTTGGCAATTTCTACTGGGCAACGTAGACGTCGATAAATTATGAAACCGGACTCCCTGGAAAGCTTGGCAAGTCTACTTTCTAGAAAAATTATCACCGCTTGCAGAAAAATTCATCTGACACCCGAAAACACAAAAATCCAAAAACTGTCCGAAATGGAACTTTTGGGCCACCGTGTGGTATGGGTTTGGCAATTTCTACAGGGCAACGTAGATGTCGATAAATTATGAAACCGGACTCCCTGGAAAGCTTGGCAAGTCTACTTTCGTGAAAAATTATCCCCGCTCGCAGAAAAATTCATCTGAGACCCGAAAACACAAAAATCCCAAAACTGTCCGAAATGGAACTTTGGGGCCATCGTGTGGCATGGGTTTGGCAATTTCTACAGGGCAACGTAGATGTCGATAAATTATGAAACCGGACTCCCTGGAAAGCTTGGCATGTCTACTTTGCAGATAAATTATCACTGCTTCCAGAAAAATTCATCTGACACCCGAAAACACAAAAATACCAAAACTGTCCGAAATAGAACTTTTGGGCCACCGTGTGGTCTGGTTTTGGCAATTTCTACAGGGCAACGTAGACGTCGACAAATTATGAAACCGGACTCCCTAGAAAGCTTGGCAAGTCTACTTTCGAGATAAATTATCACCGCTCGTAGAAAAATTCATCTGACACCCGAAAACACAAAAATCCCAAAACTGTGCGAAATAGAACTTTTGGGCCATCGTGTGGTCTGGGTTTGGCAATTTCTACTGGGCAACGTAGACGTCGATAAATTATGAAACCGGACTCCCTGGAAAGCTTGGCAAGTCTACTTTCTAGAAAAATTATCACCGCTCGCAGAAAAATTCATCTGACACCCGAAAACACAAAAATCCAAAAACTGTCCGAAATGGAACTTTTGGGCCACCGTGTGGTATGGGTTTGGCAATTTCTACAGGGCAACGTAGATGTCGATAAATTATGAAACCGGACTCCCTGGAAAGCTTGGCAAGTCTACTTTCTAGAAAAATTATCACCGCTCACAGAAAAATTCATCTGAAACCCGAAAACACAAAAATCCCAAAACTGTCCGAAATGGAACTTTGGGGCCACCGTGTGGTCTGGGTTTGGCAATTTCTACAGGGCAACGTAGACGTCGATAAATTATGAAACGGGACTCCCTGGAAAGCTTGGCAAGTCTACTTTGCTGATAAATTATCACCGCTCGCAGAAAAATTCATCTGACACCCGAAAACACAAAAATCCCAAAACTGTCCGAAATGGAACTTTTGGGCCACCGTGTGGTCTGGGTTTGGCAATTTCTACAGGGCAACGTAGACATCGATAAATTATGAAACTGGACTCCCTGGAATGCTTGGCAAGTCTACTTTCTAGAAAAATTATCACCGCTCGCAGAAAAATTCGTCTGAGACCCGAAAATACAAAAATCCCTAAACTGTCCGAAATGGAACTTTTGGGCCACCGTGTGGTCTGGGTTTGGCAATTTCTACAGGGCAACGTAGATGTCGATAAATTATGAAACCGGACTCCCTAGAAAGTTGGCAAGTCTACTTTGCAGATAAATTATCACCGCTCGGACAAAAATTCATCTGACACCCGAAAACATAAAAATCCCAAAACTGTCCGAAATGGAACTTTTGGGCCACCGTGTGGTCTGGGTTTGGCAATTTCTACAGGGCAACGTAGATGTCGATAAATTATGAAACCGGACTCCCTAGAAAGTTGGCAAGTCTACTTTGCAGATAAATTATCACCGCTCGGACAAAAATTTATCTGACACCCGAAAACACAAAAATCCCAAAACTGTCCGAAATGGAACTTTTGGGCCATCGTGTGGTATGGGTTTGGCAATTTCTGCAGGGCAACATAGATGTCGATAAATTATGAAACTGGACTCCCTGGAAATCTTTGCAAGTCTACTTTCTAGAAAAATTATCACCGCTCGCAAAAAAATTCATCTGACACCCGAAAACACAAAAATCCCAAAACTGTCCGAAATGGAACTTTGGGGCCATCGTGTGGTCTGGGTTTGGCAATTTCTACAGGGCAACGTAGATGTCGATAAATTATGAAACTGGACTCCCTAGAAAGCTTGGCAAGTCTACTTTCGAGATAATTTATCACCGCTCGCAGAAAAATTCATCTGACACCCGAAAACACAAAAATCCCAAAACTGTCCGAAATAGAACTTTTGGGCCACCGTGTGGTCTGGTTTTGGCAATTTCTACAGGGCAACGTAGACGTCGACAAATTATGAAACCGGACTCCCTAGAAAGCTTGGCAAGTCTACTTTCCAGATAAATTATCGCCGCTCCCAGAAAAATTCATCTGACACCGGAAAACACAAAAATCCCAAAACTGTCCGAAATGGAACTTTTGGGCCACCGTGTGGTCTGGGTTTGGCAATTTCTACAGGGCAACGTAGACGTCGACAAATTATGAAACTGGACTCCCTGGAAAGCTTGGCAAGTCTACTTTCTAGAAAAATTATCCCCGCACGCAGAAAAATTCATCTGAGACCCGAAAACAAAAAAATCCCAAAACTGTCCGAAATAGAACTTTGGGGCCATCGTGTGGTCTGGATTTGGCAATTTCTAGAGGGAAACGTAGAGGTCAATAAATTATGAAACCGGACTCCCTAGAAAGCTTGGCAAGTCTCCTTTCCAAATAAATTATCGACTCTCGCAGAAAAATTCATCTGAAACCCGAAAACACAAAAATCCCAAAACTGTCCGAAATGGAACTTTTGGGCCACCGTGTGGTCTGGGTTTGGCAATTTCTACAGGGCAACGTAGACGTCGATAAATTATGAAACCGGACTCCCTGGAAAGCTTGGCAAGTCTACTTTGCTGATAAATTATCACCGCTCGCAGAAAAATTCATCTGACACCCGAAAACACAAAAATCCCAAAACTGTGCGAAATAGAACTTTTGGGCCATCGTGTGGTTTGGGTTTGGCAATTTCTACTGGGCAACGTAGACGTCGATAAATTATGAAACCGGACTCCCTGGAAAGCTTGGCAAGTCTACTTTCTAGAAAAATTATCACCGCTCGCAGGAAAATTCATCTGACACCCGAAAACACAAAAATCCAAAAACTGTCCGAAATGGAACTTTTGGGCCACCGTGTGGTATGGGTTTGGCAATTTCTACAGGGCAACGTAGATGTCGATAAATTATGAAACCGGACTCCCTGGAAAGCTTGGCAAGTCTACTTTCGTGAAAAATTATCCCCGCTCGCAGAAAAATTCATCTGAGACCCGAAAACACAAAAATCCCAAAACTGTCCGAAATGGAACTTTGGGGCCATCGTGTGGCCTGGGTTTGGCAATTTCTACAGGGCAACGTAGATGTCGATAAATTATGAAACCGGACTCCCTGGAAAGGTTGGCATGTCTACTTTGCAGATAAATTATCACTGCTTCCAGAAAAATTCACCTGACACCCGAAAACACAAAAATACCAAAACTGTCCGAAATAGAACTTTTGGGCCACCGTGTGGTCTGGTTTTGGCAATTTCTACAGGGCAACGTAGACGTCGACAAATTATGAAACCGGACTCCCTAGAAAGCTTGGCAAGTCTACTTTCCAGATAAATTATCGCCGCTCCCAGAAAAATTCATCTGACACCGGAAAACACAAAAATCCCAAAACTGTCCGAAATGGAACTTTTGGGCCACCGTGTGGTCTTGGTTTGGCAATTTCTACAGGGCAACGTAGACGTCGACAAATTATGAAACTGGACTCCCTAGAAAGCTTGGCAAGTCTACTTTCGAGATAAATTATCACCGCTCGCAGAAAAATTCATCTGACACCCGAAAACACAAAAATCCCAAAACTGTGCGAAATAGAACTTTTGGGCCATCGTGTGCTCTGGGTTTGGCAATTTCTACTGGGCAACGTAGACGTCGATAAATTATGAAACCGGACTCCCTGGAAAGCTTGGCAAGTCTACTTTCTAGAAAAATTATCACCGCTCGCAGAAAAATTCATCTGACACCCGAAAACACAAAAATCCAAAAACTGTCCGAAATGGAACTTTTGGGCCACCGTGTGGTATGGGTTTGGCAATTTCTACAGGGCAACGTAGATGTCGATAAATTATGAAACCGGACTCCCTGGAAAGCTTGGCAAGTCTACTTTCTAGAAAAATTATCCCCGCACGCAGAAAAATTCATCTGAGACCCGAAAACACAAAAATCCCAAAACTGTCCGAAATGGAACTTTGGGGCCATCGTGTGGTCTGGGTTTGGCAATTTCTACAGGGCAACGTAGATGTCGATAAATTATGAAACCGGACTCCCTGGAAAGCTTGGCAAGTCTACTTTCTAGAAAAATTATCATCGCACGCAGAAAAATTCATCTGAGACCCGAAAACACAAAAATCCCAAAACTGTCCGAAATGGAACTTTGGGGCCATCGTGTGGTCTGGGTTTGGCAATTTCTACAGGGCAACGTAGATGTCGATAAATTATGAAACCGGACTCCCTGGAAAGCTTGGCAAGTCTACTTTCTAGAAAAATTATCCCCGCACGCAGAAAAATTCATCTGAGACCCGAAAACAAAAAAATCCCAAAACTGTCCGAAATGGAACTTTGGGGCCATCGTGTGGTCTGGATTTGGCAATTTCTAGAGGGAAACTTAGATGTCAATAAATTATGAAACCGGACTCCCTAGAAAGCTTGGCAAGTCTCCTTTCCAAATAAATTATCGACTCTCGCAGAAAAATTCATCTGAAACCCGAAAACACAAAAATCCCAAAACTGTTCGAAATGGAACTTTTGGGCCACCGTGTGGTCTGGGTTTGGCAATTTCTACAGGGCAACGTAGACGTCGACAAATTATGAAACTGGACTCCCTAGAAAGCTTGGCAAGTCTACTTTCGAGATAAATTATCACCGCTCGCAGAAAAATTCATCTGACACCCGAAACCACAAAAATCCCAAAACTGTGCGAAATAGAACTTTTGGGCCATCGTGTGGTCTGGGTTTGGCAATTTCTACTGGGCAACGTAGACGTCGATAAATTATGAAACCGGACTCCCTGGAAAGCTTGGCAAGTCTACTTTCTAGAAAAATTATCACCGCTCGCAGAAAAATTCATCTGACACCCGAAAACACAAAAATCCAAAAACTGTCCGAAATGGAACTTTTGGGCCACCGTGTGGTATGGGTTTGGCAATTTCTACAGGGCAACGTAGATGTCGATAAATTATGAAACCGGACTCCTGGAAAGCTTGGCAAGTCTACTTTCTAGAAAAATTATCCCCGCACGCAGAAAAATTCATCTGAGACCCGAAAACACAAAAATCCCAAAACTGTCCGAAATGGAACTTTGGGGCCATCGTGTGGTCTGGGTTTGGCAATTTCTACAGGGCAACGTAGATGTCGATAAATTATGAAACCGGACTCCCTGGAAAGCTTGGCAAGTCTACTTTCTAGAAAAATTATCCCCGCACGCAGAAAAATTCATCTGAGACCCGAAAACAAAAAAATCCCAAAACTGTCCGAAATGGAACTTTGGGGCCATCGTGTGGTCTGGATATGGCAATTTCTAGAGGGAAACGTAGATGTCAATAAATTATGAAACCGGACTCCCTAGAAAGCTTGGCAAGTCTCCTTTCCAAATAAATTATCGACTCTCGCAGAAAAATTCATCTGAAACCCGAAAACACAAAAATCCCAAAACTGTCCGAAATGGAACTTTTGGGCCACCGTGTGGCCTGGGTTTGGCAATTTCTACAGGGCAACGTAGACGTCGACAAATTATGAAACTGGACTCCCTAGAAAGCTTGGCAAGTCTACTTTCGAGATAAATTATCACCGCTCGCAGAAAAATTCATCTGACACCCGAAAACACAAAAATCCCAAAACTGTGCGAAATAGAACTTTTGGGCCATCGTGTGGTCTGGGTTTGGCAATTTCTACTGGGCAACGTAGACGTCGATAAATTATGAAACCGGACTCCCTGGAAAGCTTGGCAAGTCTACTTTCTAGAAAAATTATCACCGCTCGCAGAAAAATTCATCTGACACCCGAAAACACAAAAATCCAAAAACTGTCCGAAATGGAACTTTTGGGCCACCGTGTGGTATGGGTTTGGCAATTTCTACAGGGCAACGTAGATGTCGATAAATTATGAAACCGGACTCCCTGGAAAGCTTGGCAAGTCTACTTTCTAGAAAAATTATCCCCGCACGCAGAAAAATTCATCTGAGACCCGAAAACACAAAAATCCCAAAACTGTCCGAAATCGAACTTTGGGGCCATCGTGTAGTCTGGGTTTGGCAATTTCTACAGGGCAACGTAGATGTCGATAAATTATGAAACCGGACTCCCTGGAAAGCTTGGCAAGTTTACTTTCTAGAAAAATTATCCCCGCACGCAGAAAAATTCATCTGAGACCCGAAAACACAAAAATCCCAAAACTGTCCGAAATGGAACTTTGGGGCCAGCGTGTGGTCTGGGTTTGGCAATTTCTACAGGGCAACGTAGATGTCGATAAATTATGAAACCGGACTCCCTGGAAAGCTTGGCAAGTCTACTTTCGAGATAAATTATCACCGCTTGCAGAAAAATTCATCTGACACCCGAAAACACAAAAATCCCAAAACTGTGCGAAATAGAACTTTTGGGCCATCGTGTGCTCTGGGTTTGGCAATTTCTACTGGGCAACGTAGACGTCGATAAATTATGAAACCGGACTCCCTGGAAAGCTTGGCAAGTCTACTTTCTAGAAAAATTATCACCGCTTGCAGAAAAATTCATCTGACACCCGAAAACACAAAAATCCAAAAACTGTCCGAAATGGAACTTTTGGGCCACCGTGTGGTATGGGTTTGGCAATTTCTACAGGGCAACGTAGATGTCGATAAATTATGAAACCGGACTCCCTGGAAAGCTTGGCAAGTCTACTTTCGTGAAAAATTATCCCCGCTCGCAGAAAAATTCATCTGAGACCCGAAAACACAAAAATCCCAAAACTGTCCGAAATGGAACTTTGGGGCCATCGTGTGGCATGGGTTTGGCAATTTCTACAGGGCAACGTAGATGTCGATAAATTATGAAACCGGACTCCCTGGAAAGCTTGGCATGTCTACTTTGCAGATAAATTATCACTGCTTCCAGAAAAATTCATCTGACACCCGAAAACACAAAAATACCAAAACTGTCCGAAATAGAACTTTTGGGCCACCGTGTGGTCTGGTTTTGGCAATTTCTACAGGGCAACGTAGACGTCGACAAATTATGAAACCGGACTCCCTAGAAAGCTTGGCAAGTCTACTTTCGAGATAAATTATCACCGCTCGTAGAAAAATTCATCTGACACCCGAAAACACAAAAATCCCAAAACTGTGCGAAATAGAACTTTTGGGCCATCGTGTGGTCTGGGTTTGGCAATTTCTACTGGGCAACGTAGACGTCGATAAATTATGAAACCGGACTCCCTGGAAAGCTTGGCAAGTCTACTTTCTAGAAAAATTATCACCGCTCGCAGAAAAATTCATCTGACACCCGAAAACACAAAAATCCAAAAACTGTCCGAAATGGAACTTTTGGGCCACCGTGTGGTATGGGTTTGGCAATTTCTACAGGGCAACGTAGATGTCGATAAATTATGAAACCGGACTCCCTGGAAAGCTTGGCAAGTCTACTTTCTAGAAAAATTATCACCGCTCACAGAAAAATTCATCTGAAACCCGAAAACACAAAAATCCCAAAACTGTCCGAAATGGAACTTTGGGGCCACCGTGTGGTCTGGGTTTGGCAATTTCTACAGGGCAACGTAGACGTCGATAAATTATGAAACGGGACTCCCTGGAAAGCTTGGCAAGTCTACTTTGCTGATAAATTATCACCGCTCGCAGAAAAATTCATCTGACACCCGAAAACACAAAAATCCCAAAACTGTCCGAAATGGAACTTTTGGGCCACCGTGTGGTCTGGGTTTGGCAATTTCTACAGGGCAACGTAGACATCGATAAATTATGAAACTGGACTCCCTGGAATGCTTGGCAAGTCTACTTTCTAGAAAAATTATCACCGCTCGCAGAAAAATTCGTCTGAGACCCGAAAATACAAAAATCCCTAAACTGTCCGAAATGGAACTTTTGGGCCACCGTGTGGTCTGGGTTTGGCAATTTCTACAGGGCAACGTAGATGTCGATAAATTATGAAACCGGACTCCCTAGAAAGTTGGCAAGTCTACTTTGCAGATAAATTATCACCGCTCGGACAAAAATTCATCTGACACCCGAAAACATAAAAATCCCAAAACTGTCCGAAATGGAACTTTTGGGCCACCGTGTGGTCTGGGTTTGGCAATTTCTACAGGGCAACGTAGATGTCGATAAATTATGAAACCGGACTCCCTAGAAAGTTGGCAAGTCTACTTTGCAGATAAATTATCACCGCTCGGACAAAAATTTATCTGACACCCGAAAACACAAAAATCCCAAAACTGTCCGAAATGGAACTTTTGGGCCATCGTGTGGTATGGGTTTGGCAATTTCTGCAGGGCAACATAGATGTCGATAAATTATGAAACTGGACTCCCTGGAAATCTTTGCAAGTCTACTTTCTAGAAAAATTATCACCGCTCGCAAAAAAATTCATCTGACACCCGAAAACACAAAAATCCAAAAACTGTCCGAAATGGAACTTTTGGGCCACCGTGTGGTATGGGTTTGGCAATTTCTACAGGGCAACGTAGATGTCGATAAATTATGAAACCGGACTCCCTGGAAAGCTTGGCAAGTCTACTTTCTAGAAAAATTATCCCCGCACGCAGAAAAATTCATCTGAGACCCGAAAACAAAAAAATCCCAAAACTGTCCGAAATAGAACTTTGGGGCCATCGTGTGGTCTGGATTTGGCAATTTCTAGAGGGAAACGTAGATGTCAATAAATTATGAAACCGGACTCCCTAGAAAGCTTGGCAAGTCTCCTTTCCAAATAAATTATCGACTCACGCAGAAAAATTCATCTGAGACCCGAAAACACAAAAATCCCAAAACTGTCCGAAATGGAACTTTGGGGCCATCGTGTGGTCTGGGTTTGGCAATTTCTACAGGGCAACGTAGATGTCGATAAATTATGAAACTGGACTCCCTAGAAAGCTTGGCAAGTCTACTTTCGAGATAATTTATCACCGCTCGCAGAAAAATTCATCTGACACCCGAAAACACAAAAATCCCAAAACTGTGCGAAATAGAACTTTTGGGCCATCGTGTGGTCTGGGTTTGGCAATTTCTACTGGGCAACGTAGACGTCGATAAATTATGAAACCGGACTCCCTGGAAAGCTTGGCAAGTCTACTTTCTAGAAAAATTATCACCGCTCGCAGAAAAATTCATCTGACACCCGAAAACACAAAAATCCAAAAACTGTCCGAAATGGAACTTTTGGGCCACCGTGTGGTATGGGTTTGGCAATTTCTACAGGGCAACGTAGATGTCGATAAATTATGAAACTGGACTCCCTGGAAAGCTTGGCAAGTCTACTTTCGTGAAAAATTATCCCCGCTCGCAGAAAAATTCATCTGAGACCCGAAAACACAAAAATCCCAAAACTGTCCGAAATGGAACTTTGGGGCCATCGTGTGGCCTGGGTTTGGCAATTTCTACAGGGCAACGTAGATGTCGATAAATTATGAAACCGGACTCCCTAGAAAGCTTGGCAAGTCTCCTTTCCAAATAAATTATCGACTCTCGCAGAAAAATTCATCTGAAACCCGAAAACACAAAAATCCCAAAACTGTCCGAAATAGAACTTTTGGGCCACCGTGTGGTCTGGGTTTGGCAATTTCTACAGGGCAACGTAGATGTCGATAAATTATGAAACCGGACTCCCTAGAAAGCTTGGCAAGTCTGCTTTCCAAATAAATTATCGACTCTCGCAGAAAAATTCATCTGAAACCCGAAAACACAAAAATCCCAAAACTGTCCGAAATGGAACTTTTGGGCCACCGTGTGGTCTGGGTTTGGCAATTTCTACAGGGCAACGTAGATGTCGATAAATTATGAAACTGGACTCCCTAGAAAGCTTGGCAAGTCTACTTTCGAGATAAATTATCACCGCTCGCAGAAAAATTCATCTGACACCCGAAAACTCAAAAATCCCAAAACTGTGCGAAATAGAACTTTTGGGCCATCGTGTGGTCTGGGTTTGGCAATTTCTACTGGGCAACGTAGACGACGATAAATTATGAAACCGGACTCCCTGGAAAGCTTGGCAAGTCTACTTTGTAGAAAAATTATCACCGCTCGCAGAAAAATTAATCTGACACCCGAAAACACTAAAATCCAAAAACTGTCCGAAATGGAACTTTTGGGCCACCGTGTGGTATGGGTTTGGCAATTTCTACAGGGCAACGTAGATGTCGATAAATTATGAAACCGGACTCCCTGGAAAGCTTGGCAAGTCTACTTTCGTGAAAAATTATCCCCGCTCGCAGAAAAATTCATCTGAGACCCGAAAACACAAAAATCCCAAAACTGTCCGAAATGGAACTTTGGGGCCATCGTGTGGCCTGGGTTTGGCAATTTCTACAGGGCAACGTAGATGTCGATAAATTATGAAACCGGACTCCCTAGAAAGCTTGGCAAGTCTGCTTTCCAAATAAATTATCGACTCTCGCAGAAAAATTCATCTGAAACCCGAAAACACAAAAATCCCAAAACTGTCCGAAATAGAACTTTTGGGCCACCGTGTGGTCTGGGTTTGGCAATTTCTACAGGGCAACGTAGATGTCGATAAATTATGAAACCGGACTCCCTAGAAAGCTTGGCAAGTCTCCTTTCCAAATAAATTATCGACTCTCGCAGAAAAATTCATCTGAAACCCGAAAACACAAAAATCCCAAAACTGTCCGAAATGGAACTTTTGGGCCACCGTGTGGTCTGGGTTTGGCAATTTCTACAGGGCAACGTAGACGTCGACAAATTATGAAACTGGACTCCCTAGAAAGCTTGGCAAGTCTACTTTCGAGATAAATTATCACCGCTCGCAGAAAAATTCATCTGACACCCGAAAACACAAAAATCCCAAAACTGTGCGAAATAGAACTTTTGGGCCATCGTGTGGTCTGGGTTTGGCAATTTCTACTGGGCAACGTAGACGTCGATAAATTATGAAACCGGACTTCCTGGAAAGCTTGGCAAGTCTACTTTCTAGAAAAATTATCACCGCTCGCAGAAAAATTCATCTGACACCCGAAAACACAAAAATCCAAAAACTGTCCGAAATGGAACTTTTGGGCCACCGTGTGGTATGGGTTTGGCAATTTCTACAGGGCAACGTAGATGTCGATAAATTATGAAACTGGACTCCCTGGAAAGCTTGGCAAGTCTACTTTCGTGAAAAATTATCCCCGCTCGCAGAAAAATTCATCTGAGACCCGAAAACACAAAAATCCCAAAACTGTCCGAAATGGAACTTTGGGGCCATCGTGTGGCCTGGGTTTGGCAATTTCTACAGGGCAACGTAGATGTCGATAAATTATGAAACCGGACTCCCTAGAAAGCTTGGCAAGTCTCCTTTCCAAATAAATTATCGACTCTCGCAGAAAAATTCATCTGAAACCCGAAAACACAAAAATCCCAAAACTGTCCGAAATAGAACTTTTGGGCCACCGTGTGGTCTGGGTTTGGCAATTTCTACAGGGCAACGTAGATGTCGATAAATTATGAAACCGGACTCCCTAGAAAGCTTGGCAAGTCTACTTTCTAGAAAAATTATCACCGCTCACAGAAAAATTCATCTGAAACCCGAAAACACAAAAATCCCAAAACTGTCCGAAATGGAACTTTTGGGCCACCGTGTTGTCTGGGTTTGGCAATTTCTACAGGGCAACGTAGACGTCGATAAATTATGAAACGGGACTCCCTGGAAAGCTTGGCAAGTCTACTTTGCTGATAAATTATCACCGCTCGCAGAAAAATTCATCTGACACCCGAAAATACAAAAATCCCAAAACTGTCCGAAATGGAACTTTTGGGCCACCGTGTGGTCTGGGTTTGGCAATTTCTACAGGGCAACGTAGACATCGATAAATTATGAAACTGGACTCCCTGGAATGCTTGGCAAGTCTACTTTCTAGAAAAATTATCACCGCTCGCAGAAAAATTCGTCTGAGACCCGAAAACACAAAAATCCCTAAACTGTCCGAAATGGAACTTTTGGGCCACCATGTGGTCTGGGTTTGGCAATTTCTACAGGGCAACGTAGATGTCGATAAATTATGAAACCGGACTCCCTAGAAAGTTGGCAAGTCTACTTTGCAGATAAATTATCACCGCTCGGACAAAAATTCATCTGACACCCGAAAACATAAAAATCCCAAAACTGTCCGAAATGGAACTTTTGGGCCACCGTGTGGTCTGGGTTTGGCAATTTCTACAGGGCAACGTAGATGTCGATAAATTATGAAACCGGACTCCCTAGAAAGTTGGCAAGTCTACTTTGCAGATAAATTATCACCGCTCGGACAAAAATTTATCTGACACCCGAAAACACAAAAATCCCAAAACTGTCCGAAATGGAACTTTTGGGCCATCGTGTGGTATGGGTTTGGCAATTTCTGCAGGGCAACATAGATGTCGATAAATTATGAAACCGGACTCCCTAGAAAGTTGGCAAGTCTACTTTCTAGAAAAATTATCACCGCTCGGACAAAAATTCATCTGACACCCGAAAACACAAAAATCCCAAAACTGTCCGAAATGGAACTTTTGGGCCACCGTGTGGTCTGGGTTTGGCAATTTCTACAGGGCAACGTAGATGTCGATAAATTATGAAACCGGACTCCCTGGAAAGCTTGGCAAGTCTACTTTCTAGAAAAATTATCACCGCTCGGACAAAAATTCATCTGACACCCGAAAACACAAAAATCCCAAAACTGTCCGAAATGGAACTTTTGGGCCACCGTGTGGTATGGGTTTGGCAATTTCTACAGGGCAACGTAGATGTCGATAAATTATGAAACTGGACTCCCTGGAAAGCTTGGCAAGTCTACTTTCTAGAAAAATTATCCCCGCACGCAGAAAAATTCATCTGAGACCCGAAAACAGAAAAATCCCAAAACTGTCCGAAATGGAACTTTGGGGCCATCGTGTGGTCTGGGTTTGGCAATTTCTACAGGGCAACGTAGATGTCGATAAATTATGAAACCGGACTCCCTGGAAAGCTTGGCAAGTCTACTTTCTAGAAAAATTATCCCCGCACGCAGAAAAATTCATCTGAGACCCGAAAACAAAAAAATCCCAAAACTGTCCGAAATGGAACTTTGGGGCCATCGTGTGGTCTGGATATGGCAATTTCTAGAGGGAAACGTAGATGTCAATAAATTATGAAACCGGACTCCCTAGAAAGCTTGGCAAGTCTCCTTTCCAAATAAATTATCGACTCTCGCAGAAAAATTCATCTGAAACCCGAAAACACAAAAATCCCAAAACTGTCCGAAATGGAACTTTTGGGCCACCGTGTGGTCTGGGTTTGGCAATTTCTACAGGGCAACGTAGACGTCGACAAATTATGAAACCGGACTCCCTAGAAAGCTTGGCAAGTCTACTTTCTAGAAAAATTATCACCGCTCGCAGAAAAATTCGTCTGAGACCCGAAAACACAAAAATCCCTAAACTGTCCGAAATGGAACTTTTGGGCCACCATGTGGTCTGGGTTTGGCAATTTCTACAGGGCAACGTAGATGTCGATAAATTATGAAACTGGACTCCCTAGAAAGCTTGGCAAGTCTCCTTTCCAAATAAATTATCGACTCTCGCAGAAAAATTCATCTGAAACCCGAAAACACAAAAATCCCAAAACTGTCCGAAATAGAACTTTTGGGCCACCGTGTGGTCTGGGTTTGGCAATTTCTACAGGGCAACGTAGATGTCGATAAATTATGAAACCGGACTCCCTAGAAAGCTTGGCAAGTCTACTTTCTAGAAAAATTATCACCGCTCACAGAAAAATTCATCTGAAACCCGAAAACACAAAAATCCCAAAACTGTCCGAAATGGAACTTTTGGGCCACCGTGTGGTCTGGGTTTGGCAATTTCTACAGGGCAACGTAGACGTCGATAAATTATGAAACCGGACTCCCTGGAAAGCTTGGCAAGTCTACTTTGCTGATAAATTATCACCGCTCGCAGAAAAATTCATCTGACACCCGAAAACACAAAAATCCCAAAACTGTCCGAAATGGAACTTTTGGGCCACCGTGTGGTCTGGGTTTGGCAATTTCTACAGGGCAACGTAGACATCGATAAATTATGAAACTGGACTCCCTGGAATGCTTGGCAAGTCTACTTTCTAGAAAAATTATCACCGCTCGCAGAAAAATTCGTCTGAGACCCGAAAACACAAAAATCCCTAAACTGTCCGAAATGGAACTTTTGGGCCACCGTGTGGTCTGGGTTTGGCAATTTCTACAGGGCAACGTAGATGTCGATAAATTATGAAACCGGACTCCCTAGAAAGCTTGGCAAGTCTACTTTCGAGATAAATTATCACCGCTCGCAGAAAAATTCATCTGACACCCGAAAACACAAAAATCCCAAAACTGTGCGAAATAGAACTTTTGGGCCATCGTGTGGTCTGGGTTTGGCAATTTCTACTGGGCAACGTAGACGTCGATAAATTATGAAACCGGACTCCCTGGAAAGCTTGGCAAGTCTACTTTCTAGAAAAATTATCACCGCTCGCAGAAAAATTCATCTGACACCCGAAAACACAAAAATCCAAAAACTGTCCGAAATGGAACTTTTGGGCCACTGTGTGGTATGGGTTTGGCAATTTCTACAGGGCAACGTAGATGTCGATAAATTATGAAACCGGACTCCCTGGAAAGCTTGGCAAGTCTACTTTCGTGAAAAATTATCCCCGCTCGCAGAAAAATTCATCTGAGACCCGAAAACACAAAAATCCCAAAACTGTCCGAAATGGAACTTTGGGGCCATCGTGTGGCCTGGGTTTGGCAATTTCTACAGGGCAACGTAGATGTCGATAAATTATGAAACCGGACTCCCTAGAAAGCTTGGCAAGTATCCTTTCCAAATAAATTATCGACTCTCGCAGAAAAATTCATCTGACACCCGAAAACACAAAAATCCCAAAACTGTCCGAAATAGAACTTTTGGGCCACCGTGTGGTCTGGGTTTGGCAATTTCTACAGGGCAACGTAGATGTCGATAAATTATGAAACCGGACTCCCTAGAAAGCTTGGCAAGTCTACTTTCTAGAAAAATTATCACCGCTCACAGAAAAATTCATCTGAAACCCGAAAACACAAAAATCCCAAAACTGTCCGAAATGGAACTTTTGGGCCACCGTGTGGTCTGGGTTTGGCAATTTCTACAGGGCAACGTAGACGTCGATAAATTATGAAACCGGACTCCCTGGAAAGCTTGGCAAGTCTACTTTGCTGATAAATTATCACCGCTCGCAGAAAAATTCATCTGACACCCGAAAACACAAAAATCCCAAAACTGTCCGAAATGGAACTTTTGGGCCACCGTGTGGTCTGGGTTTGGCAATTTCTACAGGGCAACGTAGACATCGACAAATTATGAAACTGGACTCCCTGGAATGCTTGGCAAGTCTACTTTCTAGAAAAATTATCACCGCTCGCAGAAAAATTCGTCTGAGACCCGAAAACACAAAAATCCCTAAACTGTCCGAAATGGAACTTTTGGGCCACCGTGTGGTCTGGGTTTGGCAATTTCTACAGGGCAACGTAGATGTCGATAAATTATGAAACCGGACTCCCTAGAAAGCTTGGCAAGTCTACTTTCGAGATAAATTATCACCGCTCGCAGAAAAATTCATCTGACACCCGAAAACACAAAAATCCCAAAACTGTGCGAAATAGAACTTTTGGGCCATCGTGTGGTCTGGGTTTGGCAATTTCTACTGGGCAACGTAGACGTCGATAAATTATGAAACCGGACTCCCTGGAAAGCTTGGCAAGTCTACTTTCTAGAAAAATTATCACCGCTCGCAGAAAAATTCATCTGACACCCGAAAACACAAAAATCCAAAAACTGTCCGAAATGGAACTTTTGGGCCACTGTGTGGTATGGGTTTGGCAATTTCTACAGGGCAACGTAGATGTCGATAAATTATGAAACCGGACTCCCTGGAAAGCTTGGCAAGTCTACTTTCGTGAAAAATTATCCCCGCTCGCAGAAAAATTCATCTGAGACCCGAAAACACAAAAATCCCAAAACTGTCCGAAATGGAACTTTGGGGCCATCGTGTGGCCTGGGTTTGGCAATTTCTACAGGGCAACGTAGATGTCGATAAATTATGAAACCGGACTCCCTAGAAAGCTTGGCAAGTCTCCTTTCCAAATAAATTATCGACTCTCGCAGAAAAATTCATCTGAAACCCGAAAACACAAAAATCCCAAAACTGTCCGAAATAGAACTTTTGGGCCACCGTGTGGTCTGGGTTTGGCAATTTCTACAGGGCAACGTAGATGTCGATAAATTATGAAACCGGACTCCCTAGAAAGCTTGGCAAGTCTACTTTCTAGAAAAATTATCACCGCTCACAGAAAAATTCATCTGAAACCCGAAAACACAAAAATCCCAAAACTGTCCGAAATGGAACTTTTGGGCCACCGTGTGGTCTGGGTTTGGCAATTTCTACAGGGCAACGTAGACGTCGATAAATTATGAAACCGGACTCCCTGGAAAGCTTGGCAAGTCTACTTTGCTGATAAATTATCACCGCTCGCAGAAAAATTCATCTGACACCCGAAAACACAAAAATCCCAAAACTGTCCGAAATGGAACTTTTGGGCCACCGTGTGGTCTGGGTTTGGCAATTTCTACAGGGCAACGTAGACATCGATAAATTATGAAACTGGACTCCCTGGAATGCTTGGCAAGTCTACTTTCTAGAAAAATTATCACCGCTCGCAGAAAAATTCGTCTGAGACCCGAAAACACAAAAATCCCTAAACTGTCCGAAATGGAACTTTTGGGCCACCGTGTGGTCTGGGTTTGGCAATTTCTACAGGGCAACGTAGATGTCGATAAATTATGAAACCGGACTCCCTAGAAAGCTTGGCAAGTCTACTTTCGAGATAAATTATCACCGCTCGCAGAAAAATTCATCTGACACCCGAAAACACAAAAATCCCAAAACTGTGCGAAATAGAACTTTTGGGCCATCGTGTGGTCTGGGTTTGGCAATTTCTACTGGGCAACGTAGACGTCGATAAATTATGAAACCGGACTCCCTGGAAAGCTTGGCAAGTCTACTTTCTAGAAAAATTATCACCGCTCGCAGAAAAATTCATCTGACACCCGAAAACACAAAAATCCAAAAACTGTCCGAAATGGAACTTTTGGGCCACCGTGTGGTCTGGGTTTGGCAATTTCTACAGGGCAACGTAGAGGTCGATAAATTATGAAACCGGACTTCCTGGAAAGCTTGGCAAGTCTACTTTCTAGAAAAATTATCACCGCTCGCAGAAAAATTCATCTGACACCCGAAAACACAAAAATCCAAAAACTGTCCGAAATGGAACTTTTGGGCCACCGTGTGGTATGGGTTTGGCAATTTCTACAGGGCAACGTAGATATCGATAAATTATGAAACCGGACTCCCTGGAAAGCTTGGCAAGTCTACTTTCTAGAAAAATTATCCCCGCACGCAGAAAAATTCATCTGAGACCCGAAAACACAAAAATCCCAAAACTGTCCGAAAGGGAACTTTGGGGCCATCGTGTGGTCTGGGTTTGGCAATTTCTACAGGGCAACGTAGATGTCGATAAATTATGAAACCGGACTCCCTGGAAAGCTTGGCAAGTCTACTTTCTAGAAAAATTATCCCCGCACGCAGAAAAATTCATCTGAGACCCGAAAACAAAAAAATCCCAAAACTGTCCGAAATAGAACTTTGGGGCCATCGTGTGGTCTGGATTTGGCAATTTCTAGAGGGAAACGTAGATGTCAATAAATTATGAAACCGGACTCCCTAGAAAGCTTGGCAAGTCTCCTTTCCAAATAAATTATCGACTCTCGCAGAAAAATTCATCTGAAACCCGAAAACACAAAAATCCCAAAACTGTCCGAAATAGAACTTTTGGGCCACCGTGTGGTCTGGGTTTGGCAATTTCTACAGGGCAACGTAGACGTCGACAAATTATGAAACTGGACTCCCTAGAAAGCTTGGCAAGTCTACTTTCGAGATAAATTATCACCGCTCGCAGAAAAATTCATCTGACACCCGAAAACACAAAAATCCCAAAACTGTGCGAAATAGAACTTTTGGGCCATCGTGTGGTCTGGGTTTGGCAATTTCTACTGGGCAACGTATACGTCGATAAATTATGAAACCGGACTCCCTGGAAAGCTTGGCAAGTCTACTTTCTAGAAAAATTATCACCGCTCGCAGAAAAATTCATCTGACACCCGAAAACACAAAAATCCAAAAACTGTCCGAAATGGAACTTTTGGGCCACCGTGTGGTATGGGTTTGGCAATTTCTACAGGGCAACGTAGATGTCGATAAATTATGAAACCGGACTCCCTGGAAAGCTTGGCAAGTCTACTTTCGTGAAAAATTATCCCCGCTCGCAGAAAAATTCATCTGAGACCCGAAAACACAAAAATCCCAAAACTGTCCGAAATGGAACTTTGGGGCCATCGTGTGGCCTGGGTTTGGCAATTTCTACAGGGCAACGTAGATGTCGATAAATTATGAAACCGGACTCCCTGGAAAGCTTGGCATGTCTACTTTGCAGATAAATTATCACTGCTTCCAGAAAAATTCATCTGACACCCGAAAACACAAAAATACCAAAACTGTCCGAAATAGAACTTTTGGGCCACCGTGTGGTCTGGTTTTGGCAATTTCTACAGGGCAACGTAGACGTCGACAAATTATGAAACCGGACTCCCTAGAAAGCTTGGCAAGTCTACTTTCCAGATAAATTATCGCCGCTCCCAGAAAAATTCATCTGACACCGGAAAACACAAAAATCCCAAAACTGTCCGAAATGGAACTTTTGGGCCACCGTGTGGTCTGGGTTTGGCAATTTCTACAGGGCAACGTAGACGTCGACAAATTATGAAACTGGACTCCCTAGAAAGCTTGGCAAGTCTACTTTCGAGATAAATTATCACCGCTCGCAGAAAAATTCATCTGACACCCGAAAACACAAAAATCCCAAAACTGTGCGAAATAGAACTTTTGGGCCATCGTGTGCTCTGGGTTTGGCAATTTCTACTGGGCAACGTAGACGTCGATAAATTATGAAACCGGACTCCCTGGAAAGCTTGGCAAGTCTACTTTCTAGAAAAATTATCACCGCTCGCAGAAAAATTCATCTGACACCCGAAAACACAAAAATCCAAAAACTGTCCGAAATAGAACTTTTGGGCCACCGTGTGGTATGGGTTTGGCAATTTCTACAGGGCAACGTAGATGTCGATAAATTATGAAACCGGACTCCCTGGAAAGCTTGGCAAGTCTACTTTCTAGAAAAATTATCCCCGCACGCAGAAAAATTCATCTGAGACCCGAAAACAGAAAAATCCCAAAACTGTCCGAAATGGAACTTTGGGGCCATCGTGTGGTCTGGGTTTGGCAATTTCTACAGGGCAATGTAGATGTCGATAAATTATGAAACCGGACTCCCTGGAAAGCTTGGCAAGTCTACTTTCTAGAAAAATTATCCCCGCACGCAGAAAAATTCATCTGAGACCCGAAAACAAAAAAAATCCCAAAACTGTCCGAAATGGAACTTTGGGGCCATCGTGTGGTCTGGATATGGCAATTTCTAGAGGGAAACGTAGATGTCAATAAATTATGAAACCGGACTCCCTAGAAAGCTTGGCAAGTCTCCTTTCCAAATAAATTATCGACTCTCGCAGAAAAATTCATCTGAAACCCGAAAACACAAAAATCCCAAAACTGTCCGAAATGGAACTTTTGGGCCACCGTGTGGTCTGGGTTTGGCAATTTCTACAGGGCAACGTAGAGGTCGATAAATTATGAAACCGGACTCCCTGGAAAGCTTGGCAAGTCTACTTTCTAGAAAAATTATCACCGCTCGCAGAAAAATTCATCTGACACCCGAAAACACAAAAATCCAAAAACTGTCCGAAATGGAACTTTTGGGCCACCGTGTGGTATGGGTTTGGCAATTTCTACAGGGCAACGTAGATGTCGATAAATTATGAAACCGGACTCCCTGGAAAGCTTGGCAAGTCTACTTTCTAGAAAAATTATCCCCACACGCAGAAAAATTCATCTGAGACCCGAAAACACAAAAATCCCAAAACTGTCCGAAATGGAACTTTGGGGCCATCGTGTGGTCTGGGTTTGGCAATTTCTACAGGGCAACGTAGATGTCGATAAATTATGAAACCGGACTCCCTGGAAAGCTTGGCAAGTCTACTTTCTAGAAAAATTATCCCCGCACGCAGAAAAATTCATCTGAGACCCGAAAACAAAAAAATCCCAAAACTGTCCGAAATAGAACTTTGGGGCCATCGTGTGGTCTGGATTTGGCAATTTCTAGAGGGAAACGTAGATGTCAATAAATTATGAAACCGGACTCCCTAGAAAGCTTGGCAAGTCTCCTTTCCAAATAAATTATCGACTCTCGCAGAAAAATTCATCTGAAACCCGAAAACACAAAAATCCCAAAACTGTCCGAAATAGAACTTTTGGGCCACCGTGTGGTCTGGGTTTGGCAATTTCTACAGGGCAACGTAGACGTCGACAAATTATGAAACTGGACTCCCTAGAAAGCTTGGCAAGTCTACTTTCGAGATAAATTATCACCGCTCGCAGAAAAATTCATCTGACACCCGAAAACACAAAAATCCCAAAACTGTGCGAAATAGAACTTTTGGGCCATCGTGTGGTCTGGGTTTGGCAATTTCTACTGGGCAACGTATACGTCGATAAATTATGAAACCGGACTCCCTGGAAAGCTTGGCAAGTCTACTTTCTAGAAAAATTATCACCGCTCGCAGAAAAATTCATCTGACACCCGAAAACACAAAAATCCAAAAACTGTCCGAAATGGAACTTTTGGGCCACCGTGTGGTATGGGTTTGGCAATTTCTACAGGGCAACGTAGATGTCGATAAATTATGAAACCGGACTCCCTGGAAAGCTTGGCAAGTCTACTTTCGTGAAAAATTATCCCCGCTCGCAGAAAAATTCATCTGAGACCCGAAAACACAAAAATCCCAAAACTGTCCGAAATGGAACTTTGGGGCCATCGTGTGGCCTGGGTTTGGCAATTTCTACAGGGCAACGTAGATGTCGATAAATTATGAAACCGGACTCCCTGGAAAGCTTGGCATGTCTACTTTGCAGATAAATTATCACTGCTTCCAGAAAAATTCATCTGACACCCGAAAACACAAAAATACCAAAACTGTCCGAAATAGAACTTTTGGGCCACCGTGTGGTCTGGTTTTGGCAATTTCTACAGGGCAACGTAGACGTCGACAAATTATGAAACCGGACTCCCTAGAAAGCTTGGCAAGTCTACTTTCCAGATAAATTATCGCCGCTCCCAGAAAAATTCATCTGACACCGGAAAACACAAAAATCCCAAAACTGTCCGAAATGGAACTTTTGGGCCACCGTGTGGTCTGGGTTTGGCAATTTCTACAGGGCAACGTAGACGTCGACAAATTATGAAACTGGACTCCCTAGAAAGCTTGGCAAGTCTACTTTCGAGATAAATTATCACCGCTCGCAGAAAAATTCATCTGACACCCGAAAACACAAAAATCCCAAAACTGTGCGAAATAGAACTTTTGGGCCATCGTGTGCTCTGGGTTTGGCAATATATACTGGGCAACGTAGACGTCGATAAATTATGAAACCGGACTCCCTGGAAAGCTTGGCAAGTCTACTTTCTAGAAAAATTATCACCGCTCGCAGAAAAATTCATCTGACACCCGAAAACACAAAAATCCAAAAACTGTCCGAAATAGAACTTTTGGGCCACCGTGTGGTATGGGTTTGGCAATTTCTACAGGGCAACGTAGATGTCGATAAATTATGAAACCGGACTCCCTGGAAAGCTTGGCAAGTCTACTTTCTAGAAAAATTATCCCCGCACGCAGAAAAATTCATCTGAGACCCGAAAACAGAAAAATCCCAAAACTGTCCGAAATGGAACTTTGGGGCCATCGTGTGGTCTGGGTTTGGCAATTTCTACAGGGCAATGTAGATGTCGATAAATTATGAAACCGGACTCCCTGGAAAGCTTGGCAAGTCTACTTTCTAGAAAAATTATCCCCGCACGCAGAAAAATTCATCTGAGACCCGAAAACAAAAAAAATCCCAAAACTGTCCGAAATGGAACTTTGGGGCCATCGTGTGGTCTGGATATGGCAATTTCTAGAGGGAAACGTAGATGTCAATAAATTATGAAACCGGACTCCCTAGAAAGCTTGGCAAGTCTCCTTTCCAAATAAATTATCGACTCTCGCAGAAAAATTCATCTGAAACCCGAAAACACAAAAATCCCAAAACTGTCCGAAATGGAACTTTTGGGCCACCGTGTGGTCTGGGTTTGGCAATTTCTACAGGGCAACGTAGACGTCGACAAATTATGAAACTGGACTCCCTAGAAAGCTTGGCAAGTCTACTTTCGAGATAAATTATCACCGCTCGCAGAAAAATTCATCTGACACCCGAAAACACAAAAATCCCAAAACTGTGCGAAATAGAACTTTTGGGCCATTGTGTGGTCTGGGTTTGGCAATTTCTACTGGGCAACGTAGACGTCGATAAATTATGAAACCGGACTCCCTGGAAAGCTTGGCAAGTCTACTTTCTAGAAAAATTATCACCGCTCGCAGAAAAATTCATCTGACACCCGAAAACACAAAAATCCAAAAACTGTCCGAAATGGAACTTTTGGGCCACCGTGTGGTATGGGTTTGGCAATTTCTACAGGGCAACGTAGATGTCGATAAATTATGAAACCGGACTCCCTGGAAAGCTTGGCAAGTCTACTTTCGTGAAAAATTATCCCCGCTCGCAGAAAAATTCATCTGAGACCCGAAAACACAAAAATCCCAAAACTGTCCGAAATGGAACTTTGGGGCCATCGTGTGGCCTGGGTTTGGCAATTTCTACAGGGCAACGTAGATGTCGATAAATTATGAAACCGGACTCCCTAGAAAGCTTGGCAAGTCTCCTTTCCAAATAAATTATCGACTCTCGCAGAAAAATTCATCTGAAACCCGAAAACACAAAAATCCCAAAACTGTCCGAAATGGAACTTTTGGGCCACCGTGTGGTCTGGGTTTGGCAATTTCTACAGGGCAACGTAGATGTCGAAAAATTATGAAACCGGACTCCCTAGAAAGCTTGGCAAGTCTACTTTCTAGAAAAATTATCCCCGCTCGCAGAAAAATTCATCTGAGACCCGAAAACACAAAAATCCCAAAACTGTCCGAAATGGAACTTTTGGGCCACCGTGTGGTCTGGGTTTGGCAATTTCTACAGGGCAACGTAGATGTCGATAAATTATGAAACCGGACTCCCTAGAAAGCTTGGCAAGTCTACTTTCTAGAAAAATTATCACCGCTCACAGAAAAATTCATCTGAAACCCGAAAACACAAAAATCCCAAAACTGTCCGAAATGGAACTTTTGGGCCACCGTGTGGTCTGGGTTTGGCAATTTCTACAGGGCAACGTAGACGTCGATAAATTATGAAACCGGACTCCCTGGAAAGCTTGGCAAGTCTACTTTGCTGATAAATTATCACCGCTCGCAGAAAAATTCATCTGACACCCGAAAATACAAAAATCCCAAAACTGTCCGAAATGGAACTTTTGGGCCACCGTGTGGTCTGGGTTTGGCAATTTCTACAGGGCAACGTAGACATCGATAAATTATGAAACTGGACTCCCTGGAATGCTTGGCAAGTCTACTTTCTAGAAAAATTATCACCGCTCGCAGAAAAATTCGTCTGAGACCCGAAAACACAAAAATCCCTAAACTGTCTGAAATGGAACTTTTGGGCCACCGTGTGGTCTGGGTTTGGCAATTTCTACAGGGCAACGTAGATGTCGATAAATTATGAAACCGGACTCCCTAGAAAGTTGGCAAGTCTACTTTGCAGATAAATTATCACCGCTCGGACAAAAATTCATCTGACACCCGAAAACATAAAAATCCCAAAACTGTCCGAAATGGAACTTTTGGGCCACCGTGTGGTCTGGGTTTGGCAATTTCTACAGGGCAACGTAGATGTCGATAAATTATGAAACCGGACTCCCTAGAAAGTTGGCAAGTCTACTTTGCAGATAAATTATCACCGCTCGGACAAAAATTTATCTGACACCCGAAAACACAAAAATCCCAAAACTGTCCGAAATGGAACTTTTGGGCCATCGTGTGGTATGGGTTTGGCAATTTCTGCAGGGCAACATAGATGTCGATAAATTATGAAACTGGACTCCCTGGAAATCTTGGCAAGTCTACTTTCTAGAAAAATTATCACCGCTCGCAGAAAAATTCATCTGACACCCGAAAACACAAAAATCCAAAAACTGTCCGAAATGGAACTTTTGGGCCACCGTGTGGTCTGGGTTTGGCAATTTCTACAGGGCAACGTAGATGTCGATAAATTATGAAACCGGACTCCCTGGAAAGCTTGGCAAGTCTACTTTCTAGAAAAATTATCACCGCTCGCAGAAAAATTCATCTGACACCCGAAAACACAAAAATCCAAAAACTGTCCGAAATGGAACTTTTGGGCCACCGTGTGGTATGGGTTTGGCAATTTCTACAGGGCAACGTAGATGTCGATAAATTATGAAACCGGACTCCCTGGAAAGCTTGGCAAGTCTACTTTCTAGAAAAATTATCCCCGCACGCAGAAAAATTCATCTGAGACCCGAAAACACAAAAATCCCAAAACTGTCCGAAATGGAACTTTGGGGCCATCGTGTGGTCTGGGTTTGGCAATTTCTACAGGGCAACGTAGATGTCGATAAATTATGAAACCGGACTCCCTGGAAAGCTTGGCAAGTCTACTTTCTAGAAAAATTATCCCCGCACGCAGAAAAATTCATCTGAGACCCGAAAACAAAAAAATCCCAAAACTGTCCGAAATAGAACTTTGGGGCCATCGTGTGGTCTGGATTTGGCAATTTCTAGAGGGAAACGTAGATGTCAATAAATTATGAAACCGGACTCCCTAGAAAGCTTGGCAAGTCTCCTTTCCAAATAAATTATCGACTCTCGCAGAAAAATTCATCTGAAACCCGAAAACACAAAAATCCCAAAACTGTCCGAAATGGAACTTTTGGGCCACCGTGTGGTCTGGGTTTGGCAATTTCTACAGGGCAACGTAGACGTCGACAAATTATGAAACTGGACTCCCTAGAAAGCTTGGCAAGTCTACTTTCGAGATAAATTATCACCGCTCGCAGAAAAATTCATCTGACACCCGAAAACACAAAAATCCCAAAACTGTGCGAAATAGAACTTTTGGGCCATCGTGTGGTCTGGGTTTGGCAATTTCTACTGGGCAACGTAGACGTCGATAAATTATGAAACCGGACTCCCTGGAAAGCTTGGCAAGTCTACTTTCTAGAAAAATTATCACCGCTCGCAGAAAAATTCATCTGACACCCGAAAACACAAAAATCCAAAAACTGTCCGAAATGGAACTTTTGGGCCACCGTGTGGTATGGGTTTGGCAATTTCTACAGGGCAACGTAGATGTCGATAAATTATGAAACCGGACTCCCTAGAAAGCTTGGCAAGTCTACTTTCTAGAAAAATTATACCCGCACGCAGAAAAATTCATCTGAGACCCGAAAACACAAAAATCCCAAAACTGTCCGAAATGGAACTTTGGGGCCATCGTGTGGTCTGGGTTTGGCAATTTCTACAGGGCAACGTAGATGTCGATAAATTATGAAACCGGACTCCCTGGAAAGCTTGGCAAGTCTACTTTCTAGAAAAATTATCCCCGCTCGCAGAAAAATTCATCTGAGACCCGAAAACACAAAAATCCCAAAACTGTCCGAAATGGAACTTTGGGGCCATCGTGTGGCCTAGGTTTGGCAATTTCTACAGGGCAACGTAGATGTCGATAAATTATGAAACCGGACTCCCTAGAAAGCTTGGCAAGTCTCCTTTCCAAATAAATTATCGACTCTCGCAGAAAAATTCATCTGAAACCCGAAAACACAAAAATCCCAAAACTGTCCGAAATAGAACTTTTGGGCCACCGTGTGGTCTGGGTTTGGCAATTTCTACAGGGCAACGTAGACGTCGATAAATTATGAAACCGGACTCCCTAGAAAGCTTGGCAAGTCTACTTTCTAGAAAAATTATCACCGCTCACAGAAAAATTCATCTGAAACCCGAAAACACAAAAATCCCAAAACTGTCCGAAATGGAACTTTTGGGCCACCGTGTGGTCTGGGTTTGGCAATTTCTACAGGGCAACGTAGACGTCGACAAATTATGAAACTGGACTCCCTAGAAAGCTTGGCAAGTCTACTTTCGAGATAAATTATCACCGCTCGCAGAAAAATTCATCTGACACCCGAAAACACAAAAATCCCAAAACTGTGCGAAATAGAACTTTTGGGCCATCGTGTGGTCTGGGTTTGGCAATTTCTACTGGGCAACGTAGACGTCGATAAATTATGAAACCGGACTCCCTGGAAAGCTTGGCAAGTCTACTTTCTAGAAAAATTATCACCGCTCGCAGAAAAATTCATCTGACACCCGAAAACACAAAAATCCAAAAACTGTCCGAAATGGAACTTTTGGGCCACCGTGTGGTATGGGTTTGGCAATTTCTACAGGGCAACGTAGATGTCGATAAATTATGAAACCGGACTCCCTAGAAAGCTTGGCAAGTCTACTTTCTAGAAAAATTATCCCCGCACGCAGAAAAATTCATCTGAGACCCGAAAACACAAAAATCCCAAAACTGTCCGAAATGGAACTTTGGGGCCATCGTGTGGTCTGGGTTTGGCAATTTCTACAGGGCAACGTAGATGTCGATAAATTATGAAACCAGACTCCCTGGAAAGCTTGGCAAGTCTACTTTCTAGAAAAATTATCCCCGCTCGCAGAAAAATTCATCTGAGACCCGAAAACACAAAAATCCCAAAACTGTCCGAAATGGAACTTTGGGGCCATCGTGTGGCCTAGGTTTGGCAATTTCTACAGGGCAACGTAGATGTCGATAAATTATGAAACCGGACTCCCTAGAAAGCTTGGCAAGTCTCCTTTCCAAATAAATTATCGACTCTCGCAGAAAAATTCATCTGAAACCCGAAAACACAAAAATCCCAAAACTGTCCGAAATAGAACTTTTGGGCCACCGTGTGGTCTGGGTTTGGCAATTTCTACAGGGCAACGTAGACGTCGATAAATTATGAAACCGGACTCCCTAGAAAGCTTGGCAAGTCTACTTTCTAGAAAAATTATCACCGCTCCCAGAAAAATTCATCTGAAACCCGAAAACACAAAAATCCCAAAACTGTCCGAAATGGAACTTTTGGGCCACCGTGTGGTCTGGGTTTGGCAATTTCTACAGGGCAACGTAGATGTCGAAAAATTATGAAACCGGACTCCCTAGAAAGCTTGGCAAGTCTACTTTCTAGAAAAATTATCCCCGCTCGCAGAAAAATTCATCTGAGACCCGAAAACACAAAAATCCCAAAACTGTCCGAAATGGAACTTTTGGGCCACCGTGTGGTCTGGGTTTGGCAATTTCTACAGGGCAACGTAGATGTCGATAAATTATGAAACCGGACTCCCTAGAAAGCTTGGCAAGTCTACTTTCTAGAAAAATTATCACCGCTCACAGAAAAATTCATCTGAAACCCGAAAACACAAAAATCCCAAAACTGTCCGAAATGGAACTTTTGGGCCACCGTGTGGTCTGGGTTTGGCAATTTCTACAGGGCAACGTAGACGTCGATAAATTATGAAACCGGACTCCCTGGAAAGCTTGGCAAGTCTACTTTGCTGATAAATTATCACCGCTCGCAGAAAAATTCATCTGACACCCGAAAACACAAAAATCCCAAAACTGTCCGAAATGGAACTTTTGGGCCACCGTGTGGTCTGGGTTTGGCAATTTCTACAGGGCAACGTAGACATCGATAAATTATGAAACTGGACTCCCTGGAATGCTTGGCAAGTCTACTTTCTAGAAAAATTATCACCGCTCGCAGAAAAATTCGTCTGAGACCCGAAAACACAAAAATCCCTAAACTGTCCGAAATGGAACTTTTGGGCCACCGTGTGGTCTGGGTTTGGCAATTTCTACAGGGCAACGTAGATGTCGATAAATTATGAAACCGGACTCCCTAGAAAGTTGGCAAGTCTACTTTGCAGATAAATTATCACCGCTCGGACAAAAATTCATCTGACACCCGAAAACATAAAAATCCCAAAACTGTCCGAAATGGAACTTTTGGGCCACCTTGTGGTCTGGGTTTGGCAATTTCTACAGGGCAACGTAGATGTCGATAAATTATGAAACCGGACTCCCTAGAAAGTTGGCAAGTCTACTTTGCAGATAAATTATCACCGCTCGGACAAAAATTTATCTGACACCCGAAAACACAAAAATCCCAAAACTGTCCGAAATGGAACTTTTGGGCCATCGTGTGGTATGGGTTTGGCAATTTCTGCAGGGCAACATAGATGTCGATAAATTATGAAACTGGACTCCCTGGAAATCTTGGCAAGTCTACTTTCTAGAAAAATTATCACCGCTCGCAGAAAAATTCATCTGACACCCGAAAACACAAAAATCCAAAAACTGTCCGAAATGGAACTTTTGGGCCACCGTGTGGTCTGGGTTTGGCAATTTCTACAGGGCAACGTAGATGTCGATAAATTATGAAACCGGACTCCCTGGAAAGCTTGGCAAGTCTACTTTCTAGAAAAATTATCACCGCTCGCAGAAAAATTCATCTGACACCCGAAAACACAAAAATCCAAAAACTGTCCGAAATGGAACTTTTGGGCCACCGTGTGGTATGGGTTTGGCAATTTCTACAGGGCAACGTAGATGTCGATAAATTATGAAACCGGACTCCCTGGAAAGCTTGGCAAGTCTACTTTCTAGAAAAATTATCCCCGCACGCAGAAAAATTCATCTGAGACCCGAAAACACAAAAATCCCAAAACTGTCCGAAATGGAACTTTGGGGCCATCGTGTGGTCTGGGTTTGGCAATTTCTACAGGGCAACGTAGATGTCGATAAATTATGAAACCGGACTCCCTGGAAAGCTTGGCAAGTCTACTTTCTAGAAAAATTATCCCCGCACGCAGAAAAATTCATCTGAGACCCGAAAACAAAAAAATCCCAAAACTGTCCGAAATAGAACTTTGGGGCCATCGTGTGGTCTGGATTTGGCAATTTCTAGAGGGAAACGTAGATGTCAATAAATTATGAAACCGGACTCCCTAGAAAGCTTGGCAAGTCTCCTTTCCAAATAAATTATCGACTCTCGCAGAAAAATTCATCTGAAACCCGAAAACACAAAAATCCCAAAACTGTCCGAAATGGAACTTTTGGGCCACCGTGTGGTCTGGGTTTGGCAATTTCTACAGGGCAACGTAGACGTCGACAAATTATGAAACTGGACTCCCTAGAAAGCTTGGCAAGTCTACTTTCGAGATAAATTATCACCGCTCGCAGAAAAATTCATCTGACACCCGAAAACACAAAAATCCCAAAACTGTGCGAAATAGAACTTTTGGGCCATCGTGTGGTCTGGGTTTGGCAATTTCTACTGGGCAACGTAGACGTCGATAAATTATGAAACCGGACTCCCTGGAAAGCTTGGCAAGTCTACTTTCTAGAAAAATTATCACCGCTCGCAGAAAAATTCATCTGACACCCGAAAACACAAAAATCCAAAAACTGTCCGAAATGGAACTTTTGGGCCACCGTGTGGTATGGGTTTGGCAATTTCTACAGGGCAACGTAGATGTCGATAAATTATGAAACCGGACTCCCTAGAAAGCTTGGCAAGTCTACTTTCTAGAAAAATTATCCCCGCACGCAGAAAAATTCATCTGAGACCCGAAAACACAAAAATCCCAAAACTGTCCGAAATGGAACTTTGGGGCCATCGTGTGGTCTGGGTTTGGCAATTTCTACAGGGCAACGTAGATGTCGATAAATTATGAAACCAGACTCCCTGGAAAGCTTGGCAAGTCTACTTTCTAGAAAAATTATCCCCGCTCGCAGAAAAATTCATCTGAGACCCGAAAACACAAAAATCCCAAAACTGTCCGAAATGGAACTTTGGGGCCATCGTGTGGCCTAGGTTTGGCAATTTCTACAGGGCAACGTAGATGTCGATAAATTATGAAACCGGACTCCCTAGAAAGCTTGGCAAGTCTCCTTTCCAAATAAATTATCGACTCTCGCAGAAAAATTCATCTGAAACCCGAAAACACAAAAATCCCAAAACTGTCCGAAATAGAACTTTTGGGCCACCGTGTGGTCTGGGTTTGGCAATTTCTACAGGGCAACGTAGACGTCGATAAATTATGAAACCGGACTCCCTAGAAAGCTTGGCAAGTCTACTTTCTAGAAAAATTATCACCGCTCCCAGAAAAATTCATCTGAAACCCGAAAACACAAAAATCCCAAAACTGTCCGAAATGGAACTTTTGGGCCACCGTGTGGTCTGGGTTTGGCAATTTCTACAGGGCAACGTAGATGTCGAAAAATTATGAAACCGGACTCCCTAGAAAGCTTGGCAAGTCTACTTTCTAGAAAAATTATCCCCGCTCGCAGAAAAATTCATCTGAGACCCGAAAACACAAAAATCCCAAAACTGTCCGAAATGGAACTTTTGGGCCACCGTGTGGTCTGGGTTTGGCAATTTCTACAGGGCAACGTAGATGTCGATAAATTATGAAACCGGACTCCCTAGAAAGCTTGGCAAGTCTACTTTCTAGAAAAATTATCACCGCTCACAGAAAAATTCATCTGAAACCCGAAAACACAAAAATCCCAAAACTGTCCGAAATGGAACTTTTGGGCCACCGTGTGGTCTGGGTTTGGCAATTTCTACAGGGCAACGTAGACGTCGATAAATTATGAAACCGGACTCCCTGGAAAGCTTGGCAAGTCTACTTTGCTGATAAATTATCACCGCTCGCAGAAAAATTCATCTGACACCCGAAAACACAAAAATCCCAAAACTGTCCGAAATGGAACTTTTGGGCCACCGTGTGGTCTGGGTTTGGCAATTTCTACAGGGCAACGTAGACATCGATAAATTATGAAACTGGACTCCCTGGAATGCTTGGCAAGTCTACTTTCTAGAAAAATTATCACCGCTCGCAGAAAAATTCGTCTGAGACCCGAAAACACAAAAATCCCTAAACTGTCCGAAATGGAACTTTTGGGCCACCGTGTGGTCTGGGTTTGGCAATTTCTACAGGGCAACGTAGATGTCGATAAATTATGAAACCGGACTCCCTAGAAAGTTGGCAAGTCTACTTTGCAGATAAATTATCACCGCTCGGACAAAAATTCATCTGACACCCGAAAACATAAAAATCCCAAAACTGTCCGAAATGGAACTTTTGGGCCACCGTGTGGTCTGGGTTTGGCAATTTCTACAGGGCAACGTAGATGTCGATAAATTATGAAACCGGACTCCCTAGAAAGTTGGCAAGTCTACTTTGCAGATAAATTATCACCGCTCGGACAAAAATTTATCTGACACCCGAAAACACAAAAATCCCAAAACTGTCCGAAATGGAACTTTTGGGCCATCGTGTGGTATGGGTTTGGCAATTTCTGCAGGGCAACATAGATGTCGATAAATTATGAAACTGGACTCCCTGGAAATCTTGGCAAGTCTACTTTCTAGAAAAATTATCACCGCTCGCAGAAAAATTCATCTGACACCCGAAAACACAAAAATCCAAAAACTGTCCGAAATGGAACTTTTGGGCCAGCGTGTGGTCTGGATTTGGCAATTTCTAGAGGGCAACGTAGACGTCGATAAATTATGAAACCGGACTCCCTGGAATGCTTAGCAAGTCTACTTTCCAGATAAATTATCACCGCTCCCAGAAAAATTCATCTGACACCCGAAAACACAAAAATCCCAAAACTGTCCGAAATGGAACTTTTGGGCCAGCGTGTGGTCTGGATTTGGCAATTTCTAGAGGGCAACGTAGACGTCGATAAATTATGAAACCGGACTCCCTGGAAAGCTTAGCAAGTCTACTTTCTAGAAAAATTATCACCGCTCGCAAAAAAATTCATCTGACACCTGAAAACACAAAAATCCCTAAACTGTCCGAAATGGAACTTTTGGGCCACCGTGTGGTCTGGGTTTGGCAATTTCTACAGGACAACGTAGACGTCGATAAATTATGAAACCGGACTCCCTGGAAAGCTTGGCAAGTCTACTTTCGAGAAAAATTATCACCGCTCACAGAAAAATTCATCTGACACCCAAAAACACAAAAATACCAAAACTGTCCGAAATGGAACTTTTGGGCCATCATGTGGCCTGGGTTTGGCAATTTCTACAGGGCAACGTAGACGTCGATAAATTATGAAAACGGACTCCCTGGAAAGTTGGCAAGTCTACTTTGCAGATAAATTATCACCGGTCACACAAAAATTCATCTGACACACGAAAACACAAAAATCCCAAAACTGTCCGAAATGGAACTTTTGGGCCATCGTGTGGTATGGGTTTGGCAATTTCTATAGGGCAACGTAGACATCGATAAATTATGAAACCGGACTCCCTGGAAAGCTTGGCAAGTCTACTTTCTAGATAAATTATCATCACTAGCAGAAAAATTCATCTGACACCTGAACACACAAAAATTCTAAAACTGTCCGAAATGAAACTTTTGGGCCACCGTGTGGTCTGGCTTTGGCAATTTCTACAGGGCAACGTAGAGGTCGATAAATTATGAAACTGGACTACCTGGAAAGCTTGGCAAGTCTACTTTGCAGATAAATTATCACCGCTGGCAGAAAAATTTGTCTGACACCCGAAAACACAAAAATCCCAAAACTGCCCGTAATGGAACTTTTGGGCCACCGTGTGGTATGGGTTTGGCAATTTCTACAGGGCAGCGTAGACGTCGATAAATTATGAAACCGTACTCCCTGGAAAGCTTGGCAAGTCTAGTTTCTAGAAAAATTATCACCGCTCACAGAAAAATTCATCTGACACCCGAAAACACAAAAATCCCAAAACTGTCCGAAATGGAACTTTTGGGCCACCGTGTGGTCTGGGTTTGGCAATTTCTACAGGGCAACGTAGATGTCGATAAATTATGAAACCGGACTCCCTAGAAAGCTTGGCAAGTCTACTTTTCAGATAAATTATCGCCACTCGCAGAAAAATTCATCTGACACCCGAAAACACAAAAATCCCAAAACTGTCCGAAATAGAACTTTTGGGCCATCGTGTGGTCTGGGTTTGGCAATTTCTAGAAGGCAACGTAGACGTCGATAAATTATGAAACCGGACTCCCTGGAAAGCTTGGCAAGTCTACTTTCTAGATAAATTATCACCGCTCCCAGAAAAATGCATCTGACACCCGAAAACACAAAAATCCCAAAACTGTCTGAAATAGAACTTTTGGGCCACCGTGTGGTCTGGGTTTGGCAATTTCTAGAAGGCAACGTAGACGTCGATAAATTATGAAACCGGACTCCCTGGAAAGCTTGGCAAGTCTACCTTCTAGAAAAATTATCACCGCTCGCAGAAAAATTCATCTGATACCCTAAAACACAAAAATCCCAAAACTGTGCGAAATAGAACTTTTGGGCCATCGTGTGGTCTGGGTTTGGCAATTTCTACTGGGCAACGTAGACGTCGATAAATTATGAAACCGGACTCCCTGGAAAGATTGGCAAGTCTACTTTCTAGAAAAATTATCACCGCTCGCAGAAAAATTCATCTGACACCCGAAAACACAAAAATCCAAAAACTGTCCGAAATGGAACTTTTGGGCCACCGTGTGGTATGGGTTTGGCAATTTCTACAGGGCAACGTAGATGTCGATAAATTATGAAACCGGACTCCCTAGAAAGCTTGGCAAGTCTACTTTCTAGAAAAATTATCCCCGCACGCAGAAAAATTCATCTGAGACCCGAAAACACAAAAATCCCAAAACTGTCCGAAATGGAACTTTGGGGCCATCGTGTGGTCTGGGTTTGGCAATTTCTACAGGGCAACGTAGATGTCGATAAATTATGAAACCGGACTCCCTGGAAAGCTTGGCAAGTCTACTTTCTAGAAAAATTATCCCCGCTCGCAGAAAAATTCATCTGAGACCCGAAAACACAAAAATCCCAAAACTGTCCGAAATGGAACTTTGGGGCCATCGTGTGGCCTAGGTTTGGCAATTTCTACAGGGCAACGTAGATGTCGATAAATTATGAAACCGGACTCCCTAGAAAGCTTGGCAAGTCTCCTTTCCAAATAAATTATCGACTCTCGCAGAAAAATTCATCTGAAACCCGAAAACACAAAAATCCCAAAACTGTCCGAAATAGAACTTTTGGGCCACCGTGTGGTCTGGGTTTGGCAATTTCTACAGGGCAACGTAGACGTCGATAAATTATGAAACCGGACTCCCTAGAAAGCTTGGCAAGTCTACTTTCTAGAAAAATTATCACCGCTCACAGAAAAATTCATCTGAAACCCGAAAACACAAAAATCCCAAAACTGTCCGAAATGGAACTTTTGGGCCACCGTGTGGTCTGGGTTTGGCAATTTCTACAGGGCAACGTAGATGTCGAAAAATTATGAAACCGGACTCCCTAGAAAGCTTGGCAAGTCTACTTTCTAGAAAAATTATCCCCGCTCGCAGAAAAATTCATCTGAGACCCGAAAACACAAAAATCCCAAAACTGTCCGAAATGGAACTTTTGGGCCACCGTGTGGTCTGGGTTTGGCAATTTCTACAGGGCAACGTAGATGTCGATAAATTATGAAACCGGACTCCCTAGAAAGTTGGCAAGTCTACTTTGCAGATAAATTATCACCGCTCGGACAAAAATTCATCTGACACCCGAAAACATAAAAATCCCAAAACTGTCCGAAATGGAACTTTTGGGCCACCGTGTGGTTTGGGTTTGGCAATTTCTACAGGGCAACGTAGATGTCGATAAATTATGAAACCGGACTCCCTAGAAAGTTGGCAAGTCTACTTTGCAGATAAATTATCACCGCTCGGACAAAAATTCATCTGACACCCGAAAACACAAAAATCCCAAAACTGTCCGAAATGGAACTTTTGGGCCATCGTGTGGTATGGGTTTGGCAATTTCTGCAGGGCAACATAGATGTCGATAAATTATGAAACTGGACTCCCTGGAAATCTTGGCAAGTCTACTTTCTAGAAAAATTATCACCGCTCGCAGAAAAATTCATCTGACACCCGAAAACACAAAAATCCAAAAACTGTCCGAAATGGAACTTTTGGGCCACCGTGTGGTCTGGGTTTGGCAATTTCTACAGGGCAACGTAGATGTCGATAAATTATGAAACCGGACTCCCTGGAAAGCTTGGCAAGTCTACTTTCTAGAAAAATTATCCCCGCTCGCAGAAAAATTCATCTGAGACCCGAAAACACAAAAATCCCAAAACTGTCCGAAATGGAACTTTGGGGCCATCGTGTGGTCTGGATTTGGCAATTTCTAGAGGGAAACGTAGATGTCAATAAATTATGAAACCGGACTCCCTGGAAAGCTTGGCAAATCTCCTTTCCAAATAAATTATCACCGCTCAGACAAAAATTCATCTGACACCCGAAAAAACAAAAATCCAAAAACTGTCCGAAATGGAACTTTTGGGCCACCGTGTGGTCTGGGTTTGGCAATTTCTACAGGGCAACGTAGATGTCGATAAATTATGAAACCGGACTCCCTGGAAAGCTTGGCAAGTCTACTTTCTAGAAAAATTATCACCGCTCCCAGAAAAATTCCTCTGAGACCCGAAAACACAAAAATCCCAAAACTGTCCGAAATGGAACTTTGGGGCCATCGTGTGGTCTGGATTTGGCAATTTCTAGAGGGAAACGTAGATGTCAATAAATTATGAAACCGGACTCCCTGGAAAGCTTGGCAAATCTCCTTTCCAAATAAATTATCACCGCTCAGACAAAAATTCATCTGACACCCGAAAACACAAAAATCCCAAAACTGTCCGAAATGGAACTTTTGGGCCATCGTGTGGTATGGGTTTGGCAATTTCTACAGGGCAACGTAGACGTCGATAAATTATGAAACCGGACTCCCTGGAATGCTTAGCAAGTCTACTTTCCAGATAAATTATCACCGCTCCCAGAAAAATTCATCTGACACCCGAAAAAACAAAAATCCCAAAACTGTCCGAAATGGAACTTTTGGGCCAGCGTGTGGTCTGGATTTGGCAATTTCTAGAGGGCAACGTAGACGTCGATAAATTATGAAACCGGACTCCCTGGAAAGCTTAGCAAGTCTACTTTCTAGAAAAATTATCACCGCTCGCAAAAAAATTCATCTGACACCTGAAAACACAAAAATCCCTAAACTGTCCGAAATGGAACTTTTGGGCCACCGTGTGGTCTGGGTTTGGCAATTTCTACAGGACAACGTAGACGTCGATAAATTATGAAACCGGACTCCCTGGAAAGCTTGGCAAGTCTACTTTCGAGAAAAATTATCACCGCTCACATAAAAATTCATCTGACACCCAAAAACACAAAAATACCAAAACTGTCCGAAATGGAACTTTTTGGCCATCATGTGGCCTGGGTTTGGCAATTTCTACAGGGCAACGTAGACGTCGATAAATTATGAAAACGGACTCCCTGGAAAGTTGGCAAGTCTACTTTGCAGATAAATTATCACCGGTCACACAAAAATTCATCTGACACACGAAAACACAAAAATCCCAAAACTGTCCGAAATGGAACTTTTGGGCCATCGTGTGGTATGGGTTTGGCAATTTCTATAGGGCAACGTAGACATCGATAAATTATGAAACCGGACTCCCTGGAAAGCTTGGCAAGTCTACTTTCTAGATAAATTATCATCACTAGCAGAAAAATTCATCTGACACCTGAACACACAAAAATTCTAAAACTGTCCGAAATGGAACTTTTGGGCCACCGTGTGGTCTGGCTTTGGCAATTTCTACAGGGCAACGTAGAGGTCGATAAATTATGAAACTGGACTACCTGGAAAGCTTGGCAAGTCTACTTTGCAGATAAATTATCACCGCTGGCAGAAAAATTTGTCTGACACCCGAAAACACAAAAATCCCAAAACTGCCCGTAATGGAACTTTTGGGCCACCGTGTGGTATGGGTTTGGCAATTTCTACAGGGCAGCGTAGACGTCGATAAATTATGAAACCGTACTCCCTGGAAAGCTTGGCAAGTCTAGTTTCTAGAAAAATTATCACCGCTCACAGAAAAATTCATCTGACACCCGAAAACACAAAAATCCCAAAACTGTCCGAAATGGAACTTTTGGGCCACCGTGTGGTCTGGGTTTGGCAATTTCTACAGGGCAACGTAGATGTCGATAAATTATGAAACCGGACTCCCTAGAAAGCTTGGCAAGTCTACTTTTCAGATAAATTATCGCCACTCGCAGAAAAATTCATCTGACACCCGAAAACACAAAAATCCCAAAACTGTCCGAAATAGAACTTTTGGGCCATCGTGTGGTCTGGGTTTGGCAATTTCTAGAAGGCAACGTAGACGTCGATAAATTATGAAACCGGACTCCCTGGAAAGCTTGGCAAGTCTACTTTCTAGATAAATTATCACCGCTCCCAGAAAAATGCATCTGACACCCGAAAACACAAAAATCCCAAAACTGTCTGAAATAGAACTTTTGGGCCACCGTGTGGTCTGGGTTTGGCAATTTCTAGAAGGCAACGTAGACGTCGATAAATTATGAAACCGGACTCCCTGGAAAGCTTGGCAAGTCTACGTTCTAGAAAAATTATCACCGCTCGCAGAAAAATTCATCTGATACCCTAAAACACAAAAATCCCAAAACTGTCCGAAATGGAACTTTTAGGCCATCGTGTGGTCTGGCTTTGGCAATTCTACAGGGCAACGTAGACGTCGATAAATTATGAAACTGGACTCCCTGGAATGCTTGGCAAGTCTACTTTCCAGATAAATTATCGCCGCTCGCAGAAAAATTCATCTGACACCCGAAAACACAAAAATCCCAAAACTGTCCGAAATAGAACTTTTGGGTCATCGTGTGGTCTGGATTTGGCAATTTCTAGAGGGAAACGTAGATGTCGATAAATTATGAAACTGAACTCCCTAGAAAGCTTGGCAAGTCTACTTTCCAGATAAATTATCGACGCTCGCAGAAAAATTCATCTGACACCCGAAAACAAAAATCCCAAAATTGTCCAAAATGGAACTTTTGGGCCACTGTGTGGTCTGGGTTTCGCAATTTCTACAGGGCAACGTAGACGTCGATAAATTATGAAACTGGACTCCCTGGAAAGCTTGGAAAGTCTACTTTCCAGATAAATTATCACCGCTCGCAGAAAAATTCATCTGACACCCAAAAACACAAAAATCCCAAAACTGTCCGAAATGGAACTTTGGGGCCATCATGTGGTATGGGTTTGGCAATTTCTACAGGGCAACGTAGACGTCGATAAATTATGAAACTGGACTCCCTGGAAAGCTTGGCAAGTCTACTTTGCAGATAAATTATCACTGCTCGCAGAAAAATTCATCTGACACACGAAAACACAAAAATCCCAAAACTGTCCGTAATGGAACTTTTCTGCCATCGTGTGGGGTGTGTTTTGCAATTTCTACAGGGCAACGTAGATGTCGATAAATTATGAACTAGACTCCCTAGAAAGCTTGGCAAGTCTAATTTGCAGAGAAATTATCACCGCTCGCAGAAAAATTCATCTGACATCCGAAAACAGAAAAATCCCAAAACAGTCCCAAATGGAACTTTTGGGCGATCGTGTGGTCTGGGTTTGGCAATTTCTACAGGGCAACGTAGACGTCAATAAATTATGAAACCGGACTCCCTAGAAAGCTTGGCAAGTCGACTTTCTAGATAAATTATCACCGCTCGCAGAAAAATTCATCTGACACCCAAAAACACAAAAATCCCAAAACTGTGCGAAATGGAACTTTTGGGCCATCGTGTGGTCTGGGTTTGGCAATTTCTAGAGGGCAACGTAGATGTCGATATATTATGAAACCGGACTCCCTGGAAAGCTTGACCAGTCTACTTTCGAGATAAATTATCACCACTCGCAGAAAAATTCATCTGACACCCAAAAACACAAAAATCCCAAAACTGTCCGAAATAGAACTTTGGGGCCATCATGTGGTATGGGTTTGGCAATTTCTACAGGGCAACGTAGTCGTCGATAAATTATGAAACTGGACTACCTAGAAAGCTTGGCAAATCTACTTTCTAGAGAAATTATCACCGCTAGCAGAAAAATTCATCTGACACCCGAAAACACAAATCCCAAAACTGTCTGAAATGGAACTTTTCTGGCATCATGTGGTCTGGCTTTGGCAATTTCTACAGGGCAACCTTGACGTCGATAAATTATGAAACTGGACTACCTGGAAAGCTTGGCAATTCTACTTTCCAGATATATTATCACCGCTCCTAGAAAAATTCATCTGACGCACGAAAACACAAAAATCCCAAAACTGTCTGAAATGGAACTTTTGGGCCATTGTGTCGTCTGGGTTGGGGAATTTCTACAGGGCAATGTAGAGGTCAATAAATTATGAAACTGGACTACCTGGAAAGCTTGGCAAGTCTACTTTACAGATAAATTATCACCGCTCCCAGAAAAATTCATCTGACACACGAAAACACAAAAATCCCAAAACTGCCCGTAATGGAACTTTTCAGCCATCGTGTGGTGTGTTTGGCAATCTCTAGAGGGCAACGTAGATGTCGACAAATTATGAAACCGGACTCCCTAGAAAGTTTGGCAAGTCTACTTTCCAGAAAAATTATCCCCGCTCGCAGAAAAATTCATCTGAGACCCGAAAACACAAAAATCCCAAAACTGTCCGAAATGGAACTTTGGGGCCATCGTGTGGTCTGGATTTGGCAATTTCTAGAGGGAAACGTAGATGTCAATAAATTATGAAACCGGACTCCCTGGAAAGCTTGGCAAATCTCCTTTCCAAATAAATTATCGCCGCTCGCAGAAAAATTCATCTGACACCCAAAAACACAAAAATCCCAAAACTGTCCGAAATGAAACTTTTGGGCCACCGTGTGGTCTGGGTTTGGCAATTTCTACAGGGCAAAGTAGACGTCGATAAATTATGAAAACGGACTCCCTGGAAAGTTGGCAAGTCTACTTTGCAGATAAATTATCACCGGTCACACAAAAATTCATCTGACACACGAAAACACAAAAATCCCAAAACTGTCCGAAATGGAACTTTTGGGCCATCGTGTGGTATGGGTTTGGCAATTTCTATAGGGCAACGTAGACATCGATAAATTATGAAACCGGACTCCCTGGAAAGCTTGGCAAGTCTACTTTCTAGATAAATTATCATCACTAGCAGAAAAATTCATCTGACACCTGAACACACAAAAATTCTAAAACTGTCCGAAATGGAACTTTTGGGCCACCGTGTGGTCTGGCTTTGGCAATTTCTACAGGGCAACGTAGAGGTCGATAAATTATGAAACTGGACTACCTGGAAAGCTTGGCAAGTCTACTTTGCAGATAAATTATCACCGCTGGCAGAAAAATTTGTCTGACACCCGAAAACACAAAAATCCCAAAACTGCCCGTAATGGAACTTTTGGGCCACCGTGTGGTATGGGTTTGGCAATTTCTACAGGGCAGCGTAGACGTCGATAAATTATGAAACCGTACTCCCTGGAAAGCTTGGCAAGTCTAGTTTCTAGAAAAATTATCACCGCTCACAGAAAAATTCATCTGACACCCGAAAACACAAAAATCCCAAAACTGTCCGAAATGGAACTTTTGGGCCACCGTGTGGTCTGGGTTTGGCAATTTCTACAGGGCAACGTAGATGTCGATAAATTATGAAACCGGACTCCCTAGAAAGCTTGGCAAGTCTACTTTTCAGATAAATTATCGCCACTCGCAGAAAAATTCATCTGACACCCGAAAACACAAAAATCCCAAAACTGTCCGAAATAGAACTTTTGGGCCATCGTGTGGTCTGGGTTTGGCAATTTCTAGAAGGCAACGTAGACGTCGATAAATTATGAAACCGGACTCCCTGGAAAGCTTGGCAAGTCTACTTTCTAGATAAATTATCACCGCTCCCAGAAAAATGCATCTGACACCCGAAAACACAAAAATCCCAAAACTGTCTGAAATAGAACTTTTGGGCCACCGTGTGGTCTGGGTTTGGCAATTTCTAGAAGGCAACGTAGACGTCGATAAATTATGAAACCGGACTCCCTGGAAAGCTTGGCAAGTCTACCTTCTAGAAAAATTATCACCGCTCGCAGAAAAATTCATCTGATACCCTAAAACACAAAAATCCCAAAACTGTCCGAAATGGAACTTTTAGGCCATCGTGTGGTCTGGCTTTGGCAATTCTACAGGGCAACGTAGACGTCGATAAATTATGAAACTGGACTCCCTGGAATGCTTGGCAAGTCTACTTTCCAGATAAATTATCGCCGCTCGCAGAAAAATTCATCTGACACCCGAAAACACAAAAATCCCAAAACTGTCCGAAATAGAACTTTTGGGTCATCGTGTGGTCTGGATTTGGCAATTTCTAGAGGGAAACGTAGATGTCGATAAATTATGAAACCGAACTCCCTAGAAAGCTTGGCAAGTCTACTTTCCAGATAAATTATCGACGCTCGCAGAAAAATTCATCTGACACCCGAAAACAAAAATCCCAAAATTGTCCAAAATGGAACTTTTGGGCCACCGTGTGGTCTGGGTTTCGCAATTTCTACAGGGCAACGTAGACGTCGATAAATTATGAAACTGGACTCCCTGGAAAGCTTGGAAAGTCTACTTTCCAGATAAATTATCACCGCTCGCAGAAAAATTCATCTGACACCCAAAAACACAAAAATCCCAAAACTGTCCGAAATGGAACTTTGGGGCCATCATGTGGTATGGGTTTGGCAATTTCTACAGGGCAACGTAGACGTCGATAAATTATGAAACTGGACTCCCTGGAAAGCTTGGCAAGTCTACTTTGCAGATAAATTATCACTGCTCGCAGAAAAATTCATCTGACACACGAAAACACAAAAATCCCAAAACTGTCCGTAATAGAACTTTTCTGCCATCGTGTGGGGTGTGTTTTGCAATTTCTACAGGGCAACGTAGATGTCGATAAATTATGAACTAGACTCCCTAGAAAGCTTGGCAAGTCTAATTTGCAGAGAAATTATCACCGCTCGCAGAAAAATTCATCTGACATCCGAAAACAGAAAAATCCCAAAACAGTCCCAAATGGAACTTTTGGGCGATCGTGTGGTCTGGGTTTGGCAATTTCTACAGGGGAACGTAGACGTCAATAAATTATGAAACCGGACTCCCTAGAAAGCTTGGCAAGTCGACTTTCTAGATAAATTATCACCGCTCGCAGAAAAATTCATCTGACACCCAAAAACACAAAAATCCCAAAACTGTGCGAAATGGAACTTTTGGGCCATCGTGTGGTCTGGGTTTGGCAATTTCTAGAGGGCAACGTAGATGTCGATATATTATGAAACCGGACTCCCTGGAAAGCTTGACCAGTCTACTTTCGAGATAAATTATCACCACTCGCAGAAAAATTCATCTGACACCCAAAAACACAAAAATCCCAAAACTGTCCGAAATAGAACTTTGGGGCCATCATGTGGTATGGGTTTGGCAATTTCTACAGGGCAACGTAGTCGTCGATAAATTATAAAACTGGACTACCTAGAAAGCTTGGCAAATCTACTTTCTAGAGAAATTATCACCGCTAGCAGAAAAATTCATCTGACACCCGAAAACACAAATCCCAAAACTGTCTGAAATGGAACTTTTCTGGCATCATGTGGTCTGGCTTTGGCAATTTCTACAGGGCAACGTTGACGTCGATAAATTATGAAACTGGACTACCTGGAAAGCTTGGCAATTCTACTTTCCAGATATATTATCACCGCTCCTAGAAAAATTCATCTGACGCACGAAAACACAAAAATCCCAAAACTGTCTGAAATGGAACTTTTGGGCCATTGTGTCGTCTGGGTTGGGGAATTTCTACAGGGCAATGTAGAGGTCAATAAATTATGAAACTGGACTACCTGGAAAGCTTGGCAAGTTTACTTTACAGATAAATTATCACCGCTCCCAGAAAAATTCATCTGACACACGAAAACACAAAAATCCCAAAACTGCCCGTAATGGAACTTTTCAGCCATCGTGTGGTGTGTTTGGCAATCTCTAGAGGGCAACGTAGATGTCGACAAATTATGAAACCGGACTCCCTAGAAAGTTTGGCAAGTCTACTTTCCAGAAAAATTATCCCCGCTCGCAGAAAAATTCATCTGAGACCCGAAAACACAAAAATCCCAAAACTGTCCGAAATGGAACTTTGGGGCCATCGTGTGGTCTGGATTTGGCAATTTCTAGAGGGAAACGTAGATGTCAATAAATTATGAAACCGGACTCCCTGGAAAGCTTGGCAAATCTCCTTTCCAAATAAATTATCGACGCTCGCAGAAAAATTCATCTGACACCCAAAAACACAAAAATCCCAAAACTGTCCGAAATGAAACTTTTGGGCCACCGTGTGGTCTGGGTTTGGCAATTTCTACAGGGCAACGTAGACGTCGATAAATTATGAAAACGGACTCCCTGAAAAGTTGGCAAGTCTACTTTGCAGATAAATTATCACCGGTCACACAAAAATTCATCTGACACACGAAAACACAAAAATCCCAAAACTGTCCGAAATGGAACTTTTGGGCCATCGTGTGGTATGGGTTTGGCAATTTCTATAGGGCAACGTAGACATCGATAAATTATGAAACCGGACTCCCTGGAAAGCTTGGCAAGTCTACTTTCTAGATAAATTATCATCACTAGCAGAAAAATTCATCTGACACCTGAAGACACAAAAATTCGAAAACTGTCTGAAATGGAACTTTTGGGCCACCGTGTGGTCTGGCTTTGGCAATTTCTATAGGGCAACGTAGACGTCGATAAATTATGAAACTGGACTACCTAGAAAGCTTGGCAAATCTACTTTCTAGAGAAATTATCACCGCTAGCAGAAAAATTCATCTGACACCCGAAAACACAAATCCCAAAACTGTCTGAAATGGAACTTTTCTGGCATCATGTGGTCTGGCTTTGGCAATTTCTACAGGGCAACGTTGACGTCGATAAATTATGAAACTGGACTACCTGGAAAGCTTGGCAATTCTACTTTCCAGATATATTATCACCGCTCCTCGAAAAATTCATCTGACGCACGAAAACACAAAAATCCCAAAACTGTCTGAAATGGAACTTTTGGGCCATTGTGTCGTCTGGGTTGGGGAATTTCTACAGGGCAATGTAGAGGTCGATAAATTATGAAACTGGACTACCTGGAAAGCTTGGCAAGTCTACTTTACAGATAAATTATCACCGCTCCCAGAAAAATTCATCTGACACACGAAAACACAAAAATCCCAAAACTGCCCGTAATGGAACTTTTCAGCCATCGTGTGGTGTGTTTGGCAATCTCTAGAGGGCAACGTAGATGTCGACAAATTATGAAACCGGACTCCCTAGAAAGTTTGGCAAGTCTACTTTCCAGATAAATTATCGCCGCTCGCAGAAAAATTCATCTGACACCCGAAAACACAAAAATCCCAAAACTGTGCGAAATGGAACTTTTGGACCATCGTGTGGTCTGGCTTTGGCAATTTCTACATGTCAACGTAGACCTCGATAAATTATGAAACCGGACTCCCTGGAAAGCTTGGCAAGTCTACTTTGCAGATAAATTATCGCCGCTCGCAGAAAAATTCATCTGACACCCGAAAATATAAAAATCCCAAAACTGTCCGAAATGGAACTTTTGGGCCATCGTGTGGTCTGGGTTTGGCAATTTCTAGAGGGCAACGTAGATGTCGATAAATTATGAAACCGGACTCCCTGGAAAGCTTGGCAAGTCTACTTTGCAGATAAATTATCACTGCTCGCAGAAAAATTCATCTGACACACGAAAACACAAAAATCCCAAAACTGTCCGTAATGGAACTTTTCTGCCATCGTGTGGGGTGTGTTTGGCAATTTCTACAGGGCAACGTAGATGTCGATATATTATGAAACCGGACTCCCTGGAAAGCTTGGCCAGTCTACTTTCGAGATAAATTATCGACGCTCGCAGAAAAATTCATCTGACACCCGAAAACAAAAATCCCAAAATTGTCCAAAATGGAACTTTTGGGCCACCGTGTGGTCTGGGTTTCGCAATTTCTACAGGGCAACGTAGACGTCGATAAATTATGAAACCGGACTCCCTGGAAGGCTTGGCAAGTCTACTTTCTAGATAAATTATCGCCGCTCAAAGAAAAATTCATCTGACACCTGAAAACACAAAAATCCCAAAACTGTCTGAAATGGAACTTTTGGGCCATCGTGTGGTTTGGGTTTGGCAATTTCTACAGGGCAACGTAGACGTCGATAAATTATGAAACCGGACTCCCTGGAAAGCTTGACAAGTCTACTTTGCAGATAAATTATCACTGCTCGCAGAAAAATTCATCTGACACACGAAAACACAAAAATCCCAAAACTGTCCGTAATGGAAATTTTCTGCCATCGTGTGGGGTGTGTTTTGCAATTTCTACAGGGCAACGTAGATGTCGATAAATTATGAACTAGACTCCCTAGAAAGCTTGGCAACTCTAATTTGCAGAGAAATTATCACCACTCGCAGAAAAATTCATCTGACATCCGAAAACAGAAAAATCCCAAAACAGTCCCAAATGGAACTTTTGGGCCATCGTGTGGTCTGGGTTTGGCAATTTCTACAGGGCAACGTAGACGTCAATAAATTATGAAACCGGACTCCCTAGAAAGCTTGGCAAGTCGACTTTCTAGATAAATTATCACCGCTCGCAGAAAAATTCATCTGACACCCAAAAACACAAAAATCCCAAAACTGTGCGAAATGGAACTTTTGGGCCATCGTGTGGTCTGGGTTTGGTAATTTCTAGAGGGCAACGTAGATGTCGATATATTATGAAACCGGACTCCCTGGAAAGCTTGGCCAGTCTACTTTCGAGATAAATTATCACCACTCGCAGAAAAATTCATCTGACACCCGAAAACACAAAAATCTCAAAGCTGTGCGAAATAGAACTTTTGGGCCATCCTGTGGTATGGGTTTGGCAATTTCTACAGGGCAACGTAGACGTCGATAAATTATGAAACTGGACTCCCTGGAAAGCTTGGCAAGTCTACTTTCCAGATAAATTATCACCGCTCGCAGAAAAATTCATCTGACACCTGAAAACACAAAAATCCCTAAACTGTCTGAAATGGAACTTTTGGGCCACCGTGTGGTCTGGGTTTGGCAATTTCTGCAGGGCAACGTAGACGTCGATAAATTATGAAACTGGACTCCCTGGAATGCTTGGCAAATCTACTTTCTAGAGAAATTATCACCGCTAGCAGAAAAATTCATCTGACACCCGAAAACACAAATCTCAAAACTGTCTGAAATGGAACTTTTCTGGCATCATGTGGTCTGGCTTTGGCAATTTCTACAGGGCAACGTTGACGTCGATAAATTATGAAACTGGACTACCTGGAAAGCTTGGCAATTCTACTTTCCAGATATATTATCACCGCTCCTAGAAAAATTCATCTGACGCACGAAAACACAAAAATCCCAAAACTGTCTGAAATGGAACTTTTGGGCCATTGTGTCGTCTGGGTTGGGGAATTTCTACAGGGCAATGTAGAGGTCGATAAATTATGAAACTGGACTACCTGGAAAGCTTGGCAAGTTTACTTTACAGATAAATTATCACCGCTCCCAGAAAAATTCATCTAACACACGAAAACACAAAAATCCCAAAACTGCCCGTAATGGAACTTTTCAGCCATCGTGTGGTGTGTTTGGCAATCTCTAGAGGGCAACGTAGATGTCGACAAATTATGAAACCGGACTCCCTAGAAAGTTTGGCAAGTCTACTTTCCAGATAAATTATCGCCGCTCGCAGAAAAATTCATCTGACACCCGAAAACACAAAAATCCCAAAACTGTGCGAAATGGAACTTTTGGACCATCGTGTGGTCTGGCTTTGGCAATTTCTACATGTCAACGTAGACCTCGATAAATTATGAAACCGGACTCCCTGGAAAGCTTGGCAAGTCTACTTTGCAGATAAATTATCGCCGCTCGCAGAAAAATTCATCTGACACCCGAAAATATAAAAATCCCAAAACTGTCCGAAATGGAACTTTTGGGCCATCGTGTGGTCTGGGTTTGGCAATTTCTAGAGGGCAACGTAGATGTCGATAAATTATGAAACCGGACTCCCTGGAAAGCTTGGCAAGTCTACTTTGCAGATAAATTATCACTGCTCGCAGAAAAATTCATCTGACACACGAAAACACAAAAATCCCAAAACTGTCCGTAATGGAACTTTTCTGCCATCGTGTGGGGTGTGTTTGGCAATTTCTACAGGGCAACGTAGATGTCGATATATTATGAAACCGGACTCCCTGGAAAGCTTGGCCAGTCTACTTTCGAGATAAATTATCGACGCTCGCAGAAAAATTCATCTGACACCCGAAAACAAAAATCCCAAAATTGTCCAAAATGGAACTTTTGGGCCACCGTGTGGTCTGGGTTTCGCAATTTCTACAGGGCAACGTAGACGTCGATAAATTATGAAACCGGACTCCCTGGAAGGCTTGGCAAGTCTACTTTCTAGATAAATTATCGCCGCTCAAAGAAAAATTCATCTGACACCTGAAAACACAAAAATCCCAAAACTGTCTGAAATGGAACTTTTGGGCCATCGTGTGGTTTGGGTTTGGCAATTTCTACAGGGCAACGTAGACGTCGATAAATTATGAAACCGGACTCCCTGGAAAGCTTGACAAGTCTACTTTGCAGATAAATTATCACTGCTCGCAGAAAAATTCATCTGACACACGAAAACACAAAAATCCCAAAACTGTCCGTAATGGAAATTTTCTGCCATCGTGTGGGGTGTGTTTTGCAATTTCTACAGGGCAACGTAGATGTCGATAAATTATGAACTAGACTCCCTAGAAAGCTTGGCAACTCTAATTTGCAGAGAAATTATCACCACTCGCAGAAAAATTCATCTGACATCCGAAAACAGAAAAATCCCAAAACAGTCCCAAATGGAACTTTTGGGCCATCGTGTGGTCTGGGTTTGGCAATTTCTACAGGGCAACGTAGACGTCAATAAATTATGAAACCGGACTCCCTAGAAAGCTTGGCAAGTCGACTTTCTAGATAAATTATCACCGCTCGCAGAAAAATTCATCTGACACCCAAAAACACAAAAATCCCAAAACTGTGCGAAATGGAACTTTTGGGCCATCGTGTGGTCTGGGTTTGGTAATTTCTAGAGGGCAACGTAGATGTCGATATATTATGAAACCGGACTCCCTGGAAAGCTTGGCCAGTCTACTTTCGAGATAAATTATCACCACTCGCAGAAAAATTCATCTGACACCCGAAAACACAAAAATCTCAAAGCTGTGCGAAATAGAACTTTTGGGCCATCCTGTGGTATGGGTTTGGCAATTTCTACAGGGCAACGTAGACGTCGATAAATTATGAAACTGGACTCCCTGGAAAGCTTGGCAAGTCTACTTTCCAGATAAATTATCACCGCTCGCAGAAAAATTCATCTGACACCTGAAAACACAAAAATCCCTAAACTGTCTGAAATGGAACTTTTGGGCCACCGTGTGGTCTGGGTTTGGCAATTTCTGCAGGGCAACGTAGACGTCGATAAATTATGAAACTGGACTCCCTGGAATGCTTGGCAAATCTACTTTCTAGAGAAATTATCACCGCTAGCAGAAAAATTCATCTGACACCCGAAAACACAAATCTCAAAACTGTCTGAAATGGAACTTTTCTGGCATCATGTGGTCTGGCTTTGGCAATTTCTACAGGGCAACGTTGACGTCGATAAATTATGAAACTGGACTACCTGGAAAGCTTGGCAATTCTACTTTCCAGATATATTATCACCGCTCCTAGAAAAATTCATCTGACGCACGAAAACACAAAAATCCCAAAACTGTCTGAAATGGAACTTTTGGGCCATTGTGTCGTCTGGGTTGGGGAATTTCTACAGGGCAATGTAGAGGTCGATAAATTATGAAACTGGACTACCTGGAAAGCTTGGCAAGTTTACTTTACAGATAAATTATCACCGCTCCCAGAAAAATTCATCTAACACACGAAAACACAAAAATCCCAAAACTGCCCGTAATGGAACTTTTCAGCCATCGTGTGGTGTGTTTGGCAATCTCTAGAGGGCAACGTAGATGTCGACAAATTATGAAACCGGACTCCCTAGAAAGTTTGGCAAGTCTACTTTCCAGATAAATTATCGCCGCTCGCAGAAAAATTCATCTGACACCCGAAAACACAAAAATCCCAAAACTGTGCGAAATGGAACTTTTGGACCATCGTGTGGTCTGGCTTTGGCAATTTCTACATGTCAACGTAGACCTCGATAAATTATGAAACCGGACTCCCTGGAAAGCTTGGCAAGTCTACTTTGCAGATAAATTATCGCCGCTCGCAGAAAAATTCATCTGACACCCGAAAATATAAAAATCCCAAAACTGTCCGAAATGGAACTTTTGGGCCATCGTGTGGTCTGGGTTTGGCAATTTCTAGAGGGCAACGTAGATGTCGATAAATTATGAAACCGGACTCCCTGGAAAGCTTGGCAAGTCTACTTTGCAGATAAATTATCACTGCTCGCAGAAAAATTCATCTGACACACGAAAACACAAAAATCCCAAAACTGTCCGTAATGGAACTTTTCTGCCATCGTGTGGGGTGTGTTTGGCAATTTCTACAGGGCAACGTAGATGTCGATATATTATGAAACCGGACTCCCTGGAAAGCTTGGCCAGTCTACTTTCGAGATAAATTATCGACGCTCGCAGAAAAATTCATCTGACACCCGAAAACAAAAATCCCAAAATTGTCCAAAATGGAACTTTTGGGCCACCGTGTGGTCTGGGTTTCGCAATTTCTACAGGGCAACGTAGACGTCGATAAATTATGAAACCGGACTCCCTGGAAGGCTTGGCAAGTCTACTTTCTAGATAAATTATCGCCGCTCAAAGAAAAATTCATCTGACACCTGAAAACACAAAAATCCCAAAACTGTCTGAAATGGAACTTTTGGGCCATCGTGTGGTTTGGGTTTGGCAATTTCTACAGGGCAACGTAGACGTCGATAAATTATGAAACCGGACTCCCTGGAAAGCTTGACAAGTCTACTTTGCAGATAAATTATCACTGCTCGCAGAAAAATTCATCTGACACACGAAAACACAAAAATCCCAAAACTGTCCGTAATGGAAATTTTCTGCCATCGTGTGGGGTGTGTTTTGCAATTTCTACAGGGCAACGTAGATGTCGATAAATTATGAACTAGACTCCCTAGAAAGCTTGGCAACTCTAATTTGCAGAGAAATTATCACCACTCGCAGAAAAATTCATCTGACATCCGAAAACAGAAAAATCCCAAAACAGTCCCAAATGGAACTTTTGGGCCATCGTGTGGTCTGGGTTTGGCAATTTCTACAGGGCAACGTAGACGTCAATAAATTATGAAACCGGACTCCCTAGAAAGCTTGGCAAGTCGACTTTCTAGATAAATTATCACCGCTCGCAGAAAAATTCATCTGACACCCAAAAACACAAAAATCCCAAAACTGTGCGAAATGGAACTTTTGGGCCATCGTGTGGTCTGGGTTTGGTAATTTCTAGAGGGCAACGTAGATGTCGATATATTATGAAACCGGACTCCCTGGAAAGCTTGGCCAGTCTACTTTCGAGATAAATTATCACCACTCGCAGAAAAATTCATCTGACACCCGAAAACACAAAAATCTCAAAGCTGTGCGAAATAGAACTTTTGGGCCATCCTGTGGTATGGGTTTGGCAATTTCTACAGGGCAACGTAGACGTCGATAAATTATGAAACTGGACTCCCTGGAAAGCTTGGCAAGTCTACTTTCCAGATAAATTATCACCGCTCGCAGAAAAATTCATCTGACACCTGAAAACACAAAAATCCCTAAACTGTCTGAAATGGAACTTTTGGGCCACCGTGTGGTCTGGGTTTGGCAATTTCTGCAGGGCAACGTAGACGTCGATAAATTATGAAACTGGACTCCCTGGAATGCTTGGCAAATCTACTTTCTAGAGAAATTATCACCGCTAGCAGAAAAATTCATCTGACACCCGAAAACACAAATCTCAAAACTGTCTGAAATGGAACTTTTCTGGCATCATGTGGTCTGGCTTTGGCAATTTCTACAGGGCAACGTTGACGTCGATAAATTATGAAACTGGACTACCTGGAAAGCTTGGCAATTCTACTTTCCAGATATATTATCACCGCTCCTAGAAAAATTCATCTGACGCACGAAAACACAAAAATCCCAAAACTGTCTGAAATGGAACTTTTGGGCCATTGTGTCGTCTGGGTTGGGGAATTTCTACAGGGCAATGTAGAGGTCGATAAATTATGAAACTGGACTACCTGGAAAGCTTGGCAAGTTTACTTTACAGATAAATTATCACCGCTCCCAGAAAAATTCATCTAACACACGAAAACACAAAAATCCCAAAACTGCCCGTAATGGAACTTTTCAGCCATCGTGTGGTGTGTTTGGCAATCTCTAGAGGGCAACGTAGATGTCGACAAATTATGAAACCGGACTCTCTAGAAAGTTTGGCAAGTCTACTTTCTAGAAAAATTATCCCCGCTCGCAGAAAAATTCATCTGAGACCCGAAAACACAAAAATCCCAAAACTGTCCGAAATGGAACTTTGGGGCCATCGTGTGGTCTGGATTTGGCAATTTCTAGAGGGAAACGTAGATGTCAATAAATTATGAAACCGGACTCCCTGGAAAGCTTGGCAAGTCTACTTTCCAGATAAATTATCACCGCTCACAGAAAAATTCATCTGACACCCGAAAACACAAAAATCCCTAAACTGTCCGAAATGGAACTTTTGGGCCATCGTGTGGCCTTGTTTGGCAATTTCTACAGGGCAACGTAGATGTCGATAAATTATGAAAACGGAATCCCTGGAAAGTTGGCAAGTCTACTTTGCAGATAAATTATCACCGCTCGCACAAAAATTCATCTGACACCCGAAAACACAAAAATCCGAAAATGGTCCGAAATGGAACTTTTGGGCCATCGTGTGGTCTGGATTTTGCAATTTCTTGAAGGCAACGTAGATGTCGATAAATTATGAAACCGGACTCCCTGGAAAGCTTGGCAAGTCTACTTTCCAGATAAATTATCGCCGCTCGCAGAAAAATTCATCTGACACCCGAAAACGCAAAAATCCAAAAACTGTCCAAAATAGAACTTTTGGGCCATCCTGTGGTCTGGCTTTGGCAATTCTACAGGGCAACGTAGACGTCGATAAATTATGAAACCGGACTCCCTGGAATGCTTGGCAAGTCTACTTTCTAGAAAAATTATCACCGCTCGCAGAAAAATTCATCTGATACCCGAAAACACAAAAATCCCAAAACTGCCCCTTAATGGAACTTTTCGGCCATCGTGTGGTGTGTGTTTGGCAATCTCTAGAGGGCAACCTAGATGTCGACAAATTATGAAACCGGACTCCCTAAAAAGCTTGGCAAGTCTACTTTCCAGATAAATTATCGCCGCTCGCAGAAAAATTCATCTGACACCCGAACACACAAAAATTCCAAAACTGTCTGAAATGGAACTTTTGGGCCACTGTGTGGTATGGCTTTGGCAATTTCTATAGGGCAACGTAGACGTCGATAAATTATGAAACCGGACTCCCTAGAAAGCTTGGCAAGTCTACTTTCTACAAAAATTATCACCGCTCGTAGAAAAATTCATCTGACACCCGAAAACACAAAAATCCGAAAACGGTCCGAAATGGAACTTTTGGGCCATCGTGTGGTCTGGATTTTGCAATTTCTAGAAGGCAACGTAGATGTCGATAAATTATGAAACCGGACTCCCTGGAAAGCTTGGCAAGTCTACTTTCCAGATAAATTATCGCCGCTCGCAGAAAAATTCATCTGATACCCGAAAACACAAAAATCCGAAAACGGTCTGAAATGGAACTTTTGGGCCATCGTGTGGTCTGGATTTTGCAATTTGTTGAAGGCAACGTAGATGTCGATAAATTATGAAACCGGACTCCCTGGAAAGCTTGGCAAGTCTACTTTGCTGATAAATTATCACCGCTCGCAGAAAAATTCATCTGACACCTGAAAACACAAAAATCCCAAAACTGTCCGAAATGGATCTTTTGGGCCATCGTGTGCTCTGGCTTTGGCAATTCTACAGGGCAACGTAGACGTCGATAAATTATGAAACCGGACTCCCTGGAATGCTTGGCAAGTCTACTTTCTAGAAAAATTATCGCCGCTTGCAGAAAAATTCATCTGACACCCGAAAACACAAATCCCAAAACTGTCCGAAAAGGAACTTTTGGGCCACCGTGTGGTTTGGGTTTGGCAATTTCTACAGGGCAACGTAGGCGTCGATAAATTATGAAACTGGACTCCCTGGAATGCTTGGCAAGTCTACTTTCCAGATAAATTATCGCCGCTCACAGAAAAATTCATCTGACACCCGAAAACACAAAAATCCAAAAACTGTCTGAAATGGAACTTTTGGGCCACCGTGTGGTCTGGGTTTGGCAATTTCTACAGGGCAACGTACACGTCGATAAATTATGAAACCGGACTCCCTGGAATGCTTGGCAAGTCTACTTTCTAGAAAAATTATCACCGCTCGCAGAAAAATTCATCTGATACCCGAAAACACAAAAATCCCAAAACTGTCCAAAATAGAACTTTTGGGCCATCCTGTGGTCTGGCTTTGGCAATTCTACAGGGCAACGTAGACGTCGATAAATTATGAAACCGGACTCCCTGGAATGCTTGGCAAGTCTACTTTCTAGAAAAATTATCACCGCTCGCAGAAAAATTCATCTGATACCCGAAAACACAAAAATCCCAAAACTGCCCCTTAATGGAACTTTTCGGCCATCGTGTGGTGTGTGTTTGGCAATCTCTAGAGGGCAACCTAGATGTCGACAAATTATGAAACCGGACTCCCTAAAAAGCTTGGCAAGTCTACTTTCTAGATAAATTATCGCCGCTCGCAGAAAAATTCATCTGACACCCGAACACACAAAAATTCCAAAACTGTCTGAAATGGAACTTTTGGGCCACTGTGTGGTATGGCTTTGGCAATTTCTATAGGGCAACGTAGACGTCGATAAATTATGAAACCGGACTCCCTAGAAAGCTTGGCAAGTCTACTTTCTACAAAAATTATCACCGCTCGTAGAAAAATTCATCTGACACCCGAAAACACAAAAATCCGAAAACGGTCCGAAATGGAACTTTTGGGCCATCATGTGGTCTGGATTTTGCAATTTCTAGAAGGCAACGTAGATGTCGATAAATTATGAAACCGGACTCCCTGGAAAGCTTGGCAAGTCTACTTTCCAGATAAATTATCGCCGCTCGCAGAAAAATTCATCTGACACCCGAAAACACAAAAATCCGAAAACGGTCCGAAATGGAACTTTTGGGCCATCGTGTGGTCTGGATTTTGCAATTTCTTGAAGGCAACGTAGATGTCGATAAATTATGAAACCGGACTCCCTGGAAAGCTTGGCAAGTCTACTTTGCTGATAAATTATCACCGCTCGCAGAAAAATTCATCTGACACCTGAAAACACAAAAATCCCAAAACTGTCCGAAATGGATCTTTTGGGCCATCGTGTGCTCTGGCTTTGGCAATTCTACAGGACAACGTAGATGTCGATAAATTATGAAACTGGACTCCCTGGAATGCTTGGCAAGTCTACTTTCTAGAAAAATTATCGCCGCTTGCAAAAAAATTCATCTGACACCCGAAAACACAAATCCCAAAACTGTCCGAAAAGGAACTTTTGGGCCACCGTGTGGTTTGGGTTTGGCAATTTCTACAGGGCAACGTAGACGTCGATAAATTATGAAACTGGACTCCCTGGAATGCTTGGCAAGTCTACTTTCCAGATAAATTATCGCCGCTCACAGAAAAATTCATCTGACACCCGAAAACACAAAAATCCAAAAACTGTCCGAAATGGAACTTTTGGGCCACCGTGTGGTCTGGGTTTGGCAATTTCTACAGGGCAACGTACACGTCGATAAATTATGAAACCGGACTCCCTGGAATGCTTGGCAAGTCTACTTTCTAGAAAAATTATCACCGCTCGCAGAAAAATTCATCTGATACCCGAAAACACAAAAATCCCAAAACTGTCCAAAATAGAACTTTTGGGCCATCCTGTGGTCTGGCTTTGGCAATTCTACAGGGCAACGTAGACGTCGATAAATTATGAAACCGGACTCCCTGGAATGCTTGGTAAGTCTACTTTCTAGAAAAATTATCACCGCTCGCAGAAAAATTCATCTGATACCCGAAAACACAAAAATCCCAAAACTGCCTCGTAATGGAACTTTTCGGCCATCGTGTGGTGTGTGTTTGGCAATCTCTAGAGGGCAACGTAGATGTCGACAAATTATGAAACCGGACTCCCTAGAAAGCTTGGCAAGTCTACTTTCCAGATAAATTATCGCTGCTCGCAGAAAAATTCATCTGACACCCGAAAACACAAAAATTCCAAAACTATCCGAAATGGAACTTTTGGGCCATCGTGTGGTATGGGTTTGGCAATTTCTATAGGGCAACGTAGACATCGATAAATTATGAAACCGGACTCCCTGGAAAGCTTGGCAAGTCTACTTTGCAGATAAATTATCACCGCTGGCAGAAAAATTCGTCTGACACCCGAAAACACAAAAATCCCAAAACTGCCCGTAATGGAACTTTTCGGCCATCGTGTGGTCTGGCTTTGGCAATTTCTACAGGGCAACATAGACGTCGATAAATTATGAAACTGGACTCTTTGGAAAGTTTGGCAAGTCTACTTTCGAGATAAATTATCACCGCTCACAGAAAAATTCATCTGATAGCCGAAAACACAAAAATCCCAAAACTGTGCGAAATGGAACTTTTGGGCCATCGTGTGGTCTGGGTTTGGCAATTTTTATAGGTCAACGTAGACATCGATAAATTATGAAACTGGACTCCCTAGAAAGCTTGGCAAGTCGACTTTCTAGATAAATTATCACCGCTCGCAGAAAAATTCATCTGACACCCAAAAACACAAAAATCTCAAAACTGTGCGAAATGGAACTTTTGGGCCATCGTGTGGTCTGGGTTTGGCAATTTCTAGAGGGTAATGTAGATGTCGATATATTATGAAACCGGACTCACTGGAAAGCTTGGCAAGTCTACTTTCGAGATAAATTATCACCGCTTGCAGAAAAATTCATCTGACATCCAAAAATACAAAAATCCCAAAACTGTGCGAAATGGAACTTTTGGTCCATCGTGTTGTGTGGGTTTGACAATTTCTACAGGGCAACGTAGACGTCGATAAATTATGAAACCAGACTCCCTGGAAAGCTTGGCAAGTCTACTTTCTAGAAAAATTATCACCGCTCGAAGAAAAATTCTTCTGACACCCGAAATCAGAAAAATCCCAAAACTGTCCGAAATGGAACTTTTGGGCCATCGTTTGGTTTGGATTTGGCAATTTCTAGAAGGCAACGTAGATGTCGATAAATTATGAAACCGGACTCCCTAGAAAGCTTGGCAAGTCTACTTTCCAGATAAATTATCGCCGCTCGCAGAAAAATTCATCTGACACCCGAAAACGCAAAAATCCAAAAACTGTACGAAATGGAACTTTTGGGTCACCGTGTGGTCTGGCTTTAGCAATTTCTACAGGGCAACGTAGACGTCGACAAATTAAGATACCGGACTCCCGGGAAAGCTTGGCAAGTCTACTTTCTAGAAAAATTATCACCGCTAGCAGAAAAATTCATCTGACACCCGAAAACACAAAAATCCCAAAACTGTCGGCAATGGAACTTTTCTGCCATCATGTGGTCTGGCTTTGGCAATTTCTACAGGGCAACGTAGACGTCGATAAATTATGAAACTGGACTACCTGGAAAGCTTGGCAAGTCTACTTTCCAGATAAATTATCACCGCTCCTAGAAAAATTCATCTGACGCCCGAAAACACAAAAATCCCAAAACTGTCTGAAATGGAACTTTTGGGCCATTGTGTCGTCTGGGTTTGGGAATTTCTACAGGGCAATGTAGAGGTGGATAAATTATGAAACTGGACTACCTGGAAAGCTTGGCAAGTCTACTTTGCAGAGATATTATCACCGCTTGTAGAAAAATTCGTCTGACACCCGAAAACACAAAAATCCCAAAACTATCCATAATGGAACTTTTTGGCCATCGTGTGGTGTGTGTTTGGCAATTTCTAGAGGGCAACGTAGATGTCGATAAATTATGAACTGGACTCCCTGGAAAGCTTGGATAGTCTACTTTGCAGAGAAATTATCAACGCTCGCAGAAAAATTCATCTGACACCCTAAAACACAAAAATCCCAAAACTGTGCAAAATGGAACTTTTGGGCCATCGTGTGGTCTGGCTTTGGCAATTTCTACAGGTCAACGTAGACATCGGTAAATTATGAAACTGGACTCCCTGGAAAGCTTGGCAAGTCTATTTTCCAGATAAATTATCACCGCTCGCAGAAAATTTTATCTGACCCCCGAAAACACAAAAATCCCTAAACTGTCCGAAATGGAACTTTTGGGCCATCGTGTGGTCTGGGTTTGGTAATTTCTACAGGGCAACGTAGACGTCGATAAATTATAAAACCGGACTCCCTGGAAAGCTTGGCAAGTCTACTTTCTAGATAAATTATCACCGTTCGCAGAAAAATTCATCTGTCACCCGAAAACACAAAAATCTCAAAAATTTCCAAAATGGAACTTTTGGTCCATCGTCTGGTCTGTGTTTGGGAATTTCTAGAGGGCAACGTAGATGTCGATAAATTATGAAACCAGACTCCCTGGAAAGCTTGGTAAGTCTACTTTGCAGATAAATTATCACCGCTTGCAGAAAAATTCGTCTGATACCCGAAAACAAAAAAATCCCAAAACTGTACGAAATAGAATTTTTCGGCCATCGTCTGGTATGTGTTTGGCAATTTGTACAGGGCAACGTAGAGGTCGATAAATTATGAAAGTGGACTCCCTGGAAAGCTTGGCAAGTCTACTTTACAGAGAAATTATCACCGCTCGCAGAAAAATTCATCTGACACCCGAAAACACAAAAATCCCAAAACTGTTCGAAATGGAACTTTTGGGCCATCGTGTGGTATGGCTTTGGCAATTTCTAGAGGGCAACATAGATATCGATAAATTATGAGACTGGACTACCTGGAAAGCTTGGCAAGTCTACTTTGCAGAGATATTATCACCGCTCGCAGAAAAATTCATCTGACAGCCGAAAATACAAAAATCTCAAAACTGTCCGTAATGGAACTTTTGGGCCATCGTGTGGTGTGTGTTTGGCAATTTCTAGAGGACAACGTAGATGTCGATAAATTATGAAACCGGACTCCCTGGAATGCTTGGCAAGTCTACTTTCCAGCTAAATTATCGGCGCTCGCAGAAAAATTCATCTGACACCCGAAAACACAAAAATCCCAAAACTGTTCGAAATGGAACGTTTGGGCCATCGTCTAGTTTGTGTTTGGCAATTTCTAGAGGGCAACGTAGATGTCGACAAATTATGAAACTGGACTCCCTGGAAAGCTTGGCAAGTCTACTTTGCAAATAAATTATCACCTCTCGCAGAAAAATTCAACTGACACCCGAAAACACAAAAATCACAAAACTGTCAGAAATGGAACTTTTGGGCCATCGTGTCGTTTGGCTTTGGCAATTTCTACAGGGCAACGTAGATGTCAATAAATTATGAAACCGGACTCCCTGGAAAGCTTGGCAAGTCTACTTTGCAGATAAATTATCACCGCTTGTAGAAAAATTCGTCTGACACCCGAAAACACAAAAATCCCAAAACTATCCATAATGGAACTTTTTGGCCATCGTGTGGTGTGTGTTTGGCAATTTCTAGAGGGCAACGTAGATGTCGACAAATTATGAAACTGGACTCCCTGGAAAGCTTGGCAAGTCTACTTTGCAGATAAATTATCACCGCTCGAAGAGAAATTCATCTGACTCCCGAAAACACAAAACTCCCAAAACTGTCCGTAATGGAACTTTTGGGCCATCGTGTGATGTGTGTTTGGCAATTTCTAGAGGGCAACGTAGATGTCGACAAATTATGAAACCGGACTCCGTGGAAAGCTTGGCAAGTCTACTTTGCAGATAAATTATCGCCGCTCGTAGAAAAATTCATCTGGCACCCGAAAACACAAAAATCCCAAAACTGTCCGAAATGGAACTTTAGGGCCATCGTGTGGTCTGGGTTTGGGAATTTCTACAGGGCAACGTAGATGTCGATAAATTATGGAACTCGACTACCTGGAAAGCTTGGAAAGTCTACTTCCCAGATAAATTATCAGGCTCGCAGAAAATTTTATCTGACCCCCGAAAACACAAAAATCCCAAAACTGTCCGAAATGGAACTTTTGGGCCATCGTGTGGTCTGGGTTTTGCAATTTCTACAGGAAACGTCGATGTCGATAAATTTTGAACCGGATTCCTTGGAAAGCTGGGCAAGTCTACTTTCCAGATAAATTATCAGGGCTCACAGAAAAATTCATCTGACACCCGAAAAGACAAAAATAAGAAAACTGTCCGAAATAGAGCTTTTGGGAAATCGTGTGGTCTCGGTTTGGCAATTTCTACCGGGCAACGTAGATGTCGATAAATTATGAGACTGGACTCCCTGGAAAGCTTGGCAAGTCTACTTTCCAGATAAATTATCGCCGCTCGCAGAAAAATTCATCTGACACCCGAAAACACAAAAATCCAAAACTGTCCGAAATGGAACTTTTGGGCCATCGTGTAGTCTGGGTTTGGCAATTTCCACAGGGCAACGTAGATATCGATAAATCATGAGACTGGACTCCCTGGAAAGCTTGGCAAGTCTATTTTCCAGATAAATTATCACCGCTCGCAAAAAATTTTATCTGACCCCCGAAAACACAAAAATCCCAAAACTGTCCGAAATGGAACTTTTGGGCCATCGTGTGGTCTTGGTTTGGCAATTTCTACAGGGCAACGTAGACGTCGATAAATTATGAAACTGGACTCCCTGAAAAGCTTGGCAAGACTACTTTCCAGATATAGTATCACTGCTCGCAGAAAAATTCATGTGATGCCCGAAAACACAAAAATTCCAAAACTGTCCGGAATAGAACTTTTGGGCCATCGTGTGGTGTGGATTTGGCAATTTCTACAGGGAACGTAGATGTCGATAAATTATGAAACAGGACTCCCTGGAAAGCTTGGCATGTCTACTTTCTAGATAAATTATCAGGGCTCACAGAAAAATTCATCTGACACCCTAAAACACAAAAATCCCAAAATTGTCCGAAATGGAACTTTTGGGCCATCGTGTGGTGTGGGTTTGGCAATTTCTACCGGGCAAGGTAGATGTCGATAAATTATGAAACCGGATTTCCTGGAAAGCATGGCAAGTCTACTTTCCAGAAAAATTATCACCGCTCGCAGAAAAATTCATCTGACACCCGAAAACACAAAAATCCCAAAACTGTCCGAAATGGAACTTTTGGGCCATCGTGTGGTCTGGATTTGGCAATTTCTATAGGGAAACGTAGATGTCGATAAATTATGAAACAGGACTCCCTGGAAAGCTTTGCAAGTCTACTTTCCAGATAAATTATCGCCGCTCGCAGAAAAATTCATCTGACACCCGAAAACACAAAAATCCCAAAACTGTCCGAAATGGAACTTTTGGGCCATCGTGTGGTCTGGGTTTGGCAATTTCTACAGGGCAACGTAGACGTCGATAAATTATGAAACTGGACTCCCTGGAATGCTTGGCAAGTCTACTTTCCAGATAAATTATCGCCGCTCGCAGAAAAATTCATCTGACACCCGAAAACACAAAAATAAGAAAACTGTCCGAAATAGAGCTTTTGGGAAATCGTGTGGTCTCGGTTTGGCAATTTCTACCGGGCAACGTAGATGTCGATAAATTATGAGACTGGACTCCCTGGAAAGCTTGGCAAGTCTACTTTCCAGATAAATTATCGCCGCTCGCAGAAAAATTCATCTGACACCCGAAAACACAAAAATCCCAAAACTGTCCGAAATGGAACTTTTGGGCCATCGTGTAGTCTGGGTTTGGCAATTTCCACAGGGCAACGTAGATATCGATAAATCATGAGACTGGACTCCCTGGAAAGCTTGGCAAGTCTATTTTCCAGATAAATTATCACCGCTCGCAGAAAATTTTATCTGACCCCCGAAAACACAAAAATCCCAAAACTGTCCGAAATGGAACTTTTGGGCCATCGTGTGGTCTTGGTTTGGCAATTTCTACAGGGCAACGTAGACGTCGATAAATTATGAAACTGGACTCCCTGAAAAGCTTGGCAAGACTACTTTCCAGATATAGTATCACTGCTCGCAGAAAAATTCATGTGATGCCCGAAAACACAAAAATTCCAAAACTGTCCGGAATAGAACTTTTGGGTCATCGTGTGGTGTGGGTTTGTCAATTTCTACAGGGAACGTAGATGTCGATAAATTATGAAACAGGACTCCCTGGAAAGCTTGGCATGTCTACTTTCCAGATAAATTATCAGGGCTCACAGAAAAATTCATCTGACACCCTAAAACACAAAAATCCCAAAATTGTCCAAAATGGAACTTTTGGGCCATCGTGTGGTGTGGGTTTGGCAATTTCTACCGTGCAAGGTAGATGTCGATAAATTATGAAACCGGATTTCCTGGAAAGCATGGCAAGTCTACTTTCCAGAAAAATTATCACCGCTCGCAGAAAAATTCATCTGATACCCGAAAACACAAAAATTCCAAAACTGTCCGAAATAGAACTTTTGGGCCATCGTGTGGTCTGGGTTTGGCAATTTCTACTGGGCAACGTAGATGTCGATAAATTATGAGACTAGACTCCCTGGAAATCTTGGCAAGTCTACTTTCCAGATAAATTATCGTCGCTCACAGAAAAATTCATCTGACACCGAAAAACACAAAAATCCCAAAACTGTCCGAAATGGAACTTTTGGGCCATCGTGTGGTCTAGGTTTGGCAATTTCTACCGGCCAACGTAGATGTCGATAAATTATGAGACTAGATTCCCTGGAAAGCATGGCAAGTCTACTTTCCAGATAAATTATCAGTGCTCAAGAAAAATTCATTTGATGCCCGAAAACACAAAAATCCCAAAACTGTCCGAAATGGAACTTTTGGGCCATCGTGTGGTCTGGATTTGGCAATTTCTACAGGGCAACGTAGAGGTCAATAAATTATGAAACTGGACTCCCTAGAAAGCTTGGCAAGTCTACTTTCCAGATAAATTATCACTGCTCACAGAAAAATTCATTTGACGACAAAAAATACCAAAATCCCAAAACTGTCTGACATTTAACTTTTGGGCCATAGTGTTGTCTGGGTTTAGCAATTTCTACAGGCCAACGTAGATTTTGAAAAATTATGACGCTGGACTACCTGGAAATCTTGGCAAGTTTACTTTCCAGATAAATTATCACCGCCCGCAGAAAAATTCATGTGACGCCCGAAAATACAAAAATCCCAAAACTGACAGAAATAGAACTGTTGGGCCATCGTGTGGTCTGGGTCTGGCAATTTCTACAGGGCAACGTAGTTGTCGATAAATTATGAAGCTGGACTAGCTGGAAAGCTTGGCAAGTCTACTTTCCAGATAAATTATCACTGCTGGCAGAAAAATTCATATGACGCCCGAAAACAGCAAAATCCCAAAACTGTCCGAAAGGGAACTTTTTGAAGATCGTGTAGTCTGGGTTTGGCAATTTCTAGAGGGCAACGTAGATGTCGATAAATTATGAAGCTGGACTACCTGAAAAGCTTGGCAAGTATATTTTCCGGATAAATTATCACAGCTCGCAGAAAAATTCGTTTGATACTCGAAAACACAAAAATCTCAAAACTTTATGAAATAGAACTTTTGGGCCATCGTGTGGTTTAGGTTTAGCAATTTATACACGACAACGTAGAGGTCGATAATTTATGAAACTGGACTATCTGGAAAGCTTGGCAAGTCTAATTTACAGATAAATTATCACCTCCCGCACAAAAATTCATTTGACACCCAAAAACACAAAAATCCCAAAATAGTCCGAAATGAAACTTTTGGTCTATCGTGTGGTCTGGGTTTTGTAATTTCTATAGGGCAACATAGATGTCCATAAATTGTAAAACTGGACTACCTGGAAAGCTTGGCAAGTCTAGTTTGCAGAGAAATTATCACCGCTCGCAGAAAAATTCATTTGACGCCTGAAAACACCAAAATCCCAAAACTAGCTAAAATAGAACTGTTGGGCCATCGTGTGGTCTGGGTTTGGCAATTTCCACAGGGTAACATAGATGTCGATAAATTATGAAGCTAGACTACTTGGAAAGCTTGGCAAGTATACTTTCCAGATAAATTATCACTGCTCGCAGAAAAATTCATTTGATGACTAAAAACACCAAAATCCCAAAAATGTCCGACATTTAACTTTTGGGCCATAGTGTTGTCTAGGTTTATCAATTTCTACAGGGCAACGTAGATGTTGATAAATTATGAAGCTGGACTACCTGGAAATCTTGGCAAGTCTACTTTCCAGATAAATTATCACCGCCAGCAGAAACATTCATTTGACCCCCGAAAACACCAAAATCCCAAAACTGTCTGAGATAAAACTTTTGGGCATCCGTGGGGTCTGGATTTGGGAATTTCAACAGGGTGACATAGATGTCAATAAATTATGAAACTAGACTATCTACAAAATTTGGAAAGTTTACTTTCCAAATAAATTATCACTGGCCGCAGAAAAATTCATTTGACCCCCGAAAACACAAAAATCCCGAAACTGTCCGAGATGAAACTTTTGGACATCCGTGGGGTCTGAATTTGGCAATTTCTACAGGTTAACCTAGATGTCAATAAATTATGAAACTGGACTATCTGGAAAGCTTGGCGGCAAGTCTACTTTCCAGATAAATTATCACCGCCCGCAGAAAAATTCATTTAACCCCTGAAAACACAACAATCCCAAAATTGTCCGAGATGGAACTTTTGGACATCTGTGGGGTCTGGATGTGGCAATTTCTATAGGGCAACGTAGATGTCGATAAATTATGAAACTGGACTATCTGGAAAGCTTGGCAAGTCTACTTTCCAGATAAATTATCACCGCCCGCAGAAAAATGCATTTGACGCCCAACAACACAAAAATCCCAAAACTGACCGAAATAGAACTGTTGGGTCATCATGTGGTCTGGGTCTGGCAATTTCTACAGGGTAATGTAGATGTCATTAAATGATGAAACTAGACTAGCTGGAAAGCTTGGCAAGTCTACTTTCCAGATAAATTATCACCGCTCGCAGAAATTTTCATTTGTCGCACGAAAAAGACTAAAATCCCAAAATTGTCCGACATTTAACTTTTGGGCCTCTGTGTGGTATGGGTTTGGCAATTTCTACAGGGCAACATAGATATCGATAAATTATGAAACTGGATTATCTGTAAACCTTGGTAAGTCTACTTTCCAGATAAATTATCACCGCCTGCAGAAAAATTCATTTGACCGTTGAAAACACTAAAATTCCAAAACTGTCCGAGTTGGAACTTTTAGATATCCATGGGGTCTGGATTTTGCAATTTTTACAGGGCAACGTAGATGTCGATAAATTATGAAACTGGACTATTTGGAAAGCTTGGCAAGTCTACTTTCCAGATAAATGATCATCGCCCGCAGAAAAATTCATTTGACGCCTGAAAATAAAAAAAAATCCCAAAACTGTTTGCAATGGAACTTTTGGACATTCGGGGGTTCTGGGTTTGGTAAGCTCTACAGTCCAACGTAGATGTCGATAAATTATGAAACTGGTCTATCTGGAAAGCTTAGCGGTAAGTCTACTTTCCAGATAAATTATCACCGCCCGCAGAAAAATTCATTTGACCCCTGAAAACACAAAAATCCCAAAACTGTTCGAGATAGAACTTTTGGACATCCGTGGGGTCTGAATTTGGCAATTTCTACAGGGCAACCTAGATGTCGATAAATTATGAATCTAGACTATCTGGAAAGCTTGGCAAGTCTACTTTCGAGATAAATTATCACTACCCGCAAAAAAATGCATTTGACCCCCTAAAACACCAAAATCCCAAAACTGTCCGAAATAGAACTTTTAGGCCTCCGTGGGGTATGTATTTGGTCATTTCTACAGGTCAACGTAGATGTCAATAAATTGTAAAACTGGACTATCTGAAAATTGTGGCAAGTCTACTTTCGAGATAAATTGTCACCGCCCGCACAAAAATTCATTTGACCCCCGAAAATACTAAAATTCCAAAACTGTGTGCGTGGAACTTTTGGGCCTCCGTGGGGGTTTGGGTTTGATAAGTTCTATAGGGCAACGTAGATGTCGATAAATTATGAAACTCGACTATTTTGAAAGCTTGGCAAGTCTAGTTTCCAGATAAATTATTACCGCTCGCAGAAAAATTCATTTGACGCCCAAAAACACAAAAATCCCAAAACTGTCAGAAATAGAAATTTTGGGACTCCGTGGGGGTACGGGTTTCGCAATTTCCACTAGGCAACGTAGATGTTAATAAATTATCACCACACGCAGAAAAATTCATTTGACACCTGAAAACACCAAAATCCCAAAACTGTCTGAAATGGAACTTTTGGGCCTCCATGGTAGTCTTAGTTTGACGAGTTTTACAGGGCAACGTAGAGGTCAATAAATTATGAAACTAGACTATCTAGAAAGCTTGGAAAGACTACTTTTCAGATAAATTATCACCGCTCACAGAAAAATTCATTTGACGCCCGAAAATACAAAAATGCTAAAACTGTCAGAAATAGAACTTTTGGGCCTCCGTGGTAGTCTGTGTTTGGCAGTTTCTACAGGGCAACATAGATGTCAATAAATTATGAAACTGGACTATCTAGAAAGCTTGGCAAATTTACTTTCCAGATAAATTATCACTGCTCACAGAAAAATTCATTTGACGAACGAAAACACCAAAATCCCAAAACTATCTGAAATGGAACTTTTGGGGCCCCGTGGTGGTCTGAGTTTGGTAATTTCTACAGGGCAACGTAGATGTTGATAAATTATAAAACTGGAATGTCTGGAAAGCTTGAAAAGTGTTCTTTCTAGATAAATTATCACCGCTCGCAGAAAAATTCATTTGACACCCGAAAACACCAAAATTCCAAAACTGTCTGAAATAGAACTTTTGGGCCTCCGTGGGTGTCTGGGTTTGACGAGTTCTACAGGGCAATGTAAATGTCGATAAATTATAAAAATAGACTATCTGGAGAGCTTGGCAAGTCTACTTTTCAGATAAATTATCACCGCTCGCAGAAAAATTCATTTGACGCACGAAAACACAAAAATCCCAAAACTGTTCGAAATGGAACTTTTAGGCCTCCGTGTTCGTCTGGGTTTGGAAATTTCTACAGGGCAACGTAGATGTAGATAAATTATGAAACTCGACTATTTTGAAAGTTTGGCAAATTTACTTTCCAAATAAATTATCACCGCTCGTAGAAAAATTCATTTGACGCCCAAAAACACCAAAATCCTAAAACTGTCCGAAATAGAACTTTTAGGCCTTTATGGTGGTCTGGGTTTGACAATTTCTACAGGGCAACGTTGATATTGATAAATTATGAAACTGGACTATTTAAAAAGCTTGGCAAGTCTACTTTCCACATAAATTATCACTGCTCGCAGAAAAATTCATTTGACGCTGGAAACACCAAAATACCAAAATTGTCCGAAATGAAACTTTTGGGCCTCCATGGTAGTCTGGGTTTGACGAGTTCTACAGGAAAATATAGCTGTCGATAAATTATGAAACTGGACTATCTGGAAAGCTTGGCATGTCTACTTTCCAGATAAAGTAACACCGCTCGTAGAAAAATTTATTTGACGCTCGAAAACACCAAAATCCAGAATTTTAGAAAAAAAATATGTTCTAAAAAATTATATGATCTGCTCAAGAAAATTAAACTTTTTTTATGATTATTAAAATCGAATTAGATTGACAGATAACTAAACTACGATCTAATTTATACATTACGTATTTGTACTCCAGTTGATATATTTGATTAATGTATATGTTTAGATCATCAGTCTTTGTTACATAAAGAAGTTATGTGTCACTACTTGATTTATAGACACAAAACAACAAGATTAATTTGTTGAATTTATTTGGAGCTATATGTGTTAAGCTGTTATTTACTTTGGAGCTCCAAACAGAAATATGAAGTAATTTTGCATCATACCAAAGTTATGCAGGATTCTTTCTCCCTCTCCCTTCTAATATTTGATACACTAAATATGTGTTTATCATTTTATAAATATGTATAAAATTTTAGCAGTAAATGTAATAGAGAAATTAACATTTCTAAAATCTCCAAAAATGTAGGGGTCAAATTTGAACAAACTAATTAGCTGTTTGATATGAGGGATTTAGATGGAAGGGAGCGGATAGAAATTTTTTGAGTTGAATTTAAGAAAAAAATACTAGAGAAGTGGGGTTAAAAGTTTTTAATAATTTGTCTTACTTTTTTATCCTATATATTCTCTTTGTTAAAATTTTATAATCTTACTTCTCCATTTTTTCAAGAAATTATGCACATAAACTCCACAAATCATATTTGTTATCTTTTAAAATTATGTTATATTTTATATGAATCAATTTAAATTTAAACATACATTGTTAGCATTTAATTATTGGGTTATCATTTTAAAAATTCGTTAAGTTAACATTTTCGATTAATGAAGCTAAAATTGTTAAGTTTAAATAATTAAAAATACACTTTTTATATTTAATGGATTAAATTGAAATTTGAGTCAGCATCAAAATTATATTTTAAATTAAATATTAATACTATATCTAAATAGCAATAATATATTTTTTTACCAGTTAATTAGAAATCATATTTTATTTTACTTCAATCTAAATCTCCTATATGTAGCTATAAATATTTTGAGATAAAATAAAATTCTAATAGAAAAAGGTTTCCATCAAAATCTAAATCCAAATCTATATAAATTTAAAGTAAAATAAATTTCCTATAATTAAAAATTATGAAAGTTACAGGTAATCATCAATTTTGATGAAAATGTTTCTAGAATTTACCAATTAATTATCAATCAATATTAAAAACATACTTTTGGTTTAGAGTAAGGAATATGCAACCCACTTTTTCTCTCTTTACATTTAAGACAGAACGATCGATGCTCCAAATAATCAACAGTCAAAATTATATGTACCCAAACTGGCCACCTCCTTGCCTTTGTTGCATGGATATCGTCTTCGCTCTCTTGCAACATTGCAACTCCGCTTTCTCTCCACTTTTCCTTTCTCTCACTAACTATCAACTGTGGTTGTATCTGAATTCTTCCGTTGGAACCGCTTCAATGGCCTAGCAAGTGCCTCCTCTACCACTAATGTAATCAAGGTTGGTTTTTCTATGTTCTTCACTTTTCTTTTCTTTTTGGTAGCTTTTACTTCTTGTTGTACATTTCTCTCTAATACTTTTCTTAATTGCTGAGGTTTTAGTTACTGGGTTTTTCAATTTGGCTCTTTTCCCCTCCTTCATCAGGAGGACGATGAGGTGCTCGTTCCCCACCTCGACTTTCTAGAAGATCCTCCACCTATGGAAGGTAAATGCTTTGCATGTCACTTAGAGGTTGCTATTTGGAAGTTCAGTGACTAAACATGTATGATTATAATAATTTTTTTGATTTACTTAAATTAGTATTATCTCCCCAATACGGATTTCTGAGGGGTTGTCTTTAATTTTGTGTCTTTTATCTTTGGTTCAGATTATTTTTTAAAGCTAATATCTATAATGGTCTAGTTTCTTCCTTCCCTTGGTCACTTAATAAAAGATTTTCTCTCTTCCAAAACACTTAATTGTCATCTTCAAATAGCTAGTAGAGTATATGCATATATAAAGAAAAGCTAATACGTATATAGTCTAAATTTTAATAAAAATACAATTTTATTTTTCTTAAATGGTAGTAATTCATATTTATTATGAGCCTTATTGCTAAAGAGTACAATTTAAAAAATAATAATACTTTCTTAATAATATAAAGTGAGATTTTTTAACAAAATAAAGTCAAACCTCCAATTAATTAAAACTAATTAAAAGGTTATAACCTAACAGAATGCAACTTGTTGCACCTATTTGCTAAAAGCAAAGTTCTATGCCATGAGTTATTTTCAAGGCTGTTATTTGGGTTGTAAAGTGGATGTTATTCTGTGTAGATATTCTAGGGGGCTGGTCTTGTTTATTTGCTCCATTTAAAATTATGCGTATAATGGTGTGTATTACTGGATGTTATTCTGTGTGGATATTCTCAGGGTCTAGTCTTGTTTATTTGCTCCATTTAAAATTATGCGCATAATGGTGTATATTAATGGTTAAGTTACTTAATATTCGGTGGTTAAAAGAGGTACCTATATTTTTTTTCAATATAATTTTTGGGTGAATTAATATCTTCCAATATTGTTTTTTTCGATGAATTGATATGTTCCAATGTGTATTAGACTACTAGTGTGTATGAATGCTAAATTATGCTGGTCTTGATTGCTGGTTCTAATTGCCATTAAATTGCAATGAACATGAGTATACTTATCTTCCTCAAGGGAAAAATGTTGATCATTTGTCAATGGATTTGGATGTTACGGATTTATCAGCATTGCCATATATGTGGAGTAGATATGCTCTATTCAACTCCACCATTGTTAATCAAATTCATAATAAATACTCAATTCATAAAGGTATTCTATATGTGGCTGGTGTTATTCAATAATTTTTCCTTTTGCCATGTGTAATAGAAAGTGAGTTATTTTTCTTCTCTTGGTGGGGCTATTCTATGTATGAAGGAGAGCATTGCAGCATTTTTCTTTTTATACTCTGCAATATACTTAATTGAAATGGAGCTCATCAATGCAAGTTGTATTCTTCTGGTCTTGAATGCTTTGGGTAATTTAGTATCGATGCTATATAGCTAAGCTTTTCAGTTTTATCTGCTGTTGAAGCTCCCCTTTCTGGATTTTCTATTAGATTTTGTTAGTTGTTAATTATGTCAGTGAGGGAAGTAAAGATTTCAATGCAACATTTTTTGTCACTTTGAAAGGTACTTAGTGATAATTCAGACTCTATTGCTATGATGTTTCATTCATTCAAGTGTAGAATAATCCTAGTATTTAAGGGCCAAGTAGGTTGTGAAATTCAACCCAATTGCCATGGTCTTTGGTGCACAATAGATACGAATGACAAAACCATAATTCAAGTAAATTTGATTCAGTCAACTCTAGATAGATGGATATGGCAGAGGCAATTGCCTTTAGGATTATAGGGTATATAGTCTACAACATTTAGAAAAACAATTTGTCAGAAAAATATATTGCCCAATTGTATTTTGATGGTTGATTTACTAATTAAAATGCAAGTATTTAGAATAATTATTTACAATTATGTTCTTGGTAGCTACTAGGATAAATGTATGTTAGACTTTTATGGTGAACCTAACGCTAATGGGACATTTAGGTGGTTGTATCAACTAGTGTGATCCTATTGCTTAATTTAAATAAAATTTATTATTTGCATTCCTAATAAAGTTTGCATTTTAATTTTCTTTTGTTTTAATTTTTTTATTATATTTTGAATTGGATAAGATTCAAATTATGTTGATTCCATTTCTCAAGGGAATTGTATTATACATTAATAGGGATCCCAAATGCTCCTAAGATCTTCTTCTTTTAGTAAGCTAAAAGTTGACCCCACCACCCAAATATAATATATTTTGTTCCTTATTGCGATAAAATAATTGTTTGTTACAAGTATAAGCATACTTGTGTTGGAAGTGATGTTGTTTTGGGTTTAGGAGGAGGCTATCATGGTACATGGTGACATCACAAATTAACCTCAAACCACCACCCAATAATGCTAGAGAAAGATTTCAAGAAAAGAGCTACTTGAGTAGTTGCATAAATATAATAAGACTAAATTGCTCTTAATTTCACATAACCATACAGCCCTAACGTTAATTGTGCTAGGAAATGTTTTGACCCAGTCACCTCAATTTGCCATCTTTCTCCATAGTGTTTGGGAGCAAGAGGGTGGTTTGATGTAGCCGCACTAACAAAGCTGGTGTTTCAGAATGCAAGCAAAAGGTAACGGTGCACGATGAGATTTGCATAAAAGAAGGGTGCTGATTGTTTGATTAGGATTGCTTTTGTAGATGTTATCAAAGTTAGAAATTTACATGCATGTTGCCATTTGATCATTTCGAATATCAGAATTTTCATTGCTTATTCAAAAGAAAAGGGAAAACACTTTCGCTACACAGTCATTCTTGATGATGTGCTCATGTACAGTAACAGTTCGCCACATTATTATGTTTTCACATTGTTTAAATTTATAAGTATATTTTTAACCCCTAATATTAATATCGTTAGCTTTTGGAAAATGCTGACTCAAAAAATTTAAATGGTGATATGTACTTTGCAATTAAATTAAATGTTAACATAAGGAGTTCTAGCAACAACAAAAAAAGACATAAGTAGATTATGTCACAAATATTAGAATTAAGTAATTTATCTAATTTTTTTAATATATTCAAATTATATACATAAATCTTATATTAAAGATAAAATACTAATCATACAATTAATGAATACTCAAATGTACTACTTCAATTTACATCATTAGTTCATTACTTATGCTCAATCTTATGAAACTATTAGTGAAAAATGAGTGAAATAAAAGAAATAATCTATTTTTTTAACAGCCAATGCTTTGTTTCAGTAAATAAAAACCTCTACTAATATGTTTTATTGTTAGAAACAAAATTTGGTCTTAATTTGTTGTGAGACACAAAAAAAGTTCAAAGGCTTAATTAAGTAGACTCAATGTGTTGCGACGGATATAAATAATACTCTTTTAATTCTAAATATAAAATATATTTAATTAATTTAATTAAATTAAAAAAATTAGTTATATTGATTATTATAATATATTTTTCTTAAAACACTCTAATCACCTTCTTTAATCCCCTATTATCTTATTTAATTATTGTTAAGAAAGTATCAATATGAGTAATTTAAGAAAGAGTTAATAAATTTAAAAAATATCATATATCTAGAATATTAGGTTAACACTGAATATAATTTGTTTTATAGGCATCTCATTTCGAGATAAAAAAATTAATTAAATATGATGTTACAAATTTCATAATTAAAATCAAGTGAATATTGTTTCACTAAAGAAAAATAAAGGTGAAGATACGAAATATCTATAGATAAAGAGATAAATTTTTAAATCTGACAATTGTCGCCATCATGTATTTTGCCTAAGAATTTGAAAAATATTTATTATTCTGATCAATAAAATATGAATCCTAATAAAATACTAATTATCTCTAGGTGATTTGGAATAGGAAGTAATTGTACATCATAGTAAACCATCCAAGTTTTTTATTCTCCGTCACCCTTTTCTTACTTCAAATATTTAATATTCATCATATATTTAATATAAAATTTATTTAATTAAATTAAAAAATTAATTAAACTAATTAATATGATATGTCATTTTAGAATACTTTAATTATTTTACTTAATTTCTTTCCCCTCTCTTGTTTGATAACTATAAAGAGAGTATTAATTTTTTAAAAAAATATAGAAAATAGATATATTATATTTAAAATTAAGAATAACTTTCTATATTATATATTAAGGACAATAAGAATATAACTTTTATGGATTATAAGATCTTTCTCACTATAAAAATTTGACTAATTTTACCTTAGACTACAACCCGTTATTTTAATTTAAAAGAATAAAACTAAAATTTATTTACATTTAAGGATCAAATATTATATTAATTATTTTTAAAATCTCTACAAATATATGAGGTTAAATTTGGACACACCATGGAGTTCACACAAACTTTGGCCTAAAATTAAAAGACATATAGTTGACATAGACAATATATAAAAATGAAATATATATATATATGGGGAATATTATTCTTTATAAATATTAATAATGTATCTAACTAGTAACAATATATTGCCAGTCCAAACAATTCAATCTAATTTTCTCTATATAGCTGACAAATATTTTAAGATAAAATAAAATAGTAATAAAAAAAGCAGTATAAAAAATAAATAGAAATTTGTTTGAAAAAAGAATATATTAAAAGGAATATATTAAAAAAGTATAAATAGGAATATAACTTTTATATATTATAAGATCTTTCTAATTATAAAAATTTGACTAATTTTACCTCAAACTAAATCCTATTATTTTACTTTAAAAGAATAAAACTAAAATTTATTACAAATATATGAGGTTAAATTTGGACATACCATAGAGTTTACACAAACTTTTTCCTAAAAATAAAGATAGTTGACATAGATAATATATAAAAATGAAATATATATATATATGGGGAATATTATTCTTTATAAATATTAATAATATATTTAACTAGTAATAATATATTGCTGGTCCCAAACAACTCAATCTAAATTTCTCTATATAGCTATAGCTGACAAATATTTTAAGATAAAATAAAATAATAGTAAAAAACCCAGCATTAAAAACTAAATCGAAATTTGTTTAAAAAAAAGGAAAATATTAAAAATAGTTTTGGATTTTTAACCAGACAATGCCAATTCGGAGGTTGCGTTTTTATTACATTCCGCGGGTTGCGTTTTTATTACATTTCGTGATCCGTTGGACATTGACCGTGGGCGGTGGCTTTCTTGACTAGACCCATCGCCTCCCGTAATCATCTTTGCTTTCTTGCATCTCTCCCTTCGGTTTGCTTTTCCTTCTTCTCACTTACTGTGACTGTGCGGATTCTGTTGTTGGAACCGCTTCAATGGTCTAGCAAAGGACTCTGATGACTCCTCTGCCATTAGTGTGATCAAGGTTCCTTTTTTCTCTTTGCCCCTTACATCAGCAGGAGGAGGATGAGCTGCTCGTTCCCCACTTCGACGGCCGCTTCTCTTCTGCTCCACCACGCAGGTAACGGGTCGTTCTTAATGATTTTACAGAGTTTCTGACCTGATTTCGTTGTTCGTGATCTGAATTTCCGTATGGTTTCTGGATTTGATTGTGGTTGCGGATTGTTTCCTTCAATAACAATGAATTAATGAGGTTGCTTTACTTGTTTGTTTTTATTAATATGGACTTCTTATTATTCTCAATACTTCGTCAAAAATATGTTTATTGTTGATGAGAAATACGAATAAATGTTTTATTGTGGTTGATGTTATACGACACAGATTTTTTCCCCTCTGTTTGAAGTTTGGCTAGTATACTTAATTGTTTTAATACTTGCCTTTTAATTTGGATTGTATGACCTGAGTTTTCTGTCATGACTTGTTTAGTTGTGCGGTTTACATTTTGAGCCGAACATTTAGTTCATATTTGGATAATGTGAGTAATCATTATCGTTTCATTTTTCTTTTTGGAAGTTTTCATCTCAAACTCTGATCATGAAATGGTTTTCCTGCTTGGGTCAAAACAATTTTTTACTATAGTTATTGAGGAGAATGAATGTATTGTGCCTAAACAGATGGTCCCATTCTTTGTGTTACATCTTCCCAGCTATTATTCTCACCCTCTCTATGTAACTGAAGCACAATAGCTGAAGAAGAAAGGTAAGGGAATAAAATGGTAGAGAAAATAGAGTTTTAATGTTTCTAACCAGTGTGCAAAAATGTGTGGGTTGGGGATCCCAAAGAAAATGGTAACAGTAATGTTCTACTACTCCAGAGTAAGTTCAATTTAAAGTTCTAAGAACGAAGGGAGAGGAAAATTCTAGGTTCTTTAGTACTTTATCAATTGAAGACAAGAAAAATTTCTTGTTTATTGTGAAAAATATGGCATAATTATTTAATTATTTCATCTGAAATAAACTTGGCCTTTGATAACCGTAAAATAGCTTCATATTTATGAGAATGTCGTGTTCAACTTCATCTTTTCTCTTCTAAAATTTATTATTCTACTAAATAAAACCATCAAGCTTCGTCTGTATATCAATATGCTATTTCTTGAGAGGTTCTTGATTGTGAGGCGCTTTCTATTTGCAGAGTGTTGATATCTTATATTATGCAGCATGGATGGCCACATAGATGTTGAAAACAGGGGAATGGAAACCTCTGGGAATGCCGGTTTTAGTGTGTATGAAGTTCAAAGAATTGAAAAACCATACAATGGTATGTTGCTTGAATTAAAGAAAGACTTTTTTCTGAAAGATTATTTTCCAATGCATTTATTATGGTAAAAAACCTACATGTTTTCTATCTTGTATGTTTAATATACCTAATAATTTACATTGTTCAAGTTTATGCAACTCTAAACCTAATGTCCCCTATTTTCTTCCAAAATAGATAATATTGGTTTCACTAGTGTGCCACAATATCCTTTCGTTCACGCAAGTTATTGTCCTTGATCATTACATATCAAACATTATTTCTGACTTTTCAACATTTTGTTACTTAATATAAGCTGAAATATGTTGGCACGGGACCTAAAGAAAGCGTTTTGCAGTAATCAACCCTGAAGTAATCAATCCTAATAAAATCTTGAATTGAAGCAAGCCCACCTTTACATCTTGAATTGACAACCCTGAAACTTGTCAAATGGCCCTAATAAAATCCCTGTCACTCTGCTTCCATTTTCATCTCAGCAGTCAAAATTGATGGGTCTAGTTTACTATCTATAGCATATGTACATATTTTTTCTGTGATTCTTGGGTATGCTGTATCCTATGGCATTCCTACTATTGAATCGCTTATTCAACTTCATTTTGTAGTCCTGCAATCTCAAATAAATAGCATGAATATTGCTTCTATTAGTTTTTCATATGACTTCATGTGTGACACATTTTCAATGCTTGCTTCACTCAGACGTCGGCACTTAATGTCAAAACTTACGCTCAAATCTCAATGGTCCAATAGGTTTAAATAAGCTGTGTTTTCCATTTCTATTTTCAACATTTGATTTTCTTAATATTGTCATTATGTTTTCTGTTTCTTAATCCCTTGGCTTAACAATTTGACTGTACAATTGTAATTTGTACAGGTTCAGAACATTGTGGTCATTGGGCATAGTGCTTGTGGTGGTATTAAGGGGCTTCTTTCTATTCCAATTGATGGATCCACCTCTACGTAAGTCCACATACATAAAACATTCATTTTACCAATTCAATTTGTAGTTACTTACTGTTACTGTTGTGTGGTGTGCAGTGAATTTCTATAAGACTGGGTGAAACTTGGTTTAGCGAAAGTAAAATCAAAACATGCTGGTGCATCTTTTGAAGAGATGTCTTCATTACGAGAAGGTAGGAGAAGAAGAATAAGAAAGCAGAAAGAAAGAAAGAAAATTTTGACTTTCCAGAGGATCCTCGATGTTGGAAGTTAGACGCTTTGCATGTCACTTAAAACTTGCTATTTGGAAATTCAAACACTGAATATGTATGATGATGATACTTAGTGCGAAAATAATCTCCCTTACTGTTATCAGATATTGTTTAGGGCAGTCAATTTAGTGATTTGGTCAACTATGCTTAATGTAAATTGAGCGCTAGGCCTAATGAACACGAAGCAGTTAGCAATGTTCATTTTATTATTTTTCTGTTGGCAAGGATGTTATTTGGGTTGGTATGTGGATGTTATTCTGTGCGGATGTTCTCAGGGTCTGGTCTTGTGTTTTTGGTCCATTTAAAATTATGAAGATTTAAAACTTTTCCCTTTGTTTTATAAACTGCATAGTGGTATGTATTACTGGTTGTTACTTATTTTTAATGGTTTCACATCTTTTATTTTTGCCTTATAGTTGTCCGAGCGGAAAACAGTAATACAGTGGAAGCTCCTCCAGTGGGGGATGACTCACCATCCGGGAGATTCACTTGGACCATTTACAATTTTTCTAGGCTTACAAGAAATCTCTACTCTGATTGGTGGTTACAACTGGTACCTTGATTTTTTACATTTATATTTTTGGTTGAATTAATATATTCCAGTATTGTTTTTTTTCCCATTGAATTGCTATATGCCATTGTTTTGACTGTTGGTTCTGACTGCCATTGAATTGCAATGAACAGGCAGATACTTATATTCCCAAAAGGGAACAATTTTGATCATTTATCAATGCATCTGGATGTTGCGGATTCATCAACATTGCCATATAGGTGGAGTAGATATACTTAGTTCAGCTCAACCATCGTTAATCCAATTCATAACAAATACTCAATCTGTAAAGGTACTCTCTATGTGGCAAGTGTTCTTCAACAATTTTTCCTTTTGCCATGTGTAATAAGAAACTGAATCATTTTTCTTCTCTAGGTGGGGTTGTTTTATGTATAAAGGAGAGCATTGTAGCATTTTTCTTTATATACTCTGCTATATACTTAATTAAAATGGAGCTCATAAATGAAAGTTTTATTGATTCAAAGTATTTACTTAATTATAGTCTGAGGTGGTTAAGATTCAAAGTATATTGATTCAGTTTCTGAAATGAAGTGTGTCATACATTAATGTGGGCCCCAAACTCTCCTAAGTATTGTTTCTTTCCTTGGTAAGCTAAAAGTAGTTCCACCCCACCCCAAATATAACCATATTTTGTTCCTTATTGTGATAGCATAATTGTTTATCACAAGTGTAACCATACTTGGTGTTGGAAGTGATGTTGATTTCAGTTTGCTAAATTTCTTGTAGGGATTTCAAGTAGGAGGCTGTCATGGTACATTGTGACTCCACAAATTAAACTTGAGCCACCACCCAAAGATGCTAGAGAAAGATTTGAAGAAAAAAGCTACTCGAGTAGTTGCTTTTTTCTCATCAAGGATAGGAATTTCAATTTCAAAACCCTCAAGTAGCATGAACACACTAGGTTGTCTCTTTCCTTAATTGCTCTTTTCTTACTTGCATTAATTGTGGGATTTTTTTTATGGACAAGGCCAAGTTTGGGGGAGGGATTATTAGAAGTCAGTATTTTCCTTCCTTTAGCTAGTAGTCGTCTTCCTCTCTCCATATCCTCCCTTGTTTTATTTTTGAATTCATCACTTTTATCATTAGTTTATATTGCATTAAGGACAATGCAAGGGTTAATTGAGTGTTTGGGGGGGCTTTAGAAAATTTGTACCTTTGCAAAATTTTATTTTTCCATCTTTTAAAAAAAAATATTTTTGGAAGGAACAAAGGCATTTTGTGTTGATTTTGAGGTTGCATGAAGGGAAGTTGATCGCGTGTACCATGATTTATGTGATGATGCATTGTTTAGCTTGATTGAATTGTGTGAGATAGTATAGCCCTGTTGGAAGGAATTTTGAGCCTGAATATTCAATTCTTGTGTGATTTTTCACTTGTCTCGACTTACTCTACAGAACTTGTCCTAGTTCTTTACACGGCTACCTTACACATGTGTAACTTATTTATATGATAGAGGCATTCATTTTTGCTAGCTAGTTAGACCAAATGGCCTACCCTTCAATGAATGTATCCTTTGCTACCCCTTTGAGCCTACTGGCCTTCTCGTTCCATTATTCATTGTATACCCCTTTTCATACAAGAATGCATAAATTATTTCAACCCATCCTAATTGGAGTATGATCTATGATTTTAATATGGATTGACATCGTACAATGTGTTATCATTATCATTACACGTGTTTGTTAGTAGTCAGGGTGCAATGAGGCAATAGCAAAAACAAAACAAAAAAAAAATAAGAAAAGAAAAAAAGAACAAGAAAAGGAAAAAAAAATAAGAAAAAAAATTCTGCTCCACTGGTTTAATCTGGCTTAGTAACCGGGGGTCTTCATCACCAATGTCGATCTTCGCGTCAAACAGCTGGTAAGAGCCATAAGCATGCTAGTAGCATCTTGGTGCCATTGGAGTTATTAACGCTTGAGTAACCGGGCCTCTGTATCACCAATATGAAGGTTCGTGTCAAAAGAGCATGTACATAACGGCCCAAGAAAGTTGGAAGAGAAAATGGAAAAAAAAGAAAAAAAAATCCGCTCCGCTGGTTTAAGCTAGCTTAGTAACCGGGGGTCTTCATCACCAATGTTGATCTTCGCGTCAAACGGCTGGTAAAAGCCATGAGCGTGCTAGTAGCATCTTGGTGCCATTGGAGTTATTAACGCTTGAGTAACCGGGCCTCTGTATCACCAATATGAAGGTTCGCGTCAAAAGAGCATTTACATAACGGCCCAAGAAAGTTGGAAGAAAAAAAGGTAAAAACAAGGGGGGGGAATCCGCTCCGCTGGTTTAAGCTAGCTTAGTAACCGGGGGTCTTCATCACCAATGTCGATCTTCGCGTCAAACGGCTGGTAAGAGCCATGAGCGTGCTAGTAGCATCTTGGTGCCATTGGAGTTATTAACGCTTGAGTAACCGGGCCTCTGTATCACCAATATGAAGGTTCGCGTCAAAAGAGCATGTACATAACGGCCCAAGAAAGTTGGAAGAGAAAAAGGAAAAAGAAAGAGAGAGAAAATAGAAGAAAAAAGAGAATAAATTAGCCCTGCATCCTATTTGTTTGATAAGAAGTTTGATTATCATTAAATACTCCACAAACTCTTGAGCACCATGTTAACCCTACATTAATCTTCCCTATTCAATGCATTCTTGAGCACTTCATTCCACACCCTTACATAACAAGCCATAAAGACCTCTTGATTTTTGATTGCACATGTAACTGGTGGTAGATAATTAGAACTACTACAAGCCTATGATAGGGTGATTGAGCAGGTGAATTGAGCGAAAAGAACCCCTATGCTAGTGAGTTGAGTGATACACTTTATATCCTTGTGTGGCTATCTCACTTGTCTTGCTAAACTTTGTATCTAAACATGAATTTATGTATTTGTTATTAATGACTTGGATTGCATACTTAGTTCCTTGGTTGTATTTATTTGAGTTATGCTATGTTTGAGTTAATTCAATTTGTCTTTCTTTTGACCTCTTTCCCTCTTTATTTTTCATAGTTCAAGCCTATTTTCAAGATTGATTTTGCCCATGAGTGTGAAAGTCTGTGTGGTTCTATTTATTTTAATGTTACAATTTTTGAGTCAATTCAATTATTGGTTCTTCTGAATTATGGTACTGTTTTCTTGGGTATGAAATTTCACCATTGACTTACTTGTAACTAAGATGGACTTGTTTGTTATGACTTGTACAATGAATCAGGATTTTCAGCCTATTTCTCTATCAGTGGATCCACAACTCTCCTTTCAAATTTACAAAGCACTCAAATGTTTACATGCTTGTTTACTTAAGTAAGTGAAGGCACAAGGATAAGATTGTCTCTAATGTGGATGGTAAGGACATTGCTGAACACCTTAGAGTAAGATATTTGATATGCTGCTTGTGATAATATTTTCATGTAAGAATGGTTAACTTTAGAATCACTATGCAGATAAGGTTAAAAAATGCACAGGCTCATTTGTACACTATCATAAAGGTTTGAATTAGCTATTTTATCTCACTTAAACAATTGTTGGGGTTTGATGTGTTGTATATAATGCATGGGCGGTTGAGTTATAATTATTATGTTGGCAGTAGTTTGTCTAAACTTTCTATTCTCACCCCAGGATGCTCGTGATGTGGATTTGCGTTAACAGATTGGGAAAGATATATCTTCTGTGGATCATGATAAAGTGTGAAGTTTTGGTTTTAAAAAACAAATGCAGCTCATCTCATTTAAGGTATTACTATTTAGCATTTTGTTTTGGCATATGGCCTTCAATTTGTCAAATCATGTATTTTTTTGCGGATTGCCTTCTAAACTTATTATGAAATTAGAAATATTGCAACTGTTCTTTTTTATCAATAATCAATATTCTCTAACCGATAAAAATTCAGAATATTTTCAAAAGATAAAATAATATATGTTTGTATTTTTTGGCTATTTGGAAATCATTGTGGACTATAAGTCAAGGAAAGAATCTTGTTAAGGCGTGCATTCTAGGAAGATTACTTACGGCATTATTTTATGCATTCTTAATTCTTATGGAATTCGGGATATGAAATTGTAGATCTTCAGCTTGATGTAGAAGGTCTCTCCATGCTTCTTTTGACAAGTACGTGGAAGTGGAACAGCTTGAGGGTGATCACAAGTACTACCACTAGTCAAAAGAAGATAGGAACAATATGGTGGTGAAGAAGAGGTAATATTTTGAAATCAGTGATTTAGCCTCTTTCATATTGATTTGTCTTGACGAATTCTTTTATTGTCATCCTCCTCATCCTTTGTCTTGTTTTCTTCATTTTACATCGTCCTCTCTCCCTTCAAATCTACAATGCACTCAAATGCTTTTTTATATACGGAAAGTGACAAGGAAAATATTATTTGTATTGTGAGAAGGAAATTGAACACTTTGGCACACAGATTATGATATAATTTTTATATGATATTTTAGTCTTATATTTGAAACAGATGGAGTACAAGGATAGGATTGAGAAATACCCAGCAAATAAAGGAAAAAATTGAGAGAGAAAAACTAAGAATCGCCAATAATCAGGTACAACGTCTAACTTTATTTTTATATACATAGTACTTTTATGAATTCTAGACATAGATGGTGAAGGGTTATTTGTGAGGAAGGGCTGTGGATAAAGTGCATGACCGTCTTGTCTTGTCCCAGTCATATTTATATTTTATTCTTTTTATTATGCTATACTAATAAAAAAAAAGTGAGGACACCTAAATATGAAAATGAAATATCCCCCTTGCAGTCTCCTCCCTCTTTTGATTGTATTTGTAATTTTTTATTGCTTTTGTTATCTGTTACTGCATTTGTTGATTTCTGAGCATAGATCATCTTATTTTGTTGGTGAATTTGTTGTAATCAATTTGTTGTTCCTCTTTTTCATCCTCTTTGTTATGATTATTACTCTCCTCTGTTCGCCGCACCCATTGACCCTCACCATGGATGCTTCTTTGTTCTTGTTGGTTCAGTGCACAATAAATGGTTGAAAAACTTGAAAACATGTTCACTTTCACCACACGCATTGCCGCTATAACTGTCCCCACTGTTGTCACCACCATCATCCCTTCTTTCCCCACCATTTTTGCCACCACAGATTCTGCATGCTAGTTTTCCTAGTAACTATGCTCATACAAAGGTCTTTTCCCTATTTTTGTTGTGATGTCCATCACCTATGGACACTGTTTGCAAAATAATTTGAAAACTCTGTTGTCATATGGTTTTACTTTTTCACCTTAGAGTGTTTTTCCTCTTCCTTTTAACAACTCGCTATATTTCTCTACGCCCCGATTCTTGAGGAAGAGAAACTTGGTCCTCAAGATGGGTTGATCTATTTTTCATGAGAGACACAACTCAAAATCAGGTATTCTTTGATAATATTAATATTTTGCTGTTATTCCCTGATCAGGTCATAGAATCATGCTTTATTTGAGGCGTTGAGTTACTCCCTTCAATTTATTTGATTTGATTTATTTTGTTGGGGAGGTTATGGTGGTGTTGTTTTTTTTGAGATTATAGGATAAACAGTATGTTTAGAATTTTAGAGATTCATTTTTCTTGGTTATTTTTGAGAGTGAGACATTAGGTGATGTCAAATTGCGAATGCATAAGAAGTTGCAAGTTTTGGATTCCAAGTTATTTTTTTAGAGAAAATTTTAAGGTATTTACTTCTAAATGAATATGGCATTCAGATTAAGCCCGGTATTGTGTGCACGCAAGCGCGAACACACACAAGAATGATGGGATATTTGAAACATGATTTAGCCTCTTTCATTTATATTGGTATGATATATTTGGCTTAATGAAGTATTAGCATCCTCATCTTTGTCTTGTTTTCGTCATTTTACCCTAGTTACCTCACACAAAGCTTGGGTTGTCCCTTTAAATTTACAAAGCACTCAAATGCTTACATGGTTGTTTATATACGTGAAAGTGATATGGAAAAGATTTATTGTGACATCAGGTATTTGATATGTTGATTATGTGATAGAGAAAAATTAATCACCAATCATCAGGTACATCTAATTTTGTTTACTTTATAGATGTATTGATCATGCGTTGATGTCAATGAATTTAATATCTTGATACACCTGTCACAAATACAAAATACTTTGATCAGCAATCAGGCATCGTTACAAGCCCTTCTCTTTTTTGCTTAGATTTGGGTGTTTTGTTTGAATTATGTAGACATAGATGGTGAGGGGTTATTTGTGAGGAAGGGCTGCTCATATTTATATTTTATTTTACTTGGTCTCTTATTTCTCTCCTTTGCAGTCTCCTCCCTCTTTCATTTGTATTTATAATTTCTGATCTGTGACTTGACTGCTTTTGTTTCTGAGCATGGATCATTATTTTATTGGTGAGTTTGTTGTAATCAATTTGTTGATTTGCTCTCGCTCCTCTATTTCATCCTCTTTATTATGATTAATCTGGTTCCAAAACTCTTTTGCAAACTGTAGATAGTTCTTTGTTCTTATTAGTTCAGAGCCCTGTGATGAAAACATGTTCACTTTCACTGCCCGCAATGTACTCGTCATTTCACCACCATCAATCTCTTATTTCTCCTCTATCTTTGCTACCACTGAATCTGCATGCTAATAATTAATTTACTAGTCTGGGAGAAAAGGATTGCCCGTCCTGTTTATATTTTAGTTTTTTTTAATTATGGTATACTAAAGAAAAAATAAGTGAAAATAAACTAATCCTCTTGGTCTCATATTTCTCTCTAATTTACTTATTTTGTTTGGCTTTTGTTCTTATATTTTTTCTTCTAAATTCTATTTATTTCCTATGCACTATTATTTATTATTTATTTGTTAATTCTTAATAATTTGTCATCCATTTGCTTGACTTTATGTTTCTAATATTTTTTTATTTTGTTGGCTATGTACTATTATTTGTTGCTTAGTTGTATTTATTTATCTCTAATTTATTTTTTCGCTATTTATTAAGTTATTTCTATTTAAAAAAATTTATTGGGGAGTTCAATTTTGCTTGTTTTATTATTTATATTACTTTGGCAAATTGTATTGATTTATTTATTTTGTTGAGCTATTTTCTTTACTTTTTTATTTTATTTTTGAAAAGTTTAACTTGTGAGCTCAAAGGTTATATGTAAATTATATTGATTTATTTTATTAGGTATACTTATTATTTATGTGTTATTATCATTCATATGCTTTTTGTTATTTCTTCATTATTTAAAATTTGGCTTGAGTATGGGCATAGTTTTGTTGGTTATAACATATATTAATTGGATTGAGAGTGTTAAATTCCATTTATTTTATATTTTTCTCTAAATTGCATTAATTTATTTTGTTTGGCTTTGCACGTTTATTTAATTATTTACTAACATATATTAATTTTAATGAATTAGTTAATTATTTATATATAGGGTGTGTGTTTGTTTTTAAAATATATTGATTATATTATGTCAATAAAATAATTTAAAATAGTGTTGGTTATCTTAAAATAGAAAAAATTAATATTATTTTTACTAACATATATTAATTTTAATAAATTAGTTAATTATTTATATATAGGGTCCCTCAAATATTTATTTTGTTGGGTTATTTGTTTATTTGTTAATAAATTCATTTATTTGTATCTATTATATTTTGTTAATAAATATTTATTTGTGTTGAGAATTCTCATAATCACCTTGTTTTCCTAAATTATATTTTGTTGGGTTAATTAGCAATTTTTTTAATTCTTCATTATTTATAATATTATATTTTATTATTTATTTGTTAGTAGTCTATTATTCATTTGTTTGGCTATATTTATTTTTTGTATTTTCATTATTTAACTAATTTATTTTTGTTGAGCTATCAACTATTATCAATTGTTTAACTATTATCAATTTTGTTAATGATTTATTATTTATTTGTTTTGCTTTATATATTTTTTATGACTTGAACTCGTAGTTTCATTGTTTAATACACTATTATTTATTTGTTATTCATTTGTTTGTTGTCTTATTTATTTATTTTTATTTCGTTATTTAATTTGTTTGTTTTGTTGGACTATGCACTATCATTTGTTGCTTATTCGTTAATGCTTATCTTTTTATTTTTTTCATTTGTTATATTATTTATATTTTTTTCTTCTAAATTATATTTATTTTTTATTGCCCTATGCACTATTATTTATTATTTATTTTTTAATTCTTAATAATTTATCATCCATTTGCTTGACTTTATTTTTTTTTAATTTCCTTGATGATTTATTTTTCATTTCTTTATTTTTTGTATTTAAAAATTTCATTGGGGAGTTCAATTTTGCTTATGTTATTATTTATATTACTTTGCCAAATTGTATTGATTTATTTATTTTGTTGAGCTATTTCCTTTATTTGTTAATAATTTGTCATTCATTTGTTTGTCTCTATTTTTTTTTAACTTGTGAGCTCATATTTAGTAATGTATCATTTGCTAGCTTTTATTTATTTATTTTCATTTCTTCATTGTATTGTTTTTATTTTGTTGAGCTATCAACTATTATCAATTGTTTATTTGTTTAGCGAGGGCAACGTCGATAAATCATGAAATTGGACTATCTGGAAAACTTGTCAAGTCTACCTTTCAGATAAATTATCACCGCTCATAGAAAAATATATTTGACACCCGAAAACATGAAAATCCCATTTGACGCCCGAAAACACCAAAATTCCAAGACTGACCAAAATATAACTTTTGGGCTACCATGGGGTCTGGGTTTAGCGAGTTCTATAAGGCAACGTGAATGTCAATACATTATGAAACTGGACTATCTAGAAGGTTTGGCAAGTCTACTTTCCAGATAAATGATCACCGCTGGCAGAAAAATTCATTTGACGCCCAAATACACCAAAATCCTAAAATTGTACGAAATAGAACTTTTGGGCCTCTGTGGGGTCTGGCGAGTTCTGCAGGACAACATGGATGTCGATAGATTATGAAAGTGGACTATCTGGAAGGATTGGCAAGTTTACTTTCCAGATAAATTAGCATTGCTGGCAAAAAAATTTCTTTGACGCCTGAAAATACGAAAATCATAAAACTGTCCGAAATAGAACTTTTGGGCCTCCGTGAGGTTTGAGTTTGGTAATTTCTACACGGTAACATAGATGTCATTATGAAGCTAGACTATCTGGAAAGTTTGGGAAGTCTATTTTGCAGATAAATTATCAACGCTCGCAGAAAAATTTATTTGAAGCCCAAAAACAGAAATTCCAAAACTGTCATAAATGAAAATTTTGGGCCTCCATGGGGTCTAGGTTTGGCAATTTCTACATGGCAACGTGGATGTCAAAAAATTATGAAACTGGACTATCTGGAGAATTTGGCAAGTCTACTTTCCAGATAAATTATCACCGCTCGCAGAAAATTTTATTTGGCGCCTGAAAACACCGAAATCCTAAGACTGTCCGAAATAGAACTTTTGAGCCACCATGGGGGTTTGGGTTTAGCGAGTTCTACAGGGCAACGTGGACGTCGATAAATTATGAAACTGGACCATCTGGAAGGCTTGGCAAGTCTACTTTCCAAATAAATTATCACCGCTTGCAGAAAAATTTAATTGACGCCCGAAAATACCAAAATCCCAAAACTGTCCAAAATAGAACTTTTGGGCCACTGTGGGGTCTAGGTTTATCGAGTTCTGCAGGGCAATATGGATGTCAATAGATTATCAAACTGAACTATCTGGAAGGTTTGGCAAGTCTACTTTCCAGATAAATTATCACCGCTGGCAGAAAAATTCATTTGACGCCCGAAAACACCAAAATCCCAAAACTGTCCTAAATGGAACTTTTGGGCCTCCGTGGGATTTGGGTTTGGTAATTTCTACACGGTAACGTGGATGTCGATAAATTATGAAACTAGACTATCTAGAAAGCTTGGAAAGTCTACTTTTAAGATAAATTATTACCGCTCGCAAAAAAATTTATTTGACGCCCAAAAACACAAAAATCCCAAAACTATCAGAAATAGAACTTTTGGGCCTCCATGGGGTCTAGGTTTGACAATTTCTACAGGGCAACGTAGATGTCAATAAATTATGAAACTAGACTATCTACAAAGTTTGGCAAGTCTACTTTCTAGATAAATTATTACAGAAAAATTGATTTGATTCCTGAAAACACCAAAATCCTAAAACTATCCAAAATATAATTGTTGGGCCTCTATGGGGGTCTGGGTTTAGCAAGTTCTACAGGGCAATGTGGATGTTGATAAATTATGAAACTGGACTATCTGGAAGACTTGGTAAGTCTACTTTCAGATAAATTATCACCGCTGGAAGAAAAATTCATTTGACGTCCGAAAACACGAAAATCCTAAAACTGTCCGAAATGGAACTTTTGGGCCTCGGTGGGGTTTGGGTTTGGTAATTTCTACGCGGCAACGTAGATGTCGATAAATTTTTGAAACTAAACTATCTTGAAAGTTTGGAAAGTCTACTTTCCAGATAAATTATCACCGCTTGCAGAAAAATTCATTTGATGTCCCAAAACACCAAAATCCCAAAACCGTCCGAAATAGAATTTTTGGTCTCTGTGGGGGTCTGGGTTTGACAATTTCTAGAGCGCAACGTAAAGGTCAATAAATTATGAAACTGAACTATTTGGAAAGCTTGGCAAGTCTACCTTCCAGATAAATTATCACCGCTAGCAGAAAAATTCATTTGACACCCGAAAACACCAAAATCCCAAAACAATCTGAAAATAAACTTTTTTATCTCGACGTGGTTTGACAATTTCTAGAGCGCAACATAAAGGTTGATAAATTATGAAACTGAACTATATTGAAAGCTTGGTAAGTCTAATTTCCAGATAAATTATCATCGCTGGCAGAAAATTTTATTTGACACTCGAAAACATCAAAATCCCAAAATCGTCTGGAATGGAACTTTTTGGTCTCTGTGGGGGGTCTTGGTTTCACAATTTCTAGAGCGCAACGTAGGTGTCGATAAATTATGAAACTAGACTATCTGAAAAGCTTGGCAGGTTTACCTTCCAGATAAATTATCACCGCTAGCAGAAAAAATCATTTGACGCCCGAAAATCCCAAAATCCCAAAATCGTCCAGAATAGAACTTTTTGGTCTCTGTGGGGGTTTGGGTTTGACAATTTCTACAGCGCAACGTAGAGGTCGATAAATTATGAAACTAGACTATCTGAAAAGCTTGGCAAGTCTACCTTCCAGATAAATTATCACCGCTGGCAGAAAAATTCATTTGACACCCGAAAAGACCAAAATCCCAAAACAGTCCGAAAAAGAACTTTTTGGTGTCTTTGTGGTTTGACAATTTCTAGAGCATAACGTAAAGGTTGATAAATTATGAAATTGGATTATCTATAAAGTTTGACAAGTCTACTTTCCAGATAAATTACCACCGCTCGCAGAAAAATTCATTTGACGTACGAAAACATAAATTATAAAACCATCCGAAATGGAATTTTTTGGTCTCTGTAGGGGTCTGAGTTTGACAATTTCTAGAGCGCAACGTAAAGGTCGATAAATTATGAAACTAGACTATTTGAAAAGCTTAGCAAGAGTACCTTCCAGATAAATTATCACCGCTCACAGAAAAATTCATTTGACACCCGAAAAGACCAAAATCCCAAAATCGTCCGGAATAGAACTTTTGGGACTCCGTGGGGGTCTGGGTTTGACAATTTCTACAGCGCAACGTAAAGGTCGATAAATTATAAAATTAGATAATTTGGAAAGCTTGATAAGTCTAATTTCCAGATAAATTATCACCGCTCGCAGAAAAATTCATTTGACGCCCGAAAACACTAAAATCCCGAAACTGTCTAGAATAGAATTTTTTGGACTACGTGGGGGTCTGGGTTTGACAATTGCTAGAGCGCAACATAAAGGTTGATAAATTATGAAAATAGACAATTTGGAATGCTTGGCAAGTTTACCCTCCAGATAAATTATCATCGCTCATAGAAAAATTCATTTGACACCCGAAAAGACCAAAATCTCAACCGTCCGGAATAGAACTTTTTGGACTCCGTGGGGGTTTGGGTTTCACAATTTCTAGAGCGCAACGTGGGTATTGATAAATTATGAAATTGGACTATCTGGAAAGCTTAGCAAGTCTACTTTCCACATAAATTATCACCGCTGGCAGAAAATTTTATTTGATACCCAAAAACATCAAAATCCAAAAACAGTTCGAAATGGAATTTTTTTATCTTTGTGGGGGTGTGGGTTTGACAATTTCTAGAGCACAACATAGAGGTCAATAAATTATGAAAGTGGATTATCTGAAAAGCTTGACAAGTCTAATTTCCAGATAAATTATCAACACTTGCAGAAAAGTTCATTTGACGCCCGAAAATACCATAATCACAACAGTCCAGAATAGAACTTTTTGGTCTCTGTGGGGGTTTAGGTTTGACAATTTCTAGAGTGCAATGTAGAGGTCGATAAATTATGAAACTGGACTATCTAAAAATCTTGGCAAGTCTACTTTCCATGTAAATTATTACCGTTGGTAAAAAAATTCATGTGACGACCGAAAATACCAAAATTCCAAAAAAGTCTAAAATTGAACTTTTTGGTATCCGTGGGGGTCTGGGTTTCACAGTTTCTAGAGCGCAAAGTAGGTGTCGATAAATTATGAAACTGGACTATCTGGAAAGTTTGGCAAGTCTACTTTCCAGATAAATTATCACCGCTGGCAAAAAAATTTATTTGACACCCAAAAACATCAAAATCCAAAAACAGTTTGAAATGGAACTTTTTTTATCTTTGTGAGGGTATGGGTTTGACAATTTCTAGAGCGTAATGTAGAGGTCGATAAATTATGAAAGTGGACTATCTGAAAAACTTGGCAAGTCTACTTTCCAGATAAATTATCAACGCTAGTAGAAAAATTTATTTCACGCCCGAAAACACCAAAATCCCAAAAACGTCTGAAATTGAACTATTTGGTCTCTGTGGGAGTTTGGGTTTAACAATTTCTAAAACGCAACATAGTGGTCGATAAATTATGAAACTGGACTATCTGGAAAGCTTGGCAAGTTTACTTTCCAAATAAATTATAACCATTCGCAGAAAAATTCATTTGACGAAAGAAAATACCAAAATCCCAAAATTGAACTTTTTGTTCTCTGTGGGTGTGTGGGTTTGACAATTTTTAGAGCGCAACGTAGACGTCGATAAATTATAAAACTAGATTATCTGGAAAGCTTAGACAGTCTACTTTCCATATAAATTATTACTGCTGGCAGAAAAATTCATGTGAGGACCGAAAACACCAAAATCCCAAAAAAGTCCGAAATGGAACTTTTTAGTCTCTTTAGGGATCTGGGTTTCACAGTTTCTGGAGCGCAACGTAGACGTCGATAAATTATGAAATTGGACTATCTGGAAAGCTTGACAAGTCTACTTTCAAGATAAATTATCACCACTCGCAGAAAATCAACATGTCCAATTATGAAAATCAACTCCTTCACTAACAAGAGAGTAGCAATAGTTATGTATAGCCTGACATCATACAAATGCCTTGTGATCCAATGCAATAATCACTAAATGGTTCAAAAGCCAACGGGTGTGATCACCAATTCTAAAGCTCTCAAGGAAAATATCAATGACTGAATTTTGTGGTGCCCATGCTTCATTTAAAGTGGTCAAGATGACAGTTTTGTTGTCCATAGCAGCCTCATTCAAAATATTTTCAAGTGGATATTCATTGCTAGCCTGAAGAATATGACAATTAAGAAGAAAATAAATAGTCCTTTAGAGAAATTACACAAATGGAGAACGAGATAAAGCCAATAATCCTTCAATGTGGTAGATAAATGAAGAAACCATGTCAATGGTATCAGTTGCACTGTTGCAGCGAACAAACTACTAAGTATTTGCATACAGGCTAACCATTCCATATTTACAGATACCAAAAATAACCTTCAAAAGCCGACTAATTAGCATACACTTAGAACAATTAGGAGGGGAAAACAAGAAGCCCAGACTTCTCCAACAAGCAAGCCTCCCTCTAATTCTCATCAACCCTTTTGATTTGAAAATACTGAGAGAGGATGGGAGGAGACCGTGGGCGCATAGCATATTGCAGACTTTATATTTCATTGACAACCTGATTTTAATGAAACATCGCATAACACTCGAATGCTATTAAATCATGAACGTCCGTTGATCTTGTTTCACTGTAAGCAATCCTTACTCTCAATCATTTTCATTGGACTATTGAAGCAGCTATGTCATTTCGAAACTGAATGTTAGGTGGCGTGTTTGAGAAAAACAGAAAACATCATTGACTGCCCCGTAATTATTAACTTCTGTTTAGAGTTCCAAAAAATAAACTCCTTGTTTGGGAACTTAGGTAAACGAAAATACCAGGCCCGCAAAGCTGATAATGCAAAGTTTAGCAAAAAAGTTTATTTTTCACGGCTTTAAAGTGGGTTAGAAAGAGTTTAACCACTATAAGTTTAGCTAAACTTTCAAGCCTCTCAATCTGAAACCGAAACAGAACATCTCAATACAGCTTCTAAATCGCAATCTTCAGAATAAACCGAAATGCCCAAAGAAATTAGAGTAAAAATAGCAATCAAACGGGGATTAAAAAACCAGCTGGCGCAGCTACATTCATGGTAACAAAAACAAAGAATAAAATCCACAGTAATTCAAAAGAAGAAGAGCATGAAGCAATCGAACTCACAGCATATGAATCATAAGCCGACGGTATAATGTTCGGAAAGGCAGAAAGAGGATAAGAGGAGGGGAAGCGAGAAAGGAATCGGGATGAATAAACTTCCCTGAAGAGGACCAAACAAGAGAGAGAAACAGTGGCAAAGAATAACGCGAAGGTGAGAGTCCGCCTGAGGAGGACAGTGGACTCCGGCAGCATGTCGGCAGCAGAATTAACTGCGGAGCTGCGGCACGGCGTCGTTGGAGATCGTCTCGTGGGATGAAAATGTTATTTTTCGTGGTTTAGCACTTTGTTCTTGGCGGATAGGTTCTGTGGGTTAACAGTACAAACAAACTATCATGATTAACATGAGGGTTAGATTTACTGACGGGATCTCATTACCTGTGGTTCGATGAATCTGGACGATACATTTTTTTGGTACTTTTAGAATTTCGTTGGTTTCCGAGGGTCCAAGTGGTTTATAATTTTAAAATATTTATATTGCCCTGTAAAAAATTTTAAAGTCACTTTCGTACAATAGACTACATTTTTGGATAGTCTGCTGATTTCAGTGGTTTAAGGTTTTAAGTTTAGACTTAAGCCTTAAGGTTTAAGGCAATTTTTTAGATATTAAATTCACGTAAGCTGTAAAATTGACTGTTTGCTTGATCTGAAGATCTAGCTCTAACTTCCACTTCTAAATTATCCTGACGAAGGATGGGTGTAACTCAATTGTGATGGGGCTTCAAAGGGTAACCTTGGGTATGCTGGGTGTGGTGGTGTTGCTAGAGACTATTCAGGAACTGCTGTTTAGGTTTTAGCAGGCATCCTTGACACTTTCTTTGTGACAGAACTATGGGGTTTATTTGATGACTTAAATCTAGCTTGGCATCAAGGTTATGCAAATAGAACTACGGGGTTTACAGGAATCATGTTGCTGATTGTTATGCAAATTATGCCATGTATAAAGTGGACAAAGCTCATCACCTCGGTGACAACTTCTCCAACCATCTGTCTGAAATTGTTTTCCAATTTTCCCCCTGTGCCCTGAATTGTTCTTTATGTTCGTATTTTCTGCTTCTTAGGCCTTTGACTCCATTTCACCAATAATAATAATAATAGAACTTTTCACGAAAGCTTGTAAACCAAATTTATTTTTCTCCAACTAGTAGAATCAAACCATAGACATTAGTTGTACGTGCTCCTATTTCAGCCAAAATCTTTGCTTTCTTTGATGAGCGACTGTTATACACTAGACACATAACAGAAGCAACAAAGTGGAAAAGAAGAGATTTGTTCCGGAGGAGGGTGAACTATTAGCAGAGTTTGGAATTCGTTCTTGAAGAGCCAAGAAAGGGAAGCATAGACCTAACTATGAAGCACCTAGGGGGAGAATCTCCACACACACACACACACACACAGAGTTTAAAGGGGGACATTTTGCTAGGAAAGAGGGGGATAAAGAAGGATTGTGTCTTGTCGGTGGATGAGACTCAGGCCTCCTGGAAGCATGAGGACTTTTCTTTTCATTTCTGCTATTTTGTTTAATCATGCACCTATGTAATTCTCTTAGTTTTGTAACTCGCATCTTCACTGTAAGGGAGAGACTTCTACATGTATTTTATAAACAATGCAAGAATTACTTGAGGTTCCGTTAGTGTTTTATTTCTACTGTTAGGATTGTATCTTTATATATCTATTTACCTGGAACAAAGATAAAAGTTATGAATAAGATATGGGGGACTTAAACAAACTTATATATGAAGGTAGACACATATAGATGCAGATTTTCAGATAGCATGTGACCATTACACAGGTAGCTCTGATGATGTAAATAATAGACCCAATGGAGGGTTCAACTTTGTAAAATCCAATAATAGGTCGATAGAGTTTTACAAATTCTGGTACTCTTCGCGGGAAACCTATCCTGGATACCATGATCAGGATGTCCTAAATTTTATCAAGGTTCATCCTTTCATCACTGATATAGGACTGAAGATTAGATTCTTGGATACAACCACTTTTGGTGGACTTTGTGAATCAAGCAAAGATTTAAATGAAGTTTGTGCAATGCATGCCAATTGCTGCTTTGGTATGGTTAGCAAGCTTCATGATCTTCGAATTATGCTTCAGGATTGGAAGCATTATTTGTCCCTGCCTCCAAGCTTGAAGAGATTGTCAGTTATCTCGTGGAGGGTTCCACATAAGTGCAGGTTGGCGATATACTTGAGCTCTTTATTTTCTTTTTTTAACATTCTCCTAACTCTATTTTATTTTCTTTTATTTTGCTTTAATGGTTCTTGTTGGTGTTAAATTCCTTTGCAGCATTGATTCTTTCCATTATCATGGTTCACCAGAAAAAAGTGTTCAAGAAGAGTAGAATATTAGTTCTTTATCTCATCTCTCATACATCCATGTGGATATTGAAACACACAAGTAGAAAGTTATATGCTTGACCAGCGCTCCTACTGTCTGCATGTTGGCAGGCTGAAGATAGGTTTGTCAGATATGCGTTTGAAGGGAAAATAAGCTTTTTATACCCGTCTAAGGAATTATCATTCCAGGCAAAGTGAATTAAGCAGTATAGAAGATATGATATGCCTATTCAAAAAAGATTAAGTGTTAACCTGGCGGATTTTGTTGTGCTTTGCACAGGTTTGTCCAGCCAGTAAGTTGTCGTCTAGTTTAGTTTTGCCCCAATCCCTCAACTCTGCATCTCATTTTCCCTCTATCAGGAAAAGTAGAACAGATAAAAATTCTAGTTAGTTTCTTTGTTGTCATAAATTGATGATAATTAAGTAGGAGGAGACAATTGAATTTTTTTCTTTGTCTAGTTTGTTGAATCTATTCTTTCAAACCTTTCCCTTTGATTTATTTTCAGTGCTCTGTAAATTTATGACAACAAAGAAACTACCTAGAATTTTTGGTGACTCAAAGCGGTCAAGCGGTCAATGCTTTTGGTGACTCAAAGCGGTCAATGCTTTTGGCCGCTCACTCAACCCTGACAGATTGAAATGTAAGTAGTAAGGGAAATCATTTAGAAATCATTCGTTGGGAAGCTTTGATGCCATCTGGTTTATGAGGCATGACTTTCTTTGGTTCCGAGTTCCATTATTGCCAGTGCATGTGTCGTTGTTATTATCATCATTTATCTTTAAAATGTACCAGTTCATTAGTGCATGCCCATACCAGATTTGAACCCATATCTCTTCACTCATTGGATTAATTTTTGGTGTTAAAGAGATCATTATAGTAAACATATGGATTGCAAAAGAAGTGATTATTTTACTTTTAAAGCGATGCTGATTAGCCTCTCGGCACTCTTTCAATTTCTGTGTACGTATCTCGTCACCTTCACATTTCTGTTTATCTCCTGATTGTCAGTGTGATAAAGTGGAAATGGCACATTGGCAATAACGACGGGTTATGATTTATGCCTTTATTGACTGTTCAAACTCCAAGCCCACTAAATTTAAAACAGCCGTAGTTTTAAAATGTATAGACTTATTTGTACAAAAAAAAATGTTACTTAAAGGTTAATATGTAGGGACAGGTATTTAAAAAATCAAGTCATATACTATGTTGCGTTGAGAAAACATTTATTTATATACAAATATTTTTGTTAGAGTTTTTGAACAATTGGCATCAAATTAATCCTATAAATCCACGAGATTAACCCTATGACATGATACAACAGTTTATGGATCCCTGAACGCAGTGAATCACCCGTTTTTTTTTTAATAACAAATGAGACTCCTTAACTATTGTTATTCCCACCTATGCTATGATGCAGAGCGGTGCATAAAATCGAAACTCATAATAACAACAAAAATGATGTTGTTGTTATAGTAATAAACAGTAATAGTACGTATGGATAGAGAATACTTTATCACAGTTATTGATGGATGGAGAATCATCGCTTGTCAAAGGCATCACCATCCTTGTGAATTTCCTCTGATACAAGCGTAATGTTACCCTTCACAAAGGGAAAATAAATTATCCACTGAAAACAATTCAAGAAATTCTTCTTTCACAGCTCTTTTGCAAAAAAACAAAAAAACAATCCATCAATTTCCTATGAAGGTTCTCACAACTATCCCTAATCCCCCATTGAAGAACCCACCATTGAAGGCTGGACTATTGTTCTCCATAAACCCTGAACGGTAGACCAAGTTCAAAAATCTGTCAAGCATATATCGGATTCAAAGACTTGATCATCCATAAATTCATATGCTCTAAGCGCAACAAAGACCTTTCCCACTTTAACTATTTTCGTCTCAGGATTTCTTTTCCATTGATCAAGAATTTTGGTGCTTCCAATACTCTTGATAGGACATTGGGTGTGTCGATAGTCTATTTATCAATAATAGAATACTTTGCCAAATTAGTAGACATGTATTGATTCAAGATGTGTAACATTTAAGTGATCACCTATCCTCTTCAATTTGCACTATCCCCTTGCATTTTATCCTAATTCTGTAACATTTACTTCTGTTTCCTTTGCAAGCTTTTAAGATTATACGGTGATTTTTTATTATTAATTACATTTTTGTCTTCCTCCTCAAATAAATAAATAGTAATAGCACTTTCATTAATAATAATAGCAGTAGTACTAATGATAATGCTAATAGTAGCACTAATTGTACTAATAGTGATAATATATCACTTCGAAAGAGTTTTACCACTTCCATTTAATGCAACTTTTGCTTGGGCAGCTTTCTAATGTATGCTTCATGAACAGTATTGTAGCTTCCTTTTTTTATTTATTTAAATAAAAGGAACCGATGGTATTTTCTTGTGCCTGAGAAAGTGATGCAATTTAGGAAGTACAAGCAAAGTATTCATTTTTTGTGCCCTACTTTTCTAATTTTTTACCACGCCTATTTTCAAATCGATAAAGGCATGAGTTATGACAAGGAAAACAGTGTGAAATTGCTTTCTCAATAAAACCGACAATTATAAGTGCAGTTAGCTCTTTAGATTGCTTCGACCAACATGATAACGAGTTTGACTCCAAGTCACTAGCTCTTCCATTTGACATCTATAAATATGCAAGTTGACAAACTCTTGCAAGCAGTATTTCTCTGACATCGTTAAGCAAGAACTATTATTATCCCTTTCTGTAGAAAGGTCCCACAACAGAGAAAAGGGCAAGAAAAATCATAAACAATATGCATTTGTGTCCGAACATATTCTGGGCCGAAAAGAACATTGTTGAAACATAGTTCCACGACAGAGAAAATGACAACAAACACCATAACTCTAAGCAGACTGCAACTGTCTCTGCACAAACATTCCCAATAACTTGCACCAACGGCGGAGAAAAACATGAAAGCGACATCTGACCCAAGCAAAGGTTCCTGACAGAAGTGAAGTGTCAAATGTGTTATAAATGTAAAAGGCATCAGGAACTGTAAGAACCTGAAGAAAAAAGAAAATTTGGCAACGAGAACATTGAATCGAACTCATACAAGGCCACCAACGGGAAACTGAAACCTGCACAGGCTGCACCTTCTACTTAAAGAGTTGCAGAAAATGGCAACTGACTCCTTTCTATTAAGGAGGCCATCTGATGGAACTCATCCTCAAACTCAACGATATTAAAATTAACAATAACCCGAAAAGCATAGGTCTAACAAGATTCTAAGAGAAAATTACCAAGAAACGTACATACACACTGACTCAAAGCAATCCAAGATTGCTAGGCCCTCCCACACATTCACTGCTCACCTTACTCCTTTAACAATAAGCATCCCATATATAGCCCCACTTCTAACCAATTCCTTCCCCTCCCCGCAATATCATGGTAATACAACAGCCCTGGAACCGCTTTTGGATTCCTCACCAACCAGCATAAAAGCCTTCATTCCATCATTACCCTGGCCTACACAAGAGTAGCCTTATCGTCAAGGAGAAAATTATAAGTTAGAGCCTGGGTTTCTTTTCCATGAAACCTTGGACTAGGGTCAACAACGAACCAAAGTATCTTCTATTCAACTAAGCCACATAACATGAACCAAGTCCAATCCCACTTCAGTTTCCCAAATTAGAAATCTCTCCTCACGCCAGACCTGGATTGCTGAAAACATTATGGTAATGCCATGGCTTTGCAACTCCATGACAATATAGGTGAGATATCTCCTTGATGCTATATCCAAGGAAATATGGCATAATGCAAGGATTTATTCAACCTAAATAATAGAGGAACTCTTTTCCAACTCAAAGGGAATATTGCATGCACTCATGCAAGGCAAGAAGAGTGTCATGCAATACTATAGCTCTTTGGTGGATATTGGGCAGCAAATTAACCTCTTTGACAAGATAGTGAAAATGTTGAGAACTTGAGTTCTTGCTTGACTTGAACACAGGGTGTGTTTAGTTTCACGGCCAAAACTAAAGTTTGGGTATAATTGACTCTGTGAACTTGCTTAAATAAATTTGAGGTTGACCAAAATTGAATTAGGACAAAATGAGGTTGGTCCAAAGCAGGTTACCTTACATGTTGCTCATTTCCTAACCATCGCTTTGAGCCCTAATTTGTAAAAACAAAAATTGTGTTGTTTGGTTTTCTAGTTCCTAACTAAGTTTTGGAACTTGTACTCTTTTAAAAAAATGTGGTTTGGGGTTCAAAACCATGGTTTTTAGCCCCTCGGCATGTTTCCCAAATGAGAATGCAACCTATGAAGATGATAGAGGATGAATAATTGGAACATTACCTCTTCTCTCTCTCAAGGAGGACTTGAACCTTGTCAAGTGGAAATAGTGTAGTAAGCAACTAGTCCGAGGGGCATCTACCTTTGAAGCGTCAGCTCTCACAACAAAAGGACAATCAACTGACCAAACAGGTAAAAGGTCTTCCAAGTTCTGTGGCCATTGCAACAAATCTGGTCATAAAAGAAATGTGTAGAAAGTTTCTTGAAAAACCCTCTAACAAATATGGAAAGCCAAAACAAGAAACAAAAGGCTTCTCAACTAACTGATGGTCAACCATTCAATACAGAAGAAATGGATTTATTAAGGAAATTGCTCAAGAAACATGATCAATACATCACACAATCTAAGAAGGGTATTCTTAGCGGGAATTTAGTCGCATAACTTTGTCACTGCCCTCAATACCAAGAGTGTCAAAATAACCCTTGGATTGTGGACTCAGGAGCGACTAATCAAATGACAATTAATTTATCTCTTCTTAACAGCTACAGGCCATATCATAAGGAAAATATTATTGTTAACGATGGGAAGCATACTAAGATTCATGGCATGGGCAGTGTATTTATTTAAAATAGTGTAATATGGAAGGAAGTTCTACGTGTGCCCGGGTTAAATTGTAATTTGATGTCAGCAAGCACATTGTTTAAATGTTTAGTGTTCACTTCTCTTCAAATGATTCTGCTTTGCAGGATTTGGGGTCGAGGAAGATGATTAGCAATGCTAATGAATGGGAAGAGTTACATTATCTTGAAGGATTGTAAGAGGAATATAGCAAGGCTGATGCTAAAGCTGTTTTTCATTCAATTCTCAACAATGATGATGTAATACTAGGGTGCGATGGATTAGACTACCCTAGTTTGAGCTATATGAAAAAGTAGTTCATGAGTATCGCAATAATAGTGACTCTTCTTTCCAATGTGATGTGTGCCAACTATCCAAACATGTAAAAAAATTCCCATGCCTCACATGATTACAAACCTACCCCTCCATTTGCTTTTACAATGATATAGAGGGGCCATAACAATTGGAGTCCTTTCAAAACTAGGCGGTTTGCTACTTTCCAATGGGACATCTTCTTGAAGTAGCAAAAGTCTTGAAGTAGCAAAAGCAATCATGCTATTTCATAATGTACCTCATCAATCCCAACGCCTTATATTTCATAGCGAGATGAAGCACAAGAACTAGTTATATTATAAGGAGATGCACCATCAAAAACATCAGTTTCTTTTCTTCAAAAAATCCAACACCCTTAATAGTGATCAGTCATGGATGAAAACATAACACTTCAGCGTTAGAGCATTCAGTAATAGCGAAGCCTACAGCTAGGTAATGCCAAATCTCCCACAAAACTGGCGATCATATGATACCCATTAGAGAGGAAATCAACAAAGACAATAAAATATAGAAAAAAAATCAAAGGGAGAAAAAGCTAAACCTGCGTAGAATCAGACATTAGCAGTTTTTGGGATTAGAGTAATCCCCTGCTTCTGTGCTTGTTTCAATTTGGCCTCTTCCTCGCGGATCTTCTGCATCTGGAGCATTCTTTCCATGACAAGCTCATACTCGCACTTCTCATATGCGTGTCGCTCGGTCTCGCACTTCCATGGGAGGTAGAACTCCGCCTGTCTGCACTTGTTGAGAGGGATGAGTAAGTGAGCACATTGATCTCTATAGGGCAGCGGAACCCTAGCTTCCACCATCTCATCCTGCGTCGCGATCATCTTCTTAGACGACCCAGGCACTTCCATAGTCTGCCTTCCCCGATTTCTCTCTTCAAACTGATTCTAGGTTTCTCTTTCTTCTCCGGCCGAACAAAATGGCTCTAGGCAGTCCCCAGTCCACAAACAGCAGCGCAGGCTACGCTTTTCTTTATTGCAACCGTATGTATGGTTTTGCGTTTTTGGTACAAAGAGCCGTATGTATGTGTTTTCCATAATGGCTGGCAATGGTTTTCTATTTTTCGGCCCAAGAATGTGGGCCTTTTACATCTATCTAGTCTTAACTCACTTCGTCTCTGTATTTTCAGCCATTCAATTAAAGTTATTCATTTTTCGCAAAAAAGAAAAGAAAAAAAAGCTAACGATTCATCTTTTTTACTCAAAAGATCAAAAAATTTATTATACAAATGGTATATTATATTTTTTAAGACAAATTATAGAATGTATTTAATCAACTAATAATTATATCAAATTAAAGAGACTTCATTTTATTTTAAGCTAAAGGGATTCAATTTTCTTTGAACAAATTTAATAGTTTGAATTTTATGAATAAAAATCATATTAAAAGAATTAGTTTTATTTAAATATTATAATATTGAAATTTCATTCGATGACACTTGGTTCGAAACATTATAGGATAAAAAAAAGGACTTCGTAATAAGAAATTTGGCTTTTATTTTTTTTATACAGAAATTGGCTTTTAATAAACACAGCAATTCTTTAATAATAAAACTGGATTGACACTTGGTTCGAAACATTCATCTTCTTGCGAATTTCTTTTCTAGCTTTCGGCGTTCATTTATAATGTTTCCGTTTTTTAATTGTACTTTTTTACTTTATTTAGATGACACGCAAACGATTTTTAAAAAAAAAAAAAAAATTGGCCACCTATGCGAGGCACAAGATGAATCCGGTTGAACTGGGGAAAAAAAACAACATGAATCTGATTTATTTAGATGACACGCAAACGATTTTTTTAAAAAAAAAAACTTGGCCACCTATGCGAGGCACAAGATGAATCCGGTTGAACTGGCAAAAAAAAAAAATATGAATCTGATTGTTTTATGGACAATAGACAATTTTTACATCTGATGTACCGATAACAAAAAAGTGATAGCTAATAAATAAAAGTGAGTGGTCAGTGAAGGCCTTAAACACGAGATCCATCAATCAATTGACACGTCGAGGGCACATTCATTTATTTTTTATGGTTCCCATTTATTTCTCTTTTCCTCATCCTTAACGATTGATAGGATAAAATGAAAGAATATTTTTTAAAATGTAAAAGTGAAAATAAAAATAAGATTAAGCTAAAATTAAATTTTAAAAATTTATTTAATAAGATATAAATAAATATAAAATTTATGTATATTTTTTTATAATTTAAAATAAAATAATTTAAAATATTTTTTATAACTTAAAAAAAATTAAAATTATCTAAAATTTTATAATTAGAATAAAATAGTTTAAAATTTTTATTTTTACTTTTATTTTTTCAATTCTCAACTCTTCTTATAAAACTAAAATAATTTAAAATATTAAAAATATAAATATAAATAACTTTTATCATATAAATAAAATATAATATTTCACTTCTTATATTTCTCACCAAATGGGCATGTCCTTTTCTTTTTCTTCTGTCCCTTTCCTCTCTCCTTCCTTCTGATTCCGGAGGCACACTATTTTTTTTATTTTTGAGATTAGATCATTAAAAATATAAAAATAAAGTTATATTAAAGATTTGGTGCTTATTACATGGGCGATGAGATGAGCTCTAAAACTGAATTCCTCCACAACACTATGCCCAAGACCCCTCCAAATAGGTGTTCTGGACCTGGATTTGTACTCGCACTTTCAGTCGCTCAACATGTGTTACTGTTTTCCCTGCCTTTTCTATTTATCTTATTCATTTTAAAATCTGCTGCCCTTTGTTTGCCTGCTCATTTAAAAAAATAAATAATTTTTTCTTCAGTGATGATGCAGTCTAAGAAGAATATAGAAATCATAGAGGGAAGAAAAGAATGGTTATTTCTCTTCTTGGGGGTACTACTGGGATATATTCACGTGGGGGGCCTGCTATAATGTCCGTGAGTCTTGCAAGCTTAAGTAGTAAGCGTTTCGAGAAAACCAAGCCCGAAATCCAACTCCATCGTGGATTTTGCCCCCATCACTCCCAATCCCTCAACTTCCTAATAATTTTTTTTTACAAAAATTCTTTTAAAAAAATTATAAAAATAATTTTTTTTTTAAATAATATCAATATTAAATAGAATCAGTTATCAATTATTCTTAAATATTAATTTAAATATTTAAAAATTATTTTATTAAACAAAATTATAATAAAATAATTAACGATGGTCGCCAATGGCCCTCACGCTCCTCTTTAACCACATTCCCAATGTTCCTTTGTTTGGTCAGCTGAGTAGCCCAATATTCTATCTTTGCCCACCAACTCTTGTTCCGCTCCTCTCGCCCTCTCAAAAATATGCTCTTCAATGGACATGTCAGCCATAGGAGTACGTACTAGATCAGGAGGCTTCTCTGATATGGGTTTTGCAGACCTGTTGAGCTACTAGAAGAAAATCAACGAAGATCTCACGATATTCTTAATATGCATTTGTCTCCTCATGGAATTTGTGGTGACAAGGTGTCATGTTTTGTTCGTAATTTTATCTCTGTACTCTCTCTCCGACCTATTAGATCAAGAGATGACGATGCCTAAGCACTTTTAGCGCTTAAATCCTCTATTGATGTTCACAATACACTTCCATGGCCACCAGGAAGCAAAAATCTCTGCAACTCAGAAGGAGTCAGAGAATGCTTCAAGGGAAGAGTCCGAAAGCTAGTGCTGGAGGACTTGAACTTACAGCCCTGGTCAATCTCAAATCCATATATCTCAACGACAATAACTTATCCGGCGACTTCCTTGGCTCCATCTCCGGTCTCCGGCAATATCTCGTCGTCGCTGCTCAAACTCCAGTGTCTCTTCATTCTTTACTTGCAAGATAACTCGTTCATATGACCCAACACGGGTCTCGACCAAAGCAGTCTTTGATCCTGAACGTTTCCAACAACCAACTTTCCGGCGAGATCCCGGGGAGCCCCGCACTGATCTATTTCAATGAGTCATCGTTTTCGGGGAACCCAAGCCTGTGTTGGAAACAAATCCACAAGGCATGTGAAATGCCTCCGTCGGTAAGCCCGAGTTATCCGTTGATGACAGGGAGGAGTAGGCCAAGGTTGTCGTCGTGGTTTAACCACAAGAAAGTGATAAAGATAGTAGGAGAGAACATAGGAGGCTTCGCGGTGCTTGTGATATGCTTGGTTGTAATATGTATGATGTGTAAGAATCGCAGAGAAGAGACGGGTTCAAGACGCAGGAAGAAAGGAGGAGCAGAGGGGGAGGAGCAGAGACAGAAAGAGGAACGGGAGGTGAAAGTGGCAGAGGAGGTAATAATATGGGAAACGAAGGGGGTTTTCATGGGAAGATGAGGGACTAGGGAAGTTGGTGTTCTGCGGGGCAGGGGATAGTTATAGGTTGGAGGATTTACTGGAGGCTGCGCCGGAGACATGGGGAGGGGGTAGTGTGGGAAGTACATATAAGGCAGTGATGGAGTCCGGGTTTATGGTGACAGTGAAGAGGTTGAAGGATGTCAGGTATCCTGGCTTGCAAGATTTCACGGCACACATAGAGGTGCTAGGTAGGCTTACGCATCCTAATCTGGTCCCAACTTCGGTCTTATTTCCAGGCTAAGGAGGAACGCCTTCTTGTTTATGATTACTTCCCCAAAGGCAGCCTCTTCACGCTTGTCCATGGCTCCCTCCTTCCCGAAAATAAATTAAATTATATTTAAAAAAATAATTAAAAGTAATAAATATATAAAAATATATAGTTTTTTTTAAATAAGTTAGTAATAGTAATCATCATTTATTATATTTAAACAATTTAATAATAATATTAAGTAAAATAGTGAGAGAAAATACATTTATTATTGAAAGATAATAAAATTAAATAAGAATAAAATATTTATTATTGAGATTACATCCACGCTCCAAATATATCCCTCTCATACAGACTTAGTTATATAATAATGACAAATGGTGGTGCTTTCCCTGTCAAATTGCATGATGCTAATTGATTTCAGACTTCATTCAAAGGCGTGGTCTCTCTCTCTCTCTGTGACGGCGCATTCATGAATCAGAGACTCGTCAGTGTTGTCCCCCTCCCCACTTTGCCATATTCCAAAACACAAAAATGGCCTTGCGCGAGTAATGTTCCATATTTAGTCATCGGCCCATGCTACACTTGAAACTTCAAATTTTTAAAAATTTCCCGAGCTGATCGAACCTTCATGAGTCAGTATACCTGAAAATTTTCAAGGGCACAAATATTCCTTCCAATTCATGGGTCTTTTCTCCCTTTCACAGAAGATAGTAGATGGCACGCGAGCCTCATGAAGGGTTGCATTTTTATTTTTTTTGAACTTGTAGGGGTCTGTTTGAAATGACAGAAACCCAAACATCGCAATTGTCTTTCGTGCCTAATTGGCAGTTAACAGTTGCTCAAGGTCATTGAACCCTCCCATATCACTACTTAAAATGGAAAGTAGAGGCGGAACCCCTTGTCATTCTTTTTAGGTTGATAAATAACTAGGGTCCGATTAACTTTTAAAAAAATAATTTAAAAGTGATTTTAGATAAAATTTTCTAAACAATTATAAAAAATAAATATAAATAAATATTTCAATAGTTATTATAAAATTATTAAAAAGTATATGATATGAAAAAAATATTATTTATTAATATTTATCATCTACATATATATATGATGGTGAGAGAAAAAGAGTGTTGACAGAGAGATAAAAGAAAACAAAAAAAATAAAAATAAAATAATAATTAAATAATTTATAATTTTTTACCTAAAAATTATTTATATTAGTTTATCTAAAATATAAAATTAAATTATTTTTTATTCATAAATACTTATAAAAATTTTTATTTTTTATTTAATTTTTTATAATTATAATTTAAAATTATAGTTCTATTAAAATCCAAACACCCATTCAATAAGTTTATCAAAGGCACAAACACGAACGCGCATACTGTTGTCACCCTTTTTGTTGTCAAATGACATTTGCATGTGGTCCTTGATACTGACATTTGAGTTGAGTTTAAACTAATCAAAAATATAAATATGACATATGGCATTCCTAGGATGCTTAATATGTTTGGATAAAAAAAAAGGTGAAAAAAAAAATAAAAGGGAGAAATGTTAGGAAAGAAAATGTCTGTAAACAAATTTATTATTTTTTAAAATTTTCTCTCATAATATTTTTCTTCTTCTTTAATTTACTTTCTATCTAAACATATGGAGCACAACCTTTACAAACATATATAACTCAAATCAAGGTTAATTTTTAAAAAAATTATCTCATAATATTCTTTTTTTCTTCTGTAATGAAGGAGTATGACAATTCAGAATAAAAAACTAGTGGTGGGGGCAAGCCTCTTCCCGGGACACCGTGCCTCAAAATTGCTGAAGACCTGGCAACTGGACTTGTGTACATCCACCTGAACCCTGGCCTAGCCCATGGGAACCTGAAATCTTCTAATGTGTTGGGTTCGAACTTTGAGACGTGTCTTACAGATTATGACCATTTTATTCTACAGAGCACCAGAGTGCCATAGCATCCGAAGGCCGCCCCCTCAGCAAGCCAATGTATACAGCTTTGGGGTTCTTCTGCTGGAGTTTTTAACCGGGAAAACACCCTTTCAAGACCTTGTCCTGGAACATTATTCGGAAATACCTTTCGGCCCGTGCGGGAAGAAGAGAGTCCACGGCCGGGGATGACCCTGCCTCAAGGAATAACGCCTTAGAAGAGAAGCTTCAGGCTCTTTTGAACATTGCAATGGCGTGTTTGTTCGCTGGTACCAGAAAACAAACCAATAATGAGAGAATTTTTTTTTTTTGGTATACATAATGAGAGAAGTTTTAAAGATGATAAGAGATGCAAGAGCGGAGGCCCAAGTTTCTTCAAACAGTAGTGATCATTGTCCTGGCAGATGGTCAGATACCGTCCAAAGGTTGCTTCGAGAAGAGGATCTAAGCATTTGAGTTTGCTTAATTTAATTGCATCTGTCCGATTTCCATTTCTTTTTTTTTTCTTGTTGAGCGAGCAGATTAATTCATTACTTTGTAGAGTCCTCCTAGTGAGGCGTCAGATATTTATGGATTGTTGCTCGCCGGCTTTTCACAGTTTTATCAGGCACCCTATTGTGGGGGTTAACGTTGGAATAATAACCATTCTCGGTTATTTCATTACCACTTTCTTTCATTCTCAATTTTTTTCCTCGGAACTTGACGTTAACACTGTATCATGTTTTCTAATTATGTAAGGCGGGCCAACAATATAACGTTGAATTACTCCACTTTCGGGCTATATGAATGACTGATTTGTTTTTCAAGCCACATGTACTTTTTAAGAAGGGTCTTATGTGATTGTTATGATATCTAACTCCTCCTTCACTATTAATTATAAGATATAATTAGTAAATTAATTTTAATTTTAAATATAAGATATATTTTATAAATTTATTAACTATTTTTCAATAAGATATTTTAAAAAATATTCTATAATAACTAATATTTTAATCCAATTAAATTAGTTAAATATTTTTTATATTTAAAATTAGAAGTTTATATTAAAAAATGAATAATATTTAACATAAATTGAAATGCAATTTGCTAAAATGTTTATATTATATACATGACTTAGATGTTTTCGATTTAGGAGGATTAATCAATAAAACAACTTTAAAAATTGATGCTTCTCTTGGCGGAGGAAGGATGACTTTTTTAGTTTTAAATAAAAATCCATCCAATGTAGGTAACATTTTACATTATGAACAACGAGGTTATTGCTTCTAATGCCGTATAAAATGTTAATATACTCCCACTGTCCCAAAATCCAAGTCACGTTCTAGAAGATCGGGGTGTTCAAGATGTAAGCTATATTTTATAAAATGAATTGTGAGCATTAAATGTTCTTTTTCTCAAATTTAACGCTATTTATGAAATATATTACGATATAAGGGTATGCTTAGGGGGAAAGGGAAGTGAAAGTATAATTAAATATTTGATAAAATAAAAGTTATTTTTATTTATACTTTTAATATTTTAAAGTATTTCAATTTCATAAAAAAATTAGAGAATAGGATGTGAGAAATATAAGTAAAATATTTTAAACTATTTTACTCTAAGTTATAAAATTTTTAGATAACTTTAACTTTTTTTAAATTATAAAAAAATAATTTAGACTATTTTATCTAAAATTATAAAAAAATATACATCAATTATATACTTATTTCTAATATTTTAAATAAATTTTTAAAAATTATTTATAGTCTAATTCTATTTTTATTTCTATAAAAAAATATGATTAATTTTGAGAATTTTAGATGAATTTTGAAAAGTCTAAGATGCATAGATAATTTTAACGGACTTATTAGTTTGTGTAAAATTATTGAAAAAGTGATATATGGATGGATGAAGTACCTTTCTTTTCCCAAATAGTAAGTAACAATTTAATATGAATGAAACTTCTATGGATCAAATTCTTTATTAAAATTAAGTAAAACAACTAACAGTTGTGATTAGATTGAGTGGAATGACTCAATTTTTCATGGGCAATGTGGATGTTCAAACATTATGGATAGGAAAAAAATCATATTAAAAGAATTATCTCTAATTATATATGATAATACTTAAATATAATTTAAAGCCTGTTCGAAAAAATTTAAATTATAGTTTCATAAGCACTTTCTCATTAAACTCCTTTCACGTATTTACTTAAAATTATTTCTAAAAAGTTAATCCATATACCTTTTCAGTGATATCTAATATTAGATATTTGTATTAGGAAAAAAAAAGTAGCATGTGAATCTTATACTTTGCATTGCATGAAACTAAAGGCAATTTATACCTCACGTGGTTTATATCTTTATGAATCATGCACCAAGATCTCTAAGCACTGATCTTGTGTTGGCTGATCTCTAAGCACCAAGATCTTCATTTACACAGTCAATTATAGCTACGAAGACACGCACACACATATCTTCTATATATGTTCCTTTATTTCAAATGCTCTTAAAAATTGTCTACGCCACAGAAAGATGCTGGTAGTGGTATGTGGTGGTTTATTGGCCAAGTTTTGGAAATGCTTCTTTTTGTTCGGAACTTGCTAAAAACCTTTGTGCTTGACAATTTATTTATTTTTTAAAATAAAATTAACTCACCTATATGCTGTGTGTGTATAATATGTTTCAAATAAGAAATTTAAAACATTGGTTACATGATTCTGATTCTTGTTGATTCTAATTTATTGGCTATGTTGTGATTCTTGTTCTTTCTTTCGTCCATGTCGCAGATCAACAATGAGTAGAGGGGCAATAGTGGTATGAAAGTTGGCAGGGATAATATTGTCTTTTGATGTTTTAAAATTAACATGTCTAAAAAAATTCACCCATTTTTTCAATCATATTTTTAAACCCAATTTTTTTTTTCATTTTCATTAAAATGACCAAGCGAAGCAAACGTGCCTTATAGATCTAACTAAGTGTGTGATTGAGAGCATCTTTTAAAAATTAATTTTAGATAAAATTTTGGTTTAATTTTTTTTTAAACAAATAGCTATTTTTGTTTAGAGTTAATTTTAATCAAAATTATAATTTTAAATAAGTTACTAAAAATAATTTTTAAAACAGTAAAAGAGTTTAATATCTTACTCCTATTTTTTCTTATACACTCTCTCCTTTCTTATCTCTCTTCTTCATCATATCTCATCTTTCATTTCTCTTCTTTATACTCTCTCATCTCTCCTATTTCTTCTTTACTATATCTCATATTTCTTTTCTACCTTTTCTCCTCTCTCATACTTTAATCAAATCATACAATTTTTGATAATTTATCAATATAAAAAATAATTCTACTACTAATCATCCAAATAATTCTATTTTTAAAATTTATTCTTCTCAAAATCTATTTTTTAAAATTTATTTTTTTTAAAATCTATTATCTAAAAATTAATTTAAATATGCCTTAAATCATAAATTAACTCAAATTAACCAAAGAGACTAAATAGTAAATTAGGGGGAAGGAAAAAAAGGCAGGCAGAGGTGGAGTGACTGGAGTCCACAATGATTAGCATCAAATGCTTAATGGGATTCGCACAGTTGCTGAATTCCAAGATCCACAACCATCCATTATCATTTTAGAAAATAAGGTGCCTGTAACCTTTTTCGCCTTGCTCTGCTGCGATTGGCAGAGCTCTAAGCCATGTCTTGTCTCTAGAGGGTGTGTGACAAACAAATCAAAGAACCCCGCAACCCAGAAAGTAGCAAATGCCACATGGTTGTGGCGATAGCACTCTAGTGAAAGGGAAAGCAGTACATCCACCACAACATCAAGGCTACTCTATAGGTTGCTATTCGAAAGGTAATTCTCTCTCTCCTCCCCTCTCAGATTTGCAGTTGTTAGGGCTTTGATTGGAGCTCTCCTCCTTAATTTCTCTCAATCTTCCTAACTTGACACTGATTTGGGTTTTGGGGGTTTTAACTTCAGACTTGTTTTGATTCCCCTCCATTTCCTTGCTCACAGAAGGATCCTGCGGTTTTATTTAGTAATTCTGGGGTCTATTTTTGTTCTGAGCAATATTCCCTGAATCGCTCTGGCAGCTTTACGTCTCTAATTCTCGGTGGGTCCTCTTGGAACTATTCAAATGATCCTAATCTTGGAAGGGTTCCCAGAAGTTGTGAATTTGAGCAGACTTTGCTATTGGTCTTTTTTGTCCCTTTGAAATATGCTTGTTGCTTCAGTGACGAAGTAACACCATAATTTTTGGTTACTTGGAATTGCTTTTTAGCATATTTGATTTGAGTAATTTGTTAGATACAAGAAAGAAAAGGATGGCAGCAGAGTTCAACTCAGGGTTTCGAGGTGAAGATATAGGTTCTGCCTTGAACCAGCATGCGATATCGTTTCAGTCTGGTTCTATGAACAATTTGTCCGAGATGGTTGCTATGGGTACTTACTTTGGGTTGAACAATTCGTCTGGTTTGATATATTCTGGAAACTCAAGCATGATTAACAGTACCTCTGTTATCAGTCAAGCCAATAATTCATCAGGTTCTTCACTTCTTCTTGATTCGGTCCCAGGCCTGAAGCATGATACAGTGTTAGCTGTTGAATGGTCTGTTGAAGAACAGTACAGATTGGAGGAGAATCTATCTAGGTGAGCAGTTTGTCTGAGTAAAAGTTTCTGTTTTGGCTCTGTTTTTTTTTAGGTCCCCGTATGTGTATCTCCTGTATAGTAACCTGTTTGCAGCTTACTACTTCCTGATGAAATTAATTTTTGACTAGCTTGGGCATGTTTTTCTTATTTTTCCATTGTTATTACCTACAATATCAGTAATTATTAAATCTAGGTCTATTTATGAATGATCATAAAATTATGAAAGAAACGGACAAAATTTCATTAAAATTTTCACTTCATTGTTTCCTCTCTCTCTCACTCACGCCTGCGTGCGCTTTTACTAAATACTGATTTATAGCTCTGTTAATCTTGATTCACGTCTTTTTGTGCTTTAATATTTAGGAAATTGAACAGCAATAGAATAGAAGATCAATAGTGTATGATTCATTTATATTTTACACCTGTAGGATTTCTGGCCACACGTATTGTTTTATTGTTCTTCTCCAATTGTTATAAATTTATGAGCCTGGGAATGCAGTGTAAAATCTTCCATTTTTAATGCATCATCTATTTACTGTTTCAGTATGATAACTGTTGATAGATTCTGGGATTCATTGCTCATCGATCATGTGACATAAGGTGACATTTGAAAGGGGATTTGACATTGAAATTTGAGATCTTAGGTAGTCAAAGCTTAAAGTCTTATTAGGGATTAAAACAATTGTTTTCCTGGGCATTCTGGTTGTGTTTATATTTAAGGACGTAATGCTTTCTTTTACTTTTGTCAAGGCGTTCTCCAAATTCTAAGAGACTGAACAGCTTTTCTACATTGATCAGTTTTATAGGATTTTGGTTTCTTTATTTTGTTTTTGATAGTTTGCCTGTATTTCTGATATGAGGATTTCTTATCTTTGAACCTATGAACTTTCATCTTTCAAAGTTCGAAGTCTTCCTTAAAATTCTATAAAGCGCCATCTCCCTTGTTAACATTGGATTGGTCATATGCTTTTCTTATTTTCAGAAATGATTAAGAATAGAGTGGCCATGCAACATTTGATTTTAAAGTGTATTCCTACATTCTTGCACTGATATTCTTTTTTTTTCTTTATGTAAACCTTTTTGTCTAAAATTTTTCTGTTTCATATATAGATATGGTGACGAGCCAAGTATCATGAGGTATATCAAGATTGCTGCCACGTTACCTGATAAAACTGTTCGTGATGTTGCTTTGAGGTGTAGGTGGATGACAGTAAGATCTTTTACTCTTAACAATGCTGTCATAGTTTGATATTGTCTATTAATGGTACATATATATTACTTGAGTGGCTATCATTTTATTTGTATTTAAATAATAACTTCTGCAAGTGTTACCTTACTTTCAGTTTATATAATATTTCTCATGGTTTTAAATCTATTATGGAGCATATAATGTTGGTAGCCTTATTTTCTTAGTCAATAGCAAGCTTAGGTTTTGTTAAATCAGTCATTAGAGGCTCATTTGTTTTCCTTTTGAATAGGGAGACTGAGACATTGGTTAACATTTGATTTGCCTTCTTTTACATAACAAAATAGATTCTTCTCACCCTTCTTTCATTTACCATTCTGCCATAGTTCTAATTCATGTCACTGTGTCACATGATATTCAATATTTAGGCTTCTTTTTTCTGGTTTAACTTTTCCTATTTCCTCGTGTTTTTCCTTTCAAAATGTCTTCTTTTACCTGTTCTAGTTTAAACCTTTTGCCTTTATTCCCACTAATTCTCTGTTAGCTTTTGCATACAGTCCTTTATGAACAGTAACATCTTCTAGACAGTTGCATGCTTGCATAGGTAATCACATGTCAACAAAAAATCTTTCTGTATGAAGTTATTATCTTGAATTATTTGAATCTATGTAAAGGATCAATGGATTATAGATTGAATCATCCCAACCCTTATCAGACTGATAGGACGTCAATCCAAACCATGATTAAGCAGCCTATGGTGATCTTCCAAATCTATAAAAATATGGTATATAACTTCTCTTCGCAACCTACCTTCCATCCTCATGCTTCAGCATTGTAACAAATTTTTATATAGAATGAAATTGTATTGATAGAGGATAAAGTGCAATTTTCTTAAGGATAAAAATATTTAAAATAAAATAAAAAAAAACTAAAGAACACTTAAGGGGAAATGTAACAGAATCCTAAGAAGCTGATTTATGTTGAATAGCTGTTCAACCTCTTTGCATATCAGAAATGGAGATTCCCTTGAAACACTCATGACCTGAGCACCAAAGAGTAGCCATATAAACAATTATATTACATGTTTAAAGACAAAGGTAAACCCTTGAATGCATGGGGATTTCTCATGAGCCAAACAAACCATAGCTTCCCTTAAACAGTTCACTGCTGCAAAATTAAAGTGAATTTGGAGAAACTGATCCAAAGTAGTAGCACATACCCAACTTTCTCCAAGAATACCAAAGAGTTATTGCAAAGGCAACTCACTGCCGGACTGTTAAGATAAATTAGGCAAAATTTCTGACTTGGATCTGCACATTACACACGTCAGAGGAATGTACCATAATCTGTCTACTTCTACAGGTAGTGACTCTATGGAACAGCCTTGAGTTTGCATCTTCTATCTTAGCAAAGCCGCTTTGAACTTGTTACTTTACCTTTTCCTCTAATCCCATTGCACTGAGGAAAGAACCCTCTCCTTTGTCAACCTATCTAAATAATTAATTTTTCTTAAAGATCCTTTCTTTTCGACTAATATCCTCAGATATATGCTGATCCTAATATAAAAATCTCTCTGTGGAACTTAAGCTCCATATATGTAAAACCCCTACAACTAATCCGCCCTCCACCACCACAACAACACACCCCCCCCCCCCCCCCCGAAAAAAAAAACTTGAATTTTCCCCGTTGTATGAGAATAATGCATTTAATGTTGGACTAGAAGAATTTTTTAAATTCTACCTTCTCATAATTTATATGAGCCTTTTTTTTGGCCAATTAAGAAATTAGACAAACCAATAAACAAACATATCAACAGAAGAATTGGATAAACCAGAAGCACAAGTAAAAAACAAAACTGCATTAACCAATTCCTCTATGATCACCAACTGGTTCCCAAGGAAGAAGCATAACGCATGATTATTGGAGCTTAAAATATCATTTAACACCTTTTGCAGAGGAAGCGAAGGAAGCCAGAAGAACATAATGTGGGAAGAAAGGTCAACAACAGAAAGGTATGGGAAATTGAGGAAGCAAGCATGCCTGTATTCTTTTTCTTTGAAATTATTGATTCTTGAAGCATCCCTCTCTTTCCTCTTAGTTATTTCACTTGTTCCCTCCTTATGTTGTCTTGTTTACATCAAAATTGTTTTCTTGATTCCTCATCAGTCTAGATGGCTAAGTTTGATAGCAATGCCTCAATTTATACCCCACTTGATCTTCAAATTTGTTTACCGTTTTAGAATAAATATGAGTATAGATTTTCTTTTAACTTAAATTCCTATACGTCTAAATGCAATTAACATCCAGCGCTGTAGTTAGGGTTTCTCTCAGATTTGAAAATTGGAGAGCTATGGAAGGGGGGCATTACTATTGGCCCAATGTATTAGGTATTAACAGTCTTGCAATGCGTTTGGTGGGTTTCTTCTTTCTTTTCACTAATATTATTTTATTTGGTCAAATAGAAACTGTAATTTGAATTCAAATCATTTGCCTCCCCTCAACTTAATTAGTGTATCTATATTTTTGTGAATATTGATCGCAACTCAAAAGATGTATTGATGGCAAAGATGTTGAAACTTGAAATCCTTAGATGGGTTTGTGTTCTTTTGATATCTTGAATTGAATCAATTAATGTCTTTAGGATATTATGTTGCTTGAAGAACCAGTATTCTAAAGTCATGCTTCTTCAGGATAAGCCTGCGATGCCAAGCTCTGAGACAAATTTGCATTTGGCACTGCCCCAAAGCATGGTCACCTATTCTCATATGTCAAACCATGTGGATCAAACCAAAAGGATACCATATGATGGTTAGTTTGTTGATTATTGAATTAGTTCTTAAGTCACGATATATGCTCCAATCATTTTCTTCTTCTGTGTCTACTAGAATTCCAAGCTTTTGACCAGCATTATTTCTAAACTTACTTCTCTACTGAGGAATACAATGCTCAATGCATTTTGCTAGTTTGTCTGCTTGAAACTTAAAAAAATTGGTATAGCCGTTTAAGACTCTGAAGTTTATGGTAGCAAGAGTCTCATTGAGTGATGAGCACAGAAAGTAATTGATCTATTGGCTGCTAAATCCTGTTTTTACTTATTGATATTCTTTCGATCTGCTATCCTCCGTTGTTCCAAGGCGCATAGGCTGATTGTGTAGGCTTGATGGTTCTCCCAATAATTTTGCATAACCTGTTCGTAATAATCTTAAGGATAATTTTGTATAAAACTGTACAGCATGCAATTGGTTTATAGTCCCCAAGGCCAGAAGGGGAGGGGCACTTGGAAATATAGTGAGAGCATAATAATTGACTTGCTTTAACAATTTCCCCTCACAAAGAATCTTATTGGCTGAATGATTGGAAGTCATATGATTCTCTGTTGACGCCAAAATAAGGGAATTTCCAGATATAGAAGATTTGCATTTATTGCCTTTATTCTAATATTTGTTTTGATTTATATATCTGATTATAATCCCTGAAATCATGGGATTATTGTTCTGTTTTAATGTTCCAAAATCGTAGGGATCCTAGGAGCAATCTTGCCATAATCATAGGGATCTTATTCCTGAACTTGTATCTATATATATCATCCTTCATATTAAATTCATGGTATTAGAGCAGAGATGATCCAGTTCGTCTTTGGGCTGAACGATTGCCAGGGCGGCTTGCACCCATCAGCACACAATATCATAATGTCGTCGGTGTCAAGTGCAAGCCTCCAAGCGCCACACGATGCCAATTCATCTCAGATAACTATCCTTTGCTTGAATAGCCACAAGTACTTACAGTGGGCCTCAGGGGTTTGCCTTTTTGTCACCGGAAAAGGCAAAATTGGGCATTTGGATGGTACTATTGTGAAATAACCAATAACAAATTTAAGATATAGCATGTGGCAGGCAGATGACTTGATGATTCAATCATGGCTCGTGAACTCAATGACTATAGAGATCAGTGCAACCTTCACGCTGTATAAAACCTGTCGAGCAGTGTGGGAAGCAGCCCAAGATATGTTTGCAGCATTTAAAAATCGTGCTGCAATCCTTGATATTGAAGCCAACTTAGAGAATGTTTGATAGGGTAACTTCACCATAACAGAATATCGGTCTGAACTAGTTCGTTTGTGGCACTAGCTGGACGAATATGACACACTTGAGTGGTCATGTGCCGTGGATGCTCTGATGTATGAGAAACTTAAGGAAGAAAGAAGAATTAACAAATTCTTGCACAGTTTGCAACCGTCATTTGATGAGATTAGAGGAAGGATTATGAATTGAGAAACTCTCTAAGAAAGGTGCTTTTTATGGCTAAGTAGGATGAAAGAAGACGGAATCTTCCAACCCCACTACAACAGCCAGCTAATGAGAACAATGCAGAGGCTTCCCTTGTAATTACTAACGGCTTTAAGGGCAAGAAAAGTGGAAAGTGGTGTGATCATTATCAAAAATCAGGACACATTAGAGATAAATGCTGGAAGTTACACGATAAACCACCTCATCTAAAGGTTAAAGGCCGAAATGAGGCAAATGCTCATGCTGCGGTCTCTGACTAAAATATTGTACATGATGAGAAATTGAGCAGAGAGGAACTCAAAGTTCTCAAAAAAATACTACAACATGAGACCAAAAACTAGACTATAGCCGTGGGTAATATAGCATATACAGGTAATGCTATTTTAGCATCTTAGACCGAGGTTCATAATGATCAAATGTGGATTGTTGATTCTGGAGCTACTGATCATATGTCTGGTAACCTTTAACCTAAATCAAAATGTTAAACCTTGTGATACTCTAATATTTATAAAAGTAGTAGATGGGAAATATAATAAAGTTCAAGGAATAGGAGAAGTTTGTTTGTTTGGTATTATTATGCTCACTAATATCTTATATGTTCTTGACTTGAAGTGCAACTTGCTTTTTGTTAGTAAAGCTACCCTATCTAGGCAATGTCATATTGACTTCTCAGCCACTCTTTGTTTATTTCAAGACTTGGAGTTAGGGAAGACGATTGGAACGGCTAAGCTACTAGACGGGCTCTACTGAGTGGATGAAAAGTTTTAAAAATAGAACTCAAGAAGTTGTGCATATGACACACATGTTTAGTTTTTAGATGAAGAAATTTTACTTTGGCACTATAGGTTAGGCCACCTAATTTTCAAATGCATGTTCAGAATTTTCCCAAGGGATTCGTAATGAACAAATACGAGGAAGAGTTGGAGTGGCACCTATTGAAGAGAAAATGGTATAGAACCATTTTAGGTGATTTTGATATGTACAAAGAAGGCCAAGGGATGCGCCTGTGAGGAGGGTGGATCAAACAATATGGACTCCAGTTAAAATGAGTAAAGGAAGGCCAAAGAGAACGCTCAACGAGGTTCTTGAGCGGGATCTCCTAGTCAATAACCTATCCAAGGATTTAGTTTTTGATAGAGCACAATGGCGTCATTTGATCCATATAGCCGACCCCATTTAATGAGATAAGGCTTGTTGTTGTCCAGAATTTTCCCAAAGTCTATGAATAAAACTTCATCTTTTAACTCGTGAAATCTACCAACTGTCTAAACATATTAAACATAGCTAGAAACCCTATTCCCATGAATTCTGTCATCCCTTCTCTCTTGTACACAGTGATATTTAGGGACCTGCTCGTGTACCAACCCTCTCATATGCAAAATGGTTTGTCTTCATCATTGATGATTACGCATAGTTCACTTGGGTTACTCTTATGAAAGAAAAATCTGACTTTACACAAATCTTTATCAATTTTCATAAAATGATACAAAGTATAACACCTTTATAAAAGTCCATAGAAGTGATAATGGGAGGGAATATACGAATGTGCAGTTCCGAACCTACCTTCAACAAAATAGTATTATACACCAAACCAACTATATTAACACACCATAACAGAATGGTACCGTAGAACGGAAAAACCGCCATCTCCTTGATGTTACCCATTGCCATCATGTTGACAAATAATGTTCCAAAATATTATTTGGGGAAAGCCATCTTCAACGCTGCTTAATCAATAGGTTATCCTAAAAAACCCTCACCTATTCTACCCCTTTTAAATTATCACCGCTCGCAAAAAAATTCATGTGACGCCCGAAAACACAAAAATCCGAAAACTATCCGAAATGAACTTTTGGGCCATTCGGGGGGAGAGCATGGAAGAATGAGAGTTTCTTATTGATACACCAACAACACCCATACCAACCTCTACTCATCAGACTGCAACATTTCCCACTCTAGACGACCTTCAAAATGGTCCTAACCTAACTGAGACAACACCAAGTGATGACCCAGAGACAGATGCAAAGGCAACAAACACTGAAACAGTCGAGGACACAATGGCGGAGGAGAAAAATATGGATCATGTAGAGCCCTCTGGTACTGAACCGTCCAAGGAGTCAACCTCAATTCCTAGTTCTGGAGATCTTGGGTGGCTAATTACCTTGAGAAAAAGGGTAAGATCATGTACAAACATCCTATCAACAACTTTGTTTCCTATGTTATATTGTAAATATCTATACACAATTTTGCTGCCCACTTAGCAGATGAAAAACTGCCTACCACATTTGAATCGGCCATCAAAGACTCAAATTGGAAAAGGGCCACTCTAGAAGAGTTGAAAGCCCTAATTAAAAACCAAACTTGGGAACTCATGAAGCTACCACCAGGAAAGAAGACTATGGGGTGCAAATACAAGGCTCGGCTTGTAGCAAAGGGGTACTTTCAAACCTATGGTATTGACTATCAAGAGACTTTTGCACTAGTGGCCAAATTATACACTATCCGAATACTTCTATCTCTAGCAACTAATATGGATTGGCCTCTACATCAACTAGATGTGGAAAACACCTTTTCAATTGAGACCTAGAGAAGGAAGTGTATATGGACATCCCAGAAGGACTCGTTGAATATGGTACTCTGGGGTTGGCATGTAGACTCTACAAGTCATTATATAGACTAAAACAATCCCCAATAGCATGTTTTGAAAGATTTGCAAAGGCTGTACAGAGAGTTGGTTTCACTCAGTGTCAAATATATCACGCATTGTTTGTGAAACGCAACAAAGACAAGATAGCCATCCTTATTGTGTATGTTGATGATATCATCCTAACAAGGGATGGCATCAACAAATTGATGAGACTTAAGAAGTCACTAGAAAAGGAATTTGAAGTGAAAGACTTGGGAAGTCACAAAGTTTAAGAACGGAATTGTTGTATCTCAAAGGAAGTACACTCTGGAGCTGCTAAAGGAAACAGGGATGTTGGGAGCTAAGCCTACAAAAATACCAATGGAACCTGCTTGTAAACTCGACAATCAGAATGACAGAAGAAAATACGGCTAAAGATGAGAAGGAAAAGAAACAATGCTCGTGGATGTAGATAGATATAAAAGGCTTGTGGGAAAACTGTTGTACCTGTCACACTCGCCCTAATATAAGCTACATAGTTGGTGTGGTGAGTCGGTTTACAAATGAACTAATGGAGGAACACATGGAAGCAGTCTATAGAATTCTACACTATCTCAAAATGACACCAGGAAAGGGTATATATTTTGAAAAAGGGAAGTCACGAGAATTGATCGTATACACAGATGTAGATCATGCAGGATTTCTACCAGACAGAAGATCCACCTCTAGATACTGCACCATGTTATGGGGGAATGTAGTGACATGGAGGAGCAAGAAGCTAAGCTCATGGTGTATGTGAAGGATTATAGATTGTCATAATCCTGAAAGAATTGGCCCTTGCATTAAACACTTCGATTCAACTTAGAAACGATAGCATGTCAGCTATAGCTTTGGTCGGAAATCCTATTTACCATGAAAGGACAAAACACGTAGACATAGGTAAACATTTCATCAAAGAACAGGAGGATGAAGGAATCCTTGAATTGACGCATATTCCATCTCAACATCAAGTAGGGGACCTTTTCACTAAAGTCTTGCGAGATCGCAGTTTGAAGAACTTAGAAGCAAGTTAGGTATGTAGGACATCTATTTGCTAGCTTGAGGGGGAGTGCTGATGTTAAAATAAGGGAATTTTCAAATATAGAAGATTTGTATTTATTGCCTTTATTTTAATATTTGTTTTGATTCTTGTATCTGATTATAATCCCTGAAATCATGGGATTATTAGTCTGTTTCAATGTTCCAAAATCATAGGGATCCCAGGAGCAATCTTGCCATAATCTTAGGGATCCTATTCCTGAACTTGTATCTATATATATCATACTCCATGATGAATAAAACAACGATTTCTGGCGTCAAATTCTTCATTCTCCAACATTTCTTAAAGAACCCACTAAAGCTACTTGAGGGGTTTATACTCTTCTATGCTTATTAAGGCCTCTTTGACCTCATGTTCAGACACTTCTAGGGATGAACTTTCAGCTTTGCCTCAGAAAAAACAGGCCCATTTGCAAGCACCGATTGATTGATATGCTCTCTTTGGTTCCCATTAGCCCCTATCCACCGTGGCCTCTCTAACCTCCTCTTCCGTAGTAATGGCAAGTCTTTCAGGTAGGATTTCCCATACCACTTATGTGCCCATCAATTAGATCATTTAATAGCTTAAGGTTTTTGGTTGAAATGCCTATTGACATGGAATGAGACCTATGATATGACTTTGGTCCTTTGTGCTCAATCTCTATTAAAATCAAGTTTAAGCATAAGGTATAGTAGGCATGTGCTGTGTTTTCACTTCAAGCCCAACAGTACTACTTTATGGAAAGGAGATTTAGAGATTATAACTATAGGAATTCAGCGTGTAATTCTCACTAAACTTGTTATTTTTTTTAGATGGAAGCAATATTACATTTATAGAAGATAAAAGTCTCAAGTAACCGAGTTCTCACTGAACTTGTGTTATTGTGTGCTGTCAGGAATTTGTGGTCCTATGAAGCAACTCTTGGAGCAGAATGCTCAAGCTTTTTGTCAAATAACTGCCAATTTATCTACTTACAAGGTATTTTAACTTCAATTTTCATTGGGGCTCGTTTGCAGGTCTTTAAATACTGGTGCTAATGATGGATTATAAACTACTTGTTATAAATAGAAAGAAGTATTTTGTTCACATGATGTTGGTTATATGTGATTTGTGTTCCTGGACTTCTGTTTCAATGCGGTTTAAGTTTATTTCTGGAATGCTTTTAAGTTGTCTTTTCTTGTTTAGTTTACCTAACCAGTAGCAAGTACAATTTTATTGATTATTTTTCTCCTTTTTGATGATTGTCTGAGAGTGTTATATTGAATTCCCATTATCAGTGGTAACCTGGGTTGAGTGGTCGAATAGCCAAAGCCTTAAACCAAAAGTTTCCTTTTGTTTCCAAATAATTAGAATAAAAAAGTGATAATCTTCATTTGGATATGTTGCAACTTTCAACCATTTTCCCCATTCCAGCCTTATTCATGGCTTGTAGAGTGCTTGCCTTAGCTCATTGCTTGGGTGTCTTAACAAGTATCACCTTACTTTAGAATATGGTGTGTGGAAGTATTTCTTTTCAATAGAAAAGTTCAAGAGAAGAGAAAAGTATTATTGTTATGATATTAAATAGACTACTAGTGAGTTAGTTGCTGTAGTTCCTAGAGGAGTCTGTTAGGCCCGTTAAGAGTGGTCCTGACGCGATATATAGGGACTTGGACATCTGTATTTTGGAAAACTTTGTACCGATTGTATCGGAGCAGTTCCATTCCAATGGGAGGGAAATGGAAATGTGGCAGGCTCAAGTTGAAAGGACGGAATTTGAGAAGTTGAAAGTAACTATGCAAGAAATGTGCACAAGATTGAGGGAAGAATTATGCGCAGGCATGAGGGAAATTATGCATGGTGCCATGAGAGAAATGCTTGGACTTGTGAAAGAAATGCAGGATACCATCGAGAAGGTAGCCGCAAAGGTCCATGAGTTGAAGATGGAGAGTGTGAAGGAGTTGTTGGAAGGTGAGACACATGCCATAGTTCTTGAAGAGTGTATGGTCATTAAAGTTCAAGAAGGAAAAAATTGATTATCTATCATCAATCCAAGAAGAGTACTGCAGCGCAAGAAGCTTCAGAAGATGATGACAAATAAGCCAAAAGGAGAGATTCAAGATTTCACTGTGGTTTTGAGACCACCCCAACATGATCACTTGTTTCAATTCTGGGAGAGATTCTGTGTCTTGGATGCATTCTCCTGACAAGCAGAGGCACCAACTCTAGCAGTCTGGCTCTATGCATGTGCTGGCTTCTACACACAAGGAACCCAAGTCATGTTCGTGGCTCATGCTTTCAATTCCCTCCATTGCTGCTTTGTGTAAGGACCTAGAACGTTTTGAAACTTGCGTAGCTTCAGCATAGTGGGCTGTTTGAGGTGAGTGTGAGGCCAAATAATTGAGTCACCTGGACTTCCTTTTTCCTTTGGGCTCTGGGTATTACAAATCCATTGTACAAACAAGAAAAATGCTTGATTCCACTTCCACTTCCATGCTACCAAACATGCCCTAAGAGTAAATAACAATAAGAAAATTATGCATCTACGCTCTGCCTAAATTGAGCATCTTATGCTTATGCACATACCTGCCAGTATTTATTTTCGGTTCATATCAGGCACTTGTATGTGACTTTTTTAGTATTCGTACAAAATATTTGATAATCTTAATTTTGCATCAACTTGTAAGACTGGGTTTGTCCTTATTTCCTTATTTTGTGACATTTATGTTATAAATTTACTCCTTTCCTGAACTCTTTTTGCGCATTCTCATGTTTTCATTAATATAGAACAGTCGTGTTCTTCAAGCCACCCTAGTTAATAGTTATAATGTGATATGGTGCAGTTTAAGGATAACATCGACCTCTTTTGCCGAACAAGGCACAACATTAGTAACATCCTTAATGAGTACGTGATTCTCATCCAATATACCGTTAATATCATGCAAGTTCATTCTCATTCGGACTTGGATTTGAAGTATATTGCTTTGTGAAGTTAATTAACAATTTTTGTGCAGCATGAGAGAGATGCCTGGCATAATGAGCCAAATGCCCCCATTGCCTGTTTCCATCAATGAGGATCTTGTGAGTCGTATATTATCTAATAAAACTTAGGTGAGTTCCTGTTTATTTTATCACATATTTGGTCCTCTTTTTCTGTGGGCGTACATTGTGCTCCGTCTCCGCGTGTGTTGTGCGCAAGCACATGCTCCTAATTAAACTCATTGCCCATGAGCAAATGGGCTCGAAATATAAAAATAAGACAACGAAAAAGAAAAGAAAATGCAGTTTACTTATGACATTCTTCTTGCTGATCAATCATCATAATATAGTTCAATTTCTTATATTTCACCTGATATTCTCATTCTCTGCTAACTGGCACTGAAATTTTGGAATCTAAGTTAATTTTGGTTTAAACTTGGGTGTTCAGAACGAAGAAAATTTGTTAAGAAAAGACAATGATCTTCTGTCACGATGTATGCTTATTTTTGATAAATTGTCAATGTGCATGCTGTAGACAGTGTAGTAAAAGATATCAATAATTGCTGATGATTGTTATTAGGTTCACCATTTTCTTTGTCTCCTGGACCTGTTGTGTAGCTAATTCATTTTTGAACCAAAAATTGGAGCCTTGATGTGTAAAAAATTCTTTTATCCCATAATGTTTTGTTAATCCTAATTCGCATCCTCATCTCTGATTTTTTTTTTTTTAAAAAAAGATCATTTTCTGGTATTTTCTCAATATGCTGTCAATTACCCAGTTGTTGATCAATGGGATCATTGAGATTGAGCAATACGGGAATGTTGTTCATCCTCTTGTTTCCATCATATAATCTGGGATTATTGAGGTTTTGAATTTAGAATTATTTTAGTTTATTTCCTTCTGCTTGGATTGGGGGGAAAAGGGTCACAGAGCATCTATTCAGGCCGTCAAATTTTGTGACTCGTTCTTAAAATGACTTCTATAACAATTGAGATACATGCATTTTTGGCTGCCAGCATTGTGCTCTTGTTATTTTGATTATATGAAAGCCATGTTCTTTACGGCCATACTTGTAAATGAAAGTACATAAAATGACACTTGAAAAATTGATTTGTTTGTGTTACCAATTTAAGAGGGTAAGTTGCCGACTCCATCAAGATTGCGATTTGCAAGATAGCAACCCCGAAGCGCACCATCGGTTTAGAAGTTCATTCTCATGTGGAAGTCTAATCTGCAGATTTTTGGGTGCTGGCTGCATGCATGCGGGTTGAGGAGCCTTGGGCATAACTGATATCTGCACAACTTCATGGTTTTGCCAGGGTTTTTAATCTTTGATCCAACTGCTTCCTGGTTCTATTTATTGTCTAAATGGAAACTTGTACTCCGTTTGTATAAATAAAAATATTTTCTTTCAATTAAAGTAGGAAAGCCATTATTGTAATAATGCTCTGAGCTGAATGCACCTTCATTGGTTTCAAAGTATTGGCATTTGAGTGATGCCGTAGGAACTGTAGATGTGTCATTGTTTTCACTGGATTTCTTTAGCTTGCACAATGATTTGAGTTTAATGGTAAATAGCCGTTTTGCAGAAAGCAGTTTGTTATTCGCATTATTTGTCACTTTTTCGTGAGGGGATGTTTGATCTACATTGCCTTATCTGTCTACTCTACGTTTTCAGTCGGATCAAATGAGGGCGTACAAACACCTTGCAATCATGGCACTGACCGGAGATTCATTCTTGTTTGTCTTAAATTCTTTTCTATTTTGTTTGTCTTAAATTCTTAATACTCTCTTTGAAAACGCAACTCATAGCAACAGATGTTTACAATATGGTCCTATGGTAAATCAATAAAATGTTAAAATAATGTGATGAGTATAACCTAAAAACAGAGTTTATTCTAAAAGATAAGTTTATTAGGATAGAGAATTTTTTGAACTTATAAATTTCATTTCACTTGTGAGATTTTTAATATGGGATTCTTAATATTGACATCCCCAACAGCTTCAAATTACTGTACTTCACTCTTTGTGAAAATTGGGTTCTCAATGAAAGCATCAATGTAATGAGCATAAGTTAATTCTAAGAGAGTAGACTATTAAAAGGAAAAACCTATTGAACTTATAAATTCTATTTCACTTATGGCTCCCAATGTGAGACTCAACAAATAATTTGGTGGCTAATAGGTCATTAAGAAATTTAGAGTTATTATATAATTAGAGTAGATTCATTTTGACATTTACTCGTTGAAAATAAAATAAATCTTAAATTAGCACTTTAAAGTTACAGGTGTTCTGACATCTTTCCAGTACGCAAAGTGGCTGAGAGATGAACACACGGATCGCCTTATCAAGAATAATTAATTAATGGGGCCAAGCACAAGGCAAAGCAAAATGTCCTAAATTGGTGACGACTGACGAGGGTTATCTTTAATATGCTACTGTTCTAAAAAAAACATTTGAACAAACCAAAAAGAAATTTCTAATCCAACAAATAATAAAATTTCCCTAACGGACCATTGAAACCTCCTCCTTCTAGCCATATAGAATTATAGACCTAATGAAAAGAGAAATGAAATTCACTATTACTAGCCTTAGCCCCAGCCCTGATTGTTCTCTCAGGCCATTGCGGAACCCACGTCCCATGCAGATTTTTTGAGTTCAATTATGATGCTAAAATTTATAATTATGAGGATACAAATTTTAATCACGCAATATAATTAAAAAATTTAAGGTGTAATTTCTCTCTCAATTAAAATTTATCTTCACAATTGCAATTGTTTTTTTATCTTTACACTTCAAATTTAATCTCTAGGGAATGAAAAGGGGAAAGAGGCCTTCAACCTCAACAACATTCTCTAAAAAGTCTGGAAGACAAGTTTATCACCATTAGGATTCATTTGAAGGTTTTTGACAAAAAACAAAATGATTCATCTGAAATAATGGAATGGAACTGAACGGTCATTGATAAAATGAAGTGGAGTCGAATAGAGCAAAATGAAATATTTCATTGTTTTTGAGTTTTATGAGAAGGAATGGTCTGATATAACCATTATTTGGGAGTTATTATAAAATGAATGTAACGAAACTGATCATAACTTTACTTTTAATATTACACTTGTGAGAATAAATTTAAAGGTTTTTTTTTGTTATTTTATATTTTTCATATTATATAACAACTTGGGGAAAATATCCTACTCCTCTTGCAACAACAACAATATAGGGATTTTATTCATAATCACCCCGAGACAATCCAGAGATCACCCTCTTCAATTGATCATGCGAAAATGGAATTTCCGCTTGACCGACACCTCATATGTATACAAACACTGGGTGAATGGTGGCCCCCATCCTCCATTTTCACTGAGTTTTATCTGCTGATCAACATAAAGGCATGAATAGAAATGCTTCTTGCTCTCACTTTGTCCACGTAATAGATGAACATGGTATATAGTGGGTGGAGTTGAAAAAGGTTTTCCTGCATTGATATTTTACCTGAATTGCATAACATTGCTGCTTACGGAGCAATAATGCATGTATAGATCACAACACCCTCCAAATAGGGTGTCCATGGTAGGCCTCAGAGGGGCTACCCAGCTTGAAGAAAGAATGGGCTATATTTTATAGCTTAATGCTCGGCTCTACCCAATAAAAACCCTAACTATTTTGGGCTGACTAAAGTGGGCTTCCATGCCTAAGTGGTGATGCCCTACTTATATTGTGGGATAAAAATCTATAATTATAAAATTTTAAAATAACACCATATTTATATGTCTTCAAGAGTTAAATAATATCAATAATCCACTAAGAATAATATAACAAAAAAATAGTAATTAAAGTCATGAATTCTATTGCATATATAAAAAAACTTTGAAGTCTAAATAGTTTGTAATTGTAATTTTGCATCAATCTCTTCAAAATTAATAAGGATGAAACATTTGAAAAAAATAAAAGAAACAATTATAATTTATAATATAATTATATGATGGCTAGTAAAGTTTAAAAAAAATCAATATAGTTATAAGTTTTAAATGATACAACTTACCTATTTGACTATTTATTTATAAAATGACCCTCTAGTCCACTGTAGACATCAAAAAAGTAAAAAACTAAAAGAACAATTACATTACAAATATGTAATAGAAATTATTAGCAGAGTTACAAGAATATGTCTTTGTGGATTTGATATAAGATATCTGGGACTGACTAAATCTTGTTCCCCTATTTTTATGGTTGGTGTGACTTTTCCAGTGTGACATTGAAAATCATTGTACAAAAGAAATTTCAAATCAGCATATTTCCATCATTCTAATTCCAAACCAATTTGGATAGAAATATAAGAGAAATATCTTGACTTCAATCTTCCTCATAGGATATAACATTGAATTTAATCAATTACACATGCCTCATCTAATTAGCAATTTCAATAAACCTCCGATTAAGCCTAGAAGCATTAATTGTCCTATATTACTTTTGTCTCAATTAATTGCCTACCCGATATTACAACTTTCTTTTAAACCTTTTGACAAACACCTTGTGGGCAACGATAATCAAACAATTTCATCAAACTTACCATCCAATCTCTTATCCCATTGCCACTAAATTCCTCTTCTAAACATTTTATCAAACACTTTAAGTGCATACTAAGACTGAGTCACAAACAACCATCACAATCCATAAATTAAAAACAAACGATCAGCGAGGTGGAAAGAGGAAATCGAAATATGCTACACCATGACACAATAAGGAAGGAGAAAGAAACTTGGCAAACACATACACAACAGCGAGGTGCAAAACAGATAAAGGAGAAAAGGGATTCAAACATACATACACGATTTGAGCATTGGAGAACAGGTTTGAATTTTTCAAACCCACACACAAGGCAGTGTCATTCCGAGAAGAGGAAGAAGCAGAGAAATCAATTAAAGATCGCGCACGTACCGGTGACGGACTGAAGGACGGAAAAAATGAGAGAAAAGGGGAAGGATGACGATGATGAGTGGCACAAGCAGGTCTGAACCAATGAAGACTGACGTGCGCCGAGCAGACAAGAAGAGTTGGAGAAAGGACAATGAAGACTGGAGAGGGTCTCTGGCTACTGCTCACTCACTGCTTAGGGCAAAACAAATAATGTAATATTATATTATAATATATTATTTATATTTTCGGGTAAGGGCAAATGGGCATGTTAACACCCTACTGCACTAGGCGAACTATCTACAGATCAGTTTAAATAAGAGTTTAAAAAGTAATTTAATAATTTTTAAAAATAATTTTTAAAAAAGAGTTTATAATGAAAAATAATTTTAAATAAATAAGTATTTAAATAATTATTTTTAAAAATATTTTTATTATTGATAAATTATAAAAAATAGTATGATTATTAAATATAGGAGAAAGTAAAGATAAGATATGAGAGATGATATAGAAGAAAGATAAGAGAAGATATATGGTGTAAAAAAAAGAGAAATGAGAGATAATGTAAAAAATAAAGGAGAGAGAAGAGATGATATAAAAAAAAGAGAGAGAAGAGATGATATAGAAAAAAAGGAAAGAGAGAGGGTGTAAAAGAAAGAATATAGAGGGTATAAAAATAAGGGTAATATAATAATTGATTAATCCATAAATTCTTTTATTATTCGATAAGATTATCTAATCAGTTTATTTAAAACTTTAGTTTTAAATTATAATTTAGTCCAAAAGCTATTTTGAAGAAATATAACTACTTATTTTAAAAAAATTTTGAATCTAAATTTTATTTAAACCTAAATTTTAAATTTAAAAAGAAACTGAACACACTATTTTCTATTTGACCATTTTTTCCTAGTTTGGGTAGTATTTTTTCCCCCGCAGATTTGGATGAGCTCACCGACAACAATAGACTTAAATGTATACCCCTATATCATATTGTGGAAGGAATTTTTAATTTTATACTATTTTTCTATTTTTGAGAGCACAAATATCTCTAAAATGATCTAATAAAATCTTATATTCTTAAATTAATTATATGTTATATGTTATAGCATTATTAAACTAACTCTATTATATATAGTATGGAAGGAAGTTTTGCTTCTGCCCAAATTCAATTTAATATTTTTCTTCATTATGCTAAACTCAAAGATACCGAAACAAAAGATCAATATTACCCTTATGCTGCTTCAAAACCAACTCATAAATCTCCATAATCCTCAACACCCTGTAGTTCAATTATTGATGAAACAATCACTCTCAACAGCATAACCTTCAATTCTCTGAATTTGGGAATACTTGGTCTCAACTAAGTGACTCTTATGGACTCTCTTCAAGATTAGATCAATCACAAGTCAGTAATTTGTTCGCCGGTAGAATCAGGTGCTGGGTGGAAGCAACTGGGAATGGCTTATGAAAATAATCATCTCCACCTTCTAATTGCTCATCATCCAAATTCGACGGGAAGTATTCGTAATCGCTCGCCACTTCAAATTAATTAAACAGAATGGGGAAAAGAAGAATAAGAAGAAGCACAGTTCAGACAGATCACAGCTTCAGCTTCATCAAGTCCATCCTGCATGTGAAGCTACACTCTTGGTCGAAATCCGCAGAAAGGGATGGAAAAGAAGGGAGAAGGATATGGAGGAAGAGTTATATGTGATATATTTATTATAATATAATCTATATAAATATTAATTAGGATAATTAATAAATATTTTTTAGTGTAATCCGTAGTTATTGTACACAATATAAGGTGGGTTGTTGATTCAGTTTATTAAAATTAATTTTTTGATAATAGAGATTAACCATTCAGTTTTACATAGTGCGATATTTTTTAAGTCACATAGCGATAGCCTATTTTCTTAACTCACTCTTAAAAGTTTTCCATTAGTGACGGCAGTACACAAGTTGCTAATATTGTATTTAACTACGAGCTAGAAGAACATGTTATTTATCTAATAGTATTTCTTGATTGATAGGTATCTGGTTTGAGTTCTAGTTTTTCTCAGCTCAATTAAGCATATAACGAGAGGTAACTTTAAATCTTCCACTACATCACATATATGTTTTATATTTATATATTTTATAATATGGATTGATTATATTTTGTTTGAGATATTTATATTCTAACATGTAGCATCAGAGTCTTGTTTGAGATCCCTATTATCTTTTTTGTTGATATGTAATCCTCATGAATAGCAATATGAGATAGAATATAGTATACAGAGATATTTACCTATAGGCAAAGATAACTTATAGCTATACATTTAATTATAAATGATAGTTCAAATTTATATGTGATTAATAAATGCGTGCAATAAATTCAATAAATAAGAATGCTGTGGTTACTTCTCAAAAAATTGCACGCTACCCACAAATATCATTCATGTGCATTGAAAATCAAAATATACACAACTTAATGAAGTATTTAATTTTTTCCTAATTAAATACACAATTATGAGATATCTACCTATGGGTAAAGATAAATCATAACTATACATTTAATTATAATTGATATTTTAAATCCATATGTGATTAATTAATGTATGTAACAAGAAATAAATAAAGATGCTGTGGTTATTCCTCACAAAATTGCATGCTAATCACAAATATCATTAACGTGCATATAAATCTAAATATGCACAATATAAGGGAACATTTAATAAATTAATTTAATCAACAAATGTGACTAAATAATTTAATTTAAATTCTCCCACTATTTCATGCACCCAAAAAAATGTTTAATAAATTAATCATATATGGATTTGAAATATTATTTGTAATTAAATGTATAACTATGATTTATTTTTGCCCACATATAGATATCTCATAATTGTATATTTAATTAGGGTGTGATAGAATAACCTTGTTATTTTCTAAGTAACCCACATGTATTAAAAAATTATGAATGCATTCTAATTCTATCATTTGAGATAAATACATGCTATGCTAATGTCTTTGACCACATGTAGACATTGGTAATACTTATTTATATTGATTGCATGCCACATTTGAGCTAAGCATGCATACATGGCACAGTGACTTGTGATTGCTTCAAATTATAACTCGTGAGCATGTTTGTATGTTTATCTGTTATATTTTACAGATCCAATTGTTGCCCTTATGGTTATAGTTGTTGTAAGTAACAAAACAATCTTATATGACATCATTAATTATATTGATTGGAGAGATAGTGTTTTGTTGCAGCTTAATTTCTTGGACTTAGATTATGCTTTGACGTATGATAAACCTCTGAAACCTGATGATGCCTCCGATAACAGAGAGGCAAAGGAAATGTATAATATATGGGAGCGGAGTAACCGCTTATCTCTTTTACTTATACAACAAAGGATCACTAGAAGCATTAGGGGTGCATTCCCTAAGTGCGACACAGTCAAATGATACCTAAAAGCTTTAGATAAGCAATTTAAACTAACAGACGAGCAGATGAGTGGTGACATTATGTCTGAACTATGTGCTGTGAGGCTTACAGGTATTGGCTGTATGAGACAATATATAACGAAGATGAGATGCATGTTTTCATCGTGTGTTACTTTTGAATCTAATTTTTCTAGCGTTAATGATGACACTTGGTAGATTGACACTAGTTCAATAATCCACATTTTGAGTACCATGCAGAGCTTTTTGTCAAGCATGTCTCCACATTCTAATGAGAAAATTGTCTTTTCAGGCAGTGGGATAGGAGATCCTGTGAAAACTGTTGGAACTTTTCGCATAAAATTTTCAAATAATCATGTTTTAGAACTTTATAATATTTTTTATGTTACCTCTTACAAAAGGAATTTGATTTCTATCTCAAAGTTCATTCCATTTGATTTTCATCTAATTTTTTCTAAAAAACTTATGACTTTGACAAAGGATTATGTTTTGATTGTGAACTTAGTTATGATCGATGGTTTATTTAAAATTGTTTTTGATTTGCCTAAATCTTTTTCTATTTCAGGTGGTACTAAGAGAAGTGTCATCGATGAGAATTTTTATAGCGTGTGGCATAGGAGATTGGGTCATATCTCTATTGACAAAATCAAAAGATTAAATAAAGACAGAATTATTCATCTTTAAACCATTCAAAATTTGATTCTTGTGGCATAGGAGATTAGGTCATATCTCTATTGATAGAATCAAAATGTTAAATAAAGACATAATTATTCATCTTTAAACCATTCAAAATTTGATTCTTGTGTAAATTGCATAAGGAGAAAGTAGATCAATATATCACATAAAGGGGGTAAGAGAAGTTTTGAATTGTTAGAAATTATACACACGGATATTTATTGCCCTAATTTGACTGCACATGGTCAAAAATACTTTATCACCTTTATTGATGATTATTAACAATACATGTATGTCTACATGACTTATAATAAAAGTGAGGCACTAAATAGGGGTGTGCATGGGTAGGGCTGGGTAGGGCAGCCCCCTGCCCGGTGCCCTGCCCAAAAAATATATGGGCTGCATTTTGCAGCCCGATGCCTGGCCCTGCCCGGTAAAAGCCCTAACAATTTTGGGCAGGGCATGAGTGGGCAGGGCATGAGCGGGCTGGGCATGGGCGGGCTGGGCATGCCCAAGTCGTGATATCATGCTCATGTTGTGAAAAAAATTTATAATTATGAATTTCTAAAATAATATCATATTCAAGTGTCTTTAAGAGTTAAATAATATCTATAATTCACTAAGAATAAGAGAACAGAGATAATAATTAAAATCTTGAGATCCATTGCATATAAAAAATAAGCGTTGAAATCTAAATAGTTTGTAATTATAACTTTGTATCAATCTCCCTAATATTGATAAAGATAAAGCATCTAAAAAAATAAAATAAATAATTATAATTTGTAATGTAATCATATGATAATTAACAAAGTTAAAAAAAAGAAAAAATTAGTATAGTTATAAATATTAAAAGATACAACTTACCTACTTATATTTCTAAAATTACCTTATAGTCACTAGTAGCTATCATATTCTCCCTTTTAAGATAGAGAAAAAATAAAAAAAAATAAAAGAAGGGGTGCTCATGGGCAGGACAGGGCAGGGCAGTCCCTATGCCCGGTGCCCAACCCGAAAAATGCATGGGCTGTATTTTGCAACCCGATGCCCGGCCCTGCCCGATAAAAATTGGGCTAGGCAGGGCATTTTTCTTGCGGGCTGGGCAGGGCATAGCGGGCCATGGGCATTATGCACAGCCCTAGCACTAGATACTTTCAATGAATATAAAGTAGAAGTAAAAAAATAGATTGGGAAGCCAATAAAAATCGTGAGATCAGACCGATATGGTGAGTATTATGGCATATACACTAGTTAAGAATAAGCGCTAGGTCTATTTGCTAATTTTCTTCGAGAGCAAGGTATAGTAGCTCAATGTACTATGCTTGGATCACCTGATATGGATGATGTAGCTGAAAGAAGAAATATGGCCTTGCTAGATATGATTAGGAGTATGATGAGTGTCTCTAAATTACCGTCTTCCCTGTAGAAAGAAGCACTCTAGACAGCTATATACATATTAAATAGGGTTCTAATAAACGTAGTGTCTAAGACACACTTTGAAATATGAAAATGATGGAAACCCAATTTAAATCATTTCAAGGTATGGGGTTATCCTGCTGAAGTAAGAGTGTATAATTTACAGGAGAAGAAGTTAGATCCTAAAACCATTAGAGCTTATTTTGTAGGCTATACGGAAATGTCTAAGGGTTCTAAGTTTTATTATCCTCCATATTCTAAAATGTTTGTAGAGTCTAGAAATGTCAAGTTTTTTAGAATGATATGATTAGTGGGAGTGATTGTCCATTAGATGATCACATAGAGCGAACTATTGATATCATTAATGAGGAGACATCAATAGTTAATGATCATCCCACCATTGGGATTGATATTGGACGTGATGTAGACCCTGTGGCTCAAGTTGACGATGCTGAATAAGATAAACACATACCAGATGATCAACCTATCACACAAGTGGAACCACCATAAAATATGATAGTGGATGTCCTTATTCAACAACCTGGAGCAACCTAGGATATTGAATTAAGGAGGTCAATTAGAAAAAGAATGCCAACATTATCTGATGACTATGTAATATATTCTGCTGAGGTTGAATGTGATGTAAGTGTTGAGAATGATCCTTTAATGTTCACTCAATATGTGAAGAGTGCAAACTCTAAGTTGTGGTATGATGCTATAATTAATGAAATGAATTACATAACAAACAACCATATTTGGGAACTTGTAGAGTGCCTAGTGAGTCTAAAGTCATTGGCTGTAAATGTGTTTACAAAATCAAGAGACACTCATAAGGTAACATCGATAGATACAAGATTAGGTTGGTTGCTAAGAGTTTTACTCAAGTGGAAGGAATCAATTACAGTGAATTTTTTTTACCTGTATCTAAGAAAGATTCATTCTGTATCATTATGGCATTGATTGCCCATTTTGATCTGGAGTTACACCAGATGAATGTAAAGACTACTTTCCTCAATAATGAATAACAAGAAGAAGTCAATATGAAACAACTTGAGAGATTTGTTGCAAAAGGTAAAGAACAATAGGTATGAAAGCTAAATAAATCAATATATAGTCTGAAACAGGCTTCACGATAGTGGTAATTGAAGTTCCATGAAGTGATCATGTCATTTGGTTTTGTTAAAAACATCATGGATGACTGTATATACCACAAGATTAGTGGGAGTATGATCATATTTTTTATTTTGTATGTGGATGACATATTACTTGCTACCAATGATCTGTGACTATTGCGTAAGGTAAAGCAGTTTCTGTTTAAGAGTTTTGATATGAAAGATATATGTGAGGCTTCTTATGTCATTGGCATAAAAATCTATAGAGATAGAACCCAATATCTTGTAGGCTTGTTTCAAAAGGCTTATGTTGTCAAAATTCTTGAACTATTCAGAATTCATAACTATTCATCTAATGTGGCTCCTATTGAAAAGGGAGATAAGTTCAATCTAAGTCAATGTCTTGAAACTGAGCTTGATAGAAAACAGATAAAAATGGTCTCATATGCCTTAGCGGTGAGAAACTTGATGTATGCACAGAGTTGTACAAGACCTGAAATTGCTTTTACTGTGGGTATGTTGGGAATGTACCAAAGTAATCATGGGGAATCACATTGGACAGCTGCAAAAAAGGTGTTTAGTTATCTACAAGGCACTAAACACTACATGCTCACATATAGGAGAACAAATAATTTGGATATAATTGGATACTCAGATTCATATATTGGAGGATGCGTAGACAAGAATAAGTCTACATCTGGTTACATCTTCCTATTAGTAGAAGGAGTTATATCCTGGAGAAGCTTTAAGCAAACTCAAACAGCTTCTTCTACCAGTGATGTTGAGTACATTGCGTGTTTTGAAGCAATTTCACAAGCTATCTAGATAAAGAATTTTATTGTTGGGTTTAAGATTATGGATTCAGTCTCTAAGCCAATAAGAATATAATGTGATAACGCAGCTACAGTGGTCATAGTGAATACCAAAAGGAATACAAGTCAAAGTAAATTTATCGAACTTAAATTCCTTTGCTTGAGAGAAAGAGTTCAATATGATCAAGTTTATGTTGAACACATCAGTATATTAGATATGTTGGCTGATCTTTTAACGAAAGGATTGGAGCTGAACATTTTTGTCACACATGTATCTCATATGGGATTTCGTCCTTCTTTTGATTAGTGGATGTATGAGCAATGAAATCATATTTTATGGTTTATCATTTCAAATTGTGATTGTATACATTTGTGTTATTGAAATTGATAAACATTGAGACATGAACTGATGAACATTGAGTTCATATATAATGTAATACCCATTAAGTGATGGTACTACCTGTAATATATGGAAGGTAATACTTGATAAAAATGGGACTTATCGCTATGATTCTTGTAGCATAACATTAGTTTACTTAGACAAGACAATGATATTGAGTATACGGGCCAAGTGGGAGAATGTGATATATTTATTATAATATAACCTATTTAGATATTAATTAGGATAATTAATAAATATTTCTGAGTATGGCCTGTAGTCATTAGGTAATTTATTAATGTTAATTTTTTTTATAGTGAAGATTAGCCATTCAGTTTTATATTATGCGATATTTTTTTAGTCCTAGAGCGATAACCTAGTTTCTTAGTTAACTCTCGAAGGTTTCTCACTGGTGAAGACAGTACATAAGTTGCTATTCACTATGCCTAATCACCAGCTGAAAGAATTTGTTGTTTATTTAACAATATTCTTTGACTGACAAGTATTTGATTTGAGTTTTAATTATTCTTAGATCAATCAAATATATGACGAGAGGTAACTTTAAATCTTCTATTACATCTCATATATGCTTTATATTTATATATGTTGTGCATCTCATATTGATTGAAATTGAACAGGTAGAATTTATGGCTACTGAGAGATGAGGAGAAAACAACGGCTAGAGGATCTGGAATATGATACTTTTTTATGGTAGAGATTAGATTATTAGATAAATAGAATACCTAACTTACAACACTAGTGAAAGAAAAAGCAAGGCTGATTTATCAAAAGGCTCAAGCGGTAAAATAAATTATCAAAATTCTATTAAAATCTTTTATGGTGGAAAGAATTTATCAAAATCTTATACTTTGTGAGTAACTTGTTCTTTTGGGGAGAACAACTCCCAATCTATTACTTCTCCTCCTATCACATCAACTTATTTATTATATATATTTTTTAAATATTATAACTATTTTTTTAATTTCTTCTTTTTATTTTTATTTAATTATTATTGAAATATAATTAATAATAGTAATCTAAAAAGTAGATAAATATAAAAAATATATTTTATATTTATGATTAAAATTAATTTTTTTAATTAAATTTTATATTAAGATTAGAGAAATATTTATTTATTTTTAATAAAAGAAGTGAACTCGTTCATGGTGAGAACGAGCTCACCTTTTTGCCACACTGGTCCGTGGGAGTGAAGGGCAAATGTGAGAGAGGGAAGAGGTGAATATGAGAAAGGACTAAATGAGCATGAAATCTGAATAGAAAATGGACATTGGGTCTTTCTTGATGACCAGGGTAAGCAATAGTTTCATGCTTACGCTGTCCTCAGTTTTCTATTTCCAACTAAAATCAATATAAAATCTAAAGTTACCAATTAATATGTGATGTTAAAATCCAACTTAAGTTAACTGTAAATTAATCTTCAGTCAGGCCAATTAAGAGTCTTACAATTGATCACATTGAATTTTTTTTTTCTTTTTGATTGGTCTTGAAAGAACATCGTTTTAGGTTAAAAAAAACTCAAACCCTTGTAATTTCATGGGGTCTTGAATCGGATCTCTACATTTTTTCCCTTTTCATAAAGTTTTTTTTTTTTTTAAGTTTATTATGTAGCTTTGTTAGTTCCTACTATTTAAAACCGTTAACTAAAGGTTAACTATGTTAAGGAAACTATTAGTGGAGCTAGAAAAATTAAAGCGACAGTGAAAATAATTGTTTTTTATTCTCTTCCTCTCCCTTGGACAAATGATGTGGCACTCCTAATTCACACTGGAATTTCTCATTTTAACACGATTAGTGCTTATTTAACGGTTTTAGACATTAACAATTCACGGAGATAACGGAATAAATTTCAAGAAAACTATCAAGAATCGGGGACATGTCCCCTTGAAAACATAAAGTTCATTATATTTTTTACTTTGTTTTATTTACATGTGAAGTAATTTATATTTTATTTAAATTTTACTCATTTCAAAGTTATATCTATATTTTTTATATTTTAATTTAATTTATTATTTTAATAATAATTGTATATACTCGATTTGAATCAGAGCATAGTATGTGGGTAGTTCAATGGTTAACAAAAGGAAAAATTCGGGGAAAGACTCATATTAAAAATTTTATTAATAAAAAAATCTAATACATTTTATATACAAAAAATATTAATATCATGTAAGTTTTATAATCACAAAATAGTGATAGTCATTCTCATTGATTTTGTTGGAAAATTTCCTAATTTTCTTTTATTACAATATTTCTATTATTTTTAATATAAAAATTAATTAATTTTTTAAATAAATTAAAAAATTATATAAATAAATTAATTATAATTAAATTTAACTTTTAAAATAAATTTATATTATATATCTTCTTGTCTATATAAATTAATTAATTATTTTTATATTAATTATAATTAATTAATTTAATTATATTAATTTATCAAAAAATTAGCAAAATCTTATAATTACGACAGACATTGATCTAACAAACCCAACCAATTTTCTCTCTCTGCAGTCTGCGCACACGTGAGCCCCGTCTCCTTCCTTCTTCTCGCTCTGCTTTTTAACTCGCCTTCCCTTCTCTCCCACTTACTTCACCCTCCATCACCATTCAGATCTTCTCATTTCTCTTCCTTTCCCATCTTGGTCAGATGATGAGATGGGGAGAGAAGCAAGAACGAGTTCCTCACAACTATAGCATTTTGGTAAATCTGCCGGAAAAGCAGTACATCCACCACAGCATCAAGTAAGGCTACTCTACAGGTTGCTATTCGAAAGGTAACTATCTCTCTCCTCCCCTCTCCGATTAGGAGTTGTTAGGGCTTTGATTGGAGCTCTCCCCCTTAATTTCTCTTAAGATGGAAGTTTTTTCTTCTTAACTTGATACTGATTTGGGTTTGTGGGTTTTAACTTCAGACTTGTTTAGATTCCCCTCCGTTTCCTTGCTCATAGAAGGATGCAGCGGTTTTATTTGGTAATTATGGGGCCTATTTTTGTTCTGAGCAACATTCGCTGAATCGCTCTGGCAGCTTTACGTCTCTAAATCTTGGCGGGTCCTCTTGGAACTATTCAAATTATCCTAATCTTAGACGGGTACCCCAGAAGTTGTGAATTTGGGCAGACTTAACTATTGGTCTTCTTTGTCCCTTTGAAATATGCTTGTTGCTTCAGTGACGAAGTAACACCGCAGTTTTTGGTTTCTTGGAATTGCTTTTTAGCGTATGTGATTTGAGTTTGTTGCTTTACGTCTCTAACTTGTTTGTTGCTTTGAAATCTGAGCCATTCATCTGTTTGACCTGCCCTGTCAGAATCACTGTTACGAGTACAAGAGAGAAAACGAGACATTGCGACGAATGCTTGATTCTCATTTTGTTGATTGGTGTCTGAGTTTGAAAATGGCTGTGAGTAATCCTTAATTAACCCTGATTACCAGCTTAATCGGGCTTCATTTTATTCCATATGAGTTTGAACATGACAAGTAATCCTTACTCTTAGCCTTAATTAGTCATTAATACAGCCTGTAGATGCGCATGTTTTTTATGAATTTCCATTAGTTCTGTACGTTGAAGTAATTATATATCTCACAATATTACTGATCTGGGTTCTGCAGGCCGGTTGAGTTAGAAGAAGATCAACAAGGATCTCACAATATTCTTACTATGCATTTGCGTTGAAGGATTCCCCCTTTGTCTCCTCATGGCAATCAAATCAAGGCAAAGCTTTTGCTAATGATATTGCTTTCAAACACCCATTCCCTCTTTGCATTATCGGTTTCTTGGGCCTTTTTGTGATGAAATTTGTGGTGACAAGGTTTTGTGTGTTGTTCGTAATTGTTATCTCTGTACTCTCTCTCCAACCTGTTAGATCAATATATGACGACGCCCAAGCACTTTTAGCGCTCAAATCCTCTGTTGATATTCAAAATACACTTCCATGGCCACCAGGAAGCAAAAATCTTTGTGACTGGGAAGGAGTAAGAGATTGCTTCAAGGGAAGAGTCCGAAAGCTAGTGCTGGAGAACTTGAACTTAACAGGTAATTTGGACCCAAAGATCTTGAACCGATTGGATCAAATTCGAGTACTTAGTTTCAAGAGCAATTCACTGTCTGGCCTAATCCCGGACCTCTCAGCCCTAGTCAATCTCAAGTCCATATATCTCAATGACAACAAGTTCTCCGGTGACTTCCCTGCCTTCATCTCCAATCTCCATCGCGTCAAAGTCATAGTTCTATCTAGCAATCAACTCTCTGGCAGTATCCCATCGTCGCTGCTCAAACTCCAGCATCTTTACCTGCTTTACTTGCAGGATAACATGTTCATAGGACCCATCCCAGGTCTCGACCAAAGCAGTCTCCGATACCTAAACGTCTCCAACAACCAACTTTCTGGCAAGATCCCGGTGAGCCCAGCATTGACCCGTTTCAATGAGTCGTCATTTTTGGGGAACCCGAGCTTATGTGGGGAACAAATCCACAAGGCATGTGAAATGCCTCCGTCGGTAAGTCCAAGTTATTCATTGGTGCCAGGGAGGAGTGAGCCAAGGTCGTCGTCATTTAGTCGGAAGAAATTGATAAAGATATTAGGAGGGACCATCGGAGGCTTCGTGGTTCTTGTGATATGCTTGGTTGTAATATGTATGATGTGTAGGAAGGGCAGAGAAGAGAAGGGTGCAAGACGCAAGAAGAAAGGAGGAGGAGAAGGGGGAGGAACAGAGACAGAAACAGGAACGAGAGGGGAAAGTGGTAGAGGAGGTAATAATGGGGCAAAAGAAGGGGGGTTTTCATGGGAAGATGAGGGACTAGGGAAATTGGTGTTCTGTGGAGCAGGGGATAGTTATAGATTGGAGGATTTACTGAAGGCTTCGGCTGAGACATTAGGGAGGGGTAGTATGGGAAGTACATACAAGGCAGTGATGGAGTCAGGATTTATATTGACAGTGAAGAGGTTGAAAGATGCGAGGTATCTTGGCATGAAGGATTTCACAGCACACATGGAGCTGCTAGGCAAGCTTAGGCACCCTAATTTGGTCCCACTTCGGGCTTATTTTCAGGCTAAGGAGGAACGCCTTCTTGTTTATGATTACTTCCCCAATGGCAGCCTCTTCTCGCTCGTCCATGGTAAGTAATTCTCTACTCTTCTTTTTCTATATTCATTCCTTCCTTGTTCATTAGGTGCTTAAATCATATAACTATTATTTATTTTGTTTAGTATTGACCATGCAAAGATGTGCTAACAAGGACCTAAAATCTTTAAGATTATATCCATGCTGCAAATCTATCCCTCTCATACAAATTTAGTTATATAATAATAACATATGGTGATGCTTTCCCTGTCAAATTGTATGATGTTGATTGATTTTCAGACTTTATTTAAAGGCGTAGTCCCCCCCTGACAACTCATTTATGAGTTTGAGACCCACGTCATTGTTGTTGCCCCACTTTGCCATATTCCTAAAACAAACAAAGGTGTCCTTGCTAGAGTACTATTTCATATTTAGTCATTCTCATTGCCATTCGTTGGATGGTAAACTTCGAACTTCTTCAAATTGATCAAAATTTTCCGAGCTGATCAAACCTTCAGGCGTCAATATACCAAAAAATTTTGAAGGACGCATGTTCCACCCAATTCATTGGTCTTCTCCCCCCTTCCCTTCATAGGAGATAGTAGATGGCACTTGAGCCACGTGAACGGTTGCATTGTTTTTTGAACCTGTAGTGATGTGTTTGAAATGATAGAAACCCAATCATCGATATCGTTTTTCCTACTAATTGACAGCTAAGCAATGGATCGGCGGAACCCATTGTCATTCTTTCAGCTTGCAGAGTTTCGAATTACATTATGTTCTAAAGGTTTTGACCTCATGTCATTAGAGAGTATATTAACTTAAAAGGCATTAGGTTGATAATTAAGTTTATCAATATCTCGGGCACAAACACACATTGCTGTCACCCTTTTTATTGTCAAATGACATTTTGATGCTGTTCTTGATATTCACGTGACATTTGAGTTGGGTTTGAAATAATCAGAAATATAAATCTAACATACGGCATTCAAAGGGAAGCATACGCGGTATTAGGATGGAATGCTTAAATCTTTATGCAGTACAACTTTTACAAACATATATAATTCAAATCAAGGTTAATGCTTGGTATAGGAAGCTAGCATCCTCAACTATGTTGTAATGAATGAGTATGATAATTCAGGATCAAAAACTAGTTGTGGGGGGAAGCCTCTTCATTGGACATCATGCCTCAAGATTGCTGAAGACTTAGCAACTGGGCTTGTGTACATCCACCAGAACCCTGGCTTAACCCATGGGAACCTGAAATCTTCCAATGTGTTGTTAGGTTTGGACTTTGAGTCGTGTCTTACAGATTATGGCCTCCAAGTGTTGCTTAATCCAGATTCACTTGAAGAACCTAGCGCCACCACTTTATTTTATAGAGCACCGGAGTGCCGTAGCATCCGAAGGCCGCCCACTCAGCAAGCTGATGTATACAGCTTTGGGGTACTTCTGCTGGAGCTTTTAACCGGGAAAACACCCTTCCAAGACCTTGTTCTGGAACATGGTTCGGATATACCTAAGTGGGTTCGGTCCGTGCGGGAAGAAGAGACAGAGTCCGGGTCCGGGGATGACCCTGCTTCAGGGAATGATGCCTCAGAAGAGAAGCTTCAAGCTCTTTTGAACATTGCCATGGCGTGTTTTTCGCTGGTACCAGAAAACAGACCAACAATGAGAGAAGTTTTAAAGATGATAAGAGATTCAAGAGTGGAGGCCCAAGTGTCATCAAATAGTAGCGATCATTCTCCCGGCAGATGGTCAGATACTGTGCAAAGCTTGCCTCGGGAAGAGCATCTGAGCATTTGAATTGAGTTGAGACAGCGTTTGCTTAATTTAATTGTATCTGTCTGATTTACATTCTTTTTTCTTATTGAGTGAGCAGATGATTTCATTAATTTGTAGAGGCAAAGATTTATAATGGACAAAGATTGTGGAACATTGTTTCTCCCGGCCTCCTCCTCGTGAAGCGTCAAAGATTTTTCATGGATCATTACTCGCCGGCTTTTCACGATTTGAATAGGCATCCAATTGTGGGGGTTAACGTTGGAATAGCCGTTCTCGGTTATTTTATTACCACTTTTTACTTCAAAGTTTTCACTTTCTTTGATTCTCAATTTTTTCCTCCTTTGAATTTGATGTTGCACTGTATCAATGATTTCTTGTAACTTAATAGGCGGGCAACAATATAATGTAAAATTAGTCCACTTTCTGGCAGATATGAATGAGCGAATCATTTGTTTTTCAAGCAATGTGTAATTTTTTAAGTGTCTAGTGTGATTGTTATGATTTCTAACTATATTTGAGAAGTGAATAATAGTTACCACCACTCATTGAAAATTGATGCTTCTCGACGGAAAGAAGGTTGACATTTCTGGTTATAAATAAAAATCCAATGTAGGTAATAATTTACATTATGAACAATGAGGTTATAGCTTATAATGCCATATAAAATGTTAATATACTCTCTCTGTCCCAAAATCCAAGTCACATTCTAGAAGATCCGGGGTGCTCAATGTAAGCTACTTTATAAAATGCAGCGAGTATTAAATGTTATTTTTCTCAAATTTAACCCTATTTATGATATATATTATAAGATGTATCATTAATATGAGAATATGATTAATTTTATAAAGCGTAGGTAATTTTTGAAAAGTTTAAGATGCTTAAATAATTTTAACAAAATCTTATTAAAAAAAGTTTTTATATAATGGACGAAGTACCTCCTTCATTTTCCTATAATAGTAAGCAACAATTTAATAAAAAGGAAATTTTTATAGATCATATTCCTTTTTTTTTTGTCAAAAAGATCATATTCCTTATTAAAATTAAGTAAAACAACTAGTAATGGTGATTAGGTTAAGTGGAATGACTTAATTTTTCTTAAGCAATGTTGAGATTCAAATATTATGGATAGGACAAAAAATCTCATTGAAAAATTATCTCTAATTAGACATGAAAGTACTTAAATTTGATTTAGTATTTGATATTAAATATTTGTATTAGAAAAAGGTAGAATGTGGTCTTAGCATGAAAACATGGTTTATGAATAATGCAACAAAGGTTTTATATAATGTACAAACAAATTAAAAGACATCTAAAAACTTTGATTTGATTCATGGGATTAACATATACCGTTTAATAGACTTACTGGAGGATACGCAACTGTCACGAAAGACACAAACAAGTTGTTTATTTTTGAAGATTATAGTTAAACCAAAATCAAATTTGAACTGACCATTTGATAACGCAAAAATGGAATTTCCACTTGACCGACACCTCATATATATACACATACAAACACTGGGTGAAAGGACGCCCTCATCCTCCACTTTTACGTTTGAATTTTTCTCCTGATTAACATAAAGACATGAATAGAAAAGCACCTTGCTCTCTCTTTCTCCACTAATAGATGAACATGGTATATAGTGGGTGGAGTTGAAAAAGGTTTTCATGACTGAATTGCATAACATTGCTGCTTATGGAGCAATCATGCATGCATAGATCACAACACCCTCCAAGGCATGATAAATATATATATATATATATATATATATATTAATAAATAAAAGTTTAGGTGAGTTCGACATCAGTCTCCCACTAAGGTTAGGACATAGCCCCAAAGTTCAGAAAACACTTACAGGGAACTTACAAGATTGCCTACTAAAAGAGCTTTCATGACGGCAGCAAGAATCGAACCCGTGTAACAACTCTCATTAGCTCCAAGGCATGATATATTGATATGACATTATCGTTGTGCCATGTAATACCTGCAGTGTACTGCACATGTTTTAGCAAGGAATACCAAGAAACATGCAAAAGCTGGGCCTTTAAATTTGACTCCGGGCTTTATGGAAGGTACGTGAAGAATTCGTTATATTTGTCAATGCAGTAGAGATTCAGAATTGATACAAAACAACAGACTGCAATGCTTATGAGATTCGTACAGCTTGCTGCTTGTTTGCGCCATCAAATTGCAAATTCTGTAACACTACATGTTCATCCAACTTGAATCCCGCAATCTCGGCCTCCCTGCAAATATCTCTGCACTTTGCTTTCCTCCCAGCCACCAAGTAAATTTGGAGCAAGTCCTTGTATATGTCATAAGTAGGAGAAAATCCCGCTTCTTTAAGTTTTGAGAAATACCTCACAGCTCTGGATAGATCATTCAAAGCAACAAACAGCTTTATTGTCACACGATAAGCTGGAAGGTCAAAGAGACAATCGGAAGCCTCCATTTCCCAAACCAATGCCAATGCCTCCCTGTATTTCCTCTCTTTGTAACGGCAGTGAATCACAGTAGTAAACATCACTATGCTCAGATCACGGCCTGAGCGTTTGAACCAACCGAACAGGCTTTCCACTACCTCAAATTTCCCCATCTTGGAGCACACCTTCATGATAGCTGTACAATCTTGCTGGCTCAAATTCAATTCTTCTCGTTCACCAAGTTCATCCAACAAGGGCATCACTTGCACGTGTTTATCAGGGTTCTTTCCGAGTTCTAGTACTAGTTTTGCGTAAATGCTAGGATCCAACATTCTTTTACCTTTTCTGGCAACTACTAGGAGCTTCCAGGAGAGCTTAAGGTTTCCCCCTTTAATAAAACCCCTAACCATCGCCTCCAGTACGGCGCGGCTTGCCATCTGGGTAAATTTATTGAGGTTGAAAGGAACTTTAAGTTCATGGTTCCTAGCCAAGACCTCGATTGTTGAAGCTAGAATTCTATTATCTGGGAAGAGTTCGGGTTGTTTTTGAGCCCAGCAAAATGTTTGCAAGGCTCTCCCAGGACATCCCATATGACCTAATTCCCTTATTGTCAATGACAGGGAACCCTTACACAGGAACTGCGCTCTCTTGCAAAGAACTATGGATACATCTTTGTCTGGATCAAGTTCGCTGATCTCTCGGGCTAGCTCAACTAAGAAACTTGAGTCCTTATACAATTTCTTACATATGGATGCACTATGAGAAACTGCAGCTGGATCTGTCAATCTGACTTGTGTTTTAGGTGTAGGCAGTCCTAAAGGTCGAACTTTGTGGGGAAGTGGGAGAGGAAGAGGCCTTTCTCTGTTTAGCTTTCCAGGTTTTTGAGGAATTCTACCCTCAAAAAGTGACCAAATGGCTTCAATCTCATCAGCTTCCCAAACAACACGAGCATCTTCTTCCTCTTCAGTAGCCATATTTAATCCTTTATTGAAGCTCAAATCCTCCTGAACAGGTTCTGAGATGCTGCTACTCTTCTTCAGGAATAAGTTAACACCAAATTCTGGTGATTGCTTGGGACGTCGGGGACAAGGAATGTTCTTAGGAAGTCTTCTCTTGCCATTCGAATGGGCCATTGAAATAAATCCATGATATCTACGCAAAGTTCTATCCTTTGGAGAATGCAACGGCACCATGCAATCCATTACCCAAAAGTGAAAAACACTAAGGTGTGAGCTGCAATGTGGTTGAGGATCAGTGTAGAAAGTGAACAGGGCTGTCAAAAACATATAATTAAAAAAATATACCTTAGGCTGTGTCTAAAACTTCCAGTTCCTACAACTTGTTTTCTGGATTCAACTCTGCTGTTTTCTATTTACTATCGGTTACCCCTAAGTAGTTACATTTGCTGCTGCATCATTTCTTTTATTTGATTGCTTCACTTTACTTTTACATGTACATGATTATCCCACATTTGTCAGATTACAGCTTCTTTAACATGGCGTGCCAATTTGTTCTTTCATTTAAGAAAAGAAAAATTATGCTATTCCAGTTCTAAATATAGGACTTATTTAACTAATTTGATTAGATTAAAGAAATTAGTTCAGTTATTATAGCATGTTTTTTCTAGAGCACCCTAATCATCTTCTTTAACTCCCTCCCTCATTATCTTACTTTATTATTATTGAGTCAGTATCGATAGGGTAATTTGAAAGAGTTAATAAATTTGGGAAATATATTTTATATTTTAGACTAAAATTAACTCACTAATTAGGTCTTATATTTAGAAGCAAAGGAGTAAGTTGCCAAAAGTTTATTGCTTTTCCCATCATTAAAGCTCTCCACTAAACACTATCTTCCCCAAATTCACCCATTTTCCCTCCCCCATCATGCATTTACATATAGTTCCTTCTAAATAGGTAAAAAAACACACATTTAATAATAAACACAACAGCAGCAATAAACACTAGACCAAACAAACACTCAAAGTACAGGATTATCTTTTTTCTTTTGATGAAAAGGGTTAATGTTGATGAAAAATTATGGTACTTCTAGAGGTCCTGTATTCTAAAACTCTAGAATATAAGATTTATTTTATAATAAAATTTATATTATAAATTAAATTTTATATTTAGGGTGAAGGAATATCATTCTCTATTTCAAGGAAGAGAGAGATTATGCATTATTTATATTTTATTCCTTCACATAGTTTGGATTAGTCTTAAATTCCATAATATATACTTTAAAACGCAGCCATGTTTTATTTCATCCAATTTCAAACTCCCTCAAACTCCTTTGTCAAAAAAACAAAAATGACGACGATACTTCTCGCACTGCTCCCGCTTAGCTCATGTTCTCAATCACTCAACTCGCCATCCCATCTCACTGTCACATTCACTCTCCACCTCTCCGCCGTTCTCACAGTCACATTTGACGCCTTTGTCACTCGCCGTTCTCGCATTCACATTTGAAGACCATTCTCAGCGTCAATCTCGCTGCCGTAACCTCAACCTCTCGCCGTCTCAGACCCGCGTTCGAAGACCACTCACTTCCTCTCGTCTCTCTGCAATTTATTTCGCCCTTTAGCTCCTCATTTGGTAAGATTCCATTCTAGTTTCCTCCATTTAAGCCCATACCTTCATTCTAGATAATCAAAATGTACCACCGCTGTTTTCTTGGCCTTTCGAGAAAAAGTCTAACTTTAAGCATGTTTGATCATCAAATTAAGTTATTAGTATATATGTGTGGGAAGGAATAAGCAGAATTCATGGCATTTGAACAGAAAAAAGGATTATACAGCATTGGAGTTTGAATAAGTGGCATTAGTTGATAATTAAGGTAATGTAGACATATATATTATTGTTGCTGCTGTGTTTATTATTAAATGTGGGTCTTTTTACCTACCTAGAAGGAACTGTATGTAAATGCACGACAGGGGAGGGAAAATGGGTGAATTTGGGGAAAGTGGGGAAGATAGTGTTTAGTGGAAAGCTTTAGTGATGGGAAAAGCAATAAACTTTTGGCAACATACTCTTCCAGTCTTAAATATAAGACATAATTAATAAGTTAATTTTAGTCCAAATATAAAACCTATTTCCTAAATTTACCAACTCTTTCAAATTACCTTATCGATACTGACTCAACAATAATCAAGTAATATAATGAAGGAGGTAGTTAAGGAAAATGATTAGGGTGCTCTAGGAAAAACATGTTATAATAACTGAACTAATTTCTTTAATCTAATCAAATTAGTTAAATAAACCCTATATTTAGAACCGGAATAGCATAATTTTTCTTTTCTTAAATGAAATAAACGAAAGAATAAATTAGTGCGCCATGTTAAAGAAGCTGCAATCTGACAAATGTGGGACAATTCTATACAAGTAAAAGCAAAATGAAGGAACCAAATAAAAGAAATAATGCAGCAGTAAATGTAACTATTATAAAATAAATCATGTCCAATAGGGGTGTATATAAATAGGGTTGGCAAGGGGCTACCCAGCCTAAAGAAAGAATTGACTGCATTTTGTAATCCGATACTTGGCCCTACCCGATAAAAGTACTAATTATTTTGGGCTAGACAGGGCAGGCTTCCATACCTAAGTGGTGATGCCCTGTCTATATTGTGATACCAAAATCTACAATTATGAACTTCTAAAATAATACTGTATTCATATTTCTTCAAGAATAAAATAATATCCGTAATTCATTAAGAATAATGTAATAAAAAGATAGTAATTAAAGTCTTGAAGTCTATTATATATATAAAAATAACCCTGAAGTATAAGTAGTTTGTAATTATAATTTGATATCAATATTTCCAAAGTTAATAAAGATGAAGTATTTAAAAAAAATAAAAAAAATAATTATAATTTATAATGTAATTATATGATAGTTAGTAAAATTTAAAAAAAAATCAATATAGTTATACTATAGTTAGTAAAGTTTAACAAAAATCAATATAGATATAAAAAAAATAATTATAATTTATAATGTAATCAAACCTTTTCACAAACACCTTGTGGGCAACGATGATCAAACAATTTCATCAAACTTACTATGCAATCTCTTATCCCATTGCCACCAAATTCATCTTCTAAACATTTTATCAAACACTTTATGTGCATACTAAGACTGAGTCACAAACAACCATCATACTCCATAAATTAACAACAAACGATCAGCGAGGTGGAAAGAGGAAACAAGAAATATGCTACAGGGGAAAGAGGAAATCAAATGATAAGCAGCAGGGGAAAGAGGAAATCGAAATATGCTACACCATGACACAATAAGGAAGGAGATAGAAAATTGGCAAACGCATACACATCAGCGAGGTGCAAAACAGATAAATGAGAAAAGGGATTCAAGCATACATACACGATTTGAGCACTGGAGAACAGGTTTGAATTTTTCAAACCCACACACAAGGCAGTGTCATTCCAAGCAGAGGAAATCAACTGAAGCTTGCGCACGTACAGGTGACGGACTGAAGGACGGAAAAAATGATAGAAAAGGGGAAGGATGAAGATGATGAGTGGCACCAGCAGGTCTGAACCAATGAAGACTGAAGTGCCGAGCAGGCGAGAAGAGCAGGAGAAAGTAGAATGGAGACTGAAGAGTGTCTCTGGCTAGTGGCTACTGCTCACTGTCACTGCTTAGGGCAAAACAGAAAGATTTATATTTTTGGGTTGAGTCAAATGGGCAGTTTAGCACCTCAGCCTCAACTCTATTAAAATTGTCTATTTTCTATTGCACTATTTTTTTTTTTTTAGTTGGACAACCTTTTGTTTTTTGGCGGACTCGGATAAGTTCACTAAATGTGTGTTTAGGATTTAATTTTAAAAATAAATTTTAATATTAAACTATAATTTTATAAGATAAAAATTAAATAAATTTTTTTAAAAAAAAAATCACTTTTAGAACTCAAACCATAGTTTGACTCTAAAACCATAATTTATGAATAATTGCTCTTTCTATAGCTTCTCAATTTTTGCCCCACTGCCACAATACATTGGTGGGTTTATTAATAATTTAATAAATTTTATTTATTAAAAAACAAAAACAAATACTATTTTAAAATTTAAAATTTTAATTTCTTATTTTAAAATTTTGGAGAAAATATGAATTTGCCAATAAAAGTTACCATCTTCCATATTTTTTGATGGTCATTTAGATTGGTTAACTCTAATAAAATTTTCACTAGTAAAAAATTAAAATTCAAGTGAATATTATAATTTTTTACCTTATACTCAAATACATATGTATATGTATTATTTTGTAATCACTTTAAATAAAAAAATTAAAATTAAATTTATTCTTTATGTAATTATCATATTAGTTTATATGTCATTTTTAGTAAATTGTCTATGGAAAAATGATTTTACTACTAATCATCCAAATATCTCTAATTTTTAAAATTATTTTTTTTCAAAATTTATTTTTCCTAAAATCTATTCTCCAAAATTTATTCTTTTCAAAATTTATTCTTCAAAAGCTAATTCAAATATACCCTAAACAACAATAGGCTTCACGTATATCTCTACCTTAGAAGGCATGATATATTGAATGACATTATTGTTGTGCCATGTAATTCCTGCATTGTACTGCACATGCTTCAGCAAGGAATACCAAGAAAAATGCGATAGCTGGGCCTTCAAATTTGAGATCGTAGCCAGCCAACCCTAGGTGTATTTTGCTCATTGAAAAGAGATTTTAATAGGAAAAAAAAAGAAATAAAATAAAATTTTATTATTATTTTATTTAGATTAATATTAAGGGAGAAGAGATGATGGATTTTTATATTATCTTATTTAGTTCAAAAAAAGAGGAAAAAAATATTTTTATATAGACAAATTTATCTTATATTATTTTAGAGAATATTTTAATAAAATATAATATTTGGATAATATTAGGATATTGAAAAATTATGGATATATTAATATTATAAAATAATAATATCACATCTTCTTTCCAAATTCCTCTAATTTTAAAAAGGAGATAAAGTTAAAGAGCTCCTAAATGATTTAATAGGCCAAATAAGGGGAGAGGTGCCTTCTCTCCCCCTCCTCCCAAACCCCTAAGTACCAAATGAACCCTGAGCCAACAATACAAATTGGAATGATCAAATTCCTTTTTGTCTGTTCAAATGCCATGAATTCTGCTTATTCCTTCCCACACATATATACTAATAACTTAATTTGATACTCAAATATATTTAAAGTTAGACTTTTTCTCGATAGGCTAAGAAAATAGTGGTGGTACATTTTGATTACCTAGAATGAAGGTATGGGCTTAAATGGAGGAAACTAGAATGGGATCTTACTAAATGAGCAGCTAAAGGGCGAAATAAATTGTAGAGAGACGAGAGGAAGTGAGTGGTCTTAAAACGCGGGTCTGAGACGGCGAAAGGCTGAGGTTGAGCTGGTGAGACTGACATTGAGAATGGTCTTTAAATGTGAACGCGAGAATGGCGAGTGACAAATGCATCAGATGCGATATTGAGAATGGCAGAGAGGTGGAGAGTGAACGTGACGGTGAGATGCAACGGCGAGCTGAGTGACTGAGAACATGAGTTGTGCAGGAGTAGTGCGAGAAGTATCGTTGTCGTTTTTGTTTTTTTACAAAGGAGTTTGAGGGAGTTTGGAATTGGATGAAATAAAACATGGCTACGTTTTACGCTGTGCTTGGATTGAGGGAAAAGATGAGAGGAAAGAAAAATAAGGTAAAAAGTTAGAGAAGAAATAGGTTTTCTTTTGCTTGATAGAGGAAAAAATAAGAGAGAATAAAAAAATAAAAAGAAAAATGAAGTAGATCTCACATCCTATTTTCCTCTTAAATTTTCACTCTATATATAGAGATTTTGATAAAAAGGTTCTTTCCACCGTCTATCTTCTCACGCGCAAATCTTTCATTTTCTTTTCTTCATGTTTTCTCTCATGCAACCAAGCAATATAAGAGATTATATTTTCTTTGAAATTTTCTCTTCTCTTTATTTTCTTTCTTTCCAAAGTTTCTTTCTACCCAAGCAGAGTGTTAAAGTATATATTATGGAATTTAAGACTGATCCAAACTATGTGAAGGAATAAAATATAAATAATGCATAATCTCTCTCTTCCTTAAAAGAGAGAATGATACTATTCCACCCTAAATATAAAATTTATTTTATAATATAAATTTTATTATAAAATAAATCTTATTTTCTAGAGCTTTAGAATACAGGACCTCTAGAAGTACCATAATTTTTCATCAGCATTGACCTTTTTCATAAAAAAAGAAGATAATTTGCTGTACAATAAGTCAATACGTAGTAGATTTGAGTCTGCTAATTCCACTACTGCGGCATGACTGGGAAGGATTCATTCTTGTTACGTGCTTGTTTCTAGCTCTTCTATTTCATCACATTCTCAAGTGTATAGAGAACAGACCATTAACTTTGAAGCCACCTTAGATTATCTCAAGCATTTATTGATGAACAAAAGTGAAAGAATAATGACTTTATAGTACTTGGCTATCAAACCAGGTTGATGTGTTTGCGTGATGTATGAAGAATATTAAACTAACTCGAAGCAAAAATTAGCACTATAAGATGAGGCCTAAAATCTTTATAAGGATCTCCCAAGCAGCAAGAACGGATAGTGCTAGTAGGAATGAAGAAAAATAGAGAAAATTAGCAACTTGTATTGCACCCCTTCAGAGCTATAGAGGCAACACAAGATCTGTCATCCCTCATCAATGCTGGATATAAATAAATGAGAGTCTTCAATCTTGTAAGCCTGATCAACTGGTTTTAGCTGCAATAATACATTCTCCAAGACCGAACAAACACTAGACAACTCCTTATGTGAATGATCAGAGGCCTTAAACTCCTGAATTAAACCATTCACTTGTATCCAACTACATCCTGAAGTTTTCTCTACTCCTTTTCCTTTCATGAGCTTTCTTACCTGTGCAACTGCTTCCCATTTTTGACACATGGAGTAAAAGTTTGCCAGACGTGCATACGCACCACCGTGATCTGGATGCAGGTTGATCAAATAATTTCCTACATGTTCACCCAACTCAAAGTCTTTGTGAATCATGCAGGCACCAAATAAAGCTCCCACTACACCAGCATTTGGCTTCATTGACATCTCATCAATCATTCGCTTTGCATCTTCTAAGTACCCTGCTCTCCCAAGTAGATCAACCATGCAACCATAATGATCCATGTTAGGCTCCATATCATAATCATGTCTTATCATTTTAAATAACCTTTTCCCCTCAGCTACTAATCCTCCATGGGAGCACGCGCTGAGAACAACAATAAAGGTAACTTCATTTGGTTGAACTCCGCTCCTTAACATGCATGAGAATAGCTCCAATGACCTCAAGGCATTCCCATGAATAGCCAACCCATTTATTATGGCTGTCCAAGTGTACACATCCTTTACTGTCGCTGGGAACTTTTCAAATAACAATAACGCCTCGTCAATGCACCCACATTTTGCATACATGTCTACCAATGCTGTGCCTAAAGCTGAATTCAGATATAACTTATTTCTGTCTATATGTTGGTGAATTAACTTTCCTTGCTCCAGTTCCCCTATGTGCGCACAAGCATGAAGAGCAACTGTAAGCGTAACTTGATTAGGTACGATGTTACGCGACAGCATGTCTTGGAAGACAAGAAGCGCATCTTTGTACCTCTTGAATTGCACATAACCATTTATTAGTACAGTCCAAGAAACTACATTTTTGTGAGGCATTTCATCGAATACTTTGCGGGCGTCATCACAATTACCGCACTTTACATACATATCTATAAGAGCGCTGCAAATATAAGCATCCAATTGAACTCGCCGTCCAGCAACACAAAACCCGTGAATCCATCTTCCAAAATAATCATCACCCAGCAAAGTAGCCGCCCGAAGAATGCTAACTATGACTACCCCATCAATTCTGGCCGCGCCTATTGATCTCATATTCACGAAACACCTCAATGCCTCTCCTGGACAATCATTTTTTACATGCCCATCAATCAACGCAGTCCATGCAACAACGTCCTGCAACGAACTTTCATCGAACACTCGGCATGCACACTCCATAAACCCAGAATTAGCAAAAGAAGAAATCAAAGCGTTCCGGACAAAAAGATCAAAATGTAACCCAAATTTAAGAATTTGAGCATAGAGCAGAAGTGGGTCTTGAATATTAGACTTGGAGAACGTCTTAAGAAGCAAAGGGAAGGTGTGTTTATCTGGATGTACGCCATTTTGAAGCATTCGTGCATAGCAGAAAAGCGACATGTGAGGGCAGGTAGTGTAGGAGAAAGCTTCGATCATTTTGTTGAAGATGCGCGTGATAGGAGTGCAGATAGTCCTGATAAGAAGGGAAGCATAGGAAAGAGAGGCGGGTAGACAGAATACAGTGCAGTGAATGAGTTTGCAGAGCAACGAGATGTCGTTGGAAAAGCCAGAAGCAATCATAACGGAGTGGATTTGCTTGCATTGTTCCAAAGTTGTGCGCTTCTGTAATAGAGAAACAAGTTTGCCGCGTAAGAGGGCGGACACCATAGATGGCATTTAGCGGGCGCTTTCGGTGCTCCACCCCAAGTTTAAGAATTTCTAAAGCCTCTCCGCTATCGCCAAACAGATCCTCAGGTTTTTTCAATTTTCTAGAAACCTATAAAACAGGATTGATTTCTTGTCAGTAGGTTTATTGGAACAAGGTAGATATTAGTACAGCGCCAATTGATTCACACCATGTCATGTGCTCCATTGCTTCATTTATGTTGGCCAATATCAATATTCCTCCAATTTATTTTTAAAAAAATGAAGCATACCATTTATACATTTTCTTTGGCAGGCTCAAAATTAAAATTACATATTTAAACAAGAGTGAGTGATGATACATATTCAACAAAATCTGGGGACGGCTCTGATGCGAGAAGGATGAATATTGAGCAAGGTGGACATCTGGCCATTGATCCCCCTACACAAGTTCTCCAATTCAACGACCCGGCATTGCATTCTTTCAAGGTCTAATCTCATGTCTTGTTCACTACTATCCTGCTTTGATTGTTGGGCAATGAGAGCCTGCATAGCGATCCACGGAGGGATTCTGGGGTTTTTGGCAACATCTTTGCCCGCTTCAAAACTCAGTTTCTTGTAATTAAGGCATCTACACAATGTTGATCTCTCCTCAAATTCCACTCCTGGGTGTGACTGCAATTGGTATATTTCAAATTTAATCACTCAACAAGTCAACCACATACAAGTCAAAGTGATCAGAATAACAACATATGCCCAAACGTAATTTTGGGGGGGGGGGGGGGGCGCTAGTAGTTCTCTTTTCCCTTTTATTTGCGGGAAATGAGTTTTTGAAAATCTTTTCTTATTGATTGTCTAGAGCATAATAAAGAAATATTTGAAGTCGTAAGCGATATATACCTCAATATAGGTGTCAATGGCTCTGTAGACCCCATCGAAGCAATCCCTGGCACAATCTGGCAAACACTCTGCAACTCCCAGAAACTTAGAGATCTTGAGGTTTTGGTCCGGAGATATCTCCCGCAGATAATTGTCAATCAATCTGCCAACCTTCTTCAGTTTCAGTAGAGAAAGCCCATCATCAGATTCAGAGCCATTGATCTCCACAAACCCTCTAACCAATCTTATCACCAAGTTAACATCATAATAAACTCCCATATCATGACCGGAAACCAGCAAATCGTCTAACGTAGCTTGATCAAGCATCCCGCCAATCAATTTCTCCAGTTCCATTCTGCATTCCCTTCCCAACCCAAACCTAGACACAATCCTCAATACCCGCAACAGTCCCCTGCAAGAGAAGGCCTTCTTACCAACTAATATGACTCCACGGGCTGCTGTTTCTGCAAGACCTGCAAACCCATTGCCGCCTTTCCCTCTGGTTTGAGTTGATGTTCTCAGATAATGAAGAAGGAATCTGGTGAGCATCAAGTTGGTATTATTTGTTTTATATGCTCCAAGATACCGGACAAGTTTCTCAATGATCTGTGGTGGCAGATGACCTAAATCCTTAAACCACCATGCTTTTGTAGGCAGCGTTGACCTGATGGTTGAATCTGGAGAAGATGAGGACGAGGACGAGGATGTACTCAGGGGGTTCATATATGAGTTTTGGGCAATCTTTGTTAATAGTGCACAAATGAGCTTGTCCAGAAGAGCACATGATTCTGCATAGTCATGAAATAGATCGCAACTCTGGAGACTCGCCAGCAAGTCATTCCATTTCCAGTAATAGATTCCCTCGAGAAAGGCTTCCGTTTGTCGCAAGAGATTGTCCATTCCGAGATGAAGAGCGCAGCAGTGGAGGAGACCCACATTGGATACAGTGATTGGGATTCTGCCATTGTTGTAACAGAATCTGGAAACCAGCTCAAACCCGTCTGGGCCTCCAGGGAGATCATCGACTTCGATCTCCAAGTTACTGATCTGATGAGCGCTTCGTCTCCTTCGTTGATCCAAGATTTTTTTCAACCCCGCGCAGTATCTTGATACAACCTTCTGCAGAAGTCATTATATATTATTTTCCTTCAATATGTAGGAGTTCTTAGAAAAAGAATGAATAGAAGATTACCTGTTTTAGGAAGAAAATCTGCTGAGAGTTAACGTGGACTTGCAAATCACAAAGCTTGGGCATGGCGGTCTAATTGGACATTGAAGGATCGACGAGAGATGAAATGGTGTTTCAGCTTGCAAGTGACAAAATATATATTGTGAGAGAGAATATGCTATCATCGTAGGTGTGTTCAATTTATAAGATAGTATGTTAATGTGATCCTACCCCATCACCAAGGCTAGCCGGATGAGAAAAAATCCACGTCCAATTATTTTTGCTTATTAGCACCCTCTCCATTTAGTCATTCATGTTTTTAATGAATATATACTACTAGGAGTAGTTCTTGTGATGTGATTCTAATTAATTGATTCATTGAGACTCCTGTTTTAATTTATATTTTTAATCTATTTTAAGGACAAATCCCATTTTAAGTTGAATGTGAAATTCTTGTTTTTTTTTTAAGAAAAAGAGCATGAATTTCAAAGAGCGAGAGTAATAATTACATGTCATCAACTTTTATTTGGATGACATAATTTAACATTATATAAGGGAAGAAAAAAGTCAAATTCGTAATTTATAATCCTTCAGATTAAATTATCACTTTCCTTTTGTGATATAACAAGGCGCTAGTATTGATATGTTCTCAGAACGCTGTTACCAAGAGATCTCGGCTACATATTCTATCTTCTCAACTTAAGACTAATCCAGTAGGCTCGAATATTGTTCTTAATCGAATTAAAACTAGAAATCAAGTGTTTATGGACAACCATTGCAACATTTTATGTGGAAGAAGTTGCAACAAGGAGATACTCTCTTTGTTTCCAAATGCTTGAGAGCAGGTTTTCATTGGATAACTCAATCTCCTTTATTTACATTTGAGATAGCCATACTTGGTGTTTAGATGTCTAAGAACTTTGAGATACCCATACTTGGTGTTTAGATGTCTAAGAAACAAGTTGCAAGTTATACGCCCCTGTGAAGAATAGACCAACATTATCAAACAAGACCTTGTACAGCAGCTGAAATCTTTTGTCGTTATTTAATCATTTTATAGAAAAAAATATACCGTGGATTTCGATTGGGAGAGAATCAAGTCAATCAACTCATATCTAATATATATCATATATTAATATATATTTTTTGTTCAAATATATTAGTATATTACTCCAAAATTGTTTAGGTAGAATCATTTATCCGGTTTATTTTCTTACCAAAATTTAAGGATATAATTTAATAATGAACCTTAGAGCTATGGCCATACACTTTATCCTACGTTGGCCACTTAAGCTAATCTTAGTGACTAGAAATTGTATAAAATTTAATTTAACTAAAATAAAACGAGTATGTAAATTTTATTCATGATAGAATACATTATTTTTACAAATTAAAATTTAAAATCATACATATTACAAATTTAATGAAAAAAAATAAAGAGCAATGAACTCAATTTAATGAATCTATTTATAACAGCATATATTTGTTATACTAAATTATTGGATCGTGCATCCTACCAAATGAATTAAAGGAGTCATTGAAGGCGATGGAATAAAATAAGTTGGATAGGGAAGGAACGCAATATAATTGGTCCATGTGTTTTAAAAATATGGAGTTTGGAAGGAATAGCAGAACTTGTCTGCAGGGGACAAAACTCTGCTAGTCAACAAGTGTTAGACAAAACATGAATATATACTTTTCATCTTTGTCATCTAATGCAACCCAAATTCAAATGCATTTTCCCACCATGCGAGCATGGACCCTACGAGTTGCATATATCACCAGGCAACATTTTATAATATTCCATACAACTAGTCGATATGCCATGGTGAATATTATCAATACCAATGAATATTGTAATATATGCTGTACGTGTTGATAAAAAAAAAAGTTGTACATGCACAAGCTCTATACAACGTATTCAAAGGTATTCAGTTTAATTACAAATTATATGATACTTTTTAAAATATTTTTTCAGGTTTTTATTCCGAGATTGAGAGATGCATGATTGGCGACATAGGGAATAAAAAAAATACAAAAGCGTGGCCCTTGATGAAATAGATAAATGCCAATTGCAAGAGTAGAATTTATAAATAATTAATTAACAAGTTGCACAAATCACGGGTCTCTGAAGAAAGATACGTAACTTTCGTTCAATAGGTAAACGTGTAAGTAACACAACACGGCGTCTCTTGCCAATAGAATAAGTCAATTTTGTGTTAGACATGATTTGAGATATAAATTACTCCAAGTATTTAAAATAAAAAGTTAATTAAAGAGTTAATTTTTTAAATTATCTTTATTAATACTCTCTTAATAATAATTAAATAAAAAAGTGATTGAGGGAATTAAGGAAGATAACTATAATTTTTTTTAAAAAAATTATATTAACTAATTTAATTAATTTTTAATTTAATTAAATTAATTAAATAAATTTTATGTTAAAAATTAATAAAGTATTATTTATAGTTCATCATTAAATAGAAAAATATAGCCAAATAGAAGGTTGGCCGCCTATTATGTGAAACTAGACAGTTCCTTTTAATCACAATTGTAGGAAACGTACGGCTAAGCCCTTCAATTAATGTGAATATTAAAAACAGAAAAATGTAGAGATCTTATGAGAAATCATGTTTTTGTTCTGCATGATGTGCCCTTTTATTAAAAACAATCTATCACATAGCAGGGGTTATTGGTTGTCAAACAATATTATGTTAATCCAAAGGCAGAGTACTATCGCATGTTGAGTTGTTTTTATAGCGTCATTATATATGGGGCGTTTAGGCAAGTTGAATAGAGAGAGAAATGAGAAGAAAATAGAGAAAACTGAATACTAGGAATGATAATTTTTTAAAATGGTAAAAATTTATATTTTTGAGAATTTTTTCTTCTAATATTTTTTTCACTAATTTTCTTCTCCCCAAACATAGAGCAAATGTTTAAATGTCATAGAAAAATGTCAACTCCAGGTGAAACCTATAACTTGTATTCAAACAATTTGGCATTTGAGTTCAGCTGAAAATCCTAATAAAGTTTTAAACAGTTGCCATTCGGACTCCTAATAAGCTATAATATTTGATCTACCATCTCTAATAATGGAAAATAATACTTTAAGATTAATTGATCAATTATGTGGTTTGCAAGTGTTATACTCCTCTAACATTTAATATAAGTATTAATTAACTAATTTAAATATATTAATAAAATTAAATAAATCAATTAATTATAATTAATATAAGATTTAAATGTCTAATTTAGATAAATTAAGGGATATATAATATGAATTTATTTTTAGGAGTTAGATTTAGTCATAATTAATTAATTTAACTCTTTTAATCTTCTTAAATTAATCAATTAATCTTCTTAAATTAATCAATTAACTCTTACATTAAAAATTAAGATTACCTCCTATCAACTCAATCAAGAACCCCATGGATCTTGACATTACCCAATCGCCATGGCATCTTTGGAAGCATCTTGACCATGCCTAAGAAGATTTGTTTATCCACTGCAAGAGATTATTCGAAAACCAACAAGTTTTTCTCATCATCTTTCATAAAATAAGTGATAGCCAATATACATCACACTTACTTTTCATGTTTTTACATTCGTTTGGAGTGTGCTATTCAACTATATTGACATGAATAAATATAGTAATAGAAGATGACCTGGCTCAAAGTTTAACATGACACAAGAAGATGCAACCCCTTTATCAAATAAAATAGGTAAAATTGAGAGAGAATTAAAAAAAAAATATTTTTGACGAAAAGAATTAATTTCTCATAATATGATGAGTTAATGTTTGAATTTCCGTTAATTTTTTTTTAAAATAATTATTTTTAATAAGAGAATAGTTTATATTTATAATAAAAGAAAAGGTGACTAATATTGCACAATTTATATGTTATCCTTAATAAAAGTATATTGATAAGGGGAAATGAGCTTAATCTACTTAGATAGCAAGGGCGGTATTAGTCTATTAAGTGTAACATGTGGTAATAATCTTATAGATAGCTACACCCACTAATAGTTTTAAATTGTACCAGCTACCATCTCATGTTTATATCTGTATATCAATCTTAGAAATAAGCATAATATCAATTTATATAAAGCCTATAGATTCAAACTTGTCTTGAAAAACTTGTTTAACTACCTTAACCAAGTCCGCCTCTTATATATTCTCCCAAGAGGATCGGTAAAAATGCCTGACAAAACCAAAACCATTAGCACTGGTAGGAACCTTTTATGCACCCATTTCAAACATTACTTTCCTCAATTCTTGGCATGTGACTAGCTTAAACCACATCAGATTATCATCATATTGAATCTTCTTTAATAATTTAAAGAAACCTCTAAAGGCCATGAAACCTCCAAAGCTTAAAATGGGTTTGTGAATACATACATACCCGTGTTTGAACCTAAGCTAAAAAACCAAAACACTAATTTGAATTTTTAAAATTAACCTCCTCCATAATACTACTCCCAGCAATTAATTAATACGTTTCCCTCCCAATGAATCCATTAATTGTAATTCCGATTATGCCTTTTTTTTTTTTAAACCCAGTAATCGTTCACGATGTAATAATGATTTATCGGGTTCCTTGCCTTTACAAACCTGATAGGGGTATTCATAAAGCTCCCTAAATATACCTATCTAAACCTATGAAAAAAAGTATTATTTAGCCTGATAAATATAGGATATGGTTAAGTATCAGGTTATAAAATATAACCCATACATTTTTTAAGATGGATACTGGGTAGGAGGATTGCCCTGCCCTGCCATAACCATGAGTATTCATTCATTTATTTATTTTTTACTTTTCTCCCTAGATACTACACTTGAAAGGGAGAATATGATAATTATTGATGATTAAATGATCATTTTAAAAATATAAATAGTTAAGTAAGTAAGTTGTATATTTTAATATTTATAACTATATTGATTTTTTTTCTTTAACTTTACTAATTATAATATGCTTATATTATAAATTATAATTATTTATTTTATTTTTTTAGATACTTTATCCTTGTTAATATTTAGAAAATTGATACAAAGTTATAATTACAAATTACTTAGACTTTAAAGCTTTTTTTATATGCAATAAATTTTAAAATTTTAATTATTATATTTTTGTTGCCTTATTTTTAGTAGATTATGGATATTATTTGACTCTTGAAGATATATGAATATAATACTATTTTAGAAGTTTATAATTATATATTATTTTTCACAACATGAGTATGACATCACAATTTATGTACGTCCAACCCACCTATGCCTAAACTAAAATGATTAGGACTTTTATCAGGTAGGATCAGGTATCAGACTGTAAAATATATCCTATATTTTTTTTAGATAGAGTATCAAAGAAGGAATTGCCTTATTCAGCTCTACCCATAAATACCTTAATTCACGATTGTCTTTACATTAATATTGTATGGCAGGAACTTCAAAAAAGATAATCGGCAAGTTGAAAGAATTTCCAGGAACGTGACAAGAAATTATCAACCTATTCAGTATCGTAAGTATATGCCTTCCGTCTGGCAGGTAAAGCTGTGTAAAGTACCTGACGTTTGGGCCCGTCTGTGTTTGTGAGTAGAAATGAGGATAAAATTAAAATGACTGTTATTAACTACAGAAAGAGGAGTAAGGACAGAAATGAGGAAATGAAAATAGAAAATGGAGTTGTACGGGTCCTTCTTTCTAGAAGTAATATAGTCTAACTGTTTAAAGATTGAAACTTTTATACCTAAACAAGCGATGTTGAGCTAATTTGAACAGTGAATTATAGTCCTAAAATTTTGAGCTCGTTGTCATAACTCATAATTGCTCCCATTGTTGTTATAATTTCCTGGACATGGGCTCGGTTTAGGAATTTAAAAATTGAGCCTTGTTGTGTGATGTGCAGGCCTTTGTTACACGCCGAATACTCGTTCGTGCTTCAGGTTAGTGTCAATTCACCCATATGTGAAATGATCGATGGTTAAGTTATATGTATTCGATTTATAGAAAATATTATTTTATTATAATTTAAATTATAATATTTAGAAAAATATTATAATTTTTATATATCTAAATTTATATTTAAAAATAATAAATAGTTTATCCTACCTAATATTAGCATCATTTAAAAAAAAATATATATTATAGATAAATTTAATTTTTTTTAAAATTTATGTATAAAAAAAATATTTAGTGTCAATCCCTACTAATTATGATAGTAGGCAATTGCTTTAGTCATCAATCACCAATTCAGCATATGCTTGTTGCTTTTCAGATGATTATCATGTTATGAGCAATCATGAAAACTGCTCGTTCTATACATTGGAATGGTTGTTGCCGAGATTGAGTTCTTCGGCGAGACTTGTCGTGAAAGATGTAAGAACGCAACGTACTGACTACTGACCGTAGTTTTGTCTTTTGAGGACTTCTCATCGGACTGGACTTAATTTTACTGTGTTTGGACTTATAGGCAGGAATATTTGTTGATTGACGCATGCATCCTAGGATGTGATGCAGAATTGCCGGTAGTAGGAATTAATGTCCTTTCTCAACTTTACCGAAGCTTTATTTTTTATTTTTGGCCGAATCCTAAGCTATATGCATCTAAGCATATCTAAGTTAATTTCGTCCTATAATTTTGTAAAGCCAAATAGCAGATTGTATCTAGTGAATGTTTTTAATAATTTTTTTTATAAAGTATATATATCTTTCTCTCATATTCAAAATTTTATTAGGTAATAAATATAAATATTTGTTCTATTTAATATTTATTTTAATTTTAATATCTACACAATCTTTCGATATTTATCTTAAAATTATAATAAAAGAACATAAATAATCTGTCATCATTATCGAATAACTTTTAGTTAGGGGATACCAATCAGTATAAAATAAATTGACCCACTTTCAATTTTATTAAAATAATCTGTCGACATATTTTTTATTTTATTTTCAGAACCTACTAATTAATCAAATTTTGAAAGCCATTAAAAATTCTAAAATACATTTTTTGTTCAATTGAAATTTCTATGTAAATTTAAGTTGTTAGTTTTTGCGGTTTTGAAACTATGATTTAATGAGTCAGTGAAAATAGATTTTATATTAAGATCAGAAATAATATAAAATATAAGGCACTAATTTATTATATTACTTCGTAAAGATACTCACCCCGTTCTGGAGAAATAAACTGTCTAGTTATTATATTTTGGTTGTTGTGGAGTATGTAAATATTTGTCCCCGGTTGTTTTGTTTGTAGGCATCCAAGTGGTTGGCGTTTCTTGCAAGAAAAAACTTGACTGCACGAGGCTCTTGTTTGCCTTAAATTTCACGAGAAGCTGTAATGTCCACAATTGGCGGTCCCAGTTCTTATTATCCTCTTTTTCTCAGGTCACAAGAAGAAAATTCTACTTAATGCCTCACTAATTCGCTCCCTAGAGTTAAAACCTCCCGAACAATACAAAATTAAAATCAAAATCTCGCGTAGTATCATTATCAGGTGAGGCTCGCTCTCTTCCCGATTGAATTCTTCTTTAATTTATTTATTTTCTATTTATCTGAATATTACTTTCGTTCTGACCTTATGGATTTCTGTACGGTAGTAATTTCCCTTCCGCTTGAGAAGCCCATCTCCTTAGAAGCTTCTCCGTTTCTCTAAATTGTGCTGGAAATGAATTACAGGAGAATGAATCAATCAATGTTTCCATGCATATGTTGAATATTTAATCTTTATATATATATGCTAATCTTTGTTAAAACAATACGTTCGGGGCAGCTTGCGGGGTTCATTCATGGGGTTTGGCGGATAATCAACCCTTGCTTTACATGCAGTTGAAGGAAAGTGGATGTGTATTAAGCTATCAAACTATTCATGTATATAAGCTAATATTTGCAGATAAAATATGGAAATTAAGGTAGAGATTTAAGTTCTTAGTGGGATGAATCTAAATTATGGACTTGAGTTGCGTGGGAGGAGTTCAGATTACATAGCAAAAGGCAGAAGTTAATTGTTGGGCCTGAGCGCTAATTGTTTCATTGAAATTCCCTGGCCATGTAGGGAATATGGCATTCAACTATTCTCACTGTTTTCCTTAGTTTCAAGTGGCATAAAGGAAGGGTATCCGATGTTGCTTTGTGATATAACCATGTAGGGGGGTTAGTTTACTTCTCACTGATATATCAGATCTTAATCAATATGTAAAATAAAGGATCCGAAATATTCATCAATGAGCATTTCTTTGACTTATTGTCTTTAAAATCACGAGATTGCAGGTACGACACCATGAGTATATCGACCCACCACTACCAGTGTAGTTGGCCCCTCAGATTTCAGAAAAATCTTCATAAAGGGAGCATTAGTAAGGTTCCATTTTCAGGATATCCTTGTTCGGATTCTCTTTACAGAGGAGTTGGTTTACTTAATGTTGGATACCATAAAAGTTCCAGGAAATGGGGGCCCGTCTTTTCCATTGGAGTGAATGACAGTATGAATCCTGATGATTCAGATGAAACTGACAACAACAAATCTCACAATAGTGAAATGGGAGGGGTTTGTTCACTTCTTAACTTCCTTATGTTCCTACCTCTTTGCATTATGAAATATCTTTCCATATATATACATGGGACATTTCAACAAGTTAACATTTGGACTGTTGGAGCATGAGTTTATTCTTTTACATATTAGAATCTTTAATATTCTTTATTTCTTTTCAATCTAAAGCTGAATAGAAAATATTTCCACTAACTAATGTTGGGAGTTGAGTTCAATGGATATATGTTCTCCGATTCAGTTTTTTATTACTCTCGTATCTTATTAAAAAGTTTATTAGCCTCTAGTTGCTGTATATACTGATCACTCTTATTAATAGTTGAGATTATTTTCAAACCAGACCAGGTCCAAGCAATTAGAGTAATATAAACAATTGTATTCATAATTTCTCATTAGCGTTTTAAATGCTGGATATCACTTTTCCTTTGGTGTACATACATTTCATTCTGTTTCTCTTGATTATGGTTCAGGTGAATAGTGAATTCCTAAGAGAAAATCTGGAGAAAATAGTTGGTATGGATGATTCTAAATTTAATGGGATTGACCTTGCAACTCTTATTAGGAATAAATATGGAAGGTCTTATGATGTTCAACTGATAAAAAAGGTACATTTTTTACAACTGAGACTTGATGTAAGATTGAGTTCAGTTTGACCTATGATGTCTAGCATTTATCTGCCAAATTATGTGCACTGGGAAATAAGAGGATTATCCAGATTTCAGTGGCTGATCATTCAAATAAATTGAAATACTGAAAGAAACTTTGATGCTCTAATGGTGATCAAATTACCAGTTGTAACTGAGCTGGAGTGGCTTTTCATATTTTATGGGTTATATGATGTGTGCTAGGAATTCATGGGAAGAAATCTGCTTGCCTTGAATGTCATGTGGAAGTACATGGAGCAGGTATGGGTATCTTTTCCCCCCTGGTTTCAAGTTTAACATCGTTCACTTTCTAAACCACATAGATCTTCAGAGGAATTCACTCTTCTTGTCTCATTTAAAGCCATAATATTTTGGGTGTAGAGATCATTCCCACTGAGTGAAGAAGAGTATATATTGAGGCTTAATGACGTAGCAAACACATTAAAGTGTTGGGGAGCTGTGTCACATATAAGGAACAGCCTAGCAAAGTCAAAAGAACGGCCTCGCATAGGAAAGGTAAAGTTTTGGTCTTATGACTGAATATCAAATTGATGGATTTGAATTTAGGGTATAATCATTTGTTGATGTGATTTGGAGTAGGCGGTAAGCATCTTCATAGACATGGACGAGTCTGGTGCTCGTGCGAATGAGTGGATCTACAAATAAATTGAACTGATGACGATGGGAAGCAGAATCACCACTTGTGAATCTTTGTGAACAAAATCTCCAGATCTTTCTCTTGCATCAGGGTAAGGCCATCGTAGATGTATATACTATATATATAGTTGCTTGGTTTTTCTTTAAAATTTGTCTGTTCACAAGTTCCGCATATGGTATGGTATGGATTTAGAGAATGAATGTGTTAATATAATGAACATTACATCCCTTGTACTTGAGAGGATATAGAAATGGTTTTACTTTTCCGAGGAATGAGAATGAGATCAATAATCTGCTACCAGCAGTTCAGCTAGCACAGCATTAAGAGTGTCCAAAGGTTTGGTTTGCTTTTGTTTGGTTCAGTTTTGGAAAAAAAAAGTTCAAATCGAATTGGATTGTATTAGTTTCTTTTTTCATGGACAATTTGGTTTAGATAAATTTAAATTGATTTTTTAATAAGGATTAATAAATTTTTCCTTAATCTCTACTCATTATTTATGGTGTACAAAAATTTTGACAGAGACAAAAAGAGAAAAAGGTTATACAACTTCAATTGATGGAATATTGAACATAGAAGAAAAATAGTTTCGGGAGTCTTTTTAATAAAACATTTGAAGCATTTGAACTATACCTTACAATCGTAAGTATGTACAATTCATAAAATCTAGGATTTATTTTTGCACCAGTAGGGAAAGATCGAAAATAAATGCAAAGTAGAAGGCCATCGAGGAAGATAAAAGAAATTTTAGAACCTGGCATTATACAAAAGAAATATGAAACAAATCAATATGTGAATCTTTTCAAGGAAAAAGATTAATTATCTTTTATATATATAGATTATAGAGTAATCTTGTCTCCATTTCCGAATAATTTTGGGATAGGATAAAAAGTAACGTCAATGTTAAAAAGAAAATTAATTTTTAAATTTTAACTCACTTAAAATTTATTCCCTCGTATTATAATTTAGTATAACTCAGTCAATTACAACTAAAGTTTTAAAACTTAATTCATAACTTCTTTTTTAATCTTCAATAATTTTCTCCTGGTAGCCAAAAAAACACCATTAACAAAGTGACCGTTGTATTTGTACTTCTATGTCAATAGTTGAATTTGTACTTCTCTGCTTCTTCCTTCACCAGGTCGTTTGCCAAAAGTGACCGTCGGTGACGTTTCTCCCTCGCTCTCCTCTTCTTCTTTTGTTCATAATCCACAAGCCCAGCAAGCCGAAAGGAAAATGGCTGGCATGAAGAACTTAGAGCTCATCTTCACTCACACTCGTCGGGAATTGATCACTTGGTTTCGGCTCTCGAGTTCGCAAAGCGCATAATCGATCACGATTCTGACATTTTCTTCACAGTCCTCTGCATTAAGTTCCCATTCACTCCTTTTTCAGATTCATACATCAAATCAGTCTTGGCCTCCCAATCTCGAATCCGACTCACTGATCCTCCTGAAGTAGACCCACCTTCACCAGAGCTTCTGAAATCTCCTGAATACTTCGTCTTTGTCTTCATGGAAAGCCTTATACCCACGTTAAATCCACTTTACAGAACATTTGCATGTGGTTGATTCCAACGTCGTTGTTGGATTGGTCCTTGATTTCTTCTATGTGCTTGGATAGGTTTTTGTAAAAATGCTTACATAGAAAAATAGTGTTTCTGAATAGTGTAAAAATCCTTGATTGGTCCTTGAATAGTGTTTTTGAATAGTTTTTGTATAAGATTTTTTGAAAATAAGTTTAAAAAAAATTATAAATAAATTAATACCGTGATAGTTATTATCAGAAAAAAAATTTATAATTGATAAATTATTAAAAAATACATGAGATAAAAAAAATTATCATCAGATGATGATGAGTATGGCTAGTAGTGAGTGACAAGGTGCTAAAGAATAGAGATAAGAAATCAATATATAGACTATGACAAGAGATCTATAATGCCGACGAGTAATAAGAGAGGAAGAAGATGAAGATAAGTGATAACGATAGAGCTATTTTTAGAGATAACATCAAAGTTATTCTCACTAATAGTCAAGATAACAACCCAGTGCTATCATCATCGATAAATGATGAATTTGAGTTAGTTTATAAATATTTTTACTATTTCAGAAATTATTCTTAAAAATTTATTCAAAATTATTGTTTAGTTCGTAAATCATTTTAGATAAATATAATTGATTATTTTAAAATTTATCTAAATTAAAGTTTAAACTATTTTTTTTTAAAATTTTAATTTTACAACTATCTATACAGGTCCTATATGTCCATGGTTGATGTGGGAAAGAAATTCGGTCTTCCTTCCTATTTCTTTCTAACTGCAAATGTAGGATTTTTGGGTACTATGCTTTCCTTCAGAAAGGCCAAATTGGTGATGAGTTCAGTGATTATGGTACTAACCTGTTGATTCTAGGTTTTTCCAATCTAGTTCCTCCTCTCATGCCGACGTGGAAGTACACTGGCGGTTGCTTTTTGCAAAAGGGGACAAATACCGAGGGGAAGAAGGAAGAAGCAGTTGAGTCAAACCCAGGCGTCGACACATGGAAGTACTAAGCATTTTTTAATAGTGCTTTTTCGGCCACAAGAAAAAAACATTAAACATAAAAAAAATTAGGGATTGAGTGTTTTTTTTTTTCGTAAAAAAGAGTTAGGTATTAATCCAAATTAAGGTTATTAATATCTAAACTCCCTTGTAAAAAAATCAAACGTGACAAATTACAAAAAGTACAAAATTTGGGTTATGAATGATTCTGGATCCAAAGGCTAATTTTGGTCAACTTTAAAAAAAAACTAGTTTGAAACAATTAGAGAAAAAAATAGACATTAATGTTTTGATTACAATTTCTTTTCTTAAAGAAATTAAAAGAGACATTACAATTAAAAGTAAATATAGAGTGAATAAACATAATCTCTGACAAGATAATACATTAAAGTTTAACTCAAATCATGAGTGATGCGATGCAAGAAAATCTATGCCAACTAACACAATCATTAGAAAAATTTAATTTGGTCATGACATATCTTCTTGTCATGTGACTAAAATTCATTCCACAACATCAAAGTTCAAGAGTCAGATTTCCTTCCGTTTTTTTTATAACAAACCTCCCAACATCTATAACCACAGTGAACCCTAACTAATTTGAATTCAAGCCAATTTAATTTAAGCCTTAGCCCTAGAAGTAATTCTTTTAAAAATATTTTTTTACATTCACCTTGACTTGTAAGATTTTTAGATAAGAGGTAATTTTTTTAAAGATATTTTTTACATTCACATCTATTAATAATTTTTTTTTATGTAATCTTTTGATACATTGGAAAGATATCATTGCCAACAAAAAAGCCACTGAAATATAGTCACTAGCTCGTCCATGAAAAGACGCCGTTTCCAGTCAAGAACTCGGCAATATCCAAATTCAAGGATTCAATTGAATCCTCCTTACAAAAATGGCAACATAAACAGCCCTAATCAAGGTAGTCGGTGCTGCCATCTTTAATAACGGCGTCTACTTCGTTCCCTCTCTCTCCCATAATCTCTATTTCGGTCATCATAATCCCAATCTCGATCTCTCCCCCTGTCCCTCTCTACATTTCGAATGCCTTGCCTTTCTCGGTCATGTCGATCTCTGTTCCGGTTCTCCCCCTCATAACGTTCCCTTCCCCTGTCTCTGCTCCTCTCTCGCCCATCCCTGTCAATCCCTGGCATGAATATTGGAAAGTGCTTGGTCATTTCGGGTCCAGCTAATTCAAAAACGAGAGCATTAGTGAACATGTTCGGCAAGTGTCATCCGGTGGACTTTTTAGTGACGAAATGAAAGAAAATTGAGCTCAACCAACTCTGGAGTATCTCAACTTATTCCCCCATTAGCCTTAAAAGGCAGCGGAGTAAAACTTTATGAGTAAACCATTCTAATTTTTTTTTAATAAAAAAAATACCTAGTTCCTCAACCTCCCATCCAGCACGCCCAGAACCAGGAAGCACCCTTGCAGCTTCAGCTTGCTGTGTTTTGGCACGAAATTTCTTCTTGAGATTACCAAATTCATCATACAGCTCACCATCATCCTGACAAAGTTAAAAAAGATCACATTATAACACAAGGATGACATATTGAGTGTCTGTTCCCATTTTGACATGATCTTACTTCAGCCTCCCGCCTGCGTCGTTTAGTTTCCTCTATTTCTTCTTCATCAAGCTCTTTGTACCCTCCAGCTCGCCCTCCTCTGTATGGTCAGGAAGTACAAGCCAACTCAGCAACGTCATTTCAACAGATAGAAATGAATCAGAATGAATTAAGTAGCAATGTGGACAGTAAATATAATTTGTAAAGCAAGACATAACTACCAATATTGCCCAGGAAACAAAAATACATGTAATAGTTAAAAGTCATAAGTGCAAAGCTAGCTACTTTCCGATAAATTTTCCATGTCAACAAGAGAATGACACTCTAGCACCTAAGCTCCTGGCCTTGCCCGGCATGGACGTCAAATTTTTTCAAACAGGGTGACTGAGTTCCTGATATTAACAGTAACCTGAAAAGCTCAGTTATTTCACCTGTGTACTTTGTTAATGGCTTGGTGAAAAAAGTCTTAACATATTCCTGAATGAAACAGTTCTCAAATAACATATTGGTGGCAAGACAAAGTTAATGAGTGAAGGGTCATAATCACTCCTTGCCCGTGAATCACTGGTAGAACAAGTTGGCTCTAGCCATGGTTGTTTATTCCAGAAACATGTAACTCCACATAATGACAATTCAATTTTCTCCCAACATTTGACATCATGAATTTCAATGGCAAGTTTGCAAAAATTAAATGATATCATGTTCCTTCTATTGCCTGAAAAATGTCAACTCAATAGTTAAAATACCCATTAATCAACTAGGGAAACCCAGTTCTCACTAAAAACAGAAAAACAAACAGTCCGTTACAAACCTACCAAGCAACTTCACGAATTAGAAAAGGCTAATAATTTATCTCTGAACTTCTAATACAAATCACACAAACATAAGATGGTAAAGCCATATTGAAGCATTGACTTTGCTCGAATCATTTTTATTAATTCTATTATTAACACTGACCAAACAAAAACCTTTAACTTAGGAGAAGCCTTCACAGAAACACTTTGATAAAGGAAGAAAATGTGCAGTTGGACTTGAAGCCAAACATTTAAATGAATAAGAACCTAAAGATCCAAACTCCAAATCCTTCTATCAAGCAAAGAAGAAACATGAACAGGTCAAGGAATTCCAACAGCAAAGAAAGATCATCAAATGTCTAACATAAAAATTTCTAGAGAAGTGCACATTTCGAGAAGATTCAGAACCAACACGTTATGTTGTTATTAAATCCCTTTCCCAATATATTAAGTATAATACCATGAAACAACATGTGGAATGGCCTATTGAAATGATATCACATGATTTAAAAACTATAACATGACAGTGACACCTATATGATCTTAGCTAGCAGTACAGAAATACCAAAAGAATTATAGATAATACCTTACACCACCCTCATTATGACCAGGCTTATTTGTATTGCAAATATTGCATTTAGTTCGCTTTGCCCAGTTGATATTGCCACACCTAAGAAAACAAAGAATACAGATGAAGTACATGCACATGTAACTCCTTTAAGTCAATATTCAAGTTTAAGAAGAGTATAATTATCATGTGTAAGAGGCAGAAACCCACTTAACAGGTACATAATCAGTGCATGATGACAGAACGGACCTTAAAGCATGCCAAGTTTTACTAAACTTCCAACAATTTGTTTGGTCAAACAAAAAACTCATAAGAATAAGCAAATATTAGTTAAAGGTAAAAATTAATATAACAATCAATATATCAATATGTCTAATAAAATTTAAAAGAACAAACATTATTTACAAGTCAGAAACAAAATAACTCATTCCTCTGTGCGATGCATATATGAAAACATGCTTTGTTGGAATTAAAAAAAACATTGGCAATGCATGACGAAATGCCTTAAGGACAGGAGTGATCAAGAACGGAATTTCAATAGCTGGCCCAAAAATCTAAGCCTAGCAAAGGAACGCAGAAGAAACAAAGGGATTACTGATGATGCTTACCCTGATTGTCATTATCAGACTTTCCCTGAGCTAAAAGTCAATTATTGGAAAAGGAAAAAATGAACAAACCCATGCACCAATCATACAAAGCACAAAAAGGCAGGAGTTCTAATGAGTGGGAATCAATGGTGACAGAAATTATCACACTTGCTTTAGCCTTAATTGCAAACGGTTCATAGGTGTCTCATATACACATAAACAGATATCTCTCTTCATCCCACACTGATTTACCCATCTTCAAATTGCCTGATTAAATTTCTCCTAAGTGGAATAACACCAATGTGGATAATTCCATTATGTAACATATCCACATACTATCATCAAAACAACAAAGCCTGAAAGTAAACCACAAATACATATATATATATATCGTATAAAAGTGAAATGGGAGAACATTTTTATTTTACTGTCTATTGACATGACTGTTATTTACTTTTTTCAAATTATTATTATGGGAAAAAATTTGAAATCCCATGGCAAATGCACAGGTTAATGCCAGTTTCAAATAAAACAGATTAAACAGAAATCATACCAGAAAATTAAAAAAAGAAAAAGAAATAGTGCACATAGTCATACATAGGACAAGGCCAATCGTTAGGACCAAAGAGTCCTCCACCAACTGGACGGCCGACGCCCCCAGAATCTTGCCCACCACGTCCCCTACCACGACCACCAGCCCCTGCAACACCAGCAGCACCAGCAGGACGGGCACTTCCACAGCGATTACACGCACCACGAAATGCAAAATTCACATTGGAGCAACTGTTTTGAAAATACAACATGAATCTTTCTACATCCAATCATATATAACTACTGAAAAGTGTAGAAGAGCAAGAAAGGGCTGCTCACCAATCTCATATCACAGACCTTGTATTCGGACACAACCAATCGCCTTCTTGTTGCCACGCTTTGCCTGAAGAATCACTTCGACCTCTACCTCCATTCTCATCCATGGTAGTTTCCTCCTGTTCGCCACTGATGCCACCAACATTTGGTTCACCAGCTGCATTATATGCTTGATCATCCTTGCTCTTTGACTCTGCTATATAAACTTCAATAATACTACCATGGAAATCTTTGTTGTTAAACCATTCAATTGCAGCTACAGCAGCATGTGGATCTTCATATGTCACAGTAGCATCTCCCTTAGGTTCATTAGTCTCTTTGTCTCGATATAACCATATCTTTGGTCTCCCTGTACGTTTATCTTTCTGCAGAAAATGGAAAACAAAATATGACCATCAGATAGAATTAGAGTGAGAATGAGAAGGAAAAAAATATAAAAAAGGAGAAATGGCAAAGAGAAGAAAAATGAGAAGATGATAACAAATATTAAATAAGTTACTGATGTAGAACAGATGCAAAGAGTGAGGGAATGGAGAGAACAAGGGAAGAACGGAAAGGAAAGGGCAAGTAGTAGAGGGAAAGAATGAAGATGGAGGAAGAGTTCAGAGATCATATCTGATTGATATTCTCTTAAGTCTGATAAAATAATAAAATTGAATTCAACTTCTCTAGAGATATTGTAGAGATATTATACGATATGAGAATATCTCTACAACTTCCATTCTACTAATAAGGACTGCACACGCACGCACAAGCCCAATAGCATCTAATGACTTTTATCCTACTATATGCTTCAAAATACTTCCAATTTTTTTTTTTAAAAAAATCCTTTTACATTTACCTGTAATTCCTAATTTGTCAAATAATTAATATCTTTCTTGATCTCTTTCAACCCCCCACCATTACTTAAGAAACCAAAACCAAAGTTCCTTACAATCCCTGTATACATTGCTATCACAATACTCCCCATTCTCCCCTAACTAGAGGAATGAGTTATTAAGAGGTGCCTAAGTGGGGTGAGAAACCTTTCTCCAAAAGCCACTTATTGAGGTGGGAGAATCAATCCACTTAGGATCCCATGTGGGACTAGACAACCCATAGTCCCATACTACATAACTCCTCATCAATCAACAGTCCTTGGAGAGCCAACATTTCACAATTACACTCAATGACCCTTTACTTGACTTCCATGCTGGTTAAAACCCTCCGCAAGTAGTCCTTCTAAAGCTACCAGCTAATTTTGACACCAATTGGTAAGCACCTAAGTAGGATTGGAACCCTCCATAATAAAACTACCTAGACGTGTGAGAACCATCTCACCTAAGTACTCCTATAAAGTAGTCCATACTACTCATACTACCTTATTCTTCATTAGTTGTAACTAGAAGGGTAAAAAATCCAAACTTCTCCATGTGCTTTAGCAAAGGATCCCTTGTCATGAAACCTGAATTTTATAAAGTAACCAACTACCAACAGTTATTGGATAGAAAGTATGGATATTGACACAAACATGAGATATGACACTAAAGAAATCAACACAACAAAATTAGAAGTGTATAATTAAAGACAACTTAAAGCATTGTGTAGTGTTGTGTCGTGTATAATACAAAAGTCCAATCTGTGTCAGACATGAACTGTCTCTACTTCATAGGTTGATGAAGCACCACAATACTGTGCTGCAGTTGTGGTTCATCTGTGCTTACATCAAGTTTGGAGGAATGTTGTACATTTTTTAGCTAAGCAATAATCTTAATTTCTTGTAAATCTTATAGTACTTATGCCAACAGTAGTATGTTTGTTTGATTCTCGATTTCTCCAAATGGTATTTATATAATTTTCAGTTTTTTTCCCAAAATGAAAAGAAGACTCAATATAGCTCCACCACAGTAAATTGGGGCTTGACACCATTCGCCACTAAAAAAGGCCATGGACAACTTGCACTGAGATCTATAACTACATTTGCCTTAGCAACAGTATATTTTGATTTGAAGAAAGGAGAACTACAATTTAAGTCTCTTGTGTGAATATTTTAGTTTCTTCCATCAGTCTCAAAACTCAAATCTTGTAAGAGTTTGAGATATATCCTATTCCTAACAACTGCAAGGACAGAAGATTAACTGGGATGATACTTGCACTAAATTGGTAACTCCATACCTTCAGTAATCCAATGGTGCCAAAATATTCAGCCAACGTATTTTCATCTGTTCCATAAGGCAAGTTGCACACATACACAGACCCATTAGGAGGAGTAGCTTTTCCAGGATGGCTTGCCATGGGCTCCAAATTTCATGAAATCGAAGAGTTAACAGCCACCAAAGAGCTCTGAGAAAACATTCAAACAGGAAATTGTTTACAATGAAGTAAGAGGACTAGTTAAGCAGGGTCATCGGCAAGCATGCACATGGACAAAAGAAACTGGAGACAAAACAAACCAATCAATTGAACAATATGGAAAATAGACCTAATACTCATCCCTCACTCAATTCTTCTCTGGCAAACTAACTAGACATATTGTATTAAAAGCAGGTAAAAAATTAAAATTTTTGTTCAAGTAATCCTTAAAAGTTAAAATATTGGATGTTTTAGTACAACGCTACAATCAGTTTCCAATAATCCCCTAAAGTTTTGAATATATCACTCAACTTCACATGCTTTAGTAAATCAATAGCATTATAAAGACATAACAATGCATTTCACTCATCTTTTTACCAAGACCTTGCAATTCGAGTTTACAGCTTGAGACATTGTTTATAAGCCTTTTCAATTCAAAGGGAAAAAACCCAAAATATTACCAAGTACGTTCATTTACTAGATCAAATTAGGAAAAACAAACAACTAAAAGTAAGATTCATCGGCTGGAAATCTTAAGTTCTTCAAGTAAAAAGCATCATATGAACAAATTAAACTCGACAACCAACAATGCTAAAAGATAGGGGGCAGTAAGGTTGTGTATCGCACACCCAAGCCCCATTCTTCAAGCGGTTTGTTTTTTGGGCCAACCTCAAGTAGTTAGCCCCTCAACAGGACAAATGGGCACAAAGGATTACATAAAATAGATAAAAGGATAACATCGGATACAGTGGAAAGGAATCAAGACTTTTGATCCACCGAACATTGAAAAAGAATAAACACATAGCCAATAGTAAAACATCAGGAATAACCTCGAAGGCCAAGCAATATCTGTCTCTCCGCACAAACTAAGAAAACAGGAGACGGGAGAGCAAAAACATCAACATGAAATGAGAAAAGGGCCATAAGTCAACAACAAATTGCCGAGAGTAAGATGAAGCAAAGATAGAACTAAATATCCATTAGGAAAGGAAGGAAATGAAATCGATATATTTACCTGGAAGCGGAGGAGAGATCGAAGATACCAGCTGCAGGGCTAGGAACCACCAAGTTTGGTTTGTAATTCTCGTTTTTCCTTTACCGTCCTTCGATTTTCTTTTTCTTTTTTATAAGATTTTTCTTTTTTCTTTTCCACTTTATCAATATTTTTTGTCGATCAATTTCTTTTTTCAATTTCCCTCTCTTTTGTGGCAAAAAATTCCCGCTTCGTGGCGGAAATTCCCTGATCGATCACAATAAATAGCTAGTATGTTTCACTAAAAATAAAAAACATAACTTTTGGCTCTAGACTTTTTTCTTAGCTATGGATCCTTTTTTTGAAAAAAAAAAATTATAAGGGGAAAGAGAAAAAGCACCATTGAATCTCTAAATTTTGATTTGAAATAATATTTTTTTTAGATTTAGAATAGCTCAGTCTTATAATTTTTATCACTCAAATCTTGTACTTTTTTTATTTGAAACAACTTAATTTTTTATAAATTTTAATTCTATAATTTATATGAATTAAGCTATAACGTTTATGTACTATGTTGATAATTAAAAAGAAAATCATAACTAAAAGTCATGTACTCTAAAATACACAACCTAACATTAAATTTTCTTTGATATAACTAAATTATATTTAAATATTATTGAGTCTAATTAAAAAAATTAAAGAATCTTTTTTTGTATTTAGATCAGTTTAAATTTAAAATTTTATATTTAAGTCTTCAAAACTCTCTCAGAACCCATAGTGTTTAAAACTAATTAAAAATTTTATATTTAAGTGTTCATTATTCCTTTCATATATAAAAAAAATCATTATTCCACTATGAGACGATGGTAGCCTGACGGGAAAGCGGTAAACAGTTTGGCACCGAAACAGCAAACAGCAACCCACCACCAAACCTCAAAGCTCCCAGAAGTGATCCACGCAAAACCCTAACCAAACCAACTAGGTGAACCAACCCCTGATTCTCAAAGACTGCTCAGAATGATCGATGTTGGTGATCATGCAGCAGCAGCAGAATCCCTCTGCACTGGTGCCACTGCTCAACAACAATCCTCAGTCCTCCTCTGCCACCACCACCTCCTCTCTTAGGTCGCCGCCTTCTGCAACACCACCTTCACAGTCCCACTTATCTTCCTCACTCCCTCTTGTCGCTCCTTTCTCCGGTCCACTCCGTCAAACTCATCTTCCATCCCTTCCACCCGATCATGTAATTGGACCAGTGGTGCCCATCGCCGCCACGCACCCTTCCGGCGAGCCCTCTTTATCCACGCCACCTGCCTTCCCGTTGCCAAGAGTCCGACTCTCGGATATTGCCCAATATGACGGAGCTCCATCTCGGTCCTATGTCAAAGCAGTGGAAACACTGTCAGGGTCTTTGATGAGGCATAATGCAGCCTTGATCGAATTGGGCAGCGAGGATACTGCTCTGATGAGGTGCGGATTAGAAGGTTCCAGATTGTTTTTTCGGAGCAGGGACCATTTGGGTGGGGGGAAGGGTAGCCGTGGGGTTCACAGGTACAGGGCAGGAAGGTATGGGTACTATGGGCTCACATAATTCTCTGTTAAAATGTGTACGAAATTCGTCATCCTTTTCTTCCTTATTTTGGTTATTTTTATAGTGCCCTCGATTTATGGAACCCGGAACCTTGGCGCATTGCTCGAGAGTTGTATACAATCCGTTGGACTCAGCGCATTCCTATAATTTTCCTTATATAGCTAAAAGCAGAACTACATCGCTTATTTCAATTGAAACTTATCCCACTTGTAAACTCTTTTATTGCTCGCTTGGTCATTAGTGTTTTACTGTCAGGGATTTATGCCTATGTATGCCTATGTTTTAAATATGTTTATTTTTACACGCATCTTTATCTGAAACAGGTGACACCTTTGTTTTTTTGAAACTATTTTTTCTTTCTTCTTGTTTATTTTCTTGGTAGAGTGGGGAAGGGAGAGGCCTATTCCAGCAATTTTCTGATTGTTTAAACTTTATTTGAAGGCTTCCAAATCTTCAATTTGTGCTGGATAATGTTTGCTGTCATTGCTATTGTCACTCCTATAATATTTCTGCCTGATCTGTTTTAGGGCTTTGGAAGATTGGCATTCATCTCCCCCATGTATGGCTGATATTTTTAGGTGCATGGGAAAGGCAGCTCGTTCTACATTGTGCGCCATCGCAAGGCATCTTCGTCTTCCAAGCGAGTAAGGGTGGTGATTATGGATCTTTATTCTAGTTTACATGGATCACATATCTGAGTATAATATATTTTGATCATGTGTTCACAAAAATTTACTTGGTGCAGTGTTTTTAACCATTTGCTTGATGATACCCCATTGCCTGCTAATGAGGTGTCCTCATCAGTTCTTGTTGCAACCTACTCACACACTTCTTTGCCAAATGGAAAAGGTGCTATTGGAGGTGGTAAGCCAACGGTGAATGGTGAAATTGAGAAGGGTTTGTTGACATTGATATCTTCAGACGCTCCTGGTCTTCAGGTATCTTTTAGTTTGTTTTTTTTAAATCTATTTTGTGTAAAAGCTGAGAGTTCAAGTGTTTTTGTCTCACCTTAAAAAAAATAATCTGATTGTCTCTTCTAGTTCTTTGAGTCGTATGCTATTAGTTGAATAACTGATGAATATTCTGTTTTTCTTTAGGTTTGTGACCCCAACGGCCGCTGGTATCTGGCAGATAGTGGGTCTGGTCCTGGGGATCTTTTGTTGCTCACAGGCAAGGCCCTTAGCCAAGCCACTGCAGGTCTTCGTCCTGCAGCATCATATAGAGCTTCTCCTGATTATTTTCTAGTTGCTAACAGTGGAGGAAGGTGCAGAATATATCTTTTTTATCCTTTTCTTCTTGTTTTGATATATTAAATTTTGAATAAAAGTATTATTGTTACAAAATCAAATTTCAAGCAATTTATATTGAGCTTTGTGATTGTAGGACATGTTTTGCATTTAGTCTCATGCCACAGGGCAACGCTATATTGGATTGTTCTCCAATTGCAGCAGCTGGACATGTTATTTCCCAAAGCTGTGTTCCAATATCAGTAAGCCAGTTTATGGATGACCTTTCTGCTGAAGAAGTGATAGGCAGCCGATCTTATCATACTTATGTAAGATTTCTTTCCTAATATCCTGATTGTGTCTTTTGGGGAGGGCTCCTTGCCCTACTTGGATATTCATGACAACTTCTCATGTGCCAATTTAGGTTCGCTTTCCTAATAATATCCAGATTGTGTCTTTTGGGAAGGGCTCATTGCCCTACCTGGATATCCATCAAAACCTAAATTGCTGTACAATTTCTCATGTTCAAGTTTAGGTTTCTGTTGAAAAGATTTAGAAAAAACATGAGAAACTCTTTTCCAAACAGCTGGATTGCAATCTATGTACCCGGCTTTGCAGCTTGGACACTTTTCTGAACTGTAGAATTACCTTGCACAAATTTATACAATTCTGCTGCTGGGTTTCCTCTGAATCAACCGTTACTTGTATTGTTGGATTTGTCGCTTATTGAATATGTTATGTAGTTTCTTTTTAAGCTTGTCAGATTTAGACTGTCTGGTTTGCGCAACTGAAGCCAACCATTCAGATATTTTTTTCCCCAACATTTCTCATGCTTATCTGCTAAGCTTTCATGTATCTAGTGGCTTTAAAATTTGCATATGCCTTCCTTTCAGTCAAATTTTTCTGTGATTTAAGGGTTAAACTTTTGCATTTTTAACTCACAGGGTACGGGAAACAATGTGAAGAAGGAACAGTCATTGAGAAGTGTTCTGTCAGATCCTTTGTCGTAAGTTTAATTTCAAATCTTGTTATAGCTGTTTGTCTTTCTATGAAAAAGGACCCTGTTATATGTAGAAGAGGCTTTTCTTTCCCCAAGATTACAATAGGAAACGCATATTTCAGCATGTACTAAGATCCTTCTGTGTTCTGACGTATCTACTACTTTCCTCTTTCAATTTCTTCACTAGTGGCGCATTCCTTGAAGACGCCATGCTTATCTCGTGTGGGCATTCATTTGGTGGACTCATGCTAAGGAGAGTCATTGAAAATGTAAGTAGTATCCATTTCATCAAAACCCTCGAGTCTTGTTATGGATATAGATTGAATATATGAATTAAGAAATGAAGGCTCACAGCTGATGAAAGTGACAGTTATGTTGTGTCTGGAGCAAGACAGCCTATTACAGGCCAATGTGTAATGTTAGAATTTTTTGTTCCAGAAAATCTGGTGGTTTCATGGAAGTTATTATTTGGACATGTAGTTTTAGAATTATCCTGAGGCTTGGGGGATTATGAAACTCTAGATATTGAAGGCGTGTTTATTGTATCAAAGAAAGATGGAGGGTTAATGTGGAGAATGGATTATTGGCTTAACATTATACTTCATGTTGGGATGTGTACAAAACAATGAGCAGATTATAAATTTGATGTATTTGAACGCTTATTGAAGAACTGATGTTTAGATTCTTCTTTTGATAAGAAATCAAGAGAAAATAATGCCAAGAAGTATCAGAATCATCGGATCCCAAAAAGGAGAAATGAGTTAAACGTGCTTCTCCCATAAAGAAAAATGAACAATGAAATAAGTATAGGCCTTCTTTTTCTTTTTTGTGAAAAAAAGAAAGAGGAGGTGGTGGGTGTTGTGAAACAGCACAACTAGCCATCTTAACTATATGGCAAGCAACGGATTTTCATTGTTGACTCATACCAACCCACACTCACAGATTAATTGTTAGTGTAGAGCCTGAAACCACATCATAGACTTGAAGCAAGTACTATGCATGCAATAGGTTATGCAAAGTTTGGTTTAAAAGAAAGAATTTTAATGGAATGGAATAGAGATGGGAATTGAAAAATTGTGTTGGGTATGCATCATGGAGAAAAGGATATTTTTTTTAAGTTATGTTTGGTAGGATAGAAATAAGAACGGAATTGTGATTAGTAGAGTCTAAATTCTAAAATATTGAAAAACCAAATTCATTTAACCCAAGCCTCAATTTTTCTTCTATCCCTCTCATTAACTGGTCAAACCATTCCCAATGAAGCTAAAAGTAGCAAAAAAATTAACAGTCAAATTGAAGAGTTAAGTGAAGGATTTCAATGGAGAATATAGCAAAGTCAGAGTAGTTAAAGTATTTATCAAAGAGAAATTCTGGCTTTTGCCTTTACATTACAGGATGAATAGTGAGATTCCATCTCGTTATTAATGGAATCCACTGGCACCCAAACTGATTCTGTTGGAATGGCCATCAAACCAAACGCAACATGGTGTGCCATTCCTGACTCCATCCTTTCCTTTCACAGATACCAAACGTGACCCTAGTCTCGTGAAATGGTAGAACTAGAGTAAGGCTCATCAACAAATGACAAGTGCAAGACTTCTGCACTTCTGCTTTACTCTAACACAACAACTGGCTTTTGCACAACTTGTTGCTTACGTTTCTATCAATTATATAGCTGAAAGCATGCACAACAAGGGTATACAAAAAAGGAGTTGAAGGATCACATTGCCTAACTTCTTGTTGACCTCTAAACTAATACATTGGCGCAAAGGAAAGCAAATTAATGACAAGCTATTTGGGTGGATGCAAAATTTTAGTAAAAGGACCTAGGCAAGTATATTTTCTCTTCTTAAATTGCAATCATAATCATTTGTACTCCTTGGAGCATATTTATTGGAGGAATCTGAGGGACGAGATTCCTTACATGTCTTGAAAAGCAAACTTCCTGGCCTTGAAACCATACACTGTGTTTTGCTATTTAATCTGATACTAGATCAATTCCAAGAATTCATTAGGCACAGACCAGCATAATATTCTTTGCGGCCCCATAAATATTAGCTGAGTTCATTCAGCTCCCTGGATCCAGGCCCTGTTTTCTCAACTTGAACTGTTGGAATTCCATGCATACAGTAAATTTCTAGTTAACTTTCATACTTGTTTTTGTTTGTTTAAACCCATGTATCTGTCTCCTTATTTTGGTTGTACTTGTTTTGTCTCATTTGTATTACCTTTCTACTATGGAATTATAACTTTTAGATGGGAGAGACAAGAATCATAATTACAGTTATTGTTTCCGTCACAGTCAAGATGTACTCTCTGCAATACAAATATTGAGACCAGTTCTCTGATCCCCAATTTTGGTACCTCCCATTTACTTATTTCCTTATCGTCTTTATTCTTTGTTTTTACAATCACACACTGCTATAGATTCCTTAGTCTGCTTGACCATGCTACATCTTTTCTGATGCAATTTCTTTCTTCTTGTCATATAACTTTATTTTTGTTAATTTTAAATTATTATTGAGATAGACTGATTTCTTCCACAGCTCTAAGAGCAGCAGCCACAGCAGTCAAGCATGAGGATGATAGAAGGTTATTTCATAATGCTGTTCTCCGAAAGCGCAGGAAAGAAATGGGTGATCAAATGGATTCACTGAGAAGAACAAACAGGGTATATCACATAAGTAGCTTGCAACTATTGTTATATCACCAAATAGGGTATATCAAATGAATCTTGGCATATTGTCTATGATGGAATATGCAACAAATCTCATTTTCTCTTCAAGTTAAATATTGCTTCTAGGGAAGCAAGATGGTGGATTTTCTTTTGATGAGTATAAGAGCATTTTAAAAAGTAAGCTTTCTGTTGGTACAGGCTCCCTAGAATTGCCATGGTCTTCTGAAATCTTTTTTAAAACTGCTACTTTTATTTTAACTTGCTTGCATGGTATTTGAGTGGTGGTACTGCATGTAGTATGAGCATTCATTGACAATTTGGCATGTCTTCTGGATAATCCAATTATCAATAATTTAGAGATTTTTCCAGCTGAGAAACTCACGCACGTTTACTTTTCCTGAAATTCATGTTTACCTTGATTGTTTAGGAAAATGGTGATGTTACTGGTGATGATGGACCCCACCAGGGAGTGCAGTATCCTTTTTCTGTAAATGAAAAGGTGATAATTAAGGTGAGTTGTCTATTTATTTATTTTTATATGATGGCAATTTTGGGCTATCCACTTTGTCAGTTGATCTGAGACATTGTGGATAAATTTCCACCTTCTACAGGGTAATAGGAGAACGCCAGAAAAATTCGTTGGCAAAGAAGCTGTCATTACATCTCAGTGTCTTAATGGCTGGTGAGTCACCTTTTTTTCGTTAAAAATGAATTATCGGGAGACAGTTTTCATGCACATAAATTGGCAGCATTTCTTGTGCTTGGGGAGCTTCCATTATGCTGTATTCAATTAATGGGATGGAAATATGGTTATGCCACTTGCGGAAGTCAGTGTAAAAGCAGAGGTGAAAATCAGTCAAAAGACCCTTTCATGGTTTGGTATCCCAAGATAAAGATACTTTGTTTATTTGTTTGTTTGTGTGCGTGTGTATTTTGGGTGGGGATGTGAATGAGGACACGGCAGAGTGGGAGAATGAAAAAATCATTTAAAAGAAGCACATTGATGGTTCAGAACTTTCAGATTAATTGAATTTACTTGATTTCCTCTGGGATGATTGAAGTTCTTAAGATTCTTGTCAAAGCAAATACAGCACTTTCCAAGCTTCCAAGACTATGATACGTGGGATTGGGAGGAGATCTGGAGAGATCTAGATTGAAGGTGGAACTCAAATAAACTTATGTTCGTCTATTACTGCTAGTATCATCTTTAGTCGTACTGATTGCCTTCATAAGTTTGTGCCAAATATTTACTCAAACAGGCTTGGCCCACAAACATTTCTGTCGCTAAGCCGGGGGAGATGATTTATAATGACTTTTCAACAAGTGCATTCTATTGAGGTCCAAAAAAAGTGCATTCTACATGTTAAATCTAGGAAATGTATCATTATTCGTTAAAACATGCTTTTGAATGTTGCGGTGTATGCCCTATTAGAAAGGTATGTTGACATAAAGTGTCATTCATGTAGGTACTTGCTTAAGATTATTGGAACTGGGGAGAACGTGCGCTTGCAATACCGTTCTCTTAGGAAGCTATTGAACTCACCAGCGATGGAGGACCAGTCACAGCCAGTTCAAAATAGCAGCTCTTAAAATATCTTTCACCTCCTCTACTGTGTTCCGTCTTCATTTTTCTCTCCAGCGAGAAAACAGGACTGTAGTCGTGTTACCTGATAGTATATATAATTGGTTGATTTGTCCGATTTCTGTTAACAAGCATGTAACTATAGTGTATCAGAAGAAGTGATTTGTGCGGATGCCCACGCTAGCATTTTTGACGTCTTGACTTGGTGTAAAGTGAAGGCAAAGCTGGTTTAGATGGCATGTAAATTGTACGTATGTATAACATCCGGAATTGGATCATGAATTATTCCCCATAAATGAGTACGTGTTAAACCAAAATTTGAATCTTTTTCTGTGACACGTCTACGTTTAGGACATTTGGTGTTTCAAATAAGATTGATTCTAATTGAATTTTTTCGTGGGAAAAGATGAGAAAAGATTATATGAATTTTAAAAAGATAAAGAGTATTTGAATTTTAAAAATGAAAGTTTGAATATAAGTCTTAATTTGTCTTTTTAAAATTTGGGGGGGGGGGGGTGAAAGATGAAATTATCGTTAGATTATTTATTACTATTGTAATAGGAGATTTAATTAATGATTTTGACCATTTTCACTTAAATATTTATTATTTTTTGTAATAATTGAGTTGTAAGTAATTGATCCAGTTATTTATTATTCTTACAATGGGATTTAGCAATGATCTTGACAATTGTAAGTAATTGATTTGATCATTTACTACTCTTATAGTTGGATTTACTACTTGAATAATAATTTTAACAGTTTTTGTTAAGATATTTATTATTCTTAGTAACAATTGAGTTATAAGTAATTATTTTAGTTATTTATTACTTCTGTAATATAATTTGACTTGAGTAATGATTTTGACCATTTTCATTAATACATTTACTACTTTTAATAACAACTGAGTTGTCCTTGAGTAATAATTTTGACCTCTATCAGATCCTTTTCCTCCTTATTCATTTTTTTCACACTATTCAATTTGCTACTCTCATTGCTTACCGCTTTCCCTTCTCTCGCCATCATCTTACTCACCCTCACCATCGACATGCACGTTAGAGTTTTTGCTATTATTGCTGTAGATCACCTTCAAAATAGAGAAAGAGGTCGTGCGAAAAGATAGAAAGAGGGAAGTAAAGCACTAAGGTTGTCAGAGAAGATGACCGAAAAATGGAGGGGGCGAGCAAGATAGTAGCGAGAATAATGATCCAATGCGTAACGTTTAATAGTTGATGAATAGTAAAGAAGATGAACAGTGAGGAGGAAAGTTTGATGGTGGTCAAAATTATTGCTCAAATAGTAAATCTCATTATAATAATAATAAATAATTAAAGGAATTACTTATAATTCAGTTATTATATGAATTAGTAAATATTTTAATGAAAATGATCAAAATTATTGTTTAATTAAAAAATTTTATTATAAAAATAATAAATAACTAAAGGATAATTTTATTTTTTGTCTTTAAATTTTGAAATGATAGATTGAAACTTATGTACAATTTATCATTTATAAATTTAGATTATTTTTTTCAAATTTATATGTTTTTTATTTATTTATTTTTTTCTAAGCGCTTGTGGAATCTAAATCTCACAGGCTTCCCCTCGCGGACACCTGTCTCTTTACCCGTGTTGCAGGAGGGGGGAGTCCACTTCTCATTCTCTTTTATTCACCCTCTTCCTTAGCCTTCCTTTCTTTGAACCGTAAACAAAGATCTCATTTCTGCCTATCCTCTATCTTCCTGGGCTGTCAGACTCTACTACACTCGTGTCCTTGTCCTTTTGGGCTCAATTTCTCCATCGTCTCACTTATCTAGATTCTGCCGTGTGCCTGTTTGTGGGCTCTGCGCCTAAGAATTTCTCTGATGGGTACCTTTTTGGTAGATTCTATAGATATTGAGACTCATTTATTTGGTTATGTAAGTCGCCATTCAAAGTTGTTTCCCCCCCCCCCCCTTTTTTGGGTTCTAAAATTCTCTAGGTAGCTTATACCTAAGGGTATTTATAGGATCTTGTATTTTGTTTTGATATAGTACACGGGACGTATTTTACATCACGTGTCTCGTCTTATTTCGAGAATGTCTTGAAAGTGACTGGGAAATAATATGAATTTTAAATTCTATTTAAAAAAATTAGACTACTAGATATTTTATATATAACCTATCTATCAATAACATATAATTAAAATACAGAAAATAATAAAAGAAATTAAAATAGAAAATAACATATAATTAAATTTTACTTTTATCATAATTAGCTAAAGTTTATAATTAAACATATATCTTTTGATCAAATTATAATTAAACATATTGAAATTTATAGTCAACTTCAAAAGAGACAGAAGAAATTAAATTCTCTCTAATATGATAATCAATTTAAAACAACAAATATCATTAATTATACTACAAATAATATTACTTCTTTAATTATTCTATTTCACCAACTAAAATTACTTCTGCAAAGAAATAAAGACATGTGAGGAAGAGGAAAATAAAATTATTTGATAAAAAAATAAATAATATGATATAACCAATATAATTTTCTATTTTCTATTTTCTTATAAAAAATAAGTAAAATAAAAATATTTTTTATTCTTAGAAAAAAAATATGTTCAGGACAGGAGTGGAGTCTTGAGAATCAAACTGAGAGACCTGTCCCATTCTGACTCTTCCCCTTGTCCTGATCCGATATATTCCCATCCTGATCTTTCTCAAGATGGGACAGACCCGTCTTAAAATATCCGGAATTATATCAGGATAATCTAGGGGAAACTTTAAACCTTATTATTTATACCTAACTTGACTAGCTCTCGTTAAATTGAACTTAGTTTCAATATCTGGGCTTGCCTAATATTATGATTTCGAAGCAGTTAATGGTTATCGTAAGAAAATGCTAGGACTCTTTAAGTTATTGGGACAAATTAATCAATAGCAGATGCTTGGAGGCTAGTTAAAATTTGAATGTAAGAATGGAGGCAACTAAGAATGATGGTCCAATTTGCTTTCAAATTGTCAATGTAACTTTTAAAGTTGCAATCTCAACTTGAGGATAGGTCTAAGCCCCCAAGCTTTTTAGTTTTTACTAAGGTAAAAAATTCTTTAATCCAGGGTGATTAAAATGTTTGTTCGTGTAGAACAGTTGGCTTTGTTGGTACAGGGAATGAAAAACCAGTAAGAAGAGTGGCAGTCAGTATAACTGAATTACTGTGTGCTTCTGTACACATTTTAAATGGATGCCATTGTTTGCTTTCATTATCTGCTTGAAATTCTTGCTTTTTTCGTTTTATATTCATCTTCTGTTTAGAAAATTTTCCCTTTTCAGAAGTGTTGACTGACTAACCATTATCAACTCTCCATTGTGTGCAGTATTATTATTGTCTTAAGCCTTTGTTTTTGTTTTTTTTAGGTTTGAACTTGGATAAGGAAATCTGGTATATAATGAGTACTCGGGCACTCGGGGGTGCTGCCGTCAGAAGTTACCGGTGGAGAAAGACAACTCTGGACTTGGACCTTAACTGACCCGCCTGGTGAAAATCGGGAGCTGGAGGCGCCTTCAAGTCAGCTGGGGCCCCAAGTAGTTCAAGCTAGTCTTCAACCGCAGGTTGTACAACCTGCAATGATTGATGTTGAGGCCATCGATGATGATGTTGTTGAATCTACTCCCCGGGCTTTTGCTGAGGTATAACTGACTCCTTTCATGCACTTCATTGCTTTTATACTTTCAGTCTTAATTAAAAATGACCGTTGGGAACTTATTTTATCTGTTCATTTATCTTTGGTCTTAAGGCTAAAGGGAGAAATCGCAGCAGGGCTATAGTTGATGTGGATTTAGGTACTATTATTCCTTTTTGACATCTTGTTGCCTAGTTTAGAACCATCACGAAATATTTAGTTTCTTTGTTATGAGATCGCAGCAGGGCTATACTTGATGTGGATTTAGTTCCTTTTCTTGTTGTTTTCATTGCAGGACCACTCTCTTCAGAATTTTTTAGAACTAACACTTGTATTGTGAGTCTATGAAGAATCTAATTATAATGTTCATTCAGAGTTCTCCCCCCTAATCAAATCTGGTCTGCTCCTTGCTTATCTATCAAAATGTGTCCACTGGTAAAAAAGATTTCCCCATGTTGCTCAACTTTTCCAATTACAGGCGCTTTATTTTATTTTTTTCATTTGTCTGATGCAAAGTTAGCCGTCTTTTATCCTTGTTGGTAGTTGTGTTGAAATTTAGAGGATTGAGAGTTGGGAGAAAATAAAACTTTAAAATATTATTAATTTTTGAATGAATGAGAATACAAATAAGCATTTATATAGATAAAAATATAAGTTAATAGAATAAATTTAGAGTCTATCATAATCCTAATATCTCAAATTTATTCTTCTAAGATATGATAATTTAATATTCAAATATGATCCTAAATAATATTCAAACTTAATTTTAGATAATTAATTAAATAACTAATAAAATATAATATTAATTAATAATTAATTCTAAACTAGCTTATCTCAGCACTCCCCCTCAAGTTGGGAAGCAGCTTAAATATGAGCAGCATCATTATAGAAAAACTAGAACTTTGAATCTTTAAACCAGTGATGACTACTAAACTAAAATTGATTGGATTTTAAATCTAAATCTTAAGACAAAGTTATAAACTTAATGAAGAACATTAATGTTGGATACCTAAAAATAATATTTGCAAGAGAGGAACTTGATGAAGGAGACGATGACGATATTCTTAGGAACAAAAGAGGTAGTTTTTTTGATGATGTGGAGTAGAACTTGCGAATTAGAAACACTATGAATTCACATACTCATGAATAGAAAAGTTATATTTTTTGTGAAGTGGAGAGACAATGTTATCTAAAGAGAAAATATTTCAGTGCATTGAGTACTTTTATGCTTCATAGGATCTTGGGAGATCTATTAAAGGAATATTTTGTTTGGCTGCGAATGTGAACAGGGTGAGAATTGCAAAGTCAGGGAGATTTGTGAGTCTGAAGTTGCAACAGACTCAATATTCGCAAGTTCACGGACAATTTCCCATAGATACAATTAATAGAAGAGATTGTGACTCTAACTCCTTAAACAAAAGGCAATGAAGAGACTAAGTCTCAAACTTTGAAGAGCAAAGAAGAGACAAACAATAAAAGGCAGAAGTAGAGACAAACTTGGAGCATAGTTGATGAGGAGAACATATGCGTAGAGACAGGTTGCACCACAAAGAGGGTGCTTTTAGATGTTGAGTGAAGTCACGATCGTAGAAGGAACTTCTACTGAAAGCGTGTCTTCTCTTTAAGCTTGACTTTTTTTTTCTTTTTCATCTTCATTTATAGAAATTTGGAGGATTAAAAGTAGAGAAAAAATAAAACCTTAAAATATTATTAATTTTTGAATGAATGAGAATATAAATAAACCTTTATATAGACACAAATATAAACTAATAGGCTAAATTTAGAATATATCGTAATCTTAATATATCAGATTTATTCTTATAAAATATGATAATTTAATATTTAAATATAATCCTAAATAATATTCAAATTTAATTTTAGATAATTAATTAAATAATTAATAAAATATAATATTAATTAATTAACAACACTCCCATCATATCTATAGTTTGAATATATGTGCTTCTACTAGCACTGCATCTAATTAATAATTAATGATTATTTCAGAAGATTGGACTAGGGTAACTAATAATAATAGCAATAAACACAGAAGAGATTTTCGAAGCCAGACATTTATTAACTATGATCTTTATATAAACTTGGAAGGCAGGTAATAAATTATCTTGCTACATGTTACATTGCTTTGTGTGTTATGCTTCTTGTTTCTTTGATCTGCAAAAGCTAGCTGTCTGATATATAATATTTGATTATGTGGCTTTGTTTGATTAGTCTGTATTAGAATTTGCATTACCTGTATATTTTTTATTTTTTAGTATTCAGTTATTTATTGTTGAAATTGCCACATCAGAGTTTTAATTGTCATTGCTGTGACCTATATCCGGTTATTTGCTTGTGATGGGACCAAATTGTACCATTTTTTTAAAATGAATCATTTATGTATATAGTATCATTTGGCTGGTTATTTGAAAGTGAAAGTTACAAGTGGAACTAATGCAAACAATGCAGTTTGAGGTCGTTAGATCGCAGTAAGGTGGTATTAACTATCAACAGTGCGACTCATATCACTGTTTAATCGTTAAAAGATTACATCACTGGAATTTCTTCATCCTTTTAAAATTTATGTTGACCCCCCCCCCCTCCCTTTCTCACACAGAATTTTCATCATCTCTTCAAGTATGCTGCTTGAAAAAACATCTTTATCATTGGGGGATCTGTATATTAACCCAATGGAATGAAATGTAAATTCCTCTTACTCCTTGGAATCTTGCCACTGGCTCAAGAAAATAAAGAAATTATCGATAGCTGACTCTGGAAGTGAACTGGAGTTCAAAGTCCCAAAGAGCCTGCTTTCAACTGCCCAATATGTATGGGTCCTTTGGCAGAAGAAACGTCAACAAGGTGTGGTCATATTTTTTGCAAGAATTGCATTAAAGCATGTTTGAGAAACCCCAAATTTAAGTTTTAAAAGAGCTTTTGGCTCAAATTTTAGTTTAAGAAAATTTTAAAATAATCATATTTGTCTAAAAGGGCTTTTAGACTAAACCATGGTTTCAGATAAGTTGGTCAGAATAGTTTTTAGAAAAGTAAAAGAGTTTATGGATTACTTAGTTACTATTTTACCCTTATTTTTTCTTACACCTCTCTCATCTCTCCTCTCTCTTTTCCACTATCTCTCATCTCTCTTCTATCTTCTCCACCCTCTCTCATATCTCATCTTTCTTTTTCACCCTCTCTCCTTTTTCATACTTTTAATAAGATTATACTCTTTTTTATAATTTTTCAATTACAAAAATCATTTTTAGTAATAATTATCTAAATACTCATTTATCAAGAACCACTTTTTTTTTATAAACTATTTTCTAAAAGCCCTTTTTCTAAAAGTTACCCAAAAGCCATTTTTTATAAATTATTTTCTAAAATTTTATTTAAACACACACTAAAGCTGCAATAAATGCACAGGGTAAATGCCCTACCTGTAGGAAAAAGGTCACTGAAAAAGAGCTCATAAGGGTTTTTCTCCCATCAACTGGTTGAAGTTATGGCCGAAACAGCCGATTATAAAAAGATGACTGAAGTGCTTCCTTATCTTCTGGACATGGTGGACGTGATAACTTGATGAAGAAAAGATTGCGCGCAGTTAATGTATTTGTGGAATTTTACCTGTGAATTCAATATGGCTATGACAAATGATGGCTGTCATATGATCACTGGAGCCTGGGTGGCTGCGCTGCTATTAATGGGATGCACTAGTGATTATCAATATTGTCTTGTGTAAAAGCAGATGTTTGTCTTTGATCATTGTATTACAGCCTTTTGCCAGTATCAATAAGCTATATTAGATTTTTCACTCAAAATTAAGCTAAAATTGATTTCTTGTGTGGCACACTAGCAATAATACCGCTTCTTATAACTAAGGTAAAGAACAAGCTTAACAGGAAAGATGAGCAACTCATAAATGCGTTGAAAGCCAACTTTTATTATAAGATTCATTTCAACATCCAAAGTTGCATGAAAATGGCCGACCAGATCCAAGTCCATAAGGAAATAGGAAACGTATATACAAAGGACTGAACATCTGGTGCTGACGATAGCACACGTGGACCCTATAATTCGATGCCAAAACGTCACCGAAGCCAGGAAATCAGACGAGTAACTTTTGACTGCAAACAACAAAAATAAACCTCCCGCAAACCAAATTTTTTGGAGGGCGGCGGGGTCCAGAGGAAATTTTATATGCAAGTTACAACACTCACCTTGAAAGATCCTCTCTACTTCCATATTCATTCCCCTTTTATCTCAACCATTTGACCAGATTTAAATGCTTAAGTTCTAAAATATTAAATCACCGTGGAGAACTTTGCTTTTTTATCATTTGATATTTTAAATACAATTTTATAAAATATTAAACTGAATCATCCAAATTTACTCAAATGATTAAGATGAGAAGTGGAGAGGAAATGGAAGGGAGAGAGAGTAATAAAAAAACTATACCTTTCAACAATACAAATTTACAAAACGGTGTTTATGTGTAGAGCTTTAAGTAAAGAAGTAGCCATCTGTTTGACCAACACTTGGCCTCCCGAGCTTTGTCCACCTCTTCTTTCCTCTATTAAGCTCTGTAGCTTCTGAGGCAAATCATTCTCCACAATCAGCTTCTTGGGCTGAGGGTGGTGCTCATAAACAGCCTGCCACACCAATTTAATTAGAGACCCTGCTGGGTACAACATTTCAAACAGAGACTTTGCATGGACACCATTAAATACTTTCTTTTAAACCACCCATCAATTATTTATCAGTCCAAATGTGTTGACTCCAGATAAAACATTCAAATAGATCATAGGAAATGCACATTTGAAAATAGCATACTGGAAAGACATGAGAAAATAAGGATCAGACTGACTCAAAATTCAGTTGACTCACACAAAAACCTGATATCTGGTATTTTCAATCCAGATTCAACTCTGGTACTACCTATCCAGATTCAACATTACTTGAATACAGAGTATCGGATATCAGGTTGTAACACCAAAGGAAAAAAACTAGCAAATTTAACATCTTTACTGCACCATTGTATGAGTCAATTTGAAGCTTGGTTTCACAGATGCCAAAACATCCAGTCAAGATGATTTTGATGGACTAAATTTGTTTTGAAAGCTTTGTACACACTCTGAAATGCATTGTAACTCTAATTTGGCTCAGCTATTAAGAAAATTATACAATGTAAAGTGGAGCAGAGCGCTAAAACTAGGCATTGTAATAGTACTATATAACAGATATTGTATAAAAAGATAAATAGCATCCATTTGAAATTACAAAGGTTTGTATTATATTCGACCTGTAGGAGAATAATCATTCATTCTTATACACCATTATCAAAACGTCCAGACAAATTTTTCTACAAATCATTTATATTGAAAGCACAACCAATGAAAAATCCGTATTTGAATATTATTTGGTAAAAGAACATATTAAAGAAAAAAACATATATAATACTCCTCTAATCCTAAATATAGGACCTAATTAGGGAATTGATCTTGGTCTTAAATATACGACTTATTTCCTAAATTTACTAACTTTTTCCCAAATTACTCCTATTGATATTCTCTCAACAATAATTAAGAGAATGAGGAATGGAGTTAATGAAAATGATTAGGGTGCTTTAGGAAAATGATATAATAACTAATTTAATTAACCTCCTTAATCTAATTAAATTAGTTAAATATGTCTTCTATTTAGGACCAAAGTAGTAACTTTGCTCATCTTAAAACATTGGTACATTTCAAGAATGGAGACTGTGGTTCACTGTGCACAGAAACAGTGTGGCTTCCTTTACATTTATTAGATATATAAATGGTGTATAAGTAATTGTCCAGCAAAAGCTTGTCAACTAAATTGAGACTTGACAGAAACATCAAGTTTGGTTTCCAGAAAAAGAAATCTAGATAAAAACTGAATCATGTGATTGTGAAGCTACATCTATGTTGAATTTTTGTAATTTCAAACGTAAGATCATGTTCCATTGTCTATCAGTAAGCCTGCATCTACTACAACTTTTAGTATGTATGACAAGAATCATATATATCCATTCCAGGTAAAACAATAGGATAATTTGTACCTTTATCAGCTTGAGTAAATTAAGACGAGCTATAGCATCTCGATGATCAAGCCTTGCAATCAGTAAGGGCGTTAATCCATTAACAGCTAATGTGGTATTGATCCGTACAGATTTTCTGCAATAATTTGATGGCATGTAAAGAATGAAAGTTGTATTTTTAGTTGATTTAAAGTCAGCAAGAACCAAATATTTCATTCATTACATGAAATAAACAGAAATGAAATGTGCAAAATTCATTAAGCTCTGAAGCTTCGTTCTATTGGCATATGTAAATGCATTTCCAACATAAAGTTCCAGAGATTAATGTCTTAGTAAGAGACCCTCAATTAAAAGCTTAAGTGAGATTGTTTCCCTTCCCTTTATTTTGTTCTAATATCTAGAATCAGATACCTGGTATAATCCAAAAACCCAACTTAAATGAACCCTAGCTTCTTCATTCTTCTTGTCTTTTTTTTATTGGGCGGGCTGTTGTCTATTAAACAACTAATACTAGTTCATCTTCTCCTGGACTCATCCAACTTCAATAGAGGTAGGGACCTTGATGCAGCACTTAATTCTCTCTTTCTTTTTCGGGTTAGTGAAAAGCTGCTCTTTATTTATAAACTATCCGCGCACGATTAACATTTCACAAAGTGAACATTTTAAGGACAACCAAATCATGGGAAGATTAAACAGAAAGGATCTAAAATTCTGTACATACGTGATGATTTTCAAGAATGGATCCAATATGTGCACAAAATACTGCTCTGGACAAGTCTGGAAGAACTTGACCAGCCTCTGTACTGCATCCTTTTTCAGTAATGCTTGTTCAACCTTCCTATTGTCATTATCATGAGCCAAGCAAACAGCAATAGAATCTAATGCTGTCACTGACCAAATCTCATCCTCAAGAAGGTTCAAATAGACATCCAAACCACCATGGGCCCTCAACTGCTCCCTTGAATTTCGAGATGCATGGGCCATGTCACACAATAGAGGCAATGCATGTTGTTTCAAGGGAGAATTCGAAGTGATGAATTGCATCAAATGGGGAATAATCCCATTTTCAGCAGCCTGTTCTTGTCTCCTCTTGTTTATCTTGCATAAATTGAACAGTGCATTCAAGACCTACAGAGGGAAAACAAAAATAAAATTATAGTCAACTCTGTCAAAAAAGTAAAGTTATTACTTATTAGTGATGTGTCTTGTATGCCAGATATTTTTGTTATATAGAGAAGAGTACACAGCCACAATTTTCTTTTTTTCTTCTTAAAATACAAAAGACTTTATCAGAGAGAAAATCAGAATTACATGAAAGGGGGATAAGAAGCATCCCAAGAGAGAAGGCAACAAAGGTAAAAAGAAAAAAGGAAGAAAGGAACAAACAAATATTACACTAAAATAAGCAAGTCTAAATTACAAGACATGCGAGACTTGTACTTCTATCTTCAAGTGTGCACTGGCATTTTCCTTCAATACACGACTATAGCTAATTCATTTTTATTTATCAAGACTTAAAAAGAATAGAAGAAATACCATATGTGAACACAGATGATGGGCAACCTGTCAATCATACATGTTCGTGGTAATTCGCAGATAATAACAATACTGAATTAGTCAGCAAGACTGACCTCATGATGTATTTGTGATATTAGAGGCCCTTCGTTGAGTTGCAGGTTTGGTATCAAGTATTTTATTGCTTCAGCACGTTGGAGATTCTCCAAGCAGTTTGGATCAGTTGAAAGATGATTAATGCACTTCAGTATCTAGGAACATGGAAGTGACCTAAAATTGTCAGAAGTTATCAATGTAGTAAACAAGGGAGAACATAAAAGAAAAATTTTGCACCCCACCTTTAACAGAATTTGAGGCTCCACCCTATTAAACATCTGGAAAAGACGACTGAGCAAGCTTTGGCTACACATATAAGACTTCACTGTCGTGTCAGCTTGAGCAAACTCAAGCAGAAGATCTGCTACTTTTTCAAGGTACTCCCTGGCAACATCGGCATTCAATGATGAAACCATGTGGGAAAGAAGCCCAGATGAAGTTGCACTGCCGGGTCTGGCATTTAAGACGCCTGAACCAGACAGCACACCTGAAGCTGTCTGAGATACAATCCCAGATGTGGAAGCAGCACCATCATTAGACCCCAAAGCCCCTGGTTTTTTTGAAGCAGCTTTGTAAGACACTCTAGCACCAGTGTCAAGATTTCCATTTTCTCTTCCACGTTGGGAAACATCTGCATTACCATAGAAGAAACACTTAATGAAGTTATTGAGTAAGATCTCTTAGTTAACAATTTAACCAAAGATTTGGTTATGGATAGAGTACAATGGCGTCGTGTAATCCATGTAGCCAACTTCACCTAGTGGGATAAGATTTTTTGTTGTTATATGAAATTACATAAAGGCTTGATGTGTTGTTAAGAATCATGTTAAATCTAAATGTTTTTGCTGGCTATGAGATAATTTAATGACAATATTTTTAAGTTTCAAGGATAATTAGTAGCCTAATACGTGAATAATTATAATTAGGTTAACTTGAATCCTAATTTTCTATTTATGGCAACCCTATGCACAAAGCTCTCACCAAGTGGGGTAAGGAGAGGGACAGATATCCGCAGCTTTACCCTCGCAACTAGAGAGACTTTTTCCAGGAGTTAGATCCTAATGAAGTAAAATATTATAATTTGCTTCTATGGATAAACATTCAATGTACACAGGCTCTGATAAATAATTACTCTCCATCCAAGTATAATATTCAGAAGTAAAAGTGATTAAGCAATATTTTAGCTCAATGTTTAGATTTCAGCAATTATGACTATTTAGACAATGTATTTCATAAAGACAAACGGGTTCCAGCAAGATTGAAGAAGATTTCAATAATTGGTTTTGGGGTTTCTAAAGAAAAGGAATGATAACAACTTTCGGTAGACCAGTGTTTGGGACTTTTGCTTGAAAAAGGAGTACAAAATTCCTCATTAGAAACTTCTGTCCTTGCATCTAACAGAGACATATTACGGCACTTAATCAATCAGGTTTATAAGTAGATTATTCTATTAATATTGGAGAAATTATTTTTTAATAAAGCTTTGTCCATTTTTTTATAGTTTATTTTGTTACCAAAATTTCATCAATAGGAAGCATAGAATATGGCACATAAATTTATCCTCATTACCTGCGAATTCTGCCATCAAAAAGTCCAGCTCACCATTTGTCTTCTTCTCAGAGGCATGTAGTAAAGGGAGTACGCTTTCATGCCTTTCTAATCCTGACAACTGGCGTACATATTCAAGCTGACCAGAAATTTGTCTAGATGGAGGCTCTTTCTCTAACAAGCTAAGAAGAGGTCTAACTTGCTCTTGCTGTGTAGCTCCTGCCAGTGATAATCCATTTGATGCAGGTTCTGTCAATTTCGAAGCCCTATCTGTTGATGCCCTGCTAGCAGAATTACTAATACGCTGCTGTCTAAGTTCAACATCTGCTCGAGAAGAATCAGTTCTCCATCGATCCACATTGTCCCTCTCCTTTGAAGATTCCCTGGATGCTGCATTTGTACTCTTTTCTGATGTAAATTCAGCAGCTGCATTGCTAGATTGAAGCCTATCAATGTCTACAGAGTAATTACTATCTGATCTTTGAGGATGTGAGGTTGAGGCATGTAAAGGTTCCAAGTGATGATCAAGTATCCCATGCCTCACTTTAGGGAGATCCAACTGGTCTGCTGAAGACAGCAGTGCATCATTATGGCTGCTAATAGGATGTTTTGAATCCAAGGGACCAGATCTTGAACGTTGAGCCAAACCATCAACTGGAAATCCAACCCCAACAGATATAGAAGCTAGTCGTGTTGCCTCATTTAAGCTATAAAGGGTGTTTATAAGCCTCAGGAGTATTCCATTCTTTGCAGCTATTCGACAAAAGTCATTTCTAGGGGTTGATCGCTGAAGCTTAAAGACTTGCCACATGCCGTCAATAGCCAGATGTACCATTTCCCTAAGATAGTGGTGAAGAAAGTTCATTCAGACATTGGTGCATGTGTTACCAAAAGATTAGTTGAAAGTTCTAAGATATCATGTAACGCTAAAGGTTTCACAGTCAAACACGAGACATGGCCATCTATAGAAACTAGAAAGTACTATCACGCTGCAAAAGAAGAGTATGCAAAATGCTTATTGTAGTATAAGTTGAGATGAAACATGCTGATTTAGGAAGCTAGGAATGTTGATAATGAAAATTAAACATGTATTTGTAATTTTATCACAGAACAGTTAACAATATACACGGATTTTCCGAGAAACCAAAATATCCATTACAAGTACATTCATTTGACTGAAAAACCCACAAGGATAGGATTGATTTCTTATACTAAGAATAAAACACATTTATTTATTAAACATTTACTTGAATACTAAGAATCTAACAAAATCTCTTCATATTTCCAAAGCAAAATACCTTCCATTTATTTATTAAAACACATGTATCAGATTTGCTTAAAAGATATAAAAATTATTTCCTTAGAAGCAGAACAAAATCAAACCTGTACTTGGCATAATCAGCCTCCAGAAATCCTACTAAAACTGGGATTCCACGACAAGCTATAAACATTTGCAATGTCAAAGAGCTGCAACGAAGTGTCAACAATCAATACAGCACATGACTTTCAATATATTAAGAAATCAAGATTGTCATAACAAAAAAATCATACCTTGACTGACAAAGCTGCTGCGAAAAAAAAGCTGCTTCCATGCGAATTTCTCGTGGACGATCAGGTACAGCAAAGCTCATCACCATGGGAATCTACCAGAGTTTTGCAATAAAACTTAGATATGCCATTTAGATATTTGAAGATAGCACTGGTTAAGGATAGAGAAGAGTCAAGAGAGACCAGATATCAAGGAAAATCTGTTTCAGTATTTTTGTTAACTCCATTGGAAAACACGCATGCTCATTACGATGTTCTGTTGGGCACCTTTTTGGTTAGTGGTTAGTATGGCTTTTTGAAGGAAGAGGAACTTCATTTTATGTTTGATTGTTTCATTACAAAAACAGAATAATATTTAATCCATTGAGCTTTGTATTTTCGGTCAGATTAGTTTGATCTTAAGGGTTAAAACTCCCCAACTGACTGTTTAATCCTTCCTATACGTATTGCAGCTAGCTTCAATAGATCACAGCTACAAAGACACAACTATTTAGCGTTTCCTCATGATATCAAGGCCAAACAGACCTGATGATAAACTATGCCTATGGTGATGAAAAATCAGAATGCCCCAGTTAAACAGCCAAGCTAACGCCCCCTCAGACCAGATGACTTCCAAAACAGCACTGGGGATGAAAAATAGGCAAGATAATGTTGCCCCAGGCCCCAACCCAGATAACTTCCAAAATGCTCCCCAGGATGGCAGCAAAACTCAGGGTTCAACCAATAGGAAATGTTGAAACACAGCAAAGTGGTACGTGTTCGGGCGTATGGTGGCTTTGAATGTTAGGAATGCCATTCCTTGCACTCCAATCTGAGAGGTATATTTTTCTAGGTGCAAGTCAGGCTAGAGTGGGCCATGATACTATGAAGAATCAAGGAGGAAATATTCCAAAACAAAAAAACTAATCTAAGAGAAACCACATAATAGAATCCCTCGATTTGCAACACTATAATAGCTACAGATCTGACTATTTACAAAGAAATAAATCCGAAATAAACCTTACAAGAAAAAACAGGGATTCCACAATATATAATTTTTCCTTCCTAATTTATTAGTAATTGTTGGAGATACCCACGTGAAACACGTTAAACAGCATGGAGGAAATCACAGGATATATTGAATTAAAACATTGACCCATCGTCACTGCTGTCCGTCTATCATTGCATTATTTTGCTTGTATACTACTGCCATGATTCATTTGTTGTATGTGAAGACCTTGGAATATTAATTGAATTATTCGGAGGTTGAGTTTCTAACAGCATCATCTATTTTTCAACAGAACTCCATTAGTTTACAGTAGTAATTATAAACCGTGATGGGATTATGATTCTATTTAGAATCATCAAGGGATTAATTACGAGAAGTCTGGGAAAATAATGTTTTAAGCTTTAGGAAGTTTATTTGGATGAATTTAATACTTTCTTACCAGAAGAAATGTTCAGATTTATGAATTATTGCTTCAAAGTGTAATCTTCTAGTTCTGTACAATCAAAACCAAGGTTTCAGGTTATATTTTTCTCAAAACTTCCAACCTCCTCAGATCTCATTCCCTTGCTAGATATTTCCTTATTTAAAAACAACACCAAATTTCATGACTGGAGCTACCTTAGAACCCGCCAAACCCACATATTGCAGCGCAGGTTGGTTTATCACAATCAAACAGTCACAGAATTAAACCTGTTTAAAACTTATGGTGTGCCAAGGGAACTGCTCATGCTCTCACATAGCCCCAACAAAACTACAATCTACAATTTTCCTGCACTTAAACTGTCCAGTACAATCTCAAGCTTGACCAAGTAAGTTCTAAGCCTTGCTTCCATGCATCACTACACGTTACCTCTGTATCAGCATGTCAGTGACAAAAACTAAGGCTTTACAATTTAAATTATTCCCTTAATTCAATGGTCACCAACTGGAACATTGCTGGGCAGCACTTAAATGGCAATTTTCCATCCATCAAACTACAGTTATAGCACAGAATTATAGGATTCTTCAACATTTCAACACATTACTTTGAAGGGGGGCCAAGAAGGCATCAAATTCAACGAACCCTAATAAAGATTTTAAACTAATAAGCAAGAGCATAAAACAGAAACATAGAGAAAGAGGGGATGAAAGAACATGCGTGGCACTAACCAATCCAACAAGACAAGCATTTTCTTGAAAATCAGTATTATCCTTAATGATTTGATTTATAAGCTGGAGTACAGAACATATGACCTGCAACAATGTCACATTTAAGATGTCTGTGCAGTGGGCACCAGTAACACAAGTGTCATACATAAAGTAATAAAAGTCAAATGAGGTAACATGAGAAACATACACGAGTTTTAGGAACTTCTAGCAAGTCCGTAAGTGGAAGTAAACCATGCTGGGTAACAAAAACAATCTTCTGCTCTGGACGTTGGTGAAAGATAGTGATAAGTTTCTGACATGAAGTAACAATTACATCTTCAGATTCCTCTGGTCGCAATGACCCAACCAATTTGCTGAACTCAACAGCCTACAAGAATGATAAATACACCAAATTCTGAGTCAAAAATTATGAAGCACTGGGGAACCATTTCAAATTTTGCCGATATTGAAGCAAAGTCCACAGGACAATTGTTAAAGATTGTAGGCTCAAATGAACAGAAATAGATAGATAATTACCTGAAATAAAAAAAAACTTAAATACTGAAAACTAAAAGCAAGAGACACTTTGTTAAACACTATTGGAGATCCTGTAGGTAAAGTTCACAGAATTTTATTGGATAAGATGCTAGTCAAAGGTTAAAGATGATAAACTCAAGGATTTCTCCCATCATTAAAACTTGCAGATGATCATGCTCCTTGTGATATTACATATTATCTTCTGCTATGTATGTATTTACCAAACATACAAAAAGCATGACAGAGAAGGAAGAAAGATTTAAAGATCGCCAAACATGACAGCTGATCAAATATTGTTAAGTGTAAAACCTCCAATAGTGATAAGAGATTATCACAAAAAGGTTAAAAACAATTCGTTCGATAAATTTGTTAAGATTCGGTCCAAGATAGTCAATTTATTTTAAAGGAGAATCAACAATATGACCTCTAAATTATATGAGTGAATAGTTATAATAGAAGCAGTTAAACAGTTGAGAGATAAGTAGTTGGTTAGTTGAGAAAAGGGAAACCTATACAATAAGGAGGCTTGACGTAAGTGCCCTTCCTACTTTCTCATGTATCAGGCATCAATAAACTTCCTATCTTTTCTTTTTTTCTTTTTAACTACTCTCAGGGAGGTTGAGTACAAGACAACCACTACAATCATGAACAAATGCCATGTCACCAATTTTGAAGCAAAGATGTTTCATAAATATCCAAATTTGAACAATTTATTCTTGCCAACAATCAGTATACCTCCTCAAGTTAAATCCCTATGGGCATGACCTATGGATGAAGCACAAGTCCAACACACTTGTGTGGAAGTTTAACATATTTTATGAAAATGGGGCATCTTCTACTTGGTCCATCATAAAGAATTTAGTATCATGTTAAGGAACATCTCATCTCAAAATCTTACGCTGTGTTAGGAGGAAGAAGGACCAAAAATAATATTACTAATAACTAACTATACTCACGGCAAAAAAACAACTTATGAAAACATTCAAGAATAACCAAAACCAAAATTTAACCGAAGAGAAATATATTGGCAGCCACAGACTAGGCATAACAGAGCATTTCATGCTGAAAAGGTATACCATCGTCAGAAGACATATTGACATGATATTATCACAAAAACATGGCTCAAAACATAACTTTGCTCAGTACCTGCAAAGGGAAAAGGTTTTCTCCAGGCAACTTTTCATCAAAAACCTGATTGAAAGCATATTGTAAGTGCAAGAGTCAAAGGAATGGAAAAAATGAATTATAAAGAAGGAACTTGATAGTCTACACTGAATATCATACCAGACCATCTATATCGATCACATCATCTTTGATGACTCCCATCATTAAGCGTAAAAGATTCCCACCATTATTTTCCTTCCCATTTTCAATCTCCTTCTCCCACTGCTTCCGAGCAATAGTTTCCCTCAGCTCTTTTGCCAGGTCACTTTTTCCACCATTGTTCATCGATGCATTATCATTTGCCATGTGTGATGTGGATGCAGATGTGGAAGCCTCAGCTGCAGAGTCTCTAGGGTGCTTATCTAATGGATGAAATAAATCATCTAATGAGGCATCTCCAGGAGGATCGCTAAATCTGCTCAGCTCATTCCCTTCCAAAGAGGGAAGCACCTTCATCTTCAAACAGAAATCAGACAAGTATGAGATTTTATCATTCATAAAAAAACCAAAAGCAAAATACATTTTCTTGCAGAATTATAGCAAATAATTGAGGCATATTGAATGTTGTAAGTTCTTCAGTGGACTTGAGCTCTAATCTAGTGACTACAATAGACCTACAAAGGTGTGGCTATAATAATTCAGAGCTACCAACATATCTTTTACCATAACTAGACTAGAAACATAAAAATTGGAGGGGCTATTAAACTTTATAGCCGACTCCTGGCAAGATTTTAAATCAACTAGCTGCTTAAGCTAACCCACTTTACCTTTAGGGAACCATTGTCCTGACCTCTCGGTCCAAAACAGAATGATATACTGCCACTGGTGACAGAACTACCTTTCCCCCCAGGCTTTCTATCTGTTCCTCTTGATTCTGGAGATCCAATATCTCCATGCAACATGACTTCATTATGGTCTTTAGTATTGGGAATGTCATGATCCGTACTCATCTCAGTGATAGCAACTTCTCCATTAGAACAGGGCTTACTAGATCCAGTTTGTAGAGACAACTTCTCATGAATGGCTAAAGTGAGAACTTGATCTGAAAACAAATCATCCTGCTCTGTTTTCTCATTCAGAAAATCAGAATCTGAACCTACGTCCTCATGGTGTTTGCTGCCACCGGCAACCTCAATTGACAACTCTTTCAATGGGTTCTAGAACAACAAAATTGAAACCAGTAACATAAGCAAATATAACCAAACTGCTTCAATCACTGAGGTAAAGGCACTAACCACTTTCTCCACAGATGCACCTTCACCAGCACTCTTCTGATCATCACCAGAAGCTGCTACATCTGTGGAATCATCTTCCTCTATATTTCTGCATGAGGTAACTTACTAACTTTTTTGTACAACTCACAAAACTACAACAATTATATGAACTGGAAGTGAAATTTTTTTTCTCATTATTCAAAGATGTATAATTGCATACACAGTAACACGTAAACTTAGAAAAAACCCAGTTCTATTAAAAAATTTCTTCAGAGAGACCATTTCTTCCAATAAGCCATTAATCAAGAAAGAGATATTGGTTAATGACTTCTTTAAGTGTCCTTCTAGGTCTCCCTCTAAATTGTGGCTATGATTGTTCCAAATTTGCCAAGGGCATAAAGCCTTGCCCGTGCAAATGGAAGATTTTGTCCTTATAAAAAATTTCAAAAAATAAATTGACACAGATCTCAAGCTACAGGGTACTCCAAATCTCCAACCAGCAATACACAACTAAGAAAAGTACCATTTTCAGCAATGAAAGATAAAAATTAAAACAGGAAAATAGAAAAAGCTTATGTAGAGAGGAAATAATTTTGTTAAAACTGATTCATTGAGCTGAAAATCTGACGCTTGAGACCATGAAAGTCTACATAAAAAGTCCATGCATAGGCATCTTTCCAGACAAACTTTAAATTCCAATACAACCAAAATGTCAGTCATAAATTACTTTCAAAATACAGATAAAATTAGCAACCAAAGTGATTTTATGGATTAAAAACTTGGAATAAAGAAGATGTAGCTTGCACCAAAAGAAATCCTACAGTAATAGCATGATAAGATCTCAAACTATCTACCTTAATGTTCCACTGTGTCGAAGAGATGACTGCAGCGCTCGCCTACAATTTTGTATCCATGGGTGAGATAACAGTGTCTTAGCATCAGGCCTTTGTCTAGCATCCTGAAATGAGCAACAGAGCTTTATATGAATTCAAGATTTAGTTACCAACTAGATGTAAGCCCCCCATCCACGAATGGAGTCTAAGAAATAAGTTGCACTATTCATAACTTATAAATAGTGTGGCTTTCTATAAATTCTATATATCAATTTTATGAACATCACATTGAACCAGTAGGCACCGATTCAAAATTCACCAATTGAACTATAGTCAAATTGTGGTCAACCGGATCATACACAACACAAGCCTTATCCCACAAGTGAAGTCAAACTGAACATAATTAGATTAAATATTTTTAATTATATATGCATAGTATTATTGATATTGACATTCATATTCATATGTTATATAAAAAAGAAAACAAAACATCTAATTGTAACTTGAATTTCAATTAAATGCAATTCCCAATAAGCTGAACCTCTAGTTTTTAAATAAAATGGAGAGTTTTAGGCCATTAGTGATATGTTACATCATTATGATTTCCTATGCTATATATCTTCCTCCAAGACAACTCTGCAGTGTGATGGGTTTTCATAAATTTATAAAACAGCTTCAAGTTCTCTTATATCAAAGCCTAAGCTCCAAATTCCCCCTGCAACTCGCTACAAAGTGAAGGACCCTACAATTCCATGCATGCCAAGCTCTAGTTCAGCACAGCTTCTCCTACTGGCTACCATTTCTTCTTAAACCTACCTCCTGCCACCTCTCACCCATAGCCCAACTCCCGCTTTCAATTGCTCCTCTGTACTATATCTCAACTTCCCATTTCTCTTTCCATGGCAATTCAGGGCTTCACATTCAGGCTCAACAGTAATTATGCCTTCTCATGGATGTTTCTACTGATTTACAAGGAGGGCACGAAGCTGCAAATAGAGTTTTAAGGTTCTTCTTGCTGGATTAAACCAATGCGTTCATAGAAGTCAATAAGAGAACTGTGCAAAAGGACGAGATTTTTGGGTAAGTTTATGTCCCACATTTATTTAGAGAAGTGCAAAATGTTGACAGAAGGTAGGAGCCACAGACACACGGGCTGAGAGGCTGCCTGTTGATAAGCTTGAATATATAAAATGGTTTTGACTGTTAATTTTTAACATAAAATGGATTTAAATAACCACCAGTTTTGCTTGTTTTTGACTGATTTCCATGTTTCTTGACTGATTTTCTTTTTATCCTAGTTCCTTTTCTGTTTCACCATTTTTCAGTTCAACCAGCCAGTCCAGTTCAGTTATTATAACTATTGCTTTAGAGAGGAAAAATACTTTTACTTTATTGATATTCTGAATAGGTATGTATACAATGGAATAATATCATATCTAATCATATATACTAATTACAGTATATTTACATATCTTATAATATCTCTACAATAACCATCTTATATATTGAAATATTTATAAATAAATTAAAAAATAAAATAAAATTTAAGATAACAACCAGATATCAACTATACTTTCATTTGTTACATACATTTATCTTTCTGATGTAATTTTTAATTTTTAAGACTTTTATACAATTGTTTGTGAATGCAACTTGTAAATAGGAAACAAACACATGCACGCCAGAATATGGCCACATACAAGGCCAGCATAAGTTATGTAAAAATCCATTTGTCACCACCCAATTGGCAGTAATAAGGGTAAGTCACAATTTAGTGCCTTGTGGTTTGGCATTTTGTACCCAAGTACCCAGTTGTTTGAAAGTATGCATTCTGGTACCATGTAGTTTAAACCGTTTACACATTGGAAGCCTGTGTTTCATTCCATACCCAAAAATTATCTTCAGGAAACATAATTCCTAAACTTTTCTGACACACCTAGTTTCCAAAAGCTTTGTGAAGTCAACAAAACATCACCAATCAATGCACTAAACTTTCTTGTTGATTTGAGAAAATGGAAGCCCTAAACTTCTATGGTCAACCAAATAAAGGCATTTGATTCAATGAAATTAAATATGTGTAACGATGGCATGAAGCCTTTGATTCAACACAATAAAGTTTGAAACTAAAGCCATTTGAGTGCTGAAATCAAGGCAAAGGTGGTATGATTTAAGAGAGTCGATTGCCCTCTATGTTTTATGAAAGGGATGACATTGCATTGAGAAAGAGCCTCTGATTCTCTATGGTGATGATGGGACTTTAAGATGTTGAAACCACAATGTACTAAGATGTGGACGCTTTAAATCACAAGGTACTATAATGCAGACTTTCCAAGCACAAGATACCTGAACATAAACAGAACAAACAGAGTACGTGACCCATTTTCTTCATTTTATTGATAGACACTCAACAGAAACTTTTTATGTAACTCCAAGCACATATGATTTAAGAAAGGGGGACTGTCCCAAATTATACGTGAGTACGTGACCAAATAGCTTGACTAACAAATCCTAATTCCAACAGGAAACAGCAAACAGGCATAATGTATAGTTAGTTCTCTGATCACAAATTTTGACACTTGAAGAATTTCTCACTTTTTCTATTTACACTAAACATGGTATATTCAAGAAATTCCTAAAAGAAACAATAATAACTAAATACTACAAGGGTTTCTATTTGGCAATGGGATATGGAAACAAAAGACCCAAAAAAACAGGAAAAGTAAGCACCAACCCCCTGCAATACGCACATAAAGAAACACTAACGAACCTATAAGATAAAAAACACTTACCTTCTTAAAGCATTGACGCAGAAAATCAGTGATATCAGGAGACAGGCTGTCAGGAATTGGAGGATGCTCATCCTGAGGGAACAGTGGAAGGGTAAGAACAAGTTTGATTTCTTCATAGAATATATTTTGAACCATTTATTACAATTTTAGTATCTTTTGATCTAATGTTCATTCAGTTTTCTTCATTCCTCCATTGGGTCCTTCTATCCCATTTCATCAATCAATTATTTTTCCATTAAAAAATGGCGTATTTCAAGAATACAAGAAAAGCGCAAATGATCGATTTCACAAATTAGATGATCAATTATCAAAGATTTTATTGACCAAATCAATACAAGAAAGCAAGGTTAGTGGAGGCACACCTGAACAATACGAAAGAGAGCTGGCATAGGCTGTAGATCATAATATGGTGGCACACATGTAAGCAGTTCAATAACAGTACAGCCAACACTCCAAATGTCAGAAGCAGCACAAACCCCAGACATTTCTATAACCTGAAAAACCAATGAATTTCATTTAGGCTTTTAGAGAAGTGAAAATTTCCAGCAACTTCATTACTTTGACTGGTTAAAAAACCAGAAACAGATGCATTATGCAAAGCAGATAATCAATAACAATGAGAAAAAGGGTCCAGAAAAGAAGAATTTTCAGTCTAATGGTCCTCCTAAAACCAAAACCAAGTTTTGAATAATACCAAATGGAAGAAATAACAACACTGGCAAAATATATCTATTTTAGGTATAAAAGCAAAAAGATCAATTAAGCATATAAGAAACAAATGCATAAATGTGTAGGGTAAACCATTAAAATTCTGGCACTCTACTACAGATAATTTGAAAAGCATCAAAGTAACAAGGCATACTAAACAAGCAATGAAAGAACAGAACATCATGCAATTAATACCTCTGGAGCCATCCAATATGGAGTTCCCACAACTGAATGAGTATTAACATCAGCCTCAGTCAACTTTGTTGCAACACCAAAATCAGCTAGTTTGACTAGACCCTGCAAGCAGAAGTTTGATACCTTTGGTAGAAGTAGAAATTGAAGGGAAATGCATGCAGTTGGAGAAAACGGCATCACTATATACACAGTAAATTTACAATGACTCTTTGTTTTAGCTTTGATATTTATATTGATAAGCCAAAAAGTAGACCATGCAAGTGTGTCTAGAATAAGGGTGAAGTACAAGGAAACCAACGGTGGCAAAGTACAAAGTTACATCAAGTACCGAAATTATATGCCAATAGCTAATAGCCATGATATGCTCACTGACGCCATGAATACTTGCATACTAAATGCAGGTAGCCAAAAACCATGTTATGCATAATGTTCAATAACGGATTAACTAAAATACGAGAAATGAACTTCCTCAACTTCTCTTCTATTTTTCACAGACTTGTGTTATAAGTAACAACATGAAGCAAAACGTTAAGTCATTAATAGAAATTGAATCATTTGGCAGCTTGTCTGTAATGGAACCAGCAGTCAAGATTGGATAGTTGAATGAACCTTATTTTAAGTCTCAAGGCTACAAAGGATCAGAGAGAGAAATGACAGAAGTCACCGAGAAAAGCAAAATGAATGTAAGAAAGGATAAAGAAATGCAACAATATGCACTATGCACTTTTGCAATCACGATAAAATGGATAGAGTTTGAATTTAGTAACCAAGAACACCTAACTATAAAGCCAATAGCTAAGGGAAATCTTAAATGGGTCAATTAAATTCAAAGAAGGATTTTTTGTTGAATCAATCGTTTATATGTATTGTGGAATAAAGCATACTGATCAAATCACGAAGCAACAAAAAGCATCACCAAAGGACAGCATTTAAACATGAAGACAAAAGCAGGAAGGGTAATTCCACCTCTTTGGTTGTCAATATGTTTGCACCCTTGATATCCCGATGGATGACACCCTGTTCATGTAGGTAAACCAAGCCTTCCAGTACCTGTCTCATCGTAGAATTAATTCATCATATATTCCCTAAATTGCTAAATCCTAGACCAATAGCAGAAAATAATAATATCTGCACAGACCTGAGCAATATAAACAGCAACCAATGATTCTGGAAAGGGTCCAAATTTATTTGGCTTGATAATATTAGCAAGTGAACCATTTTCCACATACCTATGCAGTTGTAAACATATCAAATCCATTAATAATGTGACCATCAAAAGATGCAACGGTTATAGCTTTGAAAATAGAGCTGAGCTAACTTACTCGAGAATAATGTGAAGGTGAGTCTTTGTCTTTAAGGATCCAAGATATTTTACAATGTTTTTATGGTTCAAATTCTGCAAAACAATAATAATTTCCAAAATGGCATTATATAATAGGCATTCCACAGATCCTATCCACCAAGAATACATCACCAAATATGGAAAGGTGAGGTCGACATCAGTTTTATTCTCTCATTCAAAAAATTTAAAAAGCTGTAGCCTGTCCAATGCTTTATCAGCTGTCATTATTTGCCACAATTTTATCCCATGACATATTTAGAGGCAAAGATAGGTCCCTGAAGATACACACATTCCCCTCCAGCCAGACTGAACAATCTTGAGAATGAATTGTGTCTATTACCAGAAAAGAACAAGTACATATATAGGGGAAGATGGGCAACATTCCTGCCATTCAATCCCCCTAAATCAGCAAGAATATGTATGACAAATAATGCTAATAGGGATCCCAAGACATCAAGGATGATATGGTCAGAATATCTACCATAAATACAAGATAAAAAAAGGAATAATATTTGAAGAAGAAGAATACTAATATTCCGCCAACACAGACAAAACAAAGAATCTCATAAACCACACATGACATAAAGTGTTGCCATTTATAAGCAAAACATGCCAGCAAGCAAATAAAATATATAATAAATAATGAAGACCATCTAATCAAAAATAATAATGACAATAATAATGATGAGCAAATATAAGAATCAGAAAAAGAAAAAAATACCTTTAATAGATCGATCTCTTGCTGAAATATTAATGCATCCACCCAATGATAGAGTAACCAAAGGCAAAAGAACAGCCAATCAGTGAAAATCAACATGTCATAAAAGCAACAATATGACATTCAGAATTTAAACAAATGGTGTTAATCTCTGAGCATGGAACTCATATAACTGCACTCCAGCCAGATTTATATTTGAAACACCTCGGTGAAAACTTAACATAAAGAATTCAGAAACCTCAAGCATTACAGGTATTACTTCTGATGACAAAGGAGTAATCGTATGAAAGGAAGGAGCTATACTTGAGATTTTCTAACATTAATAATTAAACAATAATTATGAAAAAATAAAGAAAGAAGAACACAGTAAATTAGAATCAATTACTTGAGAGCTGAGACCCAATACTGATGGCCAACATTTTCTTTTTGTTACAACCATCAGACAATTCTATAAACTTTGATTTTTTTTAATCATTAGTCCCAATACACACAAAATGGGAGAAAAGGAGAGAAAAACATTTGAAACGTTCAGAAGTCACTTGCTGTACCATGATGATGTTGAGATCCTCCTGAGCAATATTCTCCAAAGAAACTTGCTTAATTGCAACAAAGTCTCCATTTTCTAGATCCAAACCTTTGTAAACTCGACCATATGCTCCCTTCCCTATCTCATCTCCAAGCATCTGCTCCAATTTTCACATGCAAATCAAAGATCAATCGAAAGAAAATTAAGAACTGCAATAAGTCAAGCCTTGATTGCGGCAAACTAAACTGGCAAAAGAGGAAAAGTAGGAAAAACCAGCCAATTGAACGATATAAGACATAGGTATTTACCCATATACATGATATATTGAAATAAACCTTCCTCTTTTTGAAATAATCAATTGAAAACAAATATGCAATGCCAACCATCAACATTTTCAGATTGAAGAACCAATGTACAAGAGTTCCTTAGATTGTATTGGTTTCAGAAAAATACATCTTTATCAATTAACTTTGCATTCGACCATATAATTAAAACAAACCAAGATTAATTCCATCACTTGTTTCAAGATGAAAAGAAAATTTTACAGTATATGATCCTTCTAATCGCATTGCACAATTTCATACTACTTGCATGACTAAGACTAAAACTCTAAACAATATTTGCCAACACAAAAAAGCTCAGCACTGGTCACAACAACTGAAAATATTTACAGCATGTCCCTTGAAGAAAGCATCTCTGAACTGACACTGTCGAAACAGGCAATATCCTCTTTCACCTTTGCGTACTGACAATACTATCTATATTGCCAACCAAATAGCATAACCTAGTGCCACGAAAATTATCACCGCTGCAGATGCCACCTCATTATTCCACTAGACCACCTTAATCACACTATCAATATTCTAACCACCAAGTTCATAAAAACTTCTAAGCACCTGTTTTTACCCCTCTCCGGCCACCAACTCCATTTCTAATCACTGCCGGTCAATCGCCTACCAGATTTCCACAATAACGCCATATGCTCACACTGCCATGATGCCACTATCAGATTTTCATTCTTATATGGTAGTCGTCAGAATTCCAAACCAGTAGTACCAAACAGCACATGAATCCTAGCCGATTCTGCATTCTGGACTCGGACAAAGAAGCATCGTCCCCTCAAAAGTTCTTGCATGATCAATTCACTAAATTCACTCTTGGTTTTAGTTACCAGTTTCCCACGAAAGAGAAAGAGAGCAGAAGAGAAATATAAATACATAAAATACATAGAGGAGGGTGAGAGAACGCGGGTGCCGCGCCGGGGGTATGAGATTTTCACCAGAATGACACTAGAACTAGAGTGCAGAAACAAAAACATAGATTATGTGAGGCAGCCGCTAGACTGAAGCAGAGTGAAAATCAGAATGCCGCTTAAAATACTCATCAAACAATACTATTCAGGCCTCGAAGTTTATTGAACTACAGCAGAAAATTTTTACTGGGCTTTTTACAGCCACATTTAATCAAGAAGCACACAGAGACTAAATCAATTGAGATCGGTGGAATCCAAGCGCAGATATGGAGAATGAACAGCAAAAAACCAAATAAGCATAGACGTTTGAGACAAATTGGTGGCGCTTACATATTTATTGTCGAGGGTCTTGGATTTAAGAAAGGCGGAGGTGGGAGTCTGACGTGACATGACTGTGAAAGTGGAGCAGCTCCGTGAAACCCTAGAAATAGTGCGTGGGATGAGGAGAGAGAGAGCAGGATTCCGGCAGGGAGAGAAAGGAGCAACCAGCCAGAGATGGAGTCCCCGATTGGTAGGAATTATGTGGGAGCTTTGGAGGAGGAATATTGAAATTGAATTTGAAAATTAAAGAGAAATGATAATGAGATTGAGCCCACCAAAGAGGGCTCCAACTCAGCGCATGAGGATACTTTCTCGTCAAAATGGTCAAAACGGAATGTTCTTCCTTTGCCATGAACTATATACAGCTGTTAATACGCTCTCGCTTTCCAATCTTTGAAAGGCTGCGACTGCGCCGAGATCATACTTGTAAATATCCTATCAATTTTAGTACACTACAACTTGCATAATTTGTTACCCCATTATATTTCTCTGTCCATTAGTTTTTCTCCCTTGTTTATATGGAAATAAAAGTAGTTTTTCTTTTTCCAAAGGAAAGTTGTGATTTCTCCATGCATGCCTAGTTTTTGAGATGTTCCCGCGTTAATCCCCTTAATTAGCTAAGATGGCGGGTGTAAAAATATTAGACGAGTACTCAAGTCCCCGCCACATTAATATAAATTTGTGGGCATAAGACGATGTGAGCCAATGACCACATCGATTTTTACTGTCTTAAAATGTGTACTCTTTCGGCGGTAAAACAGCATATTTTTTCCTAGTTGATATGGGGCCAAGCCCAATATTACTAAGGGTTGTATTTGCACAAAATACTAAGTTTAAAAAGATTTTGAATCAAAATTTTAGTTTAAAAAATTTTTAAATAAATAATTATATTTATCTAAAATAATTATAAGTTAAATTATACTTTTAGATAAGATTTTAAAAATATTTTTTATAATAATAAATAAATTTATAAATTATCTAATTATTATTTTTTTAATATATCCCCTTTTTTCCATTTGATATAGCCACTTTGTGTGTGCACAATGCTCATGCCCTAATCTGTCTACTTGAGCCACACAAAAAATCACCTAGCTCGGTCAAAAAAAAATTATTTAAAATATATTTGGACAGAGCAGGGATAGCCCAAGTGTCAAGCAGGGCAACGTAGAACACTGGGCAAGGTATATCGTCCTACTTATTTGTTATAACTTTATATATATTTATAGTTTTTTTTATAGTTTTATTTCTTTTCTTAACTTATTCTATTTATAATTTTACACTTTTCACTTTAACTGACAACTCTCATTGCTCAATTTTAAAGTATTGAACATAACTATTATATTTACGTAGATAATAAAGTTACTCATATACTTTACTTGCCAAGAATTCAATTATTGGTATTGCAATAACGCTAAAAATATCATACCCCTATATATTTCAATATTTATTTTTTATATATCAATAGATTTTAAGATTTTAATTACTATTTTTTTTACATTATTCTAAGTAGATTATTAATATTATTTAACTCTTAAAGATATAAATATAATATTATTTTATAAATTTATAATTATAGATTTTTTTTCACAATATGAGCAGAACATTACGATCTAGGCATACTGAACCTAAAATAACTAGAGATTTTATTGTGCAGGGTCAGATATTATGTCGCAAAATACAGCTCATACTTACTTATCCCTACACATACACACCCTTAATAGCTGCTAATTCCTCTTCACTATCCTTCTTCTTTCTTACCATCTGCCCATTTATGTTTTCTCAGAGAGTATTTCGGTCACTATTATCATGGGTATCATATAGGTGGTTATTGTGTGTAGCTTCTGGCGTCATTGTGAAAGCTCTGATTGCAATTACTGTCATGGATTATTTAGTTATTTGTGACTTCACTTTTAAAATTACTGTCATCCTCATAACTATAGCAGAAAGAAAACGAACTAAAATCTAAAAAGAATAAGACGTGATGTTGGGTGAATATTTTTTTTCTATCTTATATTTTTTTTAATAATCTATTAATCATAAACATTATTTTAATATTTAATTTTTTATAAACTTTTATTTAAAATTGATTTTTTAAGTTGTCAAAAAAAATTATTTTTTTTATAAGTTATTTTTAAAAAATGTATTAAACCTAGCCTCCACCACACCTGATCAAACCCTCTCTAACATCAGCCGACAACCCTTCTTGTACTTTCGATTTCAGATCAGGATGTATTGTCGTCCACACCTGCTCCCCTTCGTTGAGTTGAAGTACTAACTTTGGTAATCGATCAGCACATTCATTTGTTGATCTCGGAATTGCACTTACTCTGTCCTCCACCTTCTTTCCATTAGGTTCCACAAACTCCTTTTCAAACCATTCTGATAGCCTCCTGAATCTGTTTCCTTCCCTTTGAACCATCGTGCAAGGATCTCCGACCTCCACCTTCCTCAGACCCAGATGCAACGCCAACTCTAAACCTTCCCTTACACCCCAGGTTTCAGCCTCCAACACGCTGCAAGTTCCAATGTTTTTTAAGAAAACTCCGTCCTTCACTATTTCGAATTAACCCTCCACAGCCAGCTTCACTAGGATCTCCATGGCACGCTAAATCCGAGTTGAGTTTTACCTATCCATCTTCAGACCTACACCATTTTGCACTCTTGCTTTCCTTAGGCTGTTTCTTTAGCAAGCTTAGCCCTTTCGCCTCAACACAATCCATCGCAAGTCTGCAACTTCTTTCTACAACACCCCTTGGGTCCCTTTCTTTAGAATTAAAGATCTGATTATTGGGCTGCTTCCACAGATTCCAACAGACGGTACCAAATAAGATCAACCAAGCTACGCCTTTCACTTTCCTCTGATCTGTAAGGTTAACACTGAGCCATCTTTGGAGTGTTTTGTACAAAATGCTGGCTGAGATTTGCTGTTTAAAATTTCCCACACTTCTCTTGCGTACATACAATCCCTAGGGACATTGATTGTATTCTCCCTCCTACCACACCCATCCCCTGTACCTCTTACACCCCATCGATCACATCTTGAAGCATACGTATAGAAATGGCTTACAGAGGACGAGGACGAGGACGGGGTTATGGAGGTTTTGGCGCCCCTTTATTTGCCAAACAAGAGAAGTTTGTGCTTTTTCCTGAGGTAATTTGACCTATCTTTGAGACATTGACTGTTCAATTTTTCCTTCATTATCAAAGGCCTAGGATTTGTGCGGAAATTGAACTTAACAAATAAGGTGGACTTCATTAAATCTGGATTTTGGTGTGTGTCTGACTAGACAAACATATTAGTGCATATGACAGTTAATTTTAGCTGGGGCTGGCTGGGGAGGGATGGATATTGTAACCAAACGAAGAAATTGTGTCCAGTAATTTGACAGTATGTGCTTTTGTTGGACGATTGAATGATTTATGTAATGAATATACAAAATCTTTTTGACTTGTTGATGGAAATCTTGATAATTATAATGAACTCAGTTTATACCTAACAAGTTGTTCCAATGGCAGTAGACAAAAACAAAAAATTTAAACATAGAACTCTAGTCTCTTGTGCTAGTCCTGTGTTTTATTATGGATTCGATATGTTATGGAGTAATTCTGTAAAAGTTGTCGGAATATTTATATATACTGTGATCAATTGTTACAACTAATAACTTGCATGACCGTTCTTCGCTGTCCTCATGAAACTGTAGGATGTTGTCTTGCCTGATGCTAAAGTGGATGGTATTGATACCAGTGTGAAAAGGTTGCTTAACTGGAATAGCAGGTTGAAGAATTACTGGAAAGCCTCTCCTTACTTTCTAGAGGACACTAACTCAAAGAGTAAACATTAAAATTCTTCTTACACAATTTATGTATCCCAGGAAGTCAATTATCAATTAGATATGTAAAAGCCATGTCACTTCCGAAATATTTGACAACGTAACATAATTGAAGTGAGAGGTAGTAGGTAACTAAAGCACAAGATTTCAAGTTATGGACGTCTTCCAGAGTTCTCTTGCCTGAACTTTGCGCTTCTGTTGCACCATAACCGTGGCAATTTGTTATGTTATAAATTGAATGAGGGAGTTAACTTTCATTTATTGTCTATTGCATATTTGCTTCATATTTGGCTCCAAGTATATGAAAAATTTCCTTCACTCATCTGTGTACTAGCTTTTATTGTGCTAGGCTTCATTTACAGTATTTTAATATCTGTCCAAATGTCAGCGAGGCAAAGGTTAGACGTGGAAAGATTTTCTGACAAGCAAAAGGCTGTTTTTACTCGCGATTCTCTTTCACAAGTTTTAGAGCTCAAAGATTTTCCTAAGGAGTTGATTCAAGGTGATAATGGAATACATGAAGACATTAGTCATGTTATAAATTCCACAAATATATGGTGCTTTTAATCTTTTAGGTTCATTTTGATAAAGATTCTCCAAATCTCCAAATGGTATTTTCAGGTACAACAAGACGTATAAGAAAGCGAAAAAGTTTCCGGTGGAACCCAGAGTCAGGTTTGATGATTTCACGTGCCTTTTATGTGTGTTAATTTGTTAAACTTGTCAGTTGTGTGCGAATTTGAGCCAGGGATTCGGTTTAATGTTTGGCACAGAAGTTCACCTTTATGGTGCAAATAGATCTCTCCCTCTTAAAAATTCTTTTTGAAACTTCTGTTACTGGTTGTGTGACATATAGATCATTTATTTATTTTGGTAAATAAACAGTATATTTCCATGTCAGTTTTTCCACTAAAAATATAATAAGATTACCTAAATGTTGGAGAGCTTCGCCTGCTGCCAAAATTGGTTTCCACTGAATGGATTTTGTCTTATTGTGCAGGACTTGCATTTGGTGTGAACTTTAGCTTTTAGGCATATCCTTCTTAACTTAAGATAGAATTTTACGACATATAGACTTGTGATGATGCCCGAGACTTATTTAAGATGTTTGTGTGACAGGTTTGAAGACACTAGATTTGTTTGAACAACTTGAGAAAAGGGCCCAGGTAAAATACCTCTGCTTAAAAAATATCATGCCAACATTTTCCCATCCCATGGTAACATTACAGTGGTCACTGTTCTAGTCCAACTTTCCTGGATTCCTTATTTAACTTGGCATCAGTTCACTCTATACTGCTGGGTGGTGGATTTCTAGTTTCCTGAATACTTTTACTTAGTCAACGATTCTTTTCCCTGCAGGGCCAGGAAGATAAAGGTGAAAAAGAAAAGAAAGAAGGGGAAAATGAAGATGAAGATGAAAATGCAGAAAATGAGGAGGTTGAGGAAGAACTTAGCGATGATGACTATAATCAGGTTCCACCATATCCTCAACTGTGATGTCATAATTTTCTTTACATGTTATCTTACTGGCCCATTCAAAATTAGTCTTCTTTTTTGTTGCAAATCTCATCATTCACCAGCAGGCACCTCAAACCTGCCATTCTCTTTTATATTGACCCTTGGGGGCACTTCTTTTTCCTTTCCATTAAATCACGGGGCAGGATAAGCTTCAAGTTTTGAACGATTATATCAGAGTTCTTGGTGCTTATACCTTGTGTTTTACATTTTTCCTAATGTGATATACAAGAGGCTTAACAACTTCCAGTAGTTTGGGGTTTATAATAGAAGATTGATGAGTCAAGTCGCTCATATTCTTTCTTTTCTTTTTCCTGTTGTTTCAAATTGTAAAATCTATGATTTATGATCTTGTGTTGAATGCTTGCAGAATGAATATTTTGACGACGATGAAGATGATTACAACGATGTAGATGTTGGGGAAGGTATCGTCCACTTGAACATCACTTTAGTGGATAAATGCATGTGCCATTTTTTTATCATCTTCTATTTGAATATTTGGCTTTGTCCCAACCTCTCCTCATTTATTGCAGATGATGGCGTCTACTAAGAATCTCTGGAGAATGATTTTCTGCCCTTTACAGAGCATGAGGGTATGTGGGTTGGGAGATAGATTATTTGATTGAGCAGGGGCTGTAGGAGGAAGTATTGACGCAACTCTGATTTTCTTCGTTTGGAAAAGGGCACAGCAGAGATAATGAAACATCAATTCATATCAAGAACAGGTTGTATATATTTTGGGTTAAAGATAATTGATGCATAATAAAAACATGGACCGTCCGGTTTATTACTCAGGAACTTGTTTCCGCGATCATATTGTTTTTCTTCACCTTGTTTATCTTAAAAACGTGAGCTTATTCAGTAACGCAATTTATGTAAGATGTTAAAAAGATAAGTACATAAATAAAGCCGTGACCCAGGGGAAAACACTTGTATTGCTATTCAATCATTCTTCGAAGGCAAAACATATATGTTGTAGTTTCAAGCTCAATAACAATAAAGAAAGAAACAAGGGTTCTGATTTCTGCTGTTCCTTCAAAAATTCACTCAACTTTAACAAAAAAAAATTAGATGTGTTTTTACTTTATAGCGTAAGATTCGAGGTTGTGAAGTTATTAAGGTATAATGTCTGGAAAATATTTTCCATCATAACTAAATATTTACTTATTTTATCCGCAAGTTTGTATGTAAATAGTATGTCGCTTAAATATAACCAAGTAACAAACCCAACCCTCCAAAGGAGGGATCGTTCAATATCAACTATGAGTTAGGAAAACTAAAGACCACTAGCCTTGTACAGAGTAACAAATTGGGGGCAGGATGCCGTGGCAAATAACCAGCAATACTTGTAGAGGTGAAGTTCAGAGATTGAACGCGAATGGGCAAAGTCTTATCTCGGTCTCTGAACTTTTAGCCAATTTCCTTGAGCTATGGTATTTCCCACTTTTCTGGTAGGTTGCTTTGCAGTGAAACCTTACTCATAAAATAAGTTAGAAAAAGAAGCTTTATTATTACTATCAGCTTCCAGTACATTTCATTCCACTTCCTCAACTCATTCATGCTAGCTGCATCATAGGCGACTGAAAAAGTGTCTCAAAAGGAAAAAGGAATCGAAAAACAAGGGTCAGTTGAAACGAAACACCTATTACCTATATACTGCAAAGCTGCCTCGCTCCGAATGGGCATACTATGCTAGGATAAAAATCTCTTTTTTGATCAAATAGGATAAAAATACGTGGGTTTTACAATTTGAGGATATATATATATATATATGGAAAAAGATAAAGAAAGACTATTTGAATTTAAAAATAATAATTTGGATATATGAATATATAAAAAGATAGATTGGGTTGTCTTTTGCAAATTTGGGTGAGAATACCAAATTATGCCAGGAAATGAAATATATAACTAAGGCATCAATATGATTAAGAAAGAACTGTTAGCTCGCATGGGAGATGAAGTTTGAGGGAGACATCTTTAGCTGAGATAAAACTAAAAAAGAGGAAGTGCAAGTAAATTTTTTACACAAATATTCTTTTACTCCTCTGATAATCACCATTATTTTGTTCATTCTGAAGGTTACCTTAGGAGAAAGACTACAATTTTTATTGTAGATTCAACCAGTTTAAGAAAATAATAGGAGAAATCACGAATTTATTTATTTCTATCCCTTGCTTTTTGTGTCCTGTAGTCCATTACTTTTTGTGTATTATAACTATTCATGAGTTGCAATTTAAAAATTGCAAATGTCTGAGGGAAAATTATAAATCCCATTAGACTAGTTGCAAATTCTATTGCAGGAGTTGTCAATCCCTTTAAATACTCCCTAGGTTTTAAATATTTTGCTATCATTAAGAGAATAATTATATGTCTCTCCAACTTTGATTTTTTAGTATACTAATGTTGAAAATTCTAGGGCTTCAACTTAGTTCGATTGGATTATATTGCAAAGCTTTGACTTGGTGTTGTTTGCAAATAATAAGGTTTGCTTGCAAATATGCTAGTATTGTTTATAGAATGTAAATATGGTTGGTACAAATGTGGTCTAGTTTTGAAGCTTTATTTGGTCGATTGCTCAAAAGGTGGCTTTGCTTTGACATACCTATTTCTATTGATATGAATATTTTACCAGTAAAATTTAGGTTCTAATCAAATATGTTGGATTTATCAAGCAAACTATATACTTCTCCTTACAATATTGGGCCTCTTTTACAGTTGATACAGTGAAAATATATTGGGGTTGCCAATCTTTTAGGAGTTATCAGCCTTGTAGCTGGTTTATTGATATGGGTTACCTATTTTTCCCCAGTGAAGAAGTGAAATTTTGAGTTTTTCTTCTACACTCATCAATTATATGTGGTGTTTGGTGTCTTTTTAGCTTAGTAGAGTTTATACAAAATCTAACGTGGCGGCTAGTAAATCACGAGCTCAACTGAAAGCGAGAATTTGTATTAAACCTACTTCTACCCAGTGATACTGCCATATTGATTAAATGATATTTTAATTTTTTGTAATGTTCAACTATTGACCAACTAATGTTCAAACTTAGGTAATCACTTTTCAGTATTCAATTTTTATAATATTAAACTTTGTAATGACTATGACCACGTTTTATAATGACTAAAAGTATGACCATATTTTTTAATGACTATGACTATAACCACATTTTGCAATGACTATGTTGAACAATGTGATTTGTAACTTTTCTTAGGATATTTATAAGTGAAATTGCAAGATATTCCTTTCAGGTTTGCAATACCTATAATGGCATTTGTCACTCTTATAATAAAATTTGTAACTTTTCCTAAGACATTCATAAGTGAAATTACAAGATATTGCTTTTGAGTTTGCAACTATTGCAATGACATTTATAACTTCTCTAATGGGATTTGCAACTTTCCCTAAGACATTCATAAGTGAAATTGCAAGATATTATTTTCGGGTTTGCAACTACTTACAATAGTATTTACAACTCCTCTAATATAATTTATAACTTTCCCTAAGCTAAAGTTGTAAATATCATCGGAGAAGTTACAAATCCCATTGACAATGTTAAAAATACCATTGGCGGAGTTGCAAGTACTATTGGAAAAGTTATAAATCCCAATAGAAAAATTACAAATGCCATTGGGGAAGTTATAAATACTATTGTCAAAGTTATAAATACCATTGTTGGAGTTACAAACCCCATTGTCGGAGTTACAAATACAATTGGATAAATTACAAATCCCATTGGGCAAGTTGCAACTTCCACAATAGGATTTGCAACTTCCCCAATGGTATTTGCAAGTCTCACAATGGAATTTGTAACTTCCACAATAGGGTTTACAACTCCACTAATGGTATTTGCAACTTCTCCAATGAGGTTTGCAAGTCCCATAATTGAATTTACAATTTTCATAATAGGATTTACAATTTCTCTAATAGTATTTGTAACTTTCCTAATGGTATTTGTAACTTTCCTAGCGGTATTTACAACTTCTCTAATGATATTTGTAACTAATTGCATAATGGTATTTGCAAGTGCCATAATTAGATTTGCAACTCCGCCAATGGTATTTGCAACTTTCCTAATGATATTTGTAACTAATTGCACAATGGTATTTGCAAGTCCCACAATTGGATTTGCAAGTCTAACAAAAGGATGCCACTCTGATAATGAGGTTTGTAACTCCTGCTATGATATTTGCAACTTTCACAATAAAATTTGTAAATCTCACAATGATATTTGCAACTTATAACGATAATATACTGCACAATTTTATTGTTGACATTGACAACTTAACTTATGCCACTTACAAAAAATATCATGCCCATGATAGCAATTACATTATATATGAACAATTGACAAGCAAACATTAATATTCCACTTGAGCCTACTGTTTTCAACCATTAACACTATACATCATATTCCATGCACTATATATTTTCTTCTGATAGTCCGAACAAATCCTCAATACTGGAGGCAAAATAACAAGTTTTGTAAAACCATTAATACAATGAAATACTTAACAACTTCCATAAACACAAAAAATTTCACTTGCATATATGGATAATCCATTTATTCTAATATATTATCATTTACTTTAACTGCTATTTTAACATGTGCATTGTTGTCATTAAATAGAAAAAGATTATAAACTTCACCATCATCATTAAGATCTAATAATATACTTTTATCAAATTTCACTGTATATTTCATGACACAACTATTACTATTTATACCAAACTATCCACCTATCATTACCCTTAATTCTTTAAGTTTAATCCCTTCTTTTATCCATTTTACCTTCATATCCTCACTATTATATTTAATTCTATCTTCAACATTATATACAAAGTTCCCACTTACATAGAAAAAATAACAAATTTATTTTGAAGATGTCGACCTAATATTACATGTCATCTTGCCTACTAACCTGCAACAAATAAAGCATTTATCACAATTTTACGCTCCTAACAATCATCAGTTAACACTTTACAAGATAAAAACAACACAAAATTCATTGATGCAATGAAGGCTATAAGTTTCTCTACGAATTAGCAAATGTCTTAGTTTAAGTTGTCAAAACAATTATTGAAGTTGCAAATTCTATTATAAGAGTTGCAAACCCGAAAGCAATATCAGTTACTTGTTATAGAGTTGTCAATTTCTTAAATAAGTTGTCAAAATCATTACTAAAATTATAAATTCTATTACAAGAGTATTAAATTACCCAACTCATTGCAGGTAACTTTCTCAGAGTATTAAATGTCTAAGTTGATGTTGTTAAGATTATTTTTAAAGTTGTATATCCCATTAGAGGAATAAAAAATAACCTAACTAATTGCACCTAACTTTTTCAATGGAGTATTAAATGTCTTAATTGAAGTTGTGAAAATCATTCTTGACATTGTAAATACCATTAGAAGAATAGTAAATGACATAATTAATTAGTTTTATGACTTGCATGTTAGTCTTACTATAAGCATTATAAGTCATGCGAAAAGCAAATGACTGCTCTTTCCCAAATGACTACTATTTTCTACTCAATCTGAATAGGTTGAAAAGGAATGCTCCAGTGGACTGCAGCACACAAACATGTACTCATTTACACTAACCATATCCATGCTTGCCCCATAAATGCACCGACTTCTCCATGCTTCTTCAAGTATAGCCTAGGAATTTTTTCCATTTCTCCTGCTGCATTCTTAAAATAGTAGAAGCTACAATATTTATAAAACTCTTTCTCCTAAGGTAACCATCAAAATAAATAAAATATAGCTAATTAACGAGGGAGTAAAATAAGAAGATTTGCATAAAAATTTTACTTACACTTCCTTATTTTCAACTTCAGCTTAGCCAAACGCATATCCTGCAAGCTTCGTCTCCTATTCGTGCCAATAATACCTTCTATCCAGTGATGTTGCTGTAGTATACTCTTCATTTAGTTCAGGGGTAATTTGGTATTTGCATATAAATTTACAAATGATAGATTGAACCTCCTGCCCAATCTATCATTTTAAATATTCATATACCCAAATTATCTTTCTGAAATTAAAATAAAATTTTCTTATCTTTTTCCCATATATATATCCTGCGATTAAATATATAAAATGGAAGGGCTCTTGGAAAATAAAATTAATCTAGACCGATAATAGAAATAGTTGTATATAGATAAATAGAATAAATATAAGAAATAAAATCTTATCTATAACTGTTCTATAAACAAGCCGATTCCTACCACTTTACTCTGTTTTTTATTCCAATGATTTCTATACTTACTAATGCTAATTCTCTCTCTAGATATATAATCACATAATTATAAAAAAATAACTCGTAAAATTAAAATATGAAATTTAACGTTATAGTAATCTTTTTTATTGTTGAACAGCCAATGCGGAAGCGGGATTAAAGCTAATTGGGATTATGCATTCCCATGCTCCGTTCATTTAATGCCAATGTAATCAAATTTAATTGTCTAAGTTAATCTAATCTTCTATTCTTTTTTCTTTTTTTGCCAATAATCTAATCTTCTAATTTAATATGATCTATCTGTCTAATTATAAATAAAAATACCTCAGAGCCAATCAAATAATTAACGGCAATCGAAGATAAGTATAAATCTGCGCATCCAATTTGACACCGTGATAAGTCGTAACTATTGATATTTTTGGTTGGCTATTGTTTATATCTTATCATCAATTTGTTTCTTTATTATCTACCAATAGTATTTAAATTTATGCTTAATAAGTTTATTTTTTAATGATGTTTGATAATTATCTTTTTGTCTACCCACGATGTTTGGTAATTATATATTATAATAATTACTATATTATAATGTGATTATACTTATACCTAAACTCTTTTATCGGTGAGAATTTTATTAACTCTTTAAATATCAATAAGGCATACCGTATACAAACGTTTTCCAATTAAAATATTTTTTCCCTAAGCAGCGTGAACAATAGAATAAAACACATACATCAGCCTATCGAACTCATGGCTTGATAGAGAAAGTGCTTTGCTTTCGCTTCTTAAATCTGAGTTCGAACAAAGAAATTTCACACACAAAACACATATGGATCATATTATAAATAAAAAAAACACGGGTCAAAAATTGAAAAAGGCAAAAAAAAAAAAAAGTTATGTTGGATGAAAACATTTTCCGAAACTTCTCTAAAAGCACTTATGAACCATTAATTTAGTGTTTATGGGAAAAATTGATAAAAGCTAATTAATGGGCAATAAACGTGGTGGATTTATTACCATACAAAAGTGTTTTTATTTTAATGATAGTTCATAGTTGTTTTTCTCTAAAAAAAAAAGAGATGTTTTAGTTTATCAAAAGGGGGAATGAAAATGGATATAAGGAATTTCACAGAAGAAAAGAGAACAAAAATATAAGAATTCTTTTTAAATACTTCTAAAGTATCCATCACAATACACTCATACCGTACTCTTAAAAAACTCTAGTACTAGTCATAAAAGACACTCCATTATAATAATTTTATTAATCCCTTGAATTCCCCTACCACAAATAGAGAAAGAAAAATTCAATAACATTAAAATCTTTCCCCTTCCCTCGACAAAATTTCTCACTTTCCTTTTCCTCTTTTATTGAACCAATACTTAATAAATTTACTCTCGTTATTTCTTTTGTTCATGTAATTAGTTTGTATTTTTCATATTTTTTTTATAATATTAACAATATTTTATTTTTATGTTAGTTCATAGATATTTCTTATCGTATAAATGTCTCTTCTATAAATCACATATTCTTTTTAACAAGAGAATACCTATTAACAAAAAAAAATTGTCATTTTATTCAAAAAAACAAGTGGCCATTTGGAAGAATCATCGAAATCTCTCTAGTATCCTCCAACCTACCCATCAAACTAAACACTGAAGAGACAAGCTAAAGCAAAATTTCATCCGACCATCAAATTTCAAATTAAGATTTAAGAACAACAAAGTGCTGCATAGTCAATAGAGGCAAAACGTTATGAACAGATGCCATTTTGCTTATGAATGTTGTCAGCCAGCAAGTGGTGGAAGGCTTGAATTATGATCTGCAAAAGCATAGATATTTGAGTTGACTGACGACCATGTGATTCTTCCTATATATAAGGTAAAAAACACTGACTTATCACCCAAAAACGAAAATACTAACTTTAAGTCCGTAGTTATTGCGACATCAGTTAATTTTGGGACTGGAGTAAAATGCTGGGTCCCTAAAAAACCTGGAAATAATCTCGGCCTTGTCAGTTGAAAGATCCGTGTTCTCTAGAACTTGCTCTTTTGATGCCCTGGCAATTGCTTGGACAGAACCAATGGCTTGACAAAGCTGAATCGAGCGACCATAATAAGAATAGGAAAACAACTGAAGGTCTAAGCTATGACTAAGTACGATTTAAACCTGTGATAAAATAACCTTGTCTCCTGGTTGCGAATATCGGTTCCAAAAAGAAAGAGCCAAAAAAACTGTGATTTTTGCAAGTTCAATAAATCTACGTAACCAAGAGTCTTGAGATTTAGCGACGTGGGATGAGTTAGATATTTACCGCATTTGCATCATGATTATCAATGCCAGGAATGGATGTAATCACTTTAAGGTACTGGTCCATTCCTTGCACTAATTGTCTCCTCTTCATGAACAACACAAGAGTCATACATTGATGTTAGTTTCACTTTTAAAAGATTTACGTACTTCCGTTTAAGTGAATGGGGCAACTGACCTCAGCCTTCAATTTTTCTCTAATTTTCTGCTGCTTGCATACTGCACTCAGTTTGCCATGAATAAGAATTGTGAAGAAATACAAATATGAATTGGAACTACACATTGTAATTAGTTTCGGCAATAAGATCATACCTCCCGAAGAATGAGCTATTTTGACCATCTTTTCAAAGCCCATTTCCAAGTCTTGAACCGGCACAAAAGTTGGCTTGCCAATCCCAATATCGAATCTTCACATTCCCATCAACCAGCCCATGATAGTTATTTCATAATTAGAACTTGTTTGGTTCAACACTGCCTGATTTTCCCAAAGAGAAATACAAAATACTATTTGATTTTACCTTCTTGTTTTCTTTCCCCCTCTATAAAGCCACATTTACCCTCTAAAACCACATGAGGATTTGGTAACAGTGTACTTTATTTTGCCCTTAAGTTTTTAAATATTTAAGTATTAAAAAAGTAATTAATAATAGTTTAAATTTTTTATTTTAAAAAAGTTATAAATTAATTATGTTATTATTTAATATAGATATATTTGTTTAATTTTGAATTAAAATTTTGAATTAATATTAACATATAAAATCTAACCAAATCTCTCTAACAATCCTTAAAAATGTAACTATCATATCATTTGCTTTATGTAATTGCACATCCAAAAATGGTTAAAATAAACAGTATCCAGACAAAATTAATTCTGTGAAAATAACTTATTTGGGAAAAAAAATCGCCAAACATTAGCCAGACGTTTTAAGAATCACGTTTACTCAAATGGACACTAAAGCCAGAGCAAAACCATAGTCAATTGTAGCAATATATTTAGGAACTCACTCGAAGTATGCTCGGAAAAATGATTCAATTTGCTCCTTCGCTGGGAGGATGACGACAACATAAAAACGTGCGAATTGAATCTTCATTTTGTGAATTCTGCATGAGGAATAATACATGTAGCTCTAAACTCTTGAAGAAACCCAAAGTAAAAACTCAAAGTGTTGCAGCCTCATCACCTGCTGAAGATTGGAGACACATTGTTGTGATCCCAATTTGTCACAAAAATGAAGGCAACAGACAAACCGCCACAATTGAAAATAAAGTCCTACAGCAAAGATCCTCAAATTTCAGTGATGAACCAGTGTTGAAACAAGAGGGAGAAACTGAGAACAAAGAATCGGCGGTTACCGGCGCAATTGGGACAAAACTAAGGCGAAAAGAATTTGTGCTGAGGAAAGTGGAGATAAAATTGATGAAAGATGAGTGTTGTTCCTCTTTCCAAGAGTTTCTCATCAAACAGACTCCACTACTACCTGCAGTGACATTAACGAGGGGCATGAGCAAAAAAATGCTCCAATCAATGTTTGGACTCTGAACTCTGAAGCATTTTGTAGAGGTTAAAAATTGAAAAATGTAACGAATGTCATCAAACTGCCACCGTAGATAACACGGTGATGAAGACAACTTATGTAAGGATCGGACCATGTGTGATATGCATCAAAAGCATGAGGGTGAAAAAAAAGGCGAAGGAGAGGTAGTTTCATATTACACCCTAAGAAGGAGAAGTATAATACAAACACACACACACACACACACATATAATCTCAGGTAAGTGCTATAAATTCTGTCATTGAACATAACAGAATGCATGTCACTCTGGAATTAACCCAATCCAAACACACATAATCATGAACTTAGTTTAGCCAAAGAGAGAGTTTAAAAGCACCAGGTTCAGAATAATCAGAAATCAAAAAAAGATGAAGAGCAAAGAGCGGCAAACAGCTTTTTGACTCTTTCAATCCTTGGGGCCAGAAAATACGTGGATCATAATTTTTCCTCTATTAAAAAGAAACACATATACCGGATTGTGTAATATGCGATGGTGTTTGAATGGTTGAAGCTCTGTGGCTAAATTGCAAATCCTTAATTTCCATATGCAAATCGTAGAGATCTGGAAAACAGAGGAAAAGTGAGAAGTAACCATAGGCGGACCTATATTACTGAAACCTTTGAAATAAGCATAGTTAACACCATGCCTTTAGTTTTTGTTCCAGATGCTTTCACGAAGATGCCTTAGTAAGCCAACTGATTCATGCAACTCCTCCGAGCCTACTGAAGAATGACAATGATGACACTCTTGCGGTTTATACTCTTCCAATTAATTAAAATTTAAAACAAAGCACAAAAGCCACGGCGTCCGGCGCAGGGTTAACAGCCAAAAAGGGAACAAATAACGCGGGGAACAAATTCAAATATAGATTCAAAGCCGGATTGAACAAATCAATCTCACCGGATTTTGGGAGAAGATAGAGCACAAGGGTTCGTACCTTCTTCAATAATTAATACTTGCCGGAGGATAACCACGAAGGGCTGATAACGGTGGAAGGCGTCCGACGGCGAGCTCGACCAAGTGGGGAATGCTTGTTCGTCGACGAAGAAAAATGAATCTGCTGCTGGCTACGGTGGCTTGTGGCGGCAATTGTGTCTCTGGCGAAGGGTAGTGTGTCTGAAGGCCAAGGCTGTTGGAGATAAAGTGAAGTCGGGGCTTCTGCTCCGACGAACAAGAGAACATCATGCCATCAGTTTAAATTTCAAGGGAAAACACCCGCACAAAGTTGCGCGCGAGTGAATATTTGAAGGAAAAAAATCAAATATAAATCATCCATCATTATTCATTAATATAATGAATATTCAAAAATAAAATACTCGTATAAGTCATCAATTATTATTTATTAATCATACTTATTTTTCACGTTACGTGAAACTCAGAAGTATTTAGTATTTACATATAAATTGAATGAAAAATAATTAAAATGATGTTTTTTAAATTTAGAAAAAAATATTTTTTTGATCTTTAAAATTTTAATTTATTTATAACTTAATCTTTAAATATTTTTATTGGTGTGAATTCGACTGTTATCCATAATAATCATGAGCTAGCACTAAGTCATCTCATGTAATAAAAATGTGTCAATAATACTATTAAAAATTGTTTATGTAGCTTTATTGGTTCCACGCAAATTTTACATATAAAAAAATAAGACAGATTGAATTGAGCTTCAAAATTGTCGTATTTCACATAGAACGAAAGAAAGAGAACTTCTAGGTTTCGTTTCATTCGTACGTTACTTTCCCTGAGCTCTCGTCTGATTATCTCCGTCTTTTTTCTCGGTTTTACTTCCAGTTCAGCTCTTCGAGCTCTTTACCCACATTTCCTTCCTATCGCGGATTACTTCTTCAGGTACTATCTCGCTCCTCCACGAACCCTGATTTAAATATGCATTTTTCACTCTGTCGCACGAGGATTCGGTCCTCATATATCTGATAACTACTAGTATGTTGGAGTAACAATTGATGAAAGATTTTAAATTTCAATGTAAAAAATAAACTCAGTTTGTGGAGCAATTTTGTGACTTTGATGCTTTAAGATTGAGCCCCCTTGGTAATTTCTTGAATTTATGAGGACCAGTGTTAGATGCCTTGTACTTCGAAAAGTTGAAAACTTGAAATAACTGACGTCCTTTTATGTCCTTATCTTTTCTGAAACTCCCATGTACTGTTTAAGCACGCCTTAGCAAATAGCTGGAGTAGTTTATCTCAGTCATCTGTAAATTTATTGCAGGAAGGTGCTCCGATTGGTACGTTTAATTTGCAACTGCTATTGTTTTTGAGATTGGACACTTATGTGTCTTGATGGTTCTCCCTTTTGTTCTGCCATCACATTCCCTTAATGTCTTAACTCGACTTGACTCTAAAAATAATCTGGGCCTCTTATTTATAACTTTGATTGTTCACCTTGCATATTATATATCTCCTAATGTTAGTTCTGGTTCCTGGAATTCTAGATTTTCTTGAGGGTCAGCATTTGCCTCCCTTTAACATTCTGATAATTAAGACTTGAACTCAAAAACATGTATACCCCTTTTTGGTCAGGGTGTAACTTCTTTGTCATCCACGGATACGCACCATATGAATAGTTTGGTAATGCATTTGTATAGAAATGGCTTACAGAGGACGAGGATGAGGACGGGGTTATGGAGGTTTTGGCGCCCCTTTATTTGCCAAACAGGAGAAGTTTGTGCTTTTTCCTGAGGTAATTTGACCTATCTTTGAGAAATTGACTGTTCAATTTTTCCTTCATTATCAAAGGCCTAGGATTTTGTGCGGAAATTGAACTTAACAAATAAGGTGGACTTCATTAAATCTGGATTTTGGTGTGTGTCTTTGACTAGACAAACATATTAGTGCATATGACAGTTAACTTTAGCTGGGGCTGGCTGGCTGGGGAGGGATGGATATTGTAACCAAACGAAGAAATTGTGTCCAGTAATTTGACAGTATGTGCTTTTGTTGGACGATTGAATGATTTATGTAATGAATATACAAAATCTTTTTGACTTGTTGATGGAAATCTTGATAATTATAATGAACTCAGTTTATACCTAACAAGTTGTTCCAATGGCAGTAGACAAAAACAAAAAATTTAAACATAGAACTCTAGTCTCTTGTGCTAGTCCTGTGTTTTATTATGGATTCGATATGTTATGGAGTAATTATGTTAAAAGTTGTGGGAATATTTATATATACTGTGATCAATTGTTACAACTAATAACTTGCATGGCCATTCGTCCCTTTCCTCATGAAACTGCAGGATGTTGTCTTGCCTGATGCTAAAGTGGATGGTATTGATACCAGTGTGAAAAGGTTGCTTAACTGGAATAGCAGGTTGAAGAATTACTGGAAAGCCTCTCCTTACTTTCTAGAGGACACTAACTCAAAGAGTAAACATTAAAATTCTTCTTACACAATTTATGTTTCACAGGAAGTCAATTATTAATTAGATATCTAAAAGCCATGTCACTTCCGAAATATTTGACAACGCAACATAATTGAAGTGAGAGGTAGTAGGTAACTAAAGCACAAGATTTCAAGTTATGGACGTCTTCCAGAGTTCTCTTGCCTGAACTTTGCGCTTCTGTTGCACCATAACCGTGGCAATTTGCTATGTTATAAATTGAATGAGGGAGTTAACTTTCATTTATTGTCTATTGCATATTTGCTTCATATTTGGCTCCAAGTATATGAAAAATTTCCTTCACTCATCTGTGTACTAGCTTTTATTGTGCTAGGCTTCATTTACATTATGTTAATATCTGTCCAAATGTCAGAGAGGCAAAGGTTAGACGTGGAAAGATTTTCTGGCAAGCAAAAGGCTGTTTTTACTCGGGATTCTCTTTCACAAGTTTTAGAGCTCAAAGATTTTCCTAAGGAGTTGATTCAAGGTGAAAATGGAATACATGAAGACATTAGTCATGTTATAAATTCCACAAATATATGGTGCTTTTAATCTTTTAGGTTCATTTTGATAAAGATTCTCCAAATCTCCAAATGGTATTTTCAGGTACAACAAGACGTATAAGAAAGCGAAAAAGTTTCCGGTGGAACCCAGAGTCAGGTTTGATGATTTCACGTGCCTTTTATGTGTATTAATTTGTTAAACTTGTCAGTTGTGTGCGAATTTGAGCCAGTTATTGGGTTTAATGTTTGGCACAGAAGTTCACCTTTATGGTGCAAATAGATCTCTCCCTCTTAAAAATTCTTTTTGAAACTTCTGTTACTGGTTGTGACATATAGATCATTTATTTATTTTGGTAAATAAACAGTATATTTCCATGTCAATTTTTCCACTAAAAATATAATAAGATTACCTAAATGTTGGAGAGATTCGTCTGCTGCCAAAATTGGTTTCCTCTGAATGGATTTTGTCTTATTGTGCAGGACTTGCATTTGGTGTGAACTTTAGCTTTTAGGCATATCCTTCTTAACTTAAGATAGAATTTTACGACATATAGACTTGTGATGTTGCCCAAGACTTATTTAAGATGTTTGTGTGACAGGTTTGAAGACACTAGATTTGTTTGAACAACTTGAGAAAAGGGCCCAGGTAAAATACCTCTGCTTAAAAAATATCATGCCAACATTTTCCCATCCCATGGTAACATTACAGTGGCCACTGTTCTAGTCCAACTTTCCTGGATTCCTTATTTAATTTGGCATCAGTTCACTCTATACTGCTGGGAGGTGGATTTCTAGTTACCTGAATACTTTTACTTAGTCAACGATTCTTTTCCCTGCAGGGCCAGGAAGATAAAGGTGAAAAAGGAAAGAAAGAAGGGGAAAATGAAGATGAAGATGAAAATGAAAATGGAGAAAATGAGGAGGTTGAGGAAGAACTTGGCGATGATGACTATAATCAGGTTCCACCATATCCTCAACTGTGATGTCATAATTTTCTTACATGTTATCGTACTGACCCATTCAAAATTAGTCTTCTTTTAATAGGATAAGGCTTGTTGTTGTTGTTGTTGTCGGCGTCGGTGGTGGTGGTCGTGGTCGTAATAGTCTTGGGAGCACTTCTTTTTCCTTTACATTAAATCACGGGGCAGGATAAGCTTCAAGTTTTGAACAATTGTAATAGAAGATTGTTGAGTCAAGTCACTCATATTCTTTCTTTTTTCTTTCCTCTTGTGTCAAATTGTAAAATCTATGATTTATGATCTTGTGTTGAATGCTTGCAGAATGAATATTTTGATGACGATGAAGATGATTACAACGATGTAGATGTTGGGGAAGTTATCGTCCGCTTGAACATCACTTTAGTGGATCATTGCATGTGCCATTTTTTTATCATCTTCTATTTGAATATTTGGCTTTGTCCCAACCTCTCCTCATTTATTGCAGATGATGTCTACTAAGAATCTCTGGAGAATGATTTTCTGCCCTTTACAGAGCATGAGGGTATGTGGGTTGGGAGATAGATTATTTGATTGAGCAGGGGCTGTAGGGGAAGTATTAACGCAGCTCTGATTTTCTTCGTTTGGAAAAGGGCACAGCAGAGATAATGAAACATCAATTCATATCAACAACAGGTTGGATATATTTTGGGTTACAGATAATTGATGCATAATAAAAACATGGACCGTCCTGTTTGTTACTCAGAAACTTGTTTCCGCGATCATATTGTTTTTCTTCATTGTTTATCTTAAAAACATGAGCTTATTCAGTAACCCATTTTATGTAAGCTGTTAAAATGATAAGTACATAAATAAAGCCGTGACCGTTGGGATGTCTTCTTGGCTATGTTTTGAATTTTTTTAGTCGTCTGTTTAGGCCAGTGAAAGTTGAGTAAATACTTATATTGCTATTCAATCATTCTTCAAAGGCAAAACACATATGTTGTAGTTTCAAGCTCTAACAATAAATAAAGAAACAAGGCTTCCGATATCTGCTGTTCCTTTAAAAATTCAGTCAACTTTAACAACAACAAAAATAGATTTGTTTTTAACTTTAGAACATGAGACAAGATTGTGAAGTTATTAAGATATCTGGAAAATAATTTTCCATCGCAAGATCGTTTACCAAATATTTACTAATTTTATCACTATTATCACTAAGTTTGTATCTAAATAGTATGTCGCTTAAATATAACAAAGTCACAAACTCGACTTTGGATTCCGTTTGATCAAGGAAATTGGTACGCTTTTATCTCAATAGTCTTTCTTCAACCTAGGATATTGCAGTATGCGAGCAAGACAAGTGAATAACTAAATTATTCTTTCGGTCACATGCGATACAAGGAATTTTTTTGGTCCATAATTGTTATACATGAAATCTATCAACCTGTCGCATTAAAAATTACTACATTATATTACTCTGCGCTGAAGATGCAAAATAAAAAACCACCTAGAAAATACCCAACCCTCCAAAGGAGGGATCGTTCAATATCAACTGAGTTAGTAAAACTGAAGACCACTAGCCTTGTACAGAGTAACAAATTGGGGGCAGGATGCCGTGGCAAATAACCAGCAATACTTGTAGAGGTGTAGTTCAGAGATTGAACGCAAATGGGCAAAGTCTTATCTCGGTCTCTGAACTTTTCGCCAATTTCCTTGAGCTATGCTATTTTCCACTTTTCTGGTAGGTTGCTTTGCAGTGAAACCTTACTCAAAATAAGTTAGAAAAAGAAGCTTTATTATCACTATTAGCTTCCAAATCCAAATGGAGATTTTGTCCTACTTCCACCTTCTCCGTACATTTCATTCCACTTCCTCAACTCATTCATGCTCGCTGCATCATAGGCGACTGATGGCCCAACCTACACGTTTCATCATACCAGTTGAGATTCAATATGCTGCACCACAAAAGTGTCCCAAAAGGAAAAAGGAATCAAAATATCTTATATACTACCTTAGATTTTGCATGAATAAAATCATCCAATTTTAAAGGTCGTAATGCCGGTGTTGGATCTCTGTAGCTTGCCTGTTTGAACCGAAAAGATACATTATGTAACCAACCGGAGATCAACATAAGAAGAGCAGCAAGATGATTTATAAGCTCTGTACCTTCTTTTCATTCTCTAGTAGCTCTTGAACAGGCCTATATGCCGCAGCAATGCAGAGGTTCTTCCAAACAAAGTCATGAAGGAGGGTGAGATATTATCCTCAAAATTGCTTTACATATATATATATATATATAAGCTAAACAAGAGACACTATTCATTCACCTTCAAATCACTGCCAGAGTATCCCTCGGTCAAGTTAGCAAGTTTGTCAAACTGAAAATCAAGATCGAGATTTTCTTGTGCAAGAAAGATACTTAAAATCTTCATCCGATTCTCAACATCTGGCAAATCCACATATATCCTGGACAATGCAATAGCACAATAATGCTTAGCCAAAAATATTGAAGCGTGCTTGATTAATGAGAAAAGTAGAGTAAGCTTCTCACTAGGTCTATTAGAACATCAAACTTTCATGCAATGACCGGACAACTATAGATTGGTTCACGAGAAGCCCGGAATAATTGGATCCAACAAATAATTATAACTCTGACAGAAATCAAGTCATTTACCTTCTTGGTAGGCGGCGTATAACAGCATCATCAAGATCAAAAGGCCTGTTTGTTGCCCCAAGAATGAGGATTCTTTGACTCTCTTTTGTCCTCAATCCATCCCAAGCTGCCATGAACTCATTCCTCATTCTTCTAGTGGCTTCATGCTCAAAAGCACCCCCTCGAGCACCAAGCAAACTATCAACCTAGAACACAGATTCAAGTCCGAAACAATTTATAGAGCATTTGGAGGATAGCTTGATGCTCTCACAACACAACGACAAACTCTTAAGATTGTAAACATGGTCAAAACTACTAGATGCAACTGTGCAATTTTTCTTAACTTCTCATATTGATTAATTAATTAAAATGCAAAGCCGAAGTCACTGCAGAGAAGATACATCATTTCACTTTTTACTTCCATTTAATGCTTCTTTCAATAGTAATATTTAAGTTAATGATATACACTCAAGCACTCACTTCATCAACAAATATAATGACAGGAGCAAGCTTGCTAGCAAAGGAGAAAAGGGCTTTGGTGAGTTTCTCAGCATCTCCAAACCACTGCATCAACAAAGAACTAAATATGTCAGACATTGCATTCAGGACACAAAAATATGAACAAAAATAATCCAAGAATGTTAAACAACACAATCCTTTCATAAAACAACCATCAAATTTGCAATCGTCTGAGTTTCCATGACATTGACTAAGATGGCAAAAGTTCCAGGACTTATATCACCTTAGATGTTAGAGTTGAGCCCGTTATGCTGATAAAATTTGCGCCTGCTTCTGTTGCAAGTGCCTTGGCCAGTAGAGTTTTCCCAGTGCCAGGAGGACCAAAAAGTAATATTCCTTTGCAAGGCTGATAGAAGCATCTTCAATATCAGATAAGGAAAAGAGCAAGTCGTTTGTTTTAGTTGAAATTGCATACAGGAAACACGAATCACTACCCGTAACAAGTTTCCACGAGAGAAAAGCTCTGGCCTTCTCATTGGAAGGATGACAAGTTCATTAAGTGCCTTCTTCACATCTTCAAGAGCACCTACGTCATCAAACTTCACCCCAATTTCACCAGGAGGTACTACAGCTGAAATGAAGTTGCTCTCATACTCATCCTTTGCGAGGTTCTGTTGCATTTTTTGTACAATATAAGAACACAAAATGGACAATGAATTAATAGAGAAATTTCAACAAGTAGCATAAATCACATGCCTTCAGACCCTGAGAGGGCTTCCGTGACATAGTTTCTTGATCCCTCAATCTTGAGATTGCAATTTCAAGACTTCAAACATGGAAAAAGAACAAAACAGATCAGATCCAAAATTTTGCCAAACATGAGAAATAAGGGGGTTTATAGTTTACCTTTCACGAGGCAGGCACAATCGTTCTCCTTTAACATAAGGAAGTGGGCAAGATGACAAGTAATTGTTTTTTGCCCAGCCCACCACCTTTTCAGCTTCTGAAAGCAAAAGTAAATAATTATCAAAACCATGATACGTGAAAGCATTGCACTATAAAGAATTGCTATCTTGACATTTTTCTAGTAAAACCAGTACAAACTCGAGATTTATTTTTTCTCTGAACTTATTTAATAGAAGTGATGTTACATGTACAGATAATAAAAGAGGAGTAGACTTCTACTCCAACTATATAAGATATTGACATCCCAAACGTTACACTCTACACCATATTATATTCTTGATCACAGTATCCCAAAGGGAATCAGGTTCCAGAGCGATCTGCCATTACAACTTGGTCAATAGATCAATGCTCTCGAGCACCAAGTTACCAGGACCTAGGCCTCCTTCCATTTTAGGCTTAACGGAAGCTTTTATACAAAACACATAATACAAAACACATACTCTCCATTTTAGGTCTCATTTGGTATGAACTCTGGAAGGGAATTCCTTTCCATGGCATGAAAATTATGCAGTCAGACTCATGTTATTGTTACTTCATGGTAACTGTCTCTTGTGAGTTTACTTAATATCCCCATTAGTTTATTTTTGACTCGAGCCATTTTCTGGCAAATTTTAGATGGGATAGGCAGCGGACCATTGTAACCCATCTGTTCAAGACTTAGATGGCTCCATATGACATATGTCAAGTGAAAACAAGCCTTGCAGTTTTACACACATTGACTTAGTAAATAACCTATATATATGCTCTTCCTGGAGTTTGAGCCAAAGAAACACCATTCATTCATTGTTTTTTTTGGGGGTGTTCAAGCATTCTGCCTCACCAAAACATCCACCTCATTCAGTATGTTAAAATTATGTCCCTCTGCAAGGAAATAAATAGAAGGTACATATACAAGGATAAAGGAAGAAAGGATTATGGCATAGAAGACAAGTGTAATAACTTAATAAAATTTGACTTCATTCTTACTTGGCTTTGTTAGAATGACACCGTCGGTATTTACTCGCAAGAGGTCCAAGCATGATAGCTCATGTTCTTCAAGAACCTGCAACATGAAAATCCAACTATTAGTGTCTGATATTAATGATGCAAAGTGCATTAAGTGGAACAATTACTTAAAGCCAAAATACATAATGCAAAGAGAGCATATCATCATTCATTACAGAATTACTGAAAAGTGTCGCTAAAATAATTTTTTTACCTTATGCAGTTCATTCAAACTACTACGGGAAATCACAATTTTCCTGTCTTCCTCAAGTTGTTTTTTAAAAGTTCCAAGTTGATCCTCCTCCTGCAAAGTGTCATAGAATGTCACATGTAACCACAACATAAATTATCAGGACTGAAAGACCAATCACTGGAGAAAGCATTTCCCAAAAAAAATTAAAAATAATCGAAAGATGGATAGAATGAAAAGGTAAAGAAAACGAAGTCTTGAGAAAAAAGAAAAGAAAAATAAAGGTTTTAAAAAAGAACTAGCATCCAAAGAAACAACATAGAAATAAGAAAGGATTCAATACAATGGTGAGCATGTCATTTGTCAAAGACAGTTTTTTTTTTTTTAAATGATCAAGAAGCAAATGTAATAATAAAACACAATCATAAATTTTGTCATAATTAATAAGAAAACTTACCTTAGGTGGATGTATGCACAAAACATTAGTGAAAAGCTTCTGGATTTCATCATCATCCGATCTCTTTGTTGCTCCAAGTCCCTCAGTCAAGTGTTTCAGAGAAAGAGGCTGCAACAAAATTTAAAAAATCAAATTAGTAATTCAATATAGAGGTGAAATTACAGTGATACAAGTGCACTAAACCCTGCACTGTTGCCAGTTTATTGACCATTGAGTTATGTATCCAGAATCTCGATTCAATTTCTTTATAAAAGGAGACAAAATCTGGATTCAATTTATAACAGCCAACAGGTAAGGTAAAGGTGCTGTCTGGCCAAGTAATTCAAATGGAAAAGAAAAAAGACGAATCATCAACATTTGAAATTGAAATTTATGGCCATCAAGAAAAGACCATTTTACTATATCTAACTGAAAAAAACTCTACTCAACTACAAGAATGAGACAAGAAAAGCGAGAGATCAATAAAACAGAAAATAGACATAAAAATGGCGACTTAAAAGGAATGACCAAAATATGATTTGAAGGACTTCAAATTAAGGCAAAAAAAGAAAAAAAAAATAGTTTCATTATGAAATGAATCATATAGAGTGATGGTGAGCATTACCAGCTTACCAACGCGTCCGAAGTTTGGAAGTATCATTGTCTGTCAAGCATTGCATGTGGTCAGAGAACAGACAAAATATGGTTTCTACTTGCTATATTGTAACGGAATGCAAATCACAATCACATAGATGACAATAAGATGTAACCAAAATAGCCGTTGATGCTTACAAATTGCTTTTTCTCTTTTGACCCTGATAGAATTTTGTTTTCTCCACAAATCAACACAACAGGACCAGACAACTTGTCAAACATTTCTTGAACCTTGAGAAAGAACTCTCTTCTGTTTGACTTCACGACTGATTTATGAAACCACTGTGTACTGTCTGGAAAATAGACAATAAGAGGTTGTTTGGAATCCAAAACCTGCAGAAGTCGTGATTCATTGTTCTAGCTATGATGTAGCTTACTTTGAGATCCGATGAAACGAAAAAAAGGCATTTCAGCATTATACCTCGCATAGAGCTTCCATAGCTATGTAGCAATCCTGTACTTGAGCATCAGCGTCATGCTCAATGTCATTAACTGCAAGCAAATTAAAAAAAAAAAAATTTCATATCATGTGAAGAACAAAAAGGCGTACTCCTATTCACATATATGCATAGAATCTTATACCTTAAAAACATTATAATTATATCAGGACCTTTTTGTTTCAAGTCCTACCAGAAAATATTTACCTAGAGGAAAATATTATTTCAATATTTGTCCGTCACAACACAGTATAATTTTCTTTTCTTTTGAAGGCAGCAATTGATTAATAAAGAGATTATTTATGAGGCGGAAAGCAATAGGAGAGCACCACGTACAACATGTTTCTGGAAATATAAGTTCAAGCTGATAAACTAAAGTTTAAAACACAAAATGTTCAAGCAAAATCAAATAACCATAGAAATTCTATTTTCACAATTTGAGTAAGAAAACTGTACCATGTATCCAACAAAGTCGTGATTCTGTATGTTCATTAGATTTCTCCACCTCACCCTCCTTTGTATTATCATCGGTAATGTCCATGATGACAGCAACTTGATCCCCTTCCACCTCATATACCTCTCCACGTTGACCATTGGACAAAGATCTACAAAAGTTTCACAATTTGTTAAAATAAATTTCAAAATCTTTATATGTGAACTATTAGTACTCCTATGACATGTTCCAGTGGTATAAAACTACAAACTCCATTGCGCATATCCACATAAACTATTTTATAGGATAACACTAAGTTAATACAATACAATTTTAGACAAAGTAACAACTATCATTGTACCTAAGCTCCAGCAAGTACATTAATGGCCAGTACAGTATAATATAAAATAAATGCAAAAAAGATATATCAGGAAACTGCCTATGCAACATACCGGATCCATTACACGACACAAATATCATGAGAAAAATATAAATCGGTATGCAACATTTCATTTGGGCCATGCTTAGTCATTAATTTTCCAAGTAAAGCAAGAAGTGCTGAAGGTCCAACCTAGCGATCCTCCCAAAACCTAAGCCTAGAATCATACTTGATAAGTAATCAAAGGACTAAAGGAGAGATACATCATAGAAAAGCACTTCAAAAAGCTAGCATGACTAGCAATGCCTCCAATGTTAAGAACCACGTCCTTTTTCATGAAAAACATAGTTGCTACTTGTTGAGAATCACTCTATGGCACCATAAACTAGGTTTCAAAGGAAATCGCCAGAGCCATCTGCCCCAACCATTAAGTAAACCGATCTGTTCATGATGCATTGATAATTTATTACCTAAAAGTGAAGCAATGCTTAACATCCTCCAAAATCTCTCATTCAAAGAATTATCAATGGCTTGTTACCAACCATGCATACAGTAGTTTAAAACCAAGCCACAATATCAAAGAATCATCCCCAAACTTGATAACAAGGCTTCACAATTTTCCCCCAGAAGATTTTTTTATTAAAATGACAGCCACAAGTCCTTCTACATGAACTAATTTTCTTTTTTCATGTAACTGAGTAATATCTTTTTCCACAACTTTGTAACAACAATTAAATGTCATTTTTTCTTATACTTGATTAAAACTAAGATAATTGAAAATTATTCTCACATGGCTATTGGCTACCAAAAAGGGGGAAAATCTACAAACAAAATGGTAGATGACAGAGACATCCCCGTTCCATTCCATATCAACATAGATGGGCCAAAGTAATTTTTCGTAATTGACTTAGATGCGAAGACATAAGAACCTGCCTATGGATCATGGGTCGCACAAGGGTTAGAAAAGAAGTTGACTTCACTTTGTAGGTAGCAAAAGTCAAAAAAGCAGTTTCAAGATAACGACCCAAGGTGAGAGGCATTTATCCAATTGTTTTCTCCACATAGGGATGACTTACCAACCCACCTGCCATGGATATTAGTGTAAGCATTAGTTGGACCATCAGATGTCAGTATCTTCCCCAGTATGATCCTGTTATAAATTATATTGCCAATGTCAGGTGAGTGCTCAGTCCAGTGGGATAATCATAAAAAGGGTTTACAAGAAAAGAGCAAGGGTGGCTGCCCTAGAATCACTCCTGCATCCTCAAAATACATGAGAATCAGCTGGATAGAATATCTCATCACCACTTTCATCCAATTAATGAACTTTCTTTATTTTCAAAACAAAAGTTCTAGAATCATTTTCATTCTTCTAGCCAGAGACCACCCTTCAGCATTACTTACATTCTAATCAAGATACAAAGAATTATAATGAGGTCCAAACTCCACATCATGCAAATGAAATACATTTAAGATCACATGATCAATACCTTAACCTCCCTCCTAAAAATTGTAATGAACTCCCTCCCCAAAATAAAAACCCAAACAGCCACATGTATCTTTGGTCAATACCCAGTCGGTCACCATCTCTTCATCCGTTCCCTGCATCCCATGGTCCCACTTTATTCGTATCTCACATGCCTATGTAACTCACATCCCATCTGATAAGAATAAGCTTTTGGTCTCTCTATGCTGCTTTCTGTTCAAGCCTGTTCTTAATGAACTTCTAATTCAGAAATGCCAAGAAATTTGACAGCTTTATTGCATTTTAAGCTTCCTTAGCTCTCATTATTTGGATTCTCTTTTTGTTTAGAATAATCATGAACTTCATTAGCTATTTCATTCCTATTTCCCCAGATAACTTATTCTTTAATCATGCAAAAAAATATATGAGCAATACACTTTTTTTCCTGTCATATCGTTTAAGTTTCCCTTCTTATAATAATATTTAAACCCAGCGGCGTAAATTTAGGGATCATATGATGTGAACAATAGCCTTCACATGTTTCGCAAAAAGGGTCATCTTAACCCAGCTTTTGTAGAACAGGTCAGAACGTTATCATACACTAACATTATAGGAATTTCATACGTTGAGCATCATCATATCCAAGTCTAATGTTAGCTTTGTAACGTATAAGAACAAAGCACAACCAATTCAAGCTGTATAATACGACTGATGTATCATGAAACTTGACAACAATGAAAGAAGAAAAATCATATGATTCAGGATGAATCACCACATACTCACAACATGCAACCATTGTAGGCACATCTACATATGCTTTTAAAAGATTTGATTACAAGGAAAAATAAAGTATAAATCAATTGAAACATAAAGTATTGTACAGTTTAGCAGATAATTACTCCCACAAGATTATTAATGTTCTGTCCACCAAATTTAGAGTAGTTTTCTTTCATACAGAAGTACAATGGCAAGCGGATAACAAGAGTAGTATGAAGCTTAGATTCAATGCATCAAAGATCAAAGTAACAAGTGTGATGACCATACTTTACGGAAAAAATAGAGAACAGAGAAACACATTGTTACCTATTGTGGGCTTTCATTTGAACAGATGGCCCAATGTATTTCACACGGTCACCTAAGAATTTAAACAACACATTAACTTGTATATTGACAAAAATTTTAATACTAATTGGTCATTAATAAATAAGCAATATAATAAAAAAGCAATACAGACAGACAGATAGACAGACAGAAAGAGGGGGAAGAGATGAATTATCAAAATTTAGCATCATGTCACATAATAAACAATCACATGCATAGCCAACAGCAATTTCATTATTTTACACTACAGAAACCAACAGAGAACTGTAATGCATGTCCACTACATATTAAATGCAAAGGCAACCTCGTCCACGCGAAGGGTGATGAGAATTGAGAATAATTGATATCTTACTCTACTTATATGCGCATAAAGTATAGTTCCATATAAGAAAAGTTCCAGCTAAAGAAGTAGTTAACCTTTCTTTAATTGGCATCCAGATTGGTCAGAAGGCTTCACAACCTCAGATTTGGTTGACTCAGAGTTTTCTGAATCTTCAGATGACCTCTGGTCAAAACATAGGAAACAAAAATGAAAAGATCTGTAGTAACAAAATGAGTTCAAAAGTTGACTAAGGTTACACTTAAATATTCATGTAATTTTAAAATTCTTCAAGAGAAGATTTATACAAGAGTTTAACTCAGGATAATTCCCATAAGGCATATTATAGCACAACACTTGACTCAAATTCAGCTAAGCCTATCATCAATTAGTTTCCGTAAATAATAAATCATCTTTAATCAGTTTCCATAAATAATAAATCATCTTTAATCTTTTGTTGGCATTCATTAAAATAGGGAATTTCTAGATATAGAAGATTTACATTTATTGTCTTCACTCTAATATCTGTTTTGATTCCCTCCACTGATTATGATCCCTAAAATCATGGGATTATTATTCTGTATCAGTATCCCATAATCATAGAGATCCTAGGAGCTATCTTGCCATAAGTTTAGGAATTCTATGTTAATACTACGTCTGAATTTGTATCTATTTATATCAGCCTCAAAGATGAATAAAAACAACAAATTCTGGCATCAGAATCTTCTTGGTATTAGAGCAGAAATTATTCAGTTCGGCTTTGGGCTGAATAACGACGGCTAGGGTGGCTTGCATCCATCGGCACACAATAACAGTGCAACCGGTGTCAAATGCAAGCCTCCAAGCGCCACACGATGCCGATTCATCACAGATAATTATTCACCTCTTGAATGGCCACAATTATCTGCAATGGGCCTCAGGCATTCGCCTCTTTGTCATGGAAAAGGGAAACTTGGATATTTGGATTGTACTACCACAAAACCACCAGTAATAGATCCAAGATACAGCATGTGGCAAGCCGAAGACTCGATGGTTCAATCGTGGCTTGTGAATTCAATGACTACAGAAATCAGTGCAACTTTCACGCTGTACAAATCTAGCCAAGCAATATAGGAAGCAGCGCGTGATATGTTTGCAGCACTTAAAACCCGTGCTATAATCCTTGATCTTAAAGCCAACTTGGAGAAAGTTCGACAAGGAAATTTCACCATCACTGAATACTGGTCCAAACTTGTTCCTCTGTGGCATCAGCTGGACGAATATGACACTCCTAAGTGGTCATGCACTGCTGATGCTCGACTATACGAGAAGCTTAAGGAAGAAAGAATAATTAATAAATTCTTGCTCGATCTGCAACCATCATTTGATGAGATTAGAAGAATGGTTATGAACCGAGAAACCTTGCCCTCTTTAAGAGAAGTCTTCTTTATGGTTAAATAGGGAGAAAGTAAACTGCATCTTCTAACCCCATAACCACAGCCAAATGATGAGACCAATCCAGAAGCCCTTGTCGCAAAAACTAGTAGCTCCAAGGGAAAGAAAAGTGGAAAATGGTGTAATCATTGTCAGAAATCATGACATATCAGACATGAATGCTAGAAGCTAGACGGTAAATCACCTCATTTGAAAAATAAAGGCCGAAATGAGGCAAACCCTCACGCTGCTCATGCTACTGTCTCCGACCCAACTAGGGCACCTGATGAGAAACTAAGCAGAGAGAAACTCAGAGTTCTTAGGAAAATACTGCAACAACATGAGGGTAGAAATCAAACTATAGCCGCTGGTAATATAGCATACACAGTAATGCTATTTTAGCAATTCGGACATAGGTTCATAATGATCAAATGTGGATTGTTGACTCTGGGGCCACTGATCATATGTCTGGTAACCTTAACCTTCTTCAAAATGTTAAACCTAGTGATACTCTTATGTCTATAAAAGTAGTAGATGGGAAATATACTAAAGTTCAGGGAATAGGAGAAGTTTGCTTGTTTGGTACTGTTACGCTTACTAACGTCTTATATGCGCCTGACCTGAAGTGCAACCTGATTTCTATTAATAAAACTACTCTATCCAGCCGATGCTATATTGACTTCTCAGCCACTCTTTGTTTGTTTCAAGACTTAGAGTCAGGGAAGACGATTGGAATGGCTAAACTACTAGAGGGACTTTAATGTGTGAGTGGAAATCTTTCAAAGCAGAACTCAAAACAAGTGACTAGCTGTGCAGCCGACACACAAGTTCATTTTTTAGATGAAGAAATTTTACTTTGGCACTATAGGTTAGGCAACCTAAATTTCAAATACATGTCCAGAATTTTCCCAAAATCTATGAATAAAACTTCATCTTTTGACTTGTGTGAAATTTGGCAGCTATCTAAACATACCAAACATAGCTATAAACCCTATTCTCATGAATTCTCTCACCCTTTCTCTCTTGTACATAGTGATATTTGGGGACCTACCCATGTATCAACCCTCTCCCATGCAAAATGGTTTGTTACTATCATTGATGACCACACAAGGTTCCCTTAGGTTATCCCCATGAAAGAAAAATCCGACTTCACACAAATCTTTATCAATTTTCGCAAAATGATCCAAACACAGTATAACACCTTGATAAAAGTTCTTAGAAGTGATAATGGGAGGGAAAATACCAATGTGCAGCTTCAAACCTACCTTCAACAGCATGGTATTATCTGCCAAACTAGCTGTATTAATACACCACAATGTAATGGCACCGCAGAGCGAAAAAACTGCCATCTCCTTAATGTTACCCGTGCCCTCATGTTGACAAATAATGTTCCAAAGTATTATTGGGAGGAAACCATCATAACTGCTACTTACTTAATCAATCGACTGCCCTAAAAAACTCTCACCTATTCCACTCCCTTTGACCTTCTCTCCAAAGCCTACCTGACTTTTCCTCTCCTAAACTACCTCCCTGAAAAGGTCTTCGAGTGTATTGCTTATGTTCACAATGACAATGGTGGCAAACTGGATGCCCGTGTCATAAAATGTATTTTTGTTGGATACTCACCCACACAAAAGGGATACAGGTACTATTCTCCTACCCAAAAGAAATTCTACACCACCATGAATGTTACATTTACTAAACACCTACCCTTTTACCCCAAAACACCCATTCAGGGGAGAGCATGAGAGAATGGGAGTTTCTGATTAATCCCATATCCATACCAGTAACACCAATTACACCTATACCAACCATTGGCCCCACCGCAGATATTTCTGAACGTGACCCTAACCTTGACACGAATCCTAATCTCATGGAGACAGCACCACGTGATAATCAGAGACAGACAATTAGGCTGAGACAGCAGATACTGCAACAATAGAAGACACAATAGTAGAAGAAGAAAATCCAGATCATGTAGAGCCCTCTAGTACTGAAGCATTCTAGGATTCAACCTCGGCTCCTAGTTCTAGCGATCTCGGGTGGCCAATTGCCTTGAGAAAAGGGGTAAGATCATGTACTCGACATCCTATTGCCAATTTTGTTTTCTATGATAGATTGTCAACCTCTATGTGAAGTTTTGTTGCCCACTTAATAGATGAGGAACTGCCTACTACCTTTGGATCAACCATTAAAGACTCAAATAAGAAAAGGGTCATAGTAGATAAATTGAAAGCCCTAATTAAAAACCAAACATGGAAACTCATGAAACTACCACCAGGAAAGAAAACTGTGGGGTGCAAATGGGTATTCACTAAGAAGTACAACCCTAACGACTCTACAAACAAATACAAGGCTCAACTTATAGTAAAGGGATACACTCAAACCTATGGCATCGACTATCAAGAGACCTAGCTGCAAACTTGGATTGGCCTTTACATCAACTAGATGTGAAAAACGCCTTCCTCAATGGAGACCTATAGGTGGAAGTTTATATGGATATTCCAAAAGGACTTGCTGAAGATAATACTCCGGCGCTAGCATATAGACTCTACAAGTCATTATATGGACTAAAACAATCCCCAAGAGCATGGTTCAGAAGATTTACAAAGGCTATAAAGAGAGTTGGTTTCACTCAATACCAAGTAGATCACACACTATTTGTAAAACACAACAAATATAAGATAGCCATCCTTATTGTGTACGTTGATGATATTATCCTAACAGGGGATGGCATCGATAGACTAATGAGACTTAAGAAGTCACTAGAAAATGAATTTGAAGTGAAAGACTTGGGAAGTTTCAGATACTTCTTGGGAATGGAAGTTGCAAGATCTAAGAACGGAATCACTGTATCCCAGAGGAAGTATACTCTAGACCTACTAAAAGAAACAGGGATGTTGGGGGCTAGGCCATCAAAAACACCAATGGAACTTGCTTGTAAACTTGACGATCAGAATGATGACAAGAAGGAAAAAGACTCAGTGCCTGTAGATGCAAACAGGTATAAGAGGCTTGTGGGAAAACTCTTGTACTTGTCCCACACTCGCCTTGATATATGCTATGCAGTTGGTGTGGTAAGTCAGTTTACAAATAAACCATTGAAAGAACACGTGGATGCAATCTATAAAATCCTACATATCTCAAAATGACCCCAGGAAGGGGTATATATTTCAAAAAAAGAAAGTCGCGTGAATTGGTTGTATACACAGATACGAATCATGCAGGATTTCTACCTGACAGAAGATTTACAACGGGATACTGCACCATGCTGTGGGGAAATATAGTGACATGGAGGAATAAGAAGCAAACTGTTGTCTCAAGAAGCAGTGCAGAAGCTGAACTACGAGCCATAGCTCATAGTGTATGTGAAAGATTATAGATTATCAGAATCTTGAAAGAACTGGGCCTTGCATTAAAGACTCCTATTCAACTTAGAAGTGACAGCATGTCAGCTATAGCTATAGTCTGAAATCCTATTCACCATGAATAGACAAAACATGTAGACATAGACAAACATTTTATTAAACAAAAAGAGGAGGAAGGCTGTTATGAAATAGTTAGTTTCTCAAAGTTAGTTACTGGTAGTTATTGACAGCTGTGCTCCGAAAATCAGTTTTGCTCCTTTCCGTCTATTTCTTGTCTATAAATAGTGGGCTAGGATTAATGTACAGCAGGAAGATATGACAATGCAGTGATTCACCCTTTCATTCTCTCAAGTGATACCCTTCGTTTCCCTTTGCTTTCCTTTTCTTTCTACAATCCCTCTGTTCCTCTCGTTCCCTTTCTTGTTCTTTCCTGTTCTTGCCTTTTCCCCTCTATCGGGTTCTTAACCTTTTATCAAAAAAGACGTATCAGTGGTATCAAAGCACTCCTTCCTTGGACTCCGTTCGGCGCAACTCTAATTGGTACAAAACCGTCGGCAAGAAAATGCAAGAAAGATGGACCGTAGGTTACAGAACGTGGAGCAACAATTGTCAAAGGTGGGTGATCTGCAAGAAACAGTGCTAGGCTTTCAAAAAGAAATGCAGATGATGAGACGTTCATTTTGTCAAAAGCTACAGACCATAGCGCAAGGAATGAGTGATATCACCAATGATTCTCCCTACCATAACGGATACCAGAGGAACAATGAGAATGCTGATGATCGGCGTCGGATTCAACTGCCCATAATGGAATTCCCAATATACGAGAAGCCCATGACAGACTTAACGCACCTCAAGCAGATGGGGTCGCTGGCAGAGTTTAACATCAAGTTTGATGCGATCTCGGCGAGACTGGACCTCCCAGAGATGTACTTGGTAGATGCGTATGTGGGAGCATTGAAGGAGGAAATTGCCGACTCCGTCCGATTTTTTAATCCAAGAACTCTGGTTGAGGCGCGACGTATGGCCAGAGTACAAGAGATTTCTTTGTTATGGCGGAGCAAGAAAAAGACAGTTCTATCGATCGAGAATGGACTCCAAGGAAAATTCCCAGAATCCCAAGAGCCTGCCGTAATGCAAGAAGGATGCGACAGTAATTTCAAGACTGGCCAAGACTCTTTTATTAGTACTAAAAGTAGTTTGACCTTTAACTTCAAGATCCAAGGGTTGGTAGCAGATGGAGGCGCTGGTTCGCCATCTTCTTTGAGTACAGAGGTGGAGAGTATGGAAATCACGTCTAGAGTCAATAGGTCTTGGCATTTCGATTCTGTTGGAGGAGTTTTGAAAACCATTATTCCTGTTTCAAGTTCTGTTCTGTTGAGTACAGGCTCTGTTTCTTCACTTCCATTACACGTTGCTTCTGTATTAACCAGAGATAATGCCAAAATCACCTCTGATGCTGATAGGTCTTCAATTTTTGGCTTTGCTGAAGAGTTACAGGCTCTTTCGTACCATGGAGACAGGTGTGAGATTAGGAAACAGACCCCAATTGATAATGGGTCCCAGCTGGTGATATGCAGAGTGATCGGGTTACCTAATTTTCTTATTTCCAGCACTATTCAACCTGCTGCAACTACTATTCCTTCATGTATTGGGTTACAGTTGGCTACCATCTTCAAGTGGCAAAAGTACTGTGGGTGTCCATTAAATGTAGTAATACCGTATGGATATATGGGCTTAGAAGGTGGCAGCAGGGAGGAAAATCCAATAGAATTGCAATTGGGTTTTTCAATTCCTTTAGGTGCCATTAATTACGGGTTATTTCAGAAGTGGGCCTTGTCTCTAAACTTCTCTCCAACAAGAATTCTAATATTAGAATGGTTCAAAGGAGAATTAATCACTATGCTTTTTGGGAGAGTCTGCTCTCAGGATAGGAAGAAAGAGAGAAGTGAAGTGTCCAATGCCGCAGGAATGAATGCAGTGTGAAGGAATCAACTTTTGGGTCTAAGTCACATAGAGTTCTTCACCAACTAGCAAAAGATTTTGTCAGAATTTAAAACCTATATTTTGCTTTCAGATTTGTATTTTTGATCTTGCTTGATCCTTGAGGGCAAGGATCTCTTTAGGAGGGAGTATTGTTATGAAATAGTTAGTTACTCAAAGTTAGTTACTGGTAGTTATTGACAGCTGTGCTCCGAAAATCAGTTTTGCTCCTTTCCGTCTATTTCTTGTCTATAAATAGTGGGCTAGGATTAATGTACAGCAGGAAGATATGACAATGCAGTGATTCACCCTTTCATTCTCTCAAGTGCTACCCTTCGTTTCCCTTTGCTTTCCTTTTCTTTTTACAATCCCTCTGTTCCTCTCGTTCCCTTTCTTGTTCTTTCCTGTTCTTGCCTTTTCCCCTCTATCGGGTTCTTAACCTTTTATCAAAAAAGACGTATCAAAGGCATTCTTGAATTAATGCATGTCCCATTCAAACTTCAAGTAGGAAATCTCTTCACTAAAGCCTTAGCGAGACCACAGTTTAAAGAACTTAGATCCAAGCTGGGAATAAACGACATCTATACGCCAGCTTGAGGAAGAGTGTTGGAGTTAAAATAGAAAATTTCTAAATATAGAAGATTTACATTTATTGTCTTCATTCTAATATCTATTTTGATTCCCTTCAGTGATTATGATCCCTAAAATCATGAGATTATCATTCTGTATCAGTATCCCGTAATTATAGAGATCCTAGGAGCCATCTTGCCATAAATTTAGGGATTCTATGTTAATGCTACATCTGAATCTGTATCTATTTATATCAGCCTCAAATATGAATAACAACAACAAATTCTGGCATCAAAATCTTCACTATTCATATCTACGAAAGCATAAGCATAATAATGCAAACAGACTCGCTACTCTATAGCTATGGCTTTCCACTTAAACAGCAACCTTCACACTAAACAGTTTTAAAATCTAAAAAGAATCTGCATTTTCAATTCAAAAAAACTCTAGATCACCTTTTTCCAATAAATTTTCATCTCTTATATTTATAAAAATAGTTCAACATTAAATGGGTTCTCTATTATCAAAAGAGAAGAAGCATAAACATTCCTCTTCTTCAATTTTGCCCAACAAACCTACACGACTCAAACACTTCAACACGTTCACAGGAGCTCAGAGGAACGTTGACATGTTGATACAAGCTTCATCGGTCAAATCCACACCACAAAAAATTGTTAACGTCGACCTCCAAAGCAAGAAAAGCTTTGCCAAAAGGCATTGGACTTTTGATCAAGCAAGGCACACAAAAGCAAGCGCCTAAGTGAACCTATCGCCTCTATTCACACAAGAAATGATGAGGGTGTTCTGCCCTACACGTCAGCATCTAAGGCACAAAGACAAGCACATTTAACAACACTGATTATGAATCCCTTCTATTATAAAGTATCATATATCTGATCAAATCAAAGTAAACCTAAATGAAAGATATTTCAACACTAGCATCAGAATAGCTGCATTCTTGGGCCTAAGAAAAAGCTCTTACAATTACCAGATACTTCATTAATTAATTTTATCATCATGAAATGTCTGAATAATTATATCCTGCTACCTTTAAGAAGTTAACCATTCATACACCTTTAAGAAATGAACACTAGCATCAGAAGAGTTACATTCTAAGGTCTAAGATAAGGCTTTCACAGTTACTAGAGTTTTCATTGATTCATTTCATCTTAGCCATATATCTGAATAATTCTAATATGTTACCCTAAAAAAGAAAACCATATAGAAACCTTTTCAAAGTCTTCAATGTTGTAGGGAACAAGTTTCTGAACAGCAGCTTTCACCTTCTTTAGGGCTGCTTCAGCAGTTGCTATTGCATCATGTTCTTCGTTATCACTAGCATCTGACTTTGCCTCAGTACTGCTAGTCCACTCTTCTTCGTTGCCATTGTTATCATCATCCTCTGACTCCATAGAAGCCTCCTCCCCAGATTCTGGATTATCATCATCAGACTCGCATTCTGATGATGATAAGTCATCATCAATATACTGCACGACAATAGGAAAAAAATATAAGTATTAGTAACCTTGCCCTTCTAACGCCAAAAGCATTAAACCAACAATTAAATTGTCATTTAACTTCATCCAGAACTTACATAAGGAGCAAGGATATTGCTATCAAGCACCAGCAAAGGAACTTTTAGATCTTGTGAAAGTGCTCTAACTAATCTTTCTCGATAGAGCTCAGTACCTGAAAAGAGCAAGACAGCGTGAGCATTCAAAAGAAATTTTTTGAATCCGACAGGTAAGTGATGAAATGTAATGTGATATATGTAAATAAAATAATAATGACTAAAACTGAATGAAAAAGATGGCATACCAGGAACGCTCTGAAGCAATATTCTCCCACCTGAAGATGAGAGGCCAGCACCATAAGAAGAAGCAACCTTATTATGTCTCAAATGGGAAGCAGCACATTCCACCAGAAGATTTTTGGTATTCTCACTATGAATGGAAAGTTAAATCATAAATCTACATTTGAAAATAAGAGTAGACATTAAAACGCACGAGAATGAAAAAGGAATAGTAAGTAATTACTGAATATAGTAAGGAAATGTGTCCCATGAAATGTTTATTTTCTCCCAAGGAACAACCCTCCTCAGAAACTCATTTTTGAACTTATCCTTTCTGGTTAAAAAGGGTGATTCTCTTTTTTTATTTTCAATGGAAATCTTCTCATTCTTGAGCCACTCCTCTTGATCCTGTTCCCCAAGTCGAGCATGAGCATTACAGAGTTTGGCATCTTCCCCAAACTTATCTTGCCACCTTTTTCCCTTATCACAGTGAGCTCCATCATTTGCATTTACATGTTTATCCTCACTTGCATTCCTTCCATCACTTTCTGAACTGTAGAAGCGTAACTGAGTACTTCTCAAATATAAACTAGGCCTCCTGTTCAGATCAGTACAACTATTATCAGATGATGCGACCCTATATAAAAAAGATTTCAATAGGCGTCTCCTTATTATGCTATCATGCGAAACACATTCTTCCACGGTTGTCTTAGGGCACTGAGATTGAAAGCATGCATAACCATAGCATCTTGGCCTAATAAAGTATTTGGATGGCTGAAACGAAACGCCCCACCTCCAATCTCGACATTGTATTCTCCTAAAGTACATTGAAATTGCAATTTTTCTCCCACTCTTCTAATGCTGCAACGAGAGAACCCTTTCATCAGATTATATGAATGCAAGTCCATTAATAGTTATAGTAACTACATTACTCAATAACTTGAAGGTTCAGACTGCAACCAAAAGTGAGGATAAGCAACATGAATTTCTTTCAAATAGATTAAGTTAAGAAAGTTTATGATATTGGACCAAAAAATATGGAACTCATGAGAAATCATATCTTTGTGGAACTCCTAATGAAATTGAGGATTATCTTTATGTAGAATTTCCAGCAAGCATGCTCATTTATTTACGTTTCATATAAAATGATATACATTCATCATGCATCATTATGTGCAACCACTGTAACATGCGTATCGAAACGTTGCGTCTTGAAATTTGCGAGACACAAAAAAAGATCCAGCTGAACGCTAGTCCACAAGACGATAAACAGAAAACCGCAGATAGCATAAGATCACAACAGATTGAAAAAAGATTCCTTTTTTGTTCATTCAACTCAATTATTTGTAGAATCATAAAAGTTCGGGTTGTCATGCTTTTGCTTGGCCGGTTTGATCCAATCACATGTAGAATCATTGGCTCTAATGCGATATATAGAATCAAATGATGATAGAGGGAGAAAGCACACCGTTGGGGAGTAAATTGCCTCTGTGCAATCTTAGGCGTTAGCCAGTGGCCATAAAAGAATGTGTGGGATGAGCGTTCGGAAGGGGAGAAGGATGCGGGTGCTGAGAGGGGTGGCGGTGAGGTTATCCACTCAGATGGTGCAGAACAACAGGAACATTGGACACCTCCGGAACTCGTATTTGTTCCCGGACCTCGGCTCGTGCTTCTCAATTTTCATGCTCCGTAGGTTTACAGTACATGTGTTTTCTAGTTTCATCACTTAGGCCCCTCTCATGACCACGGCCCAAACTAGGCCCATTTTTTTATTAATAAAAAATAAAATAAAATTTCTGTTCCAAACGTTATATATAATTTTTTTTGGGTTAATTTCGCTTGGTATCCTAAAATATTTTATCATATATATTTATTATTTTAAAATAATTTATGATACAATTAGTACCCTAAAATATTTTTCAGGTGCGCCTAGTATCTTAAAATAATTTGACCTGCCTATTATCCTAAAATATTTTTTCATGTGCGCTCATTACTTTAAAATATTTTTCCAAGTGCTACCAATATCCGTAATAAATTTAGAGTGCGTCTAGTACTCTAAAATATTTTTTTCATGTGAACCCAATGCGATAAACTATATAATACCTTATTCCTTATTTATTTTTACTGGTTCAATATTTATTTATGGGTAAAATAATTCGCATCATTCTTTTCACTTTATTCAAACTTTTTTTCTTTTTTACATATTTTAAGCTAGCGAGTAAAATAATCAACAGCATTCTTTTCATATTGTTCATAATTCTATAATAAAAATTGACATTTTTTTATTTTTATATTGTTCAATGAAATATAATAAGAAAATAAAGAGTTGAATGAAAGAAAGAAGAGAATATGAGATAGGGCGAAGGAGTAAATAAAAAATAATGAGAAAAAAAATAAAGCATGCATAGTAAAAGAATTTATAAGAATTTAGTCATCTTATTAAGTCAATTTTTTCATAATTAAAATAGAGTTGAATCATAATTTAACAATCAAAATTAATGGTTATATTAGTGTGGATGAAATTATATTATTTAAAATACTTTGAAGATGAAATTATACTATAAATTATTTTAAGATACTAGGAGTATATGAGAAAATCTTTAGAGCATTGAGAGCATATGAAAAAAATACTAGAACATTATGTATATTATAAATTATTTTAGGATATTGAATACATAAGAGAAAATATTTTAAAGCACTAAATATACTATAAATTATCTTAAGAAATATATTAAAAAAATATTTTAGAGCATTTAGTATATCTTAATACTTAGTAAGACATATCTCATTTTATCTCAATATGATAAAGAAAATATTTTTATATAAAAATTGAATCAGTTAGGATAAATTTTACTTCCTTTTAACAGCACTAATTTTTTATAGGGAAAATTCTTTATAAAAGTATTTGATAATTTGTTTTTAATTTTAACATGTAAAAATTTAACCGGAAAAAGAGTGGAAAGATTTTAAAAGAGATGAAACAAGAGAAAAGAAATAAAATAATTTTAATATTATTTTATTTAAATTAATAAAAAATAAGAGGAAGAGAAGCATTTTAATATGATTTTATTAAAAAAAAATATTTTTATGTCAACTATTTTTTTTAAGAAACTAATTTAGATGAACTAGGTACAAACAAAAGGCAAGATCTCTCACCACTCGCTTGTGGGTTTCAAGTGACGATTTGTCTTCTCAACTATGTTCTCTCTCTCTCTCTGCTCACTTTTTCTTTATTTTCTGCTTTTTTTCAACGCCACTGTGCACCTTCTTTATTCCTTTCGTAATCAGGTTTTGTGGCCACCTTCCTCTCAGATGCATCACGTTTTGTGGTTCACCTTCTTTCTTCTCTTCACTGCCGTTGAATCAGCTCATATCTTTTTCCCTCTTTCTCCCGAGATGTTTTTTGTTTCTTATGCGTCATAACCGGTAGGCTTTGGAGGTAAGGAAAAAGAGTATTACAACAAGGGACCAATTTCAAGGCTTAGAGAATTACGGCCGTGAAACCAGGAGAGATAAGCCATCCACCAAGGGACTAAATAATATAAAAATAAATTTATTTATATAAAAATATTTTTTTTCTTAAATTAAATTAAATAATATAAAAAAATCCTCTCTCTTAATATTAATTTAAATAAAATAATAATAAAATTATTCATATTTTCTTTTTCTCTTTTCTCACTTCTAAAATTACTCCCCCTACTCTCCTTCCATTTACCTAAATACATCCTGAATATTTTCTATGCTGCATTCTCACTTTTACATTTTTTTTCTTTTCTTTTCTCTCAATGAGAGTGAGTGATTCTCTGTTTGCTTTGTTCATAAGGGCGACGACGAGCTGTGGGTGGTGGATGCTCACCAACTCAACGTGGTGGAGTGTGGGTGTAACTGAAAGGAGAGAGAACCGTCTGTAAGAAGGAGAGAGGACGAGAGTAGTCTGGGAAAATATTAAAAATCAACATAGGTATAATTGTTAGGACATGGCAAAATATTGCCTTCCCCTCCAAATTCTCGCAATTTTGGAGGGGAGGATTAAAAGGGGACGAGAGGTAGAATTTCAAAAAATGTTTACACGCAAAATCTCTCCCTTCCCTCTCCTCAATTTCCCTCCAACCAAACAGTAAGAAGTGTGAGCATCCAATCTGAAATATTAAAGTTCAGATCGAAAAATGCCTTTTCCTCTTCTTCGTCGTTCTTTCTCAGAAATCTGCAACCAGCAACAAATCAAATCATGCATTTCTTCTACAATTTGCAAAGCTCATTGTTAATTAATAGCTTAAAGATAAACATGAATCAACCCCAGAACTTATTTTGATAGAAGCTGCATTATCAACGTTATGAAAATTAGGGGGTTACGAAAATTTGCGTGGGTGAGCTTTGTTATCTGAATAAATTCAGAGAAGCCCCTTGTTTAGTGGTCTGAGAACTGAATAATGAACAAACAATTTTAGCCTCACAATTCAAAATCTGAGTCAGAGAGCGAAAATGGCTTCTCATTCTGAAGAAGAAGGAGCCCCTCCTTAGCCTCACAAATCTGCAACCACATTGCCTCCATATTCTCCAAGCCCACCAAACTGGAAACCCTACTCACCTTGGACCTCCTGGTCACCGAGTTCACCGCCACCCCCGCTCGAAACGGCACCGTTTTCCTCTAAGGTGTCGCCACGTCGGCCGCAAGGGCCTCATGCTCAAAGCCCTCTGCAAGCGCCTCGCCCATCTCGGCCTCTCCGCTCACTTTGTCTTCGACATGACCCCGCCTCCATCACCGCCGGTGACCTCCTCATTGCCTCCGCCGACCCCGATGGATTCTCCACATTCGACCCCATATGCTCCATCGCGTGAAGGCTCAGCCAGAGAGTGGGTCGTGCGTGAAGCACGCGAACGTGGTGGCAAAGATGAGTTTTAAGTGTTTGGATACTATCCAAACTTTTAACTAAGTTTAGTTCAAAATCTCAATTTAATTTTTTTTTAATCAAATAGTTAAATTTATTTAAATAGATTTTTAGACTAAACCATAATTTAAAATTAAGGTTTTAGATAAACTGGTCAGAATAATTTATGGTAAAAGAGCTTATGAACTAACCAATTACTATATTATCCCTATTTTTTTTACACTATCTCTCCTTTTTTTTTATACATTCTCTCCTCTCTCCTATTTTTTTCTCTATTTTCTTTCTTACACTCTCTCTCATCTCTCCTCTCCTCTCCTATCTCTCCTCATTTAATACTTATACCCTTTTTGATTATTTATCAATCATAAACCCCTTCTACAAATAACTATTCAAATACTTATTTATCTAAAATTACTTTTTTCCATAAGTTTTTCTAAAAAAACTATTTTTCATAAGCTGTCTATAAGCCTGTTTGAATTTTTTTTTCCAAACAACCGTTATTCTCAGGGTTGATTCATGTTTATCTTTAAGAAATGCATGATTTGATTTGCTACTAGTTGCAGATTTCTGGGGAAGAGAACGAAGAAAAAACTAGGGAAGGGCATTTTTGTCATTTCGGTCTAAACTTCTTCTAGATTTAATCCTTGTTTGCAAATCTTAGATTTTTCTAAAGGATTTTCCCTTTCTTATCTTAGAGTTGGGTATCCAAAATTAATTCCCTTTTAGCCTTCAGGAATCATTATCCGCAATGAGGTCAAAATTATGGAATCAAAAGCATAGTGACACAATAAAGCTTAGGAAATGATACGATGACATGTTGCTTTCCCATTAAATAGAGATGTTAATAGTGCTTATTTTGAATAACGAATTATATAACTGGCAGGGTGCAAATGCACACGCTCTTAATGGCGACGAAGCTTAAAGCTCGATGTTATTCTGAAAGTACTTGTCCCGCACGCTTCCTCGCCTCTGCAGCCTCAAGATCGTCATACAAGGAACTCCCATATTTGGAAACCGACGTGTCAAGCTTATCACCTTGTCCCCATATAGCATATGCTTCTTCCCCGTGAGCAGCCTCGTCCCCTATCTCCATATCATCTTCAGGCATCCTTAAAGGCATCAACAGTCGAATAAACAGACATATCAAACTGGTGACAATCACATTCAGCAGCGTCACAAACAATATCCCCAGGAATTGGACCCCGATCTGTCTCAACCCAGTTCTGGCGTCTTTCATTTGGAGACTGTAGAAGAGGCCCACATATTTGTTGTAGGCGCCATAGAACAGAAAGTTGAGCTTGGGCTCGGCGAAAAGACCGGAGAGGATCCCTCCCAGAGATCCGGCGACGGCGTGAGTGTGAAACACAGCCATGGTGTCGTCAACCTTCTGAAGCAACTTGGATCTCTTGTGGACGACCATCATTGTCACCCAAGGAATGGAGCCAGAGCACAACCCCATGAATATGGCGGCCCATCCCTGCACAACACCTGCAGCAGGAGTGATGCAGACCAAGCCAGTGATCATGCCCTGAACTGCGCCGATCACAGAGGGCTTACGGAAGAAGATGACGTCGAGGACGACCCAGGTGAGCAAGCTGGTGGCGGTGCATGCATGTGTGTTCAACACGGCCAAGGAGGCGTCCATGCTCACCGAGTAAGGGTCTCCTCCGTTGAAGCCCGTCCATCCCATCCACAGCAATCCCGCTCCCGCCAACATCAGCAGTATGTTGTTTGGAGGGAACCTTTCTCTGTCCTTGTTCAGCCTCGGACCAACCTGCAAGCAAGCCACTTTGTCAATATTTATTCATTATTCTTCACCTTCACATTCATTTCCGGGGCTTACCCAATATGCTGCGGTGAATCCAGCGACCCCAGAAGAGAGATGAATGACGTATCCTCCAGAGTAATCTATTAAGCCCATCTTGGAGAGAAACCCGTCAGGACACCAGATGCTGAAAGCTGTGAATGTGTAGGAGAATGTGAGCCAAAGAGGCACAAACAGCATCCACGCGTAGAAGTTCATGCGACCCAACACGGCCCCAGCGATCAAAATCAATGTGATGCAGGCAAATACGCCCTGGAAATACATCATCGTGGCGTTTGGGAACAGGCCAAGAAAAGCAGGCTTGAACAGGTAACCCTCGTCCAAGGAGACAGCAGGCTTTCCCCAGAATGGAGCAAGCTTATCCCCAAACGACAATCTGTAACCCCACGTCATCCAACACACGAAAACACAGGCAAAAGCATAGAGCGACATGAAGGCTGAGTTCACTGCCCATTTCTTCTTCACTGCTCCTCCGTATAAGATTATGAGGCCAGGCACGCTCTGAATCCCGACCAGTGTTGCTGCAGTGAGCTGCCATGCATTGTCTGCTTTGTTCATCCAGTCGGGGCTTGCCGGGGAGGATGCAAGGTTTGACGGAAATGATGCCATTTTTATTATTTAAGACTAGTGTCTGCTACAAAAGAATGTGATTAACTAGTACGAGAATGGTTCATGAGAGATGGGGTTTTATATGAAGGAATCGGCTTTTGATCCTCACGCCTTGCTGTTCACATCATGCTAGCTTTCTCCAATTGTCGTCCTGCTTTGTCTTAGGTCGCTTCGCTGCTAATATTATTGTTTACATGCAGACGGGGATTCCAACCATGTTTCTTAACGGTATATTCTATGCCGCTCATTATTGAGTTCATGTTATTGTCAATTTCAGGCATGTTTGGATAAAAATTTAAAAAATAACTTAGGAAAAAAAAGGATTTTTGGATAGTTTATAGAAAAGGGTTTTTAGAAAAAAGTTTATAAAAAAAAATAATTTTGAATAAATGAGTGTTTGGATAGTTATTTTCAGAAGTATTTTTATTATTAGTAAATTATAAAAAATAGTATGAGTATTAAATGAGGAGGAGATAAGAGATAAGAAGAGAGATGAGAGAGGGTATAAGAAAAAAGAGGAGAGAATGTGTAAGAAAAAGTAAGAAAGATGGTGTAAAAAAAATTAGAAAGATGAGAGATAGTGTAGAAAAAGTAAGAGAGAGGAGAGATGATATAATAAAAAGTAGGGGTAATATAATAATTGATTAGTTTATAAATTGTTTACTGTTCTATAAGCTACTCTAATCAATTTATCTGAAACCTTAATTTTAAATTATAATTTAGTCTAAAAGCTATTTGAACAAATATAACTATTTATTTTAAAAAAATTTTAAATCTAAATTTTAACTCAAATCTAAATTTCAAACTAAAATTTAGCATTTTCTAGAGAGGCACCTCAGCTAAAAAACCATTCATCCGTTGCTGTCGATGTCATCCCGTATTTTATATTTTATGCATGAGTGGTCCCCTCTGTTGCAGATTCAGTACAGTAAGCAAATTCTCTTCCCATTGGGTATGTATATTATCTTGTGATGCATGAACGAGGGCCCACACTTGCTGATTTGTCTTCTTAAGTTAGTGTGGGAAACTGGAAATGATTACTCAATATTGAGTATTAAACCCTTGTCAAACTAAATAATCTTATCTCAATTTTTAATTGACATAAAAAACCCTTAAAGTTATTTGTATTTGCCTCTCAAACCTCTAATTAACAAAATAAATATATTACTTTTATATGCCTTTATATGTAACTTTCTAAACCTAAATTTTAAACTTAAATTTAAATAAAATTTATATTTTAAAATTTTTTAAAATAAATATTTATATTTATTCAAAAGAACTTTTAGATTAAACTATAGTTTAAAATTAAAATTTTAGATAAATTAATTAGAATAACTTATAAAACAATAAAAGAACTTATAAACTAACTAATTATTATATTATCTTTATTTTTTTACACCTTCTCTCCTCTCTCATTTCTTTTTTACACTCTATCTCATCTCTTTTTTACACTATCTCTCCTCTCTCCTCTCTCTTCTATACTCTCTCTCATCTCTCTTATATTTAATAATTATACTACTTTTCATAATTTACCAATAATAAAAATACTTATAAAAATCACTCTCCAAACACTCATTTATTTAAAATTACTATTTTTTTATAAACTCTTTTTCAAAAACCCTTTTTTAAAAACTATCAAAAACACTTTTTTTTCCCAAGTCATTTTCTAAAATTTTATCTTGTCCATAATTCTAAACAAATTTTGTGTAACTACCTAAAAAAATGGTGTCGACCTCAATTTCCTCTTTCTTATATGTTAGCTTAAAATTGAGTTCGAATTCTAGCAAATCATGATGCATTATTCATGAGACAAACAATGTAGCTCCATTCATAAGTTACGATTTCAACATCATGCACAATAATTCTGGGGCTACAACATGTAAGTTTTTTTCCTTTCAACAAAATTACAAGGTTTATACAACTACAAAACTTCCCAAATCCAGCTGTAACTTATGAAGCCCCATTCATGAGAAGCAACGGAACTTTGAGCAAAAGTATCATCCTGCACTGCTCGTCATCATCCAAGAGGAGAAATCATCTGAGAATGAAAAGGCACGTTGGTATAAGGAGGTGCAGACAACAAATACATACATGAAATCATTAACCTTTTTGTATGAAATAGAGCTTTTGAGGATAAAGGCAAATTTGCACTTTTAATTTTTCAAGTTTTGATTTAGACCCAGAAGGAAGAATAACGAAATTATACCTGAAGATAGGAGGGATGGCGTGACTCTTGCTTGTTGAATCATTGTGAGGGAAACATCATTTCACCTCAACGGTACCTACAATCAAGAGATGCCATTAAGAATAATATTCTTGTGGCAGTTATATATCGATTTTTATTGCACATAATATAATAACTCAATTGCTTTTTAATAAATCTTAGTACAAGGCATGTCATACCAATCATCTCATGATTGGTTTTTAGGACAAATCAGGGGAGTTTCAGTTCATATCCAAGAGAAATCGATCAACTAGTAATTCAGGGTACATAAACTATACCCGGGCCTTCTGCTACAAGGCTTAATTCATTGTATGGAATGCCACCTCCTGCCATAACCTTTTCCACGGTCCCATTGGCCCCCTCCATGCCATCCCCCAAACTGATCGCCACCACGCCATCCTCCTAATTGATCACCACCACCTCTACCATCTTGAATATTACGCCGAGGTCTTCTTTTCTCCACTGACAGTACATAACCTCCAACCTCAGTTCCATTAAGTTCTAGTGCTTTATTGAAGCCATCAACATCCATGAAGTCTAACCAAGCATACCTGTAATGAGCACGCATTTACGATCAAGGTGAGCGATAAATACCAAATTTTATATCATTATATTGCTGTTATGCTTTTTATATTGTCACTTTTATTTATCATTTTTCATTGCAATTCTTCACCAACGCAACTAAGAAATTGGCCATTATAGACAATAAAAAATAAAAGGAATTTACCCCTTAGTAGAACCGGAACCATAATCTCTTGCAATTGATATCTTCAAAATTATTCCACAAGAACCGAAATGCTCTTTCAGGCTAGTCCTTATCTGAAAGAACAGAATTGGAGCCATTAGCATCTAAGAAATAAGAATCCAAATTATGCCTTGGATAGTGAGACGTGCATGCAATCTTGTCAACAGAAATATGATCAAGATAGAATTACCTCGTCTTCTCTTAAGGATGTATCAAAACCCCTTACAAATACTGTTTGAGACTCAACACTTCTGGGGTCGCCACTGTTCCCACGAATGCTAACAAGTAAACAGAAAAGGGAAGATGTGGCTATAAGGCAGAGAATGAAATGAATCATTAAGATGACAAAGGACGGTATTGGTAAATACCTGCTATTGGAAGAATGCACAATCTTTTCTTCAGCCAGATCAAGCCTTATATTTTGTCTCAACAGTTCGTTTCCATTCAACTTAAGAGCCTATCATTACATAAAAATAATTCTTCAGCTCAATATAGTCTAGATATTACCAAATCAATGAAGCACACCATCCTTGAACATTGAGAGAGGTATCAACTTGCACCCTCTATATTCGTAATGGTTCACCCTTACTTAAAGAACGTAGTTTTGTAACCATATTAAATCCTATGACAACTATTTCCATAGGACAGACTCTATGATGGAATATGCTATCAATGAGGTTGGAACATAAATGTTAATCATGTCCAACTTGCTTATACGGTCTTCAAAATTCTTCATGAAAGCCCATTAGTAAGAATATTTGATGTCTGCTTTTTTGTCGGGATGCATGTTGAACCTTCTTCAACCTGTTTTCCTAATTACATGTCTATCCACCTCAACATGGTTCTATCATGTTGAACTAGACCGAGTGAAACTATATTTGATGTCTGCTTTTTTGTCGGGATGCATGTTGAACCTTCTTCAACCTGTTTTCCTAATTACATGTCTATCCACCTCAACATGGTTCTATCATGTTGAACTAGACCGAGTGAAACTAAATTTACCTACTCTGAGCTATTGGATGTACCAATCTCAAGGTGTTCAAAAACACCACTGGGTCTAACCTTTGTGCTTTAAGTATAAGTTGCTCACTATTCAGATCCTATCTGGGCGGTTAGCCAAGATGATTCCCTGATTTTGGCACAGCTCTGAATAAAATATAAGCTTAAGTTCTGCAATAGATCAAGCTCTTTCACCAAAATACACGGTAATAAAAGCACAGGACAAAGGGACAGGTAATAATAATAGCCTAAACCTCCATCATATAATTTTTAAAGGGTTCTGAATGATGAGCAAACCAGACATTATGAGACAAGAGCTTACATTTTGTGCTGCTTCTGGAGTGGCAAACTCAACATGTCCAAATCCTTTAAACCTCCCTTCACGATCTGTAGCTAAACGGATATCAATAATTTCTCCACAATCTTTAAATAAATTTTCCCTGAAACAATGATGATATAAAAAACTATTACATGGATTGTATGACGCCATATGAAATAACTGCCAAGAACTTGCATATGAAATATTAGTACATACAAATCAGCCCTTTCCACGCTATATGACAAGTTTCCAACAAATACTGTCTTTGACGTGGCATTTTGTTCATTTGGAGCAGCTGGTATTTTAGCCTGTAACATTTCATAGAATCAAGCATGAGATCATTGATTGAAACGAGTCACAATTATTTCATGCCCTCAACATAAGATGAATAAATTAACATTTATGCTAAAAAATTTCGTGCTTATATATGTGGCAAAACATTTGAGCTTCAATCTATAGGTCTTGAAGAAGCAAGGTTAGTTCAGTCTAAATTATTAGGGGGGAAAGCAACATAAACCAATTGAACTAGATGCCACCAACCATCTAGCACATTATGAATCACAAATAAGCTAATAACATTATTAATTTTTCTACAAATGCACAATATCCCATCAGAAAACATGCAACTGAATAAGACGTACAATCATGTGCATGGGAAATAAAGTAACAACCAAATATGCTACAGATAAAATTACCTCATTTCCTCCTAATGATATATCCTCCTGGAATGATTCATTCCTGTTGCCACAATTATTAACAAATAAACAAAATATGGAAATCGTGGATAAGGGGAAAAATTCAGGTAATCAAAATAGCGTTTCACAAATACTTGTTACTGTGGGAATATGCACCCCTTTCACGAGCTACATCAAGCCTGAGAGGACGTCTCAACAGTTCTTTCCCGCTCAACATAAGGGCCTAGCATTACATAATAAAATTCTTCAGCATAATATACTTAAAAGGACTTTCCTGTGAGAATTGGCCTACACCAGGATCATCTTTGAACCCTTGTTTGACCTGATTTTAGACATTCTAACTAGGCTTATACAAGACGAAAACCCTAAGTGCATGCTTACAAGTTGTGCTGCTTCTTCTGTGGCAAACAAAACATGCGCAAAGCCTTTAAACCTCCCTTCACGATCTGTTGCAAATCGAATATCAACAATTTCTCCACAATCATTAAATAAATTTTCCCTGAACAAGTGTCAAGATCAGAATGTATATATCACACACAGAAAATATATGTGAAGCATTTGCACGGGAAATAATACATACAAATCAGCCCTTTCCACACTATATGACAAGTTTCCAACAAATAGCATCTTCGATGTGGCATTTTGTTCTTTTGAGGTAGCTGACATTGTAGGCTGCAAAAGTTCATGGAATGACACATCTTATCAATGGGTCAAAATTTTCATTGATGAAACACAAGTCATAGTTATTGCACCCCTCAATATAATGAATAAGATATCATCCACGTTACCAATTTTCAAATTTTGGTCTTTATATACTACAAAACTATTGAAACGCCAAAACTGACCATCTGGCATCCTAAAATTATTTTCAATCTATAACCAATAAATCTCGAAGTGATGATAGCATTTTCTTGCATAGGATTTATATCCTGTGTCTTAGTAACATTTTTTGTATTATGTTTTCCTCTCATCAATAAAGGAATTAGGAACACAGATTATGCCATAGAAACATACCAATACCATTGTGAATGAGATAGGCATGCAAACTTGAATGCTGGAAATAAAGCAACAACCAAATATGCAAGAGAAAACATTACCTCATCTTCTCCAAAGGATGCGTGAAAGCCCTTCAATGAGTTGTTGCTGTTCATACAACTATTAGAAATTAAAAAGTGAAGTAAAAAGGTTAGATGTGCAAGCAAGAGGATAAAAAATTAATTTAGAGATGACAAAAAAAAATCATAAATACCTGCTACTAGGGGTATATGCAAACTTGTCACGGGCTATCTCAATTCTGACAAAACGTCTTAATAGCTCTCTCCCATTCAACATAAGGGCCTAGCATAATGTAAAGGTTCTTTAACTCAATAAGGTTTAGATACAAACAAATAAAAGAAGCTTGTCATCTTTGCACACTAATACAAGGGCCCAACAAAAATAGGAACAGACGAAGCTAAAAGGTATGGAAGCTTAGTAAAGATTATAAACGAAAACAGACAGCATAGAGCAAGAAAGAAAACTCAACTTAAACATTTATCATTTATTATTAATTTTTGTATAGGCTTGTCCATTTCACCAAAATAGCTTAAGCTATTTAGTTAGGATAGCCACAAACTTATATGTCATTCATTTTTCTTATCATTTTTAGACGAGGGACTTATTTCAAAGTTTGTCTTTGATCCTCCCCCTCACATGTAACGATGTAACTAGGATTTATTCACTCTTTGACAGATGCCAACATGAAAAATGCTTACATTTTGTGCAGCTTCTTCAGTGGAAAACTCAACATGAGCAAAGCCTCTAAATGTACTACCACGATATAAACCAAAAGAGACATCAACAATTTCTCCACAACTCTTAAATAAATTTTCCCTGAAAAATGTTTGAATCAGAAAACGAAATACAGAAAATATATGTAAAGCACTTGCACAGGAAATTATACATACAAATTGGCCCTTTTCACCTCATATGATAAGTTACCAACAAATACTTTTTTTGACCTGGCATTCTGTTTTTCTGGAGTAAACACTGTTTTAGGCTGCAAAATTTCAAGGAATGACATATCATATCACTGGTTGAACATTTTGATATATAAAGGGAAATAAGAAAAGAAGTCAGTCAATTACAACTTCCTCTCTAGTTGCTCCTGTTGAGGTAGCATCAACCATTTCAACATCTTTCACCTGATTCATACCAGCATCCGTTAAATAAAACTAGCTTTTAGCAGTCACAGACAAATACAATGATACACATACACCTTTCTGAGGAGTTGTAGAAGGTATCTCCTGGATCCCCCCCATTAAATGCAGGTGTTATTAACTTATTCATACTCCTACACAATTGAAAGCTGCTAATGTTTGACCAAGGCATTGACCAGAGTTCAGTTTGAAAAATTGCAATCCAAGTTGGGAGGATCAATATCTAGAACGCAAAACTTGAGGGGGAGTGTTGGGAGTTTAGCCACTGGAATATTTATTTATTTTATTCCTTTGTTAGATGTATTTTTCCTTATCAGCGTTTGAATAGTTTAAGCACAGACATGTAAATCTAACCTGTTTTCCTGTTTTATAGATATGTCTTTATCTTCCCTGTTTTTTCAGTCAAATAAGGCAGATCTGTGATCTTCCATATAGATTATTTATGTAAACCTAATTCAGAGAAATAAGATTATCACTGAGATGCAATTTCCTCAGCTGATTCTTCAATAACTATAGCAATCCCAAACAATAGTAAATTCACGACTTTGATAACAACAGGCCCAATAGGAATTCAATTTAGATAAGTTTCTCAACAAAACCCAAATTTACATTGCATTCATCAAATCCTTCTCTTGATGGTGATGTTACATCTGTTTTCTGGACCTGAAAAGACAGTAAGAATAAAGATTATACGACAAGTCAATCAAAGGGACAAGATCAATCCGAGAAAAGCCCAGCATAAGACTTACACCATCCTCATCTAAGCCACTATCCAGGGATGAGTCAATGAAAGACTCAACCTTCTCAGTAGATATATTATCACCTGCAGCAGAAGTAGCTAGCAACTTCTTCGATGAAGCGATTACCTGGGATTTTAACAACTAATTCTTAAATCCCTAAATTGCAGCCAAAAACATCCAACTATTAAACAGAACTCAATAGCCCTGAATTTACATTGTCCATATCCCCATCAGTTCTGCTGTCAGAATCTAAGCCTAATGCTTTACTTGAATCAATAGCATCAGGTAATTTCTCAGGCAAGATGGTTGACTCTGTTTTTATATCCTAAAAACCATAAGCCAAATATCATTATAATAAAGTATTTGAAAAAATAAAAATCGAGTATCCCAGATGATCTCATTATTTACATCTTTGTCAATGGAGCTGCTCCCAGTAGCTGACCTCGATTCGCCTTCCTTCTTTATAGCACTGGGTCCACTCTTACCTTCAGTAGGTGCTACCCTGGACTATGGAGCATAATAATAATGCCCAAAAAGTATCATAAGTTTGAAAGGAGCCATTCAAGGGAATCCAATCAACATTAGAATATCTCCTTACTATTATGAAAACAGTCACTATTTATAGTGTCAAAACTCATAAGCAACTTGCTCACTCACATCATCCAAACCAGAATCTGGAAAGGAATCATCTGCACTACTTTCCTTCTTTTGATTTTCAGCAACCCAGTCACTCTTCTGCTTCTTTGCAGTCACTTGCTTTTCAGGTTCATCTTCAGCCTCTCTCTTTCCTATACCAAGATCAAAGTACGGAGATAACCACACGAAAGTTTCTATCAAAATAAGCTAAACTTACACCATTTGAAACCAAAATATCTTTAAAACAATTGAACCATTGAGACTTGAGAAACTAAAAATGTGCCCACGTAACAACCAACTGGGGGAAAATCTGGCCAAAAAACAAATGACAAGAACTTCTTGTCCAGAAAAGAATATAAAGAAAACAAATTTCCACAGAAATAAATGTCGAAATACAAAATATGATCAAAAGTGCATCGAAGCACAAGAGGAGAGTAGATGAATTCTCAATACCAATCATGGCAGACTCCGATGGCGAGACTCCAGCAACAGCAGCGTCAAACTATAAGACGTTGAATTCCACAATTAGCAGACAAGTTCATAATTGACATTTCTGTAAACAAGCCAAGCAATGGGAAAAGAGCAATAACAATGAAGCACCTCGCCGAATTTCATACATTGGGAGCTGATTTCTTGCTAAACCCTAAACAGCACAAGAGACGTGGAGAGGGATAAAAAATAGGGGTTTAAGGGTTTTTGGCCCGTGGAAATTGCGATAACTGATTGCCAGAACTGCTTATGCTCCAAATTAACTCACTCACCCGTTGGCCATTGTACTTTTTACCTACAGTCCAATTCATAGAGATGGGAGTGCCAAACCGGTATGAACGAGTTTATATTTCGCAAGTTCGATTTTTTCCATTGTGTGTTGTGTGAGGGTTTTTTCACTAAACGACTTCATAAATTTTTGTAAGTGTTCTAGGCCGTACCTTAACTTTTATGAGGAATTAATACTAAATTTACTTAAACTAAACAGTATAAAAAAAATAACTTGAGATGTGAGCTACATTGTCCAACAGGGAGCATGTTAGTTAAATGTTAAGGTTATTTTATACCTTTGATAAGTATACTTGGTGGGGGAAGAAGGTAGAGAAATCATAAACAAATAAGAACATTTTAAAAAATTAGTTACAAATATTTTACTCGTTAAAATTTATGTGTTTAGATGAATTACTGTTGTTTTGGATTTGAAGTAAAGCCAAACAGAAATAACTATCTCCCTCACCATGAAAAGCAATTGCTTCATAGATTTTGCAAAGTAACACCAGGTGGATTTAAACTTGCACTTTTGCACCGAAGATGAACGAGGTTAAACGATTTGCTGAAGTTGGGGGATGTAAAAATACATCAGTAGGAGAGTATTCCGCCTTAGAGGGATGGACCCGCGGTTGGCAGGTCTCTTTGTATGTGTTGTCCGGAAAGAGAAGGACTTGTTGCACGGTTGTGATTCCGCTTTCACAATAATAGGAGCCAAGAGGTCTTTTGTTGCATGAGAAGGATTAAAGTCTTTTGACTTTTTAGTTTAACTTCGTTAACGTTGAACGTTGAACGTTGAAGGACATTAACCTTTTTTAAAAAACAATTAAAATAAAAATCAAATGCGTTGATGATAAAAAATGTAATTGCATGAACGATATATTAAAATCTCATAAACTATTATATTATACAAAATATATTTAAATAATATTATTTTTATATTAAATATAAGAATTATTTAATTTGTTTTAAAAAATTAATTAATTATAATTAATATAAAAATTAGTTGAATAATTTTAACCTATTAAAAAATATATGATATAAATTTATTTTAAAAAATTAAATTAAATTATAATTAATTTATCTAATTTTTTTAATCTCTTATAAAAATTAACTAAATTTTATATTAATATAAATCATTACTCTTAAATTTTGTGATCTTCCGTGGAAGAAAGATAAAAAAAAGAAATAGTTGACGTGGGGAAGATTCAACGTGCAATGCACGTGCTGTTGAAATGTGTCTTCTCCGCATTTCGATTTGGACACTTCCACAAAAGCAACCAAACTACGGCTACTCTAGCCAGGCACTATTTCACTCACATTGGCTCTGCATCGTCCTCAACGATCCCACAACCCTCACGCTCTGCTCTTTCTCCCTCAAAACCTCTACGTGCTCTGGATCTTCTTCTGTTCAACAAATTCCTGACAGGAACGAGGATAGCCAACTTGGATAATCCATTACTCTCTACACTCAAGGCCCAACTCTCACTTTTCTTTCCTCATTGGCGCTTATCGATGCCAAAAGGTAACAACCAACCTTCTCTTCCAGCGTTATGCTTTCTAGCCGTTGAATTTCTGGATTTTATTGTGAACTTTGTTGTGGCTTTTAGTAAGGAATGGGCATTTTGTAAGTATGCATAAGACTTTTGTTGCCTTTGTCTTGATCGATGGAATTTGAGCTACCTTTCTGTACTTTCATGGCTATTCGGTACATTATCTGTAGCATTTGTGGTGTACTGGACCAAGTCTTTGATACCCGTCTGTCGCCAGGTAGTGAAGACTTGCAGTGCCGAATGATTTGGCAAACTATTGCCTAAATCTAAATATGGGATTGTATAATTACCCCTACGGGTTCTTTTTCATTGTTTCTTGTTAGCTCGTGGGGCTATGTAAACAATGTGAGGTTGATGCTTGCTTGCAATGTGGTATTGCGCTTGTGATTGAGTATATTGTTCAGTAAGCAGATTTACGGAGTAAATTTGAAAACTTTAACCAGATGACTGGAATTGATTGCTGACATGTCTGGTGAAATGATCCTTGCTGATTTATTGATTTTCTTGAATTCTTGGGTACTTGCTCATCCTTAACTGCCCAACCTCTTAAGCTGTTTGTAAAACTGGTATTTCCTGTTATTGTTTTCTCTGTAGATAGTCTAACTATTCAATTCAAACTGGTGCTAATTAACTATTATTGATACTAGTAATTTTTTGTTTTTGAATGTAGCTTTAGTTTTTCTTCTTCCATACTGCATTCTTTGAAGATGAAGGCAACAGCTTTTTCTGGCTCGCAAATTGCAATGTCTACAACCTGTTTTTGTTCATCACAAAGATTTGCAGATGCAGGCGCTGTGGTTCTTGGTGGCAAGTTCAAGGTGGGATCATGGAATAAACTTGCAAGTGCACGTCGTATTGCATCATTGCAACCTTTCCTGCAGAGCTTTACATCATCTTCCATAAAATTTGAGAAAATAGTTACAAGGGCAATGGCTGAGTCTAGTGAAAACAAGCCAGTGTCTGGATTGCCAATTGATTTGAAAGGTTATTCTTCTTTTTGCTGAAAAAATCCTTCTCAAGTATTTTGTTTCTACACACATGTCTCCTTGAAGTCTAAGTTTATATTGTGACAGCATAAACTGTCCTTTCCTCTATTAACTATTTCATGTATTCCTAAGAATGTTGAAAATTGATCTGCAAGTTGCTCGGAGGACAAAACAAGGAACCTCTCATCCATGTAACAAATTGTTCTAGCTGATGTGTAAACTATTGAAAGATGCCCTTTGCCCCTAAGGCTGGTGTAATGGGAGAACGATATACAAATAACAAGCTAGCATCTTATAATATCTTATTTTCTTGGTAACTGTGGTATGAATCACTTTGTTTTCTTCCATATTTATTGCCCATAAACGGCTTTTGTTTATTTTTGTCATAGTTTTTCTCTCACACAACTTAATTAGGACCCCATTTTTGTTCTTCTAGATGTTATAAGTAATTTTCCACTGATAGTAGTTACAATTATAGGTAAAAGGGCTTTTATTGCTGGTGTGGCTGATGATAATGGATATGGTTGGGCAATTGCAAAATCCCTTGCTGCAGCTGGAGCTGAAATTCTTGTAGGCACATGGGTACCTGTAAGTGCATATGCAAATATTAGTGCTTTGTCTCTCTCTCTCTCTCTTGACATTTTTTTTCTGTATTCTGTCCTTGTTTAATGATGCAGTTACTGACCTTAAAAATGTTCTATAGGCTCTGAACATTTTCAAGTCTAGCTTGCGACGTGGGAAATTTGATGACTCACGCTTGTATGATGCCATGTGTTATTGAATTAGTTTGTTGGTTGTCTGAAGTTTGTGTGCTCTGCTTATAGTAAAACTCAATTTTTCAGATTACCAGATGGTTCGCTAATGGAGATCACTAAAGTTTATCCATTAGATGCAGTTTTTGACAACCCTGAGGATGTACCAGAAGATGTGAGGGAGAAATACATAGTTCTTTTTCAAAGTTCCAGACCCACAGACTTTTATATGATGATATTTTTTAAGCAACTGAATATTTTGACATGCTCATGCTTATTTCTTCTTTTTTGGTTTTTGAAAACTTGTATAGATAAAATCAAACAAGCGGTATGCTGGATCCTCTAATTGGACTGTTCAGGTATACACTTTTGGTGTGGTCTAAATAATCTTTTGACTGCCAACTTGGTCTCTGGCCTTAGTTATTCAAAAGTAAAACTTACTATAAGTTAGAGGTTGAGCATTGTAATTTTGCCTTGCAAAATAATTTTCAAGACGTTTCATGGCCTTTATCTCACATGATATATTTGAACATCTTGAAATTGCGGTAAAGGGAAGGGATGCCTGTGGTAATTATGTAAATAATAAATTTAATTCAGTAATTTATTTATTTAAATTAGTTGAGAGATTATAGGGAGATATTAGGTGGGATATCATATCAGTTGGGATATCTGATTTGATTAACACATCCTAACAGAATCGCGAAGATCCTGATTCTGATATGCCCTGTACTCTACATATACCGCTGCTTCCTTCTGAATAATATATGAAAACACATTCTGTACTGTACCGTGCCTTCATGGTATCAGAGCGGAACCTTTCTGCGACCTGCAAACCTATCTCGGGGCATCGCTGCTAATTATCGACAACCATGTCCGCCCCACATAGTTCCGACTCGGTGCTGTCAAGCGCCCCTCGTGGCTCTAGTTCGGTGTTCGATGGCTCTGTTGGTGGAGCACCAGTCGCGATCGTGTCTGACAAGTTGACACTCACCAATTATCAAGACTGGGCTCAAGCCGTCGTCCTCGCTGTCGGTGGACGAGGGAAGTTGGAATTCTTGACCGGTGAAGCGAAGATGCCCACAGACCCAACGTCACCGGCGATGACCCAGTGGAAGATGGACAACTCCCTTGTCTCCTCTTGGCTCATTAACGCCATGATCCCTCAACTAAAACGCAGCTTTATGTATTTGCCAACTGCCAAAGATATCTGGGATGCTGTCCGAGCCTCGTATTCTGTAGGGAAGGATCACACAAAGCAATTTGACTTACGGCGACGCACGTGGCGTTGTGTACAAGGCCAGAGAAGTGTCCATGAGTATTGGCTTGAACTTGTCGCATTATGGCAGGAGCTTGATCTTCAGGCTGATGATGCGTGGTCCTCTCCAGCAGACGTAGCTCATAATAAAAGGAACATTGAGACTGAACGTATTCTTCTCTTCCTTGCTGGTCTTAATGATGACCTTGATGACGTTCGGGCACGTATATTAGGCCACACAAAGCTTCCACCTATTTTAGAAGTATACTCTGCAATTCACAGTGAAGAGTCAAGACGCCAGATTATGCTTGCTGAGCCAAAACATTTGACTCCCGCTGCACCCACATTTCTCAGCAAAAATACAGGTTCTCCACCTGGCCCAACTTCAGTAAGCAGAGGACGACCTACCTGTGAACATTGCAATAAGACTGGTCACTCCAAAGACAAGTGTTGGGACATCTATGGGAAGCCTGTGGACTGGAAACCACGTAAAGGAAGATCAAAGGCACATCTAATCTCTCAGGAAAATGAACCAGTTTCTCAATCTGAGACTGGCGGAACCTTCAGCAACGAACAAATGCAGCAGCTGTTACAAATGTTTGAGAAGTTGCAATCCAAGCAAAACCTGTCTAGCTCTGTTTCATTAGTTCACAAAGGTACTTCTCCCACTGCTCTTACTACATGCGCTTCTCCATCAAAATGGATTGTAGATACTGGTGCCTCGGATCACATGACCTCCAGCAAACAGTTGTTTGTTACATACCGTCCCTTGGCTGGTGATAAGAAGATCACCACTGCTACTGGTTCTCCCTCTCCCATAGCGGGAATTGGTTCAGTCGTCCTGTCAGAACAATTACACCTTGAATCTGTCCTTCATGTCCCTCATCTTGCTTGCAATCTACTTTCCATTAGTAAATTGACCAAACAAGCTGTATGTTCTGCTCACTTTTACTCTACTCACTGTGTTTTTCAGGATCTAATATCGGGGAAGATGATTGGTACGGCAGAAGAATATGACGGCTTGTATTACCTTGACATCCCTACCATGCATGCGCTGTGCTCCAGAATCAGCCCCTCTGCTGCAGTATCTTCTGAAGAAAGTAATTTAATTTTATTACATAAACGGATGGGTCATCCTAGTCTGTCCTATTTGAAAAAAATGTTCCCTGAATTATCAATAAAGAACATTTCAACCTTTCATTGTGACACTTGTGAGTTAGCTAAGCACCATCGTACTACTTTCTCTCCCACAGCTTATAAACCCTCTCGTCCTTTTTCGGTTATACACAGTGATGTGTGGGGCCCCTCACGTATACCCAATCGTACTCGGTCTAAGTATTTTGTCACCTTTATTGATGATCATACACGAATGTGTTGGGTCTATCTCTTACAAGATAAAGTAGATGTCTCAACTGCCTTCATCGAGTTCCATAATTATGTTCAAACCCAGTTTGATTCATCTATTCAAATACTTTACTCTGACAATGGGACTGAATATTTTAACCACACACTTGACAACTTTCTCTCTCATCATGGCATAGTTCATAAGAGTAGTTGCCCTTACACTCCCCAACAAAATGGGGTGGCTGAACGGAAAAATAGACATATTCTCGAAGTAGCTCGTGCCCTTCTCTTTACTTGCCATGTCCCAAAACACTTCTGGGGAGATGCCATTCTCACCGCCACCCACCTGATCAACCGTCTTCCATCCCGTGTCCTTGACTTTACCTCCCCACTTGATACACTCCGGAAAACTCACAGCCTTTCTCACCTTGAGTCCACCATTCCTCTTCGGGTTTTTGGGTGTGTAGTCTATGTTCATCTCCACCATTCACAGTCCAAATTCGATCCTCGGGCTCGTAAATGTGTTTTCCTGGGCTATTCTAACTCACAAAAAGGATACAAATGTTTTGATCCTCTTTCTCGCCACATGTTTATTAGTCTTGATGTCACCTTCTTTGAATCTGAGTCATACTATACTGAGTCCTCAATTCAGGGGGAGACTTGGAATGAATTTCAGACCATAGACACTGTACCTGAACCTATACCTCCTGTATCTGACCCTACACCTATCCAACTGAAAGATACCAGCAGTGAAACACAAAGATGGGGCAAGATATACTCAAGGCGACACCAGGAATCAACTACACGTCATGTTCCTACTGCAGTACCAATCCCTGAGCCGATATTAGACCCTGCACTTGAGGAGATAACTCAGCCAGGTATTACTACTGATCTTGATATGCCTATTGCATTGAGGAAGAAGCAACGTTCGTGTACTAAACACCCCATTGAAAAATATGTCTCATATGCCTCTCTAACACCAAATTATCGCGCATTTGTCACTAACCTTGATCAGGTTATAATTCCAAACAATGTGCATGAAGCCTTGGCCATTTCAGAATGGAAACAAGCTGTACTAGAAGAAATGAACGCGTTAGAGAAAAATGAGACATGGGATGTTGTGACTCTCCCAAAAGGAAAGAAGCCCGTAAGTTGTAAATGGGTCTTTACCCCTAAATACAATGCTGATAGCACCCTCAACAAACTCAAGGCAAGACTAGTAGCCAAGGGATTTACTCAAACTCCTGGCATCGACTATAATGAGACTTTTGCCCCTGTTGCCAAACTCAACACCATTAGAGTTTTACTCTCCATTGCAGTCAACCTAGACTGGCCACTTGAACAATTAGACATAAAGAACGCCTTTCTCAATGGTGATCTCCAAGAAGAGGTTTATATGACTCTTCCGCCTGGGTTTGATGAGGGAAGGATTAACCAAGTATGCAAGCTCAAAAAATCTATTTATGGGCTGAAACAGTCACCTCGGGCCTGGTTTGATAGATTCTCTACTGTGCTTAAATCTGAAGGATATAAACAAAGTTTATCTGATCATACTATGTTTGTCCTGAAAAATGAGGATCTTATAACCATCATTATTGTATATGTAGATGACATTATAGTCACAGGAAATGATGAGAAGGAGGTCACCCGAATCAAAGTAGCCCTGAACAGAGAATTTGAAGTCAAAGACTTAGGCAAATTGAGATATTTCTTAGGAATGGAAATTGCAAGATCCAAAGAAGGAATTTATGTCTCCCAAAGAAAGTATATCCTGGATCTCCTCAAGGAAACTGGTATGCTAGGGTGTAAACCAAGCAGAGTTCCTATCAGTACAATGAAGAAGAAGCCTGTCAAGAGGATGGCAAGAACAAAACAAGAGATTGCAAAGAACAGGCAACAAGAACGAGAGGAAGTTGCTGTGGACAAAGGGAGATATCAAAGACTTGTGGGAAAACTCATCTATCTTTCCCATACTCGTCCTGATATTGCTTTCGCAGTTAGTGTGGCCAGTCAACATATGCACTCCCCAAGACAGAAGCACATGGATGCTGCATATAAAATTCTACGATATCTCAAAGGCACACCAGGTCTCGGACTCTATTTCAGAAAGAACAGCTCAAGAACAGTTAAGATTTATACTGATGCTGATTGGGTAGGTTCACTGGAAGACAGCAGATCTACATCAGGGTACTGCACCTTCGTTTGGGGAAATTTAGTCACCTGGCAAAGCAAGAAGCAGAAAGTGGTTGCCAAGAGCAGTGCTGAATCAGAGCTAAGATCTCTAGCTCAAGGCCTTATGGAGGCATTGTGGATTAAAAGAGTAGCGGATGAAGCACATATTACGATCAAATCTCCCATGAAACTCTACTGTGATAACAAAGCTGCTCTGAATATGGCATTAAATCCAGTGCAACACAGTAGGACGAAACATGTCGATGTAGACCGTCACTTCATCCGAGAAAAGATTGAAGAAGGAACAATCTGCCTCTCATATGTTTCCACCAAGTTACAACTTGCTGATATTCTCACTAAGGGCCTGCCGCAAGCTGTGTTTGAAAATTTAGTAAGCAAGTTGGCCATGATAGATATCTATGATCCAACTTGAGGGGGAATGTAGTAATTATGTAAATAATAAATTTAATTCAGTAATTTATTTATTTAAATTAGTTGAGAGATTATAGGGAGATATTAGGTGGGATATCATATCAGTTGGGATATCTGATTTGATTAACACATCCTAACAGAATCGCGAAGATCCTGATTCTGATATGCCCTGTACTCTACATATACCGCTGCTTCCTTCTGAATAATATATGAAAACACATTCTGTACTGTACCGTGCCTTCAATGCCCTAACTTGCTAGTATCATTTTTCTCTTGCATTTTATTTCATCTTTCGTCTTTTCCTTGCCTACGTATCATAGGTGACTTTCTTTTGGGAATTGGATGTCATTGCTAAAATTTACTATGTTGGACTTGAATAATTGTATTGCATGTTATGAGATAATAGAAAAGTTTCAGTATTTTTCAGTCACTCTTGTATTAATCTTTTCAGATACTCTACTCCATAAATTGTGAATTTTTATATCATCTACTATGTTTTCTTTCTCCTTTACTTTTTGTTTGTTCAAGCTTGAAGCCTTTCTTTGTAACTTCATTTATTACATTTTTTGTACATATTTTACTGTATACTTTCATACTTGAGTAAAATGAACTCTTGTTCTATATTTCTGGGAGCATAGAACTTTATCTCTAATAAAGCAGTAAGCCAAATAGTGATTTTTGAACTGTTTTATTTTCCTACGTGGCTTTATTATGTATTCTGTACGTCATTCTTATTTGCAGGAAGTTGCTGAATCTGTTAAAAAAGACTTTGGCAGTATAGATGTCCTTGTGCACTCACTTGCCAATGGACCTGAGGTAGGATAGATGCATTAACAAATTAACAAATGTGCACTCACTTGCCAATGGACTTTGTTATAGGTGACCAAACCATTACTGGAGACATCTCGAAAAGGATATCTTGCTGCATTATCTGCGTCTAGCTACTCTTACGTTTCTTTACTTAAGCATTTCCTTCCTATTATTAACCCAGGCATGTATCTTATTTAATATGACTGCCATTGTATTGCTTCTTGCTTTGGTATATCATTTTCACTTTTCTGATTTGGTTGTAGGTGGATCTTCAATCTCTCTTACATACATTGCTTCAGAGAGGATTATTCCTGGGTGTGTTAATTATGCCTTGAAGTGACTGTAATTCTTATCATTGTCCTGATTTTGGCGTGACTCTGTATCATTCTTGAACTAATTGATAGTAATATGCAGATATGGTGGAGGTATGAGTTCTGCAAAAGCTGCATTGGAAAGCGATACCCGAGTAAGTGTCTAATCTATTTTCAGGATTCCACTATGGCACATGATTTGCAAAGAATTACTTTATTTTTTGTTTGTTTGTCTTCTCCTTACCTCTGGATGTGTGAAATTTTGCATAATTGTATGTTCTTTCAGGTGCTTGCTTTTGAGGCGGGTAGAAAGCACAAAATCAGAGTCAATACTATATCTGCTGGTATTTGGAACAATTTTTTTTAGCGTATAGAGTTTTTCCTTTTCTATATTTAATGGGTCTTAAGATTGCTATAACTTGTCAGCCTCAAGTGAGTCAAGATTAAATAGCAGTGGGCGTCTTGCTTTCTACATGAGCTTATTTCATGAAGGGGTCTATGTTAAAGGATTTGATCTTATATGTCATGGACATGCCAGATTATGTGTTCAAAATCTCCCATATATGTTGATCAAGTGGTGGTACCTTCTATATAGAATAACTTTTCGGTGAATTCAGACAAATATTTTGGAATTGATCTGCATTAAGATACAAGCATCTACCTTACTGGCCACATTTATCACAGATGTATTTTTTGCTTCCATGAATTCATGTCGAGTGAGAATGTTTGTTGTGTTATATAAAACTGAAAATTCTTACAGAAAAGCATGAATTAAACCCTCGTGAAGTAGGATGGAGAAACTGTTGCACAGTTATTTTCTTTCATACTATTGTATGTCTTCTCCCCTGCTAATGTAGAACTGCCTTTAGGTCCTTTGAGAAGTCGTGCTGCAAAAGCAATTGGATTCATTGACATGATGATCGATTACTCGATAGCAAATGCGCCCCTACGGAAAGAACTATCAGCAGGTAATATTTTCATTTCCCTTCAATATTCTTCATAAATATCTTTTTTTCTTTGACGACTGAGTGAAAATTTCATATGACGGAGGAGGTGGGCAACACAGCTGCCTTTCTAGCATCCCCTTTGGCATCTGCCATCACTGGTGCTGTTATATATGTGGACAATGGCCTCAATGCTATGGGCGGAGGAGTTGACAGTCCAATTTTTAGAGACTTGGACATTCCCAAGGACCAACATTAGGCTCTCCCTTTCTTTTTTCCCAACCCCAAATGTTGTTACTCTGCCCAGGAGTATTTGCTATTTTTGTAGGGTCCTTTGGTATTTTTCTCCCACAAGATTGCTGTGCATAATTATGAACACTACAATCTCTACATTGATTCCATCTTTTTGGCTGAATCTGTATATTTCTTTTTTTTTTTTTCGGGTAGAAGTAAAGTGTTAGCTGCTGTAAGGCAAGGCAAGGCGCTAGTTTTTCACGTTAAGGGAAACATTAAGATTTGAGGCACATTACGATCCTTGCTTGCTTGTTTTGTCTCTATCTCCTATGACGAAGAATGACTACTCAGAAAATCATTCAACTAATGTCATGTGAGTTTCTGACGCATCTAAAATCATTCGACTTAACACTGTCATGCGATAGTTGGTTATCAATTTTATTCAAATCACCATGAAAAATATAAATCAAAATTTATTCCAAAAAATTATGCGCACTTTAATAGTCTATACATTGCGGGTTTATTTCTGTCGAACCTTCTCGAAAGAAAATTACATTACAGAAACAGGTAAACCCCATGGGAGACATGAGCTAAGCAAAAGGATATAAGCAGCAGAGATGCTATGGTCGGAAAATTCGAATGGTTTTAGTAACCTGAACCCTACAAAATGGACACTTTGATACTGCAGAACAGCATCTATGACAAAGTACATGACCGCAAGGCACTATTGTGATGTCAACTTCAGCAGCCAGACAAACCCGACAAACCCATGCTGCCTTCGCTGTATCAGCCTCTTTCGTTGCAGCTTCAACCCTTTCCTGCACAATTATCATAATACGACATGTCATCTCAGAAATGGAGATACGGTTTTAAATTTTTAAAAGAAAATATAATTGATAATACATGTAATGAAAGCATTTATTCCATTAAAAAGTTCTACTAAGTACTAACAACTTCCCTTTGAATCCTCCCGAACTAGGGTAGATGGATTATTTCAGTCCAAACATTCAACAAATAAGAAAAAGTGATAAATCATAATATTACAAATCACAAAAGACCAACCTGCTCCAGTAGGAGTGCTACTTGAGATTCTTTGAGATTTTCTTGTAAAGCAATTGTTGTCTGAAGCAAAGCCTGCTTCTCCGCATCAATATTGATTCCAGCAGCAGAGAGTATCTCATCAACCGCCTGTACCAGTTCTACAGCTGAAATTTTGTCATACTGGACTTCTCTCGTTGGCTGCAGTATTCAGTTAAAGAATATCAAGACACACAAGAAAGACATAAGATTTTGAAAAATATATGAAAAAAAGGGTTGGAGAAGTAAGTAGGCAATCAATAAGAAAAAACTTTAATAAGCAGCAGGCACAGAGAGTTGAACCTGAGAACTGCTTCTGCCCCTTCCTGAACTCTCTGACACCTCAACACGAGGCTTGTTACTGCTTGCTACAAGGCTATCACACACCAAGGTTTCTGACAGAGGACTGCTTGTTCCTATACTTTTAAACGAAAAAACTTGAGAAGAAAGTAAAACTTGTGTAACACCTGGTGCAATTTCAATCTTAAATCTGTATAAAGCTTGGCCTGCTGATGGTCTGACATCCTCAGGAACCTTTCCATATTTTAGCTTTTCTCCATTTTGAGAACGCCAAGCCACTATTTCACCTGAAAAAAAAGGCCTCAACGGATGGAGCTGAATAAGACGAGCATCTTGAGGCAATATTTCTTTCCCCACCAAATTACTGCTTCCCCTTGCGGATTCAACTTCTTTCTTGTCAAAGCACAGATTTAAGACATTAACAACTGAAATCTCAGATCCTTCAGGACAAACAAATAAAGGTCCAATAGGCAATACAGTAGGAGAGCCTAAAACCTGGCTGACAACAATGGCAATGAGATCAAAAATTGACACATAAGTTGGTGGTTCTGCAATTAGAATACAGGATTTTGATCTGTTCACAAAATAGAGAGCCTGATGTGCAGATTCACCCTTCCACTCTGGTATGATGAAATCTTTACCCACACGAGTAATATCAAGTAACTTGGGCAAGAGCAAAAACCTTGTTTTAAGATTTTTAACAAATTGCAGATTTTCTGCAGTTGATTTCAGTAAGGATTGTATCGTATCCAAAGCTGGGTTATTAACTGCAGGAATGTAACTGCCCATGCTATTAACAATGGTCCATACAGCAATCTGAAGCGAACTGCTTGATAACTTCTGTTTGATAGTCACTAGTGAAACGCATCCCACAGAATCTAAACTCTGAAACTGGTCATTCTCATCAAGTTCCTAAAAGCCCAAGCAGAAACTTTTCCAGTAAGTAACAGTTTTCTGTTGACAAACTTAGCAACAAAATAAAATTTAATAAAATTAAGAAAGCAAGATAGTGAAATAACCTGAAAAGTAAATCAATATCTGAAATCATGCCTACCTCTAGAACAACTTCGGACAATTTTTTAATGCTCAGCACACCACATACTTGCGCAGAGAGATCTGGGTGGACAAATCTTATTTTGGAAATATCAATACACTTGACATATCGAGAACCATAGGAATCAACATATACACATGATGCTGAATGAACAAGCCTGCAGCCATCATCAGGAACTATGGCTTCAGATTTCCAGTTAGACCTATCGAGTGTGTTTCCCTCAACAATCTGATCACTTATAAAATTCAAAATTTCCATCACAGCCCGTAGCTCGTTTGGATTTAAATGCTGATATCCACACGCTTTCTGAAGATTTAGGAGAAGATCCATTGCAGAAGAAAGGGTCAGTGTCTCCTGAAGACCCAAATCTTTTAGAACCTTCACAAATGGTAGATATACTGTAGGAAGCTCAAAAGCAAATGGAGATAAATTGATCATCAAACGCACAAAAAGTGCGCTAGCAGTCACCAGGCGTGTTCCATTTGCAACAGGCAGAAATGCCACCTTCTGCAGCTCTATTACATCTGGGAATACATAGCAAACAAAAACCAATGCACGTCAGAATTTGTTTAAAACCAATAATGCTTTTTTCACCACCCCTGGCCCACCAGATAAAAAACCCAAAGGAGTCCTAATCAAAATGAGAAACCATGACAAAAGGGGAACCAAGGGAGTCACCTGACGCAGAAATGGAACTCCAAAGTTTGTCTAGATATTTCAAGATCTGACAAGTACACTCCTCAATGTTCATTCTTGATGCAATGGGCCAGTGAGCTAGAGTATCTTCACCTCCATTTTTCCCAATTTCCTGGGAAAAAACCATGTTAGCATGACAAACATTTTGATAAGTAATACAGTTAAATAAGTAAAATAGAAGTATCACTTTTTCACCTTGAGGTGCTTTAAAACCGTGGAAAAGGGTGGGGGAGTCCTAAAATGGAGAGCTCCCCAAGAATACTCAGGAGGAACAATCTGCTGTCTAGAAAGAATGGGAGCGCAACTCCAAGCAAGAGGCCAATCCTTAGACAAAATAGCTTCACCATATGAAGCAAGTACCCTCTTGCAATGGACACTTGGAAACCCCAACTCAGCAGGTACACATGCAATCCTTCCAAGAATGTCACAGAAGTTGTTGCTAAAATAAAGAGCGAAGTTTGATAAAATAAATTCAATAACAGATCCTGCCAGCATCCAAACTTCCCTTGAAACTTCATTATTCCAACTGCTCATGTCTGATTCAAAATCATCCACATCACTTGATTTTATGCACTCACTTCCAAGAAACTCAACTCTTCTAGCACAGTCAAGTATTACATCTACTTCAATAGCAGTTCGGAGGCCAAGTTTCCTCAATATTCGAAGCCACCCACCTGTACTAAACCTTTCTCCAGGAAATTTTGTTCTCTCACCAGAGAAAATAGAGATCAACAGAGCATCACCAGGATCAAAAAGATCTTTGGGCTTTAAGAGATCTGTTGAAAATTCATCTGAATTTTGCACAAATTTAGTTTCCATTAAAGTTTCAACTACTGACTGATCGGCTTGAAGATCATGCCAATTGGTGTAAAGATATGATAAAATGTTCTCCTGCTCATTTTGAGGTTTGCAGTCAAAGCCAGGCAAGCCAAAGCGTACTAAGATCTGTTTGTCATGCAACTCCAGTACCCCAAGGGCCCGAAGAAATGAACTTTCAATTGAATCTGTGGCATAAGCAAGACAATGCTCATCATATGGTTTAAGAAAAGAATGTGAAGGGATTATACACTGGTCTTGACCCTGCAGCTTAGTATAAGATCCAACAACTGTTCTATATATAGGCAGTGAGCGTAAAACCTCAATTTCTTCTCGAGTAAAGCCGGAGCCACGTGAGAACTCACTAGAAAAAAGGGAAAAAAGATCATCACAACTGGAAGTAGAAATATTAGTAGGTTCAGAGAGATATCCAGCTTGCTTAGCTGCCACAAGTTTGGATGCAATAACTTGGCCAAGTGATTGACCAGGCATAGGAAAACAATTGCTCGAAGCAGCACAGTCCATGAATGCTACATCAAATATAGGTATATTACACTGGTTTAGCAAAGGAAATAACCAATGACACCTAGTTTTGCATCTTTCAAAAGCAGAAATGTAGGCTTCAATTAACTGAGCTTCAACTGTATTACCACCAGATACTTCACCCTGATCACTGACAGCTGCTTCTCTTTCTAAAACACTACTTGCCAATGGTGGATGCTCCAAAATAGGTGGAATGAAGACCAGATGTCGCTCCCTTACCCGGCATAAAACTGGCCTACCAAGAAAGGCAGGAATCAAGGGCCAACTTGAAAAAAGAGATAAATCTTCTTGTGAACCACTTAAAGTTTTCCAGAATGTTCTAATCCATTCAGGAGATGGACCGCCTTGATCCACAGAACTTGTTAGTTTCTCCCATGAAAGCCATGGAACAATATTTGATCCTGTTACATGATTCACCCAATCTTTGTGGAAAATTAGTTTCATATGATGTGCCAGAAGGTGAAGAGAGAAATTCTGTAACTTCAGAAGTGCCTGAATTGCGATATTAGAGAAAAGTTCACCCAATATTGGTTTGTCTAATACTTTAGGATGCATAAACTTTGCTCCCAAGGGAACCATCAATGATTGCTGCACCTTATTCCCAAGCCAAAGTTCAGTAAAGCCCAATTTTACCAGATGGTTAGTTGCAGTTGGACATGGTAAACCTTTGAGCTCTGTAACGATGGATATAATCTTCTGGTCCCTATTTTGACTGTCTCCTGTCGAAGCATTCTTGTGAACCAGGGGTCCTCCTGCTCTGCCAATATCTTCAACAACACCCCGACCAAAATCAAATAAAGCCTTCCCTAAACTTGTCATCATTTCAAGCGCATCTCCTGAGCTGCCTGCACCTTGGGTGGCAAAGCCAAAGGAGTTAGGCATATTAGACTCTGGACGAGAACTGCTTCTGACATCAGTTTGTCTGGAACGGATTGCTGCATCATCCGTTTGCTGAGAATCTGACAAGCAGTATTCAAGAACATCTATATACATGTCAACTGATCGCAACACAATTGACGTTGAAGTAATTTTCAGGAGATCACGGACCATTTTAGGTCTAATTTCACGAACAGGAAAACCCACAGCTTGGATTTCATTTACCAATTCCCATGGTACAGAAAATACAGGATAATGCTCTTTTACAAAGCTACAAACTGTAGCTGGAAGTAAACTACCAATCATCCCATTCCCCGGTAGTGAAAGGAACATACCTTCTTCAGCCTTGACTAAATTTCCTGAATATAGTTGCCATACTGGAAGGTCAACAATACGAGAATAAAATGGATGTATCACCCGTTCTTTAAGGCATTCCCAGTCTGCTTTGAGAATGGCTGCTGAACTTGCAGGCGTTGTATTGCAATCACTAGGTTGATCACTCAGAACACCTGCCTTAGAAGATGGCCAGAAGGAATAGATCTGATCTCCATAAGCCTTCATAGAGAGATTGATTGCAGGATAGGCACTGGAATCAATAAAAGAACTTGAAACATCCTTTCTTAACTTTTGCATTTCTAAAACCATCTCAACATAGGAGTCACAAACACAAGACATCAACTCCCTGTTCCAAGATTCAACCAACTGATTTCCAGCGTCAAAGTGTACATCAGGTGATGTTTCCCTGTCTTGGTATTTAAAGAGGAATCGACCTCTGTTGTGACATACAAGGAAACATCCTAGGACAGTGACAGGCATGTTTATACAACCAGACAAAGGAAGAGAAGACATAATGGAGCTCAAGGAGAAAGGATTGGAGTGATGACCATTTCTTGATATAAGTGCTGCAATTCCAGCAACAGGAGTCAAGTTGTAGGCAAGATATCGCCTGAAAAGAAAAAAAGTGGGTGTTTAAATGATAAGACATGAACAAGACAATGTCCACAACATACTTTGCAAAGAATAATACCTATCAAGAGCCATATTTCTCGTTTGCCCAGAACCCAGGCAGAGTACAAGAAGCCATCGGTCAATGGTTGTAACTCCTTCAGAATATGAGGTCACATCTATTAGATGCATCTTAATAGCAGCATTGGAACTGCTAAACAATCTTGATATTTGGAACTTTCTCCATTTATTTTCGGAAAAAGGATTTCTCATAAGAGCAGATGATGGGTCAATGAAGACTGAATAATTCTGGCACGGACGTGAACTTCCATCTTCCCATGTCAGTATTGATACCTGACGACATGTCAAAATTTTAAAAGATTATTTGAAGTCTATTGTGATGCTGACTGGACAAGATTTATCAGACCATGGGTCAACCATAGGTCATTATACGGTTTCCACCCAGTGTATTGTGTGTTTAAGAAATTTTCCTATTACTTATCAAACATTCGCAATATTACTACTTTCTAAAAGCAGCTCTTGAACAACATAGGCAACTGTGAAAATGCTTTTTAAAGAACTTTCAGATGAAGTGGTTTCCATAATACTACAAACTTGTGTCAAGAGCAACTTTAACCCAGAAGTATAAACTATTAGGAGAAGGCCCATGAATATTTTTATTTCAATGTATAATTCTAAAAAGGTACCACATATGAGAGCCATTTGGGCATGAAACAGAGAAAAGGCACAAGTTTCCTCCTTGAGTAAAAATGTAATTCTGATTAAGAGAATGGAGTAGCAAAATCAAACCCATTACCAATTGGTCAAAAAAACACCTTGATAAAATGCTGACAGTCATTTTATCCTAAAAGCTTGAGCTATTATGGGAAGACCCCTTAATGGTTTTGATGTATATTTCTAACCCAGCATGGTCAAATGCACTAAATATATCAAGAACAGCAAATCTAATATTACCTGCAAAACTGACTTTAAAAGCAGAAGTGCTCTAGATCCATGCTCTATAAATTTGTCAATGATTTGCCTTAATCTGTTTGATTCCAAGTTGGATCCATTCTTCAAGCATTCAGATGATAGAGGCATTCGGATGATGGTAGAATCGGATGATGACCATAATTCATTCTCATTGATGAGCATTGGACTAAATTGATCACTAAATCGTCGGGTGAGGTCAGTACCTAGAAGCTCAATAGTAAAGATGTCAAAACTCTAATTCTAGACAAGAGTGAATATTGCATTTCAAATTAATAAAACATCAAATATTTTTAAAATTTCAAAATAAACTAGAAAAATGTCCCTTTCTTTCATAAACAAACTATCAAGAAAAGCAACAAAATTAAAAAAAAAATGAACAAGATAACCTCCAAGAAACACAGTAGGAAACAAAACTCCAAAGGAAAATACCAGTACAAAAAAAAAATCCAATTTTTGTAGAATATCTAACAAAAGCACCTCTTGTGCACAACCATTAACTAAGCAACCTAACCCTAAAAACCAAGTCTATGCTATATATAATTTACAGAAAAAACTTTATGCACATCCCACACCAACCAGCGAGCAGAGTAGCTGAAAGCAAACACTGAATTTATGATAGAATAAGTTTTGATAGAAGAGGCACAGAAGGAAGCAAAATAATTGAATAGACTTCCGAATATTAACTACTCAGATAATGTAAAGTTGGAAACTTTGTTCGTAAGGCATTAGCAGCTCAAAAATAAACTCTCATTAATAATTATTAATAACTATAAAATTAAACGAGAAATGTTGATTTCCATGATTCCTTATTGGTTCTAGTCAATTCTTCCTCTTATTATTTGTTTCCTTATTTTTCCCTGAAGATATGATTACTTGAGTTTTTTTAATGCCTGATTTTGGGGTATTTGAGTGATCAATCTTCTATGAACACCACATTTGTATAACCTTATTTCTAGGAGGACGTTAAGCTCACTGCTTCCCCATGAAAAACTAAATCCAAATAAAAAGGAATTGAGTGGGGTTATAGCCATATTTTTATAATACTTATTTTTTTAATCAGAAATTTTAGAAAATCTAAATCTCAATATGCATAGCAAAGAATAATAATCAACTGAAGCTAACGAAAAATTTCAGATCAATAAGGGAATTCATGCCTCAATGAGTAGTTACTTCTCTTCACTCATTTTTAGGTAAAAGTCAGGACAAAACATTTTTACATTTTTATAGTTATTATAAAAAATGCTTCCCAATGTGACCCCTGTTTATGCAAAAGAACAAATGTACATAAAGAAAATTTTAGCTCTTAACAAAAGTGAAACTACTCTTACAACCATCAGGCCCTACCATCAAAGATTGTTGAAATCCATGAGCAAAGAACCAGATACAACCATGAACAAACTAAGAGTAACAGAAAAATTGGCAGAAATAATGCAGTAAAAATTCAAAAGGAGGTTGAAAAGGAATATAAAGGCTGGTTCAAATGAATCTGTATGACGAGGAATATGCTGAATACCTATCAAGGAAAACATTTTAGCCGAAGGGAGAGATGTCGAAGGTGCAGCAAGTGACAAACCACGAGGATCAAACATGTAAAAGTAGCCACCAGATATGATTGAGAGAAGGACGCATATGGAATAGCAACAAACCAATCCTAAACCATAATTAAGTGTGTTGCCCCGTAATCTCCATGGAGGACGGAGCTGGAGGTTACTAATTTCATCTATACTCAAGCAGGCTCCTTCAAAGATTGCTACAAGGGCAGGCCCTTGGAATTCACCTGCATAAATCACACCGTATTAAACAAGGGAACAAATTAGCTGCTCAGTATATTATGAAACGTTTCATGAACCCTAATACTTATTGTACAACGACACAGCATGATTAACTGACATCTGAGTAACTGCAGAGACATTTTATTGCCCTTGGTTGCAACAGAACTTTAGAAAGGTGATAAATTAAAAGTTTCATCAGCTTGCCAAACACTATGAATGCCGTGGTTATCTGGTAATCAATATCAATTGTACTAATCAAATGTGATTAATTTAGGATCAGGTCGGGTAGTGATCTTCGGAGATCACATGGCTATTGTTAAGGAATTTTGAAAGCCTGATTTTATTCCCATCGCATGATTCTTTCTTTGAATTCATGTTTCTAGTGTGTATAAATCTTGACTCACTGTACAGCATCAATGTCAAATTTGGCTTTTTGATTAAACAACTGTTAATTCAGTTTGAAATATCTTTTTTGAGAAAAAGATAAACTAATGAAAGAGAAAGTTAAAGAATCCACCGAGGAATAATATTTTTTGGAAAAGGGTGCCATAAAGTAGAAAATCAAAACCAACACGTCCAAAATTATGAAACTGCAATTCTGTTTTCTTATTCAAGAATTCTTCCACCCCCACCCAAAAAAAAAAGTGTGCAATAGTATCACCGGCCCCTAAAGATCCCAAAAACCAATCATGTACACCTTACTACTACCACATGTTATATGACAAATTCTGCAATAATTGTTGGGAGGTGTTCATTCATCAATTATTATACTAGAAATTGTAGAAAGATTCATACAAGAAACTACTTGAGCTGTCCCAGTATTAAGACCAAAAAGGATACAATAAACATCAATAATGAAAATTACCTAAGTTGTGTTGCAGCAAAGACTGGCAGGGATGTTCCCTCTTGTCATAAATCAGATGCAATTTCTTGGCTTTGCAACAATCTGCTAACTCAAGAAGGTCAAACAACAAAAACTCCTCATTTCCATACAGGGCCAAAAGCTCATTTACTTTATCATAGTCCATGCATGGCATGTCTTTAGTCATATCTTCACTGACTAAAGAAAGGCACCGAATAGACAGTATGCCCAGATTGCTAGCCAAATCGTTGCTGATACTGGGATGTATAAAATGTTTTCCAACAAGAGAATTATTTTCCAGCCAAGGTGCATCATTATAAACAAGATCCCCTGATGGCATCAGAACTCCATGAGCATCTGGAATCAACAATGGACTGTCAAACTCAATAAGTGGCTTCTCCGAGCAACATTCTACTATGGCCTCTAGGACACGTTGGACAAAATTTAACTGATCTAATGAAAGAGGAACCCCTTGTACATCATTCTGCAGCCGTTGTAATACATGAAGATAGTCCCCAATGCCAAAACTCAGTCTAACACCCAACTTTATCAGCAAATCTTTATATTCTGATAGTTCAGATGGAACGACATATAAATATGGAGTGAATTTTACAGGCGAGTCAAATGCAAGTGCATTTGGTGATACAAAATCATCTCCAATCCAGACCCATGAAACAGCATCCAATTCTGCTTTCAGTTCAACAAAGACGTCAGTATTTATATATTCTTGCAACCTTGAATAAAGGAATGGTATCTCCTTTTGCAACTGTACATCAAAATCAGGTTCCAGTAATGAATCGATCTTAAGCTGCCTATAGGACTTGGATAGTTCAATTAATTGTCTCGACAAAACACCCGCTTTTGGGCAGTCCGCCCACCCAAGCTTTGTTTGTAGATATGGCATGTGGCATTCACCATCTAGTATATGCATTGAGGATGATACCATCCACATCTGTGATTTAAGTCTAACAATTGTGGGGGACGCCACTTGATTACTGGAACTTAACCATGGAAGTCCCAAAACAGGTGAATCAGATATTATTGGACACCAATATATTGCCTTCATTTCAGACCAAAACTCTTCTTCCGAAATATCATCAATCAAGCTGCTTACAAATGAATCAATATCATTATCATCTGTTTGGAAGTTCTCATCTGTTTTGTGAAAGCTATCATACACAACAGGACCATCCATCATGCCACTGTTTCTCAAAGATATGTCACTTTGTGAATGACCATAATTTTTTTCAGCTTTACTTGAAAGCTTCTGTGATATTGAATCTAAAAAAATCAATAACTCTCTTCCATGCTGGAATGCCTCAGCATCCCCCAAATCATGCATCAGAGAGATTGATCTAGCACAATCAAGCAAACCAGTGAACCCCAGAGTTCTCCTAAGTCCAATGCTCACTAAAATATCCAGAACTGTGGGATCTGAGAATTTTTCAGAAGGAAAGAATGAATTTCCATGCAGCATCTTTTGTAGCAGTGGAACCCGAGGATCATAAAGCCTGACATAATATTCTAGTCAGCAATAAGAGAAATATTTTTTTATGAACAAGTACAACATTTTATCAATAAAAAATTGTAAATGAACGTAATCTGATGGGAGAGATTGTCAATAATACATGATACATTAGCTGGATGGCTGTAGTAGTAATTGTGGAAATTTGAAGGATTTAAAGTAGAGGGAAAAGGCCTCAAAATATTATTAATCCTTGAATGAATGAGAATACAAATAAACCTTTATATAGGCAAAAATATAAGCTAATAGGCTAAACCTAGAATCTATCATAATCCTAATATTTCAGATTTATTCTTCTAAGATATGATAATTTAATATTCAAATTTGATCCTAAATAATATCTAATCTTAATTTTAGATAATTAATTAAATAACTAACAAAATATAATATTAATTAATAATTAATTCTAAACTAGGTCATCTCAACACTCCCCCTCAAACTTGGATATATAGCTTGAATACTTATGCTTCTCAACACTCCCTCTCAAGCTGGGAGACAACTTGGATGTGAGTAGCATCAGTACAAAAGAACTAGAACTTTGAATCCTTAAACCAATAATAGCTACTGAACTGACGTTGATTGGATCTTGAATTTGGATCTTAAGACAAAATTGCGAACTTGACAAAGAACTTTTGTGTTGGAAGCCTGACAATAACATTTGCAAGAGAGAAACTTGATGAAGAATTATATATACTAATCCCATAACCTATGAGATTTTATAGGAAAAAATCTAAATTATCCTCTTCCATCATATGTATTATTCAAGAGCAACATGCTCATACAATAATAGGAATCTACTTGGATTTACACACTAATCTAATTTCACTTGAGGGAGATGAACTAATCCTATAACCTATGAGATTTTGTGAGAAGATACCTAAGTTACCCTCTTCTATTATAACCCACTTAGGTTTACACACTAATCTAACCTCACTTGAGGTAGATAAACTAATCCCATAACCTATGAGATTTTGTGGAAGAGACCCAAGTTACCCTCTTCTATTGTAACCCACTTGAGTTTACACACTAATCTAACCTCACTTGAGGTAGATAAACTAATCACATAACCTATGAGATTTTGTGGGAAGAGACCCAAGTTACCCTCTTCCATCATATGTAACTAATCTTCACTTGAAAGTGTGCCTTCTCTTCAAGTTTGACATTTTTCTTCTTCTTATTCAGACTTTGATACCATGTGGAAATTTGAAGGATTCAAAGTAGAGGGAAAAAGCCTCAAAATATTATTAATCCTTAAATGAATGAGAATACAAATAGACCTTTATATAGGCAAAAATATAAGCTAATAGGCTAAATCTAGAATCTATCATAATCCTAATGTTTCAGATTTATTCTTCTAAGATATGATAATTTAATATTCAAATTTGATCTTAAATAATATCTAATCTTAATTTTAGATAATTAATTAAATAACTAACAAAATATAATATTAATTAATAATTAATTCTAAATTAGGTTATTTCAGCAGTAATAATAATAACTTTCATGGGATCTACTGAAAAATAACGGAGAGCAAACAAAAAGTATTATCAAAAGACTCAATGATAGACTGTAGAATTTCATACAAGACACGATTTTACCACCCAAAAAAATATTATACTATACCTGGATGGCTGCTGCCAAGATCCATTGGCTGCCAGAACAAATGATGAAGATGAAACTACAGATTTCATTGAGATATCCTCTTGAAGCAAATTCTGCACATCATGTAGAATGGCCGACACAGCTTCTTCCTTCAAAATAAACTCTGACATGTGGTTGAAAATGTGATATTTGTAGAATTCCCCCTTGGTTGGTTCTTTTATCTCTAAAAATTTTCCCATAATGACTCTTTCCATTTCAGATTCAGTCCTTATGAAGCTATCGTTCAAAAGGTCTTCACGAACACCACTAGGGCCAAGCCATTTCATAGGATTACTCAAATTTACTAGTTTTCTGCTTTTGTATGACTCAAATATTGGTAGGTGCTTGATGATTTCAATATAGGTGTCATCCATTTGCTCCTCTGAGAACCACTTAGACTGGAGAACAAAACTCCGAAGTTCATGAAGCTCTCCTTCTGATGCACTTTCAAATATCCCCTCAATTTTCTGAGGCTCCCCGGCAATTGAACAAAACACATTTAGCACACCTCTTGCTGTTGGTGGCTGAACAAAGTACTCCAGCTGCGGGTGATCTAATTGCAGGTCCAGCCTCAAGAATAAGCACCCAACCTTCAACAACAAAGAAGACATCTTCTCACTCCATCCATCATTTTTTATCACATTTAAGTTTGGAGTTAACTGCATCAGACGATTATCTCCAACAGGTAATATAGGCCACTTACAAAACACAGAGAGGTCATCACAATATGATTTCAGATAGTTCCACAGTAGTTGCAACCATTCTAAGCTAGGGTGACCATGAACACCAGGAGTCCAACTAACTTGTCTTGCGTGCAGCCACTGTATGGGGAGTAATTTCACCAGAAGCTTCTCAAGTAATTCGCATGATAAAAAGGAAATATTGGTGCTATCACTTTGGGCAATGTAACAAAGTTTTTTGTGAACTTCTTCAGGAATTCCAAAGTCTACGAGTTGATGGGGTACAAAATCCTTGAGAAGGCCATACTCATCACCCCGTGCAATGTACACTCTTTCTCCAACCCCCTTCTTATCAATTGTTGTAAAGGAACCATCTGCAAGTGGTAGCAAGGGCAGACCAAAAAGGGTATCAAACTGCATAGACATTTGCAAATCAAGTAAGCAATATTCAAGAGTCAGGATCATTGCATTCTTGTCCTTGAATTCCCGTTTCCTTCTGATTAACAATGTCCTCAAGAACTTAGGTGACAGAAAATGCAATGATGGGCATATTTCTGTAAACCTTTCTACAAGTGACCGTGGAACCGTGACCACAGGTAAAGAAGCACCTGATAATGCTTTTATAAGCTCATCTGCCTCGCGGAAGGTAAAATCAGGAAATATAGCATACTTGGTTGAAATCCACTGACCTCTAGCTTCCGTATATAATACTCGGATACCAGATTCTGCAACAAACTGGTAAACTCTCCGTACTACTGATGCCCAAGGCTCTAATCCTATTATTGTTGGCCAATATGAGAAGAACAAATCACATGGACCAATCTCCAATGCTACTTTCTCAAGCAATCGACCATATGCAGGTGCAACGACATTCTCGAGGAGGTAAATATTCCACTCTGAACGTTTTCTTCCACCCCCTGCCATATCTGAACCAAACCAGATGTCCCTGCGATTTGATGATAATTCAAAGTAGGCATTTACATGTACAGGAAGGCCAGTGCTAATTGGTAAGGGTAAGAAGCAGAATGCATGTCCTTCTGAAACATCCCGTGCATGTGTAGGAGAAATGCCAACTTGAAATAAATCAGGAGAAACTAACTGATCATCCTGCATCTCCAAAGTGTGGCTTGAATTTCTATCAAGCTTAACAGAATTCAAATATGCAGCAACACATGCCCATGGAATAAAATACTGCGAGCTGTTATTGGAATCTGTAGATCTGCTTTTCTGAGCATTCCCACCACCTATACATTCAGTGGTTATCCAACAGTGTAAATTACTTCCAGTTGTTCTTTTCTCTGCTATCAAAATCTTCTGGCACTTATAAGGCAAATCTCTGTCAATAGACTTGTTTAGTTTCTTCAGAAACTGATCTCTATTCAATCCAACTTGTTGATTTTTATTAAATAAGTTGAACATTTCTTGGGATGCAGTAGATCCAATATTAGGCTCCCCAATACAAGTTCTGCGTACATGATGTAGAAGGTGCATTTCATGTCCTATTCCTTCTTTCACAAAAATAGAGATGCTTTTCACATTGTGCAGGAATAGGAGTGTTTCAGAAACAACCTCTGAAAAAGCAGCAAAGAGAGCTACAATATCTTCTGGTGCATATACTTCTTTCTTGATTTGGCTCCGGGAGGCAACACTTGCAGTTCTGAGAGGGAACCGAAATAGTGTACCAGGAAAAGGGTTTTGCAAGTCACACCCAAAATGAAGTAATGAAGAGAATTGATCAGGGAATTGCTCCAAAATCTGTCTTCCCACAAACTTAATTCTCAAGCCAGGGTGAGAAGGAGATATCCCAGGCAAATTATTAGCGTGAGGATCAAAAATTACAACATTTTCTCCAGAAACAAACATGGGAACATCTGTAAAGTGATAGACACAATTAAAGCCAAGCCCAAATCTTCCAATAGCAAAAGGCTTCTCAAGTTTACTTTCTTGACCAATACGTGAAATTGCATAAAGATCTTGAGGACTGAAAACCGAGTCATTGAAACAGTATAAGGCAGGACCTTGCCAATCAGCCATTTCAGGAGAAAGAACTGAGGAAGTCCCATATTGAGATTTATCCAATAGAAGTATTACCTCTGAAGCACCTGCATCTTCTGCATTTTGCACCAGCTCAAATAGAGTACCAGGTCCATCAGCATACATTTCAAGTATATGCTTCAGCCTTGTCGTCAAAGCCTCATGCTGTCCAAAAGCCTCAGCAGCACCAGACAGACCTAAATTCACTGAATCTGCACTCTCAGCCAGCAAGGTCCTGCGAAGAGAACAGACACCAAGCCTTTCTGCTACGTCATTGGAAATGTTACCATGCACAAATTTTTGAATTGTTTTCTTAGCATTCCAAGCTGCAGTTGATGCATTTCCAAATGAGCCATCAGGATCTTCAGGGCCAAGTAACCAAGGGGCGTCATTGTAAACCAAGTCTCCAGCAAGAAATATTCTGCCTGAGACATCAGGCAGATAGATCTGAACTTTTGATTCATAGAGGCTAACTTCAGCCATATGATGTACTATTAGCGTGACAGCCCTAATTTCCTGTGCATCAAGAGCAGAGGAACCTTTCCGAGCTGCCATTCTACAAAGAATATCAGCATAATCAGCAAGTTTCAAGAATTCACGTATACCAAGTTCTAGAAACAGATCTTTAAAAACTGCCAAATCAATTGGAATAACACGTATGTACGGAGCCAAATGAAGTGGACCATCAAGGACAACCTCATCAGAGGTTGCAAATCCATCCCCCACCCAAATCCACCGACAACCTTCAAGAACAGCTTTAACAATGTCAATCTCATCTGAACCAATCAAGCCTGTCAGTATCGAGTATATCCTTGGCATCACAAGGGCTAATTCCTGCCGAAGAACCTGATCAGTCACAATCTCATTATTTTTTCCAAGCTCAAGTAATTGAGCAGCAATTACACTCCCCCCAGGTGGAGACATCCAGCCCAGGCTATATGATAAAGCTGTGGAAGAGCATTCTCCATCCAATATCCGCATGCTAGCCGAGACTAGCCATAAATCTGATTGTGGTCTTACCAGCTTTGGAGGAGCAACCATTGATGACACAGCTGGCCATGGTAAGGACTGAAATGGAGCAGAAATTAAAACAGGGCACCAAGAAATCAGCCGAAGGTTGTTCCAAAATTTTTCAAGGTCAGACTTTGTGTTGAGAGACCTAAATGCAGTTGCTGCTCGAGATAACATTCGGTTAACCGTATGTTTATTATCCACAACTTGATCAGGAAGCCACTTCAATGCATTAACTTCTAAGTAAGAGAGTAGCACTTTGCCTCTTGAATATGACCTTTGTTGATCCTCATGCATTAGGTACTCTATATGTCGGGCACTTTCTATGACTGTATCAGGAGACACACAAGTTCTGAGACCTAGACCTCGCAAAATTTCAAGAATTTCAGATTCTTCAAAAGCACCTGAAGGGAAACAATCTGAATTTTCCAACAATGCAAATAATTCTTCACTCCTGGGATCATATAAAACTGAAGGGCACTTAAGAGCACCATGAAGGGTAGGAATAAATTCCAGATTTCTCAATAAGTCCCTGATAGTTATGTCTTCAAGAGACAAAAGTGGCAAATTTTGTAGAACCGATAACATGATGCTGTCACGAACCTTAGGCTGCAATTCTCCAACTCTGTTAAAAATGTAAAGCTTGTAGAACAATGCTTTCCCCATTCTCTCAACTCCATAATATCTTGACAGAATATCCTCTTCAATATGTGAGGATCTAACAATGAATTCCATGCCAAAAATAAACTCAGGCACATCCAAAGGTGGCAAGTACTTTCGAGGATTTTCTAAGTCAGAGAATTGGGAAACTTGAGTAGACTCCCTGCAATACACTTGATATATAGGTAATTTCCTGCAATAACTTAAGGTAAGTTCATCCACAGAGCACCCAACATACCATTTAGGATCAAGAAGAAATTCACGGAGCACATTTCGTTCCACAGCTGTTAGATTGCCAAGAAAAGTTTGCGGAATGCCAGAACTGGAAAATGTATTAAAAATTGATTCCAAAACACCTGCTGCATTACCATCATATACATAATTACATAAATCTGGATGTTCAACCATATAGCTGGGGTTCAATATATTGCATCCAATTTTCACAAGAATATCCTTCAGTGAATTAGAGAAATTGTTTCCTTTGATCAATTTCAATTGTCTGGAAGGTCTAAATAAATTTCCAGATGTAGAAGGCAAAATAGGCCAATCACTAAATAGTGACAAAGTTTCACTCTGGTTTCTTACATACTGCCAGAATAGCATAAACCATGATGATGTTGGCTTTTGAGAGGATTCTGGGTCCCAGTGCACTTTATTTTTAAATTTCCAGTCAGATGCCATAAATGCAGGAAATAATTCAATAAAATAGTGAATGTTGAAAACAGTAAGGTTGGTCTTAGAAGACTTGGCAATTGCAGAAAGTCTGCTCAATATGTTGTAAGGAATGCTTTGATCAATCACTCGACCAGAAACTTGCTGCAACAGCATGTATTCTAATTCATCACAAATGAAATAAGAAATTCCTTTTGAAGCTTCCAAAAATAAGCCAAATTCACCATTTGCCAAAGGAAGTAAAGGCAAATTGTATGCCTCCATACCAACATCATCATCAACCAAATCCTCCAAGCAATATTCCAACAATACAAGCTTGAATGGTTTGCTCAAATTTACACAAGTTTTGCATTCTCTTATAAACTGGCGTACTGTACCTGGAGTAACCACCTTGATGGAATCATATTTTAAAAGCATTTCAAACAAAGGATTAGGCAACTCAACGACTGGCATTCCCAGTTGGATCAAAGCCAAACCAAGGTCTTTGGCTTTGGCAAATTCCTGATCATGTAGAAAGGCTTCGCCTGGTGATAACCATTTTCCTCCTTCAAGATTAGAATATAGAACTGGAGCATTACTTATATTTCTGTATATTTGTTGAACCAAAATGTTCCATGGCTCTTCAAAAGAACCAATGGGCCACAAAGAATAGTAAGAGTCTGTTGGCCCTAGCAGGTCTTTGGCACCAAGAAGCATATGCATAAAAGAAGGCGCAACAACATCTTCCAAAAGAAGCTTATTCCAGATAGAACGAACTTTTCCACTTCTGTCCATGTCAGCCCCATACCAGATTCCACGACGATTTGATGAGACCTCAAAGAATCCATTGACTTGTATATTTAGTCCAGTTCGAACAGGCAATGGAAGAAAACAGAACGCCTGACCATTCCGAAGAACATCACTCTGAAAAATAATATAGGGTAGCATGAGGTGATCAGACATAGTGCGAAAGAACTTGTAAAATAATAAGTAAGAAATCACCATTTACACTAAAATTTATCCTTTAATAAAGGAACCAACAGTAGTTTACATTTTTTATTTGTTAAGTCAGATGCAAGAGAAGAGCAGTGACCTGGTCAGGACCCCAGGTTCCACCTTGAAGATGTAAACAAATATTCCCCAAATTTTAGTTCTCTGATGCAACTTACAAAAAGCATTAGAATACTATTCACACTAAGCGGCTCAATCTCTGTAGCAAATTTATTTCACTTTTGTTTAGGGCCTTTACTGTAATCTATTAATTTATTGAGGAAGTTCAGGATTAGAATTACTCTGATCTGAATTTGTTCTATTATTAAGACAAGCCTGGAAAGCTTAAGATCTAATTACTCTCACATGAAAGCCCTTCAGGCTTGAAGCATGAAGAAAGAGCAATCCCATCATATCTAGAGTATAAATTCAATATTAATCAGAAATATGCATGAAGCAAGGGTCAACCAATTCGTCTTTGATTCTTGGATAATATGTCAAGGAACACTTAAACCCAAAAGCTTAAGCTGTTAAGTGAAGACTCATAAATATTTTAATAATAATCTCAAAAGAGGCATCAAATAAAAAAGAGTGATTGCATTGACTGCCCTGCTGGATGAACAGGCAGTGCGAGAAAACAGGGCATTAATTTTAAATGGTCTTCAAACATACCCATGCTTAATCTAAAGGTATCGTATAAGAAGCAAAATACAGAAATAAAGTAACAACTTAAATCTTATGTGGATGTGTATGAGAGGAGCATATTAGAAGATATTGAGAATTACATCCAGAGAAAGTGTGTTATCAGATATGCATGCCGCAACTGATGCCCATGGCAGCAAGTGGATGTCATATTCTTTAGATGCAGTTGCAGCAAAAGACCTAATCCTGCTAGAAGCTGAGGCCATAGTTTGCACCACATAAAATTTCTCTGTTCTCCTCTCAGTTTCAATTCCCCGTACTTCCTCCCTTAAGAAGTCCAATGAGAATGCATCCACTTCACTAGTAGTATTTATACACTTTGACAATCTAAGTAGTGCCTGGCGGTGCCAAACTGTATCATCCGTTGCCGGACAAACAGAGCATGAACAAAGTCTCTTTGGCTCAGTTTCTCCAGAATCCCATACGTACATTTCAATACACAGTACACTCTTGAGAAAGAGTAGTGTCAAAACTCCTTCTTCAAACAGTTGATGAAACATGGAGGAAATGTCATCTGGTGAATATGCTTGCCTTGAGAGCTTACTTCCAGCAGCCTGATCCACATTCCTCAAAGGGAATCGGAATAAAGTTCCGGTAAAAGGACTTTCCATGTCACAACCAAAAGCACGATATGGAAAAAACTGGTCCTTGTAGAAAGAGAGAGCGGATGAACTGGTGAAGTCAATCCGCTTCCCAGGATTTGCTGCAGAAACTCTTGGAAGATATACACCCTGAGGATCAAATAATACAACATACTTGCCACTTACAAAGGAGGGAAGATCTGTCAAATGGTAGACTGAGTTGAAGCCTACCCTGAAAGCACGAAGAGAAGCAAAATAACACAAGTAGTTAGAGAGATGCTAAAATCCGAGCTATTTTAAAGATAAAAGAACTGAAAAAGATGTTGACTGTCAGCAACACTAGCACTAACACTATCATAAACGAGTTTCAAAAAAAAAAATATTATGGCAACGTATAATAATGAGTAGAAAATCACTAAAGTATTCCCAAATGGCACTTCGATATTATAAGAACTTCGGCATAACAATGTTGGGAGTCCAGCCACAGTCTGCACCCACTGAGTTCTTAGATGAATAGCAAATGAACAAATGACACAATATAGTCACGATAATACAAAATGAGAACATGCGAACTACGATATTACCCCACTATCCTAGGAAAAAAATAATTGTAATATTAATACCTATCATCTGCATTTTCCATCAAAGACGAGAGCTGCACAACTCAAAAGCTTGTCAAAATATAATTTGACATCTGTCATAGATTTCATTCTCTAGCAGTGAAGTCTTTGTCATTACAACACAGACTGTTTAAAGCTACACAGTTACAGACAACTACTTATGTAATTATCCTATGAACTAGGGATCAGAGAAGGAAATTACCCAAACCGACCGGTCTTCCACGCCTGTCCATGCTTACTACTCCCTCCAATCCTGGAGATACTAATAAAATCCTCCTCAGTGAAGACTGAATTGTTATAGGCCAAAAGTGCGGGGCCTTGCCACTGTGATAGTGAATCCGATAATAGAGACTGGCAGCCATGGGACCTGCGGTCCAGACACAGGCTCACCCTGGTGGCACCAGCGTCGTCTGCGTTCTGTATCAGCTCCTTCAACACTGTGGTTCCCTCCGGATAATTCAGGAGAACCTCTCGTATACGACGGGTCAGGTCCACAGTCTGGCCAAAGTCTTCCAGAAAGATGGACTCCGGCGCCGGAGACTCCATATAAACCGGCAAATTTAATAAACCCTTCTACTGCAACAATGGAGATTGGGAATTCTGGTGGTCTAGATCATTAAGAAATTGGGTTCCCATTATTGTCCAAGTTACAGAATGAATCAGTCGATGTTATGTTCCTTTCCACCTTCCCCCGTCATTACCTTTCTATACAGTAAGGTCGACGTAGGCAAATTTTTCTTTTTTGGGAGCCCGTGGCGACGTAGCCAAACTCTGGCAAAATAACGCTTTTAGATCTCGAATTGTCAATAATTCAGAGAGCTTTGGTGCTTTGATCGCATTTAAGGAAATCAATTAATAAAATATGTATCGGTTCCCACATAATTTTAAAATTATCATAAGCTAAATTAAAAAACTTAAAATCAAGTTGGATATTCTAGGTTTTACTTTGAATCGTTGTCAATTAAACAATGTCTTTATATTTATTATTTCAACACTTAAATACATTATTTGCTTAACTTGTAGCATTTTGCTGTTTTGGGGTCCTTGTCTGTCTGTAGTACTGGAGGCCTTGTGCGTTATTTTTTTTTAGAAAAATGATATATAGGTTCCATTGAAGCAATTGAATGATAAAAAAATCTCATCAAATGCTATAATTCATTTTAAATCTCATGGGACTTCATGATTTTTTTCTAGATGTAAAAAGACTTAAATGGCCTTGTGAAATAAAAAAACATTAAAGAAGAAATAAGAGTTGACAGGCTTTACTGTGAAATAAGATAACAGTAAGAACATCATTACTGATCATACGATAGCTCCCACGGTGTGTTAGCATGTGAGTTTACTCATCATCATGGCTGGATATTGAGGCAAAATTGTTGTGTATGTCATATTCTCTGACTATCATATAAGAACGTGAAGTCCGTTGCTAGCAAACCCAAGAAAATAGTTAGCTCGTCAGCTTCCTACTATATACGATATGATAGTGTGTGGTTGAAATGAGGTATCAAAAGACCCACGTAAATATGAAGATTGTGTTCGTTCCATGACTTTTTTATCATTTGAGGTGTAGGTTAAATGAGTTTATTTAGGGTTTCAAAAGTTATGTTTAGTTTGTAGGAATTTGTGGTGTGTTTGGGTGAGTGTAGTAACAAAATATGAACAGGGGAAAGGTACCTGTAAAGTGTGAATGATAGATATGAGCTGATATGTGGGGCAATAAGAGTTGTTATTATAGTATGACATAATTGTTAATATTAGTGTATAAGTTGTTAATATTATATGTCTGGTACAGGTTGTCATTATTGATGGTGAGTTCATTTGCAAAGCATATATTCTGTTATGTTCATATGGGAGGACAGTTTGGAGATGATGTAGAAGGTCATACATATATTGGGGGTTAAGTAAGAACAATATCCATAAAAGAAGGCACAACATACGATGAGTTTAAAACATTAGTAGCATCACTGGTTGGAAAAGGAAGTGATAAAATTTTGATTAAATTCACTATTAGATTTGATAAACACACATTTGTTGACATGTTTAATGATGAAGGAATTGAGCATTTAATAATGTTCAATGGAGAAAGTGGCCATGTGTCGTAAACAATGAATGAATGCACAAAACTTCGTATGGATGATGTAATGGAGGAGGAAGATATGTAAGTAATATGGTGTGTTGACTGCAAAATATTGTCCTATATAATTTGCAATATACGTTGTCATATCAGTTGGAGGCAGTTGTCATTACTGACATAGTAAGTTGTTATTTTCTATAAGTTTGCTGAATTGTTTGGAAGTGGGAATGTATGCTCTATGTCTCCACTTGCTTTTGGAAATGAGAATGAAGTGTTGCCATTAATGTCTTGTGCTAACAAAATAATTCCAACAGGTACACCTGAAATGAATTGCACAAAGTGGAAGGATTTGATTGTTGGAGAAGGTCAAACATTTCCAAATGGAGGGGTTCTTCAGAAATAACTATACAAGTACAGCATCGCGCACATGTTTTCATACAAATTTATCAAAAATAATAAACAAAAAATCATTGTCAAGTGCAAGGTCGATGGATGCCCATGGTACATGGGTGCATATTGTATGGGTGAACGTCAAGATGTAAAATTGTTAAGTATAAGAAGCTTCACAAGTCAGCACATGTATAATGCACAAGAAGACCTAGTTGTAACTCACCATGGAAAGGCAAGCTTAACATCATCTCTAATGATTGATGCTTTCACGAGTAATATCATAAGAATTCAAAAGAAATCAGCAAGGACTTATACAGAGATTACGGTGTGCGATTGAACTATAGGTAAGCGTACAGGGGTAGAGAACAAGCATTAAGGGAAATACATGGTACTGCAGAGAATTCGTACAAGATTATTCCTTGGATATGTGAGAGGCTTGTAGAAAATGATCCAAGAAGTGTTGCTAGATGGGAAGGATCAGAGTTCAAAAGATTTGAGAGGGTATTCATTGCATATGGATGCTCAATTGAAGATTTTTTGCAAGAGTGCAGAGCAATACTGTATATAGATGGATGTCATTTTAGTGGTCCATACAGGGGAACAATGCTTACAGCTAATGCATATGATGCAGATAATGAATTATTTTTGTTGGCATATGCTATTGTTAGTGGCGAGACACATAATGAGTGGACTTGGTTTTTCTAAAATGTTAAAGAGATCACAGGATCCTTAGAGATTACAATTGTGTCTGACCGAAACAATGCAATCATCACTGCTATTCAAACTATTTTTTTCTGTACTAGACATGCTTATTGCTACTGGCATGTGAAAGAAAACTATAGTGCTGCTTTCCTCAAAATAGTAAGAGGTAGGGGACGAGCATCAGGGGTCTGAAAGAAGGACGCACTTAACCTGCTTGATGGAATTGCATATGCAAGGCTTGAGGGAGATTTTAATGTTGTAATGAGAAAGCTACATGCCTTTTGTCCATATCTGGCGCAGTGGGTTCAGACCCTAGAGGACGTGCAAAAATGGGCTATGAGCAAGTTCCCATTCAAATTATGGGGCAATATCACCACAAATATCATAAAGTCATTCAATGCATGGATTTTGCAAGAGCGGAGGCACAATGTGTCTGTTCTAATACTTGAGCATCAAGAGAAGTTGTTGAGAAGAAAATTATCAATGGTCAATTGGAAAAATGGTGTTAGGCCAAATATTGAGGCAAAATTGATACAACAAGTTAGGTTTGCCACAAATATGCATGCCCAATATTAGGAAAATGACGTTGTCTAGGTTAAGACTTTAGGGGCCCATTGAGTGATTAAACTTACTGTTGATATGCAAACACGTAAATGCACATGTTTAGGTTGGCAAATGAGTGGATTACCTTGTGTCCATGCATGTGCTGTAATAAAGCTAATGCAAAAAAGTGTGTACACATTTGTGGATGATTGCTACAAGTTATCTTCCCAGGAGAAAATATATGCTAGTGTTATGAGGCCTATTGTTACACATGACTATCCATGTCCTAACGACCCGACGGTGTCTGAACTAATAAAAGAAAGATTCCTTGACCCTCCAATTACTAGAAGGCCTTCGGGAAGGCCAAAAAGAAAAATGATTGAGTCTCAATTTCAGAATAGAAATACTTATCATTGTGGAAGATGCCATGAGGTTAGACACACAGTGAAGACATGCAAGAATCCAAACCCAAGCTAAGGATTGGCGCTTGGTTGCTCTATTTTTGTTTGTAAATACGTAGCACACTAATTTTTTTTCCTTTGCGCATATCTGTAAAAAGTGTCAAAAGTCATTTTTGTAACCTTGATCAATTTCTACCTTGTTGGAAGGTAGGGTGGATCTTAATGAAGGTGTCATGTTTACTGTATGCCTTTTACATTTGCTGCTAACAGGGGATATCATGGCAAATTGCATGTATATAAATCAAAGTGCATAGCATGTTTTCTGATATTTGTTGTCATTTGTTTGTTATACTAGTTGGTGTTGTTATTTGAAACTGTTGGGGTTATTAGATGCAGGCGCTGGGGTTGTTATTGCAACTTCTAGAGTTCTTAGTTGTAGCAAATGGGGTTCTTAATTGCAGCCGCTGGGATTATTAGTTACAGGTGCTGGGTTTGTTATTGCAGGTACTGGGGTTATTAATTCAGGCGTTGGGGTTGTTAGTTGCAGTAGATAGGGTTCTTAGTGTAGGTGATGGGGTTCTTAGTTGTAGGTGATGGGGTTAATAGTTGTTTTATCACCACCTTCCTCACCATTTTCGTCTCTACCTCTATTTGCACCTTCATCACCACGTTCATTACCCTCATCTTCACCGTCACCCCTGTCTTCTTTATCATGTTTGATTCCTTCATCTGCACCTTCTTCTTAGCAATGATATGCTGCTTCATTGACCTCTCCACCTTCAGCTTCCCCTAAGAGCCTATGCTGAAGAGCCAACAGTTATTTCCTCACCATATTCATGATTCTACTGTAACTTGCCTTTATTACCTAAAAAGACAAACAATTTAGCACATTACCTAAATTGTACTAAACCAACAAATAAAAGCAATTAGCTTCGTACGTACCGGGTGAGTAAGATCAACGTCTGGATTAAACGTTGACGCTTTCAACTGGTCCTTACTAGTGTTACCATATAGAACACCTTGCTTTCTTTCCTTATTAAGCCGCTTTCTTGCCTGGACCTCCTCATCATTCCAATAACTAATGGCATCCCCGACCTCAGAGGCTTTTTGTCGGTCTAATGGAAATATTTGCAGACAATAAATCTACATTTCACATGATGCACAAGTTAAGAATATATTTTAATACATGCTAACAGTTAATTGTTCTTAAACACAAAAAATGTTACCCTAAAGACACTTACCATGAGGAAGTATAAGCAGCCTCCTATGTTATTTCTCTCATCGGTATCCCCTTTCCTTGACTCTTCCCGATAATCTTTAACCGAGTCTGCTAATTTATTAAGAACAAAGGTGCATCAACCAAACTCCCTATACGCATCCTTGGTTAAGGCCATTACCTTCAACACCTTCTCACTTACATATATGCATAAGCTAGGGTCTAAGAGGATCCCTACGCTATACATCATAAAGAAGAACTCTAAATCAACATTTTTCTTGTCATCAACCAACTAGCAAAATATTATCGTGTATGACACCTTCCCATTCATCATCTTTATCTCCTTGAATCTTTCCTTATCACACGTTGTTGGCATTAGTTCATACCTATCAATTGGCAATCCCATTATTTCATTCACATTTATTGCATCCATTTCACACGTCTTCCCTCTAATTGAAATTGTCTTCGTCGGCGGGTCAAAAGCACGCATAAACACCCCACATAAGTCTCGTTGAATGTGTGAGCAGTTTATGCGCACTAATTTATCAAACACAATTACTCTCAACCTCTCCATTATTTTAAGCCTCCCCTTTAACACCTTACAGACATCTGTGAACTGCTTCGGTGTACATCATGTGTAAAAGAGCACAACATATTTCTTCCCTTTTGTTGGACCTCTTAATTCCTTTGCCCTGCTTTTGTATTCTAATCCCTCATGCTCTTCCAATTTATTCTAACTTTCTCTGAATGATACACCAGCAGCTTCTAGTGACATTTTCTTTCGCGGGTTGGTATTTTTTTGCTTTTCAATGAAGAGTGTATAACCAGAGAAGTTGTAACTTCTTTGTCCACCTTTACTTTTTCTAATATTGGACATTTTTTATCCTGCAATAACAACCACTTTCATCAATACAATAAATTATTACTCAATATTTTAATCCAAATAATCAGGACAGCAGTGTTGCAAATGCAGAAGCACCAAATGAAAATCAGATAAGCCATTTATTACTATTGATGATGTTTTACAAGAATTGGTAAAATAGCATTGTGAACATATTTTTCATTCTCATATACTCTTATATCAAACGTCTCTATGCATATGGCTCTTATCCTATTATGATCCTCCAATTGAATATCTACCTACTTCAAGAACACTTACCTGGCCCAGCTTTCTATCACGCTGACTTTATATATCCACAATCTTACTTGGGACTTCTTGATCTACAATAAAACTCCTACTTCTATTCCTATATCACAACCCCACGTTGATTTGCTTTGTCTTGCTTACTGGCTCGGAATTGAACTCCAAAAAATGGACTGACTAAGGCCTAACAGGAAAGGTACGTAAAGCGATACTAAAAAATAAGCAGGGGAAATAACCATTGTATTTAGAAGGCCAATGCCTCCCTTCTGTATATTAAAAAACAAAGATAGTAGTCGCACTTAAAGCAAGAACGATATTACCCAGAGCAGGGGCTTTCGTAGGAGGAGGAAAGGTGATGATGATTTGGACAATGGAGCAGGACGGGCGATTGACGGTGGCAGCGACAATAACCCCAGTAAGGCTAGCTGACTGAAGGAATATAACTGATGAATATCGGAGGAGGAAATACGGCACGACAGGCGGGTGCTAGCGACAACAATCACCACAGAAAGGGCGGATCAACAGAGGATGAAAGGCGATGATAACTTCAATGACGAAGCAAGTACTGATGGCAGGAGGTGCAAGTCAGAGCTAAGGACCACAATGCAGAGACCACACATAAATGAGGAGAAGAGAGCATAGACTGACCTGAGAAGAGAAGCAGAGTGATGTTCATAACGTGCTAGGGCTTCGATTTCTCAATTGTGCATAGTGATAGGCGAGCTCTATATTTAGCAAATAATAGGGGCATTTAAGTCTTTTTACTACTAGAAAAAAGTCATGTGAGATTCCATGGGACTCGAAATGAATTATAGTATTTGGTGGGACTTTTTTGTTATTCAATTGCTTCCATGAGACTCATATATTATTTTCCTTTTTTTCCTGTCTTTCTTGGGCGAGCGCTAAAACCGAAACTCACAGGAGAAGGTGGTAATTAATTTTCCTAGTGACGGGTATTATGCTTTATTTAAAAATAAAATAAAACCTCATCTCAGAATTTGCAAAAGAAAAAACCTTCAACACTGGCTAGATAATTATCACAAATTAAAGTTATTATATTGCTCAACTATATATATGGAGGGCCTCAAGATTTGAAAGTCAAATTATGCATATATCACGTCAACGAACCTTTTTGGTACCTAGGCGGGAATTACTTACAACAATCCGACTCATCAAGTCATAAATATAAAAAAAAATTAGTTATTATACTATAAATTTTTTAATTTTTTTAATTATTTTATTAAGAATTAATAAATTTAATAAATAAATCTTATATTCTAAGCAAGAAAAGCAAAAACGCCTCAGCGGAGTCCAGGCTGACCATTGCTCCCTCCAACACATTAGGGTTGGCTTCATTTCTATTGAACCACTGGTCATAGCCGCCTTTATGGGTCACCGGGGACGGATCCTTCTTCACCGACACGATAGAGGATCCTCTGTGATGGATCTTCTTTGGATAATTGGATCCCTATCCAACCATGTAACTCATTCTCGTGGTGTTTGAACCTAATATTTAGTCAGCCTGTGACTTGACAAATGAAGTGAGATCGGAGGGGGAAAGGGTACTGGCACTGAGTGGACGGAGGCGTGATGGGCGACGAGATATTGGGAGTAGACGGAGAGAGAGAATGTGGCAATGGCGACGTATTGAAGGTTATCCCAAGGCATAAACCAGAGGAGACCGCCTGGGGGGTTTTCTTGACGTTGCCGCCTCTTGCTTTCTGAGCACACGAGCATTTGAATTTCTGCCTGTGTCTTGTAATCTGACCACATCCCTTTGCCGTCCACTTTCCCCTCCAGCACCAGCTTGGCAACAGTGATCTGGGCGCCCACGTACTTGTCATCCCAAGAAAAGGAAGATATTTGGCCGCTAGGACTGTTCTGTGACAGGTAATCCAAATACGTCTTAGATCCACTCGCACGATAAAGCCATGCAGCCGCCCACGCCATTTCATCCTGATGCCAAAATTGCCAAACCAATTGCACATGTTCGTTAGTGTTGCGTTTCACGAATCGCTACAGGCAGAAGCGAAAGAATGAATATTTCATTTATCTGGAAAAAAAATTGTTCTGTACATACATAGGTCACGCATATTTTATATACAATAAACAAAACCAAAACAAACCTATAAAATCCTAACTGATTAAGCCCAATGGGCTTATTACATCAAGCCCTAAGTCCATCACTCCCCCTCAAGTTGGATGCTAAAAACTTCAATAGCTCCCAACTTGTTGAGAAATTTATTTTGCAGATCTCGTCTAACTGCCTTAGTCAACATATCAGCTTCTTGTTCACCTGACTTGACATGTCGCAAATCAATAAGTTTTCCTTGCAACTTTTCTCTAACAAAATGACAATCCACCTCAATATACTTAGTCCTCTCATGAAATACAGGATTGTTGGCAATGTGTATAGCTAACTTGCTATCACAGTAGACATTTATTGGACTCAAGACATCTATACTTAACTCATTCATTAATTCTACTGTCCATACAATCTCTAATACAACCATTCCCAATGCACGATATTCAGCTTCAGCAGAAGATCTTGAAATGGTGCTCTGCTTTTTAGTTTTCCACATAATAGGTGAGTTGCCCAACTTCAGCAAGTATCCTGTGACTGATTTTCTTGTAGTTGCACATGAAGCCCAATCTGAATCGCAGTAACAGCTGAGGGAATTATCTCTATCTGTACTTATTAGAATCCTTAGCCCAGGCATTTGTTTCAGATATCTTACTACTGCCTTTGCTATAGCCATATGTACCTTCATTGGCATCTGCATATACTGGCTAAGCACCTGTACAGCAAAACAAATGTCAGGGCGAGTTAATGTTAAATATATTAAACGTCTTACTAATCTCCTATAACTTCCTGGAGCTTTCAACAAATCTGTATCTTTATCATTTCCTTCTTCAAAAGCTCTCAACTTTAATGTTGGAGACATAGGAATGCTTAATGGTTTGCAACCACTCAGCCCTGTATCTGCAAGCAAATCTAACACATATTTCCTTTGAGACAACAATATGCCTTTCTTAGATCTTGCAATTTCAATTCCAAGAAAATATTTCATCAAACCTAAATCCCTTATTTTAAAAATACTATGCAGCTGGTTCTTAACCTCCTTTATTATGTCTTCACAACTCCCAGTAACTAACAAATCATCAACATAAACAAGTATAATGACTATCCCATCCGAAAATTGTTTAAAGAATAATGAGTAATCATTTTTACACTAAACAAAACCCCCTGCAATCAATGATGATGTCAATTTACAATTCCATTGCCTAGAAGCTTGTTTAAGTCCATACAATGATTTCTTTAATTTACAAACCATACTGCCTTGCTTATGCTCAAACCCTTGTGGTATAGTCATGTAAACTTCCTTTTCCAAGTCTCCCTGTAAGAAAGCATTGTGAACATCCATATGATACAAATTCCAGTCATTCATCACAGCTATTTTAAGGATTAATCTTACTGTTATCATTTTCACAACAGGAGAAAAAGTCTCATGATAATTTACTCCTTCCTTCTGACTATATCCTTTAGCTACTAAGCGAGCCTTAAATTTATCTATGTCACCATTTGATTTGTATTTAATTCGAAAGACCCACTTGCAACCTATAGGTTTCTTTCCTTTAGGTAATGAAACTATTTCCCATGTTTGATTATTTTCAAGTGCTTCCATCTCCACTCTCATTGCTTTTACCCATTCATCATTTCTTATTGCTTCTTCATAAGTTTTGGGTTCAGTAACAGAATCCATCTTGCATAAGTAACACAAATGAGAAGGTGAAATATTATGATAAGTCATATATTTCTGGATGGGATATAAACAAGTGCTTTGATTATCTTTCTGCTGATTAGCTGCCACCAAATTAAACACATAATCTTTAGACCAAATGGTGGGTTTCTAACCCTACTTGATCTGACGCTAGGTTGTCCAAGAGAAACATCATTATTTATCAAATTTTCTTCCTACATTCCTTCTTCTCTCCCTGTAGATTCTATACTTCTAAGGTTACCTTGCCCAATCAGTTCATAATCATCAAACAAAAATAATTCTCTTGCTTCTTTACTCACTCCCCCTTGATCCGTGCCTAACCTTTCTTTGAAAGGGAATTTATCCTCCAAAAATGTCACATTCCTACTTACTAACAATGTTTTATTTGTCAAATTATATAGTAAATACCCTTTTTGATTAGCAGGATAACCTAGAAATATACATGGAACAGACCTAGGTTGAAATTTATCCACAGGATTTAGATTAGTTGCATATGCTAAAGATCCAAAAATTCTTAATTCACCTAGGTTAGGTTCTTTTCCATATACCTTTTCAAAAGGAGTTTTATAGTTCAATATCTTTGAGGGAATTCTGTTAACTAAATAAGTTGCCATCTTCACACACTCCCCCCAGAACCGAATTGGTATCCCTGATTGGATCATGAGGCTTCTAACTATTTGTATCAATGTCCTATGTTTCCTTTCTACAATGCCATTATGTTCAGGGGTATAAGGACAAGAGGTCTCATGGATCATTCCTCATTGGTTTAGATAGTTCCTCAAGGTGTGGTTACTAAATTCTGTCCCATTATCACTCCTTACTTTCTTTATGTTAACCCCAAATTGAGTCAATATATATGAGATAAAGTTCTTTATGCAATCAGGAACTGCTGATTTACTTTTAAGCAAAAAAATCCATGTTGATCTAGAAAAGTCATCCACAATAGTCAAGAAATATTGATGTCCCTGGTGAGTGGGTGTCCAATATGGTCCCCATACATCGATATGTACCAATTCAAAATAATACTAACTTTTAATGCAACTTGATGTAAAAGGAAACTTTGTCTGTTTTGATTGGATACATATTTCACATGCTTTATTCATCATTCCACTTGTATCACCTACAATGCTTAAATGTTTTAGCACTGAAACAAGGGCATGCCCAAATCTATCATGTAGCAACCTTATATCAACATGTTTATTGAATTTTCTTTTTATTACAGTATTGACAGAGGCAGGTATGTTACCAAAATCTAGTACATACAAATCTCTTATCATTTTACCAATCATCTTCTTCTTCCCTTTTCCATTATGGAGATCCTGCACCACACAACAGTTAGGAAAGAATACTACTTTACACATTTGTTCTTTAGTTAGCCTAGGTACTGAGATTAAATTAAATTTTAGTTCACATGCATATAACACATTTTTTAAGATTATCTCATCATTTAATTGAATTGTTCCTATATGTGTCACCCTTATTTGTTCTCCATTTGGGATTTTAATGTTACGGATAGGTCCATTATTTATTCTATATTCAGAGAAAAGTCCTAAATCTCCTACCATTTGGGTGGTGGCTCCTGAGTCTAAAATCCATTGTTTGGAAGATTGCATGGAAAAATTAAAATTGATTAAACCTGTACCGGCAAGTGCATGTACTGGTTCATCTATGTCATCTATCATATTGTTCCCTCGTGAGGGACGGCATCACGATTCTGCTAGGTGCGCTGGGGTCATTCTCCAGCATCTCTGAATCAATACTGAGATGATTAGCGGAAGCACTTTGGTTCTGCTTCCCTCTACTCCCTTTGAAATCATACGGGTATCCCACCAGCTGCCAACACACATCCTTTATGTGTCATTTCTTATGGCAATGGGCACACTCTGGTGGGGTTCCTCTTCCTCTTCCTCTTCCTTACCTTGACCTCGCCCTCTAGATGCAGTCATTGCAATTCCTTCTGTTGGACCGTGTTGAGAGGAATTCATAATCCATTTCTGGGCCTCATCTTCTGTAATCATCGCAAAAGCCTGATTGACACTAGGCAGAGGGCTCATTAGCAAGATTTGGCTTCTTGGTTGGGCGAAGCAATCATTTAGTCCCATTAGAAACTGAAGAAGTTTCTGGCGCTGCGTCTTCTCCGCATACACCTTAGAGGTAGCGCATTGACAAGTGGGAATGGGAAACAGCGTGGATTCCTCTTCCCATAATTCCTTCAGCTTGGTATAATAGCTTGAGACAGATAGGGATTCCTGTCTGAATGAAGCAATTTTAGGGTGCAGAGAAAAAATTCGTGAACTCGATACCTTGTCGAAGCATTCTTGGAGATCTTTCCACACCATACTTGCCTCATGATAGAAGATAATGCTATTACCGATTTCCTTGGAGACAGAATTGAGTAGCCAGGCGAGTACGATGGCATTGCATTGTTCCCATAATGCGTCGACTTGGTGTTCTTTTCTACAGGTTCCGTCAATGAACCTAATTTTTTGTTTTCCCTTCAGCGCAATCCGCATGGCACGGCTCCAAATGGCATAATTTTCACTTCTGATGAGCACATGTGGCACAATCGAGGTCCCTTGGGTGTCTGAGGGGTGGAGATACAAAGGATGGCTGAAACCGATTCCAGATTCCATGGCGAGCTGTTTATCTCCCATGGATCTTGCGTCTGCGTCTTGTACCTTTGGTTGATTGGAACGGTGATGCTCTATCGACTTTCGTGAATCGCCCTCAGATGCTTGCTTGATCTGGTGCCGGCAAGATGCATCATTGTCGGTGAACCAAAGAGGATCGGGAGCACTTTACCAAGTCGGTAGGCTTTCTTGACCTTTCTGCCATCTATCTTTGTTTTATGGATATGGGTCTTGGATCTTGGAAGGCTCTGGTACCATGTTGCGTTTCACGAATCACTACAGGCAGAAGCGAAAGAATGAATATTTCATTGATCTGGAAAAAATAAATTGTTCTGTACATACACATGTCACACATATTTTATATACAATAAACAAAACCAAAACAAACCTATAAAATTCTAATTGAATCCTAACTGATTAAGCCCAATGGGCTTATTACATCAAGCCCTAAGTCCATTAGTTAGCTTCTCTGAATATGCAATAATTCAAGATATAGTAGTGTTATTGGGTCCTCAATTTTGATTATCCATTTTTGTACAGGCAAAGATTTTCTGAATAATAACCCGGCTTTATATCTTAGATAATTTTCTTTGGTGCATGCCATGTTTTTATATAAATATAGCTACATTACCTGGTATCCGTTGCTGGCATATACTTTCCTTGCTGCTTGGATGCTGTCCTGATAAAGGCCTGGCTTGTTTCGTGCAAACTCAAACAGCTGCAACACGATCAACATTTTAAATCTAAATCATTCTTAAAGCTAATGGTTGAAAGACTCATTTAAGACATAAACATTCATAAAAAAAAAAAAATTACGTACAGTTGCATGAGTGAGCAGTTGGGATGCATATTTGGCGTTGACTGGTTGGAAAGCTATGAAGGCTGCGGCGGTCTCAGCTGTGAGATCGGAGCCAGGATGGTCGGCGCAATTCGGAAAGCAGAGTGAGGGGTGGTCGTCTCCTCAGGCCTTTTCTCACAAGCATGGTCGGAATCAGCATCACCGACCTCTCCATACAGCACGTCTGGTTGGATGCGTGCCTTCATGAAGTAGTCTGTGCCCCACTTGATGGCAGCTAACGCGTTTGAAAGCTCGTTTTTAGGGGCCTGTTTGTCTCTGAACTCTATGGTACGTGCTCCATGACAGCATAGTTATTGCACAGAGAACACGTTTAATTAATTAATTAATTAGAAATGAATAATGATCATGTAAAAAAAACGAACAAACAAAGTTAAGAAACGTAGAGAATGCCAGATGCTAACTAAATAAATTAGAAGAAGAACGGTCGCCGTTTTGATATGAGAAAAGAAAGGAAGAGGAAAAGTGGGGAAAACAAATTAGAAGAAAATGGCGTACATTGGCATCGTGACCGTCCTTAAGGCCAGAATCTGCTCGCCATTGCAGTCTTTGATTGTGAGGCAACTTTTCCCGATCGTTGACCATCATAATACAACAATGATTTCGTTAGTACTGTTCTATAATCTGCAGAGACAAATTAAACATTACACACACACAGAGCCCAACCAACACTGCTACGAGCTTCCCTCTGCTCAGTAATGCCATGTTTTCTACGATGGCCATTTTTAATTTCTGGCACACAAGAGAAAGCTTTGATCTGCCCCATTTTCTCATCACATAGGCCTATTTATAAGAGATGCACTTATCAACTTATGTTTCAAATACTTATCTCCAGAATCAATTGCATTAATTCATTTTCCTCTGGAATCATGAGCATTAGCTTCGAAATTTCAAATGCTGTATGAATACATCAATTTAATTGTCCTGCACTCAATGGATGTGATTTTGTTTTATCAACTCTATTTGAAATAACATCCTCGCACTTAATTACAATAAATTTCTTGTCAATTTGAGATATTTCTTTCGATATTTCCTAATTAAAATCAATTCGAGCGCACGTATTTAATTTGTTGCATTTACGCAAGTATTATTCTTTGCTGCAAAATTTTCAACTCATTTACATAAGCAGGGGTATTTTGGAGAAAAATATTTAATATGGCAGACAAAAAATATTTGTTGCATTTCTCGCGCTGTTTTATGGCTTCTTCATCGCCTACACCATGCATGGATTTGTTTGAGCTTATGCATTAAATTCCTTTGACCTTGCAATTAAGAACATTAATTTCCTACCTGAAATTAATTTGTAAAATTCATTCTTTAAAGTTTAAATTCATTTCCTTGGGAAGCTTAATTATTGTAGTAGATGATAATCATTAATTACAGGAAATGTCAACTTTCCAAGTCCAATATAAAGTTGACTTTAATTTGTGGAGCATCATTCATCGCACGTGATGTAAAAAGTTAGCAGCTTATTATTCACGAGCTGCAATTAATCATGCTTACTGTATATTTTATGTCGATGCATATTGCCGCTTTGGTGGGCGATATTCATAGACGAGATCACGAGACGGAACAATGTCTCTCAGTCGCTAAGCCTAAATATATTTAGTTGGAGTTTTATTTACAAATTCCTCATAAATTAAATGAAGTTTTTTCTTTATCTTTGTGGTGAGGCTTAAAGCGATGTCTTTGTGAATATGAGACTAGCCTTTATCAATCATACCATCCCTTGTTGGCTCTTTGTATATCTTCCTTTTACTATATAAGTGCCATTAGGAATGTAATTATGTATGAAATCCAAATCGTCAATTCAGATCCTTTTGTGCAGTTTGGATCCAATATCTTAAATTCAATATCTTAAAATGAATTAATGTTATATATTTTTAATCTATCTAAATTAGTCAATTATATTTTATTCCTCTGGTTCTATTTATATAGTAGAAATATATTTCTAATATGTATATCCTGTTTTATTTTTTATTTATTTATGTTGATTTTATTTTTATTAATTATAATGTCTATTAGATAAAGGTAACATTAGAAAGTTATTGAATTTTATGATATAAGTTAATAAAGTTTAAGATTTTTTTTTATTTGTTAGTGTGAAACATATAATAGGACCAGAGAAATATATTAATTATAATTAATTAATTTATTTAAAAAAATTAATTAACTCTTATACTAAGAATAAAAAGTATAATATTTTTTTTATAAATAATTTAGATTGAAAATTATTTGTATCATGTTATACGTGTGTTTTAAAGTAGATTGTGTGTATTATAGGAGTGCATTAATATTTATTGGGTAATGTCATAAGTTATTGAATTTTATGACATAAGTTATCTTAAAAAAATTTATTGAATTATTTGTGTGTACATCCCTAGTAAGAAAAATTATTTGTATCATGTTATATGTGTGTTTTAAAGTGGATTGTGTGCGTTATACGAGTGCATTAATATTTATTGGAATGGGCTAATCGGTTTAATCCATCAAAAAGGTTTATAAAAAAAAATTTATACAACTTTTAAAAAAAAATTTAAATAAAAATTTATAAAGAAATAATTTTAAATAAATTAGTGTTGGAATAGTTATTATTAAAATAATTTTTATAATTAAAAAATTAATAAAAAATGTATGATTTTATTAAAAATATAAAAGAGAAGAGAGGGTGGAGAAAAGTAAAGAGAGATGAGAGAAAAAAAAGAAAAGATAATATAAGAAAAAATAAAAGTAAAATAGTAATGAGATAATTTATAATTTTTTTATTATTTTAAAATATAATTTTAATAATTTATCTAAAATTTTAATTTTAAAAAAATATAGTTTTTTATTTTAAATTTTTTATAAATTAAAGTTTAAATAAAAAAAAATTCTTTTCTACGTGTTGGACTTCATATGGCGATTGATTTTCCCAACCCGTGAGAAAACGGGCTGGCTCAAATCAACCCGTATGAGGTGCCGCGCTGGCAATTTGGAAACGGCGTCGTAGAGGTGCCGCACTGGCAATATGAGAGCCTTGCAGCCTATGATATCCACGTGTACAATGAGGCGCCTTCAAATCAGCCGCGAAGCCGTTGGACAAAATACATTTCAGATAACAAAGACGGATAAGAAGCTCAAAGCTAGAGAGACAGAGAGGGAGGGAGCGGGAGAGAGAGGGCAAGCAAAAGGCTCATTCGAAAATGGCGACTCTGCAATTCACTGACTGGTCCAAGCCAGTGATCTTGTTGAGGTCCTTCACCTCTATCTTCTCCAGTTCTCGTCATGGCCACTGGCGAAACGCTCAAGCTCCTGCTCGATTCATTCCCAAAGCTTCCCTGCAGCAATTATCGCTCAATCGGAGGCGCTTCATTGCTGATACTGCTACAATTTCTCTGTCTCTACCTTCATTAATTGGATATGAACAATTGGCCAGGTCCGAAGAAGCCCTGTCGGAGTGGGAAAGAGTTTACCTCCCCATAGACCCCGGTGTTGTACTTCTTGACATCGCTTTTGTGCCCGATGACTCGAACCATGGTTAGTTTAGTAGTTTCATACTACTTCTCTGGGTCGTCGCTGTTTGGCTTCTGGCTTCTGTGGAAGTACAAGGAAAACTAATAGACTTGTTAGAACATGATGTTCTTTGGTCATTCCTCTTTTAAGGACATATTGAAGAAAAATCTATCAGCTTCTGATTAATTAACTGCTAACTACGGATATAATTTGCAAGTCCGGTTCATTTGCCTAGACACTTCTTGATAGCAATCACCTAAAAAATTATGTAGTGAAAAATCAAATGCATTATCAGAATACAATTTCTTACTTATTTTATTATGACAATGTAATACTCGCTACATTCCTTAGTATAAGAGTTTACTGAGAGTTAGTTGGAGTATTTTTTCCTAAATATAAGTCCTTAATATATTTTATATATAATATTTATCATTTTTCCTCAAACTAATTTACTTATCTTATAAAGTGATATATCATATAATATTATACATGAATACTTCGGGAGATCATGTTAGATTTGTTATAATTAACTTATTTATTTAGTTTTTTAATCTACTCAAATTAACTAGGTTTTATATTAAGGACAGGGAGAGTGTTATTTATGGATTCAAGTTTTTAATTGGACAATTGAGGTTATTCAGGATATTAAAAGTGATTTGAATAATGGCTTTTGTTCTAAGAGTTCGATTAGTCTGTATCTGAGTATCCTAGATAGATTGGGAAACTTGGTATCATAAGGAATTGCATATGATTAGGTTCTAGTTAGTTATTGTTGTTCCTTCTTGTTTTCCATGACCTTGCTTAATGCTGCCTCTTTCTCAATTAACTCAAACAATGATGACCTAAGCTTGACTTCAAGAACAAAGGGCCTTTTGTATTACGCGCATCTTATGGAATATAGATTGCAATAGGATCACTTTAGAGCTTTCAGGGAGAAAATGTTAATTTGATTCAAAGTTCTGAGGAGGATATAACTTTGGGAATGGCAAGGGGGAAATTAACGAGTTAAGGCCTTAGGCTACAATTGGTAGGGTGCTCCAGGTCTGTACAGCAATGAATGGGCTCTTGAGAGTCCTCATAATAAGCTACAGGCTACCATCATCCTCTTAAAAAATTTATTCAAAGTTTGCTATAATAGGCTCTTTAGTTTAATTTTTCTTACTATGACGGTCTTAATACAATGAATTACAGTTTTTTTTAAATTTGACCTGCTTGCTAAACTAAGGCCTTGCTTCTCATGGTAGGATTTCTTCTGGGGACCAGGCAAACCATTTTGGAGACAAAAGATGGTGGTAACACTTGGACTCCCCGTTCAATACCCTCAGCAGAAGATGAGGATTTTAATTATAGATTTAATTCAATCAGCTTCAAAGGGAAGGAAGGATGGATAGTGGGAAAACCAGCAATCCTGTTGTACACTTCTGATGCTGGAGAAAGCTGGGAAAGGATACCACTTAGTTCTCAACTTCCTGGAGATATGGTATGCTTGTTTGAAATTTCTAGTATGATTTCCAATTTTATATATTGAAGTGATGTTTGTGATTCATAAAAAATGACTACGCCATATTGTCATATAACAATGATCACAGACGATAGAAATAAATAAATAAATAAACAGAAAAACATAAAGACAAGCAAATAGTTTAATTATATATACACATATATATTAAAAAAAAAAAAGCGTAAAGTTGGATTTTATTCTGTATAACCATTATAGAACTATATCATATATGTATACTAAATTGAGTAAGTGTTATAATTTTTTTTATTCTTAATTCTTTGTAATTTGTTCTGTTTTAATTTAATTATATGTATACTAAATTGAGTAAGTGTTATAATTTTTTTTATTCTTAATTCTTTGTAATTTGTTCTGTTTTAATTTAATACTTCTCTCCAGTTTTACTTCTCTAGTGTATGGCCTTCATGAAATCTCTATTGTTCATTGCCTTGCAGAAAAGTCTGACATTATCACATTCTCTTTATATGGTTATTCTTGGTAAAGATTGCAATTCTGCTTTCAAATCTGCAGGTATACATAAAGGCAACTGGCGAGAAGAGTGCAGAGATGGTGACTGATGAAGGGGCAATATATATTACATCAAACAGGGGTTATAACTGGAGAGCTGCAGTTCAGGAAACTGTGTCAGCTACTCTTAATAGGTGAATTTTTTATAAACGGCTATTTAATCACTATTCACTGTATTGATGTTATTAGCTTCTTTATTTCCTCTAAGAATGCCCCTTAACCCTATTTAAAATATTGCCTCATTTCTGACGTTATCATTTTTTATCCAACCCTTTTGCTTCCTTTATTTTGTTTTATTTCCTCTTTTCCTCTATCATTTAGTGATGCTATTTAACAAATATGTATTTCTTCAAAATAGTAAATTGCTATCATTTACTCATTTGTATTGAGACATTTATCTATGTTGCCTCTTCAGAACAGTTTCTAGCGGTATTAGTGGTGCGAGCTATTATACTGGAACTTTCAACACTGTCAATCGCTCACCAGATGGAAGATATGTTGCAGTCTCAAGTCGTGGAAACTTCTACTTAACATGGGAACCTGGCCAGGTGAAGTTTTTACTTATTGCTGAAATTTGTTTGGGCTCAATATCATATTGATACTTTTGGTAAGGCTATCTTACAACTATATTTATACTTTTGGTCTACTCTAACCGAGAAAGACAAAAACGCATCATTTTTTGCTTGCATGAAGTCAAAATTCTGTTAAATGGATTGTAAAATAATGGTTTAAGCCTTCGAAAGTTTCTTATAGAATATTAACGCATCTAATTTGTTATTGGACCAAAGAGTTAAGTAAACTATGGCAAGGAGTTTTATAAACCAAAAGAAAACTACTATTTGTAGCTTTCTGTTAATGGCTTATATAGCTCTAGGGTTAATTGAAACTGATCTTAAGATGTTTATGAAGCATGTCTGATAACTGTCTTGTATCATACCCATCACACTAGAATTGTTTCTTTTCTTCTACTTTTTTGACCCCATTGATGCTGTAGATAGGATAGACCTTTGGAAGAAATAAACCAATAGAGAAAATCTGAAGGGACCATCTTTGCATGTGACGTCCTTTCATTTACTTCAGCAATTTGTCCTTCCTATTAGAAATCACTGTGAGTCTGAATATAAAGTTTACATAAAATGTATTAGCTCCACCCTTAGACCTAGGACTCCATGATGTAAAACAACAAGGGGAAGGGGGGAGAGAGAGAAGAGAAAGACGGAGAAAGAAATACTGCAATACTCAATAATTCAATCAATAGGTAAGGTTGAATACAAATGAAAGGTGTACGGCTTATTTATAGAGCTCAAATCCTAATCCTAGTGAAACTTGATAATCCTAAGAGATAAGATACTCTTTATTGTAGCAAATACAAATTTAAATTAAAGATAAATATTGCTTGCTAGCTGGTATTCTATCAATGCCATTTTGCTTGACTGTTTATCTGAATAAATGTTGGCTAACACCTTTCCATAACTTTCAGGCTTTCTGGCAGCCACATAATAGAGCAATTGCGAGAAGAATACAGAACATGGGATGGAGAGCTGATGGTGGTCTTTGGCTTCTGGTTCGTGGAGGGGGCCTTTACCTTAGCAAGGGCACTGGGGTATGGCACACCGATAATGTCATTCTAATGTATCAAAAGTATAATGGGAGTTATTCTGAGTACAGTAAATATTTAAATGTTAATAATGAAGGATTGGTTAATACAACAACAACAACAAGGAGCAGCCTTATCCCATTAAATGGGGTCGGCTATATAGATCATATGATGCCATTGTGCTCTAAAACTAAATCCTTAGATAGGTTATTGACCAGGAGATCCCACTTATTGACCTCGTTGAGCATTCTCTTTAGCCTTCCCCTACTCCTTTTAACCGGAGTCCATACTGTTTGATCCACCTTCCTCACCAATGCATCCCTTGGCCTTTTTTGCACGTGTCCAAACCACCTAAGACAGTTCTCTACCAATTTCTCTTCAATAGGTGCCACTCCAACTCTTTCCCGTATTTGTTCATTACGAATATTATCTTTTCTTATATGCCCACACATCCATCTCAACATCCTCATCTCAGCTACCCTAACTTTATATTCTTGCTGCCCTTTTAAAGTCCAACTAAAGTAAATATGGTAAATAATGTTTAAACAAAAATTAATTATTTTCACGTTTCACCTACTATGTAATGTAAAGCTTTCCCTTTATTAATATCTTTAATTTAATACCATAAAACTGACCTTGTTAACTTTGGTGAGTTGTTCAATTATTGCTTTTACCTTTCTGCCTCTTCTTTTGAAATTTAGTTGCATGCTTCTGAGAAGAGGAAATATTTCATTGTTTTAGATAACCGAAGAATTTGAGGAGGTTCCTGTTCAAAGCCGAGGTTTTGGCATTCTAGATGTGGGGTATCGCTCAGCGGTAATGAATGCCTGCATTCAGAGAATAGCTTTATTGTTTAACCGTTTCTTGCACATCAGTCTCATCATATATTTCTCTCATGAAGCAAAAAGTTCACTTTGTGGCTAATAAAGCTTCAGCTCATGCAAAATTGATTTCCTTGGAGGGTTAGATAAAATATTTACATCTTCTTTTTGAATTATCGTCACTTCTGTGATTAAAATAGTTACCGAGCACCTGTGGAGTTAGGTATCCAAGCAAGTTCATGAATATCGAGAGCTGTTAGGGGTCATGGTAATGTGAGCTGAAGATACCTTAGAGTTGTTAAATTGTATGTCTGCTGCATTTATATTATGGGGATGTATTTCTCTTAACTAGACTTGTTGAGAAGTAAAATGATGCCCACTGATGCAGAGTGATATGGAAAAGCTATTGATTATTTAAATGAATTGCATTAGTAATCGGGATAAGTATGGAATTGTTATTATTTGATCAGGTAACTTTAGGATTAATAATTGTTATTACTAAACGCAATGGAGTGTAGGGATTTTTAATGAAAGTATACTTTAAAGATTTTAGGATTAGTTATTACTGTTTCTTATAAATAACCCCATTCTCATTCCTTTTTCATTGATTAATAATTGTGATACTTCCTCCAGTCTTAAATATAAGAGTTAGATGAGGAGTTTATTTTGGTCCTAATTATAAGACCCCAATCCACTTTATCTCCTAAGATTATAATTTTCCCCCCTAAAGTATCCCTATATGATTACACATATTAAGTGGGTTTCTATTAAGTGCAGTTCAAATGCACATGATTAAAGGGGTATTTTAAGGAAACTAACACATAATCATTACAAATAACTTACTTAATCTGAACAAAATTAATTAAATAGATTTTATATTAAGGATTGGAGGTAGTAATATTTTGATTAATTGTGATTATTCTCGTTTTGCGTTTTATACTGCATGGCCCTCAGTAATGCCAAGTATAGAATAATGCTGAAGCTTCTAGTTATAATTTTATCAATTATGAATGCAGGAGGAGGCTTGGGCAGCAGGAGGAAGTGGTGTTCTGTTGAGAACTACTAACGGTGGCAAGTCATGGATCCGTGACAAAGCAGCTGATAACATTGCTGCAAATTTATACTCAGTGAAGTTAGTCTTACTATTACTAGAGCATATACATTTTTCATATGGGTTTTATTAATTTAAAGCTGGTCACATTGATTAACTTGCGAGAGCATTCCTCTCCCAACTCTATAGTCCTTCTCAAGTGGCTGATATATATTCTCCACTTTCATTCTTGGGAAAATTACTAATAAGTACCACGAAATTAAATATTTTTTAAAAGACCTTAAATTTGTAAGTTCTTTACCTTTTTTGGGGTAAAAAATTGCTCTCAGTGACTTAAAGTAATATATGCAAAGCTTGGCAAAAAGCACAAGTGACAAGTACCTCATAGGATTTCAATGGAAACAATTTCACATTGTAATTTGTAATTCATGTAAGTAATATAATACCACTGAAGTTTTACGTACGTTACCACTGTCATTTCAACAATGTTGTATTATATTATCATGTAAATGTGTAATTATTACAATGAGTTAATGTTACCATTAAATCTTCCAGACTGAACAGTTACTTGTCCTTTTACTTGTATTACTGCCTAGTTTATGTATTATCATCCTGTGTCATTAAGGGCATTTTTCTTTGAACACCCCAAACATTAGATCTTTCGGTCCTTTATGTTTAATCATAGCACTGGATGGAAAGAAATTCAGCACATGAACTTCTATTGTGCAGAAGATATGAGAATGGAAGAAGATAATTTTTTAAAGCTTATAGAACTTTGTATCAACAACATCTTTATTTGAATGTGATGCAGGTTCATTAATGATAAGAAGGGATTTGTATTGGGGAACGATGGGGTCTTGCTTCGCTATCTTGGATAAAGTTCCAATTCAACATGGTAATTATTAATGCTCTGTTTTTGGTTGACTCATGACATTAAACCGTTAGTATTAGGTGTATCATCTAACTCCTGTACATATTTATGATGGTTGCATCTTAAAGATGCCTGCAGAACATCTTTCTATCTTGATGGATTAATTTACATTCTAAAGAGAAAGATAAACCAGAAAGCAAAAATAGGAGGGGTGAATGAAAATAATAGATTGAGAAGAAGAATGGTTAAACCTGGACAAGAACAACTGTGGAAGTAGCATGAAAGCATTTCAGGAACAGTATATGAAAATTATACTCGTGTCTTTTATGCTGATATTTCTAAAACATCTATCTTAGGGGTGTACTAATGTATGGAAGCGTTACCCAGAGGGGATCACGGTTCCTCTTGCTCAAAACAATTATAGCAGAAAGCAAGGACAAGTTGGAAAACCAGTTTAAGTCGATCTGGATAGTTTGATTATCTGAATATAATTTAGAATTTACAGTTTGTCAACTCGTTGCTTGCAAGTTTGTGGCAGAATACTTGTCCACCCTTATCCCCCGTTGCTGTGGAGAGAGTTCTGAACGGAAATCAAGTTGATGCAGGTTCTGCCCAGAAACTTGAAGTAGACAAAAGAAAAACAAACTTCTGCTTTGTAAGGTGTTTGGATAGTTCAATTTCACACTGCAATGGTTACTTTACTATTATTTTGGAATGCAATTCCATGTCACGTGTTGTACTGTAGAGAGAATACATTAGTTGCAAAGTCAATGACTGAGGGAGGATATCCCAAGTCAGCATAAAAACTTGCAGGTGTTATATATGCACACGTTTTTGCTTGAATATTAATTCATATGGTTATTACAAGTCAACAGTGTTTCTCTCTTCCCAACATTCCAATTCCTTTTTTTGATCAACTGAATACTTCCATTAAAAAGAAAAACGTTGCAAATACAAGGAAAAAGTCCTAGTAAATAGAGAACAAAATAAAGAAAGGACAACATAAAGACAACAGAAACAAAACGAAACAAATAAATAAAACAAGCAAATAGACTAGCCGACACCAGTCCTAGATCCTGGAGTGCCCCTCATAACAGCAGAATCTCGTCCTTCCTGGACATCTATAGTCAAAATGGAAGACAAAGAAGGTGACGGTGCTGAAACGCACCCTAACGGGCGCACCTTCTTAACCGCTTAGGCGGCAAGATGATCGGCCGCAGAATTACCCGCGAGGAGTAAAAACCAAGCCACCAAGGAAAACCCAACTTTAGATGCAAGGAGTTTTAAGATATCATGCAAAATAGTGCGACTTTTCCAATCAAAAAGACCAGGTCGTTTCAAATTGATCGCATTCTTTAGTTGCAGGCAGTCAGTTCCAAAGATAGCTTTACCATGCCCCAAATCCAAATCCAAATCCAAATCCGTGGCAAACATTAAAGCTCTCTTTAAAGCAAGAGCTTTTGTCATGAAAGCTGAAACAAATTTTAATTTATCAACAAATCCCCATTTGAACTTGCTCCACTCATCTCTACAAATAATTCCCACTGCCACAACATTCCAATACCCCCACTTTACGCTCCTTTGTCAAAAATTAAATTACAGTTATTTTTAGTTTAGAAGATTAATAATCTAGTGTCTTGAATGGTTGAGTTGCTCTACAAGCCCTTCAGATACTTGGGTTCATCTCTGATGCTCTTTTCTCCTTCTCTCATTTATTATCTCTCTCATTATTTAACTCTAGTTGTGCATTAGAGATTCTAACCTCTTTATAGAAGGTAATCTTAATTCCTAACTCTGCAATATTTCAATGCTACATAACTTTACTAGTCATTTTAGCATTGATTATTTAAATCTTATAAATTAATTATAAGTCAACTTTTTATACTTATAAATCATTTTCTAAAATTTACGAGCTTCAAAATTTATAAAGCCAAAACATTTATAGATTTATTAATTCAACAGGTTGGCTTGTGAATCAAGAAGATTAATTTATAAATTTGAAATGTTGACTTATAAATATAATTGTATTAATCTTTTAATAAAAAGAAAGACTATTTTAAAATTTTAAAAGTAAAGCTATTTAAAGAATATATTATTTAACAGCCACCTTAAGTGAACAAGAAGTCAAATGTAAAAAGAGGTTGTTCAAAAGACATATGTGTCATTTTATAAGGAAAGTTAATTATAACTGAGATATAGAAAATTTGAGTAATATAAAAAAAATTATGAGATTTTTTATAAATAAATCTTTTATTTGGGATTAGTCATAATTTTCCCAATAGAAAGATAATAAAAAGAAATGTTTGGCAATTTGTGTGTGTGTGTGCACTTTTTTTTTTTTTTTAGTAGAGTGGAAGTGGGTTAGGAGTGCATTTTTACATTTTTTTTATTTTTAATATTTTAAATTATTTAAATTTTATTAAAAAAATTAAAAATTGAGATGATAAAAATAAAAATATATTTTTTAAAGAATTTTATCTCATTATAAATTTTTTTAAATAATTTTAACTCTTTTTAAATTATAAAAAAATATATATTAATTTTATACTTGTATTAAATAAATTTTTAACTAATATAATTTTATTTTTACTTATATTTTTTATTCTATAAAAAAAAATCTTCTATCCTAAATTCCTAATTTGCCCAACTTAACCACAATCTGATTTGTTTTTTTTTAAAAAAAAAAAGTTGTCACGACCTCAAAGCCCCTCTCGTCTTTGGCGTGAGTTTGAGGTTGGCGCCGCCGTCCTTGCCGGACCATCTGCGGCTTCTTCTCCGTCTTCCACCTTAGGTGTGTTTGCGCTCTCTCATTCCCATCTTTATTTTTAATTTCTTCTTTACCACCCCAAAACCCTTACCTGGTAACATCATTTCCCCCTCCGCCCATGAAAATGTCTAATTGGGGAATGCTCATTGTTTTTTTCATTTATCCTGCAACTAATTGAAACTTGTGCTTAAATGCAATCCAAACTTTTCTGGGTTTAAGGCTGAGTTTGAATTATCTATTTGACAGTGTTGCTGCAACTCTTTTTAGGAGCTAAATTCCTTTGGGATGCGCAGAGTCATTCTTCCTGTAACCATGGTAAGATGAGCTATTCCCTCTTGCTCTGTCTTTCTTGCTTCGAAGCTTTTCTTGTCTATGTACGGTATTCGTCTTATTACTGTATTGGGCGTTAATTTTCTTCAAGTTTCTGGGCCATCCACCAAAAATCCCTCCCCTCTTCTGGTTCTTCCATTTTATGGTCTTTTGCTCTGCCTTCACCGTTTGTTGTTACTCGTTATCCTTTTGAATGAAACAGAGGAAAAATAAAAACTTCTTTAGAAAGCCTGTTGCCATCAAGAATCAGAAGCAGCAACAGCAGCCGTCTGTGGATCCTATTACGGGAAAGAAGATCCCAAAGAGTTTTGCGTTTTCGAGAGGGAAGTCAACTTCAGATGGACCTGAGAAAGTTGATGCTTCCTTATACTGCTCTCAACCTCAAGGTGGATGTTTCTATATTGTTTTTTTTTTTACTTTCATTGAGTTTCTATTAATATTGTGCCGTATATGTCATATACACAAGATTAATTGAACTATAAGAATAAGTTTATTTTTAATTGTGAAGTACCATCTGTGTGCTTGCAAGTCTAACGTTATGGGCATAATGTGCATACCTATCATTATGGAAGTCATCAAGTCAACTAATAAACTGTGCATTTTTGGAATTTACTATTTCGAAGTGTCTACTTGATTGTAAAATGACTGTCATACCATGAAGGGTTTAAACTATGAACAAAATTCCTCCTTGACTTTTGCGTAGGAATCTAGCCACTATTGGAAGTTAAAGTTGATTCTTGGTTGCTTGAAGTTTGCAAATGTTGATGTTTCTCAGCCAGATTTTTTATTTGCAGCAAAATGTAATTCCTTAACAATCTGCGGACTGCACTCTGCATGTATTTGCATATACAGCACTAGTTGGAATCCTTTATTGTTGACTATACTTTTTTTTCTTCTATCTGTAGGAAAAGAAACGAAATAATCTGAAAGACTTTCTGAATGTTGCTGGACCTATGGGTGTTACACATTTCCTGATATTGTCAAAACCTGCAACTGGCTGGACCTACTCTTTTAAAATAAATGAATACTCATTGGCAGCTGACATTGCTCAGTCTCAGTTGCGTCCTCGATGCCCAAAAGATCTTTTCAAAAATTCAACTCTGGTAAAATATCTTATCCCCAGCTATTCTTTGAAAGCTACTTGCTTTTGTTTTCTATTTCCGGATTTTGTAGTTTGCTAGTAGAATCATAAGAAATCATTATTGACTGTGCTGGTTAATTATTTTGTAGATTGTGCTTTCTGGTTTTGTGAGTGGAGACCTTCCTCTACAGCTTACAACTAACATGTTTCAGAACATATTCCCAGCAATTGATGTTAAAACTGTAAGTTTTAAACCCGGCAGCACACTTATTGAATTAATTGACGTTCAAGTCCCTAATCTTTTATTGTCGCTTAATGTTTTGTTTCAGGTTAATCTCTCCCCTTGCCAGATAATTGTGTTGCTTACTTACAACAAAGAGACGAAGCTCATTGATTTTCGGCATTATTCCATAAGATTACAACCTGTAGGTGTTTCTCGCAGAATAAGAAAATTTGTGCAAAACCATCAAGTCCCTGATTTAAGGAATCTTCATGATGTGAGTTATTTTATCACAAAGTAAGATACTTGCTTTACTATTTTACTTATCTTGCTTTTTTGTTTTTAATCTTTAAATAATGGTTAGGGAGAGAGCTAGTATAGTTTATTCATGGTATTTGTAGTTAGGTTTTCCTGAACTGTTGCACCCGTTATATTGTCTGAATTACTTATCCTAGAACTTGAGATTGGCATCTGAGACAGTTATGCAAATGAATTAACTAAATGGTTTCAGGAAAATGACATTTAGGTCCCAAAATAGTAATTTAATGATATTAGGTCCCAACAAAATTTTGTGAGAAATAATGTACAAATATTGATTCAAATAAGATCCCAACAATAAATGCCTGATTTGCAATCGAGATTCCTGAATTTGTAATATTTTGAAGTTTTATTTTCGATTAATTTTACAGAAAAAGTTTGTGGAGGACCTAACTATCATTCTCCCAATGTTTTTTCAAGGATTTTCTCCAGTGAGATATTTCTTGAATTGTACTCTGGCATAATTTTTTATGGGAATCTTTTACATTCTGAGAAAGAACGGGAATTGGGAAAAGAGAGAAAAAATTGTGTTAACAGCGGAAAATAACTAATCATATTGAATATTCCTCTTTCTTGTTGTTCTAGTTCTAAGGTTTTGTTTATTTGTGCTTTGGAAGGGCTGGCTATGGATCAGAGAATGAATCAGATGATGAAGCAGCAACGGTGACTTTGGCTAGTGATCTTGGTAGACAATCGTGCTTCTACAAAAAGTGCTGTGAAGCTTCAAGAGGTCGGGCCCAGGATGACACTGAAACTAATCAAGGTTGAGAAAGGTCTGCGTTCGGGGTGAAGTCCTCTTCAGTGAATACGGTACAGCATCTTTTACTCTTCCCTTCTGGTACTAGGCATGGTAAATTGTTAATATATTTTCTCAAATCTTAATAATCCAACCAGCATTCTTTCTTTGGACATTTATTATTGATGTTGAAAGAAATCACATCTAGAGAGGTGATGGTACCTGTTACATTGCCATTTTCCTCAGATGGTTGGTTTGCACATAAGACCATACATAATTCCTCCGACAGTTTCCTTTGTCTTCCTTTCTTCATTTCCCTTGACCATGATTTTTTTGAAATCTTCAATTGGATTCTCCTGCCTTGTTAGGGAACGATGGTGGCCATGGGAAAAATGATGACAAGACGCAGGAGAATGCAGATAGTGAAGGTGAAGATGGGAGTGGAGAAGATTCAGAGGATAGTGAAGGTGAAGATGGAGATGGGAATGGAGAAGATTCGAAGGACATTGAGGATGAAGATTCAGAACACATGGAAGATGAGGAGGATTGATTAATACTCGTAACTATAATACTCGTTGCCACCAGAAAATTTATCATCGAGCATTCCGGTGGCTGTAGCTCACATTCTGTGTTTTCATTTTTTTTAAATGGCATTATTATGCCATTGTTCCTTATCTGTGAATAAAAATGATGGTCACTTGATAACATTAATTTCAAATGATTTAAACAAGTGTAGAGTTAGAAATTTATGAAAAAAAATTATATTATATTGAAAGAATTATTGCTATTTTAGATTTAATGTGTTCTAAATGTGAAAAATAAAAGTAAAACCAGATTTATATATGTCAAGTGTATGGGGAACGAGTTACCAATTTTTTCTTTTTAATTTTTTGGAATTGTTGGAATCTTATCTGTATGGAGATAAGCCTCCCCCGCTCAGAAACAACTGGACCGGCCGGCCATTATTGTAATGGGAAAGTGTGACCCGCCGAACAGGTTTCTAATCTTCCTATGTGCGTTTCCAACGTGGACAAACTTATAATTAAGACAATAATCAAGGACAAATAATTAACTCAGTTTAATTATTAACTGAGAAAAAAATTAAAGAATATAATTTTCATTTCAAATAAGTAAAATGGCTTATGGCTAAGCGTTTGCATGATTTATGTATTTTATTTTTTCTCCAAAGGAAGGAATGGGGAAGGAGCTACCCGGAGATTGGGGAAGAAACAGTGATCGGACTTGAGGAAGGGGACAGAACACAAAGGAAATTCCTCCATTCCGTTCTTTCTCGCTAATCGAATTACTCTTTTCAATTTATCGCTCAAATTACGAGCATATTTCATATGGGACTTGTTTGATGATTCGGCAAATTCAAATGGAAAGCCACAGGTGGAAAGAGTACAATGGAAATAACCATCAGGTTTTGTCTGAATATGATGATGTCGTCTTAGATCGACGCGTATCCAATAGAAAGCATAGCTCGCCCCTTGCACCCAGTGCATTTCCTCCTAGCCTAGGCTTCATCCAACATCCTGTCTCCAAAATGGACACTCTCGCTGGAATCGCAATCAAATACGGCGTTGAGGTATTTCTTCGATCATTTTTGCCCCTTTTTTAATTCTATAATCTGATTCGATACTGAGTAATGTCAATCAGACCACGTGCAGTTTTGTCGTTGCTGAGGGTAGAACATCTTTCTATTGTGGTGCAAAATGTTTTGGGTCGAATCATGAAAATCTAAAGCAATAGAAGTTGGCTGGAAAAAACAATCGATGCTACAATTTCCGTGATATGAAAATCGTTTTTGACACGTTACTAAGTAGTTTAAACACTTTGCATTACTCACTTTATAATTGATGCACTACTCACCCGTCCAGAAAAGAGAAAAATTGTGCCAAATTCCAAAGTTGCCTTCACTTTATAATTTGAATCTCATGATGAAGTCATTCTTTCTTGTATGATAAATTTTAGGTATCAGACATCAAAAGAATGAATGGCCTCGTTACAGACCTTCAGATGTTTGCTCTTAAAACTCTTCACATCCCACTACGGGGAAAACATCCGCCATCAGATGATTCCCCTACTACAGGGTATGTATGTCTGCTGAATTGAGGAACGGTAAACTTTAGTCTTTTGATTATTTTGTTTCCCTAGAGGGGGAATTGAGTAACTCTTCTGATACAATTAAACTTGAAATTGGACAAGGCATAGGTATTCTTAATCCCTTTAACATAGGTCATTCGTGCATATGTTGATGCGCATACATATTTGCAATCAACATATAAGATCCTGACAGATTGCTTGTAATAGAACTTCTTCCAAACTATTACACAATTACCGTTTCAAATTATTCCTTTATTCCAAATCCCTTGTACTGAGATATTGCTCGTATTACTTACTATCCATAATTCTGATCCCTGGGCTAGTAGACCAATATAACAGTTTAATTCTTCCGCTGTAGTACGTGACTGGAATTTGCTGTTCTAGATATCTGCTAACCTTGATGATGAAGTTCCATTGATTTCTTTCGCAAATAAGGCTTAATAATATATAAAGAAAGCAAACGTTGAAGGTAAGAATTTGAACTCGGAGGAAAATAAAAAAAAAATAAGAATTTGAATATTTTGCTGAATTAGGTGACAGATCGTAAGCTGTGAAAACATTAAAAAACGACACTTGAATCTGGGGGTATTCATGCTAGTGAAATGAAGTTTCCCTCTTGCATGAAAACTCGAGGATGATGTATCATTATCCCTATTAGTTGCAGTACACAGTTTCTTAATGGCATTTCTATTGGGTATGAGTCATGTTCCATTTAGCATATATATACTGATGACCAAAATGCTTCCCTGCTCTGCAGACACAGGACACCAGATGAACTGTTTGATTTGCAATATTCTTTGACAACGAAGTCTCCCCAGCGGAAGGCCTCCCCTGCTGGAAACTCTTTGCAAGGTTTCTATAGAATTAAACCGACGGATAAGAAAACCATATCCGATGACTTTCAGGTGGCAGTGAGCAGAAAAGGGGCTAATTTCTCCGTTGACTCAGCTTCGCCTCACGAAAACCAACCTGAGAGTCATCACCGAAAATCTAAAAGTCTAGTTGATATCATTTTGAGTGAGATTGAGGAACAGCCTGATATTGTGCCTGCCACACCGGAGACGCTCTTGGGGGAGGATAATAGCAGTAGCCCTGGGTTCACATCAAGAACAGGAAAAGGCTTGGCTCTCAGACAGAAATCAGCAAGCCGAGCTTCATTGCTCACAGACTCTGAAGCTAGTGGCTCAAATCCAATTGGTTTTGAGAATATATTCCGAGCTGAAGGTCCCCTTGGTTTCAAGAAATCATCGAGCACATCATGTTTACATGACGAGGTTAGCCTCACATCTATCTGGCCAACCTCAAAATGGAGATTGAGATCAGTTGATGGCTTGCCCAAACCCACGACGGGTCGAAGAAATAAAGTTGCATTTGATAAACATATATAGTAGCTTACACAGCAATTTTGATCCTTTTATCAGGCTCTCCAATCATAAGCAACAATTTACATTGGAGGTAAATTAGATTTCTCTTTCTTCCTTTACAATAATCAATTATCAAATATCAATCTTTAAACAGGCTCACTATTTTTTCATCTACAGTCTCGTTGCTCCTTCGCATTTAAACCTCGAACATAAAGATCAAACTACCAAATTCTCACCATGGAGGCAAACTTTGCCAGATAGCCTTCTGCTCCTTAGCCACGTTAAGAGAATAGAAACGAAAGGAATGGCTTCTCTAACTGTAGCATTCTTACATTCATGTATGGCGCACAATCCTGGTGAGCTAGCTTGGGTTCGCACAGTTTATGGCAGAATACTAGTTTAATAGGCCTCCAGTTCAAGTGGCTGATTTATTTCCAATTGGAAGCAAAAGAGATGAAAATAAAAGGTCATTTACAAGTTGTGTCAACGCGAATCATACTTGTCAACTTCGCCACGTTCCATCTTGCAATTTTTTTTTATCATCTTCACAGAAATATACATAATTGAAAAGCGAGTACGAACATAGTAAAAGTAAACATTTAATTTGTCACAGATCAATCATTTCTAGTTGACGTTTTGAATGTAAACGTAATATCATCAATCTAGAACATGCATCAGCATCATATTCAATGTTAATGTCGTAGATATTACAATACAATTTAAAATTATTGAATTCGTAGTAGCGTTAGATTTAAGGACGCTCCCCAATAGCAGAACGTTCTACTATAACTATAAAATCATTTTCTCCTATTTAATCTTTATATATATGTATGTGTATATATATATATATATATATTTACCGTAACATGGTTCTAAAGAACTAGACTATCCAAACAAGGGTCTAAGCAATTTCAGTTGATAAAATTTTAAAATGGAATGGACATATTTTGTAGTATAAATTAGACTACAAACTAGGTCTATATTTAGGACCATTACTTTCCTCTATCTCCATCACGGGCAGACCATTTCATTTACAACTGCTAATCTCATGCCTCTTTATCTTTCAATTATTAATAAGAGAATCAGCATAATTATAACCTCCTCCAAACTCAACATGTGAGTGAGAAAAGAAAATATTGACAAAGCATGAAAATTAAGTATATGAAATCTATGCGTACTACGATAAATCAGTTGCTTGCTACTATTGTAGCAAGTCAGCAGCATATTAGCACACCAGCTAGACAGACAGGGCCGTGAACCAAGGATGATTTAAGCAGCTAATAACAGCTTTCCTATTTGTACTTTTTTATAAGAACACTAACTGCATGAAGAGACGCATGTATTACAGAATACAAAGAAATAATAACTTAGATTTGTATTGTACAGCAAAGTAAACCATTCACAAAATATGTTTACCAAATTTCTTAAGCATCAATCGGAACTATCTTTACAATGAAAGATGCCCTGGCATATAACTTGGAGTCAGTAAACTACATAATTAAGGTGACATCTGGGCTAGATTCCGTGTCAGATATTTACCTCAATGGTCTGCAGGGTTTGTATGTGATGAACTTTGACCTTATTCCTAGGGTAGGTGATCACATTTAAAACCTGAGGAACGACCATCTGTGTGTTTGTTTTGCCAAAACCTGAAGCAATCAACTTATTCAGAGACCAGATTCCTCCTCAGCAATATGAAAAGATTAACGGACAATAAATCTTTTTCATATGAGCTCATTCCCATAAACTATCACATGCCATCAACAATGAAATGTTTCAAAACCATGCACCAATCCAATGGCAAGGATGCCTATTCTATCCACAAGCAATTCTTTGCAGAAAGGCAAAAGATAAGTTAGAGGCACATAATTCATGCAACACATGCTGGAAATGAAATTCTAAAATTAACAACGCACACATATTCCATGAATAATAAATAGTCATAAACTGGCATTCACATGATTGATGTAAATTTGGTCAATATACTATAAAAAAGCTTGTTGGTTGATTTGTATGAAAATTTGGCCCCCTTCAAACTCACAGGTCAGAGTCTATAATTTACTTTACTGCTCCAGATTCGTAAGAGATTGACAGGTTAGATTTTTGCACCTATTTGGGTCATTTTAAGGCTGAGTGAGGCATAGATCCCAACACTTGAATGCACCAATTTTTAAGCATTTTCCTGTAATGTAAAGCTAAGGCATGAAAAATGCAAAAATAAAATAGAAGTGACGATGAGTATTAAAGACAATGCGGATTGATTACTTTTGTCATTTATTTGTTTATCTCGAAAGTTTGCGTTATTCGGTTATTTTGATTTTTGGCTGTTTTACAAAATTATGCCAACCAAGACCTAGTATCGGAACTTCAAAGGCCACTAAATTTAGAGAAAAAAACCACAGCCACTGGAATATGAAAAAAAATCTTTGATAGAAAAAGACATTGTGCCGGAAACCAAGATAATATGAAATGCTTAAGTCCCACGTTGAGCAACATAAGATGTTATACGGGACATTTATGTTAGTTGAAACTTAATAGCTAGCTCTTGGATGATGGTTCCCAAACCATTTGGGTGCCCATCAATTAGTATCAAAGGAGGTGATCAGTAATACAGAGAATTTTGACTAGTGGAGAATTCTGACCAATGAGTAAGTTGATTGAAGGGTCTACCGGTAAAGTGTAATAAAGTCTAGCTGCCAAGATGAATGCTCTCCAAGGGAGGAAGGTACAATTGATGGGGACTAAGATATAAGATGTCATAGCCACACATTGAGGACGCAATGTAATGCTCTATGTTGATAGCTAACTTTTGGGAGAGGTTTCCATCCTACTTGGGTACCCCTCACATCAAAACAAAACCTTTTCTTGAAAAGAATTATAAACAAGGACCTCTATATAAAATAACCAGAAAGTTCATAATAGAATAGACACTAATATTTAACAATTCATCATGAGGTAAGCCCTTATTCTCTCATTTTCATTTGTCAGCATGCATTGAAAATTTTAAAAATCTTGCTAGTAATGTTAACTTCCCAACAAAAATAAATAAATAAAAGCCAGTTCATCATAACCCAAACTTGCGACATAGTTCTCTCTCAAGTAAACAATAAAGCCAAGAATAAAGATCAAATATTACTATAAACATGGAAACGACAGAGGCTCAAATAAATCTGCTAAACATTATAAACAATAGTAATAATAGTATTATGAATATCTTCATACTATAGTATAAAGGTTCAGCTTGGTAGTGTTGCACACTGCAAAAGCAGCTTTCAAAGTTTGTAAATAGAAAAGACTGACAGATAAAAATGTCTCTATTTCATTGTTTGCAATGATTGGCTTTTTGTTCTATGATAAATCAGAATTTAATCAAGTTAGATGAAAATGAGTGCTTTACAACTAATTTCTATATCTAAATATTATGTAATAATTACAAGTACAATTTACAAGAGATGGGAATCAGATAAACTAACCAAATCAGAAATATGTGCCTATAACTTGGAAGCAAATGTTCCCGGGATACATTGTCAGGAAAAATTACAATATACACAGTCCTGCCAAAAGCCTCCACAATTCTTCAAAATTTTCTGAGTGGTAGTTGTAGGTGCTACACAGAAATGTCTAACAGAGGCACAGAAAGTAACCTTGTTTATTAACTGGCCACATCACTGAAAGATGATAAGTAGTCATAAGTCAATACAGAGAAGTGAACAATATTTGTCTTTCAAGTAAAACTTAACACATGCTGACAAACCAAAATCTTTTGTTTCAAAAGAAAATTTCATCTCATACAACAGGTAGAAATGGTTCCAGTATCTATTTTATACACTGGTAAGAAATTGCGTCCACACAAGTTAGAACTGAGGAGATCTCCCTGAAGAAGCATAGTCAAAAGTGCAGAAAAAGTGTGACTAAGGTGCTGAGGCGAAGCAAAATTGTAAAAGAAAAGGAATTAGTAAATAAAATCATTTCAGTTTAAAACTAAAAGATTGTTATTTTTTATACAAGGAGAAAACAAAAAAAAATATTTATAACATAATATATGAAGAAGACGATAGGATCATCTGATCATGGAGCTTGCTTTGATAGGGTATTAGATAGGGGGGAAAAGTAATGGCAGGGGGGTTCAGTGTTAAAAATTAAAACTTCAAGGAGGTTAAATTTAAATTTTAAAATGCCAAGAGTTATATGCAACAAACCTAAAGTTCAGGGTGTTTTGTATATTTTACACTTAAATTATTCCCAAAAACCTTAGGTCAATCATACAAGTCAAAATCTCATTTTAAGTTTTGTAAATTATCTCGTCACTGGGTTATTGAAAGTAAAAGGAAAAAAAAAACAAAGGAAAAAAGAGCATGCCATTGCGAACCGGTGTGTTTCAACCAAACAGTAGACCCATCATTATGCCAGAAAGCAAACCTCCAAAACATGACAAAACTTACTTTAGAACTAATGAACTTTAGAACTACCGAAATATCCAATTTAGCATCAAGTGGGTCTCCAACAACTAAGAGTGGGCATGTCTGGCCTACAGGGCAACATCTGAGGAACATTGTGTCCTGAACGAAATAAAAAAAAGATCTTGATTCACGTCTCATAAAGAAGGAAGATCAAAAGAGCATCACAGAAAAGGATTTAAAAAATAGATTGATCAATGGACAAAAATCACCTGATATTGGAGGAGGAGCAGGTAAGTTGCTTGGGGTAGAACACTGAAAACCCATGTTGTTTGGTGGCCTTTCAATTGGAGGTCGAAAATACCCTGCCATTGTCAAGAGAGAGAAAGTCTTAAATACATCCTGGTTGATCTAATGACAATACTACACAATTGAATAACAACAGAAAAGACAAATTGCATAATAAAAACCAAGGACATGGTGGAGAACCAAGAACCTTCATGAGAAGCAACAGCATGAGAACTATATTTTCTGTGATACAGTCTAGAACAAAAAAAAAAGCAAAAAGACAAAAAGACAAAACTCGAATAAACCTTACAGATTGTAAGCTACGAATATTCACATACCTTCCTGGCCAAAGGGTGGACCTGGACATGGAGGGTTTCTCCCTCTCCATGCCCCAAGTTGGTTAGTTGCTTTAAAATCACTTGATGGCATCCTCCACTGTTCATCAGCAGGAAATTGCCTCCGGCTATCAGGAAGGGATGACATAGAGTAGGGAGGATGGAATGAATGAGGAAGTTGTTGTTGAACTGTGGGCTTTGGATATGAGAACTGATTCGATGGATTTTGAGGTGGAGCAGAAGGCACATGTCTCTGAGCAAATTGGGGGTTACCCTGCTGAAATTGCTGATTAAGTTGAGGAACTTGACCATTTAGGTACATATCATTCTGCCCATACTCTAGTTGCCTAAAGCCATTAGGCTCCTGCGAACTGCAGCCTGCTGTTGGAGCAGGCTGTGGGAATATTTCACCCTTCACAACTGCGTTATTGTGACCTCCAGGAAAAGAATTTCCAGCCATTTGAACTATTTGATTACCCTGTATAAAAAATTGCACCAGCCAACATCACTACCACAAAGACGTTAATCAAACAAGTGAGATCTAAACTTCAGAAGACTTACACTTGTGTTGCCACTATTATAGTCATGAGATACGCTCTGCTGAAAACCCAATGGCGGGGATGACTGGTGTGATGGTTGAGGTGGCATTATAGGTTGTGCAAGCATTGAAAGCCAACCTGCTCCAGATGATTGAGGAACCAGTGATGGTGGAGGACCTACAGGTGGCAAGGGAGGAGGTGCAGGTTGCAACACTGGTGGTGGAGGAGGTGGAGGTGGAGGGGATGGAGATAATGGTGGTGGTGCTGGTGGTGGTGGAGGTGAAGAAGGCAGAGGAGGGAGAGGAGGGGGCGAATCAAGTGGCAATGGTGGAGAACCATCAGGAACAGGTATATCTGCAGAAATGTTTGAAGTGGAATCTAATTTCCTATCTGAACCCTCAAGTTGAAAATCCATCCCTGATGAATTATTTAATATTACAGGCCTTTCATCCTTTGGATGACCTGAAACATCTTCCATTTCAAGCTCCCCATCCACATCCTCCAAGACACAATGGCGCTTATCATTAGGGGTAGCAGTAGAAGTTTCTGATTCTCCAATGGTAAGAGTGGGATCTGCTGGAGATACATCATGTAGATCTTTAAATAAACCATTAGGAAGATCATCCTCCTCCTCTTCCTCAAACATATGAGACGATAACAAACCAGGCAGCTGAAAGGTAGCATTGCTGATAATAAAAATGCAGAAATATGGTAAAATCAGAAATAGGAATTATTTAGTAAAAATGAATATAAAAGAAAACAACAATCAACAAATAAAATTTTTCTTCTTAAATATATAATATGAATAATAAAAGCTTATGTTGTTGATTACAAGTCCAAACAAGTAAAACAGGCAAATGCAAATTAGCACCTCAAACCATTTCATAGCTAACTTGCAACAACAAATCAATACCAAACTTTCTTATAAGTATTGGACGCACATTTGCTCTTTTAATAAATATGCCTTATTTTCCTCAAACCCACCCCCATCTCACTATCTTATGTAATTTTCAAAGATGATTCACCAAGATTCACAAAACAAAAAGTGACTACCATACCTTCCATACTCATCCACAAGCATGCCTTCCATTTCTCTAATCGGATCATCCACGGCTCGCTCTGCCCGAGATGGACGTCTGAAAGAAAAGCCAACAACCATTTCATCATTAGACACTCCAATGTCATCCATGCAACCTCGAAGGACAGACTCTGGCAAGATTTTCCTCTCAAGCCACAGCCTTAAAACCTGCAATCAAATAAAATAAAACAAATAAATGTCCCATAGGCATAACATCAATAAAAAGTAAAATGGCACAATCTGCTCCATCAAACAAAAAAGTTTTCAACTTTATAAAAAGAAGACTGCGATCAGGTACTTGAAATATCCTACAAGAAGAAGAGCCAACCTTGAGACACTGACGACGATTTTCACGGGCACTAGCTCCAGGGGGAGCAGCAGCACCAAGTAGGCGAGGCAGAGCAGCTTGAACTGTAGGGATGTAGGAAGATCCTGCAATGCCTGAAATTTTCTCTACAATTAGAATTAATAATTCCATTAAGAGAACACTACCTAAAACACATGCTTTCAGGTTTGGGCAATGCAGGGTAGAAGTAGAAAACAGGCATATGCACATCCACCTTTTTGATTGTGAGAGCACTGAGTGATAGAGTCAACGAGAAAGAACAAATCCACTTTACGATGAAAACTAGTTTCACTTTCCAGCTTACGGATAAGAAGTTCAACAACCTGTACATAAGGACTTCGCATAAGTTCACTATAAGCATGGTAAAAACAAGAGTACCATAAATACCAAGTAAGTTTTGCTGATCCACAATGTTCCTACTCCAGAATATTCTATATGAAAGTCTAAAATCTTTAAATTTCCACGCAGGCAAAATATATAAACAAAATGCATATGATCAAACCAATATTAGTTTAAATTAAACTACAATACAACCCACACCATGTTTGCAACACAAAATTATTCCAAACCCCTTTATCACTTAAGGATGAGCTTTTTTCCATAGGTTGTGCTTCCCTTTGACGTTGCAAGGAGGTTGGTTCGGATGACACTAACCAATTCCTTAGGCACACTTCCAAGACTAATTGTCAGATATTCTCAAAACAATATGTTGCTAGTTGCCACGTGATACAAGGAATTTGATAATTATGTTTTTTTCTTCTATTTTTTATCTTTATTCCACCAAATTAGGATCTACTTGTTAGGCTGTAAGATTATTGCAATGTTCTCTCCTATGTTTCAGGGGTTATAGCAACCCCTTATTTCCTTGTGCATATATATTTCACACCTACTGATGCATAAAGCAAGTGAAGTGTAAAGTGACTGTAGCTGGCCATTATCCTGAAAATTATACGGATCACATGGAAGACAAAATTATGAACGCTTTGACAAAGATATAGGTAAAGAGAAAACAGACAAAGCTTCATTAATTAATTCCTTGATTTAAGAAAAAGCATAATTGATAATAGAAAGGAGTATACCTCATTCGCAATGCCATACTTGGCACAGTCAATGGCAAGACGTGTAGCACGTCCAATACTTTCCTTAGTCCTTGATAAAGTCTCTATCATCCCTTCAAAGGCATCACGAGCAACAGCAGCTTCAGTACCACCACTAAGTGAGCCACCTAGCCCCCTTTGGACTGAACCAACTATTCTTTCCTCAGCTTCTTCAGCTTCAGTTTGATTCAGAGAAGCAGAGTGATGTGCTGATGGAGAAGCTAATGTCAAGTGCTCATATACTCCCTGTACATCCACCTGTGGAAAATTGCTTGAGACAGAAAGAAATGGCTGAACAGATGGGCTGGGAGTCTCTCCCTGAACATATTGAATTCCAAGAGGAATCAATTGAGAATGAGATTGCCTCCTCTTTGCCTGGGCAGCTGCAATAAGGTGTTTCATAGTTTTTGCAGCTTCAGGAGTCCTTGAACCACTGTACTGACTATTTTTCTCATCCATGCCCCCTTCTAATCTGTAATAAGCCATAATTAATTTAAACAAAGTAGGAGGAAAGAAACATAACTAAATAATTTTGAACAAATCAGAATCAAAAGCATAAGTACCTATCAACGTGAAATCCATCATGCTCCTTCAAGTTTTCCGTTGCAGCGGGAACTTCACCAGCTCTCAAGCTAGGAGTAGTTTTAGATGCTTCCATCGAAGATAAAGGCTTCTTTTTATGAGTTGTCAATTGATTCTGAGAAGAGTTGGTACTATTCAAACCCTTTGAAGACCCAAGATCAGCCTTCTTTTGAGCAACGTTAGTGGAAACTTTCAGCACAGATTTGGAAGATTTGTTCCGCTCAGCATTAGAATTTGAAGGAGGAACCAAATGAGGCGATTTCATGGGAGATGAGGACCTTACTTTTTTAGCCACTTTGGTCGGATGCTGCTTTAAATCTGAATGTTCAGGGCTTCGAGGGATCTGGACAGGAATTCCTTCTTCAGTCTTCTCCTTTCTAACCTGCCAAGACAACAATGAGTCATTTTCTACTTGGGAAGATGATTCTTTCAATCGGCTATCCTCAAGTCCACTAGAACTTCTGTTAGCCAGCTGAGCATCATCAGAATTCCCAGAATGTGCATTGTTTCCCTTTGACTCTCTAAGAAACACAGGTGATTTAATATTTTTAGCAGCTCCTCCATGGACCGGAGTCTTAGGTTCTTCTTCATCATCATCATCATATAGGCGAACAGCTCTACGTTTCCTCTGTACTGGCTTTTCTGTAACATTATTTCCATCACTTTCCAATCTAACAGAACTCCTGTCCGTTTTTCCATCTGAAGCAGGGCTAGTAGAATCAGACTTGACCTGTCGGACTTGGCTACGATGTTTTGTTCCTGGCTGCACTTCATGGATAGTATCATTAGAACCAACAACACCAGTTTGAACACTTGAAGACAAACTCTTTTCTGTTTTCAAACGTGAAATTGACCTCCTCAACTCCCATTTTTTAAATTCTTTGTCTTCAATAACAGTAGGTGAAGCACTCATTCGCTTTTCAGGAGGAGAACCTAAAGTTGACTCATACTTAGAATCTAAATGCCTCAATTTCTTGGTAGTGTGTAAAGTTTTGTTTGTCCCCACATTATGCTTTGCACGAGCAGGTTGGGTCTTCTTTGGCTTATAAGAAATTCCACCATCAGCCTCCCCCAAATCAACCATCTCTTGTAACTCGTTCTTCATCTTAAGACTTGTTTTAACTTTTTGTAGGTTCTTATCTTTTTTTCCACCATTAATGTCAGAGCCTGATTTAAGAGCATCTGATTTCACACAAAATACATTCTTCCCCTTATTTCCACCTCTTGATGACTCCCCGGACCTGGAAAGACTGGCAAAACCTTCAGATTTTTCAGCCTTCAAAGGGGTTACGGCATCAGATGATCCACATTTATTTCTACAATCTGCACCATCACTTCTCTTTGTCACAGTAACATGTGTTTTTGATTTGTTCCCATTTGTCAATGCCTTCTGTCCATTGTCCTCTTGCTTGATGTCATTAACTTTGCTTACATCCTTAGAATCAAAAGTTTCCCCCTTCAGGCATGATAAATCATTTAGACTAGATGCGCTAGAATCCTTCTTTAGCTCAGCAACATTAGATGGCTTACTTTTGATCACATTTGGCAAAACAGGAGATGAATTGTCATTTGAATAGCCAGAGGGCCTTTCATCTTGATCACTACCTTCTCCACATCTCTGGGTGCAGCGCTCTAACATAGAGACAGCATTATCCACACAATCATTAGCCTTTTCTTCATTTGACAACACATTATCAGTAGCATCCTTTAAGTCACCTGTAATCCCATCAACAGAAGGAACCTCTGAGCCAACGAGTGAATCATCAGTGTCATCTCGCAAACTACTGGATTTTTGTTTATGTAACTCATCAAATGCCACACAGATTTCCTTCACAGCTTGGGCAAAGTACTTTGCCTTGCCTTGACAACGAGCAGACAACTTATTTTTTGCCTCAGTGGTGAATGCCTGAATATCCGTTGGGGCAACAAAAGCACTGAAGGAAGATGACCAAAATGGATGCAATGTAAGAAGATAAAGGAAAGACAATCAATCTAACGAACAGGAGCACACAAGAAGGGTATATAGAGTAAAGCATCAAAGTCATCACAAAATCAGATAACAAATGTATTTGAATAAAGCAACAGATCTCTTTTTATCAACTTATGTTTCATCAGTAGATAGGAGATTATTTTCAACAACCTAATAGAAATACATCAGTTGCAGTTATTCCTGCTTAGCTTTGATTGAATTACAGTTTTCAACAGATTCAAATCATTCCAATGTCCTCTTGAACTTGACTTACCCAAGTGCCCCAAAATAAACTCTCTTCTACAGCAAGTTCTAGTCTAGGATAAGCTATATATTTCTAAGATCTTCAGAAAAATATTTGAATTATGTGAATCAATAGTAAGTATAGGCGTCACCCCATAAATGCATGATGCATATAACATGAAATCATTGCTGATATATGTCATTAGTACGAATGTCAACGAAGAGGATAGTTTCCACTGTCACTATAAAATCCTATTTGCAACCAGCAGAAAGATGTAATCTCAGAACATTTAATTAACACCGCAACTCTCCCAGATTACTTGGCCTCCATCAACCATGTCCCTAGTATGAATCAAATGAAAATGGAGAAACAAGAAAGCAATAAGCAATAACTACAAAGTCAACCTCCTCTCCTAAAACAATTATTTTCAAGTAGCGTCACTCCACAATAGCATCCCGACTGAATCTTGCAATTAAGATTCCATATCACTTCATGATACTTACTCCATTCCCAACTCCGACATATAATTCGCCACCAGTAGGCCACAAGTAGCCAACTTCTTGGTCTCAACATTCAAACCCAAGGAAAAAGTAAAATTTAATCCTAAACGTTAAACACCATGACAAAATATTAAATTAATTTAATCTGAAATTCATCTACAACGTATAATACTCTTTTTTGCCAGCACTCCTACAGCCCTACCATCTCTAAAGCCTCTAAACAAATTTAAACTGAAATTAATCTATAAGGTATAATATTGTTTATGCCAATACTTCAACAGCCTTACCATCTGCAAAGCCTCCCCAAGAGACATAATGAGATCCTCCGATCCATCAGAAAGTGAAAGCAAGAATAATAACATGATACTCTACTTTATTCTAAAAATGCATAGAAGAGGGAAGATGCTGTCTATAAGTAACCAGAAAAAACTAAAAGCATACTTTGTTAAGGACCAGCGTTGTCAAGATCACTTGCAAGATAATCAGATAACGATCTCACGCTCTTGCACCTTGAAACAAGCAAGACTGAAAATGGCAAGATCATACTATGATTGCTTGCAGTTTTATTCATTAAAACTGTTCAAAATGCAATGTTTTGGAGGACGAAACTACACATCTTGGCCTCCCAACATTGTGTCTTTTCCTTAATATGTTTCAAAACCCTCCCCAGTAGCAGAAGCAAAATGCACTGTTTTGGAGGACGGAACTACACATCATGGCCTCCCAAAACTGTGTCTTTGGTTAAATGTTTCAAAACCCTCCCATGCAGCAGACTCATTGTTTCATCTCCCACAAATTGTTCTCCTTCCTCTCTTCGTTCTGCTGCATTTGTTACTTTTGGACCTCCGTCCAAATTTGCTCCAGTATTCTTTCTTCTTCTTGGTATACAGTCTCCAATCTCCCCTATACAATTGGTTTTAGTTTTGCTCTTTTAATCCAAAGATTTGGTTGTTGATAGACCACAATGACATCATGCAATGTAGCCGACACCACTTAATGGGAGAAGACGTGTTATTGTTGTTTGTTAGTGCTTGAAATTTATTGGAGTTTGATATTCGCTACTTCTAGGTGTCTGAAATCCGTTGCATTTACATACTGAAAACTTATATGTGAAAGGATATTGACAGTTTGGTGACTTTTAGGTCGTGTTTATGTGTGAGACTTAGTGAAACTTGCAATTCACTACTTGTTTTATTGAAGTATGATCTATGTACTCCCTCCAATCTCAAATGTAGCAGCTAATTAACTAACTCACGCAGACTAAGAAAATAAGGTAAGTCCGTATGTGCTAGTTTCCTGAAATGCCCTCCTTTTAATCATTTACATTGGAGTATTATTAACATAGCTTATACATCAAACAGGAATCTAACATCTAACAATAGGGAAAAAATAATAAAAATGAGAAATAAAGTTGATTGAGGTCTTACATTTAGAACCCAAACAAACCCCCAACTAACTACTACATTTCGGTCAGGGGGCATATCTTATTCTATATTTTTTGGATCATAAGCAGTAGGACCTTGCCAAAAATCAGACACAAGCTCTTTACAGCCTTGGCAGGCAACAAAATCCTGCCATTTCTGTTCCAACAACACTGAACTCTTTACACTAGGATAAATGATACAAGCCAACACATAGAACCTTAAGTTGAATGTAATTTTTTAGCATCAGCAGTCAAAGGCTCAGAATGAAGAACGCACTTCATAGACAGTAAGACACTATCTGCTAGATATTATTTATAGCCAAAATTGCAGTTACGTCATTATTAACATTTTTCCACCGCTAACTTATGCTTCTAGATATGTTGTTCAAGTCTGTTCCTTTTGCCTTAGTCATACAACGATCCTTAATTAGAGGCATTCCTAGAGAACGTTAGGCTAAACGTTACAGTCAAGACAGGTGAGAGAGACTTACATTTCTTTTGTACCAAAGAATTGAACAAAATATTTCTTTGGATCAGGGGCTTTCTCCCAATCTTCCGGCCTGCTTATCTGGAGGGAAAAATAGGCAAAAAGACCAGTGTTCCCGTTATTAATAACTAAAATTTATCTTCTACAGCTACCAACTCAGAAATGTAGCAATGAATAAAATCCAAGGAAAAAATAAGAAGGAAAGAGGACACAAAAGTAATGATACTGAGAATCCAATCGAATTTACGGAAAAGCTTAACAATGATTGAGGAAAAGAGTCACCGAACGCACTAAAAGTAAGATAGAGTATATCACACATCAAGAATGCAAATCACTCATCGGCGCAATAATACAAACTTAGCTAGCAGAAATTGGACGGCAATACTTAAGTATTCAAATTTCAAGTATGAATAACTTAACAAAGACGCTGCCCGGCAACTCAAATAATCACAGTTGAGATACCAACAAAATTAAAAAATTAACATAAGTTCAAGGAACGAATTTACACCTTGGCAGGCCAAGCTGGGAAGCCCTTGACCTTGGCAAGAACAAGATCCCCGAGACTCAAGTGCCCATTGGCCTTGGCCTTGTTCGCTCCGCGTCGACGCGGCGGAGCCATGATGAGGGGCGGATGCTGATAGCGAATGAGTAAAATCAAATAACCAGGAGTGTCGTGGGTAAAACTTGAGCGAACGCAACAAGCCGGAAAACCCTAGAAAAATCCCGCAGGACCACCGCAGGGGATCCACGGTGGGGGCGTATCCAGCGGCGGAGCACCGTCACAGCAGTTGGCTAAAGCATCGGAGGAAGGGAGAGCGACGGAGGGCCCAGCATTGAGGACACGGCAGCAAGAGAATCTGAGCAAGAAGATTGCAGAAAGTCAGGGAGAGATGGGGAGGAGATTGGGGCGGTGGAACGAAGAGAGAGAGAGAGAGAGAGAGTAGATTTTGTGGATGGTGGCTTCGGCCTGATGCTGATGAGAGGGGGATTAAGGTACCTAATGGAATTTTCTTATGTTTTTCCTTCGTTCTCCCAAATTTTTCTTATTTTCTGCTTCTTTGTTTTCCTCTGAAATCTGAATTTTTGCGCACTCTGTAAAATAGAACCCGGGCCCAACAACTCGATTATTATTGATTTTCAATTTTTCATTTGTCACTTTGCTCCAATCATCGAATTAAAATTGAAGTATAGATAATCATATAATCCTCGTTAAATTGCCTGCTTGACAAATTGGTATTGGATAATCATCTTTTCCTTTAGGGTATATCATCTACACCTACTAATGCTTGAAAGATAAGAGATATAATCCAAATTTGTATTGTTCATTATTAATAAAATATAAAATTTCAATAGTAATAATGTGATGAATATAATGATATAATCATATATCATATAATTTTAATTAAATTACGGACAATTAATTATTTTTAAAAAATACAAATCAGGGCCTGTTAATATCTGTAACAAATTTCATCACATTTCTCTAATTATTGCTTTTATTAATATTTTTAATCTTTAAAAACAATTTACTAATTTAGCTTCCTCGGGTCTTTTAAAGTGAGATTAATTGTATTTGATCATAATTAATTTTAAGAGCTCATCCACTATTTTAGAAATTTAATTAGTTAATTAATTAATATTGGTCATAATTAAATAAACTTATTTGGGAATAATGACACTAAAGCACACAAGGCGTTTGTTAATTGTTTGAGAGAAGCAACAGTGTTCCCCATTGCGATTTAAATATTTGAGATGCAATTTGACACTCACTTATGATTCACGACTTCGTTGTTCAAAAGGATCACTCATCCCTTATTCGATTCTCAAGTTCTTAAACAGTCATTATCCTATAATCTAACACCTCATCCCCAAAATCTACCAATAATGAAAATTTATTGAGGATTCTCATATAAAGACACATAATTATAATAACAATAATTGAGGATTGAAAACAATTTCCTAAATTTGTGCCATCAATTAAAGGTAAAAAAGCGGATTAACCTGTAGCTTACAAGTTAGCCCGCTTTAACCTATTAATAAAAATATTTTAATATTATATTAACATAATCAAAATATTAATAATATTATACTCTTAAAAATTTATAATTTTAAAAAAATATTAAATTTTATATCTATAAATTTTAATAAATATTAACATAATATTAATCAATTATAATATTTTAACATATATCAATAAATAATAAGTAAATTCTTTATTAATATTTAATAATAAGATATTCACAATAATATTTAAATAAAATAAATAATAATATTAATAATTTAAAAAAAAAATAAACGAGAGCTGAGAGCCTTTGACTTAGTGTGTGTTTGGGATATAGGTTTGAGAATTGATTTTAACGTAAAACTATGGTTATATGAGATAAGAGCCAAACAAAGTTAAAGGTGTGTTTGGATTAATTTTTGGAGAATAGATTTTAGGAAGAATAGATTATGAAGAATAGATTTTGGGAATAATAGATTTTGAAAAAAATAATTTTAAAAATAAGAGATATTTGAATGATTAGTAGCAAAATCACTTTTTCATAAACAATTTATTAAAAATAACATAAATTAATATGATAATTATATAAAGAATAAATTTAATTTTAAATTTTTTTATTTAAATAATTAAAAAATAATATATATATATTTGAGTAAGGTAAAAATTTACAATATTCATTTGAATTTTAATTTTTTTCTCACTAAAAATTTTATTAGGATTAACCAATCTAGATAACTGTCAAAAAATATAGAAGATGTCAATTTTTATTGATAAATTTATCTTTTCTCCAAAATTTTAAAATAAAATATATTTGCTTTTATGAAATTATAATCAATAATTTAAAATTTTAGATTTTAAATAATATTTATTTTTGTTTTTTTAAAATAAATTTTAATTGTAAAGTGTGCCCACCAATGTACAAACTCACAGGCGCCCTTTTCTCGCAGATTTGTGACAAATCATGTGCTATAAAACTGACAGAAATTGCAGGAGGGATAATTAATTTCAAACTATAATTTCAAGCCTCAAACCATAGTTTTAGCTCTACAGTTGATTATGAAAAGTAGCTCTACCATCAATTAATGACCAACTAAGACCTCTTTTCTCACCAAAGAAAAATTACTTTGATTTGGGGGTAAAAATTACAAATAGTAAATTACAAGGCTTAATATTTCAAGAATTAAATAACTAGAAGCATAACCTTTAAAATACTAAAATTTAAAAATATATGCATAAAAAATCAGATCAAGTGGAAATTGAACCTTCAAGCACGAAATTATTAATTACCATATTACCAATCTAACCTAAGCCTGTAGGTAGAGTTAGGGGCCACTAGGTTACCCAATTACAGAGAAAAATTATATTTCAATCCTGAATAAGCGAGTCAATTTCCAATTTGATTGTTCACATATTTTGTTACACTTATCTTTGCAATTACTAAAATACCCATAATCAACATCTGTCCTTAATACCTCGAATAAAATTAGCCTTTCTTGTTAACAAGAGGCTACCCTAGTGTCTCACCAAACAAAAAATATTTATAATCTAACAACTATAATATTGCCCTTCCATGTAATAATAATGTCTATCTCTATTAGACCATCACATTTAAAAATCTACTAACAAAATCTATATTTAGATTCAATATCAAATTCTGTATGGCTACGAAGGCAACATTTTAACGATCCATAAACTACATTAAGAAACTAGCATTTAGACAATCAAACGGACATATACACAGACAGAGACGTAACATGAGAAACAAACAAAAGCTCAGTGCATCAGATCAATAACAGAGTTACAATTACAGTGACTGGGAAATTAGAACTCCAATCATGATCCCTAAAAAGCTGAACAAGATTTATCGACATGCAGTACACTTCAAAAGTTTCTTCACCAACATTCACAATTTCTTAGCAATGAAAGTAAATGTTAGATGAAGAACACAAGGAGAAAATAATCATTCATATGAGGAAAGGTGTCCAATCCAAAGAAATTAAACATAAAAGGTCAGAACGTAAAGGAGTAAAAGAAAACTAAATAAATTAAATTACATACCGGCAAAGATTATATCCAATTGATAATGATAATGTTTTATCCACAGCCATGGATAATTTAGGCGGCAAAGAGGCCTTTAAAAAAGAACAACCATTATTCGGAGAAATCTTACCCTACCAGTTCTAATTCTAACTTTTATCTTTGTTCTCATTACCAACAGCATCAGTAACCAAAGCCATTGGTCTTTGATCAATAACCTCATCAATAAGCCCGAACTCCTTTGCCTCTTCTGGAATCATGAAACAATCTCTATCCATATTTTTTTGAATAATCTCTAATGGTTGTCCTGTATGTTTTGTGTACAATGCATTCAATGAATCCCAAACCCGAACAATTTGCTTTGTATGGATTGTAATATCCTTTGCCTGCCCACTATAACCACCTGAAGGCTGATGAATCATGATTGTCGCATTTGGAAGACATCGCCTCTCACCCTTGGCACCTGCAGCTAATAGGAGAGAAGCCATAGATGCAGCTTGGCCCAAGCAGATTGTGTTGATCGGAGACCGAATGTACTGCATAGTATCGTATATGGCAAGGCCTGCACATTGCATAGGATTAGGAACACAGACACAGAAAAACAATAAGAATCTTCAAATTTTCCATATGCAGGCCTTGTTAACTTCTACAAATCAACAAAGTTTCAAAATATTTCACAAATATGTGCTTTGTACAGTCGTGGGGTAGGCCAGATTTCTGGAATTATTTCTACAGTTTTTTAGGGGTTTATCATAGAAGGATCCTCAAGAATGAAAGCTTTTAGGCATGGATGGATCACCCCTAGATTTAAGACTACTGTAAACCTCTTAATCACCAACTATACTGTTAGACTGATTATTAAGTTAAACTAAGGGTTAGAAACTAGTAAAAGAATGGAGACTTTGTACGTTAAATCTGAGAAATTCAAACAAGCGAATGCATAATAAATTTGAGAATTTTAAATAATCCCCGTCTGTAGAAAACACCGTTACATCCCCTGAAAAATATTTGACGGCACGCAGAGAACCAGGAGTTCGAAAGAACAATCACAATTTTCCCTCGCCCATTGCCATTTAATGGCATTGACGACAGAAAATAAGGCATTTTTTATATAAAAAGAAAAGAAAAACATGTTTAAAGAGGACGTGCCTGCCGTGACCGCGCCGCCGGGGGAATTGAGGTACATGTGGATGGGCTTGGAAGGGTTTTCAGACTCAAGGAATAGAAGCTGAGCAACGACAACGTGGGCAGTGTCGTCGGAAATGGGTCCATTAATGCAGACAATCCGCTCTTTGAGAAGACGCGAGAAGATGTCGTATGCTCTCTCTCCTCTGGACGAGTGTTCGATAACCATTGGGATCAGGCCGTATGAACGACCCCATTGTGCACTTTGGTTGCTCCTTCCAAACAATGCCCTTGCGCTGCCAAACAGCTTGCTGCCGGAGAAAAGGCCTCTCATGGCGGGCAGTTCAGGATGATTATCAGATTTCAGAAGAGCAGGTAGGGTAAGGGTTTCCGTCTCGGCGATGAACGACACGTGCGCTAATCCATCTCTCGAAATGGAGCCTCTTGGGCCGAGGCTTCCTGGCTCTTGGGCTTTGAGTGTGGGTGTTTATTTTTGGAAGAATGACAATTAAGACCCTAAAAAATTAACACCACAAATGTTGAAGTTTAATTTATAAATTTTGAAATTTTAGTTATATCTTCATTTTTTTTATTAATTTCCTTAATTGATATTAATAGTCATTCTTCATATTTCAGGAAAAAAAATTTGGTCTTTAAATCTTCTCTAAATTATTGATTTAATTTCTAAAGTCTAATATGAATAATCTAATTTTTATAGTTATTTTACTCAAAATGACTTATATCTTATAATATTTTATCTTGAAACAACTCAAATTTTTTATGATTTGAAACAATTTAATTTTTATAATTAAATAATTCAATAAACTACAAAATTTAAATTGTAATTAATCAAAATGTGGAGATTAAACTGATAATTAAAAAATTAAGGATAAACAATGTTTTCAACTAACACTCTCCATCTTCCATGTCAAAGTTCGGCTTGCCACCTCAACTCTTCTTCACTCTGTCAAGCATCATGGAGGATTTGAAAATGATTATTTATAGATTACAACAATTCTGGATAAACAAAATTTCCAGGGATTGATTTAATGTCGGGACCTAGTTGAAAAGGGTGTATATTATGGGGACGAATTTATTAATTTCCCAAATAGAAGAGTTATTATTTCTTTCTTTTGACCAGCAAAAGTCAATATTTAATCTCAACTTGTATAAAACTGTCTTTCATCGGACCCTGAATCCGGCTGCCTTCTCTCGCTAAGATAAAAAAGCAGACTGCTATTCTCATACTGCACGGAAGATATGGCGAGGAAGGAGACGGTGAGGAACGCCGAGCTGCTCGTGGAGAAAACCATGAAAGGGAACGATGCTTCCCATGACCCAGCTCACGTTTGGAGGGTCCGTGACCTTGCTCTATCCCTTGCTTGCGAGGAAGGCCTCTCTTTTAGTCCCACCTCCATGGAAATTGTAAGCGCCTTCTTTTTTTCGCCTTTAGTCCCTTGCAGCCATTGTTGGGACATTCAAAATGTGAAACAGGCAATGACACATCCCACTTCAAAGGATGCTGTATTGCTGAATCATTGATATTATGCTTTTCAGCGGATACAGAACAGGGTTGCCTGTGTTTGAGAATTATGCGCAAATCAAATGAAATACTTTTTTCAGGATCAGTTTTCTCGACAAATTAGCATAAGAATCCTCTCTGAGTTGACAGAAGTTGAATTTTGACCACCCCTTGCGTTACTACTGTCACAATGCTATTCAAATTTGGAAGAAATAGCTGTCAATGACTTGCTGGATTTCCTTGTAACTGTTACGCTTCAGTTTCAAACATTTTCGGAAGTTTTGAAGTAGAAACTTATATATGTATATATATAACACTATTTAAGATGAGGGGAGCATAGACTGCTTGCCAGCTGACTTTGAGACATTTGGGTGAAGTACTCAATGCAGTACAATTGTTCATCTACCATTTTAATCATATTAGACAAAAATTCTTCCATTAAGAGTAAATTCTTTTATTAATCTCGTCTCTTATTAGCATGCTGTGCCATTTTATTTTGAGCTGTTGTTGTCTTTAAACCATTGTATTTATTTATAATTTAAGAAGACTCTGAGAAAGCATTTAACACTTGTGCCTGTAACATTTTCTTCGCTTACCATCCTCACATCATTATAAATCTTGAAACATTCCCTTTCAGGTAGAGCTTGCTGCCCTGCTCCATGATGTAGGTAATGATCTGTCTCCTTTCTCCATAGAAACAAACATTTATAGAATGACATTTCATATTCTTACTGTGAACGCCAGCGAGTGAGGAGAGACTGGCTTCTTGAATGCCAGTGAGTGTATGTTGCAGCAAGTGTTTCCTTGAGTTACTTTCTGAGTAATACCTATTTACTTTTCCAATCTTATTTAAGGGACGCAATATTAATAATGTTACTTTCTGGTTGATTATTTCAGGTGACTACAAATACCTGAGGTTTGTTATGCTTGTAATTTCCTTCATCTCTTATTTGTGGAATAAGACTCCTAATTGGTTTTCTGTATGTCCTCGCAACATTATTGTATTAGGTTAATGTTAAGAAATCTTGGCTAAATCTTGCAAAAGGTCTTTTACGATGTTGTTAGCTATAGCATGGTTTCCTTATTTTCAGTTATACCGTTTCACTAGTTGGAGAGGAATACCAAATAAGTAATATATCATATGTATTCAGACTTTTCTTGCCACTAGTTGCTCGATGTAATTTGTTCTTTTGTATATCCATAGATGATATTTTTATGCTTATATTGCATATATGTATAGGGACTGCTAACCTCCTCATTTCTTGTGTGCTGGTTGGCATCCTTCAAACTTTGTAGTGGAACAGGAAACATCACCACCTTTGAACGACGTGATAAAGGATGAAGGATGGGGCGTTTCTGTCATATTTTCAATATGTAAAACATGCTTATAATATGTTATAAAAGTCAGTTATCTGTGCCTAATTGCAACATGTGGATACTCTCAGGTTTAATTTTCTTTAAACATCCTTATGTTCCACTATGTGGCTGCTCTATTTCTTTTATGTTTCCATCTCATCTATATATATTTAATTGTTGTAATTTTGTATATTCCATCTTCGCATTTCTGTTCCTCTTTCATTGCCTTTCCTCTCACACAAGCTACCACAATGTAATACAGGGATCCATCTGAGGGGAAAATTGTGGAGAATTTCCTTGAGGAAGAGGGAGTTGAGGAGGACAAGAAGTCGGTCATTTTGAAGATAATAAAGGGAATGGGTAAGATAGGATTTATGGTGTTGTTTTAATTATTTTCTTTATATTTGGTTATTCATTTCAGTTTAAAATTTTTTCATTCTATATGCTCATTGCCAAATCCAGGTTTCAAAGAGGAACTGGAAGGACATGCAAATAGTGAATGGTTTCCTGAATTCGGGGTTGTGCAAGATGCTGATTGACTTGATGCAATTGGTGCCATAGGTAATTCGTGAATTATCAATTGATGCCATTGTAATTTATCATATAGGTTGATTTTCCTTGTACATTTTGTTGAACCTTGTCTTAATATACTATGATAAAAGCAAAGGTTTTGAGGGAAATATGAATTTTAGGAGTTGCTCGTTGCTTTACCTTTGGTGGAAGTAGGAAGACAAAGCTGCATGATCCTGCTATTATGCCACGGTCTGAATTATCCAAGGAGCAATATGTGAACAAAGATGAGCAAACTACCATCAATCATTTTCATGAGAAGCTTTTGAAGCTTAAAGATATGATGAAAACCGAGGTACAACTGTATTTCCCATCTTCTATTCAAGTTGATTTGAAATAGTCTTCAAGGAGTTTGAGTGTGAGCTATAAATTTCAGGCAGGGAAGAGGAGGGCCGAGAGAAGGCATAAATTTATGGAGGAGTTCCTTAAAGAGTTTTATGAGGAATGGAACGGTGTAGCTTAATATGAGGAACTTGTTCTCCATATAGGCCTGTGGTATTGGTACTTTGGAAAGAACTTAACGGTTATCGATTAACCATTCATGCTTCGTTTTGCAATGCTGTCTTTTCTGAAACCTTGTGATGATGCTATGGCCTATAAATATGTGTAAGAGAAATTGAACTTGCTATCTGTTGCTTCTCTGCAGACGCCCTTGGTTCAAGAAATATAAAGCTGAAGTTCTGATAATGTAAAAGAATTGCATTTTACGGGCCTAACACCATCAAAACTACAACAAAACTAGTTATTAATAAGATGGGCATTACTGCATTTCAAACTAAATAGTAAAGACAACCAGTTTTCTTTGGGGTTATCTTGTCTTTTGGTATAAGTTATTTCTAGTTTTCTGACAAACCCATTATGTGCAATCCAATATTTTACTTTTACTTTTACTTTTACCTACACTGTCATCAATATTATGATGCACCAATGTAAAACTGGTGTACTGGCAAGAACAGAAAATATATTATTAACAAGCCAAGTTTTTCAGCATCACATTCAACATGAACATTATTTAACTTCATCTCCCTATAACACGATAGTAAATACAATCTTTTTTCTTTATCACTCTGCACAACGCTCCCTTCAAGTACCTAAGAATCAGAAACAAGAAGAAAAGAAAAAATAATAATAATAAAGGCACGTATAAATACTTTATAAACCCTAGCAAGCCAATCCCATCATCTGTTCAACTTCAAATACAAGTGTTCTACTGATCTGAGAAATGTTTCCGAATCTCTGCGGCATCCCTCTTTTCAAGATGAACTTTCAAGCCATGCTTCAAGTACAGAGTCAATGCAAGCTTGGGAACCACAGGATGATTCTGAACCACTCTAACATGGTAGCGATATATGATGCTAGCAGCAACATATTTCATCTGGTAATAAGCAAAATCTTTGCCCAGGCACAAGCGAGGACCGCCATTGAAGGCAGTGAACTTGTAAGCAGATTCACTCATGAAACGGCCATCTCTGAGCCATCGCTCTGGCCTGAACTCTCTGCAATCTTTTCCCCATATGCCTTCCATTCTCCCCATTGCATAAATTGCGTATATGACTTTGGTGCCTTTCTTCAGTTCTGTTCCATCTGGGAATGTGTTGTCTTCAACTACCTGAAAACAGAAAGTCATTATTGAACATTATCATCGGTTGGCTCCAACTCAATACCCTAGATACATGACTTAAATGTCACATTGGACTGTGAGATATGGTAAATTAAATTAAATAAGGCCGCATGGCTGATTTCTCTTCTGCACCCAAAAGGATTTTGATAGAGTAATTTATAAACTGCCAAACTATTTGGGATTTTGAAAAGCATCAGGAGGGTTGTATTAGGATCTTAACTGTCAACACAAAATTCTATGGAATATCTCAATAGACCTCTTCTAGTGGATAAGGCTACTTCTTGTTGTATTATGTAAAATATTTTAAATTGAAAGAATTCAAAATGATGAAGTCAAAGACAAATAAATAAAATTTGTCTTATAACTGTTTTCAAGGCCTAACTTCATTTATTATATTACTTTACTGTTGTTGTCCCCAATTTTTTTTTCCCCAAAAGGAGAAGACGTATGTTTGGTAATCAAAATAGTTGACCATAGTAATCTAATAAAGTAGCAACGTCAGTCTGAAAACTTTAAGGAAAACCTGTATCGATTGGTTAGGGGAAGGAGAACTAACCAATCATTTAATTGTTTTGACAAGGCAATTAATAAATCAATCGAGACAAAAACTCGTTGATTCTAGAAAGTAGAGTCAGGATCATGAGATGCATGCAACCATAAAAAGTTTTTCATCTTGAGAGACTAAACATAAGAATATACTAGTATAATCAACAAAAGGATAAAGTTAATATTTCAAATATTTCATCCAAAACGTAACTTTAAGTATCATTAATATGAGTTATGAAGCTTCTAAGTATCATGATCCTAAAAAAAAAATCACATATGAATGAATGAATGGTAAAAAATAAAAAAAATCAGAAAAGTTACCTCCTTGTGATCAACAGGGACGGAAGGGTATAGTCTGAGAGACTCAGAAAGAGCAGCCTGCAAATAATCCATCTTCTTAATCTCATCTGCTCTAAAGCTCAACTCTTGTCCCTCCTTCTTCACTGCCCCATCTTCTTCCCTCTCATTCACTACCTTGCAAATCTCTCGCAGTATCTTCTCCTCCACTTCAGGATTCTCATTAAGCAACCAGAAAAACCAGCTCAGAGCCACTGAAGATGTGTCCCTCCCTGCTAATATGAAGTTCACACATATATCTCTCAAGAACTTGTCTGAATATGCCTCTCCTTTCTCATCCTTGAGCCCCATGAATATAGTCAACAAGTCTGACATCTTATTCTCCTCCTCACGCTGCAAAGACAGCTCCTTTTTCCTTGTCTTGATCACATTCTCTGCGAATTCATCCACCTTCTTCATCGAATTCTTCAGCTTTCTCTCCATCCCCAGGTTGAGACACCTCATGGTTTTCCACAGCCATGTTGGTGTGACGAAGCGAAGCATCGTCGCTTCTGTTGCATCTTCAAACGCTTTAGCGAATGGGATTTCCGGCAAGTTCAGGCTCAAGCATCCTGGATCAACACCGAAAGCTATCATACACACGTCGTCAAACGTAAGCCTTAATAGGATGTCTTGTAAGTCAATGGAAGTAGATTTCTCAACCGATGCTTGCAGCACAGGTAACAGCCTCAAATGGACAAGATCAAACAATGACTCTGTGGTCATGTTCCTGAATTTTGCAGAATGAAACTCAATGCTCGCTGTTTTCCTCTGTCTCTGCCATGTCTCATCATCTGCGTTGAAAATCCCTTCTCCAAGAAGGTCCCTCAGATTGTCCCTAAAGTAACTTCCTTTAGGAAAAAAAGGGAACTTGGTCTTGAGAAGATGCTCCAGGTTGCGAGGATCAGACGTGACGACGCAGTTGAGGCTGCTGAACCAAGGCCCTTTGAACCTGAACGTCCAGTTTTGCCGACTCAGCACATCGGTGACCCATTCATACAGGTTGGTTCTAAGCCCTGTGAACACCAAGGAAGGTAACATTCCAAACACAGGCCAAACAGGCAAGCCATGGCGTTTCTTTTGCCTCATGGAGTGGATGGCTATGAAGACCATAGCGGCAAGGAGAATCTCCAAGACTTGGACATCTCGGAGGAGAAAGAGGCGGCCTGAGAAGGAGTCTCCGGCGAGGGAGAGGCGGTTAGAAGAGAAGGTAGAGTTGAGAGGTTTAGGGTGTGTCATGGTGGTGGGATGATTGTGGGAATATTGCATGAGCATGCTACTATGTAATGTGTTTGAACAAGTCTAATAATGATGGTGGGGTGGTCATGAGGGTTATATGTGGGGGGTGGGAGTGGCTTGTCTTTGTTGGCTTGCTTAAACGGTTTTTGGTTTGGTAAGCTGAAATCCAAGGAATCAAAACAGAGTCTTTTTCAAGGCAGTGACCTGTCAATTACTTGCTACGTTAGCTTTTGAATTGATTGCACTCATATTTACTTGAACTAAGGTTTTGTGCACTTGAAGGGTGAAAACAAGAATGTGAGAGTGCAATAGGGTTGAGTGTAAAATGGGAATTGATTAAATGTGTTGGCACATTTGTTTGTGGTAAACAGGAGGATGAGAAGTGGGTGTGGGACGGTTACCTAAGTATCAACTTTTTGTTCTGTTTTTAGGCTTTCCTCCTTTCATTAAATTCCTTCGTCTAATGTTCAGAATCAGCACATAGAATTAACCAAAAACAACATAATTCTCTTCATGCTTCATGCGACTCCTACTGTTGCTATATCACTCACGCTTACACCATTCTATTGTCTCTGTTTTTGCTCACAAGAGTATGCATGTCCCCTGTGCATAATTTGATTTATGAAAATTGAACTGTGATCTGGTGATCAATAATTTTTTAGTTTTTTTTAAAAAATAAACTTTATATATTTTTATATGAAATTTGTTGAAGTCTGACTGGGTTTTTTTTCTCCCGTTGCTTAAAAATGAATATATGTGTTTGCTAGGTTGATTGGAGGCTTTGTACAGAAACAATATCTTATTAGGGAAGAGAATTTCTATGGATAGATAGGCCGACAATAAATTAAGTTGTTAAAAAAAAAATAGTTAAGTACATTAAAAATGGCCTAATCATTAATCAATCCGATAATTGTTATGACATACGGATTACCGTATAGTTAAAAGTCAATAGATTTCTTAAGTGGGTTGCATTAGGAATTGCTTAAAAGACCGGCAAACTGAAAAGGAAAAATGTGAGAAATATGATATCCAGTATCAGTTTTTAAATTTAAGTAGTGTCCAATTTAAATGGAGGTGGCTTTTCTTTCAATATAATTTTTTTTTATATATAATACTATTCAGACTTATTGCCTTACTTAAAAAAGGAAACTATTGAATTGATTGGCTCTCGTAAATTGGAAAGTGTGGGCTTCCAAGGTAACAATCAAATTTTTGCATTTGTATGAGTTGTAATGGCAATAGGTTAGATCGGTTGGACGTTGGTTAAAATCAGTTTGAACCGTACACATGGATGTCTCAGATTTCATCCTGCTGAAGTGTATTCCAATTTAGAATAAAAGGGAAAAAAAATGAACAGAGAAAGGAATGAATACAGTAGAGGCGGCCCAGTTTGCTGCTCACCTAATATCTTAAGAAATCGTGTCACCTTTCCTAATTAATCAATTAAGCTTCTAATGAATTAATTTTACTATTTAGGTAAGAGAATTTTCCATTCGTAGTTGATTACGAAAAGAAGATTTAGTCCTTGTTCAGATTTAAAGGTCAAGAAGATCATTCATTCACAACTCAATGTAAAATTACGTCAATTTCCTTATAATAAGTATTAAAATTATTGCAAAAAAAAATTTGGTACAATTTCAAAAAATAAATACGGCTTTTCTCAACAGTTAAAATCATGGGCTGGGCTTAATATATAATTTTAGAGGCATAAGTCAATATGAGGGCCCAATTCGAAAGAGATCCAGTAGATTTCTTCAGTCCAAACAAAAGATTAAAGCTGCCCTCGGAGAGCCATCATAGGTGGCTGCGGACCGGATAGACGCCAGCGCGCGGCAGAAGGGGGCTCGTGGCGGGGCACGGCGGCGCGATTTGGAGAAGGAGGAGGCTAGGTTACTGCTGAAGCGACCTCGGCATCTTCTCATTGCAGCCGGCGAATGCAATCCGGTAAGACAGAATCAATGCCGTTGAATTGGCGGGAAAGTGAAAGTCTAGGTCATCATCTCCCTCTTTTACTTTCTTCATTTCTCTATCACTCTTACTGCTTCACTAATTCCACTCATTCTCGAGATATTGGCCATCTAGTAGTTTTCTTTCCAATGATCATGCTTCGATTTAGTCGACTGGATTGGGCGGGCCATACAAGTCTCTTCAATGCTGAAACAATTTTTCAGCTCGCTTCTTTGTGCTAACTAATGTTGTTCCTGCCTTTTCTTTTGCTGTTCATTTCCAGCATCTGAACTTCGTTATTGCTTTCAACTTATATTCAGCTCTGAATAGCACTTCTCTACAATCTTATCGCTGATGGCTTTTCTCTTTCAGAAATTTCAAGAGGTTTCTCCCGAGCTTATGATCATCTAAAATTATTAGCTGTACTTTATCATTTTATGCTTTGCTTCCTGTGAAACTCACCACATCATTTTGTCTGATCTTTTTAAGGCTGTAAAAACCCTTGCAAAAAGTCCTACTTTTGCTAGGGATCCTAGACATTTACAATTTGAAGCTGACATGAATCGCTTGTTCCTTTACACAAGGTATGTACTTTTATGTTGCCTTAACCAAGTTACAAATGGTACTTGTATGCCCGAGGCGGAAACGTGGAGTTTTCCCCATGCATCTCAATCTCTTTACTTTGTTGTCAGATTCAATTTTCCCCTCTTTTCCTCTTTTCTTCCCTCCCTGTTTGATAAATATTTCACTGTCTACAATTTTTCAATTAGCACCAGTTCTAAAAATGAACACTCATAACAGATTTTAATAATGAACATCTGCATTTGTTCAATACTATACTTTTATCAGTCTGTCACACCCTTTTTTCTATTTCGAACATTTTGGCAGTTCTTTGGATTAGATATAATATCTGCAGTCAAGCAACATATTCACTGTCATCAATAAGTAGTTTGATGCTTCTGTGGGTTCACATATTGTAATGTCTCTGGCTTCTCTTTTGCAAGCGTGATTCTTCTCCATTTTTAATGTCTTAACATTTTTTGCTCATGCAAAGACTTGAATATCCAGTTACAATCGTTTGGGGAAGAACGCTGTTGAGGCTGATGCAGAAGAAATTATTGAAATGGCGAGCAAAGCTTCTGTTGCTGATCAACAAGTGCAAGTGCAAGAAAATGTTCATTCTCAAATTAAAGCTTTCTGCAAGTTCATGGATGAAATTCTTCTTCCTAATGATAAGATAATGAGTGACACCCTCGAGCCATCTCAACAAGTAAGCGATTTACCCCGCCCAAGTGGGCTTAGTTTGGCTGTGGGTAGGAGTGCCCCACCTCCCAATCATCCTGGTGAGTCCCACCCCCCAATTTTCTTTTCTTCTCATAACCCTCCTTTTGCAGTTTTATGGTTTAAATTTTCTGGTAATCATTTAATACTTTCATCTGGGGTTTCTAATTTACACAAAGCACAAGTATCAGGAGCCTTAGGAATTATCAGACTGTTAACACATATTTGGCACCTCATAACATGCACGCCTACATGCTTCTTCATCGCTTTTCTGTGTCATCCTTGATTTTTGCATGCAAAAATTATTCTGAATGTAAAACTAATTACCTTCACAAATAGATTTATTTCTGTCTTCTTTTCATCTTAATTAGTGCAATTACTTGCGCCTGTAATGCCAACTGAAATGATGATAATTTTGATACTGATTCCATCTTTTTAAATAATACTGCTCCATTCTTTCATCATTACCACTTAAACAGATCCACCCCCTGTTTAAGTATTACCGTACATTCATAATTTCATATCAATCCATTCAAGCTATTATAACATTAATTTTTATCACTAATATGATAATTACCTTACATTGTAAATTTGTTTTCATAATCCATAATTACAAATACTTGCTTCCAAAAAATTCATTTTTAACAAAGTAACTTAGTAGTAGTATCCCATTAATTTAAATATATCATGCATGTCTTTGAGAATCTTGGGAAATTGATGGCAAGGGACATTTAGGATTTCAAGGTAGCATCCAATTCACGCAGGAATATAACTACAGGATTTGATGCTTTTGTGAAATTACTTCTTTGTTGATGTCCAAGATTTTTCTAACAAGCTGCCACTACAGAAGAGTTAGAACTGTATGGTTGGAGGGGTTATTATTCATACTAACTTGAGAGAGGATTCCTTTTAATTTGTACAATTAATGGAGAAGAAATTCATCATTTCATCAAGCCTTAGGAACTTATTTGTCATTAAGTAATTTAACAATGATGGAACATTAGCTCAATTAGTGCATCTTATATATGTGGTTGACACATGGCCTTATTGCCTATACGATCAAAAGACCTAGTAAACGATACTGACCTTGGCTACTGATGAGTTTGTCTTTTATAAATGAGTGTATGGGATTATTATGGATGAGGAATGCCCTTTTGTGTATGACATGCTAATGTTGCAAGTTTTCTATTTTGTTTGAAGTTTGGTCATCTTGTACTGACGTTTAGATCTATTATGTAAAGGAAAAGGCTAATTTTAGTAACAATGACTTCTTTACCATTATAATTTCAATGTTTTTGAGGTATTCTACTTGCTCTCTGTCTACTGGAGCACTTGTCAACAATGTGTTTTGAATGCAGCTATCCCTCAGACAAGACCACTAAGCCAAGCTGAAGTTTCTCAGAAGTTAAAGGATCAACTTGGCTACACCCTTAATGTTAAACCTTCAAAAATATCCCACAAAGAGGCTGGCCAAGGTCTATTTTTAGATGGGGAAGCTGATGTCGGCACAGTTGTAGCCTTTTATCCTGGTGTAATTTACTATCCAGCTTATTACCGGTATATTCCAGGATACCCGAGGGTTGATACAGAGAACTCATATTTAATTTCAAGATATGATGGGGCTGTCATCAATGCCCAACCTTGGGGTTCTGGAGGTGACAAGCGAGAAGTATGGAATGGCACAAAAATTTTGGAGATCAAGCCCGACAAGAAAGGAGATGAGAAAGGTTCAGACCGGTTCTGGAAACTACTGAGTAAGCCTTTGGAAGGCAACGTAGGAGGCAATCCTGGTGATGTACTAGAGCGTAGAAACCCATTAGCTTTTGCTCATTTTGCTAACCACCCAGCTAAAGGGATGCTACCAAATGTGATGATCTGCCCTTATGACTTCCCATTGACCAAAAATAGCATGAGAGCATATATTCCAAATATATTATTTGGAAATGCAGAGGTAAATATGAGGAGATTTGGCAGCTTTTGGTTTAAATCTGGAATGTCAAGGAGTAGTGATTCAAATGTTCCTACTCTCAAAACCCTGGTTTTGGTAGCTAATAGGGCTCTTCAAGATGAAGAGCTGCTCTTGAACTACAGATTGAGTAACTCTAAGCGAAGGCCAGAATGGTATGCTCCAGTGGATGAAGAAGAGGACAGGAGAAGATGGAGTTAAGCTTAAAAGCACCAATTCTATTCTCCTGCCGGCTTTATGAAGACACTGTTTTAACTGTTGTCTCGGAAGCTGCAATTTTCTTCCTTGCATATTAATCTCTTATGAGATAATAAAGTGAGATTTTCCTTCCTTTACTTTTTTTTTTTCCAGGAAGCTAGGGATGATGAAGTTTTGCTGAATTATTTTATTCTATTCACTCTAATAGACGTCAAAATCCCAGTCATTTATTGACATCTCGAGTTATAAACAAGTTAAATTTAAATTGGGCATGCGTATTGAAGCTTAAAACAGTTTGCTTATGGCTAGTCTAGTCCAAAGCAGAGGTCGCTCCTTATTCATTAATGTGCTCCTCCAACCACGGGGGGGAAACAATTGCAATCATGCCCATTGTAAGAAACACAGTTCACGTGTATGGAAGTTGAAGGATCAGTGTAAACAATGGAAGAGAGAAACAAAGAAGCATCTTAAACCTAAGGGTCAGTTGATCTTGGTTGGAAGAAAATAAAAACGACAAAAAGAAAAAAAAAATACATGTTTTTTTATCAGTTAATTATAGTATTTTTTTTTTGTCTTTCAATCCTTTAATTTAATCATGATTTATAGTTTCGCAAGATATATATTAACTCATAGCTCCTTCATTTTTTTTCCCTTTTACTTGAAGGACAGGAGGATAAACAAATTGCGCCATCATTTGATAATTGTTAGTTAAAATTTCTACAAAACTTTGAATGGAATTGAGTGTAAAAAGATTTAAAAGATATTTAGATGATTAATAATAAAATTATTTTTTATATTAATAAATTATTAAAAAAATATATGATTTGATTAAAAGTATGAGGGATGAGAGAGTGTATAGAAAAAATAGTAAAGATGAGTGTAAAGAAAAGAGAAGAGATAGGGTATAGAAGAGAGATAAAGGAAGAAAGGAGAGAGGAAAAATATAAAAAAATAAAAGTAAGATAGTAATTAGATAATCTATCAACTCTTTTATTATTCTAAAAACTAATTTTAGTAACTTATTTAAAATTATAATTTTAAACTATAATTTAAGTTAAAATTATTTCTAGATAAATATGAATGTATGTTTAAAATTTCTCAAAATTAAAATTTTGTACAGAAGACCATGCCCCAAACACACTAGGTGCGTGTTTGGCATCACGTTTAAAAATGAATTTTAGGGCAAAATCTCGGTTTGAAAAAATTTCACACAAACATCAATTTTTGTTCAGAATTGATTTTGTTGCAAAATTTTTTGCCAAACAGCCATTTTTGTCCAGAATTGATTTTGGGCAAAACCTCAGTTTGAAACCATAGTTTTGAATAAGCTATTGAAAATAGATTTTGGAACTGTAAAAGAGCTTATAGATTATCTAATTACTATTTTACCCCTATTTTTTTCTTATACTGTCTCATTTCTCTCCTCTCTCTCTCCTCTCTCTCCTCTCTCCTCTCTCCTCTCTCCTATTTATCCTCTATCCTCTCTTCTCTCTCATACTTTAATCAAATCATACCCTTTTTAGTAATTTATTAATATAAAAAGTGATTCTACTATTAATCATCCAAATATCTTTATTTACAAAATATATTCTTCCCAGAATCTATTCTTCTCAAAATCTATTCTTCCTAAAATCTATTTTTTCCAGAATCTATTCTCTCCAGAATCTATTCTTTCCAAAATCTATTCTCTAAAAACTAATTCAAACACACCCTAGGTTAAAGTGGGATGAAAACGCGCGCGCATTAAAAAAAGCTTTCTTTCAATTTAAATCTGACCCGACTTATTTTTTGAGTGAGAAATCCGAGGGGATAAAAGTAGCAAACAAGGGAAAATGTGTTTTCCCCGAATTCCCAACAATTTGTCGCGTTTGAGGAAAGCTCTTTCAGCTTGTCTTCCAAACATGCATATTATTATTAAAAAAAAAAGGTAATATTTCTAGAGGCTATGTTGTGTTAGATTGCAATCATAAGCACATAACCCCTGAGGCATAAATGTAATAAGCAGGTTTGCACACCATATAATAGGATTTTAAAAATATGGGGGGAAAAGTCTCCATTTACAATGGATATCACTGTTATCAGAGTCAGGTGGCCTGCGATGAGAGGGCTCGAGCAGCACGCCTTTCTAATGCCTTTAACCTATTTGCTTCCATTCGTGCCCTTTGCTCTTCTGTTATTTCGTCTTTTCCAGAAGTGTTCTTTCCACTATTTGAAATTCCGTTTGATGTTTCCTCGATGGAATCTGTGAACTGAGAAGGTTCCTGTAACAACAAAGGCATGGAATTTCCTCAGCTACTGCCTCATCAATAGCTTCAGTTCATTCTCTTGTTTAATTAAAAATTGTTTTTCGAAAACGGAAAGCCTCAGCAGCATTCGTAGGGGACAGATTCTCCGAATATTTTCATGGAAATCCCAATCGATCATTTATTATTCATTAGTATCATTTATATCTTAACCAGAATAAATATTTTTCCCGTAAAACAAATATCAGTTAAAAAACAGCATACGATCATCCTGATTTTGAAGAATTTGAAAATCAAAACATACACAAAGCTTCTAACCAGTCATATCATACTGAAGTCCTCGGAAATTCTTATTTAGCTAGGCAGCAACGCAGAGCAAAACCTTCAATCATTTCCCTAATACTCCTCTAGTCCTAATACTACAAACAAAGTCTTATATTTAGGCGAGGAGGAGTAATAGATAGATCATTTTTCAGGACAGGGAAGAAAATTGATTTAGAAGAAATTGAACTTACTGCAGTAGCCTCATCGAAAACTTCATTAAGAATATCTTCTTCAATATTCTCAGCATTTTGGGATTCTGGAAACACGTCTCCTTGTTGTTGACTGGATTCCCCAGCTTCTGCAAATATAGTCAGAATATAAAGATTTGGCAGAAATGCTTGGCAACATAAAAAAATGAACGGTGCTGTCGTCAATCAGCAAAGAAACGATTCTAGGAACTACATCGAATGATCGCATCAAGCCAACAGGGTATAAAAGCTAGCAAGTTGGTCGCGGTAAGGATCTTACCCAGAATCAGTCAAAGGCCTCCCAAGATCAAATCAAAAGATAATAAGATCCTCCTACTTATACAAGTTAATACTTGAAATATAAATACACTAATAAAACTAATCAAAATTACAAAAATATCATTGAAATCAAGAGTAATGTCGAAAAAAAAAGATCTAAGAAATACCCATACGTAGTAAATTAATCGGACAAAAATGGATACATTTAATGCTTAATAGCAAACTGTAAAGCAAACATCATACCATCGTTGTCAGCAGGAAAATCATGCTCAACTGGCTGTTCACGCAGCTTTGTTGGATCCCCACCATTAGCAACTCTTTCTCTCAATTCTCTGAGGCAAGTCTAGTTTCCCCCGGGGGGAGTGAGTCAAAGTGAGAACCCGTAGAATTTTAACATGCATGAAACCACACTACACATACATTGCTATGATCTGCTAGATTGCAGTAACAATGACAAAACTATCATGTGCTTAACCAAAGATGAGGGTACATTTATACTGATGCAATCTAATTTTCTCTATGCTAGCTCTCGTTTGATTTGGGTCACTTTGCAAACCAAAAATATCATGAAAAGTTAAATGATGGTGTGAAATAGCTTGTGATAAAAAGTGACAGAAACGGAACCAGGGGGTATCAGAATGCAAGGAGGCTTTGTACGTATATGCACATACACGCATGTAGATAGTTCACTAATCTTTTTGAAGACATGAAGGTAGAATTTACATGATTATCAAATTTCAATATACAGATGTATCCCCCGTACCTTGACACGCTTTGTAGCAGCAACTTGCTCCACTTTGTGGATAAATTGATTGAATGAGTAATAGGGGAGCAAGCGAGAGTGCCATTCACAGTACAACTCAAGAAGGTTACCCAAATCACGAACCTAAATAAAGCAGCACAGAAGATGCATAAGAAAGAAATTGAAATGGCCCAGCAAAATAATGCGTGTCTAGAATTTAAAGTTTAAATTTAAATAGCTTAAACTTAATGAGAGTGCAATAATATCATAAAGTAGAGAGCCTATAAGAACAAAAATAAATATCAGTGCGGATTTATCGTTCGATGGATAACATTTACTGGTAAAGAAAGTGGTTGACGTCACTTCAAAACATCAAGCTTCATAAGCTATAGGTATGGTTCATCAAAGACAGCTTTATGAATTTCTTTTTCATGGATGGTTTTATAAACCACGTTTAGGGGCAAAAAATCAGGTTAACATCACCTCGGAGCATCAAGTTTGATAGTCTAAATAATTTATCTCAACATGACTACCTTACTGAAATAAAGATCGGCCTTACGTCATTCAACAGTGCTCTTCCAGTAGAGGACAGTCAAGATAGATTTGTTGTAATCACAGAATTTGGTTACCAGGGGAAGAGCAGAAACAAAAATAAGGAATCCAGAGAATACCTCATTCCCGCGGCCACGGTACTTGAAAGCGCGAGGGAAATAACGAAGAACGTAACCAAGGCCATCATCGGAGAGAAGAAGGTCGGGGGTGAGTTTAGGCCTGGATCTTGGGAGCTTCTTGGGCTTATCGGAAGGCTTGCGAGCGGAAGGGGCTCCGTCGCCGGCAGGAGTAGGCTTGAGAGAAGAGGAATCGGGGTTTGAAGGAGAAAAGGGGCAATCACGCGACCAGTGGCCTGGTCGGCCACACTTGTAGCATCCTGTTGGAGCCGCCTCCATTTCGCTCTCTTCCTTTTCGATTTTTTCTTCTTTGTATGGTACGCTCTGAGTTCTTCTCCGATAATGTTTTACCCCTCCTTTTGGCGGGAAAAACTGGAGGGAATGAGGGATCGTATTTCGCCAAGACTTTTCTTTTGTTTTTTTTGGTGACCCAGTATTACGAATTGATTTAAATCCCATCCCCATCAAATTTAATAGGGAGAAACTTTCTCCATTGCCCACGTGGCACTTTTCATGGCTAATATTCGAGGTTCAAACACACGACACGATTCTGATGGTAAACACTGTGATGGTTAATGATTATGTTGTAGTTAACGACTAATATCTCATAATCCTTAACCATCATCTGTTATGATAAGTAGTTATTAGTTTGTAGTTAGCGACAAATGTGGTGTGGTAAGTCCCTTACACTGGAATTTTGTTAAACTTGATGGCAAAAAGAGTGAGAAATAACTGATGTGGTTAATAACTATTATATTATACTTAATGAATAATATTTCTAGTCAGTCTCTTATACTGTACGTGATGAAATTGGTGGGTAGTTATTAATTTATTATGGTCAACAACCGTTATACTGTTCTGAATGGTTAATTTATTGTTGGTATGGTTAAAGTATGATAATTATATTACATTCCTCCCATTTTTAATATATAATAACAACAACAACAAGCCTTATATCATTAAATGGGGTCAGCTACATGGATCATACGACGCCATTGTGCTCTATCGAAAACTAAATCCTTAGATAGGTTATTGACCAGGAGATCCCGTTCAATGACCTCTTTGAGCGTTCTCTTTGGCCTTCCTCTACCCCTTTTAACCGGTGTCCATACTATTTGATCCACCCTCTTCACCGGCGCATCCCTTGGCCTTCTTTGTACGTGTCCAAACCACCTAAGACGGTTCTCTACCATTTTCTCTTCAATAGGTGCCACTCCAACTCTTCCCTGTATATGTTCATTACGAATCTTATCTTTTCTTGTATGCCCACACATCCATCTCAGCATCCTCATCTCAGCTACCCCAACTTTATGCTTTTGCTGTCCTTTTAAAGCCCAGCATTCACTTCCATAAAGCATTGTTGGTCTTATAGCAGTGCGATAAAACTTTCCTTTTACTTTATCTGGTACTTTCCGATCACATATAACTCTAGTAGCCTTTCTCCATTTAAACCACCCGGCCTGAATTCTATGATTAACATCCTCCAAAATTTCACTGTCCTTCTGTATTATTGATCCCAAATATTTGAACTTATCTATTTGTAGAATAACTTGATTTCCCAATCTGACCTCCAAGTTACTTCTAACTTGTCTCTTATCAAAGTTACAATGCATATATTCCGTCTTACTTCTACTCAGACGAAAACCCTTCGACTCTAAAGTACTTCTCCATAACTCAAGTTTAAAATTAATCTCTTCTCTTGACCCCGCCATAAGAACTATATCGTCCGCAAAAAGCATGCACTTAGAGATTTCTTCTTGAATAGGCTTAGTTAGAACATTCACTACTAGATTAAATAAATAAGGACTCAAGGCTGATCCCTGATGTAGACCAATCCTTATGGAAAAATCCTTTGTTTCGCCCCCAGACGTTCTTACAGTAGTTGTTATCCCCTCATACATATCTTTTATTGCCTTGATATATGCCATACGTACACCTTTCTTTTCCAAAACTTTCCAAAACACCTCTTTTGGCACTCGATCATATGCTTTTTCTAAGTCAATGAAGACCATATGCAAGTCTCTTCTTTTAATCCGGTACCTTTCCATTAACCCCCTTAATAAATAAATCGCCTCTATTGTAAACCTACTTGGCATGAAACCATACTGATTCTCAGTAATATCAGTCTCTAATCTCAACCTGTGTTCAATTACCTTTTCCCACAATTTCATAGTGTGACTTATAAGCTTTATCCCCCTGTAGTTTGCACAATTTTGAATATCCCCTTTATTTTTATAAATAGGAACTAAAGTACTTTTCCTCCATTCATCCGGCATTTTCTTAGAACTTAATATCACATTAAAAAGTTTAGCAAGCCACACCACCCCCATTTCACCTAAACACTTCCAAACTTCAATAGGAATACCATCAGGTCCAATAGTTTTACCATTTTCCATTTTCTTAAGCACCTCTTTAACCTCTCCAATACGTATCTTACGATAAAATGCCAAATTTGGTTCAACTTCTTCTGTTAAATCCTCTAGCTCATAACTCGACCCTCCTCCCTTGTCATTAAACAATTTGTAAAAATAGGTCTCCCACCGTTCTTTAATATCACTATCTGCAACCAAAACATTGCCTTCTTCATCTTTAATACATCGTACTTGATCCAAATCCCTCGATTTCCTTTCCCTGTTTCTTGCAATCTTATAAATCTTTCGTTTTCCCGACTTTGTCCCTAACTCTTTATAAAATTCCTCAAAAGCCTTAAAATGAGCTGCACTCACTGCCTTCTTAGTGTCCTTCTTAGCTAAATGATACTTTTCCCAATTTTTGGTATTATTACACAAGTGTATAGCTTTGAAACAGTTTCTCTTGGACTTAACTTTCGCTTGTACGTCCTCATTCCACCACCAAGTCTCTTTATCTTGTCGACCAAAACCTTTAGATTCTCCCAAAATTACTTTAGCAACTGCTCGGACCTTCTCAGCCATTTCCTTCCATATCATATTAGCATTTTCCTGCGCCTCCCAAATCCTTTCATTTAACATAGTTCTCTTAAAAGTTTCTCTCTTCTCCTCTTTTAGCTGCCACCACTTGACTCTTGTGTTTAAAACCTGTCGCCGCTTTTCCTTCCTACACTTAATTCGCACGTCAAGGACCATTAACCTATGTTGGGTTGTCACTCCGTCCCCTGGAATCATTTTACAATTTGTACAAAGTCTTCTGTCATGACTCTTTACCAAAGAGAAATCGATCTGTGACCTGTGGACCCCACTCTTGTATGTGATCAAGTGTTCATCCCGCTTCTTAAAGCACGTGTTGACAATCTTAAGGTTGTAAGCTAAAGAAACTCAAGGATAGATTGCCCTTCATTATTAATTTCTCCAAAACCAAAACCACCATGAGTCCCTGCATATTGCCCTGCTTCCTTATCAACATGACCATTAAGGTCCCTACCAATAAAAATCTTTTCAGTAAGTGGTATGCTCTGAATCAGCCCCTCCAAATCTTCCCAAAATTTTTCCTTAAGATGTGTTTCTGTTCCCACTTGAGGTGCATAAGTACTAATAACGTTGATTATATCCCTACCAACAATTATTCTTAAAGATATAATTCTATCATCAATCCTTTTAACATCCACCACATTCGTCTTCCACTATTTATCCACAATGATACCAACACCATTCCTCGTACCTGTTTTACCTGTGTACCAAAATTTGAACTCATTGAATTCCCGAGATTTTTCTCCAACCCATTTAGTTTCCTGAAGGCACAAGATGTTAATCTTTCGCTTTACCATTTCGCCCACCACCTCCCACGCTTTTCCGGTCATAGTTCCAATATTCCAAGTACCAAATCTGATCTTTCTCTCCTGAACTATTCTCTCCTGAACTAGCTTCTTTAGCCGCCTCTGTCCATAAGAGTGCGGTAGCCCTTGCTCATTTAACACTACATCCGGGCGATGATGCAGCGGCCCTTGCTCACTTCTCACTGTACTCGAGCCATACAGCGCGTTACTTACAGGCAACGACCTAGTATTAGCACAATTTCTTCGTATGTCCATGTTCATAAGATTCGACGAGTTTTACGTTGGCTGTCGGGGCCTAACATAACCCTCCTCCTTTACCCGGGCTTGGGACCGGCTACATGCATAGGCGGAGTTATTTTTAATATATAATATAATTAAAAAATTAATATTAATTATAACTATATTTTTATATTTATTATTATTATTATTTTTTAAATTATATTTATTGATATTCTCTTATATAAAAAGAAATAATAAATATAAAAATATAGTTATAATTAATATTAATTTTTTAATTAAATTATATTTATTGATATTCTCTTATATATAAAAAAATAAAAAAAGTGACTGAGATATTTTAAAAATATATATTATATTAATTTAATTAATTAATTTTTTTAATAAATTAATTTTATATTAAAAATGTCAGAATAATTATATTTTGAACTAAAAAATTTAGTAACTTAAAGATTGTATTTTTTTTAAACTCCATAGTGGTGGGTTTATATCCCACACCAATTATGTAGATAGGATTTTACTCATTATTCATAAGTTCAACTAGTAAAAAGGTGAAATATATGATTATTTAAAGTGTGTTAGATTATTGGAGAATACCATTTTATTATGGTCCCAGTCATAGCGCTTGAGGAGATATTCTAACTCTTAAATGTTTAAGTTTACATTTGAGGGTAATAAATGACTTGTATCTGCCCAATATTAGTATTGCTTAGGAAAAAAAAATTTACCATATTTTTAGATTGTGCCGTGAACTCAATTTTCTTTTTAAAAAATTTTATACCAACAATAGGACTTGTTTTTTTTAAAAAAAAAAGTTGAGGGACAGTAAAGTTATTTTCTCTAAACTCTGAAATATCATTTTAGTGTAAAGACTGTTATGTCATTTTGTGATTTCAGAGTTGATTGGGTTTTTGACTATTTCTAGGTTATTTTATTGTCCTTTTCCTTATATTATTATTATTATTTTTTTCTTTTCCCATAACACCTGAACTCGCCTGTCTTTGGCAGCGATCGCATTCCGAATCGTTATTCATTTGAAGTCTTGCCGTGTTCGAAGCTCGCAGCACGTTGTGAGAGAGATGGTGGGAGGCCATGGTGATGGCACAACCTACAAAAGCATGACACTGCATGCTCCAAAGCGATGGCATTCCGTCACTGGCAAGGGGCTTTGCGCTGTTATGTGGTATGCGATAACCCTATCTATCTCATCTCGCGGGCTGTTTTTATTCACCAGATCTACTCCATTCAGCGAAATTGAATGTTCGGTGCATTTGATTTTTGGCTAGATTGTGGGTCTCTTGTTGATAAGGGATCTTAATTTCTGGCGGATTACCTTCGTAATGATGGAGGAAATGAATAATTTTTTAATATTTTCTGTTCCGGTTTAATTCATCTAATTTGTTATTGTCAGCTAGAAGAGCTTGTTTCACTTGTTTGTGGTGAGGAGTTTGGGAGGATTGGTGTCAAGTTACGCGGTTAATCGCTATTGAAATTAAACTTCACGAGACTGTTTTCATTTTTTCCAGATTATTCTTGAGAATGCGGTAATGTAATTAATTGAGTCGATTCTGACTGCTTAGGAACTTACCGCGGGTTTCAAAATTTATTTTTCAGGTTCTGGGTACTGTACAGGGCAAAGCAAGATGGTCCTGTAGTATTGGTAAAACTCTGAAAGTTAATTTTTGTTTACTTATTCAGCCGAGTCATCCATTGATTAAGTTTTACTTTTTCTGATATATTCTTCTGTTCTTTGTGGTGCCTTACAGGGCTGGAGACATCCTTGGGAGGATCATGATGATCATGGCCATGGACATTAAAATTAGGTACATTCACTGGATGTTTCTGATCTCAGCAAATTTACAATGAGAACAATTAGTTGTCAAGCATTGCTTTGCATCGCTTCTATTGAATAAATTAGGGACATTGTCTTGGCAAAAAGCTGTCTTAATTTAGTTATGTGGTTCTTAAGCATCCCTTCGCAAGCCAAGGTTAAAGGAAACAAAGCCTACGAAGTTTATCTTCTCTCAACTGTTTCCTATATTAGTTGTAGTTTTATTTTTATCATTTCAAGGTTTGATTGTCATTTATTGTGTTATAACTTGATTTGATGAAAATTTTGCTACCATATATCTGACAAATAATGTAATAGCCAACTATGTAATTCTAATTTGATATGAAGATTTGGACGCAAAGGTGCATGTATGAGTTAACATTGTTCTGCAACTGCAAATTTATTGTACATGTTAGCAATGTTCTGCAACTGTAAATTTATCTACCATAATGATGACTTTTAATTCTAAATGCCACTACCTTAGTTTATTTGTGAATTTGATATGAAATAGAAATGATTCTTTTTTTCTTGTTCGATTCATGAATTACCTTGAAGGACACATATGAACATTAAAATTTATATGCATTAAACGATTGAGTATTAATTCAATTTCTTGATGAAACCCTTGGAAGAGGTCTGTGTTCAGAAAAATGAATAAAATGATGAATAACATGAATCTATTGATTTCTCAGCAGGCGTTAACATGTAGATCATGCACGAGACAAGCTGAAGGATCTGGGGCTGGGCATATCTAAAACAAATGTTCACTTTGTTCTATTCCTCCTATAAGTCTTATGTAAAAGAGATTTCCTTTTTGGATTTCCTGAACATATGCGATGTTACAACTCTAGACCCTGTAATCTTGGATGACGGTTGTGGTTGTTTAAATGAACTGTTCATGTGCTCTGTTTTTAATAGAAGACTCAAAATTCACGTGTTGGTGTGTGGACTCCATTATTTGGATAAAGTTATTTAGATCTTGACTATTTCTCGAAGAGGAGTTTTTATGCTAGGAATCTACGCAGCGTATGTGCGCCTTCAGTCAACTGTGACGTGTAACCAATAACTATTAGTAGTTGTGGGTATATTGATTCTTTGTACCAGATTTTAATTTTTTGAGTGTTAGAAAAATGCTGGGAGAACAAAAAAAGAGTGTAAGCAAAAAGAATGACTGCGATAAGCTATATTTAATATAAGACTCTCAAACTTCCTATCATCTCTTGCTCATCTCAATCCCCTGCATCAGAATGATGGTGAAAAAAGGTATTACGGTTTCAATTTGCACATCTCCGTCCTAACGAAATCACGATCTACTATCAAATTATAGGTTTAAAGTAGCTTATTTATATTTTTTTTTTGTATTTTCTTTAACGGTACCATATCTTGGTACTATATTATTATTGTTGTGCTAATATTAATCTTTTAATACTCAACTGTAACTATTTTAAGCAAAATTATTTAACTAGATATTCTACATGCCAATTTTTATTATTGATTATTACATAAATATGTTTTTTCCAAAAATATAATATTTTAATATTCAACTATAGTTTATTTATGCTTAATTGTTTATCTTTTGGATTATTTTTCTTTTTTACTTTTGGTGATAAGGATTATTTTTCTTGTAGTGAGGGAAAAAGGGTGAGAACAGTAGACCCATGGACGCATCACGCAACCCTTTGGTCAGGCTCGCTCGGGGAGTTATATAAGTATGAAACTCGCATTGAAATCCGATTGCAGATTTTGAATTAGCCCCAATTAGATTCTCCGGCAATTCTCTCAGTTTAATTCACAGAGAGACATGTCGTACTTGCTGCCTCACCTTCACTCAGGATGGGCTGTAGATCAGGCCATCCTTGCTGAGGAGGAGCGTCTCGTCGTCATCCGATTTGGCCACGATTGGGACGAGACCTGCATGCAGGTATTTCCTTGCCCGATTCTTCTTCTTCTTCTTTAAGTTACTGTTTAAACCCTTGATTCTCGCTGTATTTTTCGGATCTATTGGAACCCTAAACTAAACTAGATTTCAACATGTATCTTGAATTAAAACCTTTTTATTAAACCTTGCCATTAGCATGCCCTTCTTGTGTGTGTTTAAACCTCTCCAAGGAATCTGTATATTTGATTGCTTTTAGCTGCAAATCAGCGGCCTTTTCTTGAAATTGAGTACTGGGATGTATCATTCGTGCAAATTACCCCCCCCCCCACACCCAATATAGGACTGATCTGTGCAATTTGTCAACTTTTTGTTAGAGTTATTTATGGTTAATTGAAATTTCATGGTGCTTATAGTTAATAGATTTTATATTAATCCTAATGTTCGAACTCTAATACCCGCACATGAGTCTGTTTTTCTGTTTTGGCTGCAGACGTACACTACAATTGCCTTTACAACTCTGATACTTCTTAAAGGAAAAAAGAGAGAGAGAGTATTTTGGTGGTTGTAGACCTTGTTCCAGAGTTTATGCAAACTAACCTGGCACATTATGTTATTTAGTTCTGTAGAATATAACAACAGAGAAACCAGGATTAATGCTCCCTTGAAAAAGAGAGACTAGATTCGCTAATTTCAGGATTCTTGATTGGAAAAGAATGACTCTTTTATGGTACCTGTACTTTGATTATGTATGAAACCTTCATTGTGTTCCTTGCTTATCGGACTCAAGTCTGTAACTGTATTAACTAACTGCCAGCTGAAGAGCTGACTCACCAACTACATAAGTGTGAAGTATCTCAAAATAACAGATAGGAAATCGACCATGTCCCACTATTCATAGGGGTTAACTCTGACTCAAACTATTGGCTTTGCTTTTGAGTCCTTCCTTCTTGATTAAATAGACTTCTGGTGAAGTCATAATCTCATTGATGAAACCTCTAAACGATCTGATGTCTTCTTTCAAATGCAATCCTTGCCTATTTGATTTATGCCGATTATTTAATTGCTCAATGGATTTCTATTGCTTTTTTATGAATATAAGCTGCTATCTAAGTTATAACGTGGTGTTGTATTATGGTTCTTTCGAATTTAGATGGATGAAGTGCTGGCATCAGTCGCTGAGACAATAAAGAATTTTGCAGTAATTTACCTCGTGGACATAACTGAGGTTCCTGATTTTAACACCATGTACGAGCTGTATGATCCCTCCACGGTTATGTTTTTCTTTAGGAACAAACACATTATGATAGATCTTGGCACTGGAAACAACAACAAGATTAACTGGGCTCTCAAGGACAAGCAGGAGTTCATCGACATTATTGAGACAGTCTACCGAGGTGCAAGAAAGGGACGTGGTTTGGTGATTGCTCCCAAAGATTATTCCACCAAATACCGTTACTAAGCGCCTATTGATCAAAGGGCTGTTTTCGCACTTGTTGTATGACTATATTTCTCTTCCAAATGTTAATGCAACAAGAACAATTCCTATTTGGATGTCTTCCACCGACTTTGTATGGGCCACAGTATTGCATTATATTGAAGATGAAACTTCTAGACTAGATTGTGCTCTTTTCGATGAGTCTTCTTTTCACATAAGTATATAATGTGGTATTTTACAAAGGGGGATAAAACACTGGAATAAAGTTTTTATCTTTGCATTTGTAATAAAAGCATGGCTAGCATATGGTTCTTACCACTCCATCAAGTTCTTTGGGATAGATTAAAGTTAGTAAATTATGGTTAAATTTAATTTTTTAAAATAAATTTATATTATATATTTATTAATTTATTTAAATTAGTTAACTAATTTTAATAGTTATAATTAATTTTTAAAAAGTTAACTAATTTTTATAAGAAATAACTACTATTTACTCAATTTCAATATGTTCTTCTTAGCAAGGCAGAAGGCAGAAGCTGTGTATTATTATATATTAATGTAAAACTTAATTATATACATGCTCATCTCCGCGTTACATGTTACTTTATACATTCCAAAGTATATATGGGCCACTTGCCTACCTTGGCCGTTAAATATAAAGCATCTAGAGGAGACGCTTTCTATTTTTTCCTTCCGATGATAGCCGCAAGATCTACTATTGCCAAACCAATCATATACCATGTAGCTGCAGCCAGTATACCCTGTGACCAAGGGCAGTTAACAATATCCAGAGCCAGAGAGCCTCCAGCATGTTGATTCAATTCATGAACCCGCCTCCGCCATGTAATCGAACTGTGGCTACAGCAATCATGGCTGTGACCATTGGGAATGCCCATCTGATTGGATTATTTTGATTCTCATATATTTCAGACTCCCTCTCATTTCCTTCTATCTGTTCCTCAGTGGACGATGAAGGCTTTGCATCTGACCTTGGAGTAGAAGAAGACGGAAGAGCAAAAGCTGATGGGGCCGAATACTCCTCAGAACTCTCGCATTTGATCCTCTTGCTCTCACTGACTTGTTTCCTTGTTGCAGCAGCTTCTCGAAGCTTATCGATGTTTGGTTTAGGTAATCTATGGCTATATGCAATGCGTGTGAGGCTTTTGTCAGGTCCACTTGCAACAGGTGATCGCCAGTATAGCCAGTTAGAGATTGATCTTATTGCTTGAATTGCTGACATCCTTGCCTCTCTCTGAGGGTCTATTCCCTGATGATAATAAAGAGGTTTCTGGTTAATCCCTGAGAACCCAATTCTTTACTTGTTGCCAACACACACTAACCTTAGAAGACTTGATAGAAGCCTTTTCCATTGCTTCCTGGAATCTGGTTTGGAATTTCTGTACATCTGTAAATATGTTAGAGACACGAGCGCCCACTGTATTACCTGCACCAACTCTCACATTACCTCGTGGCTGCTTCGACATCAAGAACTCCAGATCTGCAAGGTTGGACCTTTCAACAACTCTATATACAAAATCACCCAAAAGCTTTTGTGTAAAAAAAAAACAAACAAACTGAAACAGCTGGTTTAGGGGCTAAGTCAGGAAAATAAAGTGACACAAGAAATGATAACAATTAAATCTCAGCATAACTTACGAAATGCAATTGACAGGACAGGAATCTATTGCCTCTTGGATTTTGTCTTCAGGATCAGCCCACTGTCCCACGACCCTGGCTCTGCCATAAACTGATTCAATTGCGAATGTCTTGTCAGCTAACAGAGCACATTTTAAGCAGCCGACAAATTTTATTTCATCCACGAATATTGCTCGCTGCTCGCTTTCTGACCCGAACCAGACTGAGTACCCGGGCCTTCCTGTGAAACCCTTGAACTCTGCAATCTTATTCTGCTCCTGCACCATGTAAGAACCAGAACAACTTGAGAGAGTTGATTTTACTATATAAGTGTGATGGTAGATGCGCTTCAAGTTCAAATATTTTTCATCTCGTCTCAATGTTCTAAAACATCATTCTTGTGTGTACGTGAATGAGACAAACCTTGTCATAGGCCAAACGCGAATTGGGGTCAGAAAGTAGTGCGTAAGGTTCGTTGAGAATGATGGCCATGTGATGGCTGGCGGGGCGAGCAATGTCAGGGTGGCACCGCTTCTAAAGAGAGCGGTAAGCGAGCTTTATCTGGGATTGATCGGAGCAGCTATCGATGCCGAGGAGATCATAGAGGTCGAACTCTGTGATCGAGGAAGCCGCCCCACACGTCAGAGTTGAACCTCTGGAATAGGACTATGGGGTTCTCAACTCTGTTCTGGTGACACAGGAAGAGAGAGGAGAGTAAAGCGGAAGAAGAAGACGTGCAGATGCAGCACAATACATTTTGCAGATAAAGATAAGGTGTTAGGGAGCTCTTTTTAGTCTTATATGTACTTACTACAATACAAGGCTACTGCTAGATTTTTTGTTCCAGATATTTTCCCTTTGTACTTTTTGGCTGCATCAGGTCACAGACACTTTTTGGTCCACGTTGGATAATGGTTTTTCAATTATCTTTTAATACTTCATTAATAGAAGGAATCGTCTGCAGCATTTTGATTAGTCCATTTATAGGTCCTCTTTCCGAATTTGCAACTATGAAACTTTTCAGTGTACCGTGCATTCGTGGGGTCCTCGTGCGTCCCATAGTCAACCATCTATATATTGTTGGTGTGGTTTCCCTTCCCACGGCTTTTATTCTTCTCCGTACTCTGAGTCCCTCCACTTATGGCGTTTCAAAATGGCCCTACTATCACTTTCAATGCTATTGTGACTGATGTACAGGTGTTGCTCCCACTCCAATCTTGTGAGGTGTTGTTCTGAGGGAGTACTCCGCTTCCTGAGTTGATCAAGTCTCCCTCTTTGCTCTTTTAGCCACTCTTTGTTCCGGCTGCTCCTCTTACCAGGATCCCAGGCTCATGGGTAGGCTTTATATTTATGGTCTTTTCTGTTTATCTACATTCCTTCATTTCGCTTTCATCATCTTCATTATGATTTGTTTACTGCTTGAAGATGTGTTCGGGATCATTGTTGCGGTTGGGCGTTGAGGAGTTCTGTTTCACTATAGTTGGTGATTGGTACTCTTTCGACCTTGTGTGTGTTGATTCATTGTGTGGTTCGTGTGGTTCTCATTTGTTGTGTGGTGTTGGTTGTTATTTTTTAAATGCAGCGAGAACTCCTTCAAGTGCATCCTTCGTTTGTTGAGAAAAAAGTCTGCGTTTGAAGATCTTTTATCTTTTCGAGGTGTCTCATTGGATCAAGGAAGATTTTCCGTTTGTTGTGGACTATAAAGCATCATAACAATTGTTTTTGAGGGGTCTTCAAAAGGTGGAGCACCGGCATCAATTGTTTTTGTAGGATAGGTGAAGAACATTCTTTCGTCCTTAAACCAGAAACTTCTATGTCGAGAGATCTCAAGGTTCTTGGTGAAGGAAGTGCTCAATTGTCAAAAATGCAATTTGGAAACTGCGCATCAAACTTAGACAGAAGGAAGATTGCTTCAGCTGATGATCAGTATGTTTTTCATGTCGATGCAATTATACAGGTAGGCTTGTCTCCCCCCTTAGTTTCTTATGTTGTTGAATGAATGTTCAATACTAATGAAGCATGAGAAATTATAAGATTGAGGAGTGTTGATTCCTTTGAAGTTCTAAAACATGAGTTTCATTGTGCATTGAAGACTGGTTAAGTGAAACTAAAAGCTTAGGATGGTTAGCATTGGCTTAGCTCATTTTTGGATTTTTTTTGTGGGTTGTCTGTTTTAATTCTATTATTTTCTCATAATTAGTTGAATTGTTGTGTTTTTGAATTCGTGGAATCTGTTACCCCCTCCTGATCGCTGTGTCATTTGAATGGCCGTTACTGCTTTGTGGAGCAAAGTGCATATTATACATGATGAATGTACTTCTAATGTCATTTGACGATCTTTTTCGGTGGAAAGAAAAGGGTACAGGGTGTCTGATGTGCCCCCTGATGCCCCAAATCGCAGCCATTAAATTCATCCTCTGATTCTCATGTCTCTCCCCTTTTTCACAATATAAACTCTCAAGATCTTCAAGCTTCACTTGATTCCATGCTACTTGTATACCTTCATACTCATTGAATGCTCTATAACCGCACAAATGAATACACCCCACTATTAACAGGAATCAAGATGAAAACTTCTGATAGTTGCAGATAATGCACATATAAGGATTGAGAGGAACTTATGATAACTATACTATTTTTGGCTATCCGTGAGAGAAAGGAGAAAGAACAAAGAAGCCGAGGGTCACCCAGAAACATGCACTACCCAAAACACATCGTTTTAATTAAAGACAAGTCGCATTAGACACCCTGCGCCCGAAAGAAAATGGTTAGTAAAATCTTGGTAGGTTAAAACAAATGTACTGTCCTTGAACTTGACCTAATTTATGATTGTGAGGAGACATATGGTGAGCCTGGTTTAGCAAGTTGTAAATCTCTTTTGGTTTCCTCTTTGTTTGTAATTCTATCCTAACAAGGAATACCAAGTGTGTGTAAGTTCCCCCCCCCCCCTCATTTCAACAGTAAACTTATTAGTTCTTTGAAAGCTTTTTGCAAGAATAGTGCATATTGTAAGTTTTCTTGAATTCAATAATTTGGATGCACATTCTTTTTCTTTGGAGACATCTTTATATATGATAATCACCTATAGGCAATATTTTAATTGTTGCAAATGTTGATGTGTCTTGCAGTCATGTACCAAGGTGGCTCTCGTTTAACACAGGAACTTCGCACACTTCCCATAAATCATATGGCTGTTGAGGGCAAATTGGAGGGGTATAAGAATATGTTGCGAGTGTTGTGAATGTGGATGAGAAGTAATAATTGTTGGTAGTAGTTGCTACGTTTTGTTATGATGGTTTTTTATAGTTACAATTTGCAATCTGACTTGAAGAGTTCTGAATTCCAGGTTCCTCTCTTTTCTCTTGTTCTTTCTACTATTCTTTGAAGCAATTTTGTACTATGATCTGCATATGCTGTTTTTAGTATGTGATTAATGGATCTTTTATAAAACTGACTTTCGTTCATTTAATTAATTTTCAGGAAGAAAGAGGAAGCTAGGGATCTTTTTAAATGGAAGCCTGTGGCTGAAAGTGTGGATGCAGCTTAACTATCTTGTTTTGTAGTAGCAGCCATCTTTTGGATGTGCTCTGTGTAACACCAGGATGCAGACTCTGTAAATGATGATATGTACAAGCAAGGGTTCTCTTTCAAAATGCATTTTGTCTCCGCACTTTCTTTGTATTATTGTCTGCTTAACGGGATTTAGGAATTGAAATACCAAGCAAGGCAAACGAATAAAAACAAAGGTTCTAACTCCTAACCAATCCACCTGTTGGCATTTGACAAGAGTTATTTCCATCATGTATAAATTTAGATTTTTTTAATTATAAATCTATTTTCTTATATTTGTGTCAAAAATATACTTTAAATGATAGGGGGAGGGGTGTTTGGAGATTCCTTTAGCATTTTATCCCAAATTTTAAGATTATGCAAGAATTAATCCAAATTAGTTAATTATTTATAATTATTATAAATTCTTATTATAATTAAAAGTTTAAAATATCTTAGAATTAGATAATGAGATTATTGATTAATTATTATTATATGGCTCAAAATTTTACAAATATCAAAATGATTTATGATTAGTATAGATAATTATTATTAAAATTATAAATTTAAAATATCATATAATCAAGTAATGAAATTACTAAATAATTGCTATCATAGTATTTAAAATATTTCATAGATTAAAGTGGAATATTGATTGGCATTATTAGTCATAGTTTGTAAATAAATAAATTAAAAATATTAAATCAAATAGATCTAAATATATTTTTAACTAAAATAATATTATAAAATTTTAAGAGTATTATTGATACTTAATAATAGTTGATGATTAGTAAGTATTCCTAATTTTAAAAATATTATTATTTATCGTGAATTTTTTTTATAAATTTTTTTTAAAAGAGATTAAGCACAATCATAATTTAAAGATATGTTAAAGTCCATTTTTCTCTTAAATAATATTAATATTAAACAAGATGAATTATTTATTTTTTAAATATTAAATACATTTTAAATAGTCATATATCTCATTTTCTTATTAATTAAATATATAAATAATAGGTTACTCATCCTAAAATTATTTTGTAAGAATATATATTATAGATGAATGTAATTTTTTTTATATACTAGTTTGTTTACACCAAGCCCAGACCTGGCCCGATTTTAAAATCCTCAGATATGACGACTTGTCGTACCAAAAAAAGAAAAGATATGACGACTTGCTCGCGTGGGATGATGTAACCCGAAGGTCATGTGAGAGCCACTCCAGCATAAGACATTTTTAGATGCTTCAAACGCTGCGTTTTATGTGCATTTGTGCCCTGGGATCTCATCAAATGTTTGCCTCCGTCGCATCTTCCTCATAAGTACTCCCCGCTCTGTCTACTTTTTGCTCTCATCTATCCGGAGTCCGGAGATCCTTTGAAAGTCTATCCAAGGCCGAATTGCTGTGCTTGGACTGTTGTGTGTCTCATCTCATCTTGCAATTCCTTCGCCGTTGGTCGTTTTTTCCATTGCTTCTCCGGTTGGAGCTCTGGCGATAAGGTGTTTTAGAAGTCAGGAGTGGTGAAATCAGGGTAACTAGTTTTCTGTGAATAATTTTCATATTGATATCATACTGCGGATTTTGGGATAAGCCTTGGGCGGTATCCGTTAATACCAGTGGGATTATGCTCTTCTTGAAGCTACTTATTTGATTGAAATTTTTTTCTTGTAAGCCCAAAAAATCATACAAATTTTATGTCGCTCTGTTTGGGTGGAGACTCGAAACCCTAGGGAGGAGTCCATATTTTCTGAACTGAGCTAAAAGATGAAATGGGAAATATTCTATCTTTAGCCTTGTTGCCGCCTGTAGGCAGTACGCCTCTTTGTTTGGTCGGAAAAGGAATGCTTTCCCATCTGACTAAATGCACTCCTTAAGTATTCTTAATTCAATCTCTTTAAGACGGAAAGTTGTATTTCCTCTCATCAGTACTGTCTCTAAACAAAAGCCCCTTGGTCACTCTTGGGGGGGTCATCTTCAATCCCTCCGGCCTCTTCTTTGAACCAGCAGCAACAAGCTTTCCTCACAATCCCTTGCACAGCACAGCAGGCCTCCGTGTTCCAGCTGGGTTGTCAGTCTTTCTCTTTCACTCTCCCTAGTCCTCCGGAGTCCTAAATTACTCTTCTGTTTTATTGTCTGAATTCTGATGCCCCTCCAATTCTACATCAGTATACTATCTCACATGAGAAGTATCATCCACTTCCAAGCACAGTGGCATTGCAGTGCTTTTTGGCACCATTTCTTATGTGTCACATTCAAGAAACCATCTTTGATTACGATTAAAAGACAGTGGAACTGGACTACTATACAACGTTTTGAAATGTTTCAGAATGCCCTCAACTGGGGAAAAAACCAATTTTTTGCACATACTTGTATATCAAGGCTTCTATATTAGATAAGCTTCTGACATAGATATGGTGCCTAAAATGGCGTATCCCTGCATCCTTTCTCAACAACCGTTATCAGCGTCCTTTTGTGAAATAAATATTCCTAAATTGAAGATGTTTATATGGTGTGTGGAATTTATTCTTTTATTTTATTCTTGTTTTGGGAAACAAAGTACGCGGGCAAAAAAGCCTCAATAAAAGGAATTTGATATGGTTTGGATAATTTAAAATTCACTTCTTACTTGACATTTTAGTAGCTACGTTCTTTTATGCTATTACTATCTATTTGATGCTGGTTTGGTCTTTTTTGATTTGGGATATTTATTTATGCATATAACGTGAACGGTAAATTTGACAAGTTAGTTTTATTCTTACTCACTGGATGACTCCTTTCTTTTCTTAACCGCAAGGACATTTTTATTTCTTTCAAGTCTTGTATGAACTGCATCTCCTAATTGAGAAATTTTAATCTCAGATGGCACTGCAAGTACAGTTAGACCGATTCAAAAAACAGCAGCAGAAGTGTCAGTCAACACTCACGAGCATTGCAGCTAGTAAGGCTGCAACAAGCAAAAAATCTACTCCTGCAGTTGTATCTGCATTGGCCAATGGCAAAACTCCAGCTCCTGCCGTCAAATTTTCAAATGATACAGAAAGACTTCAACATATTAACAGTATTAGGAAGGCCCCTGTAGGAGCTCAGATGAAGCGTGTTATTGATCTGCTGCTAGAGGTATTTGTTCTATTTACGCCCTTCATATTTTTTTCCTCTGTTAATGACAATATAAAGATTTCTATATTATATTAAGTTCATATGGGAGACATAGCAAAGTGAGTGACAAGTTATGCTTGGTATCACTTGTTGCTTGAAATTTCTGAACCTCATGAATAGAGCACTGGTTTGGAAAGTTCCCATTATAATTTCAGCCATCTGTGAGTTATATTGTCGTTGATGATAAAAATGAAAAGGTGGCTAATGCACTCTTCCTTATTTGCAGACCAGACAGGCTTTTACACCTGAACAAATAAATGAGGCGTGCTATGTTGACATGAGGTCTAACAAGGACGTTTTTGACAGTCTGAGGAAAAATCCAAAAGTACACTATGATGGAGAACGGTTCTCTTACAAGGTTACATTTTCTAAGCATTTATTTGGACTCCCCCCCCCCCCCCCCCAAATGTTGCTCTTGATAACAAAAACCTTCCCTGTTGTGCCAATAATAAGGAATATGACATTCTGGCTTTTCTCTTTTGTCTATAGTCAAAACATGACCTTAAGGACAAAAATCAACTTCTGTACCTGATTCGCAAATTTCCTGAGGGCATTGCTGTTATTGACCTGAAGGATGCCTACCCGACTGTGATGGAGGATTTGCAGGTTGAACATTCTTCATTTTCTTTTATAATCAGATGATATATAGTTTAGGAGGAGGTAGGTGACATGTTTAGTAGGGGAAGAAGAGTCAAAATCTAGCCAAGTTATTGGTTTCTTGGATATCTCTTACCAGGCTCTGAAAGCTGCGGGGCAGATTTGGCTGCTGTCCAACTTCGATTCACAAGAAGATATTGCATACCCTAATGACCCCAGGGTGCCCATTAAGGTAGATGACGACATAAAACAGCTATTCCGGGGGATCGAATTGCCCCGTGACATGATTGACATAGAGAAGGATCTCCAAAAGAATGGGATGAAACCTGCTACCAACACTGCAAAGAGGAGGAGCGCAGCGCAGATTCAAGGCATTTCTTCTAAGCCCAAGCCTAAGAAGAAGAAGAATGAAATCAGCAAGAGGACCAAGCTCACCAATGCTCATCTTCCTGAGCTTTTTCAGAATTTAAATAATTCCTAACTTTACATACTTATAATCATTGATAATATGTAAGATAGATCTTTGTAAGTAGTTCAGATAAATATAATCTCTCTTTCATCTTACCTTTGATAAGAAAACGATCTTGCTTTCATTGTATGAATCATTTTATTATTGATGTGTTGTGTTTTATAATTAGGGAAACAATGAAGCAACTACAGAAATTATTTGTGTTAATTTGTAAGTTTGGAGTAATTTATTAAGCTTTAAAGATAAAAGATTATCTATGCGTAATCAAATGTTAAAGAGATTGTGTAATATTTAAGGGGGTGTCATCTTCTTAGATAAGGCAGGCACATGGCATTCTGATGATAAGAATGGTAACTTTGAAAATATATACAGCAACACTAAATTATATCTCGTTGGCGTCAATGAAATGTACACATCAAATCTAAGCTTAGTGGGTATTTTTCCTATTTTATTTGGATAATTCAATTATGAACATTTTAATATAAACAAATACAAAACGCCTCTAGGACCCTTCATGCGATAGTACCTAATTGTCTCGATCTCGATCTAAGAAATTACAATGCAAAAAAAGTGGCTACGATTACAATGAGAGTAAGCTTCAGATATCCACAAACTCAACCCGTGCTCTTTATCATTTTTATGTTTTGATTATTTTGTTAGCGATTGAGTTGATACATTGGCCAAAGCATAAATGTAGGCGCATGCCTCTTTGAGGACATGAAGGCAAATCAAAGCCAAAATTCCTCCAAAAGCTGCAATTCTCAACAACCCTCTCTCTGGTGGTGATTTCACCGTTAGATAAACACAATCAATGGCTATTGATATCCAACTCAACCTCTCCATCAAGCCTTTGAGCAACAAAAAAAGTTTCCCATTTTCACTCTCACTCACTATTATTCTGCAGAATATCCTCAAACACAGAACACCCACCACCAAAAATGTGGTCACAGACCAACCCCTATACCTCACTATCTTCCCTCCCACAACCAAAGCCTCTGTTCTGCACACGCAAGTCTCGCACTCACCTGAAAATGTTGAAGACACCAGAGCATCAAAACCTGTATAATAAGGCAGCACTATTGAATCCAAGTACAGGCTCGCATGAAGAATCCCAGAAACTGTGGATGCTGCGAAAAAAGTGTACTTTATGTCCTTATCAGCTCCATAGTCAAAGGACAGTGCAGAGATTAGAACCAGTTGAAGAATTGGAGGACCCATGTAGGAGAGAGGGAATATTGTGTTTATCTGGGAGCCTTTTGCAAAGGCTAAGATTATCATAGGGAGGAGAATTGGACCAGAAGGTAGTAAACATCTGTTTGGGGATCTTATGCCTCTTCTTCCTGAGCTCAAATCCTTTATCACAATGAAAAGGGTCACAAGATAAGAAGCTGATGTGAAGAGGAGGACCAGGACATCAACAGCAAGTGGGAAATTTGCAGGGTAGGTTCTGTCGCAGACATAGTGATAAGGGCAGTACGTGGCATCCAAGGTTTCTTCCACTTGCCAGCTGATGCATTTGAAGAATGTGTTTTGGATATCATATAGATTCCATTCAGTTTGGAATGTTGAAGATTCTGGGAGCCAGAGAAGCCTGTTCATGTTTTAGAATCTTTGATCTTTTGCAGGTAGTAAACTGAGGTTTGATTCCATTTCATAAGTATGAAGATATTTAAGAAGATAATAGAGTTCTTGTAGAAGTAGGTTGAGATGTTCAACTTGAAGCTGCAATGGAAGAAGAAAGACCAACTAATTAGTCTTAATTTTTCTCACTTCAAAGAAACACATTTTTTATCTTGGGATTGAAACGTCGTGGCTCTATTTTATTGACTGTGTTTGTAATTTGCCAAGCAAATGGCGTTTGGGATGGCTTTCAGAGAGACACATAGGGTCTATCTGAAGCAAAACGAGAAGTCGGATGGACGCAAGTTTTGTAAAGGGATGATGTTTGGTGAGTGATAGCCACTGATTGATAGTATGATAGCCTGCCAAACTGACTCTATTAGCATTGTATCAATAGAAATTGGTATACCAACGACGACACAATAAAAAATTTTCTCTTGTAGATTGCAGCGAAATGTACATGAGGATTTTGTCTTTATTCTTTTCTCAATTTTAATTCCAAAATATCAATTGATTTAAATCTTCTTCACGGAGGTACATTTTAATTTGATTGTATTTAAGATTGGCTTGCAACACTTGTGAATTAATAATACAAATTTTATTTTATTAAAAATTATGCACTATATATGGATCACAAAATTATTGAGCCAAATTTAAATACTAAAAATTGAAACTTTTTTAATCTGAATTGTTCATAAGGGCATAATCAATTGAAAAATTGTCTTGCACTTGACTGAAATAGAAAGTAAGCTACTCACTCATCTTCCATTTCAATATCAAATGAACAAAAACCTTCTTGGCTTCCTTGGTCAAGGCCAAGTTTCATTTGATACACAACCAAATTTAACATTGAGTAAGTTTCTTCTGATTTGGGATGTGATTTATCATGGGCAATAAATCTATGACAAACCCCAAATAACTCCACAAAACTGAACCCTGGGAATTTTTTCACCCCTCTTCTCTCCATGGCTTCTCTCATGCTTCTTGCATCATCCCATCGTTTCGCCACTGCATACACATTCGATAACCCAACATACCTTCCATCATGATATGGTTCTAGCTCAATAAGTTTCTTACCAACTGCTTCTGCAAGATCAAAGTTTCTCTGGTTAATGCACCCGTTAAAAAGAGCACCTAACATGGAAGCCGTTGGCTCTATAGGCATTTCACATATAAATTGGTACGCTGTGGCTAATTGACCTGCACGTGCCAACACATCCACCATGCAAGCATAGTGCTCACTTGTGGGTGTCATGCCAAATTTTCTAAGGCTCTCAAAGAAGTACCATGCTTCTTTTACTAAACCCCCATGAGCACAAGCAGTCAACAAGCACAAGTATGTGATCTCATCAGGTCTAATACCAACTACTTGCATTTCCTTGAACAGTTTGAGAGATTCTTCAACTAACCCATGTGTTGCGAGACCTCCAATCATTGCATTCCAAATCAAGACATCAGTTTGGCTCTTTGAAACACCATGAAATACAAGCAAAGCCTCCTGTATTGCCCCACATTTGGCATACATGTCCACTAGAGAAGTCTGCTGAACCAGTGTCAATGGTAATTTATTCTCAACTATATACTTGTGGGTTATCTTTCCCTTCTCAAGAGCACCTAAGTGCGCACAAGCACATAGAACGCTCACCATAGTCACTTCATTAGCCTTTGTCCCTGAAACTCTCATCTTTTCAAAGACAGCCATGGCTTCCCCATATTCCCCTGCTTTAACATAACCATCAATCAAAGAGCTCCAGGACACGACGTCCTTCTTAGGCATTGATTCAAACACTTTCTGTGCCATAACCATTTCTCCACACTTCGCGTAGCCATCCAACATGGAATTCCATGAAATCAAGTTCTTCTCCTGCATTCCATCAAACACCTTTTGAGCACATATGATATTCCCACAAGAAGCATACATATGAATCAAAGAATTCCGAATAAATCTATCAGACGCATGCCCTGTTTTTACAATGTGGGCGTGCACAGATACACCGTTTTGTTGATTCAAAAGGCGTGCCGATGCCTTCACAAGAAAGGGGTATGTTAAGTAATCTGGCGAAACCCCAAGCCGCAGCATTCTCAAAAAAATTGAAAATGAACGGTTTGGGTTTTTGCTGATTGAATAGCCTCTAATGATTGTATTCCAGCTGAAAGTTGTTGGGTTGGAGAGATGGGAGAAAACCCTGTAGGAATAACCGATGTCACCCGAATTGGAAAGAGCGGAGAAAGAAAGGAGATGGGAGGTGAATGCGTCATCTTGAGATAAGCCAAAAGAGATCAAAATGGCATGAAGTTGCTTCAATTCATGCATTGACTTGCATTTGGTAAGGAGACTGAGCAGTAGAGTTTGGCTTATATTTACATTTATACATGAGACTGATGACACTCCAAGCATATGTGAATGAACTTGCTATATACCTTTCAAACAAGAACAAGTTGGAGGAACCAATTATCCTCGCCACACCGCAAAGTAGAGAGACTTGTTGCAGGGTTCCGAAATTCAGACAAATTAAGACACATTAATAATGTTACTGTCGCTTGACATATGAATTGGATCCTCTCTCGCGACTTCAGCTTCAGGGGGGCGTATTCACCGGCCTTTTTTTTTTTAATAAAAATATTTTTGAGGGAAATATTTTTAATTCCCTCGTACCAAACCAACCCTTAGAGAATTTTGAAGTCAAAGCGATCCATGAAAGTGAATTTCATTGAATACAGCCGGGGAGGGACAGGGAATAAACGTGTTCCATAAAATAGGCTGATCTGTTACTACATTAGGCCCATTTGAGTGGTCGGCTTTCAAGCCCACAATGAGAACTAAGTTCTGGTTGTAATGGATGTTGCATGTCTCAAACAAATTTTATTGTGGTGCGTAAGTTACTTGATAGAGTAATAAATAATTTATCATACTTAATATTAGTATCGATTATAAAAAAAAAAATTTATCTTACCTTTAGATTATGGGTGAGTCTAACATCTTTTAAAATATTTTTGTATAAAAAAAATAAAGAAAAAAAGTGCAACTCGTCGTTAATTTAAGTTCAATCTATAAAATTATGAGATATACGACCATTTGAAAATAGTTTGATTCTTATAAAGTAATACTTTATTATAATTACAGTTGCAGCACTTGGGAAGACATCCTAACTCTTAGGTACCTAGGTTTATGCTGAAGATAATTGACAGCTCGCCCTACTCGATATTAGTATCGCCTAGGAGAAAATGAGATTTTACCTTGTTTTTAAATCGTAAGTAAACCTAATCTCTTTCTAAATGTTTTTATAACAATTTTTTTTTAAAAAAAAATAAAGAAAGTGCATAAAAAAAAGAGGACAATTAGTGAGAAGAAATAAGTGGACTTTTTTTTATTAATTCTATTAGATTATAGGATTCCTTAATGATTTAGAGATGGTTGTGGGATAACGGAGATCATGGGAGGATATAGAATCAACAAAGATATTATATTTATAACTGTATAATATTTTATACTAATATAAAATATTATTCTCACTCAGAAATTAATATACAATATAAAATTAAGAAGAGTCACACTATCACAACATTTTACCATATTTTTATGCTAACGTGCAACCCTCATCCTAATGTGGGCATGCTTTTTATGCAAATAGTTAGGCATATATAAATTATATATACCTTACAATTGATGCTAATTAATAGTATATTAATTTTGTGTGACCAACTCAATGTATCAATGGCGATCCTGTCAAAAAATCAGCATTAATAAATATTAATATGTTAATTAATATTAATATATTTATATTACCCATAGCAAGTACATAAAGTACACGGCAATATTATGTAGTTGATTTTAAAAATAAAAGATCTGGGTATCTTTTTTCCAAAGGAAAAGGTGCCGGTATCGTTGTTGTTAATGAAAACAGGCGCATATCACTAACGGTCCAGATTCACGGGGGCTTTCCCTATCGACGGTCGAATTAAACCCGGAGCATCCAAACTTGTGGAGTCCCAACGCCGTCTCTATTCGTCCCACCTTTTCTTTTTCAACGAAACGTCCTTATTTTCTCATTCGATCTTCCCCACTCCATTCTTTCTTCTCCTTCGATTTTCTGTCTCGTGTTCTTTGGTTTCCATGGAGAATCACGCCGCCAACAACCCCAAGGCAGTTTCAGGAGGAGCCAAACCCATCAATGACAACGAAGAGCGTTCCAATTTGAATGAACAGGAGCACACAGAACAAGTGGATGTAGATGAGAATGGAGGTGGGGATGAAGAAGAAGGAGAAAGAACTGGATCTGGCTCCATCCATTCTCCTCATCGCCCCCCTTCCAGAACCCCTTTCACTAATCTCAGTCAGGTCGATGCTGACCTCGCCCTTGCTCGAACCCTTCAGGAGCAGGTTCACCTCTGAATCTTCTTCTTACTTCGCTGTTGTTATTTCTCTTTTGGATTTTTCTTTTTTGGTGCTCTATGTTGAAGATTTTGTATTTATTTGAGTTTCATGCTCGTTTTGGTAGGTGAGAAAATTTAAGGAAGAAAAGAAAGGTTTAGAGATGGGATTATAAGCTTTGACACTCTTTCCTTTTTGTTGAGGTTTGGGGTGAACTGAAAAATTTGTGCCCAATAAAACAATTCAACTTGACCTCAACTCCTCAAGTTACTTTCAGCTAGCTTTTGTTGCTCTTTTTTTCTTTTCTTTTCTTTCTTTCTTTCTTTTTTTTTTTGAATTATAAGCTTTGGCATTGATTCATATTTCTTTCACTAATTATCTTGTTTGTTTTTTCATTAACCTGCAACAATTATTGATTTTTTTCTCTTGTTTTCTTATGCTTCTGAATTATATATAACATGGATTTGTTAATGATTGAATAGGAAAGGGCATACATGATGCTGAGAATGAACAACGAAGGAAGTGATTATGGAAGTTGGGAAGCTGGCAGCTATTTGCATGATGATGGGGATGATTTTGAAGATCTACATGATGGTACAGATGATGATGAAGACAATGGCCTTGATGATGAAGAAGAAGAAGAAGAAGAAGATGCATTTGATGCCCTCGCTCATGGTAGTTCTGGTGAAATTGATAGTACCAGCATTGAATTTGACCCTGATGTATTCTCAAGTGATGAAGCCTATGCAAGAGCATTGCAAGAGGCTGAAGAGAGGGAAATGGCGGCTAGGCTATTCGCTATGGCTGGGATAAACGATCGTTAGTTTTCTTGGCCATGAATATATAATCAGTGGTCTTCCCCTCCCCCCCCCCCCCCCAAATTATCTGATATTTATAGCTGATAATCACTCTTACTTTGCAGGGGAAGCTGAGGACACAGAAGACCATGGTGCTAATTCTCAGGTGGAATATTTTTATTTCGTGTACATTTGCATTCAAATTTGGTCATGGGTTGAGTCTTTCTGATATCCCACATACTTATGAACATACAAGCATTTAAAAGCATATCTAGGAATGTACTGTATTTGGTAAATTTTCTTCATCTCAATACAAACTGTCTTTTCCATATGATTTGGGGAATATTTCACGGTTATTAGGAATTATGGTTGTATTTACTTTTGCAAACCTAGTGGAGAAACATTGTGACATAAATTAACATTTATACTGTTTTATTGGAGCTCATTGAATGTTAGGTAGATGAGTTTCGCTGGAATCTGTGTTGAACTTAGTTTGGATTAGACAGAGTTTATGTAGCATTAACTTAAAAAATGATTTATGCACTTTATTAAGGTTGTAGATTGTAGATGCCAATGAATATATTGTTATTCCATCCTACATGATTATAAATAACTTTCTTTCAATTTTTCCTCCTCTTGAGGCTGGAAAGATATTGCCATGTTTATATAAGTCTAAAAGAAACAGAATTCCCTTCACCTCTTTCGCTTCTGCATACAGCGCATAGTCCCTTATTGTAATAGAAAACGGAACGATCAATAGTGGGGTAAAACATGGACTTTAAAGCAAAAAGTTCTCAGATTGTGGCTAGAAGGGTATTTATAGCCTTTTACACAGTCATTCCTAAGAAATAATGTAGCAGTCTGACAGGCAGTAAACTGGAAGAAATAATATGCTTTCCAACAGAGGATACAATCTTTAACTAAAAAAGTTTAAGGAATCCTCATTAAATCTTCAATTAACGCAGAGCAAGCCTGATTTCCCATGTTAATCCCATTCCTCCCCATTTCCTTAACTAGAAAGAACTTTCCTCTTGAATAGTTTTTTCAAAAAATGGTACTATGGTTGTGGGGATGAAGATTGTGGAAGTCTTGGTCTGTAATAGCTGAATCAAAGTAGGTTTATCACTTCACAGGGTAGTCAGGGGTACATGATTTGGTTGGTATGTGTTGAGGCACATTGTTTTTTGGTCCAAATTCAAAATACATAATAATTGGATCTGGTTTGCATTACTCTTGAATCTCTTGAATTTGCTTTAAAGTCAAAGGTGTTTGAATCTAAGGTAACCCTATCATTAAATTGAATACCATTATTGACTTGATGCTGATGGAGACTAGTGTTATCGAATTTTTCAAGGCCAGGAATCTCTGGTTGGACTTCCATTGTTTAATTTTAATGTGAGCAATGCGGATGATTGACTGGTTGTTCAGTCATAAATGTTCGGTTATCTATTTTTCATATTTAGCTTTTTTTTTTTGGATTAAAATGAAATTTTATTCAGGAAGAAAGTAGGTACATTATAGAAACTTAGAATTTGTATGATCTGACTGGATTATTTTTCTTTAAGTCCTGCAACCTTTTTTTATTTATTTATTTTTGGTGACCAATTATCTTTCCAGCCACTGTCCACTTTTTCCTAGGTCTCTATGATTCTGTCAAGAGCTACATTTCATCATTGCGGCCATTAATGATGACCTTTTAAACCTCTTGCCCGATGGTCATCCAAAGCTTTTTCTGACTCTAGTGTATGCTAATATATTGTTGCTAATGAGATGTATTCTATAGAAGTTTCTCATCAACCATATGACTCTGCAGGATGCATGGGAGGATGTTGATCCTGATGAACTTTCATATGAGGTAAATTTTCAGGCTTGCACTGCATTTTTGTATGAAGTTAAGAGCATCCTTAAAGTGTTTCTATAATGTACTTCCATATTAAGAGCATCCTTCAAATCTTCAATTATATCAGGAACTCCTGGCATTGGGTGAAGTTGTTGGAACTGAGAGCAGAGGTCTTTCTACTGATAGTATTGCCTCTTTGCCTTTAGTCAACTACAAGATGGGAAGTGATCAGCATGGAAGTAATGATTCGTATGTGTAAAATTCTTTTACTTCTAACCTTAGCTGTTATTTACAACATACCACTGTACCTGATTGTTTTGATCCTTTTTTAGGTGTGTCATTTGCCGGGTGGATTATGAGGATGGTGAATCCTTGACTGCACTTTCATGCAAACATTTGTACCATCCTGAGTGCATTAACAATTGGTTGAAAATAAACAAGGTCTGGTTCTGTCCTTTGCCTACATGATGCATTTTTGGTTCTGTACATCAAATGTGGTATTGTATAGATGCTGGCACATTATTTGTATTACTTTGAGAATGGCTTGGTTTTTTGCTGTTAGAAATCCAGCTTCAGTAGTTTCTAATTTCCACATGCATGTTCTAATATTTGGGTTTTGGATCGTTCTAATTGTCACTCTTTTAAGAGGGTTAACGGGTATACATATTGCTGTGATGGTTAGCCTTGGCCTACATAGGGTTTCCTAAAATAACTTAGAGTTGAACTTGGATAGTAAAACATCCTTTGTACTAAAACCTGAGTGACTGGGTCTAAATTTCTGGTGCTAAATGACACTCACGTTCCCAAATACGTATGTCAAATGATGGATAATATTTAAAGATTTAATTAAGCAATAAAGGACATAATTATATGTTGAAGATGACAGTTACTGAATACGTTTTAAGATTTTGGATTGACTAGACCAAAGCTTTTGCAGTTGTGTGAAGTATAATACCTTTGGGAGATTATATCAATGATTTTACCTAGAAGTTCCCGTAGTGTAATAGCTATGGTGTAATACATGACTCCTTTTGGTGCAGGTTTGCCCTGTTTGCAGTGCTGAGGTTTCAGCTTCTGGGAGCAACTTGTAGTGTTTATTGATTGCTCGATGCTGCATTATGGAGAAAATTTATACAAGCTGGGAAGCTGCTTTCCCTTTTCTTGGTAGCTAGCATGCCTCGTGGGGGAAGTAGCGTATGCTTCATTCGATCCAAGCTGTTTCGGTTTTAAATGTAATATCGAAACTTTGGAATTAGATTACTGGATTGTATATGCCTTTGGTAATGGAATGATTGGCATGAAAGCTAATTCTTTTTCCTTCATTTCTTTTATTTTGTCGAGAGCTGAGGGGATCAGTATTTAAGTTTAATGCTTTAGCTTTAAAGGGATTTCTTCTCTCAATTTGGTTCTAAAAAAAATTTAGGTTTTTCAATTTGATTCTCCCTCCCTCCCTCTCTATTTGCTGTTAGTTTAATAATAATAGATAATCCATCTCATTGCTCATTTGACTCCTAATTTTCTAGCCAATCAAAACATCCATTAAACCTCGGAGCGCACACACGGATAAGTTGAGACAGGTTCCTATGACTTTTATGCCCTTTTTCCATGTCATGCATTTGGTTGCAAATATGAAAAAGCGTTGTGTAAAACTAAAATGAGCCATCGTGATCAACCATGGAAAATTGGAATTGTTAAGGACGGCAGATAAAATTTGGCCAACAAATGACGAAGTCAGATAAACGAAGCAAAATGTGTTAGTTGACACTGGAACCAAGAGGGCATCAGCCATGTGGTTGTGGAGTTCTTTGTTTTTGGCTGGAACCTCGTGAAGTTGAAACCAAGTTTTTCCATTAAACCAAAATTAACAATTGAAATTGAATAAATGGTTGGGTAATTCAGTAACATTTGGAATAGCATAATTGATAATTTGAAACTACATCAAGCATTCATGACATCACATTTAGGAATGACCCAGGGAAGATAACAGATAATACAAGCTTTATTAGTGATTCATTTCCAACTTTCATATACGCATATAGCAAAACAAAACACTTGAACCTTCGCATTTTGGCAACCCATCCAACTTGTTCAAAAACTTTTCTTACCCTGGTGCTTGGCAGTGTCAATATTTTTTCTAATGGAACAAATAAAAAAGGGAAATCAATGGAACCTTTAGGTTATACAAGTGACCAGAAACGTCAACGGCCTATAACATTGTTTCATACCCTTATAAGAACAGAAGAAGATATCAGCTCATGCGCTGCAAACTTCTCTGGGTGGGTCGGACTTCAGAATGAACAAAGTTTATAATACTTAGAGCCACAAAAATGACTATGTAACTGATATGGAATTCAACAAAGCATCAAGATGCTCTTTAAGTTTCACTTTTGTAATAGCACCTTCCCTCCTGCTTTCTGGAACTTCCTGCCCATTCTTGAAGAGCATTAGAGTTGGTAGTCCATAAACTTTAAACTCTTCTATCAATTTTGGGTTTGCATCATGATCAATCTTTACAACTGTCAATCTGTCTCCATATTCCTGCAATTTATAACATAATCCAGTTAAGAATAATCAAGATACACACAAACACTTGATAAGAAGAAGGCTTCTAGACATTATCATTTGTAAGAACTAGCAAAATTCTGTTCCTTGATTTTCCAACCAAGACTACTCATTTCAGACTCATTGGGGGATCAAGTGATCAATTCAGAAGATATTGACTGCGGCAATGGGGCCATGGAGGCAATTCAGCATTTTCGGTTGCGATCTCCCTTATGCAGAGGAATGGAAGCCTTGCCCACACAACAAAAGCTAAATTCTGACGGTGTAGCATAACTAACGTCACCCCAACCCCAAACAAAAAAACACATTTGCCCCATTAGAATTTGGTCGCTGTACCATCTTACCATTCTTAACAGATACAAACACTAATTAACAATGGGCATAACAAAAAACAACAGAAGAGCTCAAAAAGCACACTCCTCAGCAAGCTCTATCTCCTATCCAAGATGGCGGTTGACCAGAAGCACAAAAATCATGAGTGAGTAAGTGGTTATATCTAGCTAAATTGCTCTCTGTACATGAATTTAAAAGAGATGATCCAATCTCATGCTCTCATCTTAGATGTTCGGGACTGTGAATGCCAAAAATGCTACGTCCAAATCCAAATTAGCGATATATATATAGAGAGAGAGAGAGAGACCTGAGCAGCCCATTCCATAATGGGAGAGATTAGACGACAGGGACCACACCAAATAGCGACGAACTCAACGAGAACCGGACGGTCTGCCTTTAAGACAGTGTCGGAGAACTGGGTCTCACTGATATCGGCAATACCGGTAGCGCAAGTAACCCTAAACTGAGGAACTGTATAAGAATGTGGAAGCCTCTGTCTTGTTCTCAGGCACGGATAAGAAGCAAAGGAGATCTTAACGGAGGAGGGAGGGAAAAAAACGGAGGTGGAGGTAACTGTATGAAGTGTAAAGAACGGTGGCTTGTTGCATAACGAAGGTGAATAGGCCATGTGTGGATTGAGAAAGAAAAGTGAAACGCAGAGGAAAACGAGAAAGAAGACTGCATGCTGTGGGTGTATATATATTATGTGGATGAGATTCCTGAGAAATAAATTAGAGAGACGAGAGAAGAGAAGAGATTGAGAGGAGGAAAATGAGCCTTCTCCGATCGGGACCCAACCCAAGGTATCATTTTCATGCTCCAGTATTTTATTCGCAGATCTGTGGCTCCACTCACACCACACCACCATCTTGAATTCTTCATTGGAGCACATCGTAAACATGATCTTTTGTTTCTCTCTCCAATTGCGTCAACTTAAAATAAGTCACATTTTTTATTTTTCTATAATATAATTAAACAATTGTCGACAAATATATATATATATATATATATATATATATATATATATATTATATATATATATATATATATATATATATATATATCAAACAATCGAAAATAATCAGTCAATCCATCTTTCTCCAGGAAGAATTGCGTTGTTCACTAGTTGGAGAGAACTCCTTTCAGTATACTCGCCTGTTGCTCTTTATAAGATGCAATTTTTAAAATGTGCATTTTATTTTTTATAAGATATATTTTTTTAACTTTTACAGAAATGAGAATACTTTAAAAAAATTATAATTTTTATATATTTATTATCTTTAACAAATTTTAACTACCTTTTGAATAAATTCAATTACTTATACCTTAAAAAAAAGGAAAGGGGAGTATAATAAAAAAAAGTAATAAAATTGATTGGGTAAAAACGATTCAATTTTTCTAAATAAATGTGAGAGTGTATATATTGGAAGAGGTTAATTTGACCAAGTAATACTCCATATCCTATGATTATATAAAAAAAAAATTAATTGTTTTTAATTAATAATCAATAGAAAATGCAGCAAAATATTTCCATTTATGTTTTAGGTTTATATCTTTTTACCAGTTAATGAGCTAAGTCCATATATATTTATCTATTTAAGGTAAAAAAATATCTAATTATCTATTTTAATATCACAAAATATTGTGAATTAGAGATGATTAGATGTAAAATGATGGATATCAATAGTTATAAATTATAGTACTGAGCATTATATTGTAAATATTTCTTTATATAACAGAATGAACAATTATTGATACATAATCTAAACAATAAATATTTGAATACACGGTCCCTTTGCTGAGGTGAAGATGATTTGGAATTTCATTACGAGTCATCGCACAACTGATAATTAATTAATGTCTCCAGATTCTACCAAAGAAATGCAATTTTTTAGTAATATTTAAATCACATACTTCTTTAACATGGGAAGAGAAATAATAATATAATCTATATTTATGAGCCCTAATCCATAAATCTACTATTTATAAGAGAAGATTTTCTTTCTTTCTTTCTTTTGGGCCAAACAAAGGTTTTTGGTTTTTTTAGCGGAAGTTCCGAGGAGCTTCGCCGAAGTAATCCACCCTTCTCTCTCCCCATCTCTCGCTCTCTCTCTTTTTCTGGCAAACATGTCTTCCTCCGGTGGAATCGATCATGACGGCGGAACAAAACCTTTTTTCTGCTACAAATGCGATCGCAGAGTCAATATTCCCGCATGCGATTATTCCGACCCTTTCTGTCCATTCTGCTTGCAAGGCTTTCTTGAAGAAATCGAAAACCCTAACCCTTTTGCAGACACAGAGCCCTCTTTTGGCTTTGATCCTCTATCCTTCCTTCCCCTTCTCTTGTCCACTGCTTCTCGCTCCAGGATTCGACCAGATTCCGTTGATGCTGACATATTCGACCCTGTTCATTTCCTCCAGAACCACCTTCGAGATCTTCAGGCTGATGGTGCGAACGTCCAGTTCGAGATCAATCATCCTCATGAACAAGCGTTTCGGCTACCCACAAACATTGGAGATTACTTTCTTGGTCCTGGCCTGGAGCAATTGATACAGCAGCTCGCGGAGAACGACCCAAACCGTTATGGCTCCCCACCTGCCTCCCAAACTGCTGTACAGAATCTTCCAACTGTTACTGTCACTGATGAATTGTTGAACTCGGAAATGAACCAGTGTGCGGTATGTCAGGATGAGTTCGAGAAGGGTACCCAGGTAAAGCAAATGCCTTGCAAGCATGTGTATCATGACGAGTGCCTGCTTCCTTGGCTAGAACTGCACAACTCTTGCCCGGTATGTCGATATGAGTTGCCCACCGATGACCCCGATCATGAGAACCCAGCCCACAGGGCCCAGGGGAATGCTAATGCGGGGAGGAGATCTATTGGCAGTGCCAGCAGCAGCGGAGGGGGTAACAGACCGGTTCAGAGGACTTTTAGGATATCATTGCGGTATCCATTTGGCTCACGTGAGTCTACTCAGGAGAATAGCGAACGAGGGTGGGGAAATATGCAAGAAGATTTGGATTGAAGCTGTAAGTAGTTTGCCTCCGCTAATATGCTCCATACTTGTCGCATGACATTTATCTTAGGACTGATTCATTTGTAAATCGTGCACTAAGGTTGATGAACGGTTAATTTACATTTCTGTTCTAACGGTGCAACATAGTCCAGAGATAGATCGCATTTACAAAGTATGAAACTCTCTTTCCCTATCCCTCGTACTTCGCTTCTGCTATTGACTTACTTTACTGTTCAATTATCGGCATCAGCCAAATATTATTTTGGTGGTTAATATTGGTCAAGATTTACAGAGGGAAGAGTTTCATTTTCTGATTGTTTATTATGAGACATACTGAGATGTTTGGACTATCGAGGTTAAATTATTTTGCATGACCCATATCCAACGTGAGTCTGAGTATATATTAGGTAGCAAATGATGGAAAGGGGAGGAACTATTTGAATGATGGGAGACTTCTAAGATTTTGTGGCATCTTTATTTTCTTTTTGTTCTCTGTTCTTTTTTGCTAGATAGTTATCTTTGCAGTTTCGATATTCATTACACAAAGCTCAATGAAATAAATGAAGAAATGTTGGAAGAATAAAAAATTGCACAGAGTCCAATAGGATTTACACTATTAATGGCTTATGAATAGTGCAGCTCTCTGTAAATGTATATTGATATATTGATGGTTACAGTGAAGCGGAAATAAAGTAATGAACATTTTCAGCTCAATTGAATTGTCAATTTGTTAAATGTTCCAAATTCACTCAATGTAAGTTGTTATTTTGCCGATACTGGTAAGGCTTTCCTCGTGCTGATTGATGTACATGTCTTCTGATTTGGTACTTTAAACTTGCAACTAGAATTAATGTTCACTTTAGGGCATCAAGAATTTTGGTTAAGCTGTTTAAAGGTGATGATACATACCGAATACTGCACTTACTTTGAAGGTGGTATGAGGAGAAGTGATGATATGTTTGAAATAATATGTGAATTAAGATGATTGTAAATAGTATGATTAGAAGAAGAAAAAATAATTGAAGAAGAGTATATGGACAATGTTGGGAAAATAGGATTGGATCCGCTAGTTCAATAGAACAACCAGTGAGTTTGCGTTTAGTCCTGTTTGGAATTAGACATTGAAGAAAAGCGGCTGAGTTAACGTGTCTCAGTTCGATAATTTTATTCATGGATTTCTAGTGTTTATATGGACACTAAGATAATAATGTAACTTTTATATGTTGTTTTTTATTAGTCCGTATGCCTTCAGCATGTATTAGATGATATAAAGGTAAATATTGTATGATGTTATGTACTAATAGATTGTTTGGCCTGATCACATTTGCAGACCCTGATTGATGCCTGAAAGATTGGAAAAGTTCTTGTGCAGCGTAAAGTTTCCGCCAATCATCGGGCATTGCTGTGGTACACAAGTCTTTAGTGGGGATTGGGAGGGAGGTATTATCTATGACCGGGAACCTTGTAGAAATCAAAGGTCATTTTGTCTTGTGCATTGTCAGGAAATGGAATGGGATTGCTTGGCAGGACAAGGAGATTTTAGGTGGTGTTGAGTGTTTAGGACAATTTGTCCCCCATCTTTACTGTACAGATAATCTTCAATTGTTGATTGCCATCACTTCTCTTTGCATGCTTTCTAACATCTCATCATATTTGAATGAACTTGTCCCCACATGGGCGGGTTATGAATTAGATGATCTTAGAAGCAATTCACTGAGATAAAGAAACGGCGTTAGTAGTATTCTTGTATCTTCATTAAATAATCCCTATAAATTAAGTGGCACTGTAATTGTATGGTTTTAATAAATGGAGTCAACATATGTGGCTATGTTGCAAAAGTTGAAGATAATGAATGGTACTTCGACCATGCGTGCACGCCTAGACTTAGTTCTTAGGTCTGTTATATAAACTTTCTAGGCTCAAGTTTATTTCATATCTTCTAAATCTGACCCCAAACAATTTGAGACCAATTCTTACAACCAACCCAATCTCTGGGGTCATAATTTTTTACTATGTGAGGAATTCGATTCGATGGTGCAAATGATACCATTTCGAGTTGGGGCTGGATAGCACTGCAGTCTGCAAGCTACGTGATTCTAGTTATCATTTCATCTGGCTGAAACACTAGACGTATAACCCCATAGAGAAGTATATAATTAGTCTGACACTCAATGTTACAAAAATAATATGTTTGGATGTTGGTAAAAAGTAGAGGAGGAATAGATTAATGTTAAAATGACAGCAATATTCTCAAGTATTTTAAATCATTATTTCTATTAAAATTCAAGGCAAAAGTTATATTAAAATTACTACTATAAAAATATTTTAAGATCAAATTATTTAAAATATATATTTTCATATTTTTATATTTGAAAGTTAAATAATTCGGCAAAAATATATTTCTATTTAAAAATCAAACTAGATAATTTTCTATTTTTATAATGAATGAAATTTACATATTCAAAATTAAAAATCGTAATAGAATATAATAGCTTAAGAAATTAAAATCAATAATTAAAAACAAATTAAATTTACCCCTCAAGAAAAAAAAAAGCAAATTAAGGCACTATTTCTATTAACCAAAGTCAGAATATTCCTCAAGCCCGAGTTCGAAACGGCGATGAATCTCAGAATATTCTGACAAAGTTGTGCGGGTATGGTAACTGGTAAGTCGCGCGTAAGTTAGGTCTCACCTCTTATACCCTCCAAGTTTTCCTGTTTCTCTATTCTCCACGTGGAGAAGTAATTTTACATGTGAAATAAAAATACTTATTTTAAGTTGATTCAAAGGAAGCAGAGAAAAACTTATGGCCTGTTTTTTGTTTTTAAAAACAGTTTTCTTGTTTTTAAAAACAAAAAATAAATAAACTTATTTGACAACTTATTTTCATTTAAAAAATTTTTAAAGAATAAATTGAAGATTGTATTGAAAAATAGAAAACTAACGGAAAATTTTAAATATTTTATAAAACTATTTTTTTGTTTTTATATTTTATATTTTAATTTTAGAAAAGTACCCAAATATTAAAAAAATTCTTATCACCACACATTATTGTCATTGAAATTCAACATCATTGACCCCAATAATAACCTCCCTAATAGTCTATCGATGTTTACCACTATCGTTGTTATCGTCAACTATCACTATTGTTCGTCATCACCTGACAGCCAATGGCAACTACCACTATTGTCATCGGCCAACACCTTTTATCACTATCGCCATTCGTAGTCACTGTGGGCAAGTCCTACCACTATTCGCTGTCACCTGATAACGCCCAATGATAACCACCATTGTTCGTTGTCACCTGACAAAGGTGACGACTACTGTAATTGATTGATGATAACCATTGCTGTTGTTAGATAACGAGGGACACCATGACAGTTATCGATCGATGGCAACCATCCTCATCAATGGCAATGTAACCCCCACGAGCCTATTTATTTTTATTCTCTAGTTTTTGTCCTCAAAATAGTTTTATAAAACTATTTTTAAAAACAAGTTTTGGAAAAAAAATATGTTTGGATAATTATTTTTAAAAAATATATATATAAATAAAAAAATATAAAAAATTATTTAGAATAATTATTCTTAAAACTAATTTTGAGAATTAAAAAAATATTGTTAAGTGATTGTGGGTGACAACAAACAGTGGTTATGGTTATCGACTCTTGTTAGGTAACAGCGAATGGCAATAGTGGTCACTCGCAATGACGACAACAATATGGTTATCATTGGCCATCGTCAAGTGATGACAAATGGTGGTGTCAGTCTACCGTTGTAATAGATAGGGTTAACATCAATAGTGATAGTTGTAGTAAACTATCGTTAGGTGATAATAAATAGCAGTGGTCATTGCTATTATGACAGACGTTGCTAGTAGTCGATAATATTGGTAGTTAGTAGCTATAACATGTGGTGGTAAGAAATTTTTTAATATTAAATTATTTTTTTAAAACTAAAATATAAAATATAAAAAAACAGTTTTACAAAATATTTAAAACTTGTTATTAATCATTTATATTTAAAAATAGTTTTCAATTTTTTTTTTGTTTTGGAAAGCAATTAAATGAAAATAAGTCTCAACAAGTTTTTTATTTTTCAAAACAAAAAACTGTTTTTAAGTATCCTTCTCCCCAACTTTTCATCCCATTTGAACAAGGGTTAACCACGGCCTGTAACAATCTGGGAAGAAAAAGCCACATTTCTCTCTCTCTCTCTCGGTCACGATTTGTATGGCAATGGTTGTTGATTTCTGAGTTTGGAATAGTGTAAGCCTCTAGAAATTTCATTCTAATTATGTTACCTTGCTGTTTTACTCTGAGGAAAAAAAATCGCTCTGGGCTTCTTTGCTCATCTTTCCTCGCTCTAATTGAAGTTATTTGAAGCTGTTTCTCACTGAAGGAATTTCTTGCTATTTGAAGTTCAGGAGTTCGTGCCGTCTAAAGCTGATCGGACTTCGCCGGTGTTGGGTGTTCTGTACTTTCAGTGGGTTAGTGTTCGATTATCATCCTATGAAATCTGTAACCTTCGTTATCATTTCAATATATTATCCCTTCCGGTGAAATGATGATTATAGTTATCTGCTTCTCTCTTTCTGCAAATTTTCGTTTTAGCTCTGATAGTTTCAAGAGCTACGATTATTTAATGTTTTTGCGCGGCATCCTTTTGATACTCTGTTTACTATGTATTAAACGGTGAAGTTGATTTCAACCTCAGGTTACTTGACTCGTAATAATGAGCGATATAATCAGTGGGTTACCTGACTCGTTGCTTCTGCTCATTCTCTCTTCTGAATCTCTTCACACTAAAAATGTCGTTGCCACGAGCCTCTTGTCGAGGAGGTCGAGATCACTATGGCTCTCTGTTCCCAAGCTTCACTTTAACGACTCTGACATCTGTCAACACGTTTGTTTTGGAGTCTGAGCGGCTTACTGTGCCATCTGTTAAGGTTAACGTCTGGATTAATGCACTGATCAGGAGCAAACCTGATTATCTTGATCTGGTTATTTTAGAGGAGCCTAAAATTAGATTGCCCGCTAGCATTTTTACCCGCGAAACCATCAGGGTCATCAAGTTGTTTGGGGTGATCCTGAGTAATCTTTCTTCTGTTAATTTGCCTTCGCTTAGAGCCTTGCATCTGCTGCATGTTGAATTTTCGGAATCTAAATGTTTAGCAATTCTTCTCTCGAATTGTGTTCGTCTTGAAGAATTGCTCCTAGAGTCTTTGCATATGCCTGATGAGGATCCAAAGCCGAAGCTCGACATTGGAAGGCTTGATCATTTGGTATCTGCAGATGTTACAACAGTTTCATTTGATCAGTACCATTTCTATTCCCAATAGGAATGTTTTCTAATGTTGCATTTTTGAGCTTATGTGGGGTATGAATGACCTATGATGAGTATTTTTATATTGTTTCTTTTCCTGACCAGATTTTATATCCAAATTCTTTTGGTTTGGCTTACTCTTTTCTTCATGCAGGATGATTGGTTCCTCAGAGATGATGTTCCGACATTTAACAATTTAAACCACATGCAAATTGCTTATTTAAAATATAAAAATTGGCCTACTTTTGTAAGCTGTCTCCGAAACTTCCCCAAACTTGAAACTCTTATAATTTTACAGGTTTGAAAGTTAAATTTGGTGTTGTGTTGCATAGATGCTTTTCTTCTGTCAGTTTTGTAAATTATATACGCATGCGTGTGTCTGGCCAGCTTGATATAGATGATGATGATGATGATGACGATGCTGTGCGGATGGAAGCAACTGGCGTTCCTCCTTGTATTTCATCACACCTGAAGGTGTTGGAATTTCACAGCTTACGTTGCTCAGACAGAGTGTGAAATGGTAGGATTTATATTGAAGCATGCAGGAGTTTTGAGGGATGTTGCCATTCAGACTGATCGTGATTTAGACCGTGAGCGCAAACATTTTGTCCAACAAGCTTTATCATCCATATGTCCTGAGAATTGCAGGCTTTCGGTAAATGTTGGTAAAGTTGCTGGTTTATTTTGAGGTGTTTAAAAAGTTGAAACTAGCCAGCAGCTTTTTGCTTTTGGGAACAATTGTGAAATTGTATGAAGCCCAACAAATTTCCTTGAACAACTTTTATCAGAAATGTTGTAAGGTAGTATTCGGTTACCCTTATAATCACTTGTAAAATTTGCAAGTATTTCTGTGTTCATTCATCTTATTCGCATGACATTTATCTTAGGACGGATTCATTTGTATATCGTGCGCTAAGGTTGATGAACGGTTAATTTACATTTCTGTCCTGACGGTGCAACTAGTCCAGAAATAGATCGCATGTACAAAGTATGAAGTTGTAGGTTGGGATATTGTATGAAAAAGACAAGACTTGCCCAACAGCTCATAAGCTGAATTAAAACATTTATCATTTAACTTTTAGTTGTCACCGCTGCTGGCATTCTCTCTTTCTCTCTTGTTTGGCCAAACAAGATTCAGATTCGGTTACATTAACATATTTCTTTGGGGTGTATAAAGGTTACTGTATGACTTTTATCAGTAATGTGTACAATAGTTCATAACGCAAATGCACTTTTCTACAGTGATTAATACCATTAAAACTCAACAAGTAAAACAAATAACTCTATTAAAAAGCTTCAGTCAACCCAAGAACAAGAGAGTTGACAGCCTACTCAGCAAGACACAACAAGCTGGTTGTTCAAACCGTGCCCTTCAAGGACAACTATATAATGACGCTACTAAGTTGACTAAAAATAAATAAACAAGATTCTGTTTGCTGTTATGTTAAAAACTTTCGGCCTAATATAATTGGAGATGTCAACGAGCCATTATTGTTGACCGTGTGCTACAGGCTTTGAGGAGCTTATATAAACAGGGCCCTTCGTAAGTCCTTCCCAAAACTGGGAACAATTGTGCAACTCCTCGGTTTAAAAAACTGAAGATGGAAAAAGCTTCTTGTGTTCATGCCCTTGTGGGGCTTTTAGCAGCTTCGATGTTGATCTCTGGCATGCATTTCATGTCACAGAATGAATGCGGTTTCTGGGGTGAGTTCAACTTATGTGAATCTGATTTTATTGATGTCTTCAAAGATGTAATGAGTTTGAAATTGGTTTCAGGAGTGAAAATGGCAAGAGGCATCTACAACAGCATGCTCATTCTGGGAATCAAAATTGTGTTGAGGTTTGTGAGTCAGAAGGAGAAGGCAAATGCAAGTCAGAGCTTGAATATGGTTGTGCCATTTTGGGTGGCATTCACACACTCTCTCTCTCCTACATGTCTCTGTCTCACTCTCACAAACACGACAACTTATGATGTCTCCGACAGACTCGCGTGTCTATTTTTCACATAACACGTGCTTGAAGAAGGGGTTCCATCTTATCTCAAGCAGCCAAAAGAATGATCAATCCACTCCCTGCACCAAAAGCGGTGAAGTAGCAATTAGTACTGTTTGTAATTAGATATTGAAGATTAAATCTATCTGAATACCTTAAAGGATACAACCAAAATAACTTATGTTGTTTTGGATTAATCCGTCACTCAGTATGTATTAGATAACTATGAAGGTAATAGTGTTTGACATTATGTACTTATACATTTGCAGACCCTGATTACTCCTATTAAATTTACCACTTAAGTAATATTTCTAATCAACAAAATCGTGATATTCTGACAAACAGACAAAGTAGTAGTGGTAAGTAGCACCTGTGTGTTTCTTTTGAGTTTCTTCTTATTCTCCCTCTTCATTTAATGCGTTTAAATGTGGAGAAGTAATTCTACGTTGGAAAAAAAACATACCATTTAAATTATAAAATTTTAAATAGTCATGCGAATGTTAAAAGATATATCGTTTGACATTTTAATATTGGTAAGAAAGATAAAACTGCCCATAAAATTAAAGAGAATTGTTGATTTTATTATTAAAATAGTTAAAATTATTATATATATTATTAATTTATTGTTAATATAATTAATGCCTACACACTATTAAATCATTAAATAGAATAATTAATCTCATTAGTAAAATAGTTAAAATTATTACACATAATATTAATTTTATTGTTAAAGTAGTTAATGATCAAAATCTAATCTAATTATTTAAATTATTAACTTGTTAAAAAGAGTTATTAATCTTATTATTAAAATTATTACACATGTTATCAATTTAATTATTAGAGAGTAGTTAATATTCACAACTCAACGGTATTTATTTTTTCTATAAATATTAAAATCTTAAATTGATACTTATGATTAATCTATTTTTTTATATATTTTTATAATATTTTTAGAATTTATATGATATTTTATAGGGATTTTTCCTTTTACATTAGGAAGGAATTTGGAAAAATCTCAATAAAATATTTTTAAATTTTTAAATAAAAAAAATATACTAATGACGTCGGGTTAATTGAAGTTATAAAAAGTGTTTTAAGCTTTGAAAGAGATACTAATGTACTATTGATCGAATAAAAAAATAAAAAAAATCTAATTTACAAAATTCTAATTAAGTCATAAACTTTTCAGTTTGCAGCTTTTTGGGTATTCGAGCACTGTCCTATTTTTGTTCTTGATTTTCCTTGTCCCCCAAGTTTTCCTCCCTATTAAAACATGGCTTATTTGGTTCTCAGGTTTCTTGTTTTAAAATTCATGATTATTGTTGTTGTATGTTGACTTTTTTTTTTTTTTTTTTACAATTTGTGCCAAACAACTCTATTACATGTTGGAGAAATTTAGGTATTTCTTAAATTACCGTTAGTGTTTAGCTCTGTTAAGAAAATTATAGCCACAAAATTCCAAGCAATAAATGCACGAAAACAAAATAAACACCACCCATTGAAATATATAAATGCATACTTTCTGGATATTTTTGGTTTACTGAGTTTTGAACTGTGTTTTTGAAATATGTCATATCACAGCGGATCAGCAAAATTGTTTGGATAAGGCAGGAATATTGTTCGAAATCACTAGTGGTTCCTAGAAGAAAACTCAGATCGTTTCTCGTCGTGAAACCGCTAGTGGTTTCCTGATCCCGTTTTTCTTTCCCTTCTTGTAGACAACTTGGCTGGTATAAATGATGACCATTCCTACTTCTCTTAGACAACTTAATTAACACTCAGTAGAAGACGTCTTTAATTATTCTGAAGGAGTGACAAAACCCAAATAGCCTCTTATGATCCATTTGAACGCAGAGAGGAGATGAGAGACAATAAAAATGACAGTAATTCGACTGTGTGGATGATAAAACCCTAACTCTAATAGTCTCTTATAATCAATTATAAAATAATATATCTTAATTTATTTTATTTTTAAATTTATATTTTTTTAAATATTCATATTAATTGTATATGCTAAAAAATTTATATATAAAATAGTCATAATAAAAAATAATATTTTAAAAAAATTAAATTATATTTTAAATAATTAATTTATTTATTTAAAAAAATTATTTAATTTTTATATTAAAAATTAAATAAGTATATCATCGATTAATATAAATAATATAATTGAAAAGTAAATTAAAGTCTTAAATATAAAATATATTTATTATATTTATTAATTTTTTTAAATTATTTTTTTAAATTATTTTTTAATAATAATAAAATAAAAATGAGGGATTTTAACTAATATTATTAGAATATTTTAAATAAAAATATTATATTAATTAATTTAATTAATTTTTTATTTTAATTAAATTAATTAATAATTTATATATTAAAAATGAGAGGAGTAGGAAAATATCCGGACTTGTGCTCTTGATTAGTTTCAAAGGCTTGAAGATATTAAATAAAAAAAATATAAAATAGTAAAATAATAATAATAAAGCCTTTCCGAAGAATTACTTAACTTATTTGATTAAAAAAAACAAAAGAATTATTTGACTCACATAGTCCTCTGTGTGGGTCACACTAGCGTCGTGGTCCTTCTCGTCGTCGTCATAGATTGATCGAGGGTTTGTGTGCGACAGTGTTATGCTTAACCTGCGATTGTGTGTGGGGGAGAGAGAGAGAGAGAGAGAATGGGTTCTGGTATAGAGAAGATGAGCATAGAGCAGCTGAAGGCTCTGAAAGAACAAGCGGATCTAGAGGTGAATCTTCTTCAGGATAGCATCAACAATATTCGCACTGCTACTGGCCGTCTCGATATTGCCTCTTCCGCCCTCCAGGATCTCTCTCTGCGCCCTCATGGTCTCTCTACTTTCTTCTCTTTTGATGCATATCCTCACTATCTAGCCATGCCTATAACTCATATCATTCTGCTATTTTGCAAATCATTTATCGTCGTCGCTTTATTTGGTTTATTAGCATGGAATTACTGAAGTATCTACTGAGTAATTAGAAGGAAGGGGGGAGGGGGAAGCCGTTGAGTAGGTTTGCTTGGAAACTTTTCGTCCTTAAGCTTGATTGGGTGCCATTAGAAAAATCGAAATTTTTGGAATTTCCGTTCATGTGTCAGGATAATCTAGGGCTTTGGAGAGCTTAGATGAATAGTGAATAATAGTATAATACGAGCTTTTTCATTTTGGGCAAGACCGTGATAGATTGTGAGCCTATCTGTGGAAGCGTTGAAGAGGGCTTTTTTCATAGATGTTTACAACTAGAATAATATCAATATAAGTTTATTAATATATTATATTAAGTTATAGGAATCTACATGATTGCGCATGATTGCATAATGCTAAATATGTGTCCATGCATATCTTTCCATCTGCCTACTTATCGGATCTTTTATTTTATTATCTTTTTCTAATCTTAGGAAAGAAGATGTTGGTACCTCTTACTGCATCACTATATGTACCTGGCACACTTGATGATGCAGATAAAGTTTTGGTTGATGTTGGAACAGGGTACTTTATTGAGGTTAGTTAGTCACTTTTGCTTTACATGCTAAAACTTGTGGCTTTGCTCTGTTTACATTTTTAGCGCAACGGGTTGATGCATCTCGTTTTAAGTACACAAATAAAACAGGCAAAGAGAATTGAAAATAAAAGGAGAATCAGCATTGACAAGAAATAGGGACCTTGTCGAAACACAAAAACAGAATTATCAATAAGATGAGGTTTCACATAAGGACACTTTGAAAGGGGTCTAGGCAGCTTGAGGCTGACCTAGGAAAGAATAAAACTGTTAAGGGAGAGGAATTGCTGTTTTTATTATGTATTGCTGGCAAGAATGATCAGTTTTCTTTGCTTATCGTTGGCCACTATTAATCTATTTTGGTTGAAATAACAAAATTCTTTTATAATGTGTTATTTTCTTCAAAATTGTTATGCTGAATGAATTTAATTTACCCTTGAAACTAATAGAGCCAAGAAGTATTCTTGCTGTCTATCCTTTTTCTCTCCCCATTATACTAAAGCTCATAAGAGACAAGGGTAGTCTATTCTTCTTTCCTATGTACCAATTAACTTGTTATGCTCATGCTCTCAAAAGAAAACAATGACTGAAGGAAAAGACTATTGTGAGCGCAAAATCAACCTGCTGAAGTCCAACTACGATCAACTTGTTGATGTAAGTTTCCTGTGGCAAATCTTTATTTTAATTATGATGATATGCGCTTGTAGTTTCTATTACACCCTTCAGGAAACATTATTTAGAGCATGTTAGACGATTCTGATCTGAATATTTTGTTCTTTAATGTCTACTCTAGTAGGATTAGGAACTTTCCAGGTTGGTTTTTGTTGGAGACCTCCCTCGTTTTGCTCAGCATGATTTGACTTATATGTATTCACGAATGGAATTTTCACAAGACTGAAGCATTATCTTATCCTCATTATGTTCTCAATCGATTATAAAGTAACAATTAACAGAACAGAACTGACATGTTCACGCTCTATTCTAGTTGTTTATATTAAACTAAAGATGCAAAATAAAATAACTGCAGGTTGCGACGAAAAAGAAAAGTGTAGCAGATGAAGCGGGGGTTGTTTTACAGGCAAAACTGAAACAATTAGCTTCTACTCCATAGCCAGTTGGTACAGAATACAAATGCTTTCCGCCAATACAATGTACCATAGATGAGCAAATCAGTCGTGGGAAGAGAGCTTAAATATGCCAATGATAGTTCCCACTTTCTGCGGAGGAAACAAAGCTGCTTGAAGGATCCCTTAGATCTCATGTATCAGTAGTCTCCTACTCCAGCAGCGTTTAAGCTATTCATTATTGGATTGTTGAATTCGTCTTGCTTAATCTTTTGGATTAAAAAAGTACTCATTTTAGAATCCTTTGTGTCTTTCGTAACTCGTAAGCGTCCAGAAGGCTTTTATCAGTTAATATTGTGCTTACATAGCAGATTCGCAATACATGTTCAGTTACAATCAGTTCCGATAATTCTCCTTTATTGGAATGGAGGTGTGGGCTCGGCTACACTATGAGAGGATTGGAAGAAAATTTTAAAATATTATATGAATGTGGAAATTTTAAAAAAGATATCGTTTCAAACTAAATCTCATGATCAATTACTTGACAAGAAGCTTTAAAATTCATTAACTAACTATCCAAGAAAGTATTCGAGCTAAGCTCCCTTTTTCGGTGAAATTTTCCTGTATCTTAAAAAGTCAAAATTAAGTCATTTGTACTTTTCACTTCAATTCATTGCTACAATCTTGCTATCCCACTATCACCCATCGCAAATCACGACTTACAGAACGATTATTCAGACGTAAAAACTTATTATTACAAAAATAGTGTCACTCTTCCATGGATAAACCATATATGATCTAATTTATACTTGTAATGTAAAATGAGTTAACACAATAATTTATATTTCATTGATCAACATGTATTCCTCAACAGCCAACATAAAACTCAATCACCCCTCAGTCGCAAAGAAGTGCTTCCCTAACATGAATCATTTGTCTCTTTATTGTATTTCTTACAGAAAATTTGGACTGAGTTATTCCTAAAACCCAACTTACAAGTCAGAATATGTCCATCAATTGCCCAGCTCATGAACAGAACAGTAATTAACTTCAATCAGGAATAAATGATACCAAAACTTTAAATTAACCTTGCAACTTCAAGAACCATTAGAGGAAAGTAACCCTGCCGAACTTATTTTTTGTTCCTCGCTGCTGGCTTTTAATATGGATCAAAGTCGTCCACAATCCGCACCGACTGCATCCATAACGGATTTGAAACCCTCTCTCTCCAAGCACTCAGCTAATTCAGCCTAGGACCAACAAAATATGAACGAGTTAAATTAACTCTAATACCACCTATGTGCTCAGAAACTTTCAAATTAAAGATTAGTAACGATGATCCGAGATGTCCAAGGTTAATACCTTTATTTGAGGGATAAGTGCAGGCCCTCCATAAGCAAAACCTGTATATAGCTGAACAAGTGTTGCTCCAGCTCGTACTTTCTTGTATGCGTCCTCACCACTAAATTATGGTAAGCCAAAAATTTTCAGTATAAGAATTATACAAGGCTCATAGAAGGAAATCTACAATTAGTTTCCTTTTTTATACAATTAAGGCTTGGCAGTTTACCTGGCAATGCCTCCGCAGCCAATTAAAGGAATCTTGCCCTGGTAAACATGAATTAACAGAGTCTAAGTTTTCAAGCACGGCATTGGCTACTCATAAATAGGCTAACCACAAAAGGTAAATAGTAGAACAAAAATTCAAAACATAACAGAAAATTAGAGTTCAAATTACTCGAATGGACAATAGTAAGATTATTAAACCAAGAAATATGTTGAACTCAAGAAAACCAGAGAGATACCCAACTGAATACAGCATACTGCTTGTTACAGATGTCTACAATCCTAAGTTGTGGTCGTAGAATGCCTTAAACAGAAATAGGATTGCATGCACGAAAAGCACTTGTAATTCAACACTGTTGTTTTAAGCAAATGTCCACTACAAGAACAATGAGCATACCCTTGTCAAGATATACATCTCCTTCAAGATATTGGTAGAGAGATCAAAGAGAGGCCTCCCACTCAAACCACCAGTTTCTGCAGCCACTGGATTTCCACTGACAGCTTCTGGCCTTGAAATGGTTGTATTTGATATAATCTAGATACAATTAATGAGTCATAAGCAAATGAAGTGAGGATTGCACAGTATTCTGCTCTGGTCTCTATTGCACAAATGAGTTGCTAGGCAAAATGAACTAGTGGGAATGGGATAATGAACTTATCAAACACTTAGGCATTACAAGTAAAATGAGAAATACAACTTCTTTTACTTTCGCAACTCATTTTATTTACTTATCAACTAATTGTGGGTAGAGAAGGGATCATCACATCCACATACAAGAAGTTATACAGAGGAAAATAATTGTAAAGTAAAGAAGAAAAATTTAGACGTGGAAAATGTATTCAAGCACCTTAATGGGAAATAATACACTCAAAAGAATCCATCTATCTTACTCATGCAACTAAATACAGAACGTATTGAGGCAGCTGACACTTTCTCCTCTTAGTATAAATGGGGCAACTGACACTTTCTGCTACCACGGTTGTTGAAGGGAAACACTAGAAGTACTCTGTTCTATTGAATAATCAGTTTTTAAAAGGGTAGATTACAGTTTACTCCCTGCGGTTTAGTCCAAAATCATTTATATTGATATCTTCCGCCACGTTACTGTTTATATATGAGAGAGAATATGCAGAGGGATGTGCAGCATGTTTAAGTTTCTCTTATTCTTTCCTGTTTCTACTTGGTTTCTAGCACTTCATCTTAGACGGATACTCTGGTACTCATCTCGTGTATTTTTCTTCTTTCCACGTGATTGTTTTATTTAAAGAACCATTTAATAATCAGATTAAATATTTCTTATATAACACACAACGTGCTTTAATATTGTGCGGTGAGCAGGCTCAAGTACCACAATGTGCTTTAATATTGAAGCAACTGTGAGCTGTGTTATAAAATGATTACAAAACTTTTGGAAAAGCTGAGAAATAGACAGCAAAAGCATATGCAAAATAAAAACTGAGCTGAAATTAGTCACAAGGAAGAAAGATACCAGTCCATCCAGGCGAAGAGCCAAGGCAACCTATAATCAGACCATAAAATGTCATACACCATCTGAGATGATAGAGATAAGAAGAAAATTTATTAACATGCGCATGCTCACCGCTGCAATATCTTCTAGGTCTTCTTTTGACAAGTCAGGGGCAATCTTAACAAGCAATGGAGGTGGACCTTCCTCACCCCATTGCATTTCATCACGAGCAGCTTGAACCTTCAGGAGGAAGCAAATTTGGCAAGAGTCAATCTGAATAATGCAATAAAGAAACAACTATGGAGAAAGCTTCACATCATTAAATCTACCTTCTTCACAAGATCCTTTAATTGCTTCCTTCCTTGAAGCATGCGCAAGCCAGGGGTATTGGGTGATGAAACATTAATCACCTAAACGGGACCTCACCATGCAAGAATAAGAGTTATGGAAAACAAGCTTCATTTGTTTGTAAAAGGCATGTAAGAAAAAGACACTCACCAAATAATCAGCATACTGGGAGAGTGTATGAACACCTTGAACATAATCTGCTCCAGCATCTTCACTTGTCTTGTTTTTTCCAAGATTGACACCAAGAATTCCAGGGCCAGCTTTTCCACCATGTTTGACTTCATCACTGGAAGAATTTGAAGCACTTGAAGTTTCATCCAACTTCCTCTTACCATGCTGTGCACCCAACCGCTTTGCAACAGCAACAATTCCCTCACTATTAAAGCCACATCTATTTATGATAGCACTGCATATTAAATAAATTGATTAAGCGGCAAGGTAAATAACATAAACAACCTTCAAGAAGTCTAGGCTATTTGAAGTAAAGCTTTCTCATTCCAAAAAACTTTCTACAACTTCAAAAAGTGATCATAAAAGTTAACAAGATATGACAGGTGCAGGGCCTTAACAGCAGCAATTGAAGTACAAAACAATATACAAGCTCATACCCTTCTGTTCGCAACCTGAAGATGCGAGGCTTCGGGTTTCCATCTTGAGGAACAGGGGTAACAGAGCCAACTTCTACAAAGCCAAAACCCAAACCAAGTAAACCTTCAACAGCCTCGGCATTTTTATCAAAGCCTGCAGCAAGACCAACTGGATTAGAGAACTTTCTTCCCCAAACTTCCAGCCCTAAGATTGATGGATCAGGCCTCTTCTCCCTAGGAACCCAACCACGAGCTGCAGCTGAGACAGCAAGCCTGTGTGCAAACTCTGGGTCCAATAGTGCAAAAAAAGGATTCACAAGTTTTGTTGCAGAGAATAGCCATCCGCTGCCAAGAAGATAACATGAAACTAAGATCACTCATTTAAGTATTTTATTATCAGAAAAAGCAAAGCCCAATGAAAGGAAACTTGTACTTTTATCTATCTCTTTCTCCCCATGTCAAAAGTAAGACTAAATTCTATACAAGAGCAAATTTTTGTTTACTTTTTACAATCTTGCTAACCTTATCTACTCAACATTTCCACCAAACACAACTCCTTTTATCATGGGGAAGACATTGAAGCACAGGTACAGGAAATAATATACACGACTTAAGTAAATATCCCAATAGAGTCTGTTGACCATCAGAAATTTGTGTTCCATCGACAGAACAACTTCAGTCTAGGATTGAAAAAACAAGAAAAAAGGAAAAGCATCATTATCAATCACTTTTTTCTTGCAAAGTAAATAACTTAATGAATTCCATAAAGGTAAATGTTTAGAAGAATACGTTGACAACTGGCAAAAAATAAGTATGAGTAGCCAAATAATTTATTTCTTCCAAAGGAAAAGGAAATCTACCATAGTAAAGGCATAATCAGATAAGTAAATAAAATGCAAAGTTTAACTCAAACTCCAAAATGAAGTACCAGAAAGTAGCTTCATCCACAGTACTCACATAAGCTCCACTGGCTATAACAAGGCCTAGGGTTGCTCCAGTCACTAACCTTCCCTACAATTTAAAGGGATCAGAGCGAAAACTTCAGAATCAGAAAAATGCCATCAACTTGTAAAGAGAAAATAAAAATATAGAAGAAACCACAAAGGACTGCCAACTTCCCTGATCAAAGAAAAACACCCAGCACAAATTTCTAAAATGTAAAATACGACTAATCTATAGCTTAGATAGACTTCCCCAGTAAAAAGAAGAAATCCTTACATGAGGAAAGACAAGAAAACCTCAAGAAGAAAGAGAGAGAGAGAGAGAGGTCATAGTCTTTAGCAACCACATCATGCAGTGGTACCTCAACTTGACAAACTTCAGTTCATTTTCGGAATTTTAAAGTATTACTAGGAAGGGCTATGGAATCATTATCGTTTCTGATTTGGAAAGTGAATCTTTCTCACCTGATCAAGGCTTCCATTTGATCTGACCGGAAAATTGTTAAAGAAGTAAGAAAGAGGAAAAGGAGAAAAAGATTAAAATCTAACCTCCATACCTAAAAGGAAATTTAAATCCAAGGATACAGTTTGAGCATTAATCACAAACAATGCCTAAAAAGAACACCAAATCTATATTGCATTGCTTATACTCAGAATTGCAAGAACTTTCAGAAATCAGTAAGCATCTGAGTATCAATTTAGTTATTATGCCCTTATATTCTTGATGCTATCACTTGGTATAATGAAATCAATATATAACAGAGAAAGCAAATGACAAAATTAGCTACAATGATCATGCACAAAGATAACCAAGACACAACAAAAAACCGCAGTGAACAGCTTGAGAATAGGTCCATCTAGTTGAATGGACAATCAATTACCGATAGAGAAACAAATCCCGACAAACTAAACTTTACACGTTCATGAAAACTACAAACTCCATTGAAGGATATATATCAGCATAAGAACCTAGATTACAAAACGAAAAAAAATGCAGATTTAGCAGATGATCCCGCTAACGTGATCCAAGATCTAAGGATAACAAGGAATAAGCGCCGGGAGAAGTCCACTTCTGACAGTGGTTTCCAGGATTTTTTTTTTAAAAAAATATTTATCATACATAGGTACAATAAAATGCGAACGTCACCGCTACGACGACTACATGTCCACATATGCATGTCGAGATGAATAAGACTTCCTTCGACCGAAAAGGGAAAAAATATCCTCAATATGCAAAAGTTGCGAACTGGAATCGATTTATGCCAAAAAGAGGTTAAGAAGCTTACTTTCTTCGAAGAGTGAGTAATCTTAGAAACATTCTCTGCTACAGAAGAGTAACATCGGGAGCCCTGGAGAGGACGCGAAGCTATCCTTTTAAGCAAAACATCTTTCAATAGCTTTCTCGAAAACCAGGCAGCCATGAGTATAGAGAAAGTACAAGTATCTCCGGTTCAGCGTAACTTAAACGCAGTATCCAGGAAAGAAAGTCCCAAAAGGCTTAGAAGCTGAGCAGGATAGAGAAGTTATCATTCGTTATCGATAGCTTGAGGTGATAGTCCAGTTCCCGTTTCTTATAAAGGGAACATAAGTACAGTGAACTCAGTTTCAAGCAGCGCAGAGCACCAGGTAGAAGCTCAGGACAGTGATGACTGGGTGCGCAGTTGACAAACGACAATACGGTGGTTCGGCTGGCAGGCTTTCGAGGACGATGGAGCCGGCGGCAGGGCGGAGGACTGCGGCACTCCCGCGAGATTGGTTCTTGAAGGAAGGCCTCCTTTGCTGCTGTTACGACGTCGTCTTCCGAGAAATATTGCACTTCTCCTTGGATTATCAAATCTGGCAGGCCGTCCCTCGTTCGAGGGATTTTTGTTATGGGTGAAAAAGTATCTCGATGATACAGCTTCGATAACAATTCACAACCCAAAAGTGGGCATTGGCATGAAGCCCAAGTAAACCAGATCTTTTTATGGGAGGGCTGAACCGGATCTTATTAAAAGTCTATTCAAGCACTGGCCCATCATATCGACATGGATCCGGATCCCTAATACTGTAAAAAAATTATTTTGTTTTTTATATTTTTTTTTCTTTATTCTGAATGAATTTTCCTCTCCCCTGCACTTGTCTGGATCCATTTCCCATCAGAGCAGTTCGCACCAGTTCATCCATTCTCGTTGCTTGTCGCTTCCTTCCTCCCTGCCGCTGCGGAACTCCGATCTTCCTCTTCTTATTCCGCTTTCGGTGTCTGTAGCGGCTTTTCGGACTTGTTCCTGGTTTTCTTTTACTTCTGGTGCGTCCCTGATATGTAATATTCTCGTGTTTAATGCTTTGGTAGCTGCTGATGAAATTGATTTTATCGCTTCATTTCAAATTTTTTCATGGCTTCTCTTAATTTTTTGTTCTGCCCTCCCCCCGCCTTATGCCACTGCTGCCATGACCTGGTAATATGTCGAACCAGTGCTCCATTGCATTTCCTTTTCTCTGGGAGAAGTCAAGATGGTATACGATTGGTGCAAGTGAAGTCCTTTTCTATTTGTTTACTGGATTAGTGTAGTAAATATGTCTAGAGACTGAAGCTTTTAAAGTAAATTTGCCGCTTTTTCTCATGTGCGTTTCTTGCATGTCTTGTATTTGGTACTGTTATTAGGAGGCTATAACAGAAAATACATCTATGTTTTTATGTATCTTTATATTGTAGGAATATTTGATATATAGAGATAATAGTATTACTGCCTCTCGGAGAGGGGAAATATTTGATATTTCTTTGTCCTCGTTATGGAGAAATTTCTATCAATTACATTTGGTCGTTTCCTGTTATAGGGTGAGATATATGGTTATTTCTGCTATGGGCCTATTTATAATTTTAATAGCTATTTTCTTAAATTTGTTGTAAGCTTGTTAGTAATTGCAACTTACAAGTTGAATTTACAGACTTCAGTTAGCCTTTGCTATCGTTTTTAAACTCTAAAGTGTTAGATGAATCCCATATCAACAAGATTTTGGTTATTTTATTTTGTTGTATCAGAACAAAACTTATAATAAGCCTTATTGATGGTTCAAATATTACACCACACTATCTGTGGCCATATCACCAAAGAACTTAAACAGTTAAAGAGAATTGATTAGAAGCTTAGAGCACTCATGAAAGCAACCATAACGATGTGAATTGTGGAAGATATGTTATCAGGCTTGGAAGTTAAGCTTATGGATAATCGTATTATACTGTGCTATATCAAATTACTCTGGAGTTATATTTATTGTGTCCTAGGCTTTTGCATTTTTATCTGTCCCTTTTCATGTTTTAAGAGATGACCCTCTTGAAGAATTTTCTTGGTGACAAAACCCAACTTCCTATTCTAGTTTTACAACTCTCGCCATCTTTTTCAGGTCTCTTAATCAGAAAGCTTTGTCATCCAAGTCCTTCTGAGGTACCGTGGATTACTTTAGAACGGATCACGTTGCTGCTCTGGAGAGGCTGATTCACTTTATTGGACCAAAAATGACTGAAATCTTTAGCCCAACAGCTTGCAGACAGTTATCTCAGATGACCTTTGCAATCATCTTTTTTCACAGCTCTGAATATGTCTTAGCCCTTTTTGTTCATGGGAGATCGAATGTATCCCTTCATTCTCTTTTGATTAGCAAAAGCTATCTTCTGGCAATTCTCTTTTCACTGGTGGAATACGTTATTGAGATTACTTTATTTCCCGAGCTAAAGGAACAATGGGCGATCAGTAATTTGGGACTCGCGATGGTTGTGATTGGGGAAATTATAAGGAAGATGGCAATTATAACAGCTGGGCGAGCCTTTACTCATGTTATAAGAGTTTATTATGAAGAGCGCCACCAATTGATCACTCATGGGATATATAAGTTTATACGTCATCCAGGGTACTGCGGTTTCCTCATTTGGTCTGTTGGCACACAAATAATGCTCTGCAATCCCGTATCAACTATAGCATTTGCAGCTGTTGTTTGGCACTTCTTTGCCAAGAGAATACCATATGAGGAGTTCTTTCTGAGACAGTTTTTTGGAACACAGTACGAGGAATATTCTCGGCGAGTCGTGTCTGGGATCCCATTTGTAAAGTGGAGGTCAACCAATGTTGTGAGCTGAACTGCATGATCAGCTTACCTCTCAACGCATTCTGAGATTGACTACGCTACACATGGCTGGAGGTATTTATAAAAAGAACCATGGTGGTTCCAGAGTGATGATGGAGTCTGAACAGGGTTGGGGGAAACATAGTTGGTTTCGTCCAACCTTGTCCCAAAATCATTGCGTGTAATGTAGCAGCATGATTACTTTTTTCCTGTGGCAGATGTTCTGATGGGATTCAGCGTGGACATGTCTAATCAAATGATGTCCAGCTTAGCATTCATTCAATTAGGCCCCTTTGGTTTGGTTGTGTGCTTAAAATGCAAGATATCCGCTACTCATGACAATGATGGATCTTGGTTCAATGATCCATCTTTGTCCTCCTTTTTAGTAATTATTATCCGTATTTGATGAAACAGATATGATAATCATCCTTATTAATATAAAATATAATATCTATGAAGATTCACAAATCATTTTGATCCTTATGCATATGTATGGATCCATTCTGATTGGACGTGGGAATATTGTAATTGGTTTGTCTTTTGTATAATGACTATATACGCACACTATATGTGTATATATCTATGAATCAATAATCTACTCTTGTTAATCATAAATTCCCATTAAATATATGCATGATAAATCAGATATTTAAATTTAAAAATCCTTTGTGAGGTGTTTACAATCTTCACAGCTATCATATCGAGCTACTTATTGAAAATTTCTTGTTCAGAAAATCAAAACTAAAGGAGATTTTTTTTTTTTTTAAGATAGGACTAGACGCCCAAATAAATAAACAAAACTATAAATGAGTCAATACATTGTACAAAATGACATGGGAGCGAACTCTACGATATTTTGTAGTGGATCAACCAATCTGTGGGCTTGATGTTGAAGATGACATGAATAGATCTCTTCTCTTATTATCACCTTATAGTACATTTTATTGTGATTCTAATTATAATATTTAAAGAAATATTATAATTCTTAGATACCTAGATTTATATATGAAGATAATAGATAGTTTATCATATCTATATTAATATCGTTTAAAAAAAAGAAAGACTCTATCCTACACTTAGATTGGGGATAAACACAACCTTTTTTTTTAAAGGTTCTGTATTAAAAAAAAACAAAGGCAAAACTCTCTCTGAAAACGTCACGTGAAAGATCTGTTGATTATGAAGGAGTAAGGACATAAAAATAAATAATTAAGTAGAAAGAGCAGATTATAAATTACCCCATTGTTAAGTAGCTAATATATTTTTAAAGATATATTGATATTTCACGTATAAAACATCACTCTCTTTTTTTATTTTATTCTCTTTTCCATTACTATCATTTCATCACTCGAACTAAACCAGCCTTCCAAGTTCCATCCGTAAGATGATGGGGAATGAACTGGGAAAGGAAGAACTCAGGGGACAGTGGGGCCCAGTTAATCTGCTGCACAGATCTCAAAACGACGATACGAAGGAGACAATTCCTGTGGATTAGCCACTAAAGCAGCGAATATTTGCCGGCCTTTCCAGACAGGGCATTGAGAGATAGAATCCCCTGCTTCCTGGCCCATATTAAGATCCTCTGTAATTAGCTACACAATAAAAATCTTGGGTGGGTGGGAAAGAATCGCCTACATACTGCTCTGAGTTTGACTCGGCATCGCTGTCCCACGCCATTGGTGGGTGCATTGTTGGTATGCCCCAGTCATCGTAATATTATATTGTTCACCACCTTCCAAGTAACACCTTACCATTTTGCTTTCTCTCTTTTTCTTGTACATTATTAAAGCCTCGGTGACCCTTTTTTTTTTTTCCTTTTACATTTAGAGGGGAAATTAGTATTCGCATTTAAAAATAATTAATTAAAGTATAGAAATAAAGCTTATATGCGTATTGGATATTCTCTCTCTTTTAACGTCCAATTAAAACATCCTTATATGCGATGCATGATGTTTCACTTAGGTTGTTACTTCCTGGATAGAAATTTCAGAATACGTGCATTCAAACATTTACAAGCTTTATATTTTCCGGAAGACAATTTCTGAAATAACTATTTGGTTTTCTTCTGAGCTCTCTTAACGCTTCTGATCAATGTTTGGAATCTTACATAAATAAATTCGGAGGGAATAAGATTAAGCAACTGCTTAGCAAGTTATCGTTAGAAAACTAAAATAAATATGCTTCCAAGGAGAATAGCCAATCATAATTCGAAAAAGAACAAAAAAACTGAAATATAACTTTTCCATTTTTTTTTAAGAAAAAAGGCACGTATGTGAGGAAGACTGTAGATCAAATATAAACAAGAATATACAAGTAGTTCATACGAAATAACAATATAATTAATTTGCTAGTTGAGGAATAATGGAATATGTAGTTGATTGGAGAGGGGATGGTGACTGAGAACCTTCTTTAAAACTCCTTTTTCATTTTTTTGCGACCAGCTTTAAAACTCAATTATTAGTCCCACATGATTAGCTTATCGCCAATGGACCACCCAGCTGCTTCTTTTAACTTTCATTATTATTTTTATTATTGGAGAATTGCAATTTTTTTTTTATCGAGCTCCCATGCATATTTTGTAAAATTAATTAGCATCCAATTAACAGGTCACGCCCCTTATTATTTATTCCCGTTTTAATTGATTTCAACATATCATTTTAACATTTTTTTTATTTAAATATCCTCGTAGTTCAATTGGAAATAAACAAATTTGAGTTATTTTTTAGTGATTGAAAATAAAAGAAAATAATCAATAGTTTATTTAAAGAAAACCTCCCGGCTAGATCCAAGAACTGACATGAAAATGTAATTTCTTTTTCCTGATTCACGGTATAAGTTTGATTTAATTGCCATCATGAATAGTATTTTTAAAGGAAAATTAAAAAAAAATTATTTAAATTTCAAAATCTCAAATTAGAAATTATTATAAAAAAATATTGTTATTTATTTTGTAAGAATAGTTAATATCTTATAAATTATAAAATATAGTAAATAAATTGATTTATAATTTTAAAATTTAATTAATATTTTTTAAGAATTTATTTTTTTAAATTTAACTATTTTTAAAAAAATATTCATTGACTTTGTTACAACTTATACATACGCGGAAGAACCCGAGTCAACATATTTGTGGGCATAACATAACTAGTATACATTGAAATTAACGCACCCGCCTTCCCGAACCGCCATTTTCCGCCATTTTTCACCAGACAGGGGTAGTTCCGTCATTACAATCGTTCAAGGTTTCCAAGAGTATTGGCGTGCCCAGCTTTGAATGTCCATTTTCACTTTGATTTTATTTATTCATTTCTCTATTTTATTTATTCAAAACTTTTTCTTTTTCGTTAAATGTTTTCAGCTCTGAGAAGGAGAGAAAAGGCAATGACAAAAAAGCTGCTGCTCCTTCCCCCGCCTGCGATCGTTTGCATATTATTTATTATTTTTTTAAAATTTTTCTTCTCTCAAACTCTCATCAACTAAGCACCGCCCGTCAGGCTCTTACTTCTTCAACTTCACCTCGTACAATTCTCCATCCTTCAAGATCTTGCACTTCAAGTTCTTGCTGTCATTTGCTCTGCTTGCCTATGCTGTCTGAATTGCTTTTGCAATCATCTTCACAGATTGTTCACTGCTTCATCTGCTCTTTCCAAGGCTGGTAGATCGGCTCAAGCATAATCGGATAAATTAGGTGCGTTTATGTGTGCCTTTCAGCTTGCTTTTGCACTGTTGCTTTTTCATTTTTTATTCCAGTGTCTTCTTGTTGCTAAGAGGAATGATGTAGGAAAAATCGGGGTTGAGACTTGGTAACTGGAGTACCGTTGTTTTTTTTGCCCCCTTTGTCTTCTTTTTTTGGTTTCAACTTGGTGCATTGGAATTCGAGTGAAGTTTTTTGCTTTTCTTGTTCCCCGGGAAAAAAAACTTGGATCAGAATTTTGGACTACTGTCTTTGGCATGCTCAGTTCTTGGAAAACAAAGATCAGCTGGAGCAATTTTTCCACCATTTTCAAAAGAGTTTGCATCTTGAAGACATTTTCGACTTTTGAACGAGTCAAGTTTTAGATCGTGAAGTCTAGATTACGTGATCTTCAAGGTCCTTAGACTGGGTCCGGTGGGATTTGGCTGTGTCAGATTCATAATGTACATCTTAGTATGAGGTTAGAAACGTGGCTATGACAATTCAGGAGCACTAAAGAGTGGAGTCTGCATCTTGAATGGGACCTTGTTAAAAGTGGGGAACGGCCTTTTTGCTTCAAAAAGTGAACCCCTTTTTAAATAATAATCTTTATCTCATTTGCAATTGTTGAGGGTAACTATTATTTGTGGTGGCAGGACTCTTTAAAGGGAAATGTCTCAGACATCTGGGCTACTCCCTGCTTTTCAGTCTCTCGAACCATTGCAACCTAAAGTCAAGTTCACAGCTGATCCAACACTTGTTTTTGTGGAAAAACGTGAAAACGGTGCACTAGGAAGGGAGGCATCTGAGGAAGTTCAAGACCTTGCTGGTGATATGAATCTTTTTGACGAGGATTCGCCATATGGTGAAAGAACTGCATCATTAGAAAGCAGGCCTTCAGCTGGTGATGATGGCACAGAATCTGCTCCTCAGCCACTCCCCTCAATCTCCCCATCGTCCAGTGACCACAGGTGGAGTGATACAACACCTTATGCTTCAAATAAGGTACTTTTGGCTCTTGATTCCAATTTCACTCTCCTTGTTTTGAAATCAGTTAATCACACTTGTGCTATAACGTTCAACACCTAAGTTTGATGAATAACTTCATTATTCTGGGATAATGTCTCAAGCATTACGGAATTAACTCTACTTATGTTTTTATCTGGGTGTAAACTTCTTTCTGCGATTGTTCTGTATTATCGGTGATTAATTAATACTTATTTCATATAATACACAAATATTAAGTTACTTGTTCATGTGTGTGTGTGTGTATGTATGTTTCTGTCAATTTTTCTCCTTGTTTAAGAAAAGTATACACTTAAAGAAGTTGTAGGTTATTTATATGGTTTATAAGATCTCACACAACTGTGTTGTTTGTGTTTAGGAGCCTTTCAGTAATCTTTAATTCAAACTACTTTTATCTGTCCTATAAAATAGATGGGTTAAAACAGTTGTTCGTGCTTCCAATGTCAGAAGAGTTATAAGTGGTTGAGCTTTGTAGGTTTTGGAACATCTGTACAACAAAGTGGATGCTTAGAACCGAGTGAATTCTTTTTATACTTGAAAGTGTCTAAGATGCAGGAATAATGTTGGTGAACCGTCAGATTCATATTGATTTATGATCTTTTGATGAAGTTTCAAGTGTTGTTTCAGATTTGGAAACATGATCAGAATAAGTTGTTTATTGAAGAATGAAGATACGTGTTAGATTAAGGCAACTCATGCTTAACCATTATTAAACCAACTAGAGAGTAAAAAGTATAGTACTCATGAATGTTGTGGTGACATGTAGGAAACAATTGTTCGGCTACTATTTGACGACTTTTTGAGGGCTGATATTCACTGATATATGATGTAGCTTTATCCTTCTAAATTTTCAATTGGACTGGTGCTTTGTAGGATGTTGAAATTTAGAAACAGCTGATGGAAGACTAACATATGTTTTAGGTGTGTTGCCTTTAGCATTATCAACAGAAATCAGTGGAAATTCCCAGTTTTGAAAAATCTCTGCTTTTTGTTGACTTAAACTATTTTTGTCTTGTCTACTGAAATTTCTTGGAAAAGAGTAATTCATGCAAAATGAGATGTTCATATATGATATTTCTTGTCAGCATTTGGGCGTCAAAGAAAAGCATATGTACTTTTTTCCCTTTAAATCCTTAGTTTCTGAACATTTTTGGATGTGTAAATATTCTTTACTGGGAAGGATGTGCTCTTCAATGCTGTATATGTTTTTTCTAATGTTAATTATTTGTCTGTTAGTCAGAAAAAAATTATTGTGCTGTATGCATGTCATTATTAATTGATAATTAAACATTCATTACTCATCTTCCTTAGTTCTGAAATTCAATGTTTCAGAAGATTCATTCTTGGCATCAACTTCCAAATGGGAATTGGGAGCTGGGGAAGATAATGTCCACTTCTGGGACCGAATCTGTTATCACATTGCCTGATGGGAAAGTAAGAAAAGCTTTAAAAATTCAAAAGAGTGGTGGTCTTTATTGTTCATCCACAACGTCTGATTGGTTATACTCCTTTCGTCCCTTAATTGTAGGTTTTAAAGGTTAAAGCTGCAAGTTTGATTCCAGCAAACCCTGATATTCTTGATGGAGTGGATGACCTCATGCAGCTTAGTTATTTGAATGAACCATCAGTTTTATACAATCTGCAATACAGATACAACCGAAATATGATTTATGTAAGTCTGTTCTTCTCTTTGAAGTATCATTTTCAATTTGTGCCATCCACCTAATTTAACACCTTTATTTGTATAACTGTCTGCAATTCAGACAAAAGCAGGGCCTGTTTTGGTTGCGATAAACCCGTTTAAGAAAGTCCCTCTGTATGGAAATGATTATATTAAAGCATACAAGAATAAAGCTATGGAAAGCCCTCATGTATATGCCATTACAGACACAGCCATCCGGGAAATGATAAGAGGTTCTTTTCTGTTTCACCTTTCCATATATTTGCAATATATTTGCAATTTTCTTAAGCATGAAATACTTACTCGATCTCTGCTTTGTTTTCCAGATGAAGTGAATCAATCTATAATTATAAGGTTAGTATATTACTGAACTTTTTTTTACTTCTTTTTCTATTTATTGGGCTGACACCGATCTTTAAATGAATATGAAGGCTTCCTCATGCTGCCAGGAGTTTCTTGTCATTAATTTGGAATTCTCTTTGGTTTATTAACGTTGTTAACCTTTCCATTTGTGATCATTTAATTGTCTGTGCAATTTAAACCGGGATCAGTAATAAATTTTACTGTTTACTATTCAGTGGTGAAAGTGGAGCAGGAAAGACCGAGACAGCAAAGATAGCAATGCAGTACTTGGCCGCCCTTGGAGGTGGAAGTGGAATAGAGTATGAGATATTAAAGACTAATCCAATACTAGAAGCCTTTGGCAATGCTAAAACATTGAGAAATGACAACTCAAGTCGTTTTGTAAGATTCCCTATTCATCGCATTGGTTCTTATTGTACTCTTGAGCGTATGGAGCAGTGATTCTCTTCATGCTTAGCTTTGATATTCTATTCTTTTGATGCGGAAAGTTCTCATAGTTTAACCGAATTTGTGACAGGGGAAACTTATTGAGATTCACTTCAGTGAAACTGGAAAAATATCAGGTGCTAATATTCAAACATGTAAGTTTACTGCTGCATTTGTGGTTAAAACACTATCTCTTATTCCGTTTGAAGGTTTTAACTATTGTGTTTCTATTCACTTGTCGAATATATGTGGCGTTCCCTGCATAACGATAAACAGTTTTGTTAGAAAAGGTACTTACTAGTTACTCTGAGTTATATTTAAGTTTTACTTTGTGCTCGCAGCACATAACAACGCACCGTTTTGATTTGATATTTGAACAGTCTAGAGTAGTCCAATGCAATGAAGGGGAAAGGTCATATCATATTTTCTATCAGCTGTGTGCGGGGGCACGGCCTTCTCTGAGGGGTAATTACTGGCGCTTAACCTTCCTCTCTCCTTTTTATATACGAGAATATTGTGGACAAAAATAGTAGAGGCTTTTGCGCAGACATTTTATACGAGGATGTACGTGAATAATAGAACTGTGGCTACAGCATTGTATAATAGTGGTTGTTCTTTATATAGTCATGGAGCGTAATTACTTGTAGCGCATCTAAATATTCTACAGAAACAGGTTCATTTTGATATAGTTGACCACAGCAGGCGAGACAGATATTTCCCCTGTAAGATAGTATAACCGGAACTTGAGAAAGCTTTCCCAATTTTTGGACATCGAAATTAGCTCTCAAAACTCAAGCCACACAAGGAATCGCTAAATCCTTCACTGAAGTGATGAGTCCTCAAACTTGCCAGAATTTATTCTTAAAATGCAAAACTCTCGCCGAACCGTACAATATAAGCTTTCTGAATATCCTAGTACTAAAGTCAGTGCTCCCAGCTATGACGTACAAGAAGGGTTATTACAGTTTTTGAGAATAACAAAGACATCGGCTTTTTGTTGTGTTTTAAGAATCCTATCTTAAATGACAGACAAACTTCTATCAACTTACAAGCATTGGGACTCGAGTCACAAACTAAAAGGAATGCTAAATAATCTTCCATGTACAGTGTTTTTATAATTGATTTTTAGCTTTCAAGTTTTGTGCCTTGTTATCTTTATTTTCTCCGGAACATTATTCTTTCGGTAAATTAACTTGGTATATTTGTCTAATCTATTTTATTTTATAACTCAGAGAAGCTAAATCTACAAAGTGCGGAAGAATACAAATATCTGAGGCAGAGCAATTGTTTTTCCATTACTGGCGTTAATGATGCCGAAGAATTTCGCATAGTCATGGTGGACTATTTTTTGGTTAAGTAACATTTGATTTGACCTTCCTAAAATGTGGTTTAATATAAATTTCAGCTCATCTTAAATTCCAGGAAGCCTTGGATGTTTTCCACATCAGCAAAGAAAATCAGGAGAATGTATTTGCAATGCTTGCTGCAGTGTTATGGCTAGGGAACATATCATTTGTTGTGATTGATAATGACAATCATGTCCAACCCGTAGAAGATGAGGGTAAGAAATTTCTACACTGTACCGAAAGCTTGTACAACATATCTTTTCTGCATGATAGACTACAGATGATAATAGCGACATCCTTGTGTCATTGGAAACCCTGGATCCTACGTGGCAGGAATATAGATATATTTTTCACTTACATGGATGGTTACACAAATTCGTTTGGTCCCTAATATTTAAGCTTTGAAAATATTTTATATCCTTCGCTTGTTATAAGTTGTTAATTTTGCTTCTGAAGCTTTCGTCACCTCGCCTGAAGTTGTATTTTCAATTGAATACTTTTAAAGGTTTGTTCAACGTTGCTAAATTGATTGGCTGTGACATTGGAGACCTGAAGTTGACTTTATCAACTCGCAAAATGAAAGTGGGTAACGACAACATTGTCCAGAAGTTGACGCTGTCACAGGTAAATTGAGGGTCAAATTTCCTTTGTCTAAATTATTGTATGGAGAAAACCCTAACTTGTTAGGAAGGAAGAATATCTGAACAATATATATGCTTATTGCATTCTTCAATCAGCATATGGGATTTAGAGAAAATTGGTATCAGAATAAATGAAAAGCTAAACAAGAATCACCGGTGATAAGCACTGCTTCATATTTTATTTCTCAGCAGTCCAAGCAACATTTGAAATATGAATATTCATTGTTAGTATAGCATTATTAGGGCCGTATGAGGTTAGCTTATTGGATTTGTAAAGATCATTTACAGGGCCTAAGGTCCCTTTGCTAAGGAGGCCTAAACACATTGATAGATTTGTGAGTGACATGGTTACGTGAGTTATACTGATTAAAGGAGATGAAAAATGAGGACACGCTTATGCTGAACCACATACATTGGTTATACTGATTAAAAGAAATGAAAAAGGTGAAAACACTAGTTCTGAACCATACATGACTGTGTTTGGGAATGTCTAAACTCCGTGGAGAAATTTATGCACAGCATAGATAGATTGGACCACCATTGTTTCTGTAATATTCATAATAAAATATACCTTAATGATACTCTTTGTTTTCCTCGTTAACTTAAATTTTACATTTTTCTTATCTTCTAGGCAATTGATGCTAGAGATGCTTTGGCAAAGTCAATATATGCTTGTCTATTTGATTGGCTGGTTGAACAAATAAACAATTCACTTGCTGTTGGTAAAAGACGCACTGGTAGATCAATCAGTATTTTAGACATCTATGGGTTTGAATCTTTTGAGGTATGTTATTATTACGGATTAACTTTCTATCATATTCATCTTAAAACCCTTGTCTTGTTTCAGTTTTGAAATATTTCCCCTCTGTTTATGACTCATTTGTCTGTTATATCTACAGAGGAACAGTTTTGAGCAGTTCTGCATAAATTATGCGAATGAGAGATTGCAGCAACACTTCAATCGTCACTTATTCAAGTTAGAACAAGAGGTATGGGCCACATGCTTGTGTTGTGAGCATATGACACTAGTGAGAGCATATGTGAGATTATTAGATGTTCTATTCTTTACTTTTACACCATTTAGCAGCCTCCATGGCTATGGAAACCATCCTATTGAATGCTTCCATAAAAAGATGAAGGTTTATTTTTGTTCTTGAAAATATTGAATGCTTATCTTTAAACTAAGCATATTCTTGTACTTGTGGATCGGATGCGGTTATTTCAGGAATATATACAGGATGGCATTGACTGGACTAAAGTTGAATTTGAAGACAACCAAGACTGCCTTAATCTTTTTGAAAAGGTAAGCTGTGATGCCTTCGCAGAAATAGTTCTTTCTCGGTTTTTAGTTATGATATTACAGAGAATGGTTAAGAAATAAAATTTTCTATGAAAATTATACTTCTATTCTTGACTAAACTAACATGATCTCCAGATTGTTAAGTGACTCAGGCCTATTTAACTTGAGCCCCAAATATTAGAGAGTGCACTAATTAGCTCCAGCAAATAACAAATTTGTCACTTGTTATTCTTTTCTCAAGTGGCCCAATAAGGCCAGAAGGACTACCATGTCGCAAATTTGTCACTTCTGAGAGCTAACTTTTCACTTGATAATCCAGGACCAAACTGTTAACTTAGCATTTATCATTTTCTTGGAACTTCTGCCATTTACGGTTTGAAATTTGAATTATTTTTTCGTATGTTTGTGCAGAAGCCACTGGGATTACTATCCCTTTTAGATGAGGAGTCCACTTTCCCAAATGGTACAGATTTGACATTTGCTAACAAGCTTAGACAGCATCTGAATTCAAATTCATGTTTCCAAGGAGAACGAGGCAAAGCCTTTGCTGTGAGTCATTATGCAGGGGAGGTATTACTCTTGTCATTGTCACGATTTTATGAATTATACATGTCTGAAATGCTTGTAAGTTGCCATCATATGTGAACATGTCAATATGATTTACATTGTGGACTTCCAGCAGCATTAGGTTTTGTCATCTTGTTTGGGCGTGACCACTATAATTTGATGCCTTTGTGTTTGTGGACTTTAACATTAGCAAGTGTGTGAGACACTACATTCCACTAGGTTTGGATCCACGCATTAATTAACCATAATTTTGATTGAATTTTCATATTCTATAACTCCTGAATGCCATCTTTATTCTAAAATGCACAAAAGTTAATAGGTTTGCTGATCCTAACTCACTGTGATAGTTCCCCTTGATCCTCCCCACAGGTCACCTATGATACAACTGGATTTTTGGAGAAGAACAGGGACCTATTGCACTCGGATTCCATTCAACTTTTATCCTCATGTACATGCCATCTTCCTAAGCAATTTGCAGCCCATATGCTTTTGCAGTCCGAGAAGCCCGTAGTTGGTCCTTTACACAAGTCAGGCGGAGCAGATTCCCAAAAGCTAAGTGTTGCCACAAAATTCAAGGCAAGTTACCAAATATAGAGATTTCCAATACTTCAATGATCGTGAAATAGTTTAATTCTTAGCAAACTATTGTACTGGTTCTCCCAGTCTTCAATTCATTGTCAATGTAAGTTCTTATTTGCTATTGAATTATTCCTCTTGTTCAATGTTTGAATCTTGCATTTTCTGGGAAAAGAAAGACTGTCTCGTGTAATTGTTAATAGTACTGTTTGATATTAGATTTTTGAGATGTCAAACGGATGGCCTATCAACCAAGATGCTCCAGATTGGTCATTTTAATTGTTAAATACGTAATTCATTCTGCACGTAACTATTTACAACATATTTTACTGCAAGAATAGTGCTTAAGGCTTGGTTTAGGTTCTCCAGCGTAGGAGGGGGCACACTTGTGCTAATGGTCTTCTTTGTAGGAAGGAAAATTGAAGTAATGGTGGGAAATGGAGTGAAAATTGCTGAGTACCAAAACCATACATTATACTTCGATAAATCATCCATATTTATTCTTTCCCTCCTCCACTCCGTCAACTTTACCTGGCGCGTCTTTGATCTTTAATTCTTTTCCTTCCAAAATGGTGATATTTTCTCACTTAAATTGCCTATATAATTTGTTTTGTTGGCATTTAGGGTCAGCTGTTTCAACTGATGCAACGTTTGGAGAGCACCACACCACATTTTATTCGATGCATTAAACCTAATAACTTCCAGTCACCGGGATCATATGAGCAAGGGCTTGTACTTCAGCAACTGAGATGTTGTGGGGTCCTGGAAGTGGTTCGGATATCAAGATCAGGTTTTCCTACTAGAATGTCTCATCACAAGTTTGCCAGAAGGTACGAAAGAGGAAGTACATAATAGTTCTTGTGCTTTTAACTCCCTTCCCCACTCTCTACATAGCTAACCTTTCTGTTGGCTTGGGATTGGTGAATCAGATATGGTTTTCTTCTCCTTGAAAATGTTGCATCTCAGGATCCACTCAGTGTTTCAGTTGCAATTCTGCATCAGTTTAGTATTTTGCCTGAGATGTATCAAGTTGGCTATACAAAATTATTTTTCCGAACAGGACAGGTATATATAGATATATTATTATTGTGTGTTTTTTCCAATTATTTTGATTTCATTTTTAGTGTATCTTTTAAGGAGAATGATTTAAATATGAATGTTTTAATCTCATTTAAGAGTTGCTAGAATATTTTTTTGTTTGAGAGATAAAAGAAGAACTACGTTTATGATACTTCAATATGCCTTTAACATGCCTATTGAACAATTGCAGATTGGAGTGCTGGAAGATACTAGAAATCGTACCCTCCATGGCATCTTACGTGTCCAAAGTTGCTTCAGGGGTCACCGAGCACGTTGTTATCACAAGGAGCTTAAGAGAGGAATCACTACACTCCAGACATGTACTCCATTTTTCTCCACACGATTCTTTCTGTTTTTCATTTTCTCTGGGAGGTATGTTTTCTTACCTCTATTCATGCAGTTGTTAGGGGAGAGAAAGCAAGGAAGGAATATGCAGCTTCACTTCGGCGACATAGAGCTGCTGTTCTTATACAGAAGCATATGAAAGCGGTATTTGCGAAAAACAGAATGAAGAATATCTGTGATGCTTCGATAGTCATTCAATCAGGTGACTACTCGTTCCCTCATTGGATATATGCCTCCTGCTTCCATTGTTTATCCGTATGAACTAGTGCTTCTATAGATTGATATGTTATTATAGGACACCTTTCTACAGCGATAGTTCATAAAATATTTGGTTCAATTTGCAGTTATTCGCGGTTCGTTGGCCAGAAGATGCTCAGGAGATATGGGATTGTTGAAATCTATTGGGATGAAGGTATCCTCCTATTTCAAAATGAGTGCTCTCATTGAATGCTTGTGAATATTACATCATGATGATTATAACTTAAAATTATGAACTTGAAAACAGACGAATGAGTCAGACGAAGTGCTAGTCAAGGCTTCTTTCCTGACTGACTTGCAGCGTCGGGTACTCAAGGCTGAAGCTGCCCTGAGAGTGAAAAAAGAGGAAAATGACGTTCTTCACCAGCGTCTCCAACAGTATGAGAGCCGTTGGTCAGAATATGAATCCAAGATGAAATCAATGGAAGAAGGATGGCAGAAACAAATGAGATCCCTACAATCTAGCCTCTCCATTGCAAAAAAGAGCTTAGCAACTGATGATTCTGCAAGAAATTCGGATGCTTCTGTGAATGCAAGTGACGATAGAGATTACAGTTCAGATATAGGAAGCCACCATAGGCGCCAAGAAAGCAGCTCAAGTGTAGGAAATTATCACAGACGCCAAGAAAGCAATGGGTTTAGATCAATGGGTGCAGGTTTGAACGTCATAAGTGGGTTGGCTCATGAATTGGAGCAGAGGCGTCAAGTATTTGGTGACGATGCCAAGTTCTTGGTTGAGGTGAAATCAGGTCAAGTTGAAGCAAGTTTGAATCCAGAACAGGAGCTTAGAAGGTTGAAACACACGTTTGAAGCTTGGAAGAAAGATTATGCGGCAAGACTACGTGAAACAAAAGCAATTTTACATAAGCTTGGAAGTGAAGAAGGTGCGATTGACAAAGTGAAGAAAAGGTGGTGGGGAAGAAGGAACAGTACGAGGTTTAGTTGATTTTTTTCTGTTTTTTTTTTTTTTTTATTTTGGTCTGTGCATTGTTTCTGGCGCATGACCAAATTATATATTGAAATATCAGGAAAATTACAATAGGGAAGATAGAATAGGAGTGGCAGGAAATATTCAAAAGTTTATTATAATTATTTTTGTATTCACTGTAATTGGGTTTGTTGTTGCTAGCCGCGGGCCTTTTTTTTTTTCCTTCTATTTTTGATTGAGAAGTTACTGCACGAGAGGAATTGGCGACAGCGAGATGTTCATTAGAAAAACAATGGTTCATGCTACATCTCTTCCCCTTTTGCATGTTTCAAGAATTCTATGTCAACCATGCAGATTGGCCGAGTGGTGACTGGGAAGTCTTTGTAAACTATTTTTTTAATGTTATATATATAGAAAATAGAAATTTATGTATTGTATGTATCCGTATGAAATTATGATTTCCACTGCTGCTGCATGAATTCAATCGATACAATTGATGGCTTTAGGTTATGTTAGGTTTAATTGGTGAAATGGTGAAATATTTGACTATTTGAAATTTGTCTTGATTGATATTAATATCATTTAGAAAAAAATCTTTTAAAAAATTTGTATCCAAAAAAAAAAAGCTTGGCCAGCTAATATATATAATTGTGTCTTTTAAAACTTTATATGTACAAAAAAATAAATTTTATTAGAAAAAATAAAATTTAAGTAATTTTTATATTTTAAGAGAATTAATCTCTAAATTATTAATTAAAAAATATCACCTAATTTTTTCTAAATATTTTTATGGCAATCCTAACTTGAAAAGCTTTCAAATAATATAAAGATGCAATTTTTTAGTGACGATGTTTATGACGTGGTAGAGCTTTTACTTCGGATTCATATTATGCTGTGTTTCAAGTACAAATTCCCATTTTGCCTTTAAAAGAGCATCCTTTTCTGTTCAAAGTCGAGTTTAAACGGTTCATCCAGATTCCCGAGAGAGACAGTTCATGTATGAACAAAATGTAGAGAGAGATGGAACAGAACTGTTATGTACGCGAATTCGGATGTCGGCTATACATTTGATGAAATTGTAAACCCATGAGAGAAAAGTTTGGTGAAAACAACCTCCACAGAGGCTAAGTCCAAGTCAAAGCCATAACTCTGGCCCCCATACTGCACATACAGATACTCCTTAGGGGATGAGGGAGGAGGAAGAATTTCAGTGATATGGGGTAAATCTGATGTAGGTGGAACCACCATTTCTGTCTTCCTCATAGTGTAGTAGACATCAGCTAGAAGAAGCCATACAAGATCGGGATCAATAGACGCCAGTCCATGAAGAGCCCTCAAAGAAGCATCACGAAGTCCAACAACCCCACTACATGCTATCCCTACCACCAGGCCACTCACCTTCTTCACTACATTATCTAATGAGGAGGCACTCCTCTTATCAAGACATAAATCAGAGATCATATTCAGTACTGCAATCTGAACTTTGAGATTGGAACCCTCAGCCACTGAATCCTCTGAAGCTATGGAACTGCTTCTATAAGGGAGTTGTAAGTGGACCTTCTCGTCTCTGATACTGGCTTTTTTGTGAAATGGGGATATGCTTAGAAGCTTCCAGAAGTGTGTCCCGTCAGTGTGGAAACGGCGCGTGAAGAAATCTCCCCCACAGATTTGCACCAAGTTACTGATAGTATTCAAGCATCTCCGGACAGCCTACCAACCAGTTAAAATTCAACACCTAGTAATGAGCAATTCATAACGTCTAGGAAGTTTTGTGATGAGGAGGGGAATTACGTGCAAGAATAAAGATTTGGTAGGTTAAGAAAAACAGGAGAATCAAGTTATCATTTTCATTAAAACATGTAAATTAGATTCAAAATCGCCTTTTGCAGAAACAAATGAGCATGAAATAAGGATTGCTCACCACTGGGTTCTTGTTCCGAATACAAGCAACCAAGAATGGCCATATTTTGTTCATTGCAGGAAGCAACCTGTTTTCATCAGTCCCTCCTTCAGCATCATCCAAAGTATCCTTTAACTGATACAATGATTGTGACTGCAGGACTTCATCCATTGATTCTTTCGTTTCTCTTTCATGTTTATATGCCGCCTCCACTTTTGCTAATGCCAACATGCCACCCTTTTACCAGAAAAGATAACTGAATTATGCATCTGTGTTTTCATCATTTTCCTTTGATAAGAAAGACTTAATACACCAAATAACAGCAGACAGACATTCAGTTGCTAATATATTAAGAAACAATTCACTGAGTCATAGTCCAGAATTGGTTCAGTATCTAACCAATGTTCCTGATACCTGAGAAATGGCATGTGATTCATATATCCTTATATCAGTTGTTATGATTGGACAATAAGTAAAAGAATTTCCACCATGAAATACCTCAATTATGTCCAGGGCTGCCAAGCATGTCTCATGCTTCAATGAAGCTATGAGGGGGGTTGCCGTAGTGATACACGAATTAGCAATAGAACCCACTGTTCTTCTATATCTTCTGGAGTCATTCAACTTGAATAAAATGGCCTCCCACTTGTCTAAAAGTATAACATTTCCATTAGCAGAAGAAAAAACTTCATTGCCAAAAAAGAACGATGATACAATGCTATAGTATTATTGACATGGGCAAGGACACCAGAAATTAATTCATAACAAATATTTCTCTTGATCTCACAATAATTAGAAACAGGTAAAATCTAACAAAGAGGACTGCACATACATGAAAAGGAAATCTCATCACTCTTTCTTGTCACAATTCTATTATAACCTAAATATAAGATCTGAATGAATTTTGTATTCAAGTTGAGAAAATCCAAGATTCAAAATCAACTATCTTAAAGAACTTAAAAAACAATACTGTCATAAGTGAATATCAATTTTTGACCTTCTGCTTGTTCTTTTGCACTTGAAATTATAGACCTGACATATACGGCAAATGACTCTGCTTGAGGGTTCAACGAGCAAGCTTCCTGCCTTGAAGCCTTGGCAATTTCAGCTACTGCCTGAAATCAACAAATTTAAATACCTTTGGCTGGCATTGCTATTGACCAGATTCCATTGATAGCAAGTCATGCAAATCCACATACTTAAAGACATAGAATGCATCACAAAAAGGATAGATATAGTAGTTTACCCTAAAACAAGAGTTGGTAAACAAGTAGACGTATCATTATTTCAACTACTGGCTTCAGTAAATCAGAATTCAGAGGTTATATTTGAGAATACTGGTTGCGAGAAGAATTGAGGAAAGTTGATAGACAAATAATAATTTGGATTGCCCAGGATTTGTTCTCTCTCATTGGTTAATTCATGATAACAGGCTAATACACATATGCAAAGTTAGATGGAAAGTGAGGGGGAAAGAATGAGAGAAATGAGATAGTAACAGACCTTTAAGAAGGGAATGGTTAAATCAGGATGCTGATGCCTACCAAGTATCTCGAGCTCCATTGACAAAGAGCGCGTCTGTTTAAGTGAACATCATTTGACCACAAGATCACAACTCAAAAACTCTAAGCATGTTAAAGATAATTATTTACTGTGCACCTCAACAAAAGGAATAAAACAATGACATAAATCATAATACGAAGCAACACAACTTCAAAAAATGTCAAAATAAATACCATCCTAGCCAGGCAATATTCAATAGATGTGAGCATTGTTGGGAAAACCTGCCTATCTTTTGGTATTTGAACAAAAAATAAGCACAGGATTGGAAACATTAGATAATTGGAACGACAAAAAAATTATCATATCATACTAGAAAATTAAAATAATTGCTTGGAAACAGCATCCAGAAGGATATGGTAATACCGGCTCCTCTAGAAGAGGCAATATCTTAGAAGCCACTCCAATGTAGGAAAGTATAGAAGCTAGCACATTTGGCACATGATGGTTAAGGTCCAAATGACGCAACTGTAGGCATATTGAATCAATGACATAGTCTGCATTTTCGAGAACTAGCTCTCCAACCTACATGAATACATGCATGATAAAAGCCATGCAAGGAAAATATGGGGGGAATATATCCAAGTTTAAAGCAGAGAAACTAACTGTTGAATAGCCATATGTGGTGGAAAGTATATGCAAGACACAGTCTGCAGCATTTCTAACTCGGAAACTTGGAGAACTGAGATTCTCAAGCAACAAATAAAGAGATGAATGAAGAAACCCACTTGAAGCAAAATCTCTTCCAAGACATAGATTCAAGATTCCTAGTCCATCAATAATAACCTGTTCCAAATAAATGAAGCTATTAATATCTTATTCAGTAAAGTTTATCATATTATGAAAGGACCACAAATTACAGAGAATAAACAGCCAGTCAAAAGGAAAATGTGCATTTCCTCGTGTAGCATCGCAGTGTCCAGGAAAAAGTATGGGCTAAGTTCTTCATCTTCAACATCAAAATGCATGTCCACAGATTTGTAGTTGACTGGAACACTCCAAACCTCAGCAGATAAATACTCATGCAAGATCCCGCCAATGCAATCCACTAAATGACTTCTTACACCTTCATCTTGTGGCATCTTCCAAACAGATTCATGAAGTGCGCAATCAAGTTTGAAAGACTGAACCAGAACATCTTCCTTTTTTGCAGCAGATCGATGAAACATTCTAGCAAAACCATTAATAGCTTGATCAGATAGACCAAACATTATCTCATTGAGCATACATGCAGCTGTGCTTGCTTTCCGCAATAACTGTCCTGAACCAGTTCTCTCATACCAAGATCGCCAGCTTTCTTTATTGTAATCTTTCATACGGAGTTCAGAAACCAATTTACGGATGTAACCAAGTAGAGTCTCAGTTACATACGACAGAAGGCCTTCACTTCTACTATCTAGTGATAACACACGAAGGAAATGAATGTAAGTACTAGTCATAGATGCACAGTTTGAGAGCCACTAGAAAAACACTGGAATAGAAATCACCTGCCACTAAAGATAATCCAACAAGTCTGAGAATCCCAGCAAGAGGCTGGTACAGTTTAATGCTACCCACGTAACCAAACCAAGGGGGCATACGAGGAAGCTCATAGCCCTCTGCTTTCATAGGTTTTTGTCTATTATTTTCCTCAATAAGGTTGTACTTTGGAGCTTCCAACAAGCCAGCGTTCATAATAGGAAGCCCTTGACATAAGAAACTAACACCAGATTTCAACTCATCAACAGAGGGTAGGTAACCCAATGTTGATGATCTTGAAATGATTTTGTCAAGTGAACCAGAGAACTCTGATCTATGGCTTAGACATGTAGTAAATACATCCAGGAATCTAGCAGCTCCCACCTAATCAGTTTCATGCAAAAGGATAAATGTCAAACAAGAAGAAAAAAGAACAAGAAATACCTGAATATAATATGTAATACTTAGATACAGAAAGCATATTCGATCGAACAATAATTTAATGGCATAACCATACATGAAACTAATTATTGCAAACAAACTTCTTCCAGAATCAATTATCACATTAGAGAGTATTCCCAAATCCGAAAAATTACAGCAATCCCAAATCATTACCATACTGTTTCTATATTCTACATAACAGATAACAGGCAGTTGATATAATTTTTTCTCTCATGTTGAAATTACAAGATGCTCCAATTTTGTATCGTAATGCATTATCAGTATCCAACATATACAAATCTGAAAAACAGAAATATATAAAAGAACATGAGAAAAATTACAATGGGAGCACATACAGGAGACTGAAGCTGATCAACCATTAGACGAGGACCAGAATAATATATTATCACTAATAACTGTTGCGCATTCAACACTGCGTGGGACTCCTCATTGCCAAGCACCACTTTGGGAAGCTTTTCAACATGCCTGATTTTTAAAGAGGTATCAGGAAGAGAACAAGGGAAAACCATCAAGAGTGAGTAATTTGCATCCATAAAAATTTACCTGCTAAATATTTCAGAAGTATCCTGTTCTAGAAGAGGCTTCCAGTTCAGAGAGAATAAATATTCAAGAAACTCTTGAGCGGTAGAAGATACATCATCAGAATCATCAACAACCAAAGCACATAAGCACTCCTGCACAATTAGCAATACGAAGATAAAAAAGAAAAGACCAAAGAAAAGGAGACCAAATGAGTACAGATTTATCTAAATGTCAATCAAGAAAACATGTCGAGGACAAAAAAACCTATCAGAATTAAGTTCTATTTAACCAGTTCAGAGCTCGCTCACCAAAAGCATCAGTCTACTCTCTTCCAGAGTGTAGTGGCAGTTCAATAGAAGTCCTTGTACAGCATTAACAAGTCCCTTTCTCACCCTTTGTGAAGGGTGAATACAGATCTGAAATACAGTAATTTCACCAATTACATTAAACATTAAATCAATGTATGCATACAGACACAAGCATGCACAAATGTATGTATGATTATAAACAACTGGAAGACGATAACAAGGCCAAGCAAATAAATTTCCTTAAATAATAAGTAAGAGCATACATGTGGAAATGTTAGGCTCAACAGCTTCTTTAAATGTGCTGATGTTTTCTTCAACCAATCTTTTGTTCGATTCACATGCAAAGATCCAATCCCTTTGCTACAATCAGCACTCCCCGTTTCTTGAAGTTCAATTTTTGAACAAGGGATTTTCCCCAACTCACCCCTTGCATCTTCAATCACTTCATTTTGAAGTTGAGCTTTAACAGGCAAGTGACGGAGCTCCTCCAAAAGAGACTCAGTGGATTCACAGTTATCAGAACCAAAGTTGGATGAAGATTCAATACCCAGGACAGGTGCATTAGCATCATCCCTGAGGACTATCATAAGATACTCAGTCAACCCTCTGATTGCTTGATCAATAGCCTCTGCACTTCCAGCTGCACCACTCATCATTGTTTTTGCACTGTGCAAAACTTTGGCAAATTGACTAACAACACCAGGTAAAAAGAACGCTAATGCATCTGCAGTACCCACCTGCAAAAATTCAGTCAGGTTCCCTTATAATAGAAGAATCTATGAGTTCAAGAGGAAATTACTGAAACAGACCACAAGAAGAAGAAAAGATAACAAAAAGAGGTAGGAAAAAAATATTAGCCAAACTGAAAGAATGATACTTATCTAATCCAATAACCTGTATAATCTAACAAAGTGAACCAAACACCTGCAGAAGAGAAGCTATCCACAAAACCTTACAAGCTATTCAAAGAACCTGTTTAATACACTACCTTAGCAACCAGCAAGCGCAGAGTTCTGAAGGCTTCAATTCTCAATCTTGCAGAGCCTCGATGTCCTCTCGCGGCCTCTGTATCTGCAGCCTTTTTAATAAAACCATGTATTATAAACTTCCAAGGTATGATTTAACCAAATTTTGACAACAGGAGAAAAGGCATGTCCTCATATGAGTTACTTTCAAGAATCGTTTCCTACCTTGATTTCTGAAACTTGTCTTGCCTTATTTCGAAAATGCTTAAATACTAGCGACAAATTTTGGTTATTTTGTTGTCAAATGAAATTTAGGAAACAAAGTGGGAAATTTCATTGTTTAAAAATTAACTCCCACTGGAATTTCCACAGGAATACTCAACAACAGAGGAATCAACATACGTTAAGAAGAAGAGACAGCCAGTGTCCAATAGCTGCTGATGCAGCTTGAGAACGAAGAAAAGCAAGCAAGCAGACGTCTGATTCTGCAGTAGATTTGAAAGATTTCCAAAGATATGTATCATCTGTGTCCTCTGAAAGTGCCGGCAAACCAGGAATTTGTTCACATGAGCAAGACGCATCAGAACAGGAATGTAAACTCAGAAGCAATTCCCTGAAACATAAGATAATCCCTTCGCGAAACTCCTCTGAAGCCTCAGATGGTGAAAGCAAGGCCCCATATGTCAATTTCTTTAGTAGCACAACCATCTGTTGAGGAATGTCATCACAGTTCAGTTTCGTCAACTCTACTCCACTTGTGTGAATAAACATAACAGCTCAATTTGAAAAGTAAATAAAGGCTCAAAGCAGCTTTTCAGACATTTGTATTGCAGTTATAAAAATTGTGAAGGAAAATCAGCCAACCTGATCCACGGCTTTCAAATGACACTTCCTCAGAAGTTCCTCTAAACAATTAACTACACCTTCTGCCACACTATCACTCACTCGATTAGGTGGTTTTGGGACATCAGACATTGTAAACTTTTCTTTAGAGTCTACTTTTGGCATAGATCTGCATTCAATTGCAGCATCCAGGAGCAAAAGTAACGGGAACAAAGTGTAACTGGAAAAGAAGCATATAGTTAAGAGTTATATTCAAGGCTGAGGTAAGCATCGAACAATCATACAAAAAGAACCAACGGAATTCTACAACCAAAGCTTCAGGATTTAAACCACGACTTCTTATATTACAGTAGAGAAAAGTTTGGAAAACACTAAAACGGATGTCCATTTCAACTGTATTTTCATAAAGGCGTGATAAGCTCAGAATCACCAAAAGTATGATCCTCATCAAGATTTAGCAACATAATCAAACATATCAATCGCGAATTTAGTAGACAATGAAATCGAATGCAAATATTAGAAAGCACCAGTCTTTTTATTCTCATTTCATTCGTTTTTTTTTTTTTTACATTATATAAATCTCTGTAAATTGGTACCACGTCTTAGCATTGAAAATTAAGCTAGTATAGAGAAGAATACATTTCCTTGAAATATAAATAACACTTAAGGTATGTGATGCATGAATATGTAATATTTCTATATAAGTGGACATACTCGAAGAAGGGCTGTAAAGTACTGGATGAAGAATTCTGAAGAAATTGACGAAGAGCAGGAATCACAGAAGCATGCTTCATGGGGTTCCGCACAAGCTCCAGAAGCTCTAAACAGTAAGATTTTACCTGTAGGAAGGCACCGCTTCTTAGTGCCTCACCTTGCTGGCCCTCTTCTAATTCTCCTAGGCCAAGCTCCTTAATCATTTTCCTAATATCTTCCATCGGAAGCACCGTTTTTCTCTTCCAATTGATTGTAAATGTAACAAATGGAAAATCTAAGCGATTAATTCGGTCCAAAGATGAAATCTTTCAGTTCGCGCCAAGCAATGCGCAGACTACAATGAAGAGGTCAGCGTTTTATATCAGCGGTAAAACCTTTCACGTTTTCTTCTCCGGCCTCTGCCTCTACGTTGGATGGACTCTCGAGGTGGTTCCCGAACCTCTTTTAACCCGGAAGTCAGGAATTTTCAAAATATTTTTCTTTTTTTATAAAATGATTTAGAAAAAAATCTAAAAATTTCAAATGTAATTAGTGATGAGATTAACAACATAGATTATCTTAATTTTCGAATCGTATTTAAGAATTTGTAACTCTTCTTATAAATATTAACAAATGATAATATTGACCCCATATTAATACCTATAATTAATCTATCCTTTTATATAATTTTATATAATCATATGTCCTTTTTAGAATTTCATTGGTATTTTCTAGGGCCCTAAGTAAAATATGTAGAATTATAAATAAATACGGAGTTATATCATTTGTAGGCGGCCTCAACTGCACCTTCATGCATTCACGTCTAACTTTCTGCGGCAATGTCTGAGGTATAAATCAAAGTAAAGCTGAGTTTTCTTGCTTCTCGTAGAACAATCCAAAATCCCTAACTTTAGTTGGGTTGTTTGGGTGCATTGCTCACCTGAATTAATTGATATTTGATCCATTTGAGGTATGTGGGGTTGCCGGTCTACAAAGTTTCACAGCAATGGACATGCTTATAGTTTTCTTCGCAACTTGTAACAAAGTTCATCACCTTTCCTCGCATTTCATTGGGTTCGTGAGTTACTAGTATGATTCAAGCGTCAAAGCATAATTGAAGATATAATGAAACTACTTCTGAGAAGAAAAGCCCTGCCTGCACAGTTTTATTTCGTCGAGAAGCTTCAATTCATACTTCTCTTCCACATACTTAACTTCATAGTCTCAATTTCTCTTTTATTTGATAAAGCCATACGGTCAAAGCGTCCTGTATTCATATGCATTTTGGTCCTTGATGTCTAGGCTGCTTCTTTTTTTGGGCAGAGATATCTAGACTTCATAGATAGATTCCAATGATACCATCATACCAGAAGCAATTGCATCAGTCTTGTACCACTGCTCCAAAACGAAGGATTTCTGGCGAGGTCTTTGCCTTCACGCCGTTGTCCTAAAGACAGGTTTGCAATCTAATGTTTTCATCTCCAACCATGTTATCAAGTATGCCAAGTGCGGCTACATCTCCCTTGCTCACAAAGTGTTTGATAAATGTCTGAACGCAATCTCATATCATGGTCGGCTATCATATCTGGATGTGACCAACATGGGGAGCACTGGTTAGCACTTGATCTGTTTTCTAAAATGCAACTTCCACGTAACGAGTACATTTTTGCCAGTGCTGTCAGTGCTTGTGCAAGTGTTGTGGAACATGAATTGAGTATGCAGATTCATGCTCAGACGATCAAGTCTGGTTGTGAAAGCATCTCCTTTGTTTCCAACTCGCTTATCTCTATGTATATGAAATGCGGTCAGTGTAGAGATGCTTTGCCAGTTCCTAACAATGCGGTGAATCCAAATTCTGTTTCTTATAACGCTCTGATCACTATTGAGAACCATGAACCTGAAAAGTGGTTTGAGGTGTTCAAAATATACGCATAAACGGGGTCTTGTTCCTGATTCTTTTACATTTATGGGACTGTTGTGGTTTTGCACTGAGTCAAATGATTTAAGAACAAGGGTATCATTGCACTGCCAAACAATTAAACTTAGATTGGACTCTACGCCTCTTGTTGACAATGTGGTAATGGCAATGTATGCGAAGTCTGATTTCGTTGAAGAAGTGGAGAAGGCTTTTAGATTGATCGAAGACAGATATGTTATTTCCTGGAATACTATAATCTCTGCCTTTTCGCATTCATCGGATCAAACCAAATGTTTAAAGTTTATCAGAGAGATGAGGAATGAATGTAGCACAAGGCCAGATGACTTCACATTTGCCAGTATCCTTTCTGCCTGTGCTTCGAATGCTTCTATTCTGCTAGGAAATCAAATTCATTCATATCTAATTAGAGCGAGAGAATATCAGGATATAGGAGTTAGTAATGCCCTAGTGAGCACGTATGCTAAAATTGGTTCCATTGACTATGCTCACAATGTATTCAAAAAGATGTCCTGTCATAACCTCATCTCATGGAATACTATGATTGCTGCATTTGGAAATCATGGTCTTGGTGATGGAGCAATTGAAATTTTTTAACAGATGGAAGCAGCAGGTATAAAACCAGATTCAATTACAATTGTTGCACTATTAATTGCTTGCAACCATGCAAGATTGGTGGACAAAGACAAGCTTTACTTCAATTCCCTGAAAGAAATGTGTGGAATCGACCCCAATGTTGAACATTTCTCATGTCTTATTGATATGCTTGGACGAGCTGGAAGATTATCTGAGGCAGAAGATTACTTGAAGAAATTCCATCAATGGAATGATCCTATTGTGTTAGGGAGCTTGCTTTCAGCATGTACGTTGCATGGAAACATAACCACAGGGGAATGGCTTGCAAGGCAGCTTCTTCAATTTCAACCTGTAAGTTCTTCGCCTTATGTCTTGTTGTAAAGCTTATATGCTTCAGATGAGAAGTGGAATGAAGCTGCAAATGCAAGAAAGATGGTGAAGGATAGTGGATTAAGGAAAGAGAGAGGCTATAGACTTGTAGAAGTGAAAGGAAACTATGAAAAATTCACAGTGGGCGATTTTTCCCATTTAAGGTTTCAAGAGATTAAGCATGTACTAAGAACGTTGTGTTGGGCTGTTGGAACAATTTCACCTGATGAGATAACGTAGGACTTTCTTAAAACCTTATTACATTAACAACCCATTTAAGTATTCAAACATATTTATAATTTGCTTGTGAGGCAAGTTTAGATGAGTTTTTTTTATCACATAAAAGTTAAGGTAGGTTCGACACCAGTTTTCCACTAAATTTAGGGTACAGCCCCAGCTTTCAGAAAGCGTTTACAGAGAACTTACGAGATTACCTATTAAAGGAGTCCTTATAACAACAGTAGGAATCAAACTCGTGTCCTTATGGGATACGAACCTATTCTTTATCATATATATTAACTTTTATTGGCTAGCTAAGTTAAATATACTATTGTATTGTACTTCTCAGGTCTTTAATTTGTTATGAGTTGCAGAAGCGCAAGAAGATCCCTGGCAAAAAAGAAGTGCAAAATCCATTTCTTGGCAGAGTGGAATACAAAAGCTAGAGTAAAAAAATTGTAAATAAGAAAGGTATTTTTATATTTTTAAATATAAAATAGTAATTGTTGTTGTTGTTAAATAACTAGACAATAATTTAAAGGATATATAGTATATAATATTTTGATTTTATTTCTTATATGTGTCAAGTATTCTAATATTATTTATGGTATAATTTTAACTATAATCTTTTTAATTTGGTGCAATTTCACCTATAATATTTTTAATTTAATATAATTCTTGATACTTGAAAAAAAAATTATATGTAAAATTGTATCAAATTAAAAAAATTATAGATAAAATTATACTATAAATAAGATTAGAATATTAAATATATATAAAAAAATAAAATCAAGATATTATATGTTATATGACCCATAATTTAATGGACCAAATTTATTTATATATTAGATATAAACAGAACTTGTGAAGGTTTTAATTATCATTATATTATTAATCTTCCTTTTATAATAATTTGTTTCTTATTTATCTTTATGATACGTTTTTTTTTCAGTCTTATGTTATCATGCGCATCCCAGTGTCATTGATGCTTGATGCTTATTGAATAAGAACGCAGTAACATAGTGCTAATGGAGCCTTCTGCCAGTCAGTGGTTGATTTGTCTGCTTCTATTTCTGCTCTGCGCTCTGCGCTCTGCGCTCTGCTCTTTGATTTAAATTTACTAAATTGGGGTCTACGCAACTTACATGTGTCACCGAAAACAAGAACAAAAACAAGGGTTGGGAATTGTTACGGTTAATTTTACCAGAATTATAGCATAAGTGCAATTTTTAAAATTCAAATTGTTATAATTAATTTAAAAATAAAAAAAAAAGATTATATTGTTAGTTACGGGTACTGCGCTCATATTATCAAATGTAGTTGAAGTGGGTACTACTCCCACAAACTGACGGGCAGCTGGTTAGCACTTCGCAGACTTGAGCCGATATAAATAAAGTAAAAATAAATAACAGAAATAAGTACGCGTCTCTGAACAAGCAATTGATTGATCCAATCAACTCACACTTACAGAACTTGTACCAAAAAAAAAAAAAGACTTACAGAGAACCACATTTAACATTTTACGTTTTTATTAATTGAAAGCACAAAAGCAAAAGAACTTTTGCTGAGATAGCTGGTTGCAATGTCATGTATCCGAGCCAGAAAGCTGAATTTAACGAGCAAAGTTCTGTTTGTTTTATTGAAAAAGAACAGGTAAGGGATAAGTTGGGCTTTCGAAGGAATGCTGCCCCAACAATATTATCTCACTCCACTCATGATTGGAAAATGACAATCCGAGAAAAATAAATTCGCACCGTGACAATAAAGTGGCTTCCTATTTCCAAGTCGTGAAAGAAGCATTTTTCCTCGGTTGGAGCCTAAGGCTGTGCATAATATCTATGATCCATTATGTTCTATTCAATCCATAAGAAAAATATCCTGTCTAACCCAATTTTTACCGGACAGGGCCAGACATCGAGCTGCAAAATATAACCCATATATTTTTCGGGCTGAGCACCGAGTATAGAGGCTACCCTGTCCTGCCTTGCCCATGAGCACCCCTTATTTTATTTTATTTTATTTTTTCTCTATCTTAAAAGGGAGAATATGATAGCTACTGATGACTATAAGGTAATTTTAGAAATATAAATAGGTAAATTGTATCTTTTAATATTTATAACTACACTAATTTTTTCTTTTTTTTAACTTTGTTAATTATCATATGATTACATTACAAATTATAATTATTTATTTTATTTTTTTAGATACTTTATCTTTGTCAATATTAGGAAGATTGATACAAAGTTATAATTACAAACTACTTAGATTTCAACGTTTATTTTTTATATGCAATGGATCTCAAGATTTTAATTATTATTTTTGTTGTCTTATTCTTAGTGAATTATAAATATTATTTAACTCTTAAAGACACATGAATATGGTATTATTTTAGAAATTCATAATTACAAATTTTTTTCACAACATGAGTATGACATCACGACTTAAGCATGCCCAACCCGCTCATGCCCTGCCCAAAATTGTTAGGACTTTTACCGGATAGGGTCAGGTATCGGGCTGTAAAATACAGCCCATACATTTTTTAGCTAAAGCACTGGATAAGAGGGCTACCCTATCTAGCCTTACTCATGCACACCCTTATTGGAGCCTACGCTAAGCGGTGTAACCCCAAAGACAAGCGCATCCGTGTTTCAGACAGATTCTTGAGTAACAGAGGGTTTAAAAGATTCCCGCTGAATTTACTTGCTCGGGGAAATAGTATCACTATATCACTATTCACTGCTTAGCTTCCTGTGTTCCCTCAATGGAAATGCCGATGAAGCTTGATTACCGTCACAAAGTAATCACAACTAATAAATAGGAACACTCTAAGACTATATTTGGTTTAAGAGGAGAATATGTTAACTTAATTTAAAAGAGGATAATAAATAGTAGATGTTATGAATGTGAAGGTAAAGAAGGAGAATAAATGATATTTTTTTATTTAGAATAAAAAGGGAAGAGAGGGAAATTAATTAAAAATTAATAAATATTTCCTTATCTTTTTATATTAAATTTATTTTCTTAGAAGACACCTCCTTTCTTATTTCACTACATTCTTTCCACTGTGTCCTTTATTTTTTAACCTAAAATTCAACCCAAATGCACTCAAAAATTCAAATGAACCCCAAATCCACACTCAACCACTAGCTTACTCACTCTCTTCTGTCTCTCACTTCTTCTTTCACCACACACACTCTCTATGCTTCCTTCCTCTGATAAACTTCTTTACTACCTATCTTCTCTCTTTGCTAGGGGCTTTCTTTTTGGGCTAATTTGTGGATGAATGACAGGCCATAGGTTATCGTCGACGATGAATCTTTGGACCAATGATAACTCCTCTATTATGGAAGCTTTCATGAGCTCTGATCTATCTATACCAAGGTAAGGAAGACAAAGGAAAAGGGAAGGCCAAAATATTATCGTCCATAGCGGAGTAGTTGAAGGGAATGAATGAATGAACGAAGGGTAGCATTAGAATATCTAAAAATTGCCAAGGCCAATTTTGTTAAACAAATGGACAAAAGTCTTTCAACCCTCCAAAAAACCCCGATTTTGGAGGATTAAGAGAGTAAGGGAGGGGAACAGAAAAAGACAAAAAAAAATCCCCTCCCCTCCCCTCCCCTCCCCTAACCTAACCTAACCTAAATTTTGTGAACCAAACAGCCTTACCCTTAACCTTCTCTCCTAAAATCCCCCAACTAAACAATGCTTAAGTGAAACCTGACCTAATCTTATAGCCTATAGGTCAATAGGAAAGAATAAGAATGCCTTATTGTATGTGTTTCACAATTTCAGTGTTGATAAAGGTACTTTAGGGTGTGTTTGGCTCAACGGAGGAGAAGGAAATGGAGGGATTTTAATAGAGGGAAAGAGAGGGGAGGGAAGAAGAGGAATTTTATTATTATCTTGTTTAGTTCAATAAGGGAGGGAAAGGAAAATATTTTTATATAAACAAATTTAGCTTATATTATTTTATAGAATATTTTAATAAAATATAATATAAAGATAATATTAGGATATTAAAAAAATTATAGGTATATTAATATTATAAAATAATAATATCACACATCGCCTCTAAATTCCCCCAATTTTAGAGGGGAGGTAAAGTTGGGGTGGGGAGGGAAAATCCCCTCCTAAATGTTTTAATGAGACAAATAAAGAAAGGAAAGTAAAATCCCTCCCCTTCTCTTCCAGTCCTCCCAAACCCCCCATACCAAACGAACCCTTAGGCCCTGTTTGGTATGGGTAATTTGGGGAAGAGGAGAGAGGGGGGAGGGATTTTCCTCCCCTCCCCTTATTTGGCTCACTAAAACATCCCCTCCCCAACTTTACCTCCCCTCCAAATTTGGGGGAATTTGGAAGGGAAGTATGATATTATTTTATAATATTAATATATCTATAATTTTTTTAATATCATAATACTATCCCTACATTATATTTTATTAAAATATTCTATAAAATAATACAAGGTAAATTTGTTTATATAAAAATATTTTCTCTCCCTTTCCTTCTTGAACCAAACAAAGTAATATGAAAATTCCTCCCCTCCCCTCCGCTCGTGTTAATCCAAACAAAGTAATAATAGAATCCCTCTCCTTCCCTTTTCCTCTATTAAAATCCTTCCCTTCCCCTCCCCTCCCCTCCCCTCTGATGAGCCAAACATAGCCTTAGGGAAAAGCCAATGCCCTTATAGCTTAATGGTATAAAAACTACCTTATCAGGAAGTCTGTGTTGCATGCTCCTCTAAATTAAAAAAAAAAACAGAAGAAGCATTTAGTGGAAAATAAGTACCAGGAGAAGAAAGTGGCAAAGAAAAAGCAGTATTGTGCATCTCGTGCTTTCCAGATCAATTCTGAATTTTATATGGTCTCTAAATACCAATACAAGATTAAATTGTTCCAAGACAGAAGACTCTAGAAGGAATTCCATTCCAAGAAACAGGAATTAACAATAATGCTTTTCAAAAGGAACAACTACAGCAACCTCCCAATCATGTCCTGTGCATATCAGTTGTTCTGAATGGAATGAATTGCAAGGCATAATACAAGAAATTCATTTAGTTCATCAAGTTGCATAAATACATTGGTTGGGGAATTGGGAAAATGCAAATAGCAACCCCTTTCAACTTTGAGCCATTTGCAAACATTCCTTTAACTTTGAAAAATTGAAAAATACCTCCTTCAGCTATCGCCCTTTAAAGTTCAAACCCTATTGCTCATATTCACCTTAACTCTTGTAATGAAGATGACAACTCAAACTCCATCATTTGTTGTTTCCAGAGGGAAAGAAGTCTATTACTTGACATATAATCTAGCACTGTGTTTTATTGTTTCCTAGAACTTCAAACATCCTCCACACAAGTTTAGAATAAAGATTCTAATTCAAACTTAACGCTTTGAATCTCATCAATTCTAATACTAAAAACCCATAAGTCGCGTATCTACATTTGACTCCAGCTATAAATTATTGGATGCTGTTAGTCAAGACTCAAAAGATTTAAGTTCAACAAAAACTAAACGAAATACCCAATCGAACCTAAGTAAACTTTGAAAGATCATACGCCACAACTCATGCCAGGAGATTCAACCAATCAAAGTTCAATTTTTAGGGCCTATCTCAAGAGGGACAAAACATAACTATGATTCGAAAAATCCAAGTGTCCACAAACAAAGGACATGCTTAGCAAGATCAGCACCAGGCCATAGGAGGAAACTTGAAATTGCATTGGAGCAGTGTGATCACATGGATCCAAATTCTATATACAAAGAGAGCTAAGGAGCTACCTTCATGAAACTTTCAGTAAACAACATTGCGCAAGTTTCAACTAAATAGGAAGGGGGAAAAGAAAAAAGAAAAAGAAATCCGTAGTAGGCAAGTGAAAAAGTTTGCAAAGAAGATGAAAATCACCAAATATAATATATTACATAAATAGTATAGAACATACCATTTAAAATAAACCCGATACCGCATCGGTTCCACCAGAACCCGATGCCCCATTAGCAGTAGTGGCAATCACCTTCTTCTTCTTTTCCTCCTCATAATCCTGGTCATCCGTTGGAAGCTCAAACCTGCACACTGGGCATGAATTTCTGGAGCCCAACCAAGGTACTATGCAATCCCCATGGTACTGATGTCCACAGGGCAATCGCTTTGCCATGCTTCCAACACCCACCATATCTTTGCATATAGCGCACACCAAGGCTTGATCCTCTGACACAATCTCCACCGTCGGCAGCGACTCCACCGCTGATTTTGCCGCCGGTGGAGCCCCTCTTCTCCCGCTTCCATCGCTTTCTGCCAAGGTCACCAGCAGAGCTTCATAATCAGCAGCATCGACGTAATCTCCAGGATTCCCGAAAAATCGATCCGAATCAGGCACTTGAAGCCTCAGTTCTATGGAATTGTCTTCAAGACCCATCAGTATATCAGCCCAATCCAAGATCCTGTTCCTCCTGCTCCTCGTGCCGGTTGCCAAATCTCTGATCCGACTGGTCAAGTCTCTGATCCGGTTCCTCATACTCCTCCTTCTCAGATTTTCGTCGGCTTCGTCCCCACTTAAGTCCTCTATTCCTAGTCCATCTTCATGCTCTTCAGCACCTTCGTGCTCTTCTCCTTCATCGTTAAACTCCACCCCATCATCTTCGTCGTCATCATCGTTGTTATTGTTGTTGCTGCTTTCTTCATCGTCACCCCAATCCTCGAGGTCAACCCTGAGAAAATCATCGCCTGAAGAGCGGTTTCGAGACGGAGAAGGAGGCCCGTCTTCATCACGCGCCGACTCTGCAAGTAGCCGTAGTACGCGCAGAAATTGCGATTCAAAACGAGGATCGTCGATCAGATCAGAAGTCGTAGAGGGGGGAGCCAAAGACGGCGAAGGAATCGATTCGACGAACCCATGCTTGCACTCGCGGCAGAGAATGTCAGGGCCCTCAGGATGCGTTTCTACGGACACACGCTTGTCGCAGTGGTAGCACCAATACTGGGAATCATCGGATTCCGGCGAGGGTTGCTCAGGCGTCGGAGAGGGTGACTCGGCCATGTTCCAAGCCACTGCGGAAAAGGGAGACTAAGATACTGCGGAAAAGGGGACCCACCTGAGTTTAGCTGATAAGTGAAAGAATGAGCTAAGGGGAGAGGTTGTTGGGGGTGGAATGAGGATAATTAAAATTGACCTAGTTAAGAGTTAGGCTAATTTAATTAAGTGTTTTAAATTTGAGACTTAAATATACAGTAAATATAAATAATAGGATAATAGATTAAAAGAGTCCTTCAATTTTCTATTGGATTAATTTAGAGTTGTTATTGTGCTTAAAAAATAGTCTTTCTTAATCTATGATACTAAGGGAAAACAAAATTGACCCAACAAAATAATAAGCTAGATTATTTTTAATTAAATTAATTAATAATCAATAATTAATCGCACTCTCTATCTGGATCGTTGATCTGATGATAGAGTCCTACCATTATAAAACAATCAGAGGGGGGAAAAAGTACTATTAAACTATTAATGCATTATACTATTATTTGTGTCACATACCCAAGTGGGAAAAACCAAGATTATTGAGGTTGAGTTTTTGTCCAAGTTTCCCCCCTCATTTCTCCCCTTTGATTTTTAATTAATAGCATGTCTAAGAAAAAGTGAAACAAACGCCCAACGTTTTAATTCAATTTAGTAATTAGTGATTAGTACTTTATTATATCCGATCTTAATTATAAGAATTAGTTAATTTTTTTTAAATAAATCTATAAAATTAAATTAATTAATTAATTGTAACTAATATAATAACTAATTAACCTGTGTAAATTAAAAAGTATATAATATAATCTCATCTTAAAATATTAGATTTGATCATAATCAACTGATTTATTTAATTTTTTAAATATATTTAAAAAAATTAACTATATCTTATAATTAATATAAGAAAAAATATTAATTTAAAGCAGGGAGAGGTTGTTGTTTTCTTCACCTTGTTTGCAAGCTACTAACTTTTTAGAGCCTATCTGATGAATTAGTCTAAACTACTGTTTATATTCAATTTGAATATTTTGAAATTTTTTCAATTGTTTATTAACATGAACAATATGTTATTTTATTTTATACTTTATTTACAACGAATATCAGCCTCCAAATCAGTTCAGTTCGTTGTTCATAAAATTATTATTTGATATATCTAAACTATTTATCTTTAATTAAGAATCATTTGGTTATTAAATATTAGAATAATTACAATTTCCTTTTTAAATGGACAAAATCGAATTTTTCTTTTTTGTAATTTTTATTTATCAAGAGGCCAACATTCAAATTTCGCGGCATGCGTTACACTAATATTTTTTAAAAAGATTAAATTATTAAAAAATACTAATATATTAGAGTATGTTTGAACACACATATGAATTGATCAGTTTTTGTCAGCCAATATAATCTAAACTGATCACGATTGAACTTCTAAGCTACATTTACGGACCAGAAGCTGACTAACCGTTTGGTGAATGATCAGTTCAATCTGGACACTATTACGGGTCACAAAATTTGAAACAAAGTTCACCCACCAAGCATACACCGCAACACATTACAACAAATCTCAAGGATTCTCATGCAAGAGGGGAACCATGGAACAAATGCAAATAGAGGAAGGGAACAACTTGCAAAGGCAGAAAACAAATATACAGAATTACAGATACAGACCCAATTTACATCTCGGGAAGAAACTGATATGATACAGATGATGATACTAGAAGCACTCGCTTCACATCTCCAAATGTCTGATACCAACCTCGTTAAATTATCATATAGCATCAGAAAAGCTCAACAGGTTCACTGATAGTAGCATTGAAGTTAACTTTACAGCATTCAGGAAAATGCAACCCAGCCTCGTCGCACACGGCCTTGGTAACATGTGGGCAGGACCTCACATGCAAATATTCTAGATAATTGCATTTACCCAGAATAATCCCTATACCTGCCACTGTGATCTTTGGACAATTATTCACCTTCAGAACCTTCAAATTCAAAGCAGCTTCTTTACTGCTTATTAGCTGGAATGCAGCATCTGTCACCTCTTCACAGCAGCCAATGTCCAGAGCTTCAAGGCCTCTGCAATGATTTAATATACAGCTCAGCGATGAGTCAGAGATGTTCAAACACCAATCCATCCGCAAGTTCTTAAGATTTCTTCTACCGGAAGCAGCCAGTGACTTTATTGCATCATTGGACACATCCCGGCAACCGCCAATGATTAAGGTCTCAAGATTATCACAGAATTCAGCTAAGGATATTATAGTTTCATCCCCAATTTTATAGCAGTCTAACAATTTCAGTGTCTTGAGAGAAGATGAACAAGCCTTGGAAAGACAAGAAACCCCTACATCACCGACATTGCTGCATTTGTTGATGTCTAAATACTTAATTTGTTTACAACCACTTGCAAGGCTTGTTAGTCCCTTGTCTGCAATACTTATGCACCCTTGCAAGTCTAACTCTTCTAAATTATGGCAGTTCTCAGCGAGAGCTTCTAATATACCATCTGTAACAAATCTGCATCCCGCCAGATGCAATATTCGTAGGTCAGGACACCCCTTGGCTACTGCTGATAATCCTTTGTCTATCAGCTTTCTGCAGTAGGATACATCCAAAGACTGCAATGTTGAAAGACCCTCACCAATTGCAGCCATTCCAACATCTGTGACACCTGTATATTATCAACACAAACAGTATCCTATCAATCTCGTTTTGAAACTTTCAATGTAAATAACTGGATGATATTCTGAAAAATGAAGAACTTAATATCCCTCGAATTTCATTATGTGAAATTTTAGTCCACTCAAACTAAAATGTAAATTTTCCCTTCTTTTTTTATTCTTTCCCTTTTATCTGTCTATTTATGAATTGCTTCTCCCCCTGCATTTACAAATTACAGCTGCAAAACCATAAAGGAAGGAGGGAAGGATTAGTCGTTCACCCTTTAGAGTGCGACAGTGATAGCATAGGATCTTTGCTTGCAAGCAAAAGCACCTTTTAGAGTGAAGTCATACATCACATGAAGATAGGTTCGGATGTTAGACTTCAACATTTTCTGAACCGAGACCCAATGTTCGAGGGTTACAAGTCTTCTTGTCAAATGAGTAATCATAATAATTCCACCGACAGAAAATGAAACCAATGCAACAGTGGAATGAAGACTAAAACACTATCATTGCAATTCCAAGTACCACAAACTAAAGGGTGATGCTCAAGCTCCACAGACAGTAAATACCAGAATCCACATTTTATCACCAATAATCACCATAACTGACATAACACGGTAAAGAAAAGTTGAAAACGGGAGTCAATGTGAGTTCATTCAAGGATCGCAAACGCAAAAGTAAGATAAAAAAAATCGAACAAAAGAAGAAAAAAAACCACCTTTACAATTCTGCAAATTAAGCACCCTCAAGTATCTGAAGCCATTGGCGATAACAGAGAGGTTGGAATCGGTAACCCCTGGATAGAAGGAGCGAGAAATTGATTGAGAGATCCAGCTCGACCAACCGGGTGAACCTGTCAGCCATGCGGCGGAGCATGTGGGGCCCAGCACGAGCAGCAAGCTTCTTCCTCTCGGTGCTCTGCAAATGAAGCCATCTCTTACAAACAAGCCCAAAGATATCCTTATCCTTGTCGCTGCCGAGCCTGGCCAGGATGGACCGGAGCTCATCATCCGTCAGAAAGTCGTTTATGCAGAGGGTAGAGTCCGAAACGGCGTCGATCGAAGCCATTCAGGGGAACGCCGATCAAACCCAAAGTCTACCCCAAATATTCTCGGGGGGGGGGGGTGGTTAATTGCAGAGAAACTAGCACAAGAGACTAATAAGTTTAGAAGAATCAGACGACTCTGCTATATGAATATATATATATATATATATATATATATATATATATATGCGGGCGTTTCTTTCGGAGGGTGTCATGAACGAATACAATAACACCCGTAGATGACAAGTACCACTACCAACTGATTTGTTTCGCTGTTCATAAAACGTAAAGTGCACATAAAGATCCCGACGGTAGAAACAAGAATGAGATGACCCTCTTTTTCAGTTTCACCTTCTTTACTCAGTATAATGCATTCACGATAGAAGGGGGAATGGGAAATAATGCAGTAAATAATTATGAAATTTATGAAGAAGGAAGAAGATCCAACAACTTTTTCCCGACCGAAAAATGATCCTCCATGGGGCAGATTCTTTTTAATTAAATTATTTTGATTAAATTTTAATCATTTAAATTAGTTAGATATTCAATGAGGGTCGGGTAGCATATCCTTGTCCAAGCTAGTGTTCAGTTGGTACTTGGTAGGTCGTTTAAGGGTAGTTTTCCGGCCTTAACCTTAATTATCGTTTTTCCTGCAGTTTGACCGCTGACCTATAGGCTTTCTTTTTCGTCATTTGGCAGTTTCCGGTTCCCCCTTTTGTTTTGACTACTCTTCTGCTTTCAAATTGAAAATTGACAATTTTCTCGACTTCTGCCTATTTCTCTTTTTGTTCCCACGCCGTCGTCTTCTATTCTTCATTCTTGTAACTCCACATATCAACTAATAAATATGCTGGCTTGTGAATTGTGATGGTATGCATGTGAGTTGATATTCGATATTATTAATAAGAATATTGCTTTCTTTTAAAACTTTATTCATTAAGAAACAAAATGAAAAATATCGCATTCTTGAGAGAACGGTTATAAATAATCTTAAAAATTTCAAATGGTAACCATGGAATTGAAGAGTGCCACTATATTATATTTACAGGCGTCGACTTGAAATAGGACCTCAAAATTTACAAAGAAAACACATGAAGGAAACAGCACAGTATAGGTAGAACCATGGCTCATTTGCATTATAACTAAACCAGTTTAACAATCAGAGTCATAAGCAGAATCGATCAAGGGTGGCGGCTTTGAGAATGAATAAACTATAGGGCTTGTGAGTAAAAGCCATGAAAGGCAAGAACTAGTGACAAGACTTGGAACGAGTAAGCACACAGTCATCAAAGAATTGGGTCAGCTGAGAACTATACAGTTTTGGGTCATTCCTGAAGTGATCGACATGGGGCGTGGATACAAAATTGCATGCCCTCACATCATGCCCGGCCTTGCGCTGTTTCTCCACAAATGATTCCACAGAACCTGCAGGTATAACTCTGTCTGCTGAGCTATATATGTATAACTGAGGACAGCTGGGTTGCTTTGAAGACAACATGTTCAAAACATCAGTGAGTCTCCTGCAAATATGATTTCACATTATTACGCCAGATCATGTCGATTCATATAGAAGGTTGCTGCAGAATACTATATTTTTAGTAAGAATGACAAGGACAAGCTACATATATCTGTTAGGCATGGATTATAACAGACGAGTTGATAATCCGGTTAAAGGTTGGTAATAAGGTTATTTCCTTAATTATTGGAACGTAGAGCTATTGACAATTTCAGATTCATCCAAGCATCTTTGTTCTTTTTAACTTTCTATAAATCAGTACACATGACGTCCCAAAGCATTGAGTTTTTATGTACCAGAGTTGTCGAGGATTAGTCATCTCCCATGTATAAAACTATGGAGATTAATTATACCTAGGTCAAATAATTATGTCCCTGGACTTTTGCAATACCAGTTTTCAGAAACATCACATTCACCAAGCTCTCCAGCTGTGAATTTTACTAAATCTTAAGCAATTCATTAGTGTATAATAGATAGGGCACTGTAATATCACTTTTCTAAAGCGCCTATTTCTAGTGTTTCTTGATACAATCCTATTCCAAAATTTATTACAAACTTAATCCTGCATTCTCATCTTTGATTCACTAATTGAAAGAATAAACATATTGCCGAACCATTATTGATGGATCCTGCTTTTGAAACTGCTCCAAAATAACCCCATATCTGCAAGGTTTACCAAACCAATCATAAATTGACAAATGGAATCCTCAAAAACAGAAAAAGTGCCTAATCATGTGCATTTGCTCGTGAATAGCAAAGAGCAATGAATTCACTCACGTTAACCATCCAGTGTTGCTGAAAGTGTGAAATACTAGATTCTTTTCATCTTCCCCTTCCAGCCAACCTGCCAAGTGGTCCACTAGCAGCTGAACATTTTGTTCTGCTTTCCCTCCTGGCTGGTAACTTAGAACCTCACCCATTGGAAAGGTAAATGTAATGGCATGAAACCCCTTGAATTGTACCACTCTGCATACTTCTTAAGATGTTTCTGCTTTGATCCCAACCAGCCCAATAAAACCACCACTGTCCTTGATTTCTCTAATGAACATTTGGAATCACCTAAAAGATCCATAGCATTGACCTGAGGTAAATGCCATTGGTACAAGACCTCAGAAGGTGGAGACGATATACTTTTGGAATATGCCAATGGCCTGGACACTTTAGGCAAGCCAGCAGAGTGATATAAACTGTGCAGCTGTTGAGATGAAGCAACAAAAGAATAGTGCAAATTTGAAGCGTAATTGGGGTCCAAAGATGGGACACGGAAATTTACATTAGGAACAGCCACTCGAATCCGGGCAGCAAAAGAAAGGTTAGCAAGCTTAGAATCGGAAATATGAGAAACCCAGGAAGAACTTGACCCTTGAATGGAATTAGAAGCCGAAGAATTCGTCAAATCTGTGGTTGAACAAACATCCGATGCTCCACGAGATGGCAAAGGCAATTTATCCGAGAGGTCGGCAGAGTAAGAAGCCGCAGCAACAGCCACCGCAGCTACCAGAGGTCGCTGAAGCGCCCCAGAAAACGAACTCATTGAAGAAATTCAATGCAAAACCTCCCAGGAAAAAAATTACAATAATCAAATTTCAAGAAAACCCCGATCTCCCAGAATGTGTGAAGAACGAGGCACGCCTGTGAAATATGAAAGAACAACGACGAACTATTAAGAAAAATCAACGAATGAACAAAAAAAAAAGGGTAGGTGGGGTTGTATCAAAATTGAATGAGCGAATAAACCGGAACAGCGTAATTGACACGTAAAGTAAACGCGCAAGAGAGGCTACGTAAGAATCCAGAACAGCATGAGGATATTCGATAACGCAAAAAGATTATTCGTACCTTGGTGTTGGAACCCCTCCAAGGATTGACAGCCCGATTGAAACTCCTGAGGCACTCTCGACCACCGAGAAGTTTCGTTTATGCTTTAAAGGGTTAGATTATCAGATGTTGCCTTATGTTCCCAGCGAGTGAATTCCAAAACATGCGAAATACCAGCCTCATATATTGTAAATTTAGTTTTTTTCCCTGAAAAAAATGGGAGGGAGGGCGATTGATTAATTATCCCATATGATTATATAAGATAACGAATTGATTTTAAATTTGAATCTTTTTTAAAAAATTGAACTTTGAAGTCAAACTTTCCAATTAATAGGAAAGATAGCGAATTGATTTTAAATAGCAAATTGTACGAAAAATAAGGCCGTTTTTTATGATTTAGTATTAGGTTTGGTTAAAATACAATACATAGAAAAAAGAACTGTATAGACTTCACAGTTTCATGATATGAAAATTATCGATAATTGATATTTGATTTATTGGGAGATATTAAAATACATGATAATACTTTTCTTTAGCAACTAATTGATGTACAGTATACCTTAATTATTGAATAGAAGTTCTCCCATTTTTTATTTGTAGAAACTATTAATTGAATATAAATTAGTATATGAAAATATCAATAATACCAATATTATTTACGTATGTTCCCATGAAAAAAAATATATATTTAGTAAGGGTGGATCTACATGAGAGGCATAAGGGTGATCGCCCCTCTTGGCTCTCTTTAGATTTTTTCGTCGTATTTAATAATTAAGCATTTCTCTTAGTTATGATAATATTTTATAAAAAGTAAATATATCTACTGTATTATCAAATTTTTATTCCTAGAGATTTAGAATTTTAAAATTAAAAATTAAGAGATTAATAAAATAATAAAATATGATTAAAAATTTAAGTTAATAAATATTTATTTTAGTAAATATATAAATAGATTTTGATTATTTGAACTTATAGAGAATTCTGACAAATGATGATTTGCAAAGTAAAATGATTTAGAAATTAAATAATTGGAAGAGTTTTCTCAGCATGAAAACAAATTTGTGAAATAAGATAGTTGATGAATAATTAAATAATCTGACGGTATAGTATATTGAACATGAGATATTTACTAAAATTGATCTTTGTAGTATTTTTAAAATATATAAACTTATAAGATTTAATTTTGTAATTGTTAACTATATTTAGTTTTTATACTTAAATTATTATGTTTATAATATTATAATATATTTATTCCGTCCCTTTATTTATTTATGTGGTTTTGACGAGCCATAGTTCCATGTGTTTTGCATGTAATGTAAGACGTGTACGATTGTGCTCGTGTAGTTCATTTATCCTCATATTTTGTCCCACTCTTTTGGAGTACGGGCCAAAAATAAATAAATAAATAACGGGGGCGCCGGTTGCGGGGAACGGGAGAGTGGGAGGAGTCGCCACGTGTTGCCAAGTCAAAGATAGCGGAGGAATTATTGCATGCTTGAAGAGCACCACAATATTTGCGCTCTAGCCAATGACTAAATATTGTTTAAATATTATCTTGATAAAAAATAATAAATATTACAATTGTAATATATATAGAGAGAGAGAGAGCATTACATGAATGAAGCAGGTTATTTCGAGGTTAGAAAAATACCAAAATTTAACAAATCTTAGGCAGCAAAGGGAGGAAGACGTACGAGAAGCTCCCGCGCAGAGAGGTGGTTATGTTGGCGTTGGAGAGGTTGTGAAAAATCAGATGATATTAAGGCTTCTAGAGCGAGAAGGATATTGTGGGGTGGAAAGGGTGGTTAATAGAGCACGGCTCTCCTTTTAAAAAATTGTATCAGGCCAAATATGATCCAGAAGTAAAACAAAATCTTTTCGAATTTTCCCTCTTTCTAAATTCCCTGTACCAAAATATAAGTATACTATTTTCTTATGAATCGGAAAATAATACAAGTTTGTTTTTTTCCCAAAACACACGCATATACTTGGAGGTTTCATCATAAGACCTTTCTTATTTAATAGGGGCGTGGGATGTTAGTTTAGCCAAAAACTCTTGACACGCGAAACAAGCTTTGCTATTAGATAATAATAGAGTAGTTATGGGAGTTTTGCCTTCTTGGTCATAACAAGGAAGAGAGAGAGAGAGATACCATTTAAGTCAAACAGAATTTTGAATGAAATTAAAAATTAAAGCCTATTTACTAAAATATTTTTTGTAAAAATAAAAAATCCACCTTCAACTACCATGGAGATGGGGCTAACATTAGAGTTAAGCACTTAAAGCTAGCCACTAATGATAGTTGACCCCTTGACACCACCGGTGGGGTACTCAATTCTTATTATACAAATGAGTTACACTGTACTCAATAATTTTATATATATATATATATATGTGATGTATAAATATAGATATTTATTAAAAATTTACTAATTTAGATTATTGTATAACTATTTAAATTTTGGAATTGCTGACTTTAGACTTTAATATTTGAAATTAATTAGTCTATCTTTATTATATTAAATGTTGAATAACATAAAATAAAAATTAAACAAAATTATTATAAATAGCTATTTTATAAAAAATCTCCATGTAAAATTTAAAAAATATATATATATATATCTATGGGCAGTATTTAATATAACTGATGTTAATGTATAGATATTTAATAATAATTTTTAATAAAAAAACTATTATAAAAAATGACACTCAACGATAAATTTATAATCATCATTAAATAATATATTTATAATGACGATAAAATTTATGCACTTACAAAATATTATAAAATATTTTTTAACTGTTATTAAAAATATTTTTTTCAATAGCGTCAACTTCTTTTATATATAAAAAAAATTTATGTGAATTGAATTAAAAAAACTTATCAAGATTAGAGCATGTCTTGAAATTTTAAAAATGTTTAAATTTTATAATTATAAATTTAACTCTTTATTAATTAGATTAATATTTATTACCTTATAATTCATGACTTTACTAATACTGTTATAATCATCATAAAAGCTCGTCAAATTAAAAAGCCCGAGGAAGTCATGTTGTTAGTAAATTGTTAGAAACTCATACGGCATTGAAGAGAAAATAATTTTCGAAAATTCTCCCCCAACTTTAAAAAAAAATAAAATCGACAACGAGTGTTATATAATCGATGGCATATATATATTGATTATTAATGTTACCATGATATTTTTTATATGCCAAGTCATAAAAAATAACTCTTTCTATTAAATATAATTAAATTATTAATACTCAAAAGCATGAGGACATCACATGGATATTCCTTTCATTTGAGATATTTTGTTTTTATAAAATTATTTTTACTCAAATTTTTATAGGATGGAAATACGCCTGTTTGAGAATTTTTAAAAACAATCTAAATCTAAAAGAACACAAATATCTGATTATTTAAAAAGCTATCTTAAGTAGTTTGTGAAAATAATTATATATGATAGATGAATGTAGAGATCCAAAAAGATATTATAAAAAATAAAAGTTACCAAATAACACACTATTTTTTACCACATTATAATCTATAACCAAACACAAAATAAATTTATTTTTTTTTATAATCTATACATAATAAATAAGTTTTCAAAAATCTTTTATCTATCTAAAAATTGCTTTTTTAAAATTTTAAACAAGGGTTGTAAATATATGCAAAAATAAAAATATTTTCATTTGATCTTTTACCATGCTATGTTGAGGCATAATTGATCTTTTACAAAAATATTTTCATTTGATCAATTAGGTATTGAGCAACATGATGAGATAGTGTCAGATCCAATTATGTTTAAACCGATATAATTCAAGTATAATTAAAATAATAGAACATATTTAATTTACTAAAGTATTTTTTTCTTTACAAATTTACTAAAGTAATTATTTTAACTCAAAATGATAATTGTTTGGGCTTGTCACATGATACTCGTGCAAAACTCTCTAGAGATCGCGTGGAAACTGATTCGTTGGTTTTTTTAAAGACATTGTGCCTTGAAGTAGAATAGAATAATAATTTATAAATTATTTAATTCTTATTTTATTTTATAATTTTTTTCTTTTTTTTTTCTTTTTTTCTACTATTTTTTTATCTTTTTATTTTTTTCTATATTTTTTTATTATCCTTTTTTCACCCTCTCTCATTTATCATATTTTTAATAAAATTATATATTTTTTAATAATTTTATAATTATAATTTTTTTAATAATAACTACCTAAATATTTATTTATAATTATTTTTTTATAATTTTTTCTCTAATTATTTTTTTAAATTGTCTAATGTTTTGTTTTTAAACTCTTATATGTAAATAGGCCGCGATTCTATTTTTTCAAATTGACCAGATTGCCCTAATAAAAGACGCACAAACCCTATCAATCACCCGCCCATTCCCTTCGCCGCTGCTACTATCGTCTTCCTCCCTGCTGCTATTGCCCACCAACAGAGGTAGCAGCTTCTTGATCGCGCGCTGGAGAATCTGGTGAGGTAAGTCGTTCTTCACTTCTATTTCGTGTGGGTTCTATTACGCTCTTTCTTCATCTCTTCTTCGGTGGGTGCATAATTTTTTCGTTACCTGTTTTACAGATCACAGCCATAATCTTTTCGTTCCCAGCAATGGTTGGAAGCCTTGAAATCGGAGCTGTACCCTTCAATCCAGATGGATGGGGTCCGCCTGACGCCGCCGCTTCCTCCACCTGCAACCTCCCGGTGAGTGTACCTTACGCTCCCTTTTCTCGTTCAGACAAACTGGGTCGAATCGCTGATTGGACCCGCAACTTCAACAACCCAACACGAACCAAGAATCCGGTTGATGCCGTATTTGACTTAACTATCGACGATTCCTTCCCTGCCTCCGCCGACGATGATTCCTCCTTCCGCCTCGTCGACGGAAAGCCCCCTCCGCGACCCAAGTTTGGTCCCAAATGGCGGTTCCAACAGCAACGGCAGCTCCCTCAACGACGTGACGAGGAGGTGGAGGCCCGTAAACGTGAGGCTGAGAAGGAGAGGGCCCGCCGCGACCGTCTCTATCATCTCAATAGATCCAACGCGAATGCCACTCGTCGTGAAGCCGCGGTCCTCAAATCCTCTGTGGATATTCAGCCCGAGTGGAACATGCTGGACCAGATACCATTTTCAACTTTTTCAAAGCTGTCATTCGCTGTTCCTGAACCCGAAGACCTTATTCTCTGTGGTGAGCTTGAGTATTATGACAGGTCATATGATAGAATTACTCCCAAGAACGAACGTCGTCTTGAGAGGTTTAAGAATAGGAACTTTTTCAAAGTTACTACCACTGATGACCCAGTGATCCGAAGGCTCGCGAACGAGGACAAAGCGACAGTTTTCGCCACCGATACAATTCTTTCAACGCTCATGTGTGCACCCAGGTCGGTTTACTCATGGGATATTGTTGTTCAGAGAGTTGGGAACAAGTTGTTTTTTGATAAGAGGGATGGGTCGCAGTTGGATTTGCTGTCCGTCCACGAGACCTCGCAGGAGCCATTGCCTGAGGCTAAGGATGATATTAACTCAGCGCATTCATTGAGCGTCGAGGCAGCGTATATTAATCAGAATTTCTCGCAACAAGTTCTAATTAGAGATGGGAATAAGGTGACTTTTGATGAGCCTAATCCTTTTGCAAATGAGGGTGAGGAGGTTGCTTCTGTGGCATATAGATATAGGAGGTGGAAGCTTGATGATGATATGTATCTTGTTGCGAGGTGTGAAGTTCAGAGTGTTGTTGATATGAACAGTCAGAGGTCCTTCCTTACTTTGAATGCACTGAATGAATTTGATCCCAAATATTCTGGTGTTGATTGGAGACAGAAGTTGGAGACACAAAGGGGTGCAGTCTTGGCTACAGAGCTGAAGAATAACGCAAATAAGTTGGCCAAATGGACGGCTCAAGCTCTGTTGGCAAGTGCAGATATGATGAAGTTGGGTTACGTTTCTAGGGTTCATCCTCGTGATCATTTTAATCATGTGATTTTGGCGGTAAATGGTTATAAACCCAGAGATTTTGCAACTCAAATTAATTTGAACACATCCAATATGTGGGGTATTGTCAAGTCTATTGTGGACTTGTGCATGAAATTGAATGAGGGGAAGTATGTTTTGGTGAAGGATCCATCTAAGCCCCAGGTTAGGATCTATGAGGTTCCAGCTGATGCATTTGAGAACGACTATGTGGAGGAGCCACTGCCAGAGGAGGAACAAGTTCAACCTCCAACGGAGGGTGGTGATGCTGGGGAGGCAACTGTTACTACTAGTGATGTGGAAGATAAGCAGATTAATGGTCAAGCCTAAACGGTAATTATGTGAAGTTTCCTTTCATCTAGAACTACAGGTTCATGACTTAACCCCCCCCCCCCCCAAAACCACCAAAACGACCACAAAAATATGAACTTTATATCCTTGTATGGCATGTGATTGTGTGTTCTGCCAATCTTGTTTTTTGGGTTCACAGCTTAGCCTTTCTTTGAGCCTAGATTTCTTGTGTTGATGGAACTTTGTTTGCACTTTTTTTAGGTGCATTAGACCTGATAAGTGGAACTTGTACCCAAGTTTGGTGTTATTTCAAGAGGCCTTTAAATTCACCGATTCTCTCGTATTATTTGAACGTTATTCATCTTATACCCTTTGTGGATGATTTGTTGATTTTCGTTTAAGAAATTGTTGTAACCTCTCATCTACTAGAGAACTTAGGATGTGGTTTGGAAATAGCCTCATCTTGATGAAGAAGGGCTTTATATTAAGGACGACCTCAATATCAAAGTTTTCCCAAATGATGCTCTCTGAAGCTCATTTTGGTTTTTGGAGCCAAGATAATGTGTTCGAGTCTACAGGCTATGACACGAGACAATTACATAAATTGAGTCTACAGCCATATAGGTGTGTTGGATTTTTAGTCTGCAGGCTATCATGATCTCTCCTATTTATTGGTTAGACCCTCGGGCATTCATAGATTATGGATCGGTGGCCAATGCATGCATTTAACCGTTTTTGGATGTGTAGTAGTTATAAATAAGATGTCCATCTTATTTATGGAAGAGGTGTTTTTGTTGAATGCAGGTGTTTTATGTGATTATGGACATTCACTTGAAATCAGAATGCACTCAAACTGGTTTTGCCCTTTGCCCAGATTTGTTGTACGGTAGACTTCGCATGGACCAAAAATTTTGAAAAAGCGCCTTGGCTTGAGTTTTTTCTTTATCCTTTTTATTTTAAATTTTAGAGATGGCACAACTATTTATGTTTCATGGGCACTATGGATCGTGCTTGAGTGTAATAATAACTCAATGTTTCATTCTTTTGTCGTCCGAACTAGTCATCTGCTTTTTCGATCTCAATGTGTGATATGGCTGTCCTAATTCACACCTTAGATTCATACTTTGGCCATAGGAAATGTTCTCAAGATAATCCGCAATGTTATGTATATTTTTCCCAAGTGTTTAAAAAGAGAAGCGATTAAGTGGTCAGCTCAGGTACCAAGGGTATTTCGGTCTTTCATGTTTATTTTTCTTATTAATTAATCTCGAAATGTGTTGGATTTGAGCGATCTGTTTCACATGTTTTGTTATGCCTTTTTAAAAAGTATAAATTGATAAAAAGAAAAGGGTGGAGGATTTCAGGCCGAAATTTAACGTTTTTCTTTCCTATTACATTATGTATCAGTACAAAGTATGCAGCCAGTCATTAGTCAAATTACAAGGAAATAGTTGAAGTTGTGGCTTTGTTACAACTAAAATCTAGTTTGAATCGTAGAGAATCAAGCTAAAAATAATAAATTTTATTGTAGAAATTGTAAAAGTTGAGTGCTTGCCCAAACTTAATTATCAATTTAAGAACTTTATTAGTGACAATATGTTAAGTATATTTTAATTACGATTTAGGGGGGGCCGTTTGGTTCTATTTCACAACAGAAAAAAATAAAAAAAACATGGAATGCACAAAAATTGTCAAAGGATTGTCATCTACCAATTCGCAATTGCCAGTATTGTGAAATCTTATGGTCATTGCTGATAAAAGCCGTTCGAATTGCTGAAAAGAGGTCAATCTATGATAACAAGGTCATTGCGGAAGGAGGACCATTATGCTTAGAAACCGAACAATCCCTCAAGTGAAATGTTGCAATATTGATTGCTAACATTCTTTCATCACATGAAATCTTTCCATCTTCCTATATTACATGAAAAATGTGAAGGACAAAGAAGTAAAAGATGCCTTCCCATGTTTATGTGAATGGTTTTCCATTCCCATTTCTTATTTCTATCGAGAGGAAACAAGTAAAAGGAATTTAATTTGATATTGAAGCATGATCTCATCTTAGGAAAAAAAAAACAATTATGTACAATCTTCCAGGCTTCCTCTAAACTGATGAGAGGGCTTGCTGAAGAAATTTAAAAGCTTTCTGATAGTTGAAGAAACCCATGAACCAAAAATCAAAATTATCCACTGTCAATATTTCCATGTACTTCTGCGCAGGCTTCTTCACATTTTCACTTCTGTTCACACACTTGATCTTTTCAAGCGGAATCAACACCTGCCAAAATGACCCAAAATTACACATTGCTATGTATATATGTTAAGCAAAGCCTCGAGAGAACAAATATATGGTTTTTGAGCTAGCTACCTTGTAATGGATTCTTGTGAGTTTTCCTGTTGAAGAAGAGATCTGGATGGATGTGTCACTGCAAAATGCAACTTTATGAGTAGATATGAAGAGGAGGCCTGCTATTGGCCCTGACGTGGTTGATAGATAGCACTGTGATGCATTGAACAGCCGCTCTCCTTCTGTAACACCAAGCATTTCAACGAACACTTTCTCAACTCCACCAACTTTGACAATTTTGAACCCTAATCTTAGCTTCCGTATTACTGTCTCACTCATCTTTGGCCCCACTTTCGCTGCACATGATATGGCATTATTGTTTATCAGTCAATTTAAAACTTCATTGTAAGCATAGTTTGAACTGGGTTCATGAAGAACGAACACATCGAACAACTTATTACCATGCTCTCTAACTCCATTTGCAAAACTGTCCGCTTTTCTGCTAAGCTTGTTCATCTTAGAAAGAACTGAATTCACTTTGCTTTGCTTTGAACTTTTGGTAATGGCAAAACCAGGCAAGTATCTGTTTGATGACTTTCCAAAAGCTAACTGTTGAAGAAGTGATGCCTTCATGTTTAACATTATTTTCTCTTCACTACTGGTTCTGCTGCTGTCTGTAATGAAATATCAATGGATATCGATTTTCTCAATTGGGTAGATCAATCCTTGCGTTCTGAAGAGACTTATATAGGGGTGAAATGAAAGGAAGAAGAATGAAAGAGAATTTTGACTTTTATTTTGGACGAGTCACCTTTAGATCATCATGAAGAATAAAAGGGATATAACTACTCATTCGTTGAAGATGGCTTGTTTGGTCTATTATAGAAAATGTCAGATCCATGTCATCATATCTAATTTTATAGATTTAAGATGTTTAAATAAGGAATATAACTACCAACCGGCTAAATGTAGTAAATTCTTAGCCTGCAAGGAAGTTCTTAGCTTTAAAAAAAAAAAGAAGTTTAAAATAATAATAATAATCAAAAGACAGTACTTTAAGAATCAGCACTTTAATAGAAAGGAAAAAAAGTTTCCTGAGACGGTAGTAGTTGAAATCCCTTAAAATAATATGGTAGGTTGGCAAAAATGAGGCATCAAGGTTTCTCTCAAGTCTCATATAGCTTACACGAACAAGTTATTGAAGCTTTTTGTGTTGGAGTTTTAGCTTTCTGATGTCACATATTACTTTTAAGCTTTTTCTGGGGTAAGAAAACTGAATCTGGGGGAAAAGAGGGCAGGAAAATAAAGTGTTACATCAAACTGAATAACATCACATGACATGCTAAAGAATACGTAATATTGTAGCTTCTAACATGAATCCCATTTTTGTGTCTTCTTTTAGCCTTTCATTTTACGCTTTCTATGATCTATGCTTTTATATATATATATATATATATATATATATATATATATATTCAAGGTTTTCAAACTTTTCACCAAAATTGATTTGATTCACCATACTATGTGGGGAAGTAGGTGAGTCAGGAATGTAGGGATACCATGTGAGGAAAGAAAGAGGTCCACAGAGAGAGAGAGAGAGTCTAGGTTCAATGATCCAAGTATGAACATAACTTTTTTATTTTTTTGGTGGGAAAATATTTCAATGTCTAACACTTGTCCTCCTCTCTTTCCTATTATGCAAATTTACATATCAGCAAAGATGATTAACAATGACTGTTCCTTATGATATTCAAATCTTGTCATGGAAGAGTCAACAAAAATCTTAAGCCCAAAATGTAATTTTCTTTTTGGTAGTTCCTAGTTCTTACACAAGATCTTAGTTGAAATTGTATGATGTACATGAACCAGATCCTCTCCCTATTTTTTTCTCGATACTTGTCAAGCATTGGTCTGAGAGGAAAAAGATGATATCTCATTTGAAAGAGCTTTTTCTATAGCATAAATTTCATACCTAATATATTTGAATCCAAACTTCTTCACAAGTTCATTATTATAAGTTTTTGTTACCCATAAAGTACCAAGAGGAATCACGTGAATGAACATAAATTCAGGTCCCTAATAAAAATGGTTCATAGCAGCACTACTAACAAATTCTCATCAGTTATCATGATTCAGTTCTTGGTACCCAATTCTTCATTTTTCTCTTGATGTCTTGATATATGGGATTTTACCTTGGATTGATACTCCACATTACGTAACGAGAGAAGCATTCAAGTATTGAGAAAGCGCACATAGAGGATTTAATTCCATGTTGTCGAACATCTAACAATTTAAGCTAAGCATTATAAGTTAATATATAGTAGAATAAGCTTATTTGTGAAAAATAAGTATGCATTTTTATTATTCAATGCGGTATTTTGTAGTGTTCCTCCTAATCTTTTAAGCATTTGAAAACATTGTTCATAAAGGCCTGCTTACTTCAGTATCCATTCCATTTAAAATTTTAACAGAAATGGTCTGTGTCTAACTAAAGCAGTACTTAAAAGTTGCAAGGCTAGTAATTGTATTGAATTTGGTTTCATATTGATACCAAAAAGTAAATAAAAGAACCAAAACATGAAGAACAAAGTAACTTTTTCTTATCAACAAAATTATGTACAACATTCGGACATATGTCGGTCCCGTTGCCGCATTACAAAGTAATATCTGATGAAGCAGGGATGAACAAACAATTATACATGAACTTTCTCTTCCTCTAAGATCTAGAGACTGCAAGCTGAAGGTATTTGAAAGTTTTCTGGAAATTTAAGAATCCCATAAACCAGAAGTCAAAGTTGTCCATGGTAACAATTTCTAAGTACTTTTGGGAAGGCTTCTTCACATTCTTGCTTTGGTTGACACTCTTTATCTTTTCAAGGGGAATCAAAACCTGAAAATGAGATAGGTTTAAAGGGTTCAATAACATTACAAAAGCTTGATGATAAACAACAAGATTCAGAGAGCTTTTACGCAGATATGGTTAAGGTTTGTGAGAATTTACCTTATAATGGACTCTTATCACATCTCCTTCAGGTGATGTGAGCTTAATGGATTTTTCACTACAAAATGCAATCTTTTCTGTGGATATGAAGAGAAGTCCCGCTATAGGACCACTTGTGGTTGATAGATAGCATTGTGATGCTTTCAGAAGCTTCTCTCCTTCTTTAACACTAAACAGTTGCAGAAAGATTTTCTCCACTCCACCAACCTGAAGAATTCTAGCTCCTAATCTTAACTTTCCTTTCACTGTATCAGTTATCTTTGGTCCCAATCTCACTGCATTCATTTTCAGATAACAATTTTAGGACACCAGTTAAATGATATAGAGATGTGAAATAAGATATTTGGATTAGAGAAAATTTAAAAGTCTCTCAAGAATATGTACCGTGTTCGCGGACTTCATGTGCAAAGCTGTCAGCCTTTCTCCCAAATTTGTTCATCCGACTGAAAACCGAGCTTGCTTTGCCTGGAAAAAATTCAAGATGGTTAAGATTTAGATTAGTATTATTTCAAAAATTCAAAATAAAACTGATCAATCGAGTTTTTAATGAAAGGATGTCCCACTTTGATTTGAAATTTGAGAAGACTTGTTGTATTGGCCAGCAGAATCAGGCAAGTATCTAATTGAGGACTTCCCAACTTGGTAACTTGCTGAGGCGAATGGAATTCTCATAACTAGATCCTGCATAAGCGAGGCCTTCATTTCTGCTTTTTTTCTTCCTGGAAGATGTTAATTACTGAGCAGCAACAACTAGCTTCTGAAAAGGATTGGGAGAGATTCTCTCACTTTGGTTGATGAACACTTCTGTTCTGCTTAGACTTATATAAGAATACAAGGAAAGAAGAGTAACCTTGAGTTTTTGTTGGCTGACTCATCTTGGGATCATCAATACGACTAAAAAAAAGAAAGCTTGTAAAAAGTTAAAATGGCTTGGTTGGTTTCTTTCTAGAAAAAAACATGTCATCTTTAACAAAGCTTACAGAAAATCAGGTAGATGTTGAATCAAGTGCTTAGATAGGGAAACTTCTAGGCATCATCAATACCAAATTGTTGAGACAAAGATGATCTATATTGCCACTGAGAAGAGTATGTGCGATTCTGATGTGAGAATTCTTTAAGTTTACTTGTGATTGTCAGTTTTCTTTTTAATGTTTACTTGTGATAAGCTCAGAAAATGGTAAAGAGAAAAGGTTTGTTAAAGCTATAGATGAAGTAGTAAATCTTGAGAAAGATTCTACAATGGATTTTTTTCCCTTTTTATTATTATTGTCTATAGTTGTCATCCATAAATTAGAAGTTGTAACTGCAATAACTGAAGAATATTTAATTGAAGGTCAATGTTTAACCTATGACTATGAGATCATTGTGTGACGTAAAATCTAAGGAAGAGAAGAAATATTCCAGAATCTTTGAATCTTTATTGATAGAAGAAGCACTTGCAGTAGTTAAAGAGAGTCACTAGTGTTCGTGGATGGGTCAAGAAGCCATATCATAGAGTGAAGAAGCTGACAGGGCTATGAACAAGCGCTGGCTATGGACATCACGTGGTCAGAGTCAGACATACTTTAAGGTTGTGTGAAAAGAGAAATTTGCCAAATCCTTCTTTGATCATGCCCATGTCCCAGCAGTGTGGAATGTCCCAGATTTCAAAAGAAGTAATGAGACTACGGAGACACATACTTCAAGTTTGAAGAAAAGGGAATAACTAATCAATACCAAAATACCCCTTCCTCCAACTAACAAGTTTCCTAGTGTGTAATTGTCCTTGTGCCTTCGTTTGTTTATACCATTGAAAAAACAGTGTTTCACAATGCAACTAACTCCTAAGTCAATTAAAATGATAAGGTGATAAGATAGATGAGATGCAATTTCTTAATAAAAAACTCTCTTTTAACAGTCCTCCCCCTTAATCTGGAGCATGTCTTATATTGTCCTGCTCCGAGCTTTTTACAAATATATTTGATGTTCTTTAACAGACTTCTCAGTTTATGTCCAAGATTTGAAGACACGATTTCAAGGTCCAAAAAAATATAAAGTTCCATGATTCAATGATCCTATCCATATTTAAGCGTAACTTTCGGAACAGATTGTCAATCCCATGGACATAGCAGCAGCATATGCAATGTTTTGAATGAGACTAGTATTGAATTTGTTTAGTTTCTAATAAAATTTCTTCTTTTATTGGTGGAAAAAAAATCTGACTTGGTTTCATTCTTTATTTCATTTAGTGTAACTTCTCTCGATTATTTAGGTAATAAAGAGTGTTTTAGAAACCATAACTTAGGGGCGTTAATGATTGTCAGTAACCGTCCCATTCAGATTTTAACCAAAATTTCCAATGTGGATGAAGCCGTTAGATATATAATACGAATTCTGGTTATACGAACTTTGATTGCAAGAATTCAAGAAATTGATATGATCTAATAATGATTTTAAAAAAGAAAGAACGAACCTGATTTTGGTATAATTTTTCTTATCAATGAAATTATGTACAATATTGGAACACGTATTATACAAAAGAATAACTGAAGAAGCTCGGGCGTTGAACATCTGTGCTTCAACTTTCTCTTCCTGAGAGATAGCATGCTGAAGGTATTTGAAAGTTTTCTGATAATTTAAGAAACCCATAAACCAGAAATCAAAGTTGTCCACAGTTACTATTTCCATGTACTTTTGTGAAGGCTTCTTCACATTGTTACTTTGGTATGCACACTTTATCTTTTCAAGTGGAATCATGACCTGCAAATGAGACAGAGATTTGAAGCTGTATATTAGCAAAGCAGGATGAGATAACCCAACAAAACAAAAATCATAGTGAAAATTTGTGAAAATTACCTTACGGACTCTCATGATTTCTCCTTTAGGTGATGTGATCCTTATGGATTTGTCACTACAGAAAGCAACCTTCTTTCTGTGGATATGAAGAGGAGTCCTGCTATAGGATCAGATGTTGTTGATAGATAGCACTGTGATGCTTTCAGTAACTTCTCTCCTTCTGTGACACCAAACAATTGCATAAAATTTTTCTTGAATCCACCAAAGTCAAGAACTCGAGCTCCCAAGCTTAACTTTCCTTTTACTGTATCAGTTATCGTTGGATCGTTGGCCTCAACCTACCAAGAACTGAATTTGCTTTTCCTGGAAAAATCAAGATGGTTAAGATCAATAAGATATTAAACTTTACAAGAGAACTAATTAATCAAGTTTGTTAAAGAAAGAGTGCCTTACTTTGATCTGAAGCTTCTGTAGACTTGTTGTATTGGCTTGCAGATTCGAGCAGGTATCTGTTCGATGACTTGCAAACCTCGCATGTTACTGAGGTTGGAATTCCAATAACTGTATTATGAAGAAGTGAGGCCTCCAGTCCTAATGTTTTTCTACTGAGAATCACAAGTTATAGATACAGTTTAAAGGGGAGTATTGAGATGCTAGAGTTTATAGTTAATTATTAATTAATATTATGTTTTATTAGTTATTTAATTAATTATCTAAAATTTAGCTTAGATATTACTTAGGATCAGATTTGAATATTAAATTATTATATCTTAGAAGAATAAATCTGATATATTAAGATTATGATATATTTTAGGTTTAGCCTATTAGCTTATATTTTTTGTCTATATAAAGGCATATTTGTATTATCATTCATTCAAATGATTAATAATATTTTGAGACTTTTTCCTCTAATTTCAATCCTTCAAATCTCCATATGGTATCAAAACAAGAATATTAAATCTTGGTTAAGGACTTGATTATGAAGAAGAAGAAACGTCAAGTGAAACTTAGTTACATATGATGGAAGAGGGTAATTTGGGTCTCTTCCCACAAAATCTCATAGGTTATGGGATTAGTTCATTTATCTCAAGTGAGGTTAGATTAGTATGTAAACCTAATTGGGTTATGATAGAAGAGGGTAACTTAAGTCTCTTCCCACAAAATCTCATAAATTATGGGATTAGTTCATCTACCTCAAGTAATATTAAATTAATATGTAAACCTAAGTAGGTTATCATGATTATATAAGCAAGTTGCTTTATGATGTAAGGGAATAATTTATGTCTCTTCTTATAAAATCTCATAGGTTATAGGATTAGTTTATCTCCCTCAAGTGATGTTAAATTAGTGTATAAATCCAAATAGGTTATCATAATTGTATGAGCATGTTGCTCTTAAATAATACATATGATGGAATATGATAACTTGAATCTCTTCCCACAAAATCTCATAGGTTATGAGATTAGTATATATAATTCTTCATTAAATTCTTCTCTAACAAATATTCTTTTCAGGCCTCCAACATAAAAATTCTTCATCAAATTTGCAACTTTATCTTAATATCTATATTCAAAATCTAATCAATTTTAATTCAGTAGTCACTATTAATTTGAGGATAAATTCTGTGTACATTTGTATATATAACATTTGGGTCCATTACTTACTTGACTTATCTAAGTGGATATTGTGTGGCCCTTGTTTATGTATGCTGCCATCACTTACTTGACTATTTTGAAGAGTTTATTTGAAGGAACTTATTTCATGATTTAATTTTCAGGACTTAAAGTGCCCAAAGACCATTTGTATATTTGAATTCGGGATACCAAATCTCGGTTTTACTTGTTCATATTGCGAAATTGTTGAAGTAGATGGGTATCAAAATTAATATGTTACACAAATGGCTCTCAAATAGATAAATTAAAGGCATTTTTCCTAACTATAAAGTATCTTTATATTGAAAATAATTATATTCGAAATAATATCTAATTTTAAATGTAGACACATCTTTTAGTAAAAATTTAAATATTTATTCAGTAAGAGATTAACCTCTTTCATTAGTAATTGAAGACATAAATATAATGTAATATTCAATTTTATAGCTTATTATAAATAGCTTATCAAATGGAGGTTACATATATTGTGACTAAAATACATTATCTAACTAGGCCGAGAAGAGTATTTGAGTGAAGAGACCTCACCATACGCACCCATGGCACCAACCAAATGCAAATGCAAACAGATAAGGATTTGGATCTCTCTTCGTCTCTTAGTTCTCTCATTTTCGAAGATGAACCAATTCCATTTTAACAGCTGTATCCGGAAAAGATAGTACTTGCTTCTTGGTAGAACTATAAATCATAACATTTTTCCAAGCCATATAAATCACCAATAACAAAACATATCAAGCACAGAAATGAAAGATCAAGAGTGTATACTATATATAGGTGTGTGTCCATTGGACAAATATAATTCAATAATGCTACCTGAATTAATCAACGACCTCCGGAAAGGATCGATTCAGGTATTGAAGTTTGATGAGAGAAATAGGCATCAAACTCTCTATCACTCCCAAATACAAATCCAGAAAAAGAATGAGATATGTATATGAATCATTTCTATTTCTTTTTTCTTCTTTGAATTATGTATATGTATATTTATATTAATGTACAAGTATGTGCGTCTGTGGTTATGTCATTGAAGCATTGTGAGCTGGCAATATACCTTTGTCATGCGAATTTTGAGTTTCTTTCTTTCTTTTCCCCCCTTTTTTTCTTGGGATCTATGACTTTTATTTTGTAATAGAATCAGTAAAATTAAAGAGGAAAGGTCATTTATTTCTACCCACGTGCTAAAAGTGTTGATAAAGTAGTAAATCTAGAAAAAGATTCTGCCTTGACTTATTTTTCCAAGCTACAAACATAAATGGTAAAAAACAATTGCAGCAGCATTGTCTGTACTTGTGTTCCACACATTTTAACTCTTAACCGTGACAGTTGAGTAATAGTTAATTGAAGCTTCATATTTTATTTGAATTTTTGTTTATAGAAACTCATGCAGCAGTTAATGAAAGTCATTAGCGTTTTCTGATGCGTTAAGAGGGGCTATATCATAAAGTGCTTAAGCTGAGTGCACTATGAACAGAAACTTTATGAGCGAGTAAACAAGGGCTGGCTACGGAAACCATGTGGTCGGGACAATAAGGAAAGACATACTCTATGGTTTTGAGGAAACGAAAATTTGTCCAAATCATTCTTTCATCATCACCATGCCGCACACGTGTACCAAGTTGTGAAGTGTGGAATGGCCAAGATTTGTTTGAGGAAAAGGGAATGCCAAATCATTCCTATATAACTCGCATCCTCCTCTGCATACCAACTTCCAAGTTTTGCAGCATGGAATGTCCAAGATTGCTGCAAAGGTCCACATACAGAGAGAGAGAGAGAGAGAGAAGAATTTTGGGTCACTTGCTAGTTTGCTTAAAACAAGAAATTTTATATAAAGAATAAAGAAGACATCCCTATAGGGAGAAGCACCTTCTTTAGAAAGTGTTTTGGAAAAAGTATTCTGTTTCAAATACTTTTGAATCGTTTATGTTTCAAATACTTTTGAATCGTTTATTTGGTTGACAAAAGATGACGTCTAATGCCACTTTTTTCTCCACATATTACTTATGTGAAGATGTTTTTTAAACTTTATGAGGTGGCACGTTAACTTTCTTATGCCATACAACTAAGAAAATCAGATGGAAAAAGGTGAAAAGACCATTACAACTGAGATCTTACTTTCATATATATAATTTAGTATATATATAATTTGCAGTCATCACATTTAACTTCCATATATGTCAGAAACATCCATGTGAATTCACTATCAAGAAGCTTATAACTTTTTATATCTTCCCATAAATCAAGCTTCTGAATCTCCTCAGTTTTGATAGAAACATAAGCAGTTGACAGTAAAATACATAGGAGATTTGATAGTATTTCAAGAAAATGAGGTAAGAATCAAGTTATTACGGCGGCACTCATAGTAAGCCTGATATGACTATGAAATATGAAGTTCACTCAAACAACAAAATTACAAACTACAATTACGGTTGCTAACTGTAATTTAAATCTTGCTTGAACTGCTGGTAATTTGGTCACATTTTGCTTCTTTGAAAATAGTTGGGTCAACTATAGATATATGGACACCATGTCCGGGCTGGGAATGTTTGATGAAAAGGAATGCCACAAAATCATTCCCACATGAACCTCCAAGATTTCGAAAACAAGAGATTACAACAGTCCAAAGAAAGAGAGAGTGGAAAATATTTTAATAAGAAAAGCTCCTAGGTTCAGTGATCCTTATCATGTATATAAGCATAAGGGACAAAATAAGTCTAATATTCGCCCTCTCTTCCCTATCCATGTAAAGTTGCATATCAGCAAAGAGAACTAACAAAAGAGTTGGCTTCTGTTTTGCAAATTTTTTCTTTCTATTTCATCATTCTGAACGGGCTTCAATTCATTTTTTATTTCATTTATTATAGCTTCCCTTTATTATTTAAATGAATAGAGTGTTTTATGCACACCATGGTTTAGGAACCTCATTGAAGTTAGGAGGGTAAGCATTAACTTGATCCTTGTACAGATATTTGTGGAAGAAGTATACGTTAAAAAAGTTGAAGTATTAGAAGTTTGTTGTGAGCAGAAGAGAGAAACTGAAGTCTATGTGTTTTGGAATTAGGTTCGATTTAAATAGAAAATTGGCTGCCGGTTTCTCAAATTACAGTTTGAAGACCCACTCCATTCAGAATTTAACAGAAATAGTACGTGACTGATTAAATAACATTCAAAATGTGAATGGTATTAATTGTCTCAACTCTGTGCAGTTTGAATGCAAGACCACAAGAATCAATACCAACAAAAAAGAGCCAGAAATTGAAGAGCAAATAACTTTTTCTTATCCACAATATCTGGAAAATGTATTTGGTCCCATTGATGCTTCAGAAAAGAATAAATGAATGATACACTTGAACTTTCTCTTCCTCTAAGATCTAGAGACTACATGCTGAAGATATTTGAAAGTTTTATGATAATTTGAGAAACCCATAAACCAGAAGTCAAAACTATCCACCGTAACTATGTCTATGTACTTCTGTGAAGGCTTGGTCACATTGCTACTTTGGTTGACACACTTTATCTTTTCAAGTGGAATCAAGACCTGCGAATAAAAAAGATAGAATTCAATATGTATAGTAGCAGAGCTTGTGAAATACCAAATATTCAGTAAAATTTGTGAGAATTACCTTATATTGGACTCTAATAACTTCTCCTTGAAGTGATGTAATCTTAATGGATCTGTCACTGCAAAAAGCAACCTTTTTTGAGGATATGAAGAGAAGTCCTGCTACTGGACCAGATGTGGTTGATAGATAGCATTGTTATGCTTTCAACAACTTCTCTCTTTCTGTGACTTTGAACAATTGCATAAAGATTTTCTCCACTCCACCAACCTGAAGAATTCTCGCTCCCAACCTTAGCTTTCCTTTCACAGTATCTGTTATCTTTGGCCCCAGTTTAACCACATGTTATAATAGCAAGTTTAGAATACCAATTAAAACTTCATTCAAGGTTTCATTTTTTTTTAAAAAAAAGTAATGCATCATACTTTTTGGAAAGTCATAAGTTTTAGAAGAGTATGTATCGAATGTTGTGTGCAAAGTTGTCAGCTTTTCTCCCAAGGTTGTTCATCCTACTGAAAAATGAATTTGTTTTACCTGAAAGAGTCAAAAGGGTTAAGATTGATAAAATTCTAAACTTGTTTAGAGAAATAATCAATCAACTTTTCAAAGAAAGGAAGGATATCTTACTTTGATTTGAAATTTGCAAAGACTTGTTGTATTGGGTGGCAGAATCAGGCGAGTATCTGTTTGAGGGCTTCTCAACCTGGCATGCTGCTGAAGTGACTGGAATTCTAACAACTAGATCCTTGAGAAGTGAGGCCTTCATTCTTCTTGCTGGAAGATGTTACTGAGAAACAACTTGATTCTGTAAAGTATTCAGAGAGATTTTCTTACATTGGTTGATGAATCCTTATATTCTGAAGTGGCACATATATAAGGGAATGTAAGGAAAGAAAGGGAACCATACTTTTTTTTGTTTGATGAGTATCTGTGGATAATCATGAGGACTGAGAGAAAGAAAATAGAAGTGTGAATGGCTTATCTTGTTTCTTTTGGGGGGAAAATAGACATCACGTACAGCCCCTTGTCTTCTTAAAGATAAGGTAAACTTGGAATTAACATGCTGGGATAAGGAAACTTCTTGGTGACGAGATATAAAGTAAACCACATTGTTCATAGTTTTATGAATAGTATGTCTTGATATAGATTTTATATTTTAGACTGATTGATTTTCCTCTTATATTGACACACACATATATTGTTCTGTGTTGATGTTATTTAAGATTTCTGAGCTGCAATGTGCATTTCTGATGTGAGAATACTCCAAATTTAATTTATCTCTGATAAATCAGAAGAAGTAAAAAAGATAAGGGCATTTACACATTCTGGAATTCTTATTAACAGAAACACAAGAAACAACTATTGAATTTCAATAGTGTTCTTCCACGGTCAAAATGGTAGATCATAAAGTAAGGAAGCTGACAGGGCTATGAACATAAATAAACTTTTTGAGCCAGCAATCAGGTTCAAAGGACGGCTATAGACATCATGCGATGGGTCAAGAAGGTGAGACTTTAAGGTTTTGGGAACAGTAAGGTTAGACATAGTTTATCATTCCTACATACATCACCCCCATCCTCCAATGTATACCAACTACCAAGTTGTGCAGTATGGAATATCCAAGATTTCAAAAGAAGATCACAACTAGGTTCAAAGACAGAGAAGGGGCTCAATGTTTTTGAAAAGTGAAGTTTAAGTTCAACTGATCTTATCCATATGTAAGTCTAACTTCCAGTGGGAAAATATTCTTATAATTTCCCTCTCTTTCCTTTTGTGGATGCTTCAAAATTACATAACAGTAAATATAACTAACAGAAAAAAATTCCGTTCCAAGATGGCACAGTTTGTAATATTAGTCAACAAAGTTCATGAAGGAGTCAAGATAAAACTCAAGATGATAGGGATAATTAGCATTGTTTAACCAAATTTTGAGCTATTTTCCATCAGGATTAAAAATATATTTGGCAACTAGATATGGAAAAGGAAAAATCTAGCTCATTTATGTGAAGATGAGATGGGCGATGGTGAATAATTACTCTCATAGATTCAAAATGGAACTTTTTATCCTTGAAATATCATAGTCATAGTGTGATTTTATCAGGTAATAGCATATGAAGCTACACCTTGCTCTTTTCGCCCTGCAGCTTATGTGCTTTTGTAAATGAGGCTAGAATCCTTATACCAGTTATGTGCTTTTATATTCCTTTTTTATTAATTTAAATTCCTAACTGTTTAAACGAAGATACTGTTTTAAGTGCCACAGTTAAAGGAAATTATTGAGGAGGGTAAGCATTAGCTTGATAAGGGAGCCTATCCACTCCATTCAGATTTTACAAGAAACGACAGATGTCAAGTTAATCCAATATTTAAGGTATAAAATCTGTAAATTATCAACTTTGAATGCTAGAATTCAGAAAACATATATTTTGTCATTGAAACAAAAACCAAAACATGAACAAAGTAGATTTTTCCTGTGAACATAACTATGTACAATTTCTGGACATGTATTATTCCCTTTGTTTCTTCACAAAATAATAACTGATGAATCACTCTTCTACTTTCTCATCCTCCAAGATTGAGAGAAGGCTAGCTGAAGATATTTGAAAGCTTGCCGATAATACAAGAAACCCATGAACCAGAAATCGAAGTTATCCACAGTCTCTATTGCTATGTACTTTTGTGAAGGCTTCCTCACACTTTTACTTTGGTTGACACATTTTATCTTTTCAAGTGGAATCAAGACCTGAAAATAAGAGATAGATTTGAAGATTCATGTTAGCAGAGATTGATGAAAGAAATATGGAGATGTTTTGAGTTAAGCTATGAGAGAATAGTAACCTTATAGTGGACTCTAACTGGTTCTCCTTTTGGGGATGTGATCTTAATGGATCTGTCACTGCAAAAAGCAACCTTTTCTGTGGATATGAAGAGAAGTCCTGCAATAGGACCAGATGTGGTTGATAGGTAGCACTGTGATGCTTTCAACAACTTCTCTTCTTTGATGTGAAACAATTGTTGAAAGATTTTTGTCACTCCACCAAATTGAAGAATTCTAGCTCCCAAGCTCAACTTTCCTCTCACTGTTTCAGTTATCTTTGGCCTCAGTTTAACTGCAAATTAAAAAAGGGTTTAAATCATCAATTGCAACTTCATTTTATGTTCCAAAAGTGTAAACATTTACATGTTGAAAATCTAACTTCATACCGTGGTCTTGAACTTCATGTGCAAAATTGTCAGCCTTTCTTCCAAACTTGTTGCATTGGCCAGCTGAATCAGGTAAGTATTTGTTCGAGGTGATTGGAACCCCAATAACTACCTGCTGAAGAAGTGAGGCCTTCATTTCGAATAATCTTTCTATAATTTCCCCTCTCTGATCTTTTCTGGAAGATGTTATTCAAGAGAGATTTGCTCAATTTGTTTGATGAATCCTTGTATTCTTCGAAGCCTTGTATATATAATGAATAAAAGGAGACAGGGTGAACCTTGGCTTTATGTTTGATGACTCATCTGTGGATCATGAAGCAGAATAAAAGAAAACAACTTGGTAAAAATAACTGTTAAAGACATTTATCTACGTATCCATGTTATCTTTAATAAAAGCATATCCAAAAATTAGCAAAGGTGGAACTAACAGGTTCAAATAAGGAAACACCTTGGTTCCATAAATACAACTTGTCTTCTGCTTTTTTCCCACTTGTGCATGCTTCTGCAGTGGCGTCATTGAAGCTTTCTGTGCTGGCAATGCACCTTTCTGATGCGAGAATTCTCTATGGTTACTTTTGATAAGATGATAAAAAGTAAAGAGAAAAGGCCACTTGCTTATATCACCCACGATTACTGGTTAAAGTCAGATTTGAGCATTCAGTTCTGTTCTTGGATTATTTTTTATCTTCGTATGCAATAATTAAAGCCAAATGCAACAAATAGAAGTGGGATGTGTTCATAAGAGGATCAACAGAGATTTGATCTTGATTAATGTGTAAGTTATGCTGGGAATATTTTTTAAATACAAAAAAAAAACAATTGAATAATTTGATGGGTCATGAGACAATATCATAAGTGAGGAAGCTGACAGGGCAGTAACAATAAACATTATGAATCAGCAATTAAGATCAAAGGCGGCTATGGACATCACGTGGTGGGGACTGCAAGTTGAAACATACTTTAAGGTTTTTTTGTAAAAGGAAATTTGTCAAATCATTTCCCCATCACCCCAATTGACGGTATACGTTTTTTTGCTTATGGAATAGCCAAGATTGAAGCAGAGTCCAAAGATAGACAAGGGGCAGAAGTGTTTTTCATGTTCTTTTATAATAATTAAGGTTTAATGATCCTATCTATCGATTTATAAGTCTAAACACCAAAATCTACGAGTTAAAGGCCCTTTTGTTTTTTTGCTTCTTCTTCTTCATGTTATTATGAACTGTCAGCATTCCTGGCTTTATCTAGTGAAGCTGCTTTCGGTTATTTTAGTGACGTTTGTTAAGTACCATAGCTTAGGGCCTTTATTGAGGGTAACCATTTGCTCGTTAAAGAAGCATGCTCTCCATGCAATAACATTTTGAATATCCATTCCATTCGAATTTTAACAGAAATGGTCAATCCTGGATGAAGCCATTATTTAAAGTGTGAATTTTGTAATTCTCTGAAGTGTGGAAGTTTTCAGGGAACTGAAACTAGCTAGAAAAAGAACCATAAGGGGAAAGTTGCTTTTTTTCTTATCAACAAAACTTTGTACAATAGTGAAACATATATGACCCTCTGTTGCTTCACAAAATAATAACTGATGAAGCATAAGGAGTGAAGAATTACAATCCTACTTTATCTTCCTCTAAGATTGAGAAAGCACATGCTGTATATATTTGAAAGTTTTCTGGTAATTTAAGAAACCCATAAACCAGAAATCGAAGTTGTCCAAGGTAATGATTTCTAGGTACTTTTGTGAAGGCTTCTTCACATTTTTACTTTGGCTGACACTCTTTATCTTTGAAAGTGGAATCGAGACCTGCAAATGAGAGATAGGTTAGAAGTTGTATATTAGCAAAGCTTTATAAAAGACAATACAAGATTCAAAGATGTTTTGTGCAGAGACTGTTAAGGTCTGAGAGAATCACCTTATAGTGGACTCTAACTGGTTCTCCTTTTGGGGACGTGATCTTGATGGATCTGTCACTGCAAAAAGCAATCTTTTCTGTGGATATGAAAAGAAGTCCTGCTATAGGACCAGATGTGGTTGATAGATAGCACTGTGATGCTTTCAACAACTTCTCTCCTTCTTTAACACTAAAAAATTGCAGAAAGATTTTCTCCACTCCACCAACCTGAAGAATTCTGGCTCCCAACCTTAACTTCCCTTTTACTGTATCAGTTATCTTTGGCCCCAGTTTCTCTGCAAGTGAAGATAGCAGTTTTAAGAGATCATTTAGACTTCATTTATTTCAGCCTATGAATAATGGAGGGTAGGGTAGAAAAGGTTCTGAAAGTCATTTAAGAGACTTCATACCATGCTCTCGCACTTCATGCGCAAAACTGTTAGCTTTTTTCCCAAACTTGTTCATCCTACTGAGAACTGAACTTGCTTTACCTGGAAACATGAACATGTTCAGGATTAGATGATGATCAAACATCACATAACGGATTAATAATCAGTCAAGTTTTGTAATGGAAGGATAGCGCACGTACTTTGATTCGAACTATTGATGAACTTGTATTGGCCAGCTGAATCAGGCAAATATCTTTTTGACATGACTGGAAATCCAATAGCAAGCTGCTGAAGAAGCGGGGCCTTCATCTTTGTATTAATTGCTCTTTCTATAAAATTTCCCTTCTATGATGTTAAGTCAAGAGATCTTTGCTCACTTAGGCTGATGAATCCTGGTATTCTGCAACGTTATATAGAAGAATGCAAGCAGAGTAGGTGAACCTTATGGAACGTCAAGAAGAAGAAAAGAAAGTTGATATAAAAAAATATGAACAGCTTGATTGGTTTCTTTTAGTAAAAGATATGATCTACGTACGCATGTCAACTTTAATAAAAAGCGTATAAAAAGATTTGGTATAAAGTCAGAATCATCTTGCTTAAATAAGGAGACTTGTTTCTGTTATCAAACCTCCTCTTTTCTATTTAATTATTTTTCTCCTTTATACAACATATGGTTCAGTGGTGGTGTGAATGCAACTTTCTGTGCTGGCAATGAACATTTCTGATGCAGGATTTGTCTAACTCTGTGATGAGAAAAGTACAGAGAATTTCTCCTTTATTTTTGCCAGCTTGTTGTCCCTCACTAATTTATCTTTGCCATTCAACCTTGTCTCTCTCACCTCTAGTACTTTCTCCCGCAAGCCTAATGTGCTCACAGGTTCGTGCCTTCTTCACTGGTGTCATGCGTTCTTCTTGTCGTGCGTTCTCTCGGCATATGGACGGTACAGATTGAAGCTATATTCTTCTCTAGCTTCTTCCTTATTTCTCCGTTCAATCTTCTCAGTGTGTGGTTGGTGGAGATCTCGGCGTGTTCTTTTTTCTCAGACGTCTTCCCATCTTCTCAGTTCACTCGCCTAGATCTCGGCTTCTTCTTCGTCTCCGTTCACTCACGTCGCTTTTGCGTTGCCCAAGCTCATCTTCTTCTTCTCTTTAGATCTCGTCAATAATTGAGTTTCTAGTTTAGATTTACGGGTGAGGTTGTCCAACTCTTTGATTTTAACATTTAAATATGATATTGTGGCTGAATAACTCTTATTTTATAGATCATCTCTTTGATCCTCTCTGCTCAAGTTTTCTTTTAGGATTGAAATTACTGAACTCTTCTTCGTACTCCCTTGGCTAAACAGGAACAGGACCGTGGTGGTATGAATATGGTCATACTTTAGTAAGTTAGCAAAACGGGCAGCTGGGTTGTAACATGAGTATGAATGTGATCATTTTGACCCACAGAATTGTAGAGATGAATTTATAAAAAAAAATTTAGATAGTTTATAGAAAAGTATTTTTAAAAAAAAAGTTTATAAAAAAAATAATTTTAAATAAATGGTATTTAGATAGTTATTTTTAATAATATTTTTATTATTAGTAAATTATAGAAAAAAAAAAGTATGATTATTAAATGAAGAGAGGGGGTATAAGAAAAAAAATAGAGAGTGTATAAGAAAAAGTAGGAGAGATGAGAGAGAATATAAAAAAAATAGAAAAAAATATATAAAAAAAAGTAAGAGTAATATAGTAATTTATTAGTTCATAAACTCTTTTATTATTTCATAAATTACTCTAATCAAATTATCTAAAATTTTAATTTTAAATTATAATTTAATATAAATATCTGTTTGAATAAATATAATTATTTATTTTAAATTTTTTTAAACTAAAATTTTATCCTAATTTTTTTTAAAATTATGTTTCCATGATTTCTAAACATACTGTTCGTCTCTGTTTTGTGGGGAGTAATACTCGTTAAGATTTGATATTTCTTTACTTTTCATTTTATTTCAGGCCTATTTAGATTAATTTTTAAAAAATAAATATTAGAAAGAATAGATTATCAAAAATAAATTTTAGGAATAATAGATTATAGAGAATAGATTTTGAAAAAAATAGATTATGGAAAGAATAGATTTTAAAAATAAATATGTTTAGATGATTAGTAGTTGAATCACTTTTTATATTACTAAATTACCAAAAGGATATGATTTGATTAAAATATGAGAGAGAGTAAAGAAGAAATAGGAGAGAGGAGATATGGTAAAGAAGAGAAATAAGAGATGATAGAGGGTATAAAAAAATAAAGATAAAATAGTAATTGGATAGTCTATAAACTCTTTTATAATTTTAAAATCTATTTTTGGTAGTTTATTTAAAACTATAGTTTTAAATTGAGATTTTGTCTAAAATTAATTTTGAATAAAAATGACTGTTTAATTTAAATATTTTTAAACTAAAATTTTTATCAAAATTAATTTTAAACAAAAATTGATATCTATTTTAAATTTTTTTAAATTAAAATTTTAATTAAAATTAATTTCTAAAAATTGTTGTCAGGTTATAATTTATAAAAAAAAATAGAAAGAAAAAAAACCTGTTCAATTTATTATTTATTAATTATTAATTATGTATGTATATTATAGACAAACCCAATAAATCATATGTATATTATTAATTATTTATATATATTATTTATTATTTGTATACTTTAATTGCACCCTATTTATTATTAATTATTTTTAATTATTTATATATATATTTATTATTTTAATATTAAATTGAAAACATAAATTTAAAATTATATTTCATGTAATTATTATTTTATTTATATATTTTTTATAATTTATTTATAAAAAATTATTATGTTAATAATTATCTCAATATTTTTTAAAATAATATTTTATATAAAATTTATTTTATAAAATATATTGTCAGAATTATTTTAAAATCAATATTTTCTAGATTCTCTATCATACTGTATATATAGAAGAATAACTTTTAAAGAGACCCAGGGTCAGGTAAGAACAGGGTTAAGCTTGGCTTCTGAAACCCTAATCCTCAATGGCGCCGAAACGTGCTTCTCCTTTGGATGAACCACCCTCGGCTTCTTCTTCATCGGAAGAAGAGGATACTTCATCCGAAGTAGGTTCTTCATCTGAAGAGGAGGACGATGAACCTGCAAAACCCACGCAACCCCTCTCTACAGAGAAGAAGCCAGCTGCCAAAAAGCCTGCACCTGCTGCTCCGGTCGCAAAACCTCAACCTAAAGCTGCAGTGTCGCAATCTGAGACAGAATCTGATGCCGGATCTGACTCCGACGATGAGCGCCCCAGTGAGAATACGGATTTGATTGTCAAGCCCATTGCGTCCAAGCCTAAAGAAGAGACGCCTAAAGCAAAGAAGTCCAAGTCTCAGCCATCCATTACGCCGGCCAAAGCAGCGAACAAGAGACCGAGTGACAACAATCGGCCGCTCAGTGACTCGAAGAAGGCAAAGAAAGGGAAGGAGGCTGTAGGAAACGATGAGATCCTGGCGGCAGAGGATGATGGTAAAAAAGCTGGGGATGAGTCCAAGAAGCTTTTTCAGAGACTGTGGAGTGAGGACGATGAGATTGCGATCCTCACTGGTTTAGCCGAATTTGGAGCGAAGACTGGGGAAGCCCCGCTTAAGGATATTAATGGATTTCACGACTTCATAAAGAAGTCGGTCCATGTGGATGTCTCCAATGAACAATTGGCGAATAAGATTCGGACTTTAAAGAGGAAGTACGTGAAGAATGCTCAAAGAGGAAAAAATGGAGAAGGCCCCAGTTTTTCAAAACCATACGATAAGAAAGTCTTTGAATTGTCAAAGAAGATATGGGCTAATGAAGGAGCCAATGGAGGAATAGACATTACAAAGTCGAATGGGAAAGTGAAAAAAAATATGAAGGACGGTAGCAGTGTTGCGGCTTCTCAGAAACCAGACGCTGATTTGGTTTCATACTCGAAGGAAGCTAGAAAGATTGATATTGATCCGAATGCAGGTTCGTTGCTGAGTTTAAGTGAAATGATTAGGTTCAACAAAAGTCTGCGTCTGTCAGGGTTGGATGATGATGCTATTAGGAGGGGATATGAATTGATTGGAGCATCCAAGAAGGCAGAGTTGGAGGACAGGTGGAAGAAACTGCAGATTGCAGAGTTGGAGCTGTTTGTGAAACGAGTTGAGCTTGTGAAGGATGAGGCTAATTTGATATGGGAGGCAACCAAATCTTCAGGCAATTAGGATTGTGTTACTGTTAGGTATAAATCCAGGGCGCGGAGAATGTTTATACCATGCTTTATTCGCGAGCTTTGTAATTTTTCCGGCTACGATGTGGTTGTTTTATGTTGTATCGTTAAATTATTGTTTGCTTGGTACAGAAGAGGAAGATCAAAACCGGTGAGCCTTTACTGAAGGTCGCATCTGGGACACCCACATGAGGCTACCTCTGATGATTAGTTGTGTTAATTAAATCAATTATGAAAATGTCTAGGTGAAAAGTTTTTCGTCAAAATGATTTACTTTGTTTCTTTATAGTGATTACTGAATTATTTGACCTGTTTTGTTTGTATGTTTGTGTATGAAGAAACCAAGAAATTGATGATAATTGTTAAGCGTAGTGCCGCTAATATTGGTAAACTATTTTGTACAAAAGCCATGAGCTGAAATCACTTTTTTTATTCTAGCAGTTCTCAACATAAGTGCTTGTTTGGATTAATTTATTTTAAGTGATTTTGAGGAATTTTATCTCAAATTGTAAAAGCTATCAAACTTGAACATCTTATCTTGACTCCCCGTATATTGTTTTACTAACACCCGCCAGGGTAGTAGTGACCTTAGCTATTAAACTTGAAGGCTTTCCATAATCAATAATTTCTTTTCTATTCGGGGATCTTGTAGCATTGTCGTTTGCGAAGCATGATTTCTGAGTAATGTGTTTTAGCTTCTATTCGCTCCATTTGTATGCTCATATCGAGTTCTTAGTTCTGAAATCATGTTGTGGGTTAACCTCTTTAGAAAGTGACCCATAATGTCTATCTTGCATCTGGCTTGATTGCAATTTGAAATTTGCCCTTCACTTTTGTTCTAGAACTAGATTATTGAGGATGTGTTTGCAACATTCCGATACTGTATATGCTAAAGTTGTATATACCTGTATTGAACCGCATGGTGAATGATTGGGGTAGCAGATTTGCGGTTATCTATTTCTGATGTAGCGGGGGCAGAAAATCTGACAGCACTCTGTTTGGCGGCGTGCTTTATTCCCCTCCCCAAAAAGCTTCGTTTGATATAATGTGTTGTAATTAGTTAATGTAGAATTCTATGCTACTATGTATTCTAGCTGAGATCGTTGTTGTCTGTGCCTCCGGGATAATATCCTTTAGATTGCAGGTATGCTCAGATATTATCCTGGATCAAATGCTCATTAATTGTGCTTACTGGTTCCAAGATGGAGAAATTTGAGTATTTTACACAGATCTCGAAAGGAATATATCAATATGAAATTCTGGCAAAAAAAACAAAATATTATTAAACACTGTTTTTTGTAAAACCCCCCCCCCCCCAATAAAATACTGTTCCCGGGATCCTCACGGCGAAGGTTGCATACGACCCCTAATTACTCATGTGTATTTAAGTTTTTAATAAATTTTAAAAAAAGAAAGATTTCAAGTTTTATATTTATTAAAATAATTTAAGAATTGACGTCGATGCCTCAATTTAAATGGTTTTGTTATACATTTAATAGAGGTATAGGAAATTTATCTAGCTGTAGTTTACTAGAAGTAAGGGGATTATCAACATAGTGTGAGTTAATAGGTTCATTCCTCACAATTGAAGTTGGTTTGAATTTGGGACTTTGTCTGGCTATTACATCATTCTCGGATGAGATTTCTTATCGTAGATCGGACTATTCCTTCTTCCTCAAATAAGATATTAGCTGTGCCCGACTCATAACATAAGGAGGCTAACTCGAGGCGACCGGCTAGTGATTTATAAATGGAACAAGTGAGAAACTAAAATTAAGAGAATATTAAAATTACTATTAAATTTTATAAATTGAATATGCTAATTTGAAGCCCGTAAGTGTAATAATTATAAAAAACACAAGAAAGATGCTTGATTTATTTTGTTTTAGCATTCGTGTTCTTATATTTAGTTATGAAAAGCTCCACGCAGAAAGCAATGGAGGCGATTTTAAAAATAAATTCTATTAATTTTACGCATCTAAATTTTGTAATCTAAAATCACATCAAGTGCACTACTCCTTACTACGCGCTAGTAAAACTGTAATTGTAAACCTCATGATATTTGCGGAGGCATTGGGATTAGTCCTGCAAGAAGAAGAGAAGGCAAGGGGTGCTGTAAAATTGAAAGCCATAGAACTTTTTTCTCTACATAAGGAGCAAATTCTATGAACACTATCAACTTAAAGGTCTTCAGAGCAGCCAATCCATTTTATGCTTGCCCTATGGCAGCACTGCCAAGGACTCCAGTGCGGCTGATACAGATTCATTCAAGTGCTTCACCGCAGTATAGCTTCAACTTATTTCAATATCACTGATCAAGCATAATATACTCAATCGTCTAGCGAAAGAATTAAATTAAAGTGAATAGGCCTCCTTCTAGTCTGCTGTTTCTTTGTACATTTGGCCCCTAATTACCAATACCATAACCTCACCTATGAGCAGATGTGTGTGGCATAGGGTATGGCATAGGACCCATGTTCATTGAGGCACCGGGAACAACTGTGCCGGGCACTGGTGCTCGGATCCCATATGCCATGTGTGCTGGTCCGGGAAGATTTACTGGGGTGCCCACCGCAGAGACAAGCGGTCCTCCTATAGGTTGCCCAATAGTTGGAGCACCATATATTCCTACACCTGGAGGTCCGTTTGGAGTTTGAGGGGCTTGTTTGGTTGATTTGCCAGCAGCATTGGATGTAGAAGAACCGTTTGTTTGACCAGTGATCGGTCCTTGAGGAGCTGAAATGTCTCCGTTGTTCACACTGGTGATATCATGTATACTGGATCTTCTTCTATCTTTATTCATGGAGTTCAAACGAATGAAGTATTTTTGAGCATGGCTTGCTACTTGAGTGGGCGTTCTTGTCACCACAAAGTGCCTTGATATGCTTCGCCAGTCACCTTTTCCATACTTCTCCAACCCAAGAAGAAATAACCTGTTTAGCATTTTAAAATTTAAAACAAAAAATCGATAAATTTGAGTTTAACATGTGCATGTGGAAACAGATTTCTGGTGCAAGTACCAACATAAATTAACTACAAACATGATTTCCTGTTAAATCATATTTATCAAATACAGTCACTTAAATTATCAATCACATTGTGAGTCTTTGAAATCGAATTTAATTCCATCATGCAAAATTTTCAAACCAAGGTACATGAATAGCAGCAATAAAGCATTATGTAGATGGACAAGCAGTTGCATTGACAAGAGGAAGCTAGTGAGGAATAGATTGTGAAAAGGATAGCTAAGCGCTTTAAAGAAACCAAACTCATCCAGAATGGGAAATGGGCCGCATTCTTCCTTTGAGGAATGCCAAATTAGTACACTCCAATTGTTTTTAATTTCCTATAGCCATGAAGGAACCTAAGAAAAAAGTTAAAAAAATGGAGCCGATTGGGTCCAATTCCTCGAGCATGCTAGACAGTATGTTGGTATTTGCTCCAATTCAAATTCCTCTTATTTTAAGCAAAATAAAAAGGTAAAAAACTGGAAAGACAATGCGAAGGAAGGTGAATCTGCCAATTGTGCATATAGCCCAGACAAAAAGTACTCTACCATCAGGAAGACTTCAAGAAATTCCATGAGAATCATAACAAGTATCACCCAATGCAGTCTCGTAGCTGTTTCTTTTTGTTGGGGGAGAGGTGAGGGCAGAACTTTCATCAGATGGACTATTTTCTTGTCTCTCATGGTTCAAGGAGCCCAAAAGTCATAGTGGAATGACCCTCCAGGGACACTTTAATGGTATTGCGCCATTTAAACCATACCAGAATTGGATTCACATCAACCGTTTTCAAAACTTGAAAACCAGAGACCACGTTAGTTAGTGACAAGAAATGGAACAGCACAAGAACAAGGCAATGTTTAGTACGTGGAAAAAAAAAAATTTTCCAAGAAAAGAAATGGGAAATGCATCTAAAAAGAAAATGGGATAGATGCATTTCCCATTTCCCTTCTAGAAAATATTTTTCTACATACCAAACATTACAGAAGATTGTGGCTGATAGCATCGGAGTACGTGGTCACAGATACCAAACATTACATACCAAACTGGATTTTCCATTGCTCGCTGTGCCACTGTGCAACAGACTTGAGTGTCAGACACAACAGAAAGTTAGGGACAAAACAAGTCACAGTTAGCGACAGAAGATTGGGGCCATGCATTTTATATTGAACTAGTGCCCTGATTTTGAATGCTCAACTTGGGTATTCTAATGAAGAGCATTCATGTCACTTGGTCACTTTAGCTGCTTCTTGTCCTTTCTTGATTGCTACATACCCAACTTCCAATGCAGAAAAAAAAACCATGATTTCTTCCAGCCAACCAAACACATTTTTAGTCCAAAAATCACATTTCCATGAAAGCATCTCTCCCTTCCTATTTCCCTCACAAATGGCTCCATCCTACGCTATCAAGCATGACCTAAGTGCACTCTCTCTCTTGTGTTTCTTTTGGATAAGAATTATTTTTTGGCCGACTATTTTTAAGATGTTTACCTATAACAAATATGAAAATTTTAAATAATGTCTTGTATGTCCTAAATAACTTAGGGACAGTGTTTTTCAAGTTTCTCCAATTTAAGAGATTTTGGAGGGGAAACCTTTTCCAAAGGGAAGAGTAAATCATCATTTAGCAATCAGTTTCCCTTCCTCCTCTCCCCTTCCATTATCTTCAGATTACTTCCCTTTCATTCACCTCCCAAGTCCCGGACATACACTAAATAACTACAAGTCTATTAACAGACAACCTAAGAAATCCTAAAATAAAAAGAAAGAAAGAAAGAAGACAGGAATCATACTATAATTCCAAAGTGAATGCTAGGTTCCTAACCCTATGTTATTGATAAAGAAATCCTAAATTACCACGAATTCCTACTTATAAATCCTAAATCAGGACCACGATCAAAGCAATAATTACTATTAAATTCTGTTTCTCACACTGCACCACGAACTATATTGTCTCATAGACTATATACACATCCCTCAACAGAATCTGATGTCCTATGGGTGTATGGGCAAACACTCGTATGACTGAGGAGCTTAAGCTCATTCATTGAGGTTCAACAGCTACAGAAATAGCATCTAAAAATAGTTAATACAATCTTTGGTCCCTCAAGTTTCAAACCATGGGTTTTGGTCCCAAATGGTCCATGCTTTTATTAAATTATAAGGACCAATGTTTTAGACAAAAAGAAATTTGAGGGGCCAAAATCAAAATAAGGATAAACTTGAGGGACCAAATATTATATTAGCCCATCTAAAAGCAGTAAAAACACTGTCATGGCTCCATCATGTCTCGGGCAAAATAACTCAATGTGCCTTTTCATCTGCTTGGTTTCATCTACTGAGTCTCAACAAGCATTAATCATTGATGAACTTAAACAGATGGCTAATGTCATCCAAACGAGAAAAAAGGTGTTGGGGACGGCAATATATCAAGCACTAAAATACAAACAAGTTGCATTAACCAGTGTCCAGAGAAAATCTACTTGCAAGAGTCATTGTTGCACTCCAATCATAGCTTGGCATTTTCACAGATGTTATGTGCCAAAAGAGGCTGCAAATACAGATTCAAATGAACACAGGTATACTCTCATTCAAAACAGAGTTGAGGCCCCAAAGGCCAGTTACAACACGAAACATTCGTAATATTTTCATCCCCCAAGGATATAACATTTCTCAATCTGGAGTGTCCACTTCTGATTTTTCTCTCTAAAATCCCATACCTTATAGTTCATCTAAAGTCGGTCCCTCCAAATTGCTCATTGCTGAACTTGCAGTGTATGGTTTACATGAAGAACTAGATTTGAAATTGACATAAATTGAACCCTCTTATCAGAAACGGAAGGACAGAATCAAGAAACATAACTTACAGAAACCCTCTTATTAGAACCTCTCCCTCTCTCTCCAATAATACAATCCATTTTTATTATTAGTAATTTGAATCTAAACATCCCACCGCTGAACTCATGTAGCTGTTACCTGGTTCATCAGCTCCCTCTCTTTTCCCCCTCCCCCATACCATCTTTGGAATAAATTTCATATTTTCCAACGACTTTGTTACTCTGGATATTAACTTTAACACAACACCATGTGTTCGAAACAACAAATACCTCTAATAGACACAGTTTATTGGCCATAATTCTCCGTACAAAAAATTTAGGCCTTTACAGGTATCATCCTAGCTAAATCGTGAGAGACAAGGATGGTCATTGACTCAACAAAGAATTGCAAATATTAGAAATAACAACACACATTAAATAACATCAAAGAAGATTACTATATAAAATGTTTAGAAATCACAATGCCATGGTGTGGATGTAAAATAAAAGAACCTTCGGATAACTATCATAAAGACTAGGGGCTACCACATATTAAACCAGCAAAAATCATAAAAAAATTTATGAAGGTCAATAGTGAACCATTGATCATAGCCGTACTGCAATACTCATCAATTAGGACAAAGAGTACACAATCACATATAACTAGCCACAAAATTATATTAAGTAAGCAAACCTGTGACAACAATTATGGAACAAATTTAAATTGAGAACCCAACCTTCAGCAAAGTATAACCATCTATACGCATATGTAGGTTTCTGCAAACGTAAAAGCAATGACAAAATTACCTGTGTTCATCTTCTGTCCAAGCAATACCCTTTCGTCGTTCCTGATCAGATCTTGAAGCCTTGGTTCCATGATTAGACTCACTGTTATAATTCCCAGAACCCTTCTTGCCCCCTCCTTCATCACTAGCATGGCTGGTTGACCCCTCCGAAGAACAATTATAAGAAGGTATAGGCACACAACCAGATTCGATCTGGTTAAGATCCTCAACCAATAGCTCGTAGTGATGTTTGATCTCTTCTACAGTTTTCCCAGGTACATCATCTGCAATCTTCTCCCATCGATCTGATGCATCTTCAGGATGAGTTGCTAGAGCATTTTCAAATGCTTTATCCTGCTCTCTGCTCCACACAGAGCTACTACCCACTTCATCCACAGTCATCAAGTCTTGCTTGAATCAACTAGAATTTTATTATAGTAAGAAGCAAAAGGTTTCCAGCTAACTGCTTTAAGATCTAGGTTAAACCCATCTTAAACGCCACAGATTATTGGATTTGCGTGATGGGAATGATAATTCTAGAATATCTCCATGGCAAGCACTACTGTTAACTTTGGTGGTACACTAAATAACGGGTGAGGATGAGCCTGATATGTTGGATAGTAAGTGCTAGTATAAAGTGAACCCAACAGAGCAACTAATTCGAAGGAGCTGAAGTAAAACAAGAATACTGATAAAATCCCAAAAGTCTGAGATAAGCAGGAATTGAGTGAAGATTTGCTTCAGAATTCAAAGCATACGCACTCTTGTGAATTGCTGACCTATAGATGAAAAGAAAAGAAATAAAGTTAGAACATGAGAAATATCTGACAACTATAAAACCATAGACGCAGCACAGAGTGTTTGAAGGCAAGTGGAAACTTATAACTTAAATGTAAATGTTAGTCAATATGATGGTAATTAGGGCTTTGATTTTGATATTCGGAAGAGACCTTTCAGATACAAACAAATAAGAAAACGCGAGAACAGTATATAATGGATAAGAAATGTATTCAAATTGCTAGTTCCCATTCACACACACACCCACCCAAAGAAAATATCCAGTTTACCCATACCCTTCTACTGATAAGAACAGTTTTAACAGCGCAGGACCACAAAAATATATTCTTGCCCCAAGGATATTAATTTTGTAAAGGTCGTTTCTCACTTAATACATCTAGCATTCTCATGTTCTAAATTCAGTCATTTCTATAACGGCGGAAAATCACACAAATGAAAGCCAACAAAGAGAGGAGGGCGAGAAGAAATAAACGAGGCAGAGAGGATTCAGCAGCATATAAGGTGGAAGTTCTGAAATTAGTGATGGTAAATGAGTTTTAAGCAGATTCAAAGTCCATTTAAAACTTCGTTATCAATAAAGACATCTTTAAGATAAAATATTGACCCTGCAAATATCCCAAATCTCAAAAGTTTGATTGAACACCAAATTGAGGGAAACCCACCACAGTACCTCGCTAAAATTCAATGAAGAAAGCAACAGTCGGTCTGCTGAAGATTCCATTAAGGGGCGGGATTATGGGTATTTATCAGAGTTCAAGAACACCAGCAGGTGATTAGAAAATAATCGTCTCTTAAAAACATGGGATGCAAAAGCGAAGCCGGGGAACCTTTTCCTATCACTATTACCCTGAAGCTTTCTGACCCCTTAACTGATAGTCAAAAAGATATTTTAGGTCCTACACCTAACAAAATATATTCACAGCCAAGTAAAAACCTAATCCCGAGCGTGACTGGAAAGGCTCGCCGAAGCAGCCAATTTTATGTATAAAATTCTAGCCCCACAAAACCCCAGTAATTGCCGTGACATCGTACCTGATACAAAAAGATGCACAACAAAATTATCTCAGCCACAAGAAGGCTAAGGGGGGTGGGGGGGGGGATATCAGAATTGGAATGAGAAATAATCTCGTAAATAAAACAAGTTTAAGAAAAGGCCCTAATATTTGATGGAAATTTACAAAGGTAGAACTTAAAAATCATGAATGACATTGATTGCTATCCTGAAATCCCACAAAGAGGTGAAGGATGGGTCAATTGGTCCCATCCCCAACAACTACTTTGTTACATACAAATAGGACAGCTGGGCTGGAAAAAGCCCCACCCCAAATTGCAAACCACTGGAATCTACGGCACCCATTAATATCTGACAGCTGATACAACATGAAGAGAGAGAAACTGAGGAGCGTAGAGTTTAAAGCAGGAATCAAGAGTTCCGAAAAGTTAGAGAGAGAGAGGGTGAAATACTATTGATTTATATATATATATATATATGGATATGTATATTTCTTCTTCTTCACTTTATGATTTTCCTGATGCCTAACAAATCGAGGAATAAAAAACAATATCCGAGTTAGAAGTTAGAACAGATGAGATAGCAATATCTATGAGGCAGGGCATCGAAAGATAGAAGAATTGAAACAAATGTTAATCATATGCAATGCTTGTGAAATCGTCACCTTTGTATTTCTCTCGAAATGCTTGAAGGCTTGAGCCGATGTTCTCTTTTTTTATTTGTTTGCTTTCTCCAGTGCTGGTGAAAGTGAGCTGCGAAGGAAAATAGTCAAGAAGAGATACTGCATCTCGTTTTTTTAGGTGGATGTATTTACATGGGAAAAAGACTAATAAAAATTATCTAAATTTTAAAAGGATAAAAGAGTATATTGACATCAAAATGTTAGATTGGATGAGGCCTAATATATCTCTTTCATAGTTGATATTTTCTCCTTTTTTTTTTCTTATTTTTCTTTACCTACTATCAATGTACAATACAGAATTTTTGTTGTCGCTAATATAAATTCGTTTTTCTCGTTTTTAAAATAGAGAGAGATGATAGTTATTTGAAGAGCGTGAGTGCGGGAAGCAAAGTTTTGAGGCTATTGAAAAAGATGATAGTAAGAAGAGAGAGAGTAGCAAGAGGAGTAATATAAATAATAGAGAGAGAAGTATATGATAGTAGTTAAAATTATTATTAAAATAATAAATTTTATTATAAGAATAATAAATAATTAAAATATTATTTATAATTTAATTATTATTAAAAATAATTAATAAATATTTTAGAGAAGATAATTAAAATTATTATTTAAGTTATAAATATTATTATAAAAATAATAAATAATTAAAAAATAATTTTATTTCTTATTTTTAAAATTTAAAATGACAAATTAAGGCTTGTACACAATTTATTTTTTTTAAAATTAAGATATGCTTTTATATTTTAGAAGGTATTTTGTTGTCCTTTTTTTTTCAATTTGTACTTATCCCGCAAACTGAATTAGTGACGTAATCTAAATTCTGCCCTTCTCTTTCTCCTCTCAGTTTTGGGATCTTTTTATTTTTTATTTTTTTGGTCTAAATTGGGATCTTTTTAATAGATTCTATGAATTTGCACTATTAAATGATTAATTATAGATACATTGAATATTATTTTTACAAACAAATAAATACATGACATAAATAATAGTAATCCATCCGAATCATTTCAATCCCTTCGGATCTTCACATTCGTGCTTGACATTTTTGAAAAAATCATAGTCATTCAGAGAAAATCTTAAAGGAAAAATTTGAATATCATTTTCTATTTTTAATTTTTTTTAATATTTTTTATTCTACTTTTATTTTATATACTAAATAGTAGCAAAATTTTTTGTTGATATACAATTTTTTTTTTAAAAAAATTGAGTTCTCCTGAGATTCGAGAAGAACTTATGATCCATATTGATTAACATAAATATATGTATACACCCCGTTAATTTTAATTTTAATAATATTCTTACTTTATCTAGTTATATGGATAACCTTCCAAGCACCTAGACATTCTCCCCGGATCAAAATAATGAAATATATCTTTAAAATATTAAGGGTAATCAAAGCAAAACAATGATTGCTCCCGGAAGGACAAAGGGATGAAAGTCAACAAAAGCGGCTAAAAAACAAAGAAAAATTGAAAGACCCCAACCATGCACGTAATTCAACCCTATTTTTTTATATAAAAAAAAACCTACTTTACCTTCACCTTTTTTTTTTCCTGGGGTCAATATTTATTTATGTTTCAATTTTAAAAATGCATGTAAATTCAATCTTCCGACTGTATAGTCGGTTTTTTCTAAAACTATTAGTGTCTCAAGCATTACTGGTATAATGCATCAAAGAATATTTTAAATTTATATTATTTTTATTAAAAAAAATAATTATGCATTTTCAAGTTTGTAAATTCACTTTTAGCCCATTTTACAAGTTTAGCCTTGTGGAGTCCAAGCTCAATGATTTTCACCCAAAACCTTTGTGCGTTAACGGTATTATATATTTGGGTTTATTGTTTTTGTCCCCGGAATTTAGCAGCCGCATGTTTCACTTTCTGGCCCATTGGATATTCTTAGGAACAGATCCTTTGCGTCCAACCCATTACATAATAAAAAGGTGAAAAATATAATTATTTAAAATGTATTCGATTTTTAGAGAAAATATCATTTTATTATAGTTTCAGTTCTTAAATTTAGAGAGACATCATAATTCATTAATACCTAAGTTTATGACTGAAAGTAATAGACGGCTCACATTGTCCAATATTGATATCATTTAGGAGGAATAGAGACTTCATCATACTTTTAGATCGTGGATGAGTCTAATCCCATTCTAAAAAATTTTTTACCAAAAAAGAAGGAGACCATCTATTTTCCAAAATTATGTTGAGCCTATTTATAATCTTATAAAAATTAAAAAAAAATAATCTACACACCTCTATAATTTCATCAAATTAGTTGTCTATAATTTTTTATGGTCCTTATAGTTCCATATAATTTTAATAAAGTTTCTATAATTTTTTTATCAAGTTATTATAGTTTCACGAAATTTTTAATTATATTTTTATAATTTTTTATTATTCGCTTAAAGGAATATATAAAATGATGATTTTTCAGTCCTCATGATGCTGTCCTAGATGATGGATGTTTTTTTCCCGTCATTATTATTTTTTAAAATTAAGTTTATCATGTTAGCATTTAATATTATTTTGTCGATAATTAAAATTTTAATATTAATTTCTTTTGCTGGTGAATTTAGTAGTGTTATGTTTACGTGAAAACATACTTTGTAAAATTAAAATATCAAGTAAAATTAAAAGAAGATACAACATATATTAGTGCATGTTTTCTTGGATTTCCAATCATAATAATACCCCCCCCCCCCAAATCCCCTCTCGGAGTTCGTTCCTTCAACTACGAAGATCCATCTGTGGCAGGTGGCTGGCAAGGCATTGCCCGATGGCAGGTGATTCATCAAAATCTTGGTATGAGTTGAGGTGGTCGGTTGAACAATGAGATGTTCGACGCATGATGACATGACATGATGTTGTTGTAAAAGTTCATTTTGGCTGATGTTAATTAATACCCTAAAATTTAACGGCACACGATTCTATTTGTCTAACCATACAAGATTATATAATCTTACGTTTCATTTTTAATATAAGGAATAACTGATTTTTTTTATAAGTCAAGTAATTTTGATTTGATAATCTGGCGTTGCATGTGTTTTATTAAATTTAACAGCTATTTACATAAAAAACTCGGGTGTTAGTTCTAAGCTGTTAAATTCCAGACAGGCTTATATTCAGTTAATTCGAAGTCTGGAGCAGTTATACATTTTTAGCCTTATTTTATACAGAACAAAATTGTAATCCTGGTTACCAGCAACAATATTACAGCAATATTCCCGAGGTTTTTCAGAATAACTTAGAAACCAAATATCATACAGTACTATATTTTTAATCGAATTTGCCCATAGAAGCGATCAGAGGAGGAGGCAAAGTCGGACCTTGTCACAGATCTGGCCATCTCTGCCTTCTTGTCAGCTCATCCTGATCTCAAAACGAGTCCAACTCGTCAATTCTCTTTCTTTTGTCTTCCTTTTATCGTCTCTTGTTCGCTAGTCTCAATTCAATTCAGCGTTCCCTCCCCATCTTCCTCAGTCCTAAGCAAGGGATCGATCATCATTCGTCAATGCAATGGGAAAGGCCTCGATAACTGTGTATGTCACCGTAGCAATACTCCTCCTATTGTTTCTCTCCTACTCCCCGAAGAAGCATTCGAGCCATCGCCATCGCCGCCTCAAGCTTCGTTCTAACTTTACTTTCACCACTTCTCATCATGCCTCCCAACCCCACGAGCCCGTATCTTTCGACCCACTTGTCGCTGAGATCGAACGCCGCCGTGAAGAGAAGCAATGGGAAAAGCAGTACTTTGAGCATTCTCACTCCGAATTCGCGGCGCAAGACTCTGCCCCCGGGGAGGAGTCGCAGCCTGAGTGGGAAGATTTCATGGATGCTGAAGACTATTTAAATGACGATGACAAGTTCAATGTTACCAATAGGTTGATTTTGCTCTTTCCGAAGATTGACGTGGACCCGGTTGACGGGTTCGTCAGTGAACACGAGTTGACGGAGTGGAACTTGCAGCAGGCCGTAAGGGAGGTCTTGCTTCGGACGCAGAGAGAGATGGAGACTCATGACAAGAACCACGATGGATTCATTTCATTTTCCGAATACGAACCGCCCAGCTGGGTTCACAATGCAGGTGATTGTCACTTGTTCATTTGGCACAAACAATCTGCTTATCTGGTTACCCTGTCAAATTTCCTTTCCAGATTTCCTTGATGGTTTCGTAGCTAATAACTTTGTTGAAGTTGACGTTCATCGTTTTCTTATACAATGTGGCCATAGTGAAAGCTGTTGTGATTTTGGTCCTCTAAGATTTTCTCTTAAATGCTTTCTTTCGTACCTTTCTAGATAATAATTCTTTCGGTTATGATATGGGTTGGTGGAAAGAAGAGCATTTTAATGCTTCAGATGCTGATGGAGATGGGCTTCTAAACTTAACTGAATTCAATGAGTGAGCTCCTGCTTTTTTCACATCCCTGGCCCTATGCACTACTCCTACTTGACGATTCTTTTCCCTCGATGCCAATGCTTTTTTTCTTTATTTTCTATTTCTTGCGATCTTGTAGCTTCCAGCATCCAGCTGACAGCAAAAGCCCGAAGCTACTTCAATGGTTGTGCAAGGAGGAAGTAAGGTGACTTATATCTCATGATAAGATAGCTTTTATATGTGTTTCTTTGAGAGCATTTGCTTTTGCATTTAACATTCTGGTGCTGATGTCCGTATTTTGAAGACTTAATTTCTTTTGTCAAGGCTTGTCTTTTCACTTTTCACTAAAAAGTATCTTCTTTTATTAAGTTCCTTTATTTTGGAAGACAATTTTTCCTCTACAAAATCACTTCTATTCCTATTTCGTTTTTCTTTCTATTTCATTTTGTGGACTGAACGGTGGCTTCTTAATGTTTTTATGTTACCTGTCTAAGTCATTAAAATTTGGTATTTACTTATGTGAACTGGTCCTCTCTCCAAAATAGCTCTTGAAAGGATATACTCATTACCATTCTTTGTCATAAGAATCCCCATTATGTAGTATTAACGGAAAGAATTGAAAACCAACATTTTTGGGGTAGAAAGTAATTCTATAAATTAGAGGGAGACAAAGAGAGGAAAAAGATGAGCAACTGATGCAAAAGTTGAAGGTTGGAAGCTTATCTATACACTTTCATGCATACAAGATGCTAGGTAGAATATTATAGATTTATCAATCAACTAAAGGTTACTCTCAAGTTCTTGCTTTCATGCTTTTTGAGTAATCAATCAAGTCTTGATTCTAGTAATCAACATGAACAATAAGTTACTTCTTTCCTGTATCTATCTAGCTTTCTTCACCATAAATTTTGTGCCTTCAAAGGACTAAAAAAATTAATCATCAGATAATTTCTGAAACTTAGAAATCAGCAACACAAGCGTGTAGCGGCTTGTAAATTGTTTTTGACCATGTATCCTTGATTTCTATCTTTAGTTTCCTCCTGGCTGGTGTTCCCAAAGTAGCCTTAGCCAATATCCACAATATTCCAGTATCACGGTCATCTAATTTATAGGCCCTTTTAACGCCATATAACTCTTAAATTTTACTCATGCACACGAGACCGTGATTTGTTGTGGCAGCCCAAGTTCATGTAACCTATAAGCATTAGAATGAAACTTTTCAGTCCTTGTGAGGTTTCCCAGTTAAAATGTTTGCCAAGGTGGAAAAGATTTATAGTTAATATTTTCAATTGCTTATTGTACAACTATCTTCACTTGTTCTTGATTACTTTTCCTCTATTTTCCTTTAAAGGGAGAGAGATTCAGACAGAGATGGGAAGATCGACTTCAAAGAATTCTTTCATGGGCTCTTTGATTTAGTTAGAAACTATGATGAAGAAACTCATAATGCTTCGAATCATTCTGATAATTCAATGGATGGTCCAGCTAGAGTTTTGTTTAGTCAGCTTGACAAAGATGGTGACGGGTATTCATTCTTTTTATTTTCATCATTAGCAATACACGTTTAAATAATTATGTTTTCTCTCTTTATAATGTCAATCATTGTCTATGTTTAATGCCAACCTTTTGCAGGCATTTATCAGATGCTGAACTACTGCCTATAATTGGGAAAATCCATCCATCTGAGCGTTACTATGCAAAGCAGCAAGCAGATTATATCATTTCACAGGTATAAAACCTAAACCTGAAGATAATTATATTATTATACTGTTAATGTCAACAAAGGTGTCAACATTTGTTATGTCATTTTGACACGGAAATGAGTTTTTGTTCTGTTAGTATGGCATCCCATGAATTATATCTGTAAGGATTTTCTGAAAGCTGGTATTTCATATATTCTACTATGCCTTGGTGAATTTACTTCGAGATGAAAATTTTGATCTTGTACATGAAGGCTTGAATGTACACAACCAGTCTTGGGGCATGAGCACTGCATAATAATGACTACAATTGATGATGATGATAATAGTAGCGCGATTGTACTGATGTAGGATGGTCTTTCTGTTGCTTTGTTTTCCTCTTCTGCTTCTGCAAACTGTCATTGATGATCATTTGCGAGTGGCACATAATGAGAATTTCATGATTAAACAATGCAACAATGCTATGACAGGCGGACGTTGACAAGGACGGGCGCCTAACACTGACTGAGATGATTGAGAACCCTTATGTATTTTATAGTGCAATTTTCGAAGATGATGAAGATGAGGATGATTTCCACGATGAGTTCCGTTAAATTCATTTTAGGTAGGCTCAGCTCTTCCGTCTGCTTTCTGCCCCCCTCTATCTTTTACTCAGAAATTTCCCCTTCCCATTTGCAGGATACACATTTTTCCCCTGTGAGGAATCATCATGAGAGAAGGTTCGGTTCATCGTTACTGGCGGAAGCATTGGAAGATTGTAGTAACCTCAACTTCATAATAGTAAAATTTGTTGATTTTCGCATCACTGATTGAACCATAATAGTTAAATCACAGCACACGAAAAATGATCCATGGATAGTGTATGTACCTCATTAAGGATGGTGCCATTCTGTTCAAAGTTGCAGTACCGTACCATTGTTCTGGCCCCAAGTAGCTGTTTTGAGATTGTTTATGATAATTTTATGATTTATTATGTCCGGTAAGAAATAGTTGTTACTTGTTCGAGTAGATTTGGATATCCATTTGCAGTGATTTTGCCTTTGCCTATGTACTAATCTCCTAATAAAGTTCTGGCAAAAAAAAAAAAAAATCCTGATAAATTGCATTTTCCTCACAAAATATCTTCGTTAACCATGATACTTGTTTTCTTGATTATATCCCTTTTTCTGGGTATGAACTTTCATCTTTAATCAAAATTAATATTCAGTATGAAGTATAAAATTAATAATAAACTATGCTATTTATATATTGGGAATAATGAAGTTTGTTTTTCAATTTTTTTGTGTGCAATGGAGGGGGCCTTCCTATCAGAAGGATGAAGAATATTTATCTTGAAAATTGTAATTTTTTTTATAAGGAATACATAATAAAATTACTTCACTATCGCTTCATATTACTTCGAGATTTGTACAAAAAAAATGTAACAAATTATTTCTTAAATACCAAATGATATTTTTATAAGATATTTTGTTCAATAACTGTTTTTTTGTTTGCCAAAAATTATTTTGTTTGATTTGTTTGTATTGATAAATAAGAGAAAGATTTAGTTAAGCATTGAGTTTTATAAAATAAAATAAAAACATTTAAAATTATAACTATCTTTAAATAAATATACAAATTATTATTAGATTAGAAAATTATGATAGTTTTTTAGAAAGTTATATTGATTTTTTAAAAAATACTGATTATAAGTAATTTAAAAATATTTTTCTTAAAATTTTCTAATAAATATTTAAACTATGGTGATAAAATTGTTAAATATGTTTTTTAATTAAGTTTAAGTAGTTAGGTCAGGGGTAATTTTCAGTTGTGAACGAGTGCATGGCATGCAGTATAAAAATTGCGCGAAGAAGCTGCGTTCCCTTTGCGCTTCCGGGGCTTTAACGAGTAGGGTGCAAATTTCATGGCGCAAGTTGTGATCGTGACATATTTTCGCGTGTGATCGTATCTTCTCCTTTGGTTCTGTTAATCGTCGCATCAATCACCTCTTCATCATCCTCTCATCTCAAGCAATCCTGCAGTATTCAGTTAGTCACGCTTGCTGTGGGATCAATGCAATGGGCAAAAAATCGATCTTCCTCTATCTCACTGCAGCGCTTCTGCTCCTCTTCTTTCTTTCCCATTCCCCTCAGAAACAAACAGGCGATCGCCACCGCCGCCTCAAGCTTCTTTCCAACTTCACTCTCTTCTCTTCTCATCGCCCTGTCGCTTTCGACCCCCTCGTCGCGGAGATCGAACGCCGCCGTGAAGAGAGGCAATGGGAAAAACACTACTCCGAGCTTTCTCACAAAGATTTCCCTGCCAACGACTCTGCCCCGGGGGAAGAGTCTCAACCCGAGTGGGAGGATTTCATCGACGCTGAAGACTATTTGAATGACGAGGACAAGTTCAATATTACCGATAGGTTGATTTTGCTCTTCCCCAGGATTGACGCGGACCCGACAGATGGGTTCGTCAGTGAGCACGAGTTGACTGAGTGGAACTTGCAGCAGGCCCAGACGGAGATTTTGCTTAGGTCCAAGAGAGAGATGGACGTTCACGACAAGAACCATGATGGGTTTGTTTCGTTTTCCGAGTACGAACCTCCCAGTTGGGTTCACATTGCAGGTTCTGTTTCTAGTTCTGATTTCCAGAATTAGAACTATAAATGTTCTCCGTTATTGTGGATGAAATGTGCAAATTGTGATATTTTCTTCCGGATCTTTCTAAGTCTAAACCAATAGCCGGGATTATTATTTGCCTAAAACGGTTGCGATATTAGTACTAGACAATTCTCGACGATTAGTTCTCTAGCTAATAATTTTGCCAATGTTAATTTTCACTAGTTCTTACGTATAATTTCGCCATATTGGTGACTGTTGTGATTTTGGTCCTTGATGCTTTTGTCCTGAATGCTGCTTTTTATACTTTGACAGATAATGGTTCTTTGGGTTATAATATGGGCTGGTGGAAAGAAGACCATTTTAACGCGTCAGATGCAGATGGAAATGGTCTTCTAAATTTAACTGAATACAATGAGTGAGCTCCTGCTTGTTTAGAAGCATTAGTTTATACCACTCGATGATTTTCTTTCTTCAATGCTAACGCTTTTCCTTAAATTTTATTTTCATTATCTTCTAGCTTTCTGCACCCCGCGGACACCAAAAACCCAAAGCTACTTGAATGGTTGTGCAGGGAGGAAGTAAGGTGACTTAAATCTCATATATAACCATGACAGCTTTTATATCAGTTTCTTTGAATTTATATCCACCGTTCTGATCATACATGTATTTTCTCTTCGTTAAATTTTTGTTACCCAAAATACAGATTATTTTATTACTCCTTCCCCCCTCATTTTCAATTTTCAATTGTTTTTTCTTACGTGTCCACCGTACAAAAAAAATAGCATAGAATTTGAACGAGTGATTGCCAACGTTTTCATCTTCACCATATTTTCTCTTTTAAACAGGCTTTTGTCTATTTATTCACAGTTTGTTGATTGTATTTATCATGGTAAGTTTGTGGACCTTACAGTTTTCTGTGTTATTAATCTTAGTCATTGGGATATGGTATGTTAAAGAAACCTCCCCCTATATTGCTCCCCTCTGAGTGACATTTTCTATGAGGGGTAAATATTGACCTTTCATGAGAGAGGTCCAATAGTCCAGATTTGTTTCATCTCTTTATTCCAAGGTAAGTTAATCTTTTTTTTTTCCTGAAGCAATTTGGAAATTTTCAATTTAATTTCTTATTGCATTGCAGTGTCATTGTCTTGACTTATTCTTGATTTCTTTTAATTTCCTCTGTATGTTTTCCTGTTTAGGGAAAGAGATACAGACAAAGATGGAAAGATGAACTTCAACGAATTTTTCCATGGACTATTTGATATGGTAAGAACCTATGAAGAAGAAAATTATAATGGTCCGCATCATTCTAATGTTTCAGTGGATGCTCCACCAGCTAGAATTCTGTTCAATCAACTCGACAAAGATGGTGACGGGTATCTGATTCTTGCTATTTCCATCATAAATATGGTTTTTAAGATTCTGATGATAGCCTCTTTAGTCTTAGATATTTTATGGCAAATTTTCTAGACACTTGTCAGATGTTGAACTGCTACCTATAATTGGGAAAATCCATCCACCTGAGCGATATTTTGCAAAGCAGCAAGCAGATTACATCATTTCACAGGTGTGGACTTTAACCCGTGGATAATTACATCCTCATTGCGGACAACAAATTTGTGAATTCTTTCTTGCCTGGACATGCAAATGGATTTTTGTTCTGTTGATATGCCATTGCATGAACTTTATCTTCATGTGTAGCTCTGTGTTTTCTATTGAGGGTTCTGAAGGCTTTATTCCTCTAACTCTCCTGCCATGTTAGATATTGTCATTGAAACTACACGCTTCTTTATCTCTCTACGTCACTGCAACATTGTTTTAATAATAATTAAAACAATATGACAAAGCCAATGCCAAAAATGTCGAAAGCTAGTAATTACTGCTTTTATCCTCGCTTATATAGCTCCAAAATCTTTTATGATTACTTACAACTGTAACCTATACAAGAACGCCATCGTTAAACAACGTAGTAATACTGTTATGACAGGCAGATGTTGACATAGATGGGCGCCTAACATTGGCTGAGATGATTGAGAACCCGTATGTATTCTACAGTGCTATTTTCGATGAAGATGAAGATCAATATGATTACCATGATGAGCTCCGTTAAATTCATTTCAAGGTCAGCCATTCCATCTGACTTGTTAGCGTCCCTTTCTCTTACCTCTAACTAAATGGTTTTTCCTTTTATTTTGTAAATTATAATAATTATTAGCAGGATGCACAAAAAGATTGAGCGGAGTTCAAATTTCTCTTGTTTTAAGGACTTAGTATCAGAAGACAAAATTAAAGATTTTGGCCCTTTCTAGTCTCAAAATTCTAGTGAGGAGGTTCTTTGCAGCAACAACATTATTGATTCCTCTCGTTATCATCTTCAAGAGCTGATCTGCTGCCCCATGGCTCGTGGTGGAGCAGACAGATAATCATAGTATGTTACCTATAACAAACCAGTTGTCAATAGATAATATATGTACTATATAACTGCAGTGACCTTCATGGTTGAAGTAGCATTATCATCTTTTCTCTCTCTCTTCTTATATTCATTAGGCAACAATTCAGCCAAAAAGATGGTAGGATTACTTTCGGATTTTTGAATACAAGTTTTATGGATTTAAGTTCTGGAACCTATTGCAAGAAATGGGGCTATATCGTACGCTGTAAGTTGAACAGCTTTTTGTGGCAAGCAACGAGGCACGATAAAGCAATCAACAATCTACAATACTCCATGACAGATTTACCATCCGCAATCACACACCAAATGATATTTATCCAGGATTTTTTTATGCCCTTTTAATCGAGCCAATTTTTATGAATCTCAAGACTAAAAGGAAGTGTATGACAGGTTGAGCGAACTTCTTTGAACTTTAGAGATTAGCCCCCCAGTGCAACCATAAATCCACATATCGCCTTCACTGTAAGTGTCAATGTAATTCAGAAAGAAATGGAGGGTGAAACTCAATTGATCGTATTTTCTTCTCAGAGGTGAGAGTAACACATCAACCATGTTGGGTTCTCAATGGTCTAGGGGTAATTCAGTCAAGTATAGTAAACCAGGCCAGTGCAGCCCGATCAAAAAATCAGTCCACACCAAACTAGCCTGGTCATCTGGTCAAACCAACTTCCGGACTGACTCTTCATTCCAGGTGGTCTGGTTTGACTTGGTGTGACCCGGTGCCCAATCTGGGCTAGCACAATTGGCCTTACATCAAAGCTTAATGCTCCTAACACTCACTAATAGGCAGTTATCTCATGACAAATTTCGTTTCCAATTGCTGCTTCATAATTTCTATCACTCCAAGGAATTGTGAATCAAAATCAGCAGTAGCATGCTCTTTCGGATTGAAGCTAGAAATAACAATGATATTTCCAGTAAGGAGCAGACACAGGATTAGCAAGCTGCAAATTTGTCCGTCTCTGGTCACTTCAGGCGAATGGTGCGAGTGTGCGAAGGAATGTTAGCTGGAGCTGAATAGGCTTTACAAACAAGATAGCAATATGCAAAACTGGGACCCTTCCATGCCTCTGCTCTTGCAGTTGCACCGTTGCGGACTCGGACTCAACCTCAAGTAATCCATAGAACGATCAAAACCCACAAAAGAAAAATTAAATATCCATATTTAACTCATTTTTTTATTCATTGTTCAAATCACTATTCCCAATCACCATTTATATTCATAAACGGTGTGTACTTTTTTTCATATTATTTGAAATCTGAAAAGTTGTATGATGTTATATTATTTGAATATCATATACATGGAGAGATTATTAAATTATTAGCTAATATTTAAGAAAAACATTAAAATACAAATATTAAAATACGGCGGCTTTTTCAAGGGAAGCAAAGCAGCAGCCTGCAGCCACTTCACGGGATAGCGGACTAGCTAGCGGGGGTGGTGGGGAAGCGAAATCATGGATTTCGACGTCCCAAAATTCCTATGTTTTCATCTTCCGCTTATTCTCATAGCATCGTCGACCATTGAAGCTTCAGACTCGTCATCGTTATCATCTTTAGCAGAAACCATATCGAGGTTCCAGCAATACCTTCAATTCAACACTGCCCAACCTACTCCAAATTACTACGAAGCCGCCGATTTCCTCCTCTCCCAAGCCAAATCCCTCTCCCTCGAATCTCAGACCATCGAATTCGTTAAAGGGAAGCCCATGGTGTTGCTAAAATGGCCTGGCACTCACCCTGATCTTCCTGCCATTCTTCTCTACTCCCACACAGATGTTGTTCCGTCTGAGCCTCACAAATGGATGTACAAACCCTTCAGTGCTCATATTGACGACAACGGCCACATATACGCCCGAGGCTCTAAAGATATGAAGTGCGTTGGAATGCAGTACCTCGAAGCTGTTCGCCGCTTGAAGGCTTCTGGGTTTCAGCCTCTTCGATCTATCTACTTGTCTTTTTCTCCTGATGAGGAGATTCGTGGGCATGATGGTGCAGGGAAGTTTGTTGAATCTGAGTTCCTCAAGAATTTGAATATCGGTGTAGTGCTTGATGAAGGTGATTAGATATGGAATCTTATTATTGTTTTTAGATTGAATCGTAGCATAGGTCATTGACTTTAACTGAATGAGGTTTCTTGTGTTCCCTTTTCAACATCTGATGGTCTTTATTGCCATGTACGCCTGATTCTAATTATAGGCCTGGCTTCCCCGGACGAGAATTACAGGCTATTCTATGGTGAGAGGAGCCCGTGGTGGCTTGTAATAAAGGCTACTGGAGCACCAGGGCATGGGGCAAAGCTTTATGATAACTTTGCCATGGGGAATCTGTTGAAGAGTCTGGAAACTATAAGAAGGTTTCGTGCTTCGCAGTTTGATATGATCAAGGCAGGTTTAAAGGCTGAAGGCGAGGCAGTTTCGGTTAATATGGCCTATTTAAAGGCTGGAACACCTTCTCCAAATGTAAGTCAATAAAACTTAGAGCATTTGTATGATAGATATGTGACTCTATTTATGAATATACACTATCACCATTATGCAAACGTATAATTATACATCCCCTCACTGGGGCATGTGATTATTGGACACCTTGAAGGAGATGGAGTTGCTTTTAGCTGGTAAATGATGTAAAAGTACTGGAGTTTGCCTGTTCTAAACGCCACAATGCCACTTCTTATTATATAGATTTATTTATCATATAAGTATATTATTTTGGTGGAATCTCCTACAAAAATGTAAAAAGATATGCATGCTAGTCACTTGAAACTTTGGACACGTGCATACTCCAATTCAAAGGGTTACCCAGTTCCCCACACTGTACCAGGTCCAGATGAATTGGATGGCTAACTTTGGTTTAAACATTTCTGAAATATCACAGTTTTGGTATTTGAGATTCTCTCGGCCCAGACTTGATTTTTTAATCTCTTGCATGGTTTTCCCTTTGTGTCCTCAGCAGAAGCAGGGTTCGATATTAGGGTGCCACCAATTGGAGATCCAGAATCATTGGAGAGACGGATTGCTGAAGAATGCGCACCTGCTTCCCGTAACATGACATTCTGCGTAATTAACTTATTTTGTGCTCAATATTTAAACTTTATATTGTCATTAAAAATACGTTCAGGAAATGGACAATTGTTTAGATTATTAACAACGTATGACTATTGTATCAAATTTTATCGCGTAGCTTTTATCCCTGTCGTCTTTTCCTACAATTCTTGATGAGGAATTAATGTAATGCGACATACTGATTTGTGTTTTGATCTAGAACAAAGAAATGGACAACATAGTAACAAAAAACTGAATTGAAAATATCACTTTCCAATTGCTTAGCTGAAGTGATAATAAATTCCAGCCATAAAATACAAAATGGTTTATAAAAATAGTACACAGTATTTAAAGAATTTATCTCTTTACTTTGTTAGGCAGGCATTGCACCACTAGAGTGTCTAATTACATTTTACCTTGAACAGTTCGTGCAGAAAGCACCTGTGCATGATGAGTCTGGGAACCCAATCATCACAAAGACTGACAGTTCCAATCCCTGGTGGGGCCTGCTTGAGGATGCAATCCGAAAGGCTGGTGGAAAACTTCAGAAACCTGAGATCTTTCCTGGTGCCACAGATTCTCGCTATTTTCGACGACAGGGATTGCTTGCAATTGGATTCTCACCCATGGCAAACTCCCCTATTCTACTTCATGACCACAATGAGGTGACTCTAATCTCATATTATCTCCAATCATTTGCTTGCTTATCATTTACATGCAATAGTCTAATATCATATCAGATTAAACCGTGAATAGTAGTATAATGCTATATTGAAGAGCTTTTTGGCTGAAGCACTGCACTGTCCTGATGATCTACCGAGAGTCAATTGCTTGGACTGATTTTTCTCTTTCTCCTTTTTCATATCCATTTATTTGCCTGCACAACTATGTCCAAAAGACTGGTTCAAATTAGGATTTTTAGTTATGGAATGCATATAGTGACAGATTGGAGCTAACTCACTTAAACTTTGATCTTTTGGTAAACAACTTCCTATGGTTTTCATTTTGGTCAAGTAACCTACTCAAACATTCTGTATTTGCCAAAAGACACATTTCATGTGAAATGTTGCCAAATATACAATTGCCTGAAATCACAAACCTCAGAAATTTCCTTAAGGAGCACTGTGTTTGAATCAAGCTGCACAAAATCCTTAATTCAATAATCCCTTCTGTTACATTCTTCTCCCTTCTTCTAAATATAAGAGTTTATGTGCTCATTGCTAATGATGAAGCCACAAGGTCATTTATCGTGGGGTTAAAGCAAGTTATTGCATTCTATGCATATATAAATTTGAGATTATTTTGCCGGAGTAAAATAAAAAATAGGTACCTCGGGCTGTGTTTAATTTGAGTAATCTGACTAATTTTATTTTGATTTGAGTCATAATTGACACTACTATTTTGCAAGGAGTCCTCTGTGGAATTTCTGTCGCTGAATTTCACGTTTGAATTTGCCTGCTGTTTTGCAGTTTCTGAACCGAGACGTATACTGGAAGGGAATTACAATGTACGAGTCAATAATTAAGGCTTATGCGTCTTAGTCTTACATGGAGAATGCGGGAAATAGAGAATCCAAAGACGAGTTGTGAGCAAGTGATTGGGCTTGTTTTCTTTGTTGACTTCTGAGATGTCCAATTGTAATATTAGGAGAATATGGGCCTTGAGTAGGTTCTGATACGTAACAACAATAAGTAGGAAGCCATGGACCAGGGCTTGGGCCACAATCTGCTCCAAGGTACTGCACCCTTGTCTGCATGTTTTCATAAATAAATGTTTGCAAATGATCAACAGGAGTTAATCCGAATAGTAAACAGTTCATATCGCTTAAGCGAGATTTTGAATTCGAGCCTTGGCGTATGTAAAAATTCCTATTGGGAGATTCACTTATTATGACCAGGTGTGTGATGCGGGTCAGATCCAGATATAGTCGGGGTAAAATTCTAATGAACTGGGTGTGTAACAAAAAAAAAACAGAAAATGTTCTGTGAATGATGTACCAAAAAATTAATGTACTGCGATTGAAATTGTGTGTGTGGTGGGGGTGGGGGGGAACCTGAGAGAATCTGGGTGCAGTGACCATCGCCATCTTTCAAATCTTACACACAGTGACATGGAAAAACAAAGAAAGTTATCCTCCAAAACTCTGAATGAATCTCTTACAATGCTAGTTGCGCCTGATGAAGCCATTAGGCTGATGAGGACATGTCTTCCTAGTGTCACTTAAACAAGGTTATCCTCCTAACTTTCACTGTGCATAAAGAGAGGATTAAAATGGCAAGATCACATGGAGGTTACGCTAATGGGGTACGATGGCTTCAGTGTCGTGGGGTGTGTGAGCAATACAGACTATGGGTCTGTTTAGATAGGATTTTAAAAATAGGCTTATGGAAAAAAAGGGTTTTTGGAGAAGAGATTATGAAAAAAAAAGGTTTTGAATAAATGAGTATTTAGATAGTTATTTCCAAAAATATTTTTGTTATTGATAAATTACGAAAAAGGGTACGAGTATTAAATGATGAGAAATAAGAGATAAGATGAGAGAGGGTGTAAAAAAGAAAAGAGAGAAAATAGCAAGATCACATGGAGGTTACGCTAATGGGGTACGATGGCTTCAGTGTCGTGGGGTGTGTGAGCAATACAGACTATGGATCCGTTTAGATAGAATTTTAAAAATAGGCTTATGGAAAAAAAAGGGTTTTTGGAGAAGAGATTATGAAAAAAAAAAGGTTTTAAATAAATGAGTATTTAGATAGTTATTTCCAAAAATACTTTTGTTATTGATAAATTACGAAAAAAGGGTACGAGTATTAAATGAGGAGAAATAAGAGATAAGATGAGAGATGGTGTAAAAAAGAAAAGAGAGAAAAAATAGGAGAGAGGAGAGAGGGTGTAAGAAAAAGTAGGGGTAATATAGTAATGGGTTAGTTCATAAGTGATTTACTATTCCATAAACTACAACTTATCTGAAATTTTGATTTTAAACTATAGTTTAGTATAAAAACTCATTTAAATAAATATAACTATTTATTTTAAAAAAATTTTAAACATAAATTTTGTCCAAATTTTTTTTTTAAAATCTTAATTTTCGAGAAAACTAAACAGGCACTATAGGGCGTAGGCTCTACACTTCATGTTATCTCAAATGTTATCGTCCTAACGTTAATAATAGGCATCAAACCAAAGGTTTTTATTATATTTGAAGCACCAAACCCGATGCTATAGTCAAGGGCAACAAATGAAAAACCCCATCCCACAGTTTTATACTCCCACCCCACCACCAAACTGGTGCTATAAAAACATGCCCAAAACCCCCAAGTCTTCAATATCTCTCGTACCTTCGTCGTCCAAGTAAGCTTCACAGTCGTCATCCTTGTCATCTTCAGATGATGAGGAAACCAAATCTAGATTCCAGCATTAACTTCAAATCAACACTGCCCAACCTACCCCGAACTACCTCCAAGCCGCTGATTTCCTCGTCTGCCAAGCCTTCTCCATCTCCATCCAATGCGAGGCCATCGAATTCGTCCCAGGGAAGCACTTCGTTTTGATGAAATAGCCTGGCCTTAACCCCGATCCTCCTTCCATTATTCTTAAATCCCACCCCGACGTCGTTCTCGTTGAGACTGACAAATGGACGTACGAACCCTTCGGTGCTCATATTGACGACAACTGCAATATATACGCCTGAGGCTCTCGGGATATGGTGTGTTGGGATGCAGTACCCCAGAAGCCGTTCGCCGCTTGAAGGCATCTGGATTTCAGCCCCTTCGCTTTATCTACTTGGCTTTTTTTCCTGATGAGGAGATTGGTGGCCGGGATGGTGCAGCCAAGTTTGTTGAATCTGAGCTTTTCAGGAGTTTGAATATCGGCGTAGTGCTTGATGAAGGTGATCACTAGAAATGGCATCGTATTTTCTTTTGTTTCTTTTTTTTTTTTCACGAACGTATGGTCTTTATTAATTATAGGAATGGCTTCCCCGGACGAGAGTTACAGGGTGTTCTGTGGAGAGAGGAGCTCGTGGTGGGTGGTAATAAAGGCAACTGGGGGACCAGGGCATGGGTCAAAACTTTATGATAACTCCGCGGCGGAGAATCTGATGAAGAGCTTGTAAAGTATAAGAAGGTTTCGGCCTTCGCAGTTTGATATGATCAAGGCAGGTTTGAAGCCCGAAGGCGAGCTTATTTCAGTTAATATGTCCTATACAAAGGCTGGAACACCATATCCAACGGTAAGTCAATGAGATTTAGAGCTTGTGAATAGTATACATGTGATTTTATAATCTGTTGCATGAATGATATTTCCTTTTGGTAATCTGCTAGGGTTATGTGATGAACTTCAGAGGCAGAAGCAGGGTCCGATATTAGGGTGCCACCAACTGCAGATAAGGAAGCATTGGAGAGACGGATTGCTGAAGAATGGGCACCTGCTTCACGTAATATGACATTCTCGGTAATTAACTTGCCATGCTGCTTGTGAGGTAGAAATATCGCGCACACACACACGCGAGATTACTAGCTAGATTGTGTAATTACATTATTTGAGGTTGAACAGTTCTTGGGGAAAACTCCGTTTAAATCCCTGCTGGGAGCTGCTTGAAGATGCTGTCCAAAGGGCTGGTGGCAAACTTCACAAACCAGAGATCTTTCCTGCGTCAACAGATTATCGCTACTTTAGACAAAAGGGAATACCTGCATTTGGATTCTCACCCATGGCAAACACCCCTATTCTACTTCATGCCAACAATGAGGTCACTCTTATCTCAATCATTTGCTTGCTTATATATTCATGTCCGTCCATGGAATAGTTTTGATGAGTACGTAATCTTACCAATTTGTTGTTATGGTTGAATTGGCCTCTTGTTTTGCAGTTTCTGAGCGGAGACGCATACTTGAAGGGAATTGAGATGTCGAGTCAATAATTGAGGCTTATGCATCTTATGTGGAGAAGGGAGGAAATGATGGAGAATCCAAAGCCGAGTGATGAGGTGGCGCATTTTCTTGAGTTCAGGAGATATACTACGTTGTATTTTATGAGATTGATTGGATTGTGATGTAATAATGTGGCCTTATATCAAACGAGGTTCATTATGCTCCTAACGCACACTATGGAATGAGGAGTTTGTTGGGATGCCTGAGCAATGCACATAGACCAACGACACAGGTTTAATCCGGCCCATCCCCCATATCTAATATGTGTGTGCAGTCCCGATTTATTTTTTTTATAAAAAAATTATTTTAACGTACACATAATTAAAAATAAAGATAATTTTAAATTGTCATTTTTGTATTTAAAAATTATTAATCGAACCATTAAAATTGTATTTGAATCTGATTCTCTTGCCACTGTGGCTCTTCTAAATGATTAACTAACTGGTGAGCATATATGTATGTGTTGATTGGTTAACAAATTGGAGCTAATCACGCTGTTGTGGGAACCTCCTCTTCTTTTCTCGGGGATACAATTAACGTTTATGGGAATTTAGTACTAATTGTATGACTTTACAACTCAGAAAATATTTACAAATAATTCATAAGAGTATCTATTAAAAGAATCCTTATTAAAAGCAAGCCCCACACTTGTTGCTTTTGATAGTTATTAATATTTTAAAATATTTTGAAAAAAACAAGAACGTGCTATAGTAAATATTATCCTCCTGACGTATGGTGGGCCCACATTTCCCACCCATAGCAGCGTCTCCTTATAACAACTTGAATGGGGCGGCCATTTTCCCAGTGAATCCTACTGAAGCAAAGTCATGGAGTTCCACATCCCCAAAATCCTCTATTTTCATCTCTCCTTGCTTATTTTCGTAGCTTCGTCCTCCTTCCAAGCTTCACACTCCTCATCGTTGTCATCTTCAGATGATGCGGAAACCATATCTAGATTCCAGCATTACCTTCAAATCAACACTTCCCAACCTACCCCTAACTACCATGAAGCCGCCCATTTCCTCGTCTCCCAAGCCAACTCCATCTCCCTCGAATCCCATGTCATCGAATTCGTCCAAGGCAAGCCCTTTGTGTTGATAAAATGGCCTGGAACTCACTCTGATCTTCCTTCCATTCTTCTCTATTCCCACACCGATGTTGTTCCGGCCGACATTGACAAATGGATCTGCGACCCCTTCAGTGCTCATATTGACTCCAACGGCAATATATACGCCCGAGGCTCTCAGGATATGAAGTGCGTTGGGATGCAATACCTCGAAGCCGTTCGCCGCTTGAAGGCCTCGGGATTTCAGCCCCTTCGCTCTATCTACCTGGCTTTCTCTCCTGATGAGGAGATTGGTGGGTATGATGGTGCAGCCAAGTTTGCTGAATCTGAGCTTTTCAAGATTTTGAATATCGGCGTAGTGCTTGATGAAGGTGATTAGGAATTGAATCTTATAAATGTCTTTGGATTGAATCATATCATAAGTCGTTGACTGAGGTTTCTTTTTTCTTTTTCAATAACCGATAGTCTTTATTGCCATCTACGCCTGATTCTAATTATAGGAATTGCTTCCACGGACGAGAATTACAGGATATTCTATGGTGAGAAGATCACGAAGGGGCTGAACATAACGGCTACAGGACCACCAGGGCATGGATCAAGGCTTTATGATAACTCTGCCGCAGAGAATCTGATGAAGAGCTTGGAAAGTATAAGAAGGTTCCGTGCTTCGGAGTTTGATATGATCAAGGCGGGTTTGAAGACCGAAGACGAGGTTATCACAGTTAATATGGTATTTTCAAAGGCTGGAAGACCATCTCCAACTGTAAGTGAACGAGATTTTAGTTTGCTAGTCACTTGAAACTTCGGTTTAAACACTTTTCCGGAATCGTCACAGTTTCCCTTTTCGTCATGTGGCAGGGTTTTGTCATGAACGTGCAACCATCAAAGGCAGAAGCCGGGTTCGATATTAGGGTGCCACCAACTGCTGATATGGAATCATTCGAGAGACGGGTTGCTGATGAATGGGCACCTAAATCACGTAATATGACATTTCAGGTAATTAACTTGTTTTGTGCTTCACTTTCTGTGCATTCCTTAGCTTGTTGCTTTGGGAGGTATAAATAGCACTATTGCTACATTGTCTAATTACATTTTACCTTTTAACAGTTCGTGGGGAAAGCACCGGCGCATAATGAGTCTATGAACCCATACATCACGAAAATTGACGGTTCGAATCCCTGGTGGGACTTGCTTAAATATGCCATCCAAAGCGCTGGTGGAAAACTTAAGAAACCTGAGATCTTTCCTGCCGCAACCGATTCTCGCTACTTTCGAGGATGGGGAATACCTGCATTTGGATTCTCACCCATGAAAAACACCCCTGTTCTACTTCATGACAACAATGAGGTGGCTCTTCAGTCATTTGCTTGCTTGTTCATGTCCATGAAATAGTCTTAATATCATCATATAATTGATTTTATATATGAACTTGTTCTCAGATTAAACCTTCCTGAATTTTATATTTGAATTCTCCCCTTATTTGGCAGTTTCTGAACCAAGAAGTGTATTTGACGGGAATTACAATGTACGAATCAATAATCAAGGCTTATGCATCTTATGTGGAGAATGGAGGAAATAGAGAATCCAGAGGCGAGATATGAGCAAGTTAGGTGGCGTGTTTTCTTTTTGAGTTCTGGAGATGCCTACTCTGTATTTTATCTGATTGGATTGCAATGTAATATTATGGCCTTGTGAGCCTTGAGTAGGTTCTGATATGTAACAATAATAAGCAGGAATCCAGGAACTAGGGTTTGGACCACAGACTGCTCAATGCTACTGAAACCTTGTCTGCATATTTTCATGAATGAATGTTCTGTGCTTCATCTTGTTACTGAGGATCACGTTGGCTCACCATGGATTCTCTCCCCCTCAACCCCAGGTACGGGAGAGAATCTGGGTCCAGTGACTATCTTCATTTTGCAATCAGCATATGCGAAAACTCATAGAAGTTCTTTTGCTTATAAACTCTTTATAATATGAAATGAGAGAAGGCAATTTATTTTCTGCAATATGAATTACAGTGATGTTAACCTTTTCGTGGTATAATCCCTTTAACAATTATTTTTTCTGATGAGAAGGTTAACGGGCATGATATTGCTCTAAATGAAATTTATACAGTAAAGTAATTTAATCCCTTAACTTTTTTTTTGGACCAGTTTTACAGAAACAACATAGATAGTGATAGATCACTTCTTCAAATCTTGACACACTGACATTTATTCAAGCTGAAAAAGGAAACCCAAAGACTCAATCACTCAAATTATTACAGTGAATCAAATCATTCATGAGCAAGTACAACAACTTGTTTGTCAGGATTACGGCCAGTGAAAATTGCTTCCAGAGTTGCAGGGCCTTCAGCAAAGGCCTCCACGTAGGACACCTTGCCCTCTCTTACACATGGCAGCATCATCTCCAAGAAATTGGGATACAAGTGATAGTAATCAAACACTGAAAGTTTCAATTCGGACCTGCTAATATATAATAGACAACAAATTCTTGATGGGCTGAGGCTCTGGAAGGTCATACTGAGATATCATCCCTGCCACTACAATTCTTCCTCCCCTTCTCATGTTCACCAGTGCTGCGTCCAGCATCTCACCCCCAACATTCTCAAAGTATATGTCAATCCTTTCAGGCAAGTACCCATTTTGAAGCCAAGCATGCACATGTAAACAATAATTTCGTAACTTATTCGAATCGAAGTTGCTTTTTTGTGTCCTGGGGTATGTTTTGATTGGAGAAAAATGCAACAGAAGGGACTTTGTTCAGGAGTTATGCCAAATGAATTTCTTGCACTGACCTTTTCAAAGCTGCATCCAATTCTTGCTCTTCCTTGTAATTGAAAGCCCCATCAAATCCAAACTTGTTCTTTAAGATTTCAACCTTTTCTCAGGGGAATAAAAGAGTTAATTGGTGGATTCTTTCTGAAAATAGAGTTCATGTAATCTTTTCTGCAAAGTCAAAGGGTATCCTTACCTTCTCTTTACTTCCTGCACTTTCAACAACATAGCAGCCCATCAATTTTGCCAATTGACCAACTAGTTGACCAATCGCTCCAAATGCTGAAGATATGAATACATATTCTCCTTTCTTTGTAGCACCAATTTCATAAAAGCCCACGTAAGCACTCATTCCAGGCATACCTGCGTGTCACAAAAAAGAATCACAAGTCACAACACATATTATTGCTTTAAGGCAATTTGCAAGTGCAGGTATTTGTTTACCTAGAAGTCATGTGTAATAGGATAAGATTACATCTGTGTGCTCAATTTTGAAGAAAGTGTGAGTGTTGGTTAGGATACTATACTCTTCCCATTTGTTGACTCCCCAGAGCAAGTCACCTGTTTTGAAGTCAGGGCGTTTGGATTCCAATACTTCGAAAACTCCATAGCCAACTATTACCTGAAACAACAATTCCCCTGTTAATGGTTTCATACTTGAATAAATGACAACTGACAAGAGAATAAAGCAGAAACAGAGAACAAATTTTTTGCTGAAATTGACAGTGAAAGGAAGAGGGAAGCAGAAGGGGCATACAGAATCAGGAACGAAGGTGTCAAAGATGCGATCTTTTTGAGGTTTCTTATTGCGCCGCATGTAAGGATCACAAGAAAGGTAGAGATTCTTGACAAGCACTGCATTGGAATCCTCTGGAGGAAGTTGCAGGTTGATGGTAGAACTACTCAAGTACATGCCTGTTTCTTAAGGATTACCAGTTATGTAATCGTTGGCTAGCACCTGCTTGTTCTTCACGTTCTCTACAACCTTAGTTTCCGCCATTGCTCTTATCTTCAGATGCTCTGATCTCAGATGTCCAAGCAACATTCTCTACCAGACACACACACACACACACACACACACACATATAGAGGTAGCCGAAAGAAAATATGATGTCATGGTCCACTTCATATTCAAGGGCAAAGATATGTAGCCATGTCTCTTTTTTAATGTGGAAAATTATGTTTGACCAATAAATTTTATAGTCGCCTTCGTATGCAACAAATTCCCCCAGAGGTCTGATATTACTAAATTAAACAACCGCTGCCCCATCAATTGATTGGTTGATATACACACAAAGCACATTATAGTGAAATGCAATCCCATGCATCCACGTGCCTCTATGAAGTAGTTGGATATGCCATATATCATTTTTTTTAAAAAAAGAAGAAATGACGTTGCAATACAAGCATAACGTTATCAATTCTCTCCTTTTTTTTATATACAAAAAATATCAGTTCCTATTAAGATTAGAGTAAAGTTATATGGCTTAGAGAATACTTATAAAAGACTTATCAAATTACTTATCAAATAAACTCTCACAATAATAAAAAGAATTAAATTTACATTTTTATAGGATATAATTTCGTTCTTTACTATTTATACTAACTGTTATTAACAACCCACCATTTTATATCATTCAATAATTTATGGAACTGACATTTCCTATGTCATCTTATAACTTATTACATCTAACACATTATTTCAAATTAATCATTCAATGAAATTTGCACTGTGTTTCCAAGGCCATTGTAAATTACATACTATCTGGGAGTATGCAATCTCATAGTTATAAGGCTTTTAAAAAAGTTTCTCGAGGTTTGTAATTTTTTTTTTTAGTACAAAGAATTTTGGTAAAGAAGTTAGACTCAAGGGTAGACATAATAAATTATCAATTATTCTCATATGTAAATTTAAACATTCAGAAACTAAATATTTTCCTAAATATAGTGACTAACCACAATAAAATAATACTCCATAAGAATCAAACATTTTTTTTTATTCAAACACGCTCTAAATAGTCATATCTCTCACTTTTTACCAATTAAATTTACTGATAATGGGTGCAAGGTTTATAATTTTATTTCATGGACAAAAGCAAAATATTAAAACAAAAGAAAACCAAAGAACCCATTCGTTTGCCCTGACCAAGGAAATGTTGAGCATATTCCACAGATATTGATTTATATAAAAATGGGCTTCCGTCATTCGAAAATTCGGATATAAGTGCAACAACCTTGTGACAACAGGACTTGGATTATAAAGATTTCCCATCTGATATCACGTCAATCACTTAAATTTTAAAAAATAAAACGGTCAAGTGACGATCAATTGTTAGCTCTTATCAAATATCTCTATCCATTTCAACAGATAACTCAAGATCGAAGAAAAAAACTGATTACTATATGTAACAAAGGATTGATAGATACCAGAAACTGCTATCTATTCATTCCATGACTACTTATCCCACATAAAATCATGGATATGTAATAAAAATGATATTCGGAAAACCGACCACATGGATAGGCACCAGATGCCAGAAACAAAACGCAAGCCTAAAGAATTTCACTGTTCTTTGCTCTTTTCCGTGCCAAAAAGCGTTCTTTTGCCGCAGCAAGAGCATCTTGAGTTCTTTTATGATGATCAGGCTTTGGTTCAGAAGCTGATGATGACTGGTTTGCAGGAGCTCCTCCTTCAAGAGAAGCCTCATGATCTGGCTTCATATCCAAGGGGTCGATACTTCTGTCAGAAGGATTAGAAGTTTCCTCCTCGCCACTATTCTGTTGTCCAAAGGATAAGTTACTCGGCGATTTTTGTGCTTTTTCTAATGCATCATCATTTTGATGTTGATTTAATGGATCTGTGGTCATTGCCTGGAGTGTCTCTGGAATTCTTGCCTCAGCCTGATCCTCATGCTTCCTTCCCTTGGCATCTTTTGCACCATAAGCTATATTTTTATCGAGGTTTGAGTAAAAATCAAGCAAATAGTCCTTATTCTTCGTAACCTACAATAATTAAAAATTGCCAGTAAAAAAGTTAACTTACAAGCATTTCAATTTCGCTTCAAAATAGCACATATGTTCAAATCAAGAGAATGAACAAATGAAAAAGAAAGCACCCACCACCTATAACAAGTTAACATGCTAATGCCTGCCTTGGCCAACAAAATTTTTTCGGCAATTTTGAATCAGAAAGTTAAATGTTGAAACAAATAACAAAGAAATCCACAATACCCGACCAACTTGAATCAATTATTCCATTGAATTTGGGATCAAATGATGCAATCGAACTATCACCAACGAATATTATCCCAGAAAATAACCAAGTTTTCGAAACCCAATCATACTTGTGTGAAAACTTTAACACAATACCGTGTCGCTAAATTTCAATATTAAAAAACTTAATGGGTAACTAAATATTGTCTTAACAAAGCACTCGTTTAACTAATTTTAATATGTCCCTAAAATGGAATTCAGAAGTTGTAGTTACATTGAACGAAGAAAAATAGGTGCATCTTTCTCATAGTCCCCATGCACAGATCGCTTGAAGAACACAGGACTATCAATCCAAACACGGCACACAAAAAGACTACTTACAAATCTAATATCATTCAGCTGACAAATGTATAACAATTAAACCATCCGTATGCAAGGCTAAAAATCAAATAACTTACATCATCTCTCTCCTCCTGTAGTTCACGCAAACGTTCTAACTCCTTCTGTTTATCCTGTTCAGCAAGTTTCCTTCTATAAGCTTCTGTGACAAATTTGTCTTTGTCAGCATAGAGGTGATCCTCTTTGCTTCTCTCTTTAGCAAGCTTTCTCTCATAAACAATATCACGATACTGCTCCCGCTCTTTAGCTTTTTGTATAAGATTTTGAATGTATTTTGGCTGCACCACAAAAGCTTTCAGGTTGATCAACATCATTTGGCAATTGGCATATAACCCAAAATGAACAGATTTTTGCTACTTTAGCGTCCATAAATATAAAACCAGAAATCTAGTTTATAGCCAAACCAAATAAAACAAATGTCAACTATCCACTATAAAATAGTCTTAATAGTCTTCACTAGTCTAATAAAAAATGTTGGCTTTGGAACACAAGCACCTTGTAAGGCAACTAAAGATTTTACAATCCATGAATTTAAGATTTGATTGGCATTATTGACAATCAAGCATTAGAGTTGTCATGAGGAAGAAAATTGCAAGTACTTCTACTCAAAAGACAAAATATATACATGGAGTGTAGAATTTTCATATCAATTAGAGCATGATGATTTCTAAATACTGATATCAAATAAGTAAAATATTGTCATGATAAAGTATATTAAAATTTTGAAATGTGAGCATGTGGTAAACTTTACAGCCATGAAGTACTTTAGCAAAGTTAGAGATATTCTCATATATGCTTCTCTACCAAGTGATGAAGATAATACAGTGGTTAGTGGTGTAACTAAATACCTGTTCAATCTGTTAGTCATAACTTCATACATCAAATTGGCTATCTTAACATATCATTTCTGTCATCCATAAAATAAAGGATTTCTTAGTGGTCAAATACATCAAGACATAGTTGTACCTTTCTTTCCTCACGGTCTTGAACCAATGGACGAGCAATCTTTTCCTTCATTTTGTCGTAAACTCCATCATAATCAAATACGGTCGGATCTTCTTCCAATGCTTTCTTTTGCTGCTCCTCAATCTTAAACATCCAAAAGGAAACCAAGATATAATGTAATTAACCAAACAACCAATACTATGTATATGATATTTGACCAAAGCATCAGAATACAATAAACATCCAGAAGACTCTTATTCAGCAAGGTCAACTTACTTCCTTGAGAGCCTTATTTTTGCTAGCTTGCCGACCAATTTCTTTCTCAACATCATTCTCATCATCATTGCTAAAGCCAAAAGGAGTGGCAAGGGGAGACCTCACTGGCTGCTTCTTTTGTGTATGCCTGAGGTTCAAGCCATACTTGCTCATTTTGCTCAGCTTCTTCTCCACTGTAGTTTGAAAACAAAATGAAGCTGTCACACCCAGAAAATTGAAGTGTCACAGAGTTCAAGATAACCCTCACTCTGTAAGTCATGTTTATCAAATCAATCAATTCCTAATTTTCATTTCAAAGTCACTTATTCAAATAAACAAGATTCAATAATTTCCCAAAAGAACGATTACACTCAACAGTTATAAGTAAATATTGCATACCTCAAACAATTCATATCATTCAATCTAGCCATTACGCTTGCATTCAAATTGTTCTTAACTGAACATTTGCAACCTAACCTTAACATACACAATCTAATTCATGTAGCTCGATTCATAACTAATAATTCTAATAAATATAAAAGAAAACATCCCAAACGCTCGGATATACATAAGCAGGTTGAATGTCACACAACTTAAAGTCAAAGTAAGGTTGCAATTATGATGGCTAGAACTAATTTTAATTATGGTTCTCTTTTTCTTTCATGGAGCATCAAACTCTTGGTGTGCACTTAATAACCTCTATCATGGAACTCTATAATTCAAGCCTTTTCCCAAACAACATGTAAGCTTGAATCAAGGTCTACAAGACGCTGAAAGTAATAAACTCGCCAATTTACCATTCAATAATCAAATAAAGTTACCAATTTTCGATTTATAAATCACTAAGAGCCTTTCAAGCAGACGGTAAAAGAGGCACGCTATATGTATGGAGACGCTATTTGAGAGTGAAAATACCTAATAAAGCAAAACTTAAAACCTTTATTATCAGCGAGCACCAAACCCAACACCTCTCCTCCTGGTCTTAGAGCAACCTTTAATTTATTATGAGCCCAAACGATGGATTCAATAATTTCTTGCCAATAACCACGCCGGGAGAATATGGTGAAGAAAGCTTCTGCAGAGAGGACGGACAGAAGGAGTTAGTGTGTTGAAATCGAAAAGAGGGAGAAAAACGGTGTGAAATAGCTTCTGATTGAAACCCTTATTCGCACGCAGCAACGATGGAAGAAAGAGGAGAAGCTTGGATGATTCGGCCAAAGAACCCAACAGGAGGAACGCAGCGGGAGAGAACGAAAGTAGAAGGCGGCCAATCCGATTTAGGGTGTGTATGGCTCAAACGGAGGGAGGGATTTTAATAGGAAGAAAGAGAGGGACAGAAAGTAGAAAAATTTTATTATTATCTTATTTACATTAATATTAAGTGAGTAAAAAGAATAAAGTTTTATATTATTTTATTTAATTAAAAAATATTTATATATATATAAATTTATCTTATATTATTTTATAAAATATTTTAATAAAATATAATATAAAAATAATATTAAAAATTAAAAAATTATACATATATTAATATTATAAAATAATAATATTATATTTTAATTTTAATTTTTTTTTAATTTTAGAGGAAAGGTAAAGTTAAAGAGAGAAGGAAAGGGTAAGGATTGATGAAATTATAAGTTTTATTTCGTTATTGGAAGGTATAGTAGGATAAGGAAGTAGAAGGAGATTTCTTGATAGATTTAGAAGGAGAAAGATTTCTTGATAGATTTTAGAAGGAGAAAAGAGGGAAGTAATTTGAAGCTGATAAATATATTTTTATTTAAAATTTTTATATATTTTTATAATATAAATATTAAAAAATATATTATATTTTTTGTATATGATAAAATATTTTATAAAATTAAAAAATATTAATATTTTATCATTAGTTTTATAGTTATAAGATATATAAATATATTTATAATATATACATACTATTTTTTACTAATATATTTACTTGAAAATATATATTTTATATTAATTATATATAATTTTGTATAAAAAATATTTTAAATTTAGATAAATAATCTAGAATATATATATTAAGCACAATTATTTTACTTTACAGTAACTAAAAAAATACAAAAAATATAGAGTATAAAAAGGACAAAATATATATCAACCACAACTATTTCTATTTTCCGATCTCTGCGATCACATAACGGTATGAACTCTGTACCGTCGCTATGCTCCCATGTGTTCATTTATTTTGTTCGTGACATGCCAGAATATGAAGAAACGAACTGAAGTTGAAATTTCATTCCGGAATGAGGGGGTGGGTGCTTGCTGTCTTCCCCGCCAAAAGCAATAGCAGGTTTGGCGCAAAAATTAATAAATACTCCTCCTGTTCCTACTATTCTATTCATTTTTATTTCCTTAAAATATTTTTAATTTAACGTAATTTTAATAAGTTAATTAGTAGTTTAATCTTAATAATAAATATAAAATATATTTTTTAAACTTACTATTTATTTTTTAAATTATTTATATTGATACTCTCTAAATAATAATCAAATAAAAGAAATAGGATAAAAAAATTAAGATATTTTTAAAAAATATTGTATAATAATTAATTTAAAATAATTTTTTTAATCTAATTAAATTAGTTAAATGAATTATATATTTATTATTGAAGGAGTAATACTGTAAATTTTAGTTAACTAATTTATACAAATTAAAAAAAATAAGTTAATTGTTTTTATTATTATATAATAAAATGTATTGTTTTTTTTTTAAATATTTATATTTTACTTAAGATAATGTGAGACGAGACAAGAAAAAATATTAAATGAAGGGAGAAAAAACCTGAGAATAACCATAGGATCCTTTTGTTTGGGCCGAAAAAAAAGAAGCAAGTGGGCTAGGCCCAACTAAGTCCAAATTCCTGACCAGAAGAAACTTATGACCCGTATTCGATTCGTTTCGTTACATCCAGCCATCCGGGCATCCAAATTCACGTCTTCTCCTTTTGGAAGCCTTCGCTTCTGTGGTTTCCTCTGGATTCTGGATTCTGGTTAAATCCAAGTCTATGGGCAAAATTATAACTGCAGCTAAAATCTTCCCTCTCCCTGCAGATTGGTATCCAAACGAAGAGAGTAGATAATAGAGTAATGGACATTTTAGACTTTAGAGCAGATATACTAGACCGGTCTCTTCAAATATTTCGTCTTTGAGGTACTACTTTGCATGCCCCTTTTCTCTTTTCTGTTTTCAATTAGGGTATTGAAATTAACAAGTCTAGGATCTGGGTGGATTATGTCCGAGCTTTTCCATTTTTTGGAGGGTTATATATGACTCATGGGATGTCTGAAGTTTTTCGTTTTGGGCTATAACTTTATTTGAGCTGAATTTCATATGTCGCGTCGATGGTCACGAGATTAGAGACAAGCTAACCCACCCTAACGTTCTACTTATGCTCCTAAGGAGAGGAAGAAGAACTGAGTATTGGGGGGATAGAAGTAACTTGCTTCTGCCTGTGGGGTCCTTGTTGAACTGAGCTACTACTCTCTCAAGCGTCACTGGCGCAGGGAGAAGAAAGCGGAGGCCTCTGGATTGCAGAAAAAGGTATGTTTTCGCTGTATATCTTGTAGAAATTTTTGTCCTGTTTGATCTTTCCGATGAATGAGTGTATTTGAAGTAGAAGGTAGTTTGAATATGTCCATTTGTGTATTCGTGCTTTTGATTCAGAATTTTCATTCATGACATGTAAGATAATTCGAATTAAGACAATTTAGCAGGTTATTGGTAGGCTTTTTCCAGAGTAAGCAACAAAGTTAACAACTTTAAAAAAAAAAACTAATTAGTTGTGATCAGTTGCCTGTGAAAAAGAAAAAGAAATAAAGAAAGAAATGGGTAACATGAGAATGTAATTTTGATAACAAAATTTTGATTTTAGTTTGTTGTCCTTTTTCAATGATATATTTCAGGGTAGATGTAAAAGTCTAGACAGTTAAGTTGTGCCCAGATCATTCTTTTCGGTCATACTGAACCTTGCTTGACTTTTAGTTCTTTCTCTTAAATCAGGATTTTGAATATTAGTTTATCTTGGCTGTAGTCTCAGGTGTAGTGAAGGTGCAAGAAGGGGGATGTCTCTACGAATAAAAGCTGTGGTCGATAAGTTTGTGGGGGAGCTGAAGGAAGCATTAGATGCTGATATACAAGATAGGATCATGAAGGAAAGAGAGATGCAAAGTTACATTAAGGAACGTGAGCGTGAAGTTGCTGAGCGTGAAGCTGCATGGAAGGCTGAGCTTTCCCGTCGGGAGGTGTCCAATTCTCATAACTTCTTTTGTTTTAATGCACAAAAAGGAAGATAATAAAAGTAGTGATAAATTTGATCCCACTTCAAGTAGCTAGATATGTTTGGTGTTGTTAAACCAGTTTTCAAATTTTTTAGAAGTTATTACTGCTAGGACTTTTTACATGCCAGAAACTTGTCTTTAGTTCTCATTATTTACGTTTTAAAAGAGTTAACCATGTGGTGTGAGCTTTTCAACTGCAAAATCAGGATTTTCATTTTTAGATTTGATGTTTTTATGAAAAATTTAAGATGCAAATAGGGTTTTGACGTCTTGTTGAAATTATCTTTTAATGATTTCTGCTGAAGAAATTAGATCTAGGAAGTAAAACAGAAGAAAATTGGGTAGAAGGAGAGAAGCCTGGGCGTGATCCATAGCTTTTGATTTTGATTGCAACACATGACCAGGATAAGAGCAATTTAGGGGCAATAATTATTCTCTAAAATAAAGCATCACAGTAAATAAAAATATTGACCTCATAGAACTTACAGAAAGTGAGGAATTGAATCCTAATATATAGAAAGTGAGGAATCTTTAAGCTTGTTCTTTCATTATTCTCCAGTCCTGTTGTAGGCAAGGCAAATGATTACAAAGATGTTATTCTGTTATGCTTTCTTAATGCTTTGAAAGAGAAGCATGCTGCATTTATCCACCTTTCAGTGACTAGTCTCACTTGAGATTATTGCTGCTGAATGGCCTGATCATTTGAGTTGCAGGCAGAGATTTCTCGCCAAGAAGCGAGGCTGAAGATGGAGAGAGAAAATCTTGAGAAAGAAAAAAGTGTATTAATGGGAACCGCATCAAATCAGGATAATCAGGACGGGGCTCTCGAAATTACAGTCAGTGGGGAAAAATACCGCTGCCTCAGATTTGCCAAGGCCAAGAAATGAGGCTCTACTGGGTTGGCGCTAAGAAAATGAACACGAGTCAGACATTAGATTCTGCGACAGGTACCTAAAATATGAACTGTGGAGAAAGTTTTCTGGGAGATTCAATCGCTTAGGAGCTAAAAACATAGAATCACTTGTCATGTTTTTGTTGGAAAACTTGCAAATTCTGTGCGGTATTCTTTTTCTTCTATCTGTTGAGGACGAGACTGTCCATATAACTATCGCCATGATGGCACCTCCGTAATCATGTATTCAATCTGGTTCTGGAGTTGTGGTTTATTATTGATCTCAGGTTTAAGAAAACAAGCATTGCAGTCAGCTACTTGCACGATTAATTCACACACACACACACACCCGGGGGCTGGTAATTTAGGAGCTAATAATGGCTCAATCATTGAGATATGGTGCCCCTTTTCCCTTGTGTTTTTTTTTTCCCAATAATATATGTCTAATTTCACTGCTTGCTTTGCTTATATGTTTAATATTTAACTGAGACGAGTGGGAACATGCTTAATGAATGAACCTATTTGCGTCTAGATAGCTAATAAGGTTGAGGGGTTGAGGTAGAGAATAACATATAGGTAATGTACGTAGTTGTGGGGGGGGGGGGGGGTGTTGCCCCACAATTATTGCACTGACAATCCTGATGGTGTGGACGACAACAGAAGACGCAATCTTACAATACAGGCCCCACTACCCTCAACAACGAATTTACATAAAGCAAGCTGGCTACCTACAGTCCCAATTTGTGCCATTCTTATTATTAATTGATATGCGTTCATATAGATTGTAGTAGGAAATACGAGAAGGCATGCACATATTCAAATGATTAGATGTGCCATGCTGTGAAACTTTCAGAGTCAAGTCTTGTTTCTGTCTTCATACGTGCCTTGTCGTTTCCCCCTTTTTCACCAGTCCTCTTATTCCCCTAATGTTATCTTTCTCACCCATTCATTAATCAACAATTATTCCGCAACCCCCTCATTGAAGCGGCAGACATGTTGCTGTCAGGAAAATGTATATCCGAGGGTGGGTTTAAGCTTTGAACTCAATAAAGATGGCAATTACTTTACCAATTGGCAACTAAAAGGCTACTAGGCGCATCTTGAATAAATTAATAACCACGCACTCGTACGCCTGTTTGTACACTCATAGGATGCGCATGCATATTGTTATTGTCGGGGTTAGTAGTATTTCACACGGAGTTAAAAGCCAATTGAAGCTTCTTGTCGAAAAGGCTACGTGATTTAATTAATCGACATTATAAAATTGAAGCCCATGACATTGCTCTCACGAACTCATCAGACATATTAAGTTCCGCCTTTAAAGCTTTACACTCCCTCCTTAAGCTTAAAAGAGGGATGAAATCTGTAGCATTTTCAGTGCTGCAAAGATATCCGCAGAATTTTACGTTTGTGTGCCCCTCCCTCCTCATTGACAAAAATTAAGCCCCCAAAGTGTTTATAGTGATCGTCTAATCTCATCTCGTGCCCCCTGATTGATTTAATTTTACATCTTTGCCCCATCAACTAAGCAAAACCCCACCCAATAATAATAAATGGCCACATCCATTGCTGCCCCCTGAGGGTCCAATTCATTCCCTCTCCCAAGGATGCTGCTTCTCCTTCGCTCCCTCCTCCTCCTGCAATGCCTCCCTCTCACAACCTCCTTCTTCAACCTCCTCCCCTCTCTTCCAGCAATTTCACGTTCTGCAGTCTCTCCTCGACGCCACCCGACCTTCTCCTTCCCATGCCTCACCCTCTCTCAACCACACCCACTCCAACGCACGCAAGCTCAACCTCCTCCACAGAGACACCATCTCCCGTGACGCCCCCCACCTTCGCTCCAGATTCAACGCCCGCATCCAACGCGATTCCGTCAGGGTCGCCTCCCTCGTTCGCCGCCTCTCTCCCTCTTTCGACTCTGACGCTTTCGGCTCCGACGTCGTTTCCGGCATGGATCAGGGCAGCGGCGAGTACTTCGTCACCATTGGAGTTGGCAGCCCTCCCAAGAGTCAGCTCGTGGTTATCGATTCCGGGAGTGATATTATATGGGTCCAGTGTCAGCCTTGTAGTCAATGTTACCGTCAATCCGACCCCGTTTTCAACCCCGCTGATTCCGCCTCCTTTTCCGGAGTTCCCTGCACCTCCTCCGTCTGCGACCGCCTCGAGAATGCTGGCTGCCACGAGGGAAGGTGCCGTTATGAGGTTTCTTATGGGGACGGCTCCTATACCAAAGGGACACTCGCCCTTGAAACTCTCACCATCGGTCGCACCCTGGTCCGCAACGTCGCGATCGGCTGCGGACACAAGAATCAAGGCATGTTTGTCGGAGCCGCCGGGCTATTGGGTCTCGGAGGTGGGACCATGTCCTTCGTTGGACAGCTGGGTGGCCAGACGGGTGGTGCATTCAGTTACTGTTTAGTGAGTCGGGGCTCTGCATCGTCGGGGTCGCTCGAATTCGGACGCGAAGCCATGCCCTCAGGCGCCGCGTGGATCCCACTGACCCGCAACCCACAAGCCTTGAGTTTCTACTACATGGGGCTTTCGGGCCTTGGAGTCGGAGGCCAGCGGGTGCCCATTCCCGAAGACATATTCCGACTAACCGAATTTGGAGACGGAGGCGTCGTCATGGACACCGGCACCGCAGTGACAAGGCTTCCCACGGCTGCTTATAATGCATTCCGTGACGCTTTCGTCTCACAGACAACAAACCTGCCACGGTCATCGGCAGCATCCATATTCGACACATGCTACGACTTAAACGGGTTCGTAACGGTTCGGGTACCAACCGTGTCATTTTACTTCTCGGGAGGACCGATCCTCACCCTGCCAGCCCGAAATTGTTTGATACCAGTAGATGACGAAGGGACGTTCTGCTTCGCATTTGCTTCGTCTCCTTCGGGGCTTTCCATCATAGGGAACATTCAACAAGAAGGAATTCAGATATCGGTGGACGGAGCCAACGGGTTCGTCGGATTCGGACCAAATGTCTGTTAGATTGCGGGGATGGGTACGTACGCATGTAAATTTTGGTAGTGGTAGTAATTTCTAATATTAATGGCTACATGTGTATTATAATAAGATATTATGATTTACATATTACATTGGGGGGTGGGTGGGACATGGATGTCGTCGGCATTAATTATTGTAGTCATGGATGTATGAGGGATGGTTGCTTTTGATGAGCTGCTAAAAGGGAAGAGGATTGTGAGATTTTAAAGTGGTTTGATTCATTATGCAGAATTTATGTTTGTAAATGGGACGGATGGGAGTCAAAGCTTGGAGAGAGAATAGTCAAAAAGAATAGAATACTGGGAAAGGGGAAATTGGTGAAGACGGGAGTGATGATAAGGAGGATCCGAGAGAGACGCTCACCCTCACCCTCACCCTCACCCTCTCAATGATTAGAGGAAATGAATGAAGGTGGGGCGGGGGGAGGCCCCAGCAATAGAGGGACACGTAGAAGAATCAGTAGTAGGGTTTGCGGCGTACCTGAAAGGGACAGGGGAGTGTGAATTCAAGTATCCACCTTTTACAAAGCCAAACATTTGCTTTTTCCATGTCCAAATTCTTTTTCAGATATCTAAGCTTGTTGGTCAACAAAACAAGGGACATCGAGATTGAGAACCGGAAAATAACTTTGGGGCTTGCTTTCTGCCCTGTTGTGAAGAATCGGGGATACCAATAAATATGGGGGAGGCCCCCACCACAAACTAGAGAGAAATGAAAGGAAGAAGATGCGTCGTCACGTGTGTCATTTGTCATTTCCCCAATATGAGCCCAGCCGGTTTATATGGGCTCATGTTCATAAGATCGAAGATTGAAACTTTTATGAATCGGGCTCAAGGTCAACTTTAAAATGTCGAATGCTAATTAGTATGGACATACGATCGGGAATTCCTTAAATTAGTCGATGTCTGTTCATTTTGTTTTCAACCCAACGCTGTCTCGATTTCTCTTTCTGAGATCGCTATAATTAAAATAACGAAGAATGAATAGAAGTGGAAAGTGGTCGTGCATTAAAGCGGCCAGGTATGGAGTTTCATCTTTCATTATTTTCTTGCTTGATAGTTGATACCAACGCTTTACTCTTCTAATTACCGTGCACCAATTATCTCTAAATTGAAAAAAAAAATGCAGTGATAAAAAGGGGGAAACTAGTTTAAGTGCTGGGCATGTAACTAATTAATTTTGGTGTCATTTTCTCCTCTGAATTCATGAATCCAGTTTATCTGCAATTTCAGAAAATATTTAACATGTACTTGTATAGTTAGTTACCAAACAAATGAAAATATATTTATTCACCCAAATTCCATTCTTTTCATCTAAAAAACAGTAACAGTAACTTTAATTTTAATTATTTTTATTTTTATTTTACTCTTATCTAATCTGTATGGTAAATGTGACCCAATTCCTTACGAAAAAACCCGAGACATAGCAGAACATACTACCATCCATGCAGAATACAAGGTATATATAAAGGATTCTGTAAATATTAAAGAAGAAAAGGTGGGCTGCTGAAGGAAATTTTTCCCAAAGAAAATCAAAACCACTGACTAGTATATTTACAGACAGCTTTCTACCACATAGCTGTTGCGGCCCCCGGGGCGGGGGGTGGAGAGACAAAAATGCCCTTTGAGGGCTTCTTAACCTATCAAGGTACAACGTTGATAAACCAGCACTAGCCCTTCCCTATCCAATATGTCAAGGGGCACCAAAAAAAATGCAGCCATAAATAACCGAACAGCCCGCCATATCCACCCATCTTTGACTAAATCCAGCGTCATGGGAACACAAAGCAAGCACCATTTTCTCAGACCATGAACAGATATTTTAGGTCATCCACTGTTAGGCGAGTTGCCGTCCCACCAGCTTGATCTTCGCCGAAAGCAGATGCGACCATTTTTCTCTTGTCTTCCTGAAAACACGATTTAACATAAGGAGTTCAGTGGTGGAAAATGAGTTGTTAATAAAAGTGATAGCGCGGTGAGGTGCAAGACTAGAAGGGATGTTGTGAAGCAGATACTAGAATTAGCCATCATCAAGTTTTTTATTTATTCTTCAGACACTTCTTCATGAAAAATAGAAAAAAAGAGGGAAAAAATAACAAGAGCAAGCAACTCTCAACCTCCAATCAAACAGCTAGAGACTGATACCTGGAGAGCCAAGATTCTATCTTCAACTGTATCTCTTATAGTTAGTCGTGTCACAGTAACAGGACGCGTCTGTCCGATCCTGTGAGCTCGATCAACAGCTTGGTCTTCAGTTGTTGGATTCCACCAAAGATCTAAAAGAATAACATGACAAGCAGAAACCAAGTTCAAACCAAGGTTTCCTGCTTTTAGTGACATCAGCAGGACAGTTACCTGAAACAAAGTTCAGTTAGTCAGATATCAAAGAATCCAAAAACAGATGTAAAACTCATGGGGAGGGCAGACCTCAGGATCAGTATTGAAATCCTTAACAGACTTATCCCTAGCAACCAGCGTCATGGTACCATCAAGTCTCCTGTATCGAAGGCCAGAGTCCTTCAGCGAATCTTCCACTAAGTTCAACATGCTAGTCCACTGGGAAAAAATGATAGCCTTTAATGGTCCATCGGTTGTGCTCTCTGAATATTTTCTCGTGTGCCTTGTAAAAATCAAATCTGAATCTAAGTTTTCAATATCTGAAGTTTCAGAAGGCAGTGAATTTCTAGAACGACCAGAGCAATGAAGCTCCAGAATCTCAAGGAGTGCCTTGATTTTAGATGAACTGTAATTGCTCTGCTGCACAACCGAATAATGGACAAGGCGTGAACCTGAAGAACTATTATCACCAGGATCACCGGAGATGCAACTTCTTAATGTAGCTTTGGAGAAGACAACATCATCACCAATTTGTTCTTTACATTCAGTAGCTGGGCACATATTTTCATAACCCGTCAAATGTTCTGATACACACTGATAACAGAAAACATGGCCACACATGGTAACAACTGGATCTTCTGGTGTATCCTGTAGAAACAACATTACAAGAATTAGCTAGGTGTCTTACTAAACACATTCATACTGTCTAGTGATTATTGACAAAGAAGAAAACTAACATTAGAACATCTCATATCTGTAATAAACTCACATTGCAAACTTTACAAATTGCAAAGGATGCTTCCAAACAATTGAAAAGTTTAACTAGCATCTCCTTTGGAAGAGTTCTTGCCATTTCTATCGAATTTTCCCCAACAAAATCAGAACTATAATCTTTAACAAGAAGTGGGTGGTCGCAGGCCTGGCGGAGACGTAAAAGCATTAAAAGAATATTTGCATAATTTTGATTGACCGTACCAGCAGCAGCGTATGCCTGCAATGCAATGTACAATCTTGTTATTTCAAGATTTTGATGTTTGAATACTCAAATAGCATTCACAATAATATTCATAAAGTGGTTTTAAAATCTCATCAGCAAAATGACATTTCCCAGTTGCTATTCATAATAATTCATAACAGTAGCAATAGTAGCAGCCCGTTTCAGATTGTGCGTGTTAAGATAAAAACTAAATAGAAAAATCAACCTTAAATTGATTACGTGAATCTGCTTCCAACTTGGTGTAGAAGGCCCGCTCCTCAATGGAGAAATCCACCTTATTCAGCTGAACAGTCTTAGGGGGCAGAGTGATTATAGGCTGTCCATCAATCAATGTTCCTAGACCAGCATAAATTAAGATTAAAAATATTAAACAAAAAAGAGACAGTGTCCACTAGCATACAGTATACGTGACTTCAAGTTCATGGAAAATTCAGATCAAATGTCAATAAACCTAAATCGAGTTGAAACGTACTTCAGTCATCAAAACTGTGAACCAAATTTTAAGGTTCAAAATAAATTAGTTACGAGGAGAAAAGGAAGATATTACCAAGGACCTGAACCTATACATGCATACAATCCATCCAAAATCAGGAAGCAAAGAACTGGTCATTCACCTTTAGTACGACGTAGCATTATAGCCCTAAGAACTGCTTGAAGCTTCTTGTAACCTTGAATAGAATTTTTGGATATTGGCACTTTTATTGTATTGTAGAATGATTTATATACAGCATAAGGGTCATACTTCAGGAATCTGAAGTAGCTATAGAGATCTTCAATAGCGTTTTGAATAGGTGTTCCAGATAAGCACCACCTTCTTTTGGCTCGAAGGCTGCAGCAAGCTCTAGCCACCTGAGTTCTATGATTCTTTATTGTTTGAGCTTCATCTAGAATGACCCTGAACCAGCCAACTTTTGCAAGGGGACCAGATGCACAATCAAAAGAACCGTCAATTCCCTTTTTACCCTTTTTACTCTTTTTACTTGCATTATAAGCCTTTTTCCTCTTTTTACCAAAAGCAAACTCAGAGGATAATCCAAATTTTTCCCCCATTTTTTCATCAATTTCATCGTCTTCAACTAAAGGTTGCTTTGGAACCTCATTAGTCACAATAGAATATGTTGTGAGAACAACATCATATTTTGCAAGTTCAACAGGATCCTTTGTCCTATTACCCCCATGATAAATCAACACAGATAGCTTAGCTTCATCTCCTACTTTGTCATCCAATTCCCTCGCCCACTGTCGGAGAACACTAGCAGGGCAAACAACCAGTGTACCCGCAGCTGGTCTTTTCCTGCCAACCACCTTTGTTGAAGATGAACTAACTGATTCAGGAATAGGATTTATACCATCTTCTTCATTCTTTTTAGATTTTTCCGCGGTACCACCAGCATTATCATTTTCATCATCTTCATCCAAATTTAATGCTTCAGCTTTATGATTGCACATCTCATCTGCTTTCGACTTTGACTGCAATTGCCTCTGCATTTGTATGAGAGCAATCATCGAAATTGTCTTTCCAAGCCCCTATTTGAACAATGCTTTTATGTTAAGCGAAACACTTAGATATACATGTCAAGTGATACTAATCATACAAACAATAAAAACACACAAGATATAAAAATGCCCACCTGATCATCAGCCAGAATTCCCCCCAAGCAATGCAAACTTCTGGTTTCCTTCTGAACCATCCAAGCTAATGCAATTTTCTGCAACATACAACAGTTAAAGCTCTAAAACATATGAACAGCCTGACAAAATAATGAATCAGAATAGACAAGACATAAAACCTGATGTCTCAGAAGCGACACAGACAATAAACCATCAGGTAAATTAGCTTCAACTTTTGGCTGATTGAGATCCTGCAACAACCAAGTTCATTATTAAGAAAAACAAGGTATCTCAAGTGACTCTTGATTACAAATTGATAAATTGACAACAAAAGCCATAGCACCTCCAGTGCTGCCTGATAAATTAGTCTCTCATCGTTTTCCGAGGCTCTTTCTTCCCCTGCCCCAGAACGGTATACAGCTTCACTTGAACTAGCTAACTGTGTGTTAGAGATAGACTTTCCATGAATCATAGATGGAGGAAGAATCCTAATCCCACCATTTTGATACATCGCACGTTCATCATTGCCCCTGCCATAGTTATCATGCAAAGTGCCCAGGTTGCTGTTCATGCTACTTCCTAAAACATGAGGAGGATTTTCATGAGCGTTATACATCTGACTTCTGCTCACAAGTTCTTTTAAGTTGATTAATCAAGTACCTGGTGCAAATGACTGAAGAGAAGATGGAAATGGCTTTGTTGAAGCTGGCAGAGGCGATGATGAAAGGATCCTCTTTAAAGCTTGTTGAGATGGTATTTTCTCATAATCAGCACCAGAAGATTTCGCAATTTGAGAATTAACTGTCTGAAACTGACTTGTATTTCCATTCTTCAAAACATTGAAAGATCCATCTCCATGTGTGACTCTGCGATTTAGCATATAACTGCTGGACCCAGGTTCAGTATAGTGCTCAGACAGTGAATGATTATAAGCACCAGAAGAGCTTGCATTTGAAGTATTTGCCCGTCTCGAAGAACTATCAAGTGTAAGCCCTCCACCATAACCTGCAAATGAGATTAAATACACCATGAAAATTAATGATTTATAGAACAATTTCTTTGTAAGAAAGCTTTCACTAGATTTCATTTTTTAGACTTAACTACACACAAACACAAAAAAAAAAAAACTTTCACTTGATTTCCACCAACCAGCATTGCTTTCACGAGGAGGCCAACCAGAACGATTTCCATAATTTGGATTTTCTATCTCCTCCAGCTCCAAGTCATCATCCGATGAACTAATATATATACACTCTAGCTGAGCCATGAAATCTGAATATCTTTTCTTTCCTTGGTCAACCAGAAAGACAATTGTCAAATACTATATCAATCAGCTGTCAAAAAGCATCAAGAATGACTCTGGACATGAGAACAAAAGGAAAGGACAGAAAGCTTCTACAAACAAAAATTGTCATTACAACTCACCACGTCTCTATTAGGTTTCAATATTAGGCTAGAAACTAAACCATCTGTAAGAAAAGAACTCTACAAGTTGAGTTGACGGAATCATGAAAATGGTCCACAAGTCAAGCATTTGTCAGGAGCTTGAACCCTGTTCCAGCTCCCTTATTGAGCTACCTATTCATCACTGGAGGTCAGAGAAAAATTCATAAAATGTAGAAAGCAGATCTCATGTAAAAAATCAACTACAAATGATTATATGCTATTTTTTCTTTGCCAAAGATTCAAATAGGTAACAGGGAAAGCAAAAATTGGGAGAAAGGCAAATGGTCAAACAAAACATGCAATTGAAAGACACGGCAGAATTTATAAAATTGACCTCTTAACCCTTATTCACATAGTTGAAACTTAAGGTTAAAACAGAAATATAAAGCAAGGGAAGGCAGGCTTGCACATACATGATGTCAGCCACCCTAATAGGAATCTTTCGAAGTGTCATACCCGAAAAGCTAGCTCATGATGTTGGAAAGCCAAACATATCTCCATAAATATCACATCAAAATCCCAAACTTTTGAAGGGGGTTCAATTGATGGAGCCTTAGGCAGTATGGGATGCTCAAGTCACCTATTGATTAGTATGGAATGCTAATGGGGTATTTGAGTGAATTGGCTCTCCACCCCAACAGCTAACTTTTAGAGAGGGCCTCTTATCCCACTTTAAAACCCATTGGAGCCATACCCTAAAAGCTAGATCATGACTCGCGGTCACTACTGGAAGATATTAAAGATTGGTTGGAAAGCTAATATTCTTATCTCACATGAGACTCATCTGATTAAGTCATCCTCCTTAGAATTAGAAGCGCTTCTTCCAAAAAAAAAAAATCACTTTTCAATAAAGAAGTGGAGCTCCAATCCAAATTTCTAATAGAAGGCCTGCTGAAAGCTCCTCACAGTACGGAGTCCAAAAAACACAAGTTACCTCAGCACCGATGAAGTCAGGCTCCTGGATAACACACCCAACATCCACCTGAAACGCCTAAATCAAACTTCTAGTTCAAATTATTTTTCCCTTACTTAGCTGCCAACCGGCTAATCTACCATCGGCTCCAGTAAAAATTACATAAAAAATAATAGTTCTCAAATCATGCGAGAAGCAGAAACACGATATTGACTATATAAATTATATACATGCATTGCACTAATGAAGGGCATTCATATTCCAAGTGAAAATGGCAGTAAAAAAAACGAATTTATAGATCATAGTGTACTTCATATTACACATACCACAAGCACTTTCACTTAAGTACCTCGCAAAGGAGGGAGGGGGTGTAACCACACCTAAACCGTCCATAAAAAAATCCCAAAACACGAAAAAGACCATAACGAAACCACCCATATTTTACTTTTTAAAAAACTTCAACCTCTAATAGAACTAGGAAAACCAATGGGTAAAAGGGAACGTTTCTAGTGAATTGTTGATAATTACCTGATAATTTACCAAATGTGACAGAAAGATGGACCTTTAGAGAGCAAATTGTAGGCTGCATCACTAGACCATACCCTTAAGCCTAGGGTTCCCTCCACTTTTACTTCAAACCGCAGTCAATGTACAGAGGAGGAAACAAATCACGCGCTTGGTTGAGTAGACCCGCCAAAAATCTTATTTTTCTCAAGGGATTAAGCAATGAAGAAAAGAAGAACTTTCGGAAAACCGATGAAAGCGAATCATCGCCAAGGACAGAAACAACAGAATGCATCAGTTTCCGTTGTCCGCTATTTTCCAGATTTTGTCAATCCTATTTTTTCAATATTTTAAATATATATTTTCTTTTTATGCATGTAATATATATATATATATATATATATATATATTAGATCCCTTTCAAATATTTCTTTCAATTTTTATTATAATTTTTTTTATTAACAACTTCACTTATATATTATATCAAAACTTAGTTAATATTAGTTATATTTCATATATTCGTAAAACTTTTAATATTATCCTTGAAATTTATTAAGTTATTGTTTTTAATTTTAATTTCTATGTTTATATGGTAAAGAGTATATGAAAAAAATAATACACGTTTGGGATAAATTAATATTATTTTAACTAGAGTATGCAAATTTTGTTAAATTTTGTTTCATATAAAAATAATCTCATTAATCTTTACAACATGAAAATAAATATTTTAAATTCTTAAATCTATAAAAACTATCAATCATTAATTATATATATAGATTAAATTTTTTTATGTACATATAATCCTATTAAACTTTAAATTATATACATTTAATATCTCTAAATATTAACGGTCATCTAGTCATCACCCCTAATTGATCACATGCACTATTGACGTAGCAACAGAACAACATAGTCAATGAAAAAAATAGATGGCAAAAATGAATCCAAAGAATGTGTATATATTTATAATCGCAACTAAACTTTTATTCTAAGAATCTTTTTCTGCACGAGTTCCTGAACCTAGTCGTGGATTGAAGTCATCTTGCAATCCGGGATTTTCATGCGACGTTTTAGAAGGTCAAGAAAATAATGATATAAATATAACGAATTTACAGGCGTAGATGTTACAGTTATACAGTTACAAGTACAAAAGATGGCATTGGGGGCTTCATACATAAAAACCCGTATGAGCAAAACATGTCAAAAGATCTGGCTTCGACTCAATACTGGACCATCCAGAATAAACACCTTGGCGGGAGTTGCTGTTGCAAAATGAGAAGAAGGGGTATTTTAGACCATGAAAAGATATTTTAGATCGTCCACTGTAAGGCGAGTTGAAGAACCCCCGCCTTGATCTTCACCAAAAGCAGATGCAACCATTTTTCTCTTTTCTTCCTGTCAATCAGAGACACACAAGCAGAGAATTCATCACTTCTCTATTCTTTAACTGGCAACCTAAATGATATTACAAATAGAGTCAATATTCTAGAGATGGATACCTGGAGAGCCAATATTCTATCCTCTATGGTACTTTTTATGGTGAGCCGTGTCACAGTAACAGGACGGATCTGTCCAATTCTATGAGCTCGATCAACAGCTTGATCTTCAGTTGTTGGATTCCACCAAAGATCCAAGAGAATCACATGGCATGCAGCAGCCATGTTTAAACCCAGGTTTCCTGCTTTTAATGACATCAGCATCACAATTACCTGAAACCAATTCCAGTGAGTCTGAAAAACCAGGAATAGGAACAGGGTGTAATTAGGCAATGTAAGGAATCACATACGTAGATCTACCCCAATTGAACCCAATAATGCTCAAATATGATCCTGTAGTATTGGATATCAGATAGTTGGAAAAGAAAAAAAAATGCAGCTACACAACATGCCACCACTTCAAAGTGTATCAAGCATTATCATACAGCTATTATTTAAATAGAAATGTCAACTTCAAAAAGGTTAGGGATTGCTAACCTCGGGATTAGTATTAAAATCCTCCACAGCTTTATCCCTTGCAACCAGCGTCATGGTGCCATCAAGTCTCCTGTACGGAATAGAGAACTCTTCCAATGCATGTTCAACCAAGTTCAACATGCTATTCCACTGGGAAAAAACAATAGCCTTCATTGGTCCTTCAGTGGAGCACTCTGAATATTTTCTTGTGTATTTTGCAGGACGAACTTCTGAATAGAAATCTTCATCATCTGAAGTTTCAAAAGATGAATATCCACTGCATCCTGGAGTACTCAATCCGTCAGAACCTGGATTCTTTACTTTACAATATAACTGCAGAATCTCAAGGACTGCCTTGATTTTAGATGAAATGTAATGTCTCTGCTGTACTACGGAATAATCAACATGATGATAACTTGCAGAACTAGGATCCCCAAGGCCACCAGAGATACCACTTCTTAAAGTAGATTTGGAGAAAACAACATCATCACCAATTTTTTCGTTGCAATCAACTGCCGGGCAGAAATTATCATAACCCGTCAAAAATTCCGATACACACTGATAACAGAAAACATGGCCACACATAGTAACGACTGGATTTTCAGGTGGATCCTGTAGAAACAACAGTTATAGAAGAATCAGCTAGGTCTCTTTTTTGACAAAGTTTACTAAGCTATGACAAAATAACTGAAATATACAAAGTAAAAATGCTAAAATAAGTAATAGCTACGGCAATAAGAAAATCCCATATCAGTAATAAACTCACATTGCAAACACCACATATGGCAAAGGATGTTTCCAAGCAATTAAAGAGATTGATCAGCATCTCCCTTGGAAGCATTTTTGCCATTTCAACTGAAATTCCCCCAACAACATCAGAACAATGATCTTTAACAAGAAATGGGTGGTCACAAGCTTGACGGAGGCGTAAAAGCATTAAAAGAATATTTGCATAGTTTTGATTGACTGTACCAGCAGCAGCATATGCCTGCAGTGTAAACGCATGTTATTTCAAGATTATGTTGAAGCACAGAAATACTGTCCAAAATATAGCATTACATGATATGGGCATTTCAGCAGAGAACATTTTAGTTGCAATTCAAAAGGGCAATTTTAATACAACATAAATAATTCAGAAAAGATTAACCTGAAATTGAGTTCGTGTATCTGCTTCCAACTTGGTGTAGAAGGCCCGCTCCTCAATGGAGAAAACCACCTTATTCAGCTGAATTGTTTTAGGGGGCAAATTAACTATAGGCTCCCCATCAATCAATGTTCCTAGACAGGCAAGAAATTTAATTCATAAAACAAAATAGGCCAATATACAAGCCACTCTATGCTATATGCGCCTCCAAATTCATTGAAAATCCAGATCATGTCAACAAAACAAGACCTTAATGGATGAAATTGTATTTCTGTCCACTCCCTCAGGATAAAGTTTATGTATTGAAAAACATTTGGAAAAGAACAAATGTCAAATTAAATGCATTTCACATGTAACTATTTAGTTGGGAGAAGATCAGCACAAATATTTTATGCGTAGAATCTATCAAACAGCAAAATCAAAAATCAGAGACATTCACCTTTTGTACGACGTAGCATTATAGCCCTCAGAACCGCTTGAAGCTTCTTGTAACCCTGGATAGAATTTTTAGATATTGGTACCTTTATTGTATTGTAAAAAGACTTGTATTCAGCGTAAGGATCATACTTCAGGAATCTGAAGTAGCTATACAAATCATCTATAGTATTTTGAATTGGTGTACCGGATAAACACCACCTTCTTTTGGCTCGGAGGCTGCAGCAAGCTCTGGCCACCTGAGTTCTATGATTCTTTATTGTTTGAGCTTCATCTAGAACAACCCTGAACCAACCCACTTGTGCAAGAGGGCCAGAAGCACAATCAAAAGAACTTTCAATTCCCATTTTACCCTTTTTACTCTTTTCACTTGTGTTATGAGTCTTTTTCCTCTTTTTACCAAAAGCAAACCTGGAGGATAACCCAAATTTTTCCTCATTTTTTCCATCAATTTCATCCTCTTCCACTAAAGGTTGCTTTGGAACTTCAGTACTCACAATGGAATATGTTGTGAGAACAACATCGTAATTAGCAAGTTCAACAGGATCCTTTGTCCTATTGCCCCCATGATAAACCAACACAGAGAGCTTAGCTTCATCTCCAACTTTGTCTTCCAGTTCCCTCCACCATTGTCGCAGAACACTAGCAGGGCAGATAACCAGTGTACCAGCAGCTGCTCTTTTCCTACCAAGCACCTGTGTTGAAGACGAACTAACCGATTTAGAAGGTTTTATATCATCATCTTTTTCTCTCTTTTTAGATTGTTCTACAGTACCATTTCCCTTATCATTGTCATCATCCTCATCCAAATTTAACGCTTCAGCTTTACGATTGCACATCTCATCTGTTTTTGATTTTGACTGCAATGATCTCTGCATTTGTATGAGGGCAATCATCGAAATTGTCTTTCCAAGACCCTATTTGCACCATTCTATTATGTTAAAGCAAGCAAAGATCGCCAAAAACAAACAAACAATATAAGCACACGAGAAATAAAAAAAGCTCACCTGATCATCAGCCAGAATTCCTCCCAAGCAATGCAAACTTCTCGTTTCCTTCTGAAGCATCCAAGCCAATGCAATTTTCTACAATATATAACAGTTAAAGCTTGAACAGATGTAAAAACAGCATGGCAAACTAACAAACAAATAGACAGGAAATAGAACCTGATGTCTCATAAGTGATACAGACAATAAACCATCAGGCAAAGTAGCTTCAACCTTTGGCTGATTGAGGTCCTGCAACAAGCAAGTTCATTTTTAAGAAAAACAATGCATCTCACTCTCCTAAAACTAATATTCTTTTGTATGAAAAAATAAGATTCTAACAACCTAATAACACAGAAACACACAACACACAAATCAATATCCACAACTCAAGAAGTTTACACATTGAGAACATATAAATTGTCATAAGCCATGATTATATAAGGTAAAATTGTACTTAAGATAATCCATACAACTTAAAGAGTGAAATAAATAAGATTTAACAAAAACAGGCCGCAGGTAGTACCTCCAGCGCTGCCTGATATATTAGCCTTTCATCAGTTTCAGAAGCCCTCTCTCCGCCTGCTCCAGAATGATACGTAGATTCACTCGAACTAGGTAACTGCATAAAAGGGAGGTTTTTTCCATGCATCAAAGTTGGGGGAAGAATCCTAATTGCATCATTATGACAATTCCCATGAGTATCATGAATCTGGCTTCTGCTGCTCATGTTATCTTTTAAATTGTTCAGCCTAGTATCTGGTGAAAATGACTTGAGAGAAGATGGAAGAGGCTTTTCAGTAGATGGCTGAAGGTATGAAGGAAGGATCCTTCTTGAGGCTTGTTGGGATGGCATTTTTCCATAATCAGCACCAGTATTAGCACTTCGTGAACCGACTGCCTGATGCTGATTTGTTTTTCCGTTCTCTGAAAAATTGAAAGATTCGTCTCTTTGTGCTACTCGGTGATTTGGCATATTGTTACTAGACCAGTGTTTAGTAATGTGCCTGACTTGTGAGTGATTATTAGCCCTGGAAGAGCTTGCATTCGAAGTATTTTCCCATTTAGAAGAACTATCCTGCTTAAACCCTCCACCATAGCCTGCAGATAAATTACTTTCGCAGTCAAGACTAAAGATTGATAGTGAAATTTCATTATATTACAGCTTTTACGAGAGATTCACACCGGCATTACTTCCTCCGGCAGCCCATTCTGGGGTTTTCCTATAATTAGAGGTTTCTGTCTCCTCCAGCTCCAGGTCATCATCTGATGAACTTATATATATAGAGTCCAGTTGAGCCATGAAATCTGAATAACCTTTTCTTTCCTAAACCAACCAAGAAAGAAAACCATTAACTATTAATTCATGTTGTTGTCAGAAACCATCAAGATTATCTCCTGACTGGACAACAAAAGGAGAGGGAAGATTTTCTCCAAATAAAAATGCCGTTACTCACCACGTCTCTATAGGGTTGTGATATTAAGCCAGAAACCCAACCACCTACCAGAGAACAAACTCTCCAAGTTGAGTTGATGAATTCACGAACATGATGCGAATTGTGGAGCATCGATTTGGAGATTGAACCACATTCCAGCTCCTTCATTAAGTGAACTACTCGTCAATATAGGTAGGAAAAGTTCAAATGAAAGTGAAAGAAAATATCAACTCAAAATTCCAGTACAAGTTAAGAACTCGTTGGGAAAAAGGGGAGAAGGGGAAGGGAGAAAACAAAATATATGATAGCAAGAATAAACGGCGATGAACATACAACACAGACCTCTATCTCTAATTATCACATCGTGATAATGCAAAGACAGCTAAAACCTTTACTTTGGGTCCCTAAACATATAAAACTTCCCCAAAATTTCTCAAAACGTGTTTGAAGTCATATCTGTTTCGATATATTGTTAGCTCCATTTTCGTACTACCAATATGTCGCTTAGACAACGGTAAACGCATCAATGCCTGGAGCCTCCTCCCCCTTCTACAAAACCAAACTGCTCCGCTCAGCTCGTCCCATCTCAGAGGAGGGGCTCGGCCAATCCCATGATAAAAGGCCTACAGAAATCCTCCTCTCCATAAAGAGTCAAAAGAATCTAGTAGCCTCGGCGGCAGTAAGGTCAGGAACATGGGTAACGCTGCCAATATTTATTTTTTCATCAACCCGCAGACAATCATCGCGTCTAGTAAAACTAAAAATATGTCCCCAAATCAACACAGAAGCACGAATCCAGTTATCAGTGTAAAATTAGGTGCATGACTTGGCACTCAAATCCAAAAGAACAATGACCATCGTGAAAAAATAAACGTCAGAAATATATCATATCGTAATCGAAATAACAGAAATCACAACCAGAGTCGCTCAATTAGTTCCTGAAAAACAGAGTGAAATGAAGAATTTCCAGCTAATACCTAATAGTTGAGAGTTACATTATAATAATTCACCGAATGTCATGGAACTAAAGAGAGTAATTTGTGAGATGAACAGCAAAACCATGCACTCGAGAGTTGAGACCTCGGACTAGGGTTTCTTCCACTTTCCCGCCAAGACACGATCCCCGTGGCAGAGGAGAAGACGGATGTCTAGATCACGTGCACATCGTTGTGCACTCCCCCATTAATCTTTCTCCGTCCATTCCATCTACGGTCCAGGATGGGGCATGTCGGGTATTTGAAATGGGAACGACGTCGTTTGTATCTATCAGCCGTTCGTAAAGGGTGATCTTAGCCTTTTTAATTTTCTTTTCAACTAACTCATGTAGGCAGTTCCAGTGTGATCATCTTCTTCATCTCGCGAGGCGGGTTTGCGCTAGTGGGAAACTTTCAGTTCTCCATACTGTAGACTTCCATGAAGAAATGAGCGTGTTTGGTGGATTTGCATTTCATTGCAAAGAATACTAAAATGAAGAATCGATGAATGAGTGGTTCAAACGCAACTTAATTTTGAACCCGATGCGCAGGTAAACTGCATCGCCTTACGGCAAGGTTGCGCACGATTCGCCATTTCTGGTATAGATTTAGATACATGGATACTTAGTTTAGTCTACTAAAGAACACTAAAAACAAAAAAGTAACTACATAATAGCAGATGAAAAAATCCCCATTTTCTTGCTGCGGTGCTTTTCCGGTGATTTGAAAGAAAAAACTGGGGAAAAATCCACGATTAAATAAGTGCAGATTTTATAAAACCCAAAATTCCCTTGCTTTTGAGGTTCACTGCTATGCTTAACTTGTAGAGGGTATGGATTCGATAGCAGGATGCAAAGAAAATAAGGCATGCTGATTGGGTATCACTGAAGAAGGAAGAACGCGCAACTAACCGCCGGCGGGAGAGAGGGATGGTGCAATTCTGACTTGCGGCGAGTGAACTTCTCGAGGAATTGATTAATTAACGCATAATTGCATGTTAAAAGTCAAAGTCAAAACACGATCGCTCGGTTTACTTTTGGACAGTGGCATTTGGGCTTAGTCCAGAATGTCAACACTTGGGTTATTTCCATGGGCTTTTTAACCAAGCATACCCACCTAAGCATCAAGTGCGGGGAAATGGGCTTTACCATTCCACCTCCCTTTTCATAGCACAGGTTCCTCCACGCCTAACAGCTTTCCATAGGTATACCAAAAAAAAAAAAAAGATTTTCATAGAATGAAATTGAGAATTGCCGGTAGATCGCTGAATCGCTGAATGTCTTGAATTCGAATAAGAACATGTGTAAAAAAAAATTGTTAGGAAAAAAAAACTTTATTATTCAAAATAATTAGTCTCTAGTTATTGATTTGGGAATACCATCTAAGACTATAAAAAAGAAATTGAGAATTGAAACATGGATATAAATGTATTTTTATTTTTAAAAGTGAATTTAGTATCTCAAAAACCTATAATGCGATAGATTTAACATCTCACATTTGTTAATGAAGTCAGATTTATCATACAGATAAACTTCAATTAAAGCATGTAATGTTCTCTAATTAAGAGGTTTGACGGAATGAGCCAGGCTTTAGTCAGGATGGCCATCCCCAATTTTAATCATATTCATAAAGTCAAGGTTCGTGCATAGTGCCGCGTAAAAAGTTGCCACAGAACCTTATATAAGCTCAAGAACCGAAAAAAAACCCTATAAAAGTAGTAAGCTCCCATACGTCCAAGTCCAAGGGATCGTGAAATTTGATAAGGATCGGATCAGATCAGCTTTGCGACCAATGTTGCGTCCTTCCACAATTGCCAAAATAGCGCTTGTCTCTACGTACTCTTTTCAGCTTCAACCAACCGTTGAAAAGAGCCATGAGCAAAAACAGTAACGATTTTTTATTAGCATTGATTCTGACGTGGGTGACTGTTTTTGGGATGCACATGTAAAAAGGCTGAGACCTCCTCCAACTTTATTGCAGAGAGAAAGACAAGAAGCCTTTAGATTGCGAAACTCAAACGGACAAAGTACCTACAGCGACGCTTCATCCTCCTAAGGACACGCTTCGGTGTGAGTCTGCGGCCGCATTAACTCGCTTGAAAACTACTTGACCATCCTCTTCTAACTGTAACCTACCTTTCTGTCCCAATGCTTAAAGAAACTAACCGGACAATGTGGGCTTATGTTTTCGGCCGTTTTTATTATACGCCCTTCCTTCTCTTTGCTCCTCTCTTTAAAGTTTAAACGCTCCCTTTCTGCTTCGGTTTTTGAAAGCTCCTGTACACATCAGTTCCAGCCTCTGATCGATGCTCACTACACACCCATGCATTTTTCTACCAGCTGTTTTTGTTGTTTTACTTTTTCGTTCCTTTAATCTTGAGTTTTGGATGATAAGCATGGATCCATGCCACATTGTTTGTGATCTTCTCAGGACTTGACTTTTGGAATTGGATGATGAGCCGTGTGAGCTTCATTCATATGGATTGCTTTAGCGTTTTTTAAGTAATACTACTCCAATGAAAAATATAATACCTAAATTCAGTATTTATCATAAATATATGATATATTTTTATATTTATTAATTTTTAAAAAAATAATCTATTGACTCTTCTTCAACAATAATCAGTGAGACTGGAAGAGAATCAATTAAAAAATATAATTAAAGAATATCATATAATAACTAATTTAATTATTTTTTATAATATAATTAAATATATTATATATTAAAAATAAAATGACGAATGAAGATATAAGACGAGAAGGCCAATCTTAGGCAGCTGACATCTCATACTTTGACCATATAAGATCTCATACTTACATTTATATAAATATAAAAAAATACGTAGTTCTTAATTCAATACAGCAATATTATAATAAGAAAAAGAATATCTAAATTTTAAAATACTCAACAAATTATATGAATATATAAAAAAATATATTGAGTATAAGTCACAATTTATTATTTTAAAAATTTAAAAGAAAATATAAAATTGATATTGTTCATTTTTCTTTTTTTCTTTTTCTTAATTTTTCCTTTAACTATCTATAGTCGACCTTCTCTCTTACCTTTCTCTATTCATCTTCTATGTACTTGCTAGAGTCTCTGTCGTCCAGTCTCCCTTGTCTTCAAAATAGAGAGAGAGTAGCTGTGTGAAAAGAGATAAGCAGGGAGACAATGAGGGGTTAGTACTCATAAGTATATGGGCGAGGTCGTTGAATGTAGATAAAGATGACAGCGTTGATTTGATAGGTAATATTTGACAGATGATGAATAGTAAGAAACAATATCAACAGTGATGATGAAATTCTGATGGCTGAAATAGCCTGGTAATAAAAATAATTAAAAAAATTATAAATCATATTAAACGAGTAATCATTTATCCAAATAATTATTTATAACTAAGTTATCAAAGTAAGTAGTAAATATCTTAATAAATATAATAAAAATCATTATAAAAGTTATAAATTACATTACACAATTAGTAATTGATCAAAGTAATTACTTGTAACTGAATTGTTATAGAAAATAGTAAACATTTTAGCAAAAAAGTGGTCAAAATCATTGCTTAAATCATAAATCCTATTATAATAATAGTAAATTACTAAAGTAACTATTTACAATTAAGTTATTATTAAGAATACTAAATGTCTTGACAAAAATAGTTAAAATTATTGCTTAAGTGACAACTCTCATTATATGAATAATAAATAATCAAAGTAATTACTTACAAATAATTGTTATAGATAGTAATAAATATAATAATAAAAATTATTAAAATTATTGTTAAAATCGTAAATCTTATTATAAGAATAATAAATGATTAAAATAATTATTTGTATTTTCAGGGACAATTTTTTTTTTAATTTTAAACAGATAAATTGAAACTTATTCCAAATTTATTATTTTATATATTTAAATATTATTTTAGATATTTTAAAGTTAAGATGAAGTTATTAAAATCCGACCCAAACATAGTCATATAAAAAATAATGCTTGTAAGAAGCAGCAGTTGCAGCATGGGGAGGCTATTGTGTCAGTCAGGAAAGTGGGTAAGGGCAGACAAAGGAAAAGTCATGCGAAGGGGCATTAAATGTTGGACTCCTTTTTATAAAGTTGCAATTATTTACCCTGTGTTCGTGTCCACTACCCTTCGCCTGCCTTCGCTTAAACTTAATTATTATTATACAATATCATTCCTTGTATTTTATAACGCCTCATCATGATCATGTTATTGATGTCCATTTTAACCAATTCGTCAGGCTTTCTCATTTCACCAGAGCTAAATGCTTCTCTGTTTAGGAATCTTGTTCCTCAAATATGTTGTCCAGGGCAGTTAGACCTCTCTAGACGTGTAACTATATCTTGTTCCTCAAATATATTGGTCCATCCCTCCCAAAATCAACCTAAAACATTTGTATGAACCAGTTTCACCATCTTAAAGTTATAAAATCTAGAAAGGCACGCATAAACTCTGACACGTTTTTATAGTATAATGTATTGGTCATTTAACTTTTAATATAAAATTTAATTAATTTTTTTATAGATTATAAAATTAAATAAATTAGAATTTTGACAGTTAAATGATTCACTTAATTTTTATAATTTATTTAAAAAATTAATTAATTTTTATATTAAATATTTAAAGAATGATTTTATGAGAAAATTAAATTGTTTAAAAAATAATGTGCGGAGTGCCTACTGACAATGACAAAGAAGAAAAGATACAAAATTTAAAGATAGGGAAGTAGGTAGAGTTGAGGTGAGAAAGAGAGAGAGGGAAAGAATGTGACGGCTGGATTGGGGCCCACGGGTATCAAAGAGTTGTCGTCCGACGTGGACCATCCCATCCGTCAGCGGGCTCTTCGCTCCATGACCAGCAATCTCGTCCCGTCAACACAACAACATGCGATGCTCTCGGCTCCGATTCTTCTCTGTTTCTCTCTCTCACCAATCAAAACTGCCATACCTTATATAATTATTATTATTATAATAAATATTACTATATAATAATTTTATAATAATATATTATTTTTAATATAATATCTATTCAATTAATTTAAATATATTAAAAAAATAATTAAATTAATTATCTATAATAATTAAATATTATTTAGTCTAAAATATTTTTTAAAACATATAAATTGAATTACCTTTAATTAAAATTATTTTAAAATATATAATTATATAAGAATAATTTTTAGAGAAAATAATAATTTTAAGAAATAAATTATTATTTAATTTTTATATTTAAAATAAGAAGGAGTAAATCTTAATCGTTAGAGATTAAAGTTAAAGGTAAAATCTAAAGAGAGTTTACGAGGAAAAGAGGGAGAAGGAAGGGAAGGGAGGGAAGGGTAGTTGAATGGCTTAAACTTGATTCTAAAAATCCTCCCCCAGGCACTCTTATAAAACTCCCGCATTCTACTAACTACTCATATAAATAAATATGAATCGTGTTTTAAGGAATGGTTTGGACATCACCAAAATTCAACGCCCTTTTATTTGAAGGAAAAGGAAATCGAATCCAAGCTGGATCTAAAATCTAATCAAATCTCAAGCAAGGGAATCCATCAGTCCAGGCACTCACAATCGAAGTCAGGCAATCACAATCATACACATAGCTGTTTCTCAGCTTCGCTTCAGCCTTTCCAAGATATAACGCTTTGATCTGTTTAACAGACTTGGGAAACCTTTGATCTGATTGTACTTTAGTACGTGTTCCATTAATATTGTTACTTATTTATGGCACATATATATTTAGTTAATTTAATTAAATTAAAAAAATAATTAATATAATATATTTTTATAATATTTTAATTATTTTATTTGATTATTATTAAAAGAGATTAATGAGAGTAATTTATAAAAAAATTAGTAAATATAATAAATATATTTTATATTTAAAATTATTATTAATATTTTATTATATTTTATACTAAAGATAGGAGGAGTATAGAAGTAGGGATGGGCAAAAGAAATGTGCAGCTAACATAAGATAATTAGTTTAACATATTGAAGTAGAAAGGTTCTTTTATACGAAAATGACTAGAAGGGGAGTGAGAGCCCACCGCAGTGACAGACAATAGAGAGAGCAGGCCTGGCTGCCCCAAGGCCTCCCTCATTTCCTGCCACTCCTCACCTAACCTGTCCCTCTCTCTCCTCATAATATAAACACAACAATCAAATCCCATAAAGCCACCCCCCTCAAGGCTTCCTCCCCAAGGCTCATTCTCACTCACCTCTTATCCATCTCCATATCTCCATATTTCAGAGTAGAAGGGATGTGTTGCTGTTGCTGTTGCTGCTGCTGCTTTGAGGCTGGCACTATGCTCGTGCGTGGCAAAAGGAGGCTCAGGAGCTTGTTCTGGAAGCTTAGAGCTGAGATTAGGAGGCAAATGAAGGCTGGCTGCCATCGCCACGGGAAGAATTTCAGCTTCCACTATGACCCTTTTAGTTATTCCCTCAACTTCGACAACGGCAATTTTGGCTTCTTTTGCTGACTCCACTAACTTCAACGACCTCAACATGCTACTCAGGCCTCACTTATTATTTCTTTCTGTTTTTCTCATTTGTTAACTTGTTTCTTTTCTTTTTTGGGGCTGGCTTGTGCTTTCCTGTATGAATTGGGGAGACTAAGACTGAGAATGAGATTCCTCTCGTGTATTACAACTGCTGTCTCTCCCTACCGTGCCAGAGAACTTGTTCTGTTTCGTGAAGAACGGAAGGAGATGGGTTTTGGAAGATACTCAGCGCCATATCTTGCCTTGCACTGTTGTCGTGTTATTGTTATTATTATGGGTTTTAAAAGTATGAAAAGAAGTGAGAAGGCTAAGACCGAGCTTATGCTGTTTTTTTGTCTACTCTGCATCTGCCAGAGCGTCTTTTTCTTCCATACGGCATCGCTGCTTGTTTTTGTCTCAGCATTACGGTAAATGTATCCGTGGGCGCCAATACTCGTGTTTACTTCGTTGATTCATCGGGTTCCTTTTCTTTTCTTTTTCTGGCACTGCACCAATAAAAGCCTCGATACAATACAGTATAGTCTATTAATCACAAGACTCTGGCAAAAATAAAATCTCAGATATTTTTTGTAAGCAATAAAGCAGGTGTTGCCCTGGAGGAAGGGGGCTTGTTTGGGGAAAAATAAAAAGAAAGAATGCAGTTAAAACTAAAAAATAATGAATGCGGCCGGGGTTGGGTCAAGTGGCAACCAAGGGCAATAGTAAGATGCGGGTAGTGGTCATTCAAAGATACTGTGGATGCAGTTAGAAATATACTACATAGGGATTGGCAAGCAATATATCCTCGATTAATCTCCTCCTTTTACAAATGAGGTGGAAGTTGATGAAGGTTAGGTGTTCTTATTCTAGCCTGTTTTAGTTTTGTACTTGTCCCAGTTTCCATTTTTTTTTAAAACAAGCAAGAAGACAAAAGCAGTGAGCATGAGACAAGTTAAGTTCGCTTAGGCTTTATTTAGTATAAATAATTTAGAGGGAGGAGGAAAAGGATTTTACTCCTCTTTCTTTATTTGACTCAATAAAATATTTAGGAGGAGAGGAAAATTTTTACCTCTTCTCCAAATTTTCCTAAATTTAAAGGAGAGATATGAAATTATTATTTTATAATATTAATATACCCATAATTTTTTTAATATTATAAGATTAATATCATAATATAATTTTTTTAATATCATAATATTATCCCTTCCCTCTCATCTCTTAATGTTAATCTAAATAAGGTAATAATAAAATTCTTCTCTTTCTTTCTATTAAAATTCTCCCCCTCCCCCTCTGTATTAAGCCAAACAAAGTCTTAAGGTGTGTCCCGAAACCCACATTCAACAACAAAGCAAACGCTGGAGCAGTAGATAAGTTGATTCTACGTTTCTGTGTTCCCCAAACTAAATACACACACTTAGCGTAAAAGACAAGTTAAATCGGTTCTACTAATGAGTAAATAATATAAAGTATTTTTATCCAAAGCTATACATTTCAGTAAATTTCAGATTTTGGACGGTAAATTTAAAATTCACATGGAGATGGTGAAAAGTAGATCAATAACAATGATAGACTATAAAAGAATACATTTTTGTTTTGGTTAAGAAAAGGCCTCTTTAACGACGTCTGGGTTCTTGATATGGGACACTCTGAATCAAATCTGTAAGCACATGTAGAGCCCGATAGCCCATTCGGAATACCAGGGTCCATAACTATATCGACAAAAGACACTTAAACCCAAATGACCATAAAATCTATATCGTTCACTATAGCAAAAATGTAGAAATGGAGGGTCGATGAGAGTGCCAGGTCATGGATCCGTGTGAAAATGCAGAAGCAGAGCGCGGGTATGAAAAACGAATATAAGCTCTCTTTGGCGCTAAAACCAAAATGTCACAAGTCGCATTTCCCACTTCGCCGCTTCCAATTCCAATTTCTCCCTCTGATATATACCCATCCGGATACTCGCCTATTTCGCGCTCAACATTCACTCTCATAGCAGAATCGCATTTTGGAGAAGGCGCAAGTTATTCGAAATGGCGGGTGGAAAATCAACCAGGTCGAACCCATCACAGGCTAGAAAGAGAGTCGATGCCGTCGATTATCGGGCTGATACTGGTCTCGTCCGTGCCAAAGATGGCAGTGCTTTTGCCAAATGGTTTGTTTCTCTCTACTTACTTCCAACATTCTTAATCAGCCTCTTGGAATTGTTCGATTGCATGACGTTTCCGTGTGTGTCTCTTCCCCATTCAGATATTTTGCTTGGTTGGACTTTTCTTTCTCGCATTTCTACTGCTATCGTTTACTTCGAACTACAATATTTAGTTGATGAACTTTACTTTGCGTTATCGAACATGATATCGGTGATTTCAAATTATCTGGTCACTGTTCTTTGATGTTTCTTACTTTGGAAATCGTGTGCTTGTAGTCCCGTTTGATCGATATGTTCATGGAACTTGATGGGATTGTGTGTTGTGTTTACATCGCCTTCCGTAGAAATTAAAATTCGTGACACTCTTTAGGATGCTCCGGCAAATTGATCTAATTCTTTATGATTACTGTGTGCTATTGATTATTCTATGCGATAAATTAGGTTCCTATACCCCCTCCCTGAGCATCTGTTGCTGGGAGCTTTAATTTGTTTTTCTATTCTATGCAGTGAAGAGTGCAACAAGAATGTTCCTGTTGCCCTAATCAGCATGCACAGTTGCAGCCTTGATGCTAAAATTAAAATGAATCTGGGTATTAAACCACTCTATTCTCCTGTTCTTAGAAGACACAGCATTGTGCATTATAGTTTATCCTATTAGTCGATGTCTATTCATTGTTTTGATTTTTTGCTTTTTCAGAGGCTCAGGTTGTGGAAAAGCCTGCTGAGGTGAAGAAGCCAGTGGAGAGGTGAATAGGATTTCTTGATCATGTCTTCAGTTTTTCCATAAGCATTTAATACGCTCATGTTCACTTTCTATATGTTGTAATTGGGAATTTTGTAGGAAGAAGCCCAAGTCAAGTGAGCCTAAGGCAAAGAAGGCCAAGGTGGAGAAGGCGGATAAGGGAAAGAAGGGCAAGGATGCTAACAAGCCCAAGCGTCCTCCTACAGCTTTCTTTGTCTTCTTGTGAGCTCTCACTTCCCTATGTATTGTAACAATGTTGTGCTTATCTTTTATTATTTTATTGATTTGAAACTTTTGTTGCAGGGAAGAGTTTAGAAAGTCTTTTAAGGAAGCAAATCCTGATTCTAAGGATGTTAAAAGGGTAATGAAACTTGATAACAGTTTTCTTGTTAATTAGGTCAATTTATGTTGGGATTTGCTAACTAGCTTACGTTTTGAATGATAATCCAGGTTGGTAAGGAGGCAGGTGAGAAGTGGAAGTCCTTATCTGATGATGTGAGTGAAAGATAATTACCTTGATCAAGTTCATTTACCTATTTGACAATTTGATGTTTAACAAACCTCATTTTATGGCTTTAATTGGTGCAGGAGAAGAAGCCTTACTTGGATAGAGCTGCTGAACTAAAGTCAGAATACGAGAAAGTATTGGAAAAATATAATGCTGCGGAAGACGGAGCTGTATGGTTTCGTTGCTTGAGTTGATATTATTGATTTGATTATTTATTCTTCTGTCTGAAAAATATGTATTTTTTTTTACAGGATCAAGAGGGATCTGATAAGGAAGATGCGGCTGAGGAAGTGGGGCAAGAAGAGTCTGAGAAGGATGACGCAACGAAGGAAAATGAAGAGCTCACTGATGGGGAGTAACGGGACAAGCATACTCTGTGTACTAGAAAGATGATCTGAATTCTTGCTCTAGGGTTGTAAATTTGGAAATGTCGGTGAAGTTTTTATTTAGATGATAGGATTACTATTTTGCAGACTTCAAATGCAAAATGATTTTGCAATGTTCACCATTGAAAATAATTTTTAAATGGTAGTAATTAATTATAACATGGTTCCTCGTTTTCCACATGATGAAAGGGTCATGGCATTTGATTTTACCTTGCGCTATCCAACCTTTGATAGAATTTGTGTCTAGCTACTGATAATTTAGTCGGTGGGGTGCATTAATATATTTCCATTATATTGGGTGCTAGAGCGATATTTCTTCTCCCGAATCTAAAAGATTTTTCGTAAATAGAAAAAAAAAGAAAAAAGAAATAGCACAAGGGGCTCAATCATATGAAACCCTGAAGGTTTTATATTACGCCATTTGTGTTTAGAATTTGATTCATTCTGCAGGGCTTTCACCTGTTTTCCCGGAATATGTTCTCTTTGTGGAACGTGTACAATTGATCAAATTATGGGGCTTTTGCCGCATGGTTTTAATTATCAATCGTCTTGAATTTAACTTCATGAATCATTACTCAAGTAATACTCATCTGGATAAGAATAAGGTGCAATGGGGCCTTGGAGAAATACACTATTCCTATGGTAACTTGTACAATTGAGATTTCTGTTTTTGCTTTGCCATCTTATCACAAAACACATCCTGCATGATGTGGCAGTTTTTTTTAATAAAATAGTATTTAAGCATAAAACGCAACATCTCAAGTTGATCAAGAAAATGAAAAGATACAACAGTGTGGGCAATTTTATTAAAATAATATATAATAATATGAAATGGAACAGTACCAATTTGGTAAACTCAGATGAAAGGAAAAATATATTAAAAATAATATTACGAGATAGGTAGTTCCTAACCCAATGTGGAGCCTAATGCTGCTGATAGATATAACGATGGTCACAAGGCATGAACATTTGAACAAGGTTGATTAAGTAAGCACCTCACTGACCCATCTTCCCATCTTTGTTTCCCTTGCATGGGGGCAAGGGTTTTCCACATAAACAAAGATTGTGAGCATAAGCAACTGGAGGAAATACGTTGAATGGCCTTGTCTGTGGTATTTCTCCACAAAGCCTGTTTGCCCTGAAGCTTGCATGCCTTAAACCAACTAGCTGTGACAGAGTACTTGGAAGTTTTCCTGTCAGTCCATTAATAGACAGGTCAAGCCATTGCAGCTTCTGCAACATTCCTAAACTTGGAGGGATGGTTCCCAATATGTGGTTCCTTGATACGTCAAATCTCTCAAGTTCAATCAAATTCGAGATTGAAACAGGGATTTGACCTGATATATTGTTGCCTCCTATATTTAAGACCTTCAAAGTTGAGCCTGCCATGAATTCTGGAATTCGGCCTGAAATTGAATTTCCTGATACATCTAAAACCTCCAAAGAGCTGCTTGTTCTGCTGTTTATGACTGATGATAGTGAACCCACAAGCAGATTTGAATGCAACTCAATGGAAGATACCCCTGTGGGCAATTTAATTCCAGAAAGATCAAATTTTAACTGGTTGTTTGAGAGCTTGACCTTTTGCAGGCTCGACATGTTTGTGAAGAAACCTGAAATCCCGCCAACCAAGTAGTTATCTGAGAGGTCTATGGTGCTCAAAGAGTCAGGTCTTATGAAGATTGGGAGATTCCCCTTCAATTTACACCCTGCTAAATTGACATCTTTAAGTGGCTTGGCTCTGATCCAATCGGGAACACTTCCCAAGCTGAGATTATTGTAGGACAAGTCTACTGATAAAAGAGAAGGGATATCCTTGCTAGGGATGGCTGGTAAGGGATCAGAGAGTGAGTTTCTAGATAAATTAAGGTACCAAAGGTTTTGTAATCTTGATATGGACGGTGGAAGATGACCTGTGAGCTGATTACCACTTAATTTAAGAGTGGTTAACGATTTCAAAGTTCCGATCTGATCTGGGATGTTCCCTGTGAGCCTGTTATGGCTCAAGGACAAGTCTAGGAGATTGGCGAGGCTGAACAAGGAAATGGGAATTCTCCCTGTAAATTGGTTATCAGAAAGATCAATGAAGGTCAAATTTCGTAGCTGCCCGACAAAATCTGGGATAGCCCCGGACAATGAATTACAGCTAAGATCAAGGTACTGCAGATTTTGAAGAGTTTTGAGAGCCAAGGGGATAGGACCTGACAGAAAATTTCGTGCCAAATTGAGTTGGACCAAGCTTCTGAAATTTCCCAATGTTGGTGGAATCTGCCCTTTCAGATGGTTCCCACTAAGTGAAAAGGTCTGAAGCAAAGGCAAGCGACCTAAACTTGGAGGGATGGTCCCTCCAAGGGAATTATCCTCCAGAGCCAGTTGGGTGAGATGAGTTAAATTTGAGAAACTCTCAGGAATTGGCCCTGTGATGTGCTTCATCCCACTTATTACCAGAACCTCCAAGAATCGCAGGTTGCCAAGTGAAGGAGACAGAGTGCCTTTCATATAAAGTCCACTGCCCCTATCACTGTCAGGTCTCTGCAATTGCAATGTGGTGACTCGTCCCGTGGATGGGTTGCACTCAACTCCTTCCCAGCCACCATCGCAGCAATCTCTGCCCGTCCATGAAGAAAGGGTATTCGTTGTGTCCTGCGAGATGCTGGCTTTAAAGCCCAGAAGAGAAGCCCTGTCTTCCTCTGAGCAGATTGGAGACTCCGATGTTGTCTGAGCAACATTCTCTAAGAGATGACAGAGGAACACTGAAGATAGCAGCACAAGGTCGAAAGCCCATTTCCATGATTGCATTTTGGGAGGTGGGTCTCGATCAGATCGAAGTTAAAGAGGAAAAATATAGGCAGAATCTAGTATTCAAGTGAAGTTGGGATCTGACAAGAGAAGCCCCGAGTGAGAAATTTTGAAAAGTAATAATAATAAAAAGAAAAAAGAAAATCAACATAGTAAGATAAGAGTAGGAAAAAGTACCACTTCCGACATGTTTATTCTATTCTTTCACGTAGAAAGGAAGGTAGAATGATGGTAGAAGCGAGTGAGAATGATGATTCTGTTGGAGAGGTGCATGAAAGAGCGAGGGATTTATAGTTGCAGAGGAGAAAAGCTTGCGGGAGAAAGGAAAGAGAATTTTTATACAAGGCACCTGAGAGTGTAAAGAAGTTCACATGGAAATTTGTGGCCGTTTGATGAATCACGAGGATCCCTGAGAGCACTCGAACGTTGGAGCGCACTAGATTCAAATTTCACTCACCTGCTCAACTTTTGTGTAAGAAAATTCACCTCGCTCTCAGCTCCTCCACACAAGTTTCATGCCAAGCAGAGTACTATTGCCTATTATATTATCATTTCTTCTTGTCTCTGCCTCCCAGATTTTGAACGCTTTAGTTTTTCAGATATATTCATCTCTCTCAACTCTTTCCTGAACCACAAGTTTTTACCCCTAACTCTGCCTTCACTTTAACGTCACTTTCATCTCACACTTTCCAGATGAACAGTGTCATCCTTGTACCATACTGATGTGTTTTTTTTTTTTTGGATATATGAGACGTGGTTATTTCATTTGTAAAATTACGTTCTTCTTGGTTCCTATTATCAATAATTTAATGTTTAGAGAGAACTGGGTGGGGAAGGAGATGAAACATATATAATAGTTGACAGAGTTTACTTTTGGAAATTGAGATTGGTGTGATGTGGGCAGCTGTGTCATTGTCATTGAATTAACATAGTCAAAAGTTTAATAAGTGAGATTTAATCACTCAGCCCTCTAAAATAATAGTAGTAGTAATAAAGAACGCATTCATAACGGAGATGTTAGGATGACATTGATGTTGCTGGAGAGCAGAGTGACAAGTTTGAAGTTGCCTGTGATTGGCACCAAAATAACATTAACAACAGTGACAATCATGACACTGTCACTAATGGGTGGCTCTTATATTTATTATTTTTCTGAGAAAAGGACAAGTTTTGTGCAGAATCTGCCTGGCTGTGACAAGTATTTGTTTGATTTATTGTTGCATTGCTTTTGAGTGACATGCAGCAATTCAGCCTCTCTCCCTCCCCCTCTCTCAACATTTCCTTTATTCTAACAGTCATATAGCACAAAATATTTTTTATATTTTTTATATCCATTAAATATTTTAATTTTATTTATAATATAATTTTATTCATAAATTTTTAATTTTATACAATTTTATCCATAATATTTTTAATTTAATATAATTTTTAGTAGTCAAAAAATAAAATTATATGTAAAATTGTACTAAATTAAAAAAATTATAAATAAAATTGTATCAAATTAAAAAGATTATATATAAAATTATACTATAAATAAGATTAAAATATTTAATATATATAAAAAATAAGATCATCATATTGAATGATATATATTCTTTATTTATTTATTTATTTATTTTTTATATATAACCCTTATTCTAAAGCCGCCCTACTTGGTGAATTAGGGGTGCTGATCCAGCTTGCTTCCCTACCCAAAATATGCATATTTTCTTCTTCTCATATTTTTTAAACAATTTTAAAAAAATACATCTCTCTCTTACGTTGACTTTTATGATCTTGTTCTTTGAGGACAGAGAAAAACGGAGGTAAAGATAATATTTTGTGTATTATATATATACACTTACATTGCTAACATCATTTCTATTTAATGATATTTGTTTAATGTTAATATATTTTATGATTTTCTACTCACAACAATCTTGCAGTTTAAATTTGGCAAGAGTAAAGTGAATTGGATGCCCCTCTACTTTGGCTTTATGAGATCTGGAATGTCATGCTAACAACCAACCAAATGTGATCTTCTTAATTAAGTTTAGTGACTTAAGTGTGTATTTTAGTTTCTTAATTCCCCCCCCCCCCAACGAAAAGCAACGTGATGAGAAATTTGTAGGAAACAAATATGTGAGAAAATTTTATATTTGTGGGCGCACACAAAAAGAAGAATTCTTTGAACTCACCAAACCCAATAATCTTGTTTTGAAACCATATATGCGAAGGAAGCTTGAGGAAGACCATGATATGGCTTTTGTGATTGCTACGTTGTTCTTTTGTTTTGATCTTTATGAAATGGCTTTTGTGATTGCTACGTTGTTCTTTTGTTTTGATCTTTATGAGTATTAATTAATGTCTAATTCATCATTTTGGGATATTAACTAACCTTCTTGTCTTGTGGGCATGCCTTTTGATCATAGTCAAGCAAGCAACCTCAGTTTGAAATTCCAACTCTCACTTTGTTTTTTCTTTCTTTTTTGCCCCAACGGGAAACTCTTAATTAATCTTGCTTCATACCCAAATTTTAGATCTCCTAATCTAGCAATTCTCTTTCAATCTGATCTCTTCATTCACTCATTCAAACCTTTTCCGTCAGAAATCTTGCAAGAAAAGCTTTACAGCGCTGCTTTTATGACTTGAAGGATATAAAAATAAAACGAACGGGGGTGAGGGTAGTGTTTTCATATAGAGGAGTGGGAGTAGGTGAGAGGCATAAGAAACTGGAAATGCAAATAATGAAGGGCCCTTAATCACAAATCCCTATTTGTCTTATTCCAACCAGTAATCACGAATCCTAATTAATGCTTGCACTTCCTTCTTAATTTTAATTTAATTAATTAATGGACAACACAAAAACCCTACCCCAGCTACTCTCTGTACTCCAACTGGTGCCCTCACTCACTCACTCACTCTGACTCCCCTTTACTCAACAGTTTGGACTCCTTTCTCCTCCCTTCTTCCTTCCTTTCATTTAATGTAAGAGTTAAATTGCTAATCACATATATTAAAAAATACTTAAATTAATTATTTATAAAAGATATAGATTTGTTTTTCTGAAAATATCTCATTTGATCATTTGTATTGAAAATTCTCCCATGGATTTACTATTCTTTAGTTCAAAATACAGAAGACTTGTGCACAGTGTCACTACCCGAAGTATTCCGGCATCAGAAACAACTGAATACTCAAATGTGTATTTAAGGTCAAAACTTATTAGGACCATTCACTTTCTTTGTCCTTTTTTCTTCTTGTCGTTGCAAAGAAAATATCAGTTTATTCTCTGACACCACCTAAATCAATACCACGAGACTGAATTGTAACAACGGCCAAGGCATGTTTTCAAAGTTAGATTTTTGGTAACTGTAGAGAAAGTCTCCCCAAAAGTCAACTTTTTCATAATTTCATTTTTAATCAATTAATTAATTCTTAAACTAACAATAAGTTCCGGGGATTTGCCTCAAAAAGGATTTACTGATCCCATCTTGGATGGAGCAACACCACAAATTCTTTACATTTTTTTTTGTTACAATTCTTAATCAAACACATTTGCCTATAGAATATCGTTTACTTAATCCTGAAAAAAAATACATATCAAAATAGCATACCTTTTCTTAAACAAACAAAATTATTCATATCAACAAATAAATTTTGTTTAGGTAATTAACTTAAAAAATGTCATATAACCAATAGATAAGTAGTATTTGGACATTTTATTAGTTAGGATCATCCAATTTTACGGATGCAATTGAAATTTATTCTCAATGTGTTTAAAGGATCAAATTTTTTTGAAAATAAATAATTCAAAATAAAAAAAATTATTTCAGGCCGCATTTCCTCTTCACAAAAAAAGCATCTAGATGAATTCTCATGAGGAAAAAAAATCTAGAGTAGTATTGAATGAGCTTTAAAACTTTGATAACCATTTAAAATGACCGTGGTATTTTTATGGAATGAAAAGCAAGAAATTTAACATGCAACAATTCCCACTAACAAGGTCCTAGCAAGTTGTCTTACTTCTTATTACAATAAATTTACCAAGTACACAACAAATAATACACATATTAAATACTAATATCTAAATATTTGATAAGACAGTTATATGAGTTTTTTAAACAATATCTTGAAATGACCACATAATTAGTAGATAGCTAATTCATTTAAATATGATATTATGAATTCAAATCAAGTTATATATATAAAAAAATCTTTATTAAAAAAGTCACAACTTACTTCCATAATCTTTATGTTTCGAAATAATTAATCTTTAGATACATGGAGACATGCAACTTCCTTGCTAAAATTTATTAATAAGCTAAATGATGGATTACGTATGAAGTGATAAATTGAATAAAAGATATAAATTTGAGTGAGGGTGATATAACGGTTATGTTAGATATTGCTAGGAAGGAAGAAGAGATTGAAAATGGGAGAGTGAAGTGAATGGAGATGGAAGAGGAGGTTAGGTTGCGGTGATTGCGCGAGAAAGGACAGAAAGTCCATGTGGGATTGAACTGAGATTTGGATTTTGTGGAATTTTTATTTGAAGGGCATGGTCCCCCTAATCCCATTAAAGCTCACATTACAGTCCAAACTGCTTCTTCCCCTTCATTATAAGGGTCCTACCTTCTTTCACATAAAGGCTTCACCATGTGATCCCTTTTTTCTACCACAGACAGCCACAGCCTGTTGTTTCAGAAATTTCAGCAAATTTGTAGGATCAACATTCCTCTGTCAACCAAGCCAACAACACAAGTTAGTTTAATTGATAAGAAGTTAATTTATAATTCATAATGTCAAGAATTTAAATACAAGGATTATTATGAGTCTCACATTAGAGAGGATAATTTTGAAAGAGAGACCTTATAAGACTTTGGACTCTCCGCCTAACAACTAGATTTTGGGGCGTAGTTCTCTTAAGAACTTGTGCTCATCATAAGGAACTTATTAGTAGCTAATCTGTAAATACTTCACTCTTTAGAGACTAAAGAAATGCCCTGATGGTTGGCCTCAATGAGTTATGAGAACCCACTTGCCTAAACTTGTTTTCAACCAAAAGAAAAGACAGCATTGCTGTGTCAACCAATGTTTCACAACTATAATTCAATCTTCCATAATTACAAAAACAACCCATATCGAGACAAACAATCACACTATTGTTTATTCAAAAGAATTCACTGATTTCAATTAGCAATAATGAAAATATCATCTCAAAGTCTACTTTAAATCAAACAAATATCGGTCATACCTCTTGGATTTAGGCTCAACAGTTTTCATAATGACTTCCCTAATCTAACCTATCATTTTAATAACAATTCAGCTGGATAAACTGAATACTGCTCCACGTCACCGGGAACTTAACATCAACCAACCAAGAAAACCTAGGAACTAGATATGCTGTGGACCTAGTACTTTCTGACACAGACTAGGAACAATCCTAGCCTAATTCAGCTCCATATTATTATTATTATTATTGCTTATCAGAAGCAAATTTAACAGCTGTGGTATGACCAAATCACAGTTGCTCAAACGTTATTTTAGGAACATCTCACTTATGGGCAGACTCCGAAGAGATAACCTCATTTCTTTTGGGCCTTTCCTTGTCAGAGGGCACCAAGACCTGCAGCAGCAGCAGCCCATCAGTTAAAATTTGCAATCAATGTCAATTTCTGTCAAAAGTTACTCCTCAAACAATCCAAAATGCCATGTAGCACCAACAATACCAAAAACATCATCATCAACTAAGAACAAAAGGGTCCTCAAATAACCCTGTTGATCAATCACTAATACTCTGAAGAGTCCAAACAAAAGTCCATCCAACCCTTTTCTGGAATCTCCATTAAACCTTGAGCTGAAGGAATATAGTGCAGTGGAATTCAAGATCAGCAAAAAAATTTGTATGAAAATTTTAGCTCCAGCGCTGTATGAGAAGACAACTCACACCATCATGCCTACTATACCAACTGGTGAAGCAGTCATCTTCAGGTTCCCCATTAGACTTTAAATTTCAGAAAACAAGACAGTATTTTAAGTTCAGTTAGGATTAATTAAGTTCTCCGACCTCTTTGATATTGATCCAAAAGGCCGCAATGTTTTGAATAGGATAAAATATTAGAACCATACTAGGAGATGATCATTAGTTCATGATAATGCTTAGCTCTTATTAGTGTACACATGGTTTCATTCCATATTAATTTTTCTACCAAAGAACTGCACCTGAACGACTCTAACTTGGAAGTTTGAGGGATTAGATCACAGTTTGTATTGCTCCAATTTCATTGGATGTCCCCAAAGGAGCATAATAAAAAATGGGTTATAACATCTGAAAAGTTTTAAATTCACTATATCAAAACTTTGAAGTTTATGGCTGACATAATTATATAGAGATTTGGTTACCATAATTCCTTGCATTTCCTGCAGCTTTAACACATCCTTGCGTCCGCATATCCTATGCATCTTTGATGTTTCCCTTAGTAACTATGGAGAGACAGACTTACTACTAATGATATGTTTCTCAAATCACCCTATAGATTTTGAAGAGTAACATAATTGAAAAAAATTCTTGTACACTGTTTATCATCTCTGTCACCTCCTATGCATTAAAGTTTTCCGTATGTTTCTGATCATTATTAGTAAGCATAAGGGGAACATGTGTCACGTAATTTCAACCATTAAAAAAAACCCACATGGGTACGTCCAAGTGAAAGAAATAAATCAGCAATCAAGGGTCACATGTAAATTTTCCAGGCCCTACAAAAACCCAGAAATTCCAATTCTCCTTGTGCAATATGCAACCGTTGTAAGAATGATGCCTGCTTTTAGTTTCGAGAAAAAGGGTCATCCTTCTTTACCTGGTACCTGCAGCTGTCAAGCCCATCAGGAAAAGAAAAAAGCCAAAAGCAAAACACAAAACACTCTAAAACAACAATGAACTACTTGGCAACAATTAAAGTTTAGCATCTTCCGGAAAGAAAACAATATTAGCACGTATTATACAGCATACGACACGAATTAACGGGGTTAGAGAAAACATCCTATCCAAGATTATCAGAATAAAATGAAGAGCCAATGATAATTGAGAATTGAAGGGTTTTGCCAACCTGAGCTTGTTGACGGACGATATAAACTGGAAGGCTGGAAGAAACAGGGTTCAAAGTTCACAATTTTAAACTAGAATACAAGGTACTGAGGAAGCGTTGGCTTTGGCGGCTTGCTACTTCAGTCTCGTTGGGTCGGGTCAGTTAGGGGTAAGCACCGTACCAGGTCCATCATTATTTTAGTATTAAATTTTCACAATCTATTTTTTCAAAAAAAAAAAAAACTATGGTTTTGGTATTAGTTTTAGATTCTTAACAATCATTTTTCCCCACAAAATTTATCTCTACTTAAAATCACTTTTTTGAACAAAATTGATTCTTTTAAACATTTTTCTCAACAAAAACTAATCTAAACACAGGATGCAATTTATATAACCTTATATCTATCAACTTTGCATTCTCTCCATTTCTTTCAAGTCTCATCTGCTGGCTAGTACAAGAACAGGGCTCTATTCTCTTAAGGTTTTATTTGGTTGAAGGGAGGGTATGTTAGATTAATTTAAGGGAGGGTAGAGAAAGATATGAGATATTAATTAATAATATTTTTTGTTTGGTTCAAAAGGAGGGGGGATTAATTAAAAGTTGATAAATATACTCTTATCTCTTTATTTAAATTTATTTACTCTTTATTTATAATATTTATACCAAAATTATTTTTTTAATTTATCAATCTTAAAATTTTTTATCTCATTTATATAAATAAAAAAATTAAAAAATATGATAAAATTTTAATATTGTTTCTTATTAATTTTATAATTATTATATATTTTAATATAATATATAAATAATTTATTATATTTATTAAGTTTTAACAATTAAAAAAAATTAGGTGTGAGAAAAAAAAAGTTTAAGAGTACAATTGAAATATTAAAAATTAATAAAAGATAATTTGGTCATAATGGGGTAACAAATTTCTCTCCCCTCTAAAAACACTCTACTTTTAGAGGGGAGATAAAGGAGGAGAGGGGAGTACTATATGACAAAAAATCTCCCCTCCCATCTCCTCTATTTTTCTCAACCAAATACACTTTCTCTCCCTCTCTCCTCCAAAACTCTCTCACCAAACAAAACCTAATTTTTACAAAATATTTAGAAGTCTATCAATTTTGAAACAAAACAACGTCGATATATGAGGCACGCCAGCTGCCATAGATTGTGAATTAGAAGATTATATATATATATATATATATATATATTCACACGAACTCACAAGCTGGGGTAATATAATTCCATATGATTGTCCCATGCATCCAATTCCAAACCCTAGCTGGCGAGAACCTTATAATCATTCATTTCTTCTTCTTCTTCTTCACCATGCATTTATTTCACCTGGACCCACTCATCAAAACGCCATCAGGTGGATCCCTCTTCCGTGCTTTGCTAAATGATGTTCATCCACGCATGATGATTCTTCCCTTGGTGCGATATATTACTGATATGACCCCACAAGTGCTTAAGAAAATGTGCCTGAGAAAATTCAAAAGCAAAAGTCCCCAAAAAGAGAAACGGTTGGTAACCACAGCACCAAGAGAAACAACAAAAAGGAAAAGCTGAAATTTGAAATGTCTCTTTGGAGGCAAATTGTCTTTGCCTTACACTCACTCACTCTTGCCTTTATTACTTGCAGCAGCATGATGCCTTCCATATATTTTCTAATTATTTAGTCCCCACATGTAAATAAAAGAATTTTATTCATTTGAAAGAAAAAAAAAGTTGAACACAGTTTCAGAATCCCAGGGCACATGATCCACTTTTCTTCTATTTTTATCCTTGTTTGTCTGAGTTCTTCTATTTTTTGTTTGTACACAAAATTTTTAAGAAGAGGTTGAGCTTATCTACGACTAAAAATAAGACGAAGTCTCCATTTCTCTTAGGTGATACTAATATCGAGTAGGGTAAATTATTAATTATTCTCAAATTTTAACCTAAGTACCCAAGAGTTAGGATATCTTTTAAATATCGCGACTGGAACTATAATAAAATAGTACTTCTCAAAAGTCGAACAGTTTCTAAATAATTACATGTCTCAGTCTTTCACTAGTTAAAGTAAATAATAGGTGACCTAGTCCTACTATTGTTGCTTCTGAAAAGCTCTATTTTTCTCTCCTCTTTTCTTCCTTAATCCACAACTTGTACATAAATAGTCCCAAGCCCATTTCTCATCACTGACTCTATTTTTCTCCTCTTTTCTGCTTTAATCCACAACTTGTACATAAATAGTCCCAAGTCCATTTCTCATCACTGGTATATACTGTATCCCCCAACTCCAAGATGAGTCAGCTCTTCCATGAACGTTCCCTAGATTGGGATTATCAAAATCTTGGAGTTATCGACACTGATATGCCTTTAGGTACAACTTTTGTTCCCCCCCCCCTCTGTATATCCTCCTGTTCTGGTCTCTATACACTATCATGCTTCTTGGGTAACGCGATATTAATGCTTATATTATCATTACCGGCCATGATGACTGATATTCAACTTGCAGTTATGGCTGAGAGTAATATTGCCCCATGTTTCTCACCTCTAGAGTCTGATTTCTCATCTGGGTATTTGGAAGACGCTTTAATCGAATTTACTTCCAAACGTCGACGTTTGCTGCCTCATACAGATGAACAAAGCATGAGTGTCGTCAACATTGATCTTCAAAAGGTAGACCACCTCTTCCTCCTCCTCTCTCAACATTCTTTCTAGTTTGAATCTCTTCATTTCTTAGTTGTTCTTTACATGATATTAAATCAGTACTGTGTTATCCCCAGAAATTTTGGAACTTCGAACCCATATGGCACCAACCAGCAGAGAATTGCTATTGTAACCGGATAGAAAGCAACTTGAGGGAATTTTCAGGTATCCATGTGTTTCCTCAAGCATTCATAGACTGTTGGTTTCAAAACACAGATATCCTGCATTCAAAATATTCTAAAGTGCTTTTAGTGTTGTAGTTAATCATATTGAGGACCGAAAGCATAATTATAAGCAAAAACGAAAAGAATGAATGAAGGATATTGAATCATATTTGCCATTGCTATGATAGATATCTCTTTTTGTTCGTTTTGCTGCTGCTGCTTTGCCACTCTTCTTTATTATTTCTGCGTATTTTCTAGATGAGCACATAAGCACGTCCATGAGCAGAATCAAGGAGGAGTCGAACATTCAGGCGATGACAAAAGGACAAGAAAAGACAGCATTATCAGCGTATGAATCTCCTGATTCATCCTCATCTTCTTACAAAATCCCAGTTACATCCACAACCACGGAGGAGGAGAACTTATTCTGCATAGACCTCACAACTAACTCAGCAGGTATACACACACTTTTTGCTCCAATTATTAAGGTACTAATTGTCAAGGTGAACATTAATGTTTCTTACGAAGAAAATAACTTTGATACAGAGAGATCAATCTGACAAAAATTTAATGAACTACTTTAGCCTAAGTCCTGACCATTGTGTATGAATTTGTGTGAAGGAAGTAGCAGTGAGAAGAGGAGGAAGAGAGTGATAACGAGAGTGGTGTATCCATTTGCAATGGTGAAACCAGGAGGGATCAGAGAAGGAGAAGTGACACTGAATGACATAAATGAGAGGATCCTAATGCCTCCAACTAGGCCAGTGAGGCACCCTGTCGGGGACTTTGCGAGCCGGCCATGCTTGTCGGCCACCGGGGCAGGCCTTTCAGGCAAAGCGGTGATGGCCCTTACTAGGATTCACACTCAAGGAAGAAGAGGCACCATCACTATTATCAGAACCAAGGGTTGATCTTGATCACGACGATTTCATGCATGCGCCGGAGTTGAAGCAGCTTTTTGGTTCTCACACACAAAACACACAGAGAGAAGCGTGTGTACGTGTTTGTGTGTTTTTCATTAGAACTTGCAATTGTATAGATGTATAGTGAACCGTATATTTATGTGTGCCATAAGTAAGCTTTTTAAAGGCGTTGTTGTGAGATTTTGAATTGAATTTGAGGTCCAAACGGGAAAAGTTCTGTGAGCTGAGTTGATGATGAGAAGAAAGAAAAAGGTAAAACGAGGGACGAAGGAAATAGTTCAAAGTTGAAAAGATAGGTGTCTAGAGGATTGAGGTTGTCTTTAATGTGTTAGGGCTTTTGGTCTTTATGACAGAGACAAAAGCATAGATGACACTCTTTATTCTACAAATACCGCTTTTTTTTTTTGGTCCTTCGTTGACAGTGTTTTTTTTGGTTGGTATACAATTTTTTATAAAGAAATGGTACTTACCCACAATTTACAATTTAAAATAGGATGAAAATTTTCTCTCTCATATAATATTAATATTAGGTAAATAATTATATATTTAAAAATTAAGATATCTTATTAAATACTATAATTAGCAGCACAAGAAAATAATACTATTAGAGATTAAATATATTTTAAATAATTATATATTTTACCAATTTATTAATTAAAATTCCAGACAATAGGTACCTTCAGAGTTGAAGAAGAACTCTTACGCCATGCTTAGCTACAGAAGGATTGCATTTTATGCAGGGGCGTATCAGATTGCTTACACTATTTTGTGAAACCAAAAAACAGAGAGAGAGAGAGAGAGTAAACATCTGTGAGACAGCACAATACAATGCATGGTTAGAAATTAAATGAGAAGAATAATATTATGTACGTAATGGGAGCATTCAAGTTGAGAAGGATCATTAAAAATAAAATTAGGTAAGTTCATAGCATATAATTACTACAATAAATGTAAATAATAAATATTATAAAGAAAATATCAATTTAAAAAAATACGAGTAACAGATATATTTAAGTGGGTAAAAATAGAGTAGTGTGCCCTTCACACCTTTGAGTATGGGAGATGCTATCTCGTTTGGGGATCAATCGCGGAGATGACGCGGTGGTACGTGGCGGATGCGGAAGGTGATCATAAAGCACCTTCAACGACATGTTTCCTCGTATGTGATCCAACTTCTCTTTGTGAAGAGTCTTCCTTTCATTGCCCACTTCCATACCAGAGTGTTACACTTCTACAAGTACTACTCCCATTTTGGCCTTGTGTATTGCCGGCATCTTCTCATCCACCGCCGGCATACCCAAATTGAAAGTGCTCGCCCGAACTTTGTCGGAGTTTGCATCCTATGGGTCACCCCAGAATTGGAAAGGGTGGCATCCCCCTCCTGAAACTCGAACCCGTACATGGAATTTTCATATGTTACTCTCGTCTCTGCAATTCTGTTTTCCTTTCAATAGAGGCGACATGTTGGCATTTACGTGAGAAGTTCTTCATGATCCTTAATATGACAGACATGATCAGTATATTATATTCATTTATGAAATATATGTCAATAATGAAAGTTTAGTTTTAAAAAAAATCCGCTTTCTAATAGTTATTAATTAAATCCCAATAAGTCTGGTGGAGTTTATTTTAATTTCAGTTGTAGCTATTAAATATATGGTTGATTAGTTAATGGGAATGGTGTAATCAAAGTTCTAAATTTGTTATGGTTTTAACAGCCTAATTAATTTGGTTTGTATGATATTTAATCGTCACACACGTGAGTGAAACTGGGAGTCCATTTCTCAATGCCAGGTGGTTAGGGAGGAAAACAAAAAAGAATGAATAAAGGAGGAACAATTAAAACGCAACTAGAATTCATTAAAAATCAAAGAGCAAAAGGCGTATATTAGTTTTCTCCCCTTAAACCAAAGCACGAGCCACGAGGGGTTTTAATGTAATATTATTTCCTATATTAATATGAATTAGGTTAGTTTTTTGAAAATATGAATAATTGATTTTTCTTATGAAGTATACCTCCGAGGTTGGTCCCCCACAGAACGTAGAAAATAGAGAAGGTTTATTAAATTATTTCCCACAGAAGAAGTACTATTGCTATTTTAAAATTATATATTTGCTCATTGACCTCCAATATCCACTGGTCCTCTTTGCTATCTGATCGGAGAGGGGAGGTGAGTGCATCACGATATGGGGAGGTCTTCTTCGCTGCTTCTCGCTCTGGCGATTTTGATCTCTTGTTATGGAATACATGTGAGATCCGACGCCTCTGATCATCGTTATAAGGATGGGGATTCTGTTCCTCTTTACGCCAACAAGGTCGGCCCATTCCACAACCCCAGGTAACTATCCATTTTCCCCTTCTTCCCGTATATTTCGCATTCTGCTATTCTTGTAGCTTTCTTGGTTTTACGGATCTGGGTATGGATCTGACTCGCTGAGGTTTGATTAAGCAACGCCTTGTTTAGATGCACTCCTTTTATGGCATGCTCTATATTGTGATGAGACAAGAGTTACGTTTTCTGGGTGGTGGATCAAATCTGCACTTAAACGTGTTATCCATATTGTTATAAGTATCTGGTTGTTGCATCTTCGGTTGCTGTTTTTGGAAAGTTATGTTCTTAATCTCTCTGTTTTAAAATTCACATGGCATGTGCGAATTCTTTTATTCTGCACATTTTTAGAATGAAATATCGACATGACAGGTGAAGCGGGTTGTTATAATCCGTTTTTATAGTTTGACGGGAATAATGAAGCCGGCTATAATGCTGTAATCGTACCTTTTTTTTTTTTGTTCCAGTGAAACGTATCGATTTTTTGATCTGCCCTTCTGCTCGACAGGTCAGTATCTGAATTAAACTTTGATCTCTGGCTATTCTGACGTGCACGATACTTTCATTTACTCTATTGATATGTATTTCTCTGCTTTATGTATAAACTGATAACTTAAAATACTTAAGCTTTGAAGAAAATTAGTTTAGGAATGGATAGAATGCTTGACGGCTGGTTTTGGTATGTTCAAGAGAAGCAAATTTTGCTTTCTAATGCATGGAAAATGAGATATGCAATATCTATTTATTTATTTTTTATAAATCATTGCCTAGTGTCATGTTCTTTTCATCATCATCATTTCTTTTTTTAAATTTACAACATCATATTTCACTACATTCCTTTCAGTTCTGTAACTAAACGGCCTGTTGTCAGCTCACATGATAGCAAAGTTGTTTTTTTCTAATGTATTCAAACATCTGGCTGCACTTGTTTCTGTTTTAGTGCAAGTCCTGTGTTTTCAACCATCTCTACAAAGAAAATGGTGCTTTATAGCTTTCTTAATTTTTTCACTAACATGTAAGGAGTTATAATCAAAGGGTTCGTAATTTATTTGATTCCAAAATGAGTGAATATGACTACATTTCAGGTCATGAGAGAGAGAAAAAAGAAGCTCTTGGTGAGGTATTAAATGGAGATCGTCTAGTGAGTGCTCCTTATATACTTGATTTCAAAAGGGAGAAAGACTCTGAGGTTGTGTGCAAGAAGAATCTTAAAACAGAGGAAGTTGCTAGGTTCCGAGATGCAGTAAAAAAGGATTATTACTTTCAAATGTATTATGATGACTTGCCAATCTGGGGGTTTATTGGAAAGGTTGATAAAGAAGGAAAAACTGACCCCAGCGAGTACAAATATTTCCTTTACAAACACATACAGTTTGATGTTCTGTACAACAAAGATCGTGTGATTGAAATCAGTGCTCGGATGGATCCTCATTCAGTGGTAGATCTGACTGAAGATAAGGAAATTGATGCTGAGTTCATGTACTCTGTAAAATGGAAGGAAACTGATACTCCTTTTGAGAAGAGAATGGAAAAGTACTCGCACTCTTCCTCTTTGCCACATCACTTGGAGATTCACTGGTTCTCAATCATAAACTCCTGTGTAACAGTTCTTCTTTTGACTGGTTTTCTAGCAACCATTCTTATGCGAGTCCTGAAGAATGATTTCATGAAGTAAGAGTTACTTGTGTATTTATCATCAGATGTTCATTCATTTTACCTACAGCATTTCATGTAATGATTCTTAATTGCGGTGATTCCTCACCAGATATGCTCAAGATGAGGAAGCAGTTGATGATCAAGAGGAGACAGGATGGAAGTACATTCATGGCGATGTTTTCCGGTTTCCAAAGAACAAATCTCTGTTTGCTGCAGCACTTGGCTCTGGCACTCAACTGTTCACTCTGTGTGGATCTTCTTTAGTTTAAGTTTTTTCTTTTTAAAATGAAATTATACACTTCACTATATGTCATCTTATGATCTTGTTATCTTGTATGCTTGCACAGGACGGTCTTTATTTTTATTCTGGCACTGGTTGGTGTGTTTTATCCATATAACCGGGGGGCTTTGTTTACTGCACTGGTGGTCATATATGCTCTCACATCAGGCATTGCTGGCTATACTGCTACTTCATTCTATATTCAGCTCGAAGGGACAAATTGGGTACACAAGGATTCCTTTCGTTGATTAATTCTCAGAGTTTGGGGAGTGCTGCTGTAAAGCTCATATAATGGTTTGGTTTTTTTAACTTGTTTTCTTTTTTGACAGGTGAGAAATCTACTGCTCACAGGATGCCTCTTTTGTGGGCCTCTGTTCCTCATGTTCTGCTTCCTTAACACAGTTGCAATAGCCTATAGTGCAACAGCAGCACTTCCTTTTGGCACCATTGTGGTGATTGTCCTCATATGGACGTTGGTAACTTCACCATTACTTGTTCTAGGTGGCATTGCCGGTAAGAATAGCAAGGCTGAGTTTCAAGCACCTTGCCGCACTACAAAGTATCCCCGAGAGGTTCCTCCTTTGCCTTGGTACAGGAGTACACTTCCCCAGATGGCAATGGCTGGATTTCTCCCTTTCAGTGCCATTTATATAGAGCTGTACTACATTTTTGCTAGCGTATGGGGCCACAGGATCTATACTATCTACAGCATCCTTTTCATTGTCTTTATCATTCTGTTGATTGTCACCGCATTTATCACTGTGGCTTTGACTTACTTTCAACTTGCTGCTGAAGATCATGAATGGTGGTGGAGGTACGTACCATGTCTTGCATTGCTTTCTACTTCAGTAGAGTTTGTATCTTTTACAGAAGAAATTTCATACGTATAACATTGGATAGAGTTGAATTAGTAGTTCAAGTACCTTTTCGATGGGCGGTAGTTTAGGTTAAATGAAATAATCAAAAGCTAGAAATTTAGGGGGGGAGGGGGGTGTTGAACTGGGAATTATTACTTGGAAAAAACTTTCTTTTATTGAAAGAGTATTTTAAGTCCTTGTGGCGACAGTCACACCAGTTTCCTCAATTGTGTTCTTGGATTAGAGGGTTGAATCAACATCTTTTTACATGATCCTAGATTTTGATAGCGTCATACATAGTGAGGATTTTTTTTTTTCTTTTCCTTTTAAAAATTGACATTTAGGACTTCTCTAGCTTGAAATCTATTTTGACTCTTGAACAATTGCACATGCTGCTAAAATTGTCTCTATGGGCCAACCATGGCATTCTTTTTTTTGTTAATAATTTTGCCAAATAATTGAAATTTGAACCAATAATCGTTAGTTTTTACTTCGGCACTTCACAACTAATTTTGTTTTACCACGTTTGCTATGAACCTTGTAAATTTTAGGGGGTACTTACCTTAAATACTCACATTCTTATATTGGTGCTGCTGTCTGTCGGCAGGTCTTTCCTTTGTGGTGGGTCAACTGGCTTATTTATCTATGGATACTGCTTGTATTACTACTATGCACGATCAGATATGTCTGGTTTTATGCAAATTTCATTCTTCTTTGGCTACATGGGTTGCATCTGTTATGGCTTCTTTCTCATGCTTGGGACCGTGGGCTTCCGTGCCTCCTTGCTCTTTGTGCGTCATATATACAAGTCCATCAAGTGTGAGTAGCTGTCCGGTTGAACTTTTGGGTTAACTAATCCTTTTTCTCTGTTTCTTCAAGAGAGAAAAAGGGTTGTAGGAGTTTTTTTATTCTCTTGTAAGGTAGGTTATATGGTGTACCGGAAAACAAAGGAAGCATTGGGACTCCTTCCCTGTAACTGGTGTAATGTGACATCTGCGCTTCAATTGCCTAGCTTGGGGGAAGATTTTGGGAACTATGGGGATTTATTTAATCTTTGATTTCTGTAGTTACTCAAATTTAATTCAAGTGGCCCCGTATCAGTAATTTAACCTCTGCGGTTTTGCGCTCTGAGAATGATAACGTTTGTAATGTGAAAAATCATTGCTGACCCAGCTAGATAGCGTGTTATTTTGTGTTGTCTTTTGTTGGTGATATATGGATGCATTGTCTTGCTTGCCAGAATGATTTGAAATTTGATAGAAGAATAAGAACATGGGAGATCTACCGAGTTAAATTTAAAATACAATTCATTGCTTGGCCAGTAAACCACGTTGAAGAAAGGTAGCAAAAGGGATCAAACGCAATGATGGAGGAGTTTCCAATTATTAAATCAAAATGAGTACTCGATAGGTGTTATTTCATGATAAACAAGAATAACAATAGTACGTTCAGGTATCGATCTCAAGAAGGGAGTAGCAAATCCAAGAGATGGATAATCCTTAAAGAGTCTTATGAGTGGCAAATCCAAGAGATGGATAATCCTTAAAAGAGTCTTATCGGAACTTCCACCTTCACTCAGCCTCTTTGGCATGTTTCTTCAGCCGCATCAAATTCTTCTTCAATCCTTCCCTTTCCGCTCATGCATCAATTCCCTCAAACATCTCTCTAGTTCTTCCTTACTACACCCCCCTTCATTCTTCTTCGGATTCGCACCCACTTTCCACACCTTCTCCACGAAATACGCCTACGGACGGTATTTGATCAGCGAACTTGGGGCATCCCCGCCATGGGTACTTCTAACACTATAGCCTCCATCGGGGAATTTGCCCCACAACGCGTTACTATGTACCCTACTGCAGGGTGCGACAGTACTTTCACTTGGGGGCACCATGTCACAAACATCCCCTTCTCTTGTGTTTCCTCTTTCAAGTTTAATGGAAGGTTTGCCATTTCATTTTCCTTCATCACCCATCAGAAATTGCAGCTTAAGTTCTTCAGTGCCATTGCCACCTCCTTCATCTCCTCTAATCGTATGCTTATCATGCTCCCAAATGCAACATAAACTACAGAGTTCGGTTCTTTTCTGTCCAACCATTCTGGACACTCATTGTTGTCTGGTTTGTTCATGTTGAAACCGTAGTCTATATTGTCTTCCATTGTGTTGTCTAGGTAAGCTGATGGTACTGTTGGGCCTATTGTTGTAATGGCGGGGCAGATGTTCTTCATCCATTCCTATACCTGTATATTCACCAATGTTAGTTTGTGCTTTCACTAAAAGGGAATGAACTATAACTTAATCAAACTGACCTCGTGTTCCAGCTTATCAAAAGTGTGACAAAGATACAAATCCACTTTGCCAAAGTTATCAAACTTGCTTAATGCAACTCTGAGAATAGGGGAAATCCTATTTAAGCCCGGACCATCTACTACATCTGAAACTCCGGTGTCTGAGAAATCTGGGATGTCCAAGGCAGGCACATTCAAGTTCTTAACGTGCACCTTCAGATTCAACATATAATAAGCTGCAGTAGAGCCCAATGTTTGAGCGATGAATGCAGCACTCTGAACACCCGTCTGCTTTGCAATATCCAAAGCCCAGGGAAGATCAAAATCATAAATCATGCACTTGACCTTTCTCCTCTCATCGAAGTCATGCAAGCTCTTGTGGATGAAATTAGTTGATCTTGGCCGTGCATGATATCATCGTAGGAGGATAAGAGAGAGATCAGGTGATTCCCAGTTTGATGGATTGTGTTGCAGAAAGAGAGGAAGCGAAAGTGACTTGGATGCCTATCTCAAATTGCAGCAATGGAGTTATGTAACCATGCCCGGAAGCTCAGCATCAGCACGTGCTTTCCCTTCATTCTTTCCCATTTTCTCAGCTTCAATCTCAGTTACAATTCTAGCCCCTGCAATTTCATTCTCAAGTATATATAATAGATAATCAATTGACTTCTGTAACATTTGGTGATGTGAGAGATTTCTTTAAATACTGTCAATGATGCAGTCATCATGAAGACACTTTTGGGATTAGTGAAAAACAAATCGTAACATATTTTCCACATTTTCTGAGATTGAACATTGAGGCATCATAAAACATCATACGTTGTTATTTATTTGATTGGTTTTTTATGTTTACAATTCTTTATGGCATTGACATAGTGAAGAAAATACTTATTCTTCTTATCTTTTATATATGACTTAATTGAGAATTGATCTTAATTTTAAATATAAAATTTATTTTTTATGCTTGTCAATTTTGTTTAAATTACTCCTATTGATACTCTTTCATCAATAATCAAGTAAGAGAAATATGGATAAAATTAAAGAATATGATTAGGATATTTTAAACAAATATATTATATTAATTAACTTAATTAAATTAATTAAATTAATTAAATATATTTTATATTAAATATTATATAAGTATTAAGTTTAAAAGAAAATTTTATCCAACTGCTACAAAGTAATGAGTGTTAGACTTTTAAAAGACAATAAAAACATATAAAGTTAAGATAATATAGATATTGATGTGCGAGATAAATATATGGTCATATAATAAAATATTATATTTAAAATGATCATACTAAAAGAAGAATATACATGATGCCTGTAAAAAAGAAAATAATAGAATAAGTTACAGACTCTGGGGAGGAGGGTGTATTAGAAAGTATAAAGTCTAGCAGAAAAGAAATAATGAAAGACCAAGTGTGTGTTTAGGATCCAATTTTAAGAATAGATTTTAATATCAAACCATAATTTTATGAGATAAGAGCCAAATATTTTTTTTTAAAAAAAATCACTTTTAGAACTCAAACCATAGTTTAAATCTAAAACTATAATTTGCGAGATAATTGCTCTCTCTACAGCTTCTCGATTTTTGCCTCCACTGTCACAGTACATTGGTGGGTTTTTATTTATTAAAAAAAAGCAAAAACAAATACTATTTTAAAATCTAAAATTTTAATTTCTTATTTTAAAATTTTGAAAAAAAGATGAATTTGCTAATAAAAGTTACCATCTTCCATATTATTTGATAGTCATCTAGATTGGTTAACTCTAATAAAGTTTTCAGTAGGAAAAAAATTAAAATTCAAGTGAATATTATAAATTTTTACCTTACTTAAATATATATGTATATATATTATTTTATAATCACTTAAATAAAAAATTTAAAATCAAATTTATTCTTTATATAATTATCATATTAGTTTATGTTCTTTTTAGTAAATTGTCTATAAAAAAGTGATTCTACTACTAATCATCCACACATCTCCAATTTTTAAAATCACTTTTTCCTAAAATCTATTCTTCAGAACCTAATTCAAACACATCCCAAGTCATTAAACAATGCCTTTCATTCATTCCATTTCCTTCCCTTACTTTAATTTCCTCTCCATCAAAATGCATGTTCTCCACTAAACAGCCTTTCCATGATTCAACTAGTAAAGCCAACAGAGACATTTTGGAGGATATGAAAAAATGTCCTTTAAAAAGCTAAGCGAGGCCTGGCCTGATCTCAATAAACTGAACACCTAATCTGCCGGATCTCAATCTATAAAGCTTTCTGTATTACATATCTGAATATGTTATATACCTAGAAATGAAGTTTGTAGAAACGGAGAAGAGAGGAAGAAGAACCCTGTATATGATGAGTGAAGCAGGAAAACGAAGGCTGAAGCGGAAGAGTTGTCGTAGGAGAGCGTAAGCAGCGATGAAAATTGGTGTGAATTTATACAAACACTATTTCTACTTTTTATATTTTTAAGAAAAAACTCTCATGTCAGAATGCAACATTCCTAGAATTGACCACGTTCTTCCCTTTGAAAAAGGGCCCCCGAACCCCTCGAGGCATTCTGTATTTGTTTTATGAGCACCACGTTCCTCACGCCCCTCCCATCTATTCACTAATTACATCCCCGAGACGAAGTCCTCAATGTTCTTATCAGAACTTCCTCCTTCGCTCACAGCCTCCTTAGCATACTTGTTCAGCTCCTTCAAATTCTTCTTTATATCCTTCCCTTTCTGCTCATACATCACTTCCTTCAAACATCTCTCTATTTCTTCCTTACTGCACACCCCCTCTTCATTCTTCATAAGATTAACGCCCACTTTCCAGACCTCCTCCACAAAATACGCATTCGGTATTTGATCAACGAACCTAGGCATCCCCACCATTGGAACTTCAAACACTATCGCCTCCATTACGGAATTTGCCCCACAATGCGTCACCATGTACCCTACCGCAGGGTGAGACAGCACCTGCAACTGAGGGCACCATCTCACAAACATCCCCTTCTCTGATGTTTCCTTCGTCAAGTTTGATGCAAGGTTTGGCATCTCAGTTCCCTTCGTCACCCACAGGAAATTGCAGCCTAGGTTCTTCAGCGCCATTGCCATTTCCTTAATCTCTTCTAATCTCATGTCAACCATACTCCCTGATGCAACATAAACTACAGAGTTCGGTTCTTTAGTGTTGAGCCATTCCAGACAGGTATTTCTATCTACTCTGTTCATGTTCAAACCATAGTCTATGTTGTCTTCCATTCTGTTGTCCAGGTAAGCTGATGGTACCATTGGACCTATTGTTGCAATGGTGGGGCAGATTTTCTCCATCCATTCCAATGCCTGTATATATATTCACGAGTGTTTAATTATGGAGTGAGTATAAAATTAATACTTATTAACGGAGAATCTGCTTCATTGTAAGGAAATAAACCTCAAGTTTTCTAACTGACCTCATGTTCCATCTTATCAAAAGTCGGACAAAAATACAAATCCGCTTTGCCAAAGTTATCATATTTGCTTAATGCAGCTCTGAGAACAGGGGAAATCCTATCTAAGCCGGCACCATCTACTACATCTGAAACTCCGGTGTCTGAGAAATCTGGTATGTCCAAAGCAGGAACATTCAAGTTCTTACCGTGCACCTTTAGATTCAACATATAATAAGCTGCAGTAGAGCCCAATGTTTGGGTGATGAATGTAGCACTCTGAACACCCGTCTGCTTTGCAATATCCAAAGCCCAGGGAAGATCACAATCATAAATCAGGCACTTGACCTTTCTCCTCTCATCGGAGTCATGCAAGCTCTTGTGGATGAAATCAGTTGAGATCTTGGTGGTGCTATTTTGGAACCTTTCGAGAAAGCCCAAAAGCCCGCCCGGGCCTGTAAGCCCACCCTGTGTGATGTCATCGTAGGTGGGTAAGAGAGAGATCAAGCGATTCCCAGGTTGAAGGGATTGAGTTACAGAAAGTGAGGAAGCGAAGGTGACTTTGATGCCTTTGAAAGCCAAACGCCTTGCAAATTGGATCAAGGGAGCAATATGACCAAACCCAGGAAAGCTGAGCATCAGCACATGGGCTCTGCCTTCATTCTCTCCCATATTAATTATCACTGCAATTTCAAACTCTTGCTACAGATCGATGTGGAGAGTAAAGAATATTACTGGGTTGAGGATTGGGAGGTTCAACTGTGGCGGATATTAAATGAAATTAAACAGCTTGTAAAGGTGAATTGTCAATAAAGACTACGAAATCTATGGGAAGGATTCTGTTCTAAAAAGAATAATACAAAGCAAAAGGATCGGTGGGCCATAAGAGTTGTGGAATCCAGACAGACGAAAAGATACCTTCAAAAATTCTCTTGGACCTATTCTGTGTTCGCACTTTCTCTTTCAGTAGTACAAATTAACCTTCAAAATTTTCAATTATATATATGGCGGAAAATCCTGCGTTTATACGCATACTCCTTTTGTTTGTTTGTTTTGTTGTTTTTGTTAATTACTGAAGATAAACTTAAATAATACAAATAAATGAAGCAAAAGAAAAGGAATTACTTGTGGGATTCTTGTTGCGTCCTTTTAAATGAATGAAAAAGGCATCACTTTGCTGCAGCCGACTCAGCTACAGATGGTGGCATGCCATAGCTTTTTCTTGTTTTTACGACTACTATGTCATCACTCATATATACTCCATAAATAGCTATATATTTGTACTCTCTGTGCTTTCAACTGTGTCTGGCACTGAAAAACATGCTTTCTCATATTACCTCATAATCCAAATATAGGGCTATGTATATATGTATGTATAACACTGCAATTTCAATTTCAAACAAAACCACCTTCTATATATATAGTACATATGTTCTTTGCAGGTTACTTATACACATCCCTATCACCTTGATACATTTATTGATAGATTCATTGAAATATGCTACTTTGCAATCCTATTATTTAACCTTGTGTTTGCGGTCCCCATTCTATATATATGTGTGAATTTTTCTCGCAGACAAATTCAGCTGCCATCACCATCACAATATAAAACCTACGTACGTACCCACTACATATGCTCAATTATTTGCATCTAATCTAATTAGCAGATACCTAATTTCAATTGAATTATGATTAGTTCCGCTCTCTTTATGTGTGCTTAATTACTAAATTAGGAATCTAATTCTAAAGTAAAAGGTTTAGTAGCCATAATTACCACTACGTACGCACTCATTTCTTAATTACCATTTTATTCCCCATCTAATGGATCGTTGAAGAGCAAAAAAGTAGTATTATAAACATGCATGTAAGGTAAGCATGATATTCTATGACTGCATAATTAACAGAGGAAGAAGACAAAACAGGTTATATATATATATATAGCACTTATTCAACAGGGTTACAGCAACTAATTTTCAGACTTAGAAACACACCTATATAGATATTGCATCTTGACATACAGTTAATTCGTTTGACGAGAACAAAGAATATTTCATAATTCTTCTAGTCAAAAGATCAAAACCGAGAGGAAACAACTGAATAACCAATGTCCTACTCGTTAACGATCATTCTTTCTAGCAATATCTTAAGTTATAGACAAGATTCAAGCAAAAAATTTCAAATATTTGTTACCATTCTCGAACTAAAAAAACAAACAAAAAAAGGTGGAATACTTTCCGTTTGATTCGCAGTGCTCTTGTCTGTTAAATGTATCTAGAGAGTGAAAGTGAGTAAAAGATTCACTTCTCTTGTTTACCCTCCTCATCCGGTTTACGACAGTTGAAAATCCAGATGGGTTGAGAGGCCTAATTAACAAGGAGCACTACTTCAAAATTGTTTTGTATGTAGCTAAGGTGGTTATAATTGATCTCCTTCTCCTTCAGTGGTGGGTGAGGACATGCAGCTCATAGCAAGAGATGTCTCTTCTGATGAAACCCCAACAATGGAGGATTGGAACTGTTGCTTACAAGCCTGACAAGTAATTTGCAGCAGAGTGGAACTCGTCTTCATCATGGCTTGCTTCTTCAAAGCCTCAACTTTCTCTAGCTCCTCCTGTGCTTCCTTCCTTATCCTCTTCGCTTTCCCAAACTCAATCTCAGCCATCTCTATCTCACGCTTTGTCTCTCTTCTTGCCTCTTCTGCATAAGCCTTCTCAGCCATCGCCAACTTGAGCTCTTCATTTGCACACTCTTTCAACCAGCCCACTTCCCTTGGTCTCAGTGCTTCTTCTGCTTCTGCTTCTTTCGCAACATTCTTGTTCGTCTTATTATTGTTGCTGCACGACCCTATTGAAAGCTTCAGGTGGGTTTGATCGGTATCGTAGTTGTTATCCTCGTCATGATCACAACCTCGGTTTCGTCGAGCATCTGATGAAGAAGAACAACGTAGGAGCTGGAGTTCTTCTAGATTATTATGTCTATGACGATGAGAAGAAGTGTTGTAGGGAGGCTTATTGTTTTGTAAGTCCGAGGTTAACAATGCAGGTGGTTTTGTCACAGGCAAGCCTTGCATTAATGGAACTAAATTGGCCTCACTAGATGGACTTGTGCTTGAAGCTGTTCGAACAGTGCACGCGTCTTGATGTTCAATGAAACTCTCAACCCTGAAACAGTGAAAAACAACTAAACAATGAATTGCTTGTAAAAAGTAAAAAGAAACTTAAGTTTCTACTAGTTTATTAATTATACCAAATTCTTTTTCATACGTTTATTTAAGTCAATATATAACCGGATAACCCTCAAGGACAGTACGGCCAAGTCTTACTAAATATACTTAATTATAATTCAAATTTTAATTTTAATGAGAATACGAGGCATGTTGTCTCAAATAATCACAAAAACCAAAGTGGGGAATAGAGCAGTATAATTAACCAGGTTGATCATTCAGGAATGACATGCACAAGCTTGAAAACAAAAAAGGCTAATTAAAATAATAATTAATTACAATCAAGGATATCTAGTATAAGAGGATTATATGTGGTCAAGTACCAATTTAATATTTAATAGTATTTAAAAAATATATATAAGCCAATTAAAGAACTCTACATACGTGCGGAGAATCATATATGGTTATTATCCTCGCATGGCTTATTTTGGGTGTTGATTATTTTAATTATAATAAAGTACTATTACTCAAAGTGGGAGTATTAATTATACTGCGTCCTCAAAAGGTTCTCATAAGATAATGCTTCTGATTCTGAATTTGAAACTATTCAGCATATCCATCTGGTCAGATATCGGATGCTATTGATTTTTATCTGCTTCTACCTCTCTGTATCAGTACCAACCCTGGTAACCAAGAATTTAGGGTTTGACTTTCCAGTGAATATTTGTTTCCTTTATAGTAGAACTGAACGAGTGTGAGAACTACAGAAAGAGAGAGACAGAAATTGACATGGAAAACGAAAATAAATAAACGTCTCAAAAGCTAATCCTACTGTTGCAGAAACAATAAATGCTTGATATATATTCTGAAGTAAAAAAATTGGAATGTTGTGTTATATATATATGTGTGTGTGTGTGTATGTATATATTACCTGGAAAAGACACGACCACAGTCACAGGAATGGCCTCGGGTACCGCAGGTTTTGAGGTGAGCTTTGTAATCAGACTGAACAGCATATCCTTTAGAACACTTCTCACAAACCCACTGCTTGTGATTACTATGCTTCCTCCTAAAATGCTTCTTAATTCCCACGAGATCTCCAAGAGCATGGCAAGGATTATGGTGCAAACAAGTAGGCTCAGGGCACACGAACACCTTCTTCTTCACCTCTTGCGTGCTGCTACTATCCCTTTTCAGCAATTTCCAAGGCACCTTGTGTCTTCTTCTATGCATCTGAAGATTCTGGTCTCTTTGAAACCCTTGATTACAGATCTCACACACATATCTGTCTGATTCCAGCAGAGTCTTGGGTGACAAACACACGACCTCAGCATCTGGATCTGTATGAGGGGGAAAAACCACTAGTGAGAGAAAGATAAGGTAATTTGGTTATAACTGAAAATTATATAGTTACCCGGTGTGCCTGGGGGTCTTCTTTTTCTTCTGGAAAGGGTCACTCCATTATTTTCTGAGGAAGCGGCATCAGAAGAATTAGCACTATTGTCTAGCATGGTGAAATTTTATGTCAACTCTGTGATCAATATTCTCACAATTAACCAGTACCACTACAGGCTAAAGTTAAAGAAATTGGGGGGAATAGCTAGTGGGTTTCAGCTTTACTCAGAGAAACAAAGAGAGAAAGAAGGAAAACAAAGTTTTGATTGAGAGAGTGAGAGAGAGGGAGAAAGAGAGAGAAAAAAAGAGATTGTTGGCTTCTGAGATAGCTTTGTTGAAGGCTTTCTAGCTTTTTCTTTCTTTCTTTCTTTGCCACACGAGCTTTCTTGCTCCTCTTTTGTTGCTGTTTAATTGACCCCTCACCTCACCTCGAGCAGGTAAGGTTGAAGCAAGTTTGTTCATAAAGCTACCCTCTCTAAACTCCATTATTTCTATTATTTTGCACATGTGCCCCATCATTCTTAGGCAATCTTAGGCAAGGATCTTTAATACTCCTTCTGATCTAATACTCTCTAATATTCTTTTAATTTTTCTAACCTCCTAAATATTTTTTCTTTTTTCTTTTGGCACAATTAAATTCTATATAAAATAAGTAATATTTTGATATCTTTTAGACAAAAATTAGTATAGTTTTAATTTTTTTTATAGATTTTTAAAGAAAATAAATCAAAATTACCCAATTTTAGAGTTTTTTTTTAAATCATAACGAATTCGAGCATGCACTATTTTTTATCCATAAAATGTTAAAATATTATTCATTTTATATAGAATTTAATAATAAAAAAATTATTTAAAAAGTTAGGGCAGCATTAGAAAAGGGACATTAGAGGGCCCCTTGCCCCATCATTCTTTGTCATGCCAAGACTCACGGTCAAATAATTTTCCACTGAATTAATTAATTAACCATTTATATATTCGACTATTTTGCTTAATCGAGGTCTGCATTATAATCAATCACCTTAAATTAAACTAATTAGCTCACGGGGTGATGCTTTTTTTTTTATTAAGTACCTCTCCCTGAAAAATATTTGGGCACTGCTATATAATTAATAAATTTGACTAAATTAAGCTTTGTAGCGTTACTTTTATTTCAAAAATTATACTTGACTTTCCTTCAATTTGCCTTTTGTATCGATAAAGTTAGCTTTGGCCTAATATGTGCTCCTTTCAAAAATAAAATCGTTTAGTTTGTCTTTATTGTCACATCAGGAATATGATTATCATGTTAGAGGTCAATTAGCATCAACTTTAGTTGCTTTTAATTCTATATTAAGAAGAAAATTACTTTTTTCATATCGTATGGAAATTGTTTTTATTTATTTATTAATTTTGTAGAGGGTAAATTAAAAGGGAGTTTAATTTCTATTCAAAATATCATAGGAATCGAACATGATTATTATCTTTGACATATATGAAACATGTCACTGTGCACATTACCTGAAAAAGAAGGACATTGGTTGGTACTGACCTAATTAATCAATCACATTTAGTGGAAGCCCCACACTAGGAATTAATACTCATAGTTAATCAACTGATCAAACATACTGATCTTATCCACATGATTATTGTTAAAGAGAAGATTATATATGGAATTAATTGCTCTGGTTGGATCACAATATTATATTATATTGCTTCTCTTGAGAGAGAGAGAGAGAATCCATTCTTGCTGTGAATAATATAAGAAAAGAGAATCCATGAGATGGGAGTATACACCAAAAGAAGAAGAAATGTGAGGAAAAGTAGATGAGATAACCTGGTAATTAAATTTGGAGGGTAGTGTGAGAGAGATGAGAACATGGGCATGTGTGACTATTCAGAAAGCTAAGAAAGCAAAGCAAAGTAAAAAGCAAAGCAGGAATATTTGCCTGTGGCTGACCCCAACCTCCACTTTCCCATCCATATACCTCTCTCTCGTTCAATTCCTTCTTTATTCATCCTTTTTGGCCTCCCTTTCATTTTCTTTTCCACTTCATTTCCTAGTTTACTTTTTCCATATCCATTTTATACCATACATCAGGTTTTCCTCCCACTTCCCTACCTTCCATATCAGCATGCATGATTTCATCTTTAATTTCCCTTCCATTTAGATCTTGCATTAGATATTACATGTTCGAATCCAACCCAAACTCCTCAAGTCAACTTCACATGTTCATCTTATCAGTTTTTTTTGTTTTAAAAAATTTAAAGAATCTAAAGTACCATGCATGCAGACACGTACACGAGTTAAAGTTAAAGGTCTTCTACACTTGTACATTGATCTAGACGACAGCTTAAAGATAAGAACTCAACTCTGCATAGGATAATAAGTCGATAATTTACTAGAAAACTATATATTTCATCAATTACTAGTTACGTTAGACCACACACACATATAATCTGAATGACTACGCTCTCTTATTAATCATCAGGAATTAGCGAAGAAGGCTCTAAACTGTTATTTGCGCTTTATTAAGATAGAACAACGTATCTTTTTAACTTTTGCATTATTAGTGAAACTACTGAACCAGTATTTCAAAATCACATGATAGTTCCTGTTTTAGTTTTGTCATCTTCTTCTCTATCTGTTTTCCTTCTCAAGTATACCCGAACCTCTAGTGATTTATATGCGATTTTTTTTCTTTTAAAGAGTAGAAATTGAAGTGTTGCACATTAAATTATCCGGCAAGGCTCGTGGCGTTTTGAGAATGATACTGAGACTTATCCCCGAAATAAACAGCGATATATATGTGTGTGTGTGTGTGTATATATACATAAATAGGGAGGGCCTACAAAGAAAGAATACTTGGAATGGAAACAAAGACCAAAATCAATTAGTTCCAACAGTAAGAAACAAACAGACAAGCGAGAGGAAACAAAAACCAAATCAAGCTATCGCCATTATACGCTTTTATTTTTCTAAAAAGTTTGGAGAGTGCTTGACCTTGGTGATCTCTCTCTCATATATCAATTTTTAATTCGTGTGGTCACCACACACCCATTGATTGATTCTTCAAACCTAATTAATTTTCACCACATTTAAAATGGGTCTCTTTTTCCAGCCGTGAAACATTTATTAGATTGCCAAATTGCTTCAAATTAGAGGTTCACCGCTTCGGATACCAACAAAACTAAAGCGGACAAAATCCCTCTGAATCTCTTTATTATTGCAATGAACACATGGGGCCATTTCTCTCTGCAACTGCAAATATGCACCATCATCACATTATTGAACTTAACCCTAACGTATCACTTTTACCCTCCAATCAATCGTCTCCGTTCATCTCTCACCTCTGCCAACATTGGATTATACAATTTCAAACCCTGTATCAGATAACGATGTTACAGCCCTAAGTTATGTTATATATGCATCTTTCAATCCCCCCATATATATATATATATATATGATGAGATATAATGTATGTATGTATGTATGTATGTATGTATGTATGTATGTATGTATGTATGTATGTATGTATGTATGTATGTATGTATGTATGTATGTATGTATGTATGTATGTATGTATGTATGTATGTATGTATGTATGTATGTATGTATGTATGTGGATAGTTGTAGTCAGCTAAGGCACGTAATCTTCAGAATTTTCTGGTTGATTCTCCTGTGACTTGCTCCTAAACGAAGAGCCTTCCAAGTTCCATCACTGTCGAGTGCATAGGAGAGCTTACATCATTTCATGTAATAAGGTTCCCTTTCACAAGTTGACAATGCATGAGAGACAACCATCTACTACTGTCACGTCCTGAAATTTGGACCGTGACCGGCACAGAATATGAATAGTTTCATATTCCGAAAGCCTAAAACCTCAAATACAACGTTTAAAGTTTCCATAACATTTTTTCAAAATAACACAATCTTTTCTAAGGTCTAGGTGGAGCATTTACCTTTTTATCAAAATAACACAAGTACTTAATAAAGATTAAAATCGATCTTGTTCAAAAAAAATAATGCTTCGGATCTGCGACGAGGCTCTTCACTGCTCAGCGGGAGGATTAGGGTCACCTGCACTATCTGAGGCCAAATAATCTACTCGTGAATAACGTCCCAAAAACATGATTTAAAGAATGCGGAAAATAAACAATGCATAAACATGTTTCAAATAACATTTCACATTTCGATGCAAACTTTTCCGTAAACATTTTCTTCCAGGGAACAATTCTGAAATAAACCTTTCAAAACCAATCAGTTAATAGTAATCATTTCGAAACCATAATCTTTCCGTAAACATTATCGTTTCAGAGAAACAATTTGAAGCAATCATTTCAAATCAATTGATGTAAAACAATCCTTTCAAAACCATAGTCTTTCTGTAGGACTTCAGCAGAACGAAAACAGACGTGGACACACAGTCCACGAGGGTAAATAACCAATCTAGCAGCTCAAGGCCACTAGCCGTCGCGAGTACGAGACCCACGTAATAATCTGGTGGCTCGAGGCCACAATCCGTCGCGAGTACGAGACCCACGTATATCCGTCGCGAGTACAAGACCCACGTATATCTGTCGCGAGTATGAAACCCACGTATATCCGTCGCGAGTACAAGACCCACGTATATCCGTCGTGAGTACAAGACCCACGTATATCCGTCGTGAGTACAAGACCCACGTATATCCGTCGAGCTCGGGTAACCAAGGTGCACCATGGACTAACAGTACTGCTGTTAGCAACCAGCGTTCTGTATTCCGTCCTAAAACATTTCCATCATGCGTGGGGTTTATTTCACATGAAGTAATCTCAATCGTTTCAATGTCATAAACATTTGTAAAATCACTTTAACTTTCCAAAAACCCCAGCATGTACGTTTGAAATCAAATTACTGTGAAGATATAAAATTCGCAAAATAATATATTTCATGAATAACATCAATGCAATGTAACTTTTGCCAAACTCTTTTCAAAAGCTTATTCATCTATTTTCATACATAATCATAACTCTTTTATAAACCAATCGAAAGAAAATCATTTCTAACGATTTAAACCATACTTTCGTAAAAGTTACTTTTCATAAATTTATATTTGAAATTCAACATTTGAAATGACAATGCATTTGAAAACGTAAATTCTTAGGGAACGTTATTCACTCACCTGGAATTCTCTAATATAACTTACTCTTGCTCTAAGCTTTAGAATAGCATTCTCCCTTCTTTTCCCTAAATCCCGAAAATAAAGCATTCCATGAGCTAACATACAAAAACCACAATTTGAAAAATTTCAATCTTTGCAAACAACCATAATCATTCACTAAAAGTCTTATCTTTATTTCTTTTTTCCAAACTGTTAAATTCCATATTCCATCTAAGAGTGACATTCAGCTCTTTTATCTCACAGTGCTTTTGATTTAACACAACCACCACAAGTCACACATATACTTGTTAATACTTGAATATTCTAAAAATTTTACATTATCACCTTCTCCATTTCTTCCAAAGCAGCAAGCTTTCGCACAAAATATATAGTTACTTCCAAAAGTAATTTGGGTTTGTAACATACACCATTCCTCAGTAACAGCCCCAAGTTCAACATAAAGGATCTTTTATACAATGTAACTTAAAAGCTCATTATTTCCAATATAACCTCAATTCCTTTAAACTTGTGTTCATCTCATAATTGTTAAATCCATACATCTCTTTTATGCCAAATTCATATTCTTCACTTCCATTCAACACCCACGCATACCCAACATCATACATATATATATACACACACATACACACCTATATATATCCATCCTTATTAACACTCAACCATTACAATAATTTTCCTTATCTTTTATTTCCAACAATTAACATCTAAAACAACAGCACCATTCTTTGAACCCATAACCACAATATCTCATATATATACATATATATCAAGCCAAAACAGCAGTATATACGTATATACATACACCTATAGCAGTAAGCTCCCAAACTCTTCCCTACTGGCATCAATTACACACAACACAAGTAGCACAATATATCAGTATCAACACAGCACAACAAGCAGAAATACCCAGACATTCACTCGAGTGCACAGTTTCAGGTGCCACAACTACTCCCTCTCATCCATTTCCATTTCTTCCACCCTTACGGCTTGCCAAGCAGAGCAACATACAATATCATACACCCACATCCCTTATGAATGTTCAAAAGAAAGTGACTTGTACTTACCACCACAACCACCGTAACACAACACGGCAACAGGGGAGGAAAGTGCTGACCACCATTCACCACACACATCAGATTCAATGGCGGCAAGTCGACGGACACTCCTGAAACAGAAAGAAGAAAGCCCAACGGAGCTCCCACGGATGCCAATCAGCAGAGACAACGATAGCAACCCAAAGCAAACCAAACAGAGACGGGGAAGAAGCTCGGGGTACTGTAGCTGTTACAATATCCCAACATACACCCACTGCACTGCAAACAAAGCGACAACGACAACGGCAAAACCAACCCAAAACAGAGAAGGAAGAGAAGCTTCTGGTTGCACAACCATCGACAGAAACTATGGCTCAGGCGACAGGAATCTCAGCAGATGCCGAGCTCGACACGGCAAAAGAAAAGCACCACGACAGCCACCCTCGCCGGCGTCAACGCAGACAACGCCGACGACATGTAACGGAGGAGGAACCCACGGCTGCAGACCCAAGGACCCGTGAACTTCTCTGAACTTCCTCTGCCTCCAACCTCATTGACAGACTGAAAATGGCGGAAAGGAGGCGTGCTAAAAGAATAAAAAGGACAGAGGGCAAAATGGTAATTTCACGTATCAGAAAAACGAAAATAACTTCTCCCATCTGCAAGCGCTGGGGTTCGAACAGGGGACCTCACGTTAAACTTCTCCGCCCTGGACCATTTTGCTAGCATGTTCCTATTGATATTTCCTGCACCAAATATATACATATTCATTTCCTAAGTTGATTTTCTCTATTAAAATTCCAGGCCATAACAACTACCCTTTTTCACAATCCTCACCAGGCATTTCTTATCCTGCAGGAATATATGTATATATATGTCATATATCTCCAAACATAAAGAAATTAGGATCAGATGAGGCTCAAGTTGCTGTTGCAGAGTGCGTGCACCAGAAAGATTTATTATATCAACACATATATAGAGTTATGCAGAGGGGAATAATGGCAAGCTTTAATTTGAGATAGGTCTTGTTTTTTTTTTGTTGGGATGAGTTTAATTACACGGTGCTTTTGCTTTAAATGAAGAACCGCCTATCTTTTAAAAAGCAAAGTTGGGGGCCATGTTAATCGAAATCAAGTGTCTCATAAATTATTTCTGCCAACGTTAACAGGAACTTCGATGCAGAGTCATCATTCTCTTTCATTTGTAAACTACCAGATTAGTTAACTAATACTTTCTTAGATTTCGAATCCTAGACATTTGGCACCTTAAGAAATGATGACTACCTATGCCACTTTTTGTTGGGTGGATACGACTGTGTTTTGAGATCCTTGTCCATGTGCCTCTGTCATCTTTTATCGTCCTTTCCCACTCAAAAAAGGATTATTTAAAGAGTCTGCCCCTTTTCACAGTAATTAAATAAGTATCCAATAAGATGAAGGAATAACCATAATCATTATTCAACGTGCCAATTAGTTCCATCAGCAGCTAATCAAATCTAGTTTGGTTAAATTTCCCTTGTTTTACATGCACGAAAGAGTTAGATGGACAACTAATGACAGAAAACATATATAATTAAGGACGGCCAGAACTTTTATTAGCATTTGTTTTTTGTTTATGGTGAACTGGGCCAATTATCTATTTAGCCATGTTTTCATGTTCATTGGACCCAAAAGGCCCAATCTTAGTGGTCAACCTTTCCCCCGATGATCTCCTTCTTCACCGACTGTGACGGCTCCCTGTCCCTTCTATTCTATTTCTCCTTCTTTCTGTGATGTTCTGTTTCTGAGTATTGTAGTTTTATAATCTTTTTCTTTAGATTTGTGTTTGAAGAGCACTGTGACGCTGTTGCTGTTGTTTTAATATATTTGGGTATATCTGGAGCTTATTTGGATAGATATATTTTTCACTGTGATCAAGTTAATCTGCAGTCATAGTTTCTGAGTATCCATATCCATCCATGGAAGCAAAACAGGGTGAGGCTGGATCCTGCATTGAGTTACCTGTGCCACTTGTCCAGGAGCTAGCCAAGCAGCCATTAACTTGTGTTCCAGAGAGATATGTGCGTCCTGAACTTGACTCTCAACTTACATCTAACACTGCTGCTGCTTCTTCACCACTACCACAAGTCCCTGTCATGGATATGACTAAGTTGCTGTCCCCAGATTTCCATGTTTCTGAGCTCCACAAGCTTGATTTTGCCTGCAAACACTGGGGTTTCTTTCAGGTTTGCATTCTTCTCCTCCAATCTCATACGCACAAATCCCTATCATTAGTTTGGTCTTAATTCTTATTGCGAATCGGATAAACTTAAAGTATTTCTTTATAAACCAATAAAACAGTAGTGTGACTAGTGTCCCCTAGGACTTGCAAGCATTTAGTCAGGTGTTTTTTATAGAGTATTTTTGCGTGGATTATTCTTTTATCGAACCATTTTAAATATGCAATCCCCTCACACATCAGCTTGGTAGATTTAGCATTTTAAAGCTAATTTTTTTCTCCCCTAAGAGAAATAACGTGACATACAGTCTATCTTATCAAACGACCTGAATATTCTGAACTCTTTTGGGTAAGAAACTAGTGTTGGGTTTATCTTCGATATAGAGAGGCAGAATAATTCAGCCTTTGAAATTTTACACTAGTTCTGTGTGTGTCTCTGGGTGTGTATCAGAGTAACATATTGAACGATGCAGTTGATTAATCATGGAGTGAACCCTTCATTAGTGGAAAATGTGAAGAAAGGAGTGGAAGAGTTTTTCTATCTTCCAATGGAAGAGAAAACCAAGTTCCAGAAGAAAGCAGGAGATACGGAAGGATATGGTCAGCTGTTTGTTGTGTCTGAAGAACAAAAGCTTGATTGGGCTGATTTGTTGTACCTCAACACTCTTCCTCTAGAAGAAAGGAAACCCCACTTACTCCCTAACCTCCCCCTTCCTTTCAGGTATATATGCCCTTCCTTCACACACACACGCACACAACTTAGAAGAAATCGAATCATCTGATTTTTATTGGCATGAAGGGATAACTTGGACGCCTATTGTATGGAACTGAGAAAGCTTGCATTGGAACTGATAGTACTAATGGGTGAAGCTCTAAATGTGGAAGCAAAAGAGATGAGAGATTTATTTGAAGAAGGATGTCAATCAGTAAGAATGAATTACTATCCAGCATGTCCACAGCCAGAGAAGGTGATTGGCTTCAACCCTCACTCTGATGGGAGTGCCCTCACAATACTCCTCCAAGTCAATGAAATGGACGGCCTTCAGATAAAAAAGGATGCTACTTGGGTTCCCATCAAGCCTCTCCCACACGCCTTCATTGTCAACGTTGGAGACACTTTCGAGGTAATTAAGTAATATTCAGTGAAAAAATTGTTAGAATATTATATGTGAACTTATTAGTTAATCAATGATGTGGACAGATTGTGAGTAATGGGATATACAAGAGCATAGAGCACAGGGCGACAGTGAACTCAAAGAAGGAGAGGATGTCAGTGGCTACTTTCTATGGTGCTAGGTTGGATGGGATGATAGGTCCATCACCAAACCTCGTAGCTGCAGAAAGGGCTGCATCCTTCAAGACAATCTCCATGTCTGATTACCAGAATGCATTTTTCTCACGCAAGCTACAGGGGAAATCCAACCTTGATTACCTTAGGATCCAAGATGAGATTCATGAAAGCCAATAGAAGCTGGCATGTGTGTTTGTGTGATTTTTTTCATGGCAATAACAATTTTTTTCAGGCAGAACAGGCTTCATATACTAAGAGTTCAGTGGGAAATCATATGTATAATAAAATGTCCCTTATGGACCAAAAATAAATAAATAATTCCAATGAACATTCCATTAATTGTGTGTGTGTGGATGTTTTTACCTTTAAGAACAGTGATGGGTAAAAAAGTCTAGTTCAATAAAGACTTGAGAAAAGAAAGAAATGGACACAAGCCAATTTGGTTTGGCGAGTCCACGTCTTTACTCAGCCATTTTCTCAAGGGGTTGCTTTCACTCAACTTATCTGCCAATAGAACTTATCATTCATTTTGTTTTACTTCTTTTTCTACCCTCTTAACCATGAAGAGATCGAAAGAACATGTGGAATGTTTATTAATTGAACTGGTGAAGAAGCTTTTTCTGCACGAAGAAGCGTACACACACATAATATATGGAATGATAGGGCCATCGCCAAAGCTCGTAACTGCAGAAAGGCCTGCACTGTTCAAGACCATCCCTATGATTTCTTGAACGCATATTTCACTCACCAAATCATACTCATGAACCCACTTAGAATATAAACAAACTCTTGTCTACATCTCTATGCCTGTATTTATCATGATGTTTTTAAAAATAATTTTCCATTGCAATACTCTGCAGAACACAGGATGGGAAGAAGTGCTCCAGATCTATGTATTCTGCAATAAATGGGACTGGCCCAAGTAGGGACGTTCCGTCCTACTTCACTTAGCTGTGAAAATGCTTCTCCAAGTGCCACGCTGCTCTCAGGTATCGAATTCTCTCCTTTTACTGAGAATGTCCAACCCTTTGACCTCTAAACTCACGAACGATGGATATCTATATCTCAACTTGATTATGGCTTAAAGCATGAAGATGAATTACAGGCTAATTAATAGATTATCTATTGTAAAGCTATATTTAGTTTGATGATTTAAAATTACTTTCATTTTTTTGTTTTTATAACAAAAAGTTTAGTGTGTTTAGTGGTAGAGACTAATTACAAGCTCATAATATATTTTTAGACTTAAAGAGTGTTTATTTCATTGCTAGTTTTATAATAATTTATAAAATCTAATAATATAAATAGATGTTGATTTTATATACATGTAGATATGGATGTTTTAACTTTTAATGATGGGTATAAAAAATCTAGTTTACATAATAGAGAAAAGAAAGAAGAAAGACAGAGAGACGCAAGCCGAATTGGTTTGACAAATTCACCTTTCTTGATTTTTTTCTCTGGTGCAAGCGAATTCACATATTAGCCACCCATTTTCCGAAGAGGTTGTTTTCACTATCTTCCAATAAAACCTATCCTTCGTTTTGTTTTATTTCTTTCTTTACACTCTCAACCATTAATCAAAGAGCTCCAAGGAACTTCTGTAATATTCAATAATTGAACTGAGGTGTGCACAAAAGATCCAAAGAAGCTGTGGAAGCAAAACTGAGGGATAAGGCTGGCTGTATTGACGTACCAGTACCTCTTCAGGAGCTAGCTAAGCAACCATTAACGACTATGCCAGAGAGATATGTGCTTCCTGAGCTTGAGCTTCAACTACTTGTATCCAAAACTGCTTCTTCTTCTTCTTCACCACCACCACAGGCCCCTGTAATAGATATGACTAAGCTTTTGTCTCCAGATTTCCATGCTTCTGAGGTCCACAAGCTTGACTATGCCTGCAAATATTGGGGTTTCTTTCAGGTTTGTCACTTGTGAACAATAAGTAGATGAATTCATCGTTACATATATGCGATCACTCACATAGACACACGTATATGTGAGGTATACGTTTCTATGCCGCTAATTTGGTCTAATATACTGGTTCTGAATTGGATATACTTCAATAGCTTTCTTTATAAACATATAAAAGAGTAGTACCGTGGTCCATGATCACGCACTTGTCAGCATTATATTTAGTCTGGTTTTTCTTTGAATTTTGCTTGGGTTATTCTATAATTGAACAATTTAATTAGAAGATACCATCTCTCACACAGTTGATTAATCACGGTATGAGCCCTTCTTTAGATTTTATCTTTAGATGTAGATGTTTATGTGAAGGCTTTAGAACTGTCCCTATATAATAGAATCCTAGATAAGTAGAGAGAAATAAGCAAGAAAAATCTATATTAAATTAGGAAGTTAGAATCTAACTCTGCAAATTAATAAAGATAAGGAAAATTTTTATCAGAATATGAGTAAAAATCTTAAATTCGATCATATAACTAATAAAGCCTACGGTAAAATCAAATATTAAATTAATTTTCTAATACCTTTTACATATAATGAGCCTTAACATTTATAAACTACAAAATAACTCAGTTCATAGAATTTAGGCTCACTAACTCATGGCATAAGTAAATAACAGACCTGAACCTATTTAAAAGTATTAAAATAAAATATTTGACTCAGTTAATAATCTTAAAAACTCAACTTCTCTTAAACTCGTACTACAATTAAACTTATCAGAAATTAACCTAAATAAATAGAAAATATCTATTTAAATAAATATTGATCATCCATTATCCCATATTAATCGGTATTCTATCCCTATATGTGTATGTGTGGGTGGATATATATTAGAGTAAACTAAATATTGAATAGCACAGTTGATTAATCACGGAGTGAGCCCTTCATTAGTGGGAAATGTGAACAAAGAAGTGGAAAAGTTTTTCAATCTTCCAATGGAAGAGAAAACCAAATTCCAGAAGAAATCGAGAAAGTGAAGGATATTGTCAGTTGTTTGTTGTGTCAGAAGAACAAAAGCTTGATTGGGCCGATATTTTATACTTCACAACTCTTCCACAAGAAGAAAGGAAACCCCACCTATTCCCTAAGCTGCCCCCCTTTCAGGTATATATAATATATATATCCTTCCTTCACACACACATTTCTGAAAAAGAGAAATCAATAATCTGAGTGATTGCCATGTATATGCAGGGATAACTTGAATGAGTATTGTACAGAACTAAAATAACTTGCAATGGAACTGATTATGGCGATGGGTGAAGCTTTAAAGGTGGAAGCCAAAAAGATGAGAGAGTTATTTGAAGGAGGATGGCAATCGATGCGGATGAATTATTAGGAATCCAGCATGTCCTGAACCAGAGAAGGTGATTGGCCTCTACCCTCACTCTGATGGGAGTGCCCTCACAATACTCCTCCAAGTCAATGAAATGGACGGCCTTCAGATGAAAAAGGACGCAACTTGGGTCCCCATCAACCCTCTTCCTCACGCCTTCATCGTCAACGTTGGAGACACTTTCTAGGGTTATTCATTCATTAATTGGTATTTTTAATCTTGTTATAAAACTAAGTTGATGGTGATAATGATGATAAGAGTAAAAGAGAATTTTTAATTAATGATTTGACAGATTGTGAGTAATGGGATATATAAGAGAATAGAGCACAGGGCGACAGTGAACTCGAAGAAGGAGAGTATGTCGATGGCCACATTCTATAATGCGATATCGCATGGAAAGATAGGCCATCGCCAAACCTCGTAACTGCAGAAAGGCCAGCACTGTTCAAAACCGTATCTATGTCTGAATACTGGAACGCATTTTTCACACGCCAGGTCCGTGGCAAATCCAGCCTTGATTACCTTAAGATCCCAAATCATACTCATGAAGCCGCATAGAATATATAAGAAATTCATGTGCAGAACGGGACTGGAAATCATATATACAAGTGCGTGTATCATCATGGTTGTATAAAAAATTCAGATTACAGAAGGTATCATATATACGTACATGTATATGTACGTGTGTGATATGCAAGACATCATCATCTGGGGAATTAAGTCCCATGAACAATCCTTAATTATCATATCTTTCATGGTTTTCATGGTCACTGTTTTTTTTTCTGACCTGAAAAATAATGAGGAAACTAAGTTTTCGAAGGGGAAGAATTGCGTTTTTGTTTATATAAGAGAGATAAGTATTGCCCAAAGCTTGGAGATGAGCTGAATTTAGAAATTAAAAGATGCTGTGTAGAGTGTAGACTGATAGATTATTTAATGAAGTTATATAATTTGGTTATTGAGAAATAATTTTTACAAGGTTTGGTGTCCCACTTTAATTAATATAATCTATCAAACAAAGTCCTGTGCTAGTCATCTTTACGTTAAGCCTGTTAGTATTAATAATGGAGATGATGTAATGCAAAGCTGATGAAGTAGTTGAATTTTTAGTTGTCATTAGAAAGGTGATAATAAGACATTATAGGACATGGGAAATGGCTACTAAACCTATATTTATTTATGGACCCCTCTATCGTTTGATTATTGACTCGTAATGTGTTTGGATGGCAATTAACGGTGGTCACGTGCTTAACCTATTTAGGTAGGTTTTGGACTCTACATAAGCTTCCAGTTTTTTTTTTTTTTTTTAAAAACAATGATTTAGGTACAATTAGATATTATTTATGTCCTGGGATATAAGGGACAGATAAAATTATTTAAAAACTTCATTTATCTTTTTATTGCTGTGGTAATCTTCTTCTCCAAGTGCACGCATACTCAACTGTTGGATGTCGTGAGCTTGATATATGGGTGAAGAAATATATATTAAAAGACAAGTTAGTTTGACACACTGATTCTAAACAATATATTTTAAGAAGGACTGGTGGATAAGAGTATTCTAGCCAAATATATTTTAATTTTTACTTTTAAAAACTATTAATTATGAGTCTCAAGCAGCTTACCCTGATTTGAAAGATTAGAGAGGTTACCAAGAAAATGCAGAATTCAAGATTATTATGGGATTTAATTAAAGAAAAGATGTATGGTGTTAGTTTTTGTTGATGGAATTACTTTCTTTAGGCCAGAAGAATATTTAAAAAGTTTGATGTATAGAGAGTACTAAATGAGGCATTGAGAAGGAAGCTGAGACAAAATGGGCTTGAAAGAGATGAAGGTTGGCCTTGTTTTGTTAGGGATATTAAAATGCTGGGCGTCCACAGTCTCCATATGGAAAAAGGTGCTTGGGGTTGGACCCTCCCTTGTCTGTGTCTCCACTACGCTCATTAATTTTATAATAAATTACATGTTTATCTCTCAAGTGGACATATGCTTGGTTTTTCTATTATCTTTTAATTTTGAATCTGGCGATTTGGCAAGGCGTCAATAGATAGATTGATATAATAGGGATACTTTCCCTCTTCTCTTTCTCTCTCACTTTGACATTGTTGGGTGCCTTCTCTCTCCTCTCTCCTCCCCTTCTCTCTCTCTTTCAGGTCTCTCTCTCCTCTCTCCAGAAGGGCAAAACCCTAAAGGGCCGTTTACACCCACCCCAGTAAGTTTTCTCTCTCCTCTCTCTTCTCTTTCTCTCTCCCTCTCTTTCTCTTTCTTTAAATTTTTGAATAGATGGGTCCTTCTACCGTTAGACCTTTTATTTGGATCCTTATATATTTTCTTTGTTTCATAGATTTGTTTTTCGTCCCATTATGACTCAGATCTGCTATTTAAAGTTCTGAGATTTTCGATCCCCTTCTTTGCTTGTATGCTTCTCGCTAAATGGGGTTTTTCGATCTGTACTCGCCGCTTTCCTTTTGTTTCTCTGATGTTTGGCCGCTAGGAAAATGTACGAATCGTGACGAATTTCAGATCGTGAACTTTCCGCTCTTTGGTGATTAAATCGAGGGGCTTTCGTTTTTGTGACGCGATAATGGTAAATCTAGACCGGTTTGTTCCTGGTATGGCCTGGGTGAATTTTTGGCCTTTTCTCTGTGAATCTGAGCTTCTTGGATGTACTGGATTTAGTAGATCTTGCATTTCCCATTATTTTCTCAGCATCCACTCGCATGTTTTGATGTTTCGTTCAACACTGATTTTCTGTATGGCCTGTTAACTATTTGTGTCCTTCGACATTTTCTCTCTAGTTTTCAAGGCCTCGCATCATTTTGAATGATGGGAACTGAAATAAAAATAATAAAGTTTCAATCTTTATCTGTTGTGTAGTTCTCATGGACGATGATGCGTTGAACATGCGCAATTGGGGTTATTATGAACCCTTCAAAGGGGGGCATCTAGGTCTCCAGCTCATGTCTAGTATGACCGAACGAGACATCAAGCCGTTTATGCCAGGCCGTGATCCTGCCATGTTAGTTAGTCCAAATGGAAGCTTCCACCCCCGGGATTGTGTTGTTTCAGAAGGCTCAATTCCAATTAACTACGTTAGAGACAGTTGGATCAACCAGAGAGACAGGTTTCTCAATATGTTGCCCACAAATCCTAATTATTCCGTTCTGCCAGAAACATCAGGAGCGCCTTCGTTGCAAATCATACAGCCACCTGAAACATCAAGAGATGATAGGGTGAATCAAGTTGAAGACCCTCCTGTTAAAAAGGAAGTTGTCCAATTGAAGAAAAGGCAGAGTGGGGGTGCTCCAAAGACTCCAAAGGCGAAAAAACCAAGGAAGCCAAAGAATAATAGCAATGCTTTGGTTCAACGTGAGAAGCCGGCAAGGAAGGCTATGGAGGTTGTGATAAATGGAATTGATATGGACATTTCTGGTCTACCCATTCCTGTTTGCTCATGTACTGGGGCTCCTCAGCAGTGTTATCGATGGGGCTGTGGTGGTTGGCAATCAGCTTGTTGTACCACAAATGTGTCAATGTATCCATTGCCAATGAGCACTAAAAGGCGTGGCGCAAGGATAGCTGGACGGAAAATGAGTCAAGGTGCTTTTAAGAAGGTTTTGGAAAAACTTGCAGCCGAAGGATATAATTTTGCTAATCCTATTGATCTTAGGACTCACTGGGCTAGGCATGGCACCAACAAGTTTGTCACTATCAGGTAAAGAGGTGCTGCTTGGAGGACACATTACACAAGGCATTTGCTCTGTTTCAGTTGTACATACACTTGTGTGACCTTTCACACAGATGTTGAGTACTTCAGTATCCGTGAATTTTCATTTGTCATCCTTCTACCTTAAATTTGGACATGGGTTCTTGTGTTCCTTTCTTCTCTCGGCTTATGTGATAAGGGATGCCAGTGTTATATGGCACTGGGATTTATGTGGATGAGTTACTACTAGATAGACTATTTTTTTTTGGATGATGCTCATTCACCGTTTAATTTAATTTTGTCAAGATGTTGCAACGCAATGATCTTTTATTCATTTTTGCTTCTAATGACAAGCAATTTTCTTTTCATCTGTTCTCCAGCTTAAAGCTTCATCAGTTAGTAGTGTAATGTGACCATTTGGTTGAATAGGGTCAGTTCTCTCATATCATCTTTTAAGTCTTTATGGGGCAAAAGGAAGTACTAGATACTGTTATTTATCACTTCCCTGGGGTTTGGAACTAACTCTGAATAAATGAAATGCCAACAAGGCTATCTTGGGAAATACTAATAACGCATATGCATTATACGTATCCATGTATATTTTGGTGTGAGACAGAGAACATTGTTTCCGAGTCTAGCTGCTGTGATCTCTATCTGCATTTATATTTCAGGGCTGCTTCATTTGGAAATAATTTATCTGCCTTTTGAATTGTTCATGCCAAAACAGTTTAGATTGAAACCTTGAGCTTATCTGAGATGGCCATTTCTAGGCAACAACATAAATGATTTCTCTAGAGAACGGATAGGATAAAATATGCATAATTAGTAAGTCTCATAGTTGAGCAATTGGATGAATTATTATGACAGTACCATCAGTGGATATGTGGTTATTGTTTGAGTGTGCTTCATTGTTTAGTTGCTAGTAGACCAAAAATTGCCCCATGATTTCTTTTCGAGCCTATGAGAAGCGACATTATAGAGACAAGCAAGCCTCTTTGACTACGACTCTTGCCCTCCAGATAGGATACCCTGCCATTGCCTAGAATTCCCCCAGGGGGGATTTCTTTACAATGTCTTTTATTTATCTACATTGCAATATGCAATAATCTGAGTAATTGCTAGTTACTTGTTTGCGTTATGCATCTTCATGATTGTATCCAATGTTCCCATCATGTTTTTTTAAATAAAAGTTATCTACTATGCAATGGTCTGATTTGATGGGGTTGATTCAGCTGGAAGTTGAATTAGGAAACATGGTCCTTAAGTGGGAGGCATGATCAAGAATGCTGATTGAACAGTGTTTCCCTCCTAATTGACAGGGAAAAGTCGAGTCCTTGGGCAGCCTGTCAATTGTCTGTAACAGCATTAGACCCCCAGTAAACTTGTACTGTGAATTGAAAGTTTCAGCTCTTCACTATTTTCTGGAAGATTCAGCCTACACGAGTTAGGTGTATGTAAATCTGATATATACAAGCTAATGGGACTAAATAACATTTTCTTTGGTAAGGAACTGCACATTTTAACTGTAGGCGCCATCTATAACTGGTTTGGTCTTGGTATCTTAATGTTGTCTGGCAAATAAGCAAATAATTTTTCTGTCTAGGGTAAAGTTGGGGATTTGTCTTTTGATCGTTTTCAAGGTGGCTGAATTTTTAGAGTTAGTAGTGTAATAAATGAAGAATAATTGGATCATTTTCCACTTCCGTTGGAATGGATATAATTAGAAATTAGTTCTTTATATTTTTGCCACAAGGTCATAAATAAATTTGATATTCTTGGTATAGTGTGTTTATAGAAATTAGAAAATAAGGAGATTTAATCTGAGACCATAATATAATTTAGTAAAATTATCAAGTATAAAAATTTATCATTTAGAAGATTGTGACTTTTTTATTTAAAGAAAGTTCCAGTATTTTAAAAAAATTATAGAAAAGAACGGTACTTGAAGTTTGATGCTTTTAACAATTTGTTTTTAAATGAGTATAGACTAATAGGTGGAATTCAATTAAAAAAATCAACGAGGCTGTACAGCTCACAAATTATTTTCTTTAGCTGACCAAAGAGCTTATTAATGCATTATCTAAACTTGGCTTTGAGTGGATATGGATGAACATGGGAGATTCCAATCTTGATGTTGAGTGCACTCCTAATACTATACTATGTCCTAACATTCAATAAAATCCAAAAGCCACCCATCCGCTTGGTCCTAAAATGATTAATAAATTGACATTTTGGAATTTTTCAGCTTCATTTTTTTTATCTCCTGTCTCTCCTTATAAATAATCTCGTCTCCTATTTTGTTGAAAATATATTAATTTCCTTTTCATTTATGTTTACTTTTCACATTTTTTAATTTTTATTTTTTAACTGAATTACATACACGAAATAAAATAAAAATAATTTGATAACATTCTCACATGAATTTACAAAATCACCTATAAAAAATATTTCACAATAATAACGAAAATTAAACCCGTATCTTTGTGAGATACAAGTTTATTCCTTATGCCAACTTTTTTTTTGTTACAAAAAGTTTTGGAAGGGTATAATCTAAGGCCTTGCGAAATCTCTTTTCCTCTTAAGCGATACCAATGTCGGACAGGATGAGCTGTCTATTACCCTCTGGTATAAACTTAGGCACCCGGGAGTTAAAATGTCTCTCTAAGCGTCGCGACTAGAACCATAATAAAGTGGTACTCCTCAGAGACCAAACATACTTTAAATAATCATATGTCTGACCTCTTCGCTAGCTAAACCCACATACGATAGTTCCTTATACCAACTTTTATTAGCTACCCACAGCCATTTGGGCAAGAATGAGCTATGTTTTTTTGGTAAAAGATTTTTAGAAAGGGGTTATATTCACCCACGATCTAAGGGTAGGGCAAAATCTCTCTTCCTCTTAGGCAATACCAATGTTGGGTAGGACAAGCCGTCTATTATTGTTAGGCGTAAATTTAAGTATCCAAGAACTAGGATACCTCCCCAAATACCATGACTGAAACCACCATAAAGTAATATTTTCTAGGGATTCAAAAGCAAGAGCTATTATGACAACACCCTTCTTTTTTTGTTACACATCTGGTTTACAGGAACTTTGCCCTAATTACATTCAAATTTGACCCGCGTCGTACACCTGACTATAGTGGATGAGTTTCTCGATGAGGATTTTTTGTATATACCAAGGCTCAAACTCGAGACCTCTCTTAAATATTACTAAACAGTTTATCACTCAAATTAACTCTTGTTGATAACACCCATTTGTTGTTGAGCATACTCATAACACAACCAGCGTAAAATAGATAACGGGCCGGGCCATTGGCCCGAGTAGTTAGATTTGGGCCCTATGTATTATGGTCGATCCTCTCATCCAGATTACCAGCTTTGGTGAGATTAAGGCCATGTTTTGGTCTAACTTCTGGGCTTGACCATGGTTATCCCAAAAGATATATATATATATATATATATATATATAATAAATTCCCAAACATGAATAAATCTCAGGGCAATTGTTTGATATACTGTTTGCTACATGGCATATATTTAGTAATTTAGAAAGTTGACCCTTAACAACACCACGACATTGAAAACTTTCACGCGACCCATCACATTTTGCAGAAAACCAGAATATTGAAATATTCTTTCTTTGCTCTTGAAATCACATATCCTTAAAAAATATTTGATTATACATCTAATCATCATTCAACTCAAATAGTCACAACAGAAACATCCCTAACACTGACGGAGAAAACAATAACAGAAAATACTCATGATACTCTGCTATAGACAGGAAACTGTAAGTCAGACAATGGACCCTCTTTGTTTATGCTTTTCTGTATCTCTCCTTTTAACCAAATGAAAAATAGATGCATACGTAGTATAGTTGAACTTTTTGAGATAAGCATGGGATGGCAATGGCATCATGCTAAAAACTAATTAAATCCGGACGAACTTGGTTATGAACTGCTTGGTAGGGAACGATGCAATATGATTCTTCAAAAGGGTTGGTTGAGAAAGTAACTTCGGCTCTATCATCAAGAACAATTTCATCCTCGAAAACCTCCCACTTTTCTGTGATTATCGTCTTCATGCCCCCTGATCCCTTGTGTTCATCCTTGCAGGCAATGGCATTAACGTACGACACAATGGCTTTGTCTTCAAGTTTTCCTTCTCATCAGCCCCATTGATGATTCTCTCCAGATCTTGCATATACCCTTTAGGGAATCTCTCCATTTTGGGGCATTGAGAAGCGTTGAGGACGCCAATTTCCCTACAGAAATCAAAGATATAGAAATCTGATCGCTCTGGATTGCTGCTTTCTGAAGAACCTTAAGCCCAACACTAGCCTCCATCTTCCCGCAAATATCATATATCCTCAACAGAGCTCGAGCGATCCCTTTGCAGAATTTACTATACACGTCGGAAAGCTCCACGATAACGCAATCCATAGCTTCCAGGATAAGACCCTCATGCGAATTCGAATAGTCAGTTTGATCTGAAGCAGCATGTCAATCAAATCCTGCGTCGCCTGCAATTTATCCTATTCTTCCATCAACGTGCCCTCTGTTTTCTTGCCCTGTTTCCTCTGTTTTTTAAAACTCAATGGACGAAAAGGAGGATTTCTGGTCCAAATACGCAAAATACGAACGAACAAAAGTGTCGTAAGCCCAAGCCTTATCTGGGTTGACATGTTCATCGTGGAAATTGGTAAGATCGAAGGGAAATCGACCCATCTTTCGAATAATGGCGAGATCACAGCAATAAATGCCGTGCATGAGCATCAGGCCCTTGAGGGCGACGACCCAGCTTCGAGTCTTCTGCATTCGCATGGCGAGGGCCCAGACGAGGGGCTTGAGGTATAGGGGAGAGGTGCGAACCCATTGGAAGAAACGTTGAACGTTCTTGCAATCGATGCGATGTTGATCGTGGCTGGTGGCTTTGCTGACGGCGGCTCCCAGATCGGGGTTTGCGGAAGGAGGTGCGACGAGACAGCTGAGCCACCACATGGTGTTCCTGTTCTCTGCCAGAGCCTCATTTCCTCCTCCGCAGTCACACAAAAACGCACCGATTTCACAAACCTCCTGGGATTATTTCATTATTTGCCCCTCACATTATTATGTCGTCCTCTTGATTTGGGATTTAATTGAATTAATTTTTTTTAAAAAACTAATTTTAGGAAGGAATTTATATATTTTTACGTGGAACAATGATCGGATAGGAGTACGTAAATATGAAATCAGTGGAACCCAGCCTTCAATAGTGGGCACTGGGCAATATGCTGTGTCGAGAATCCACGAGGTCAGGAATCGTTGACTTCAATTTTACCACTGGCATGAATATCAAGGGCTACAAAACTCTCGTTCACTCTCAACTCCGAAGTTCAAACCATGTGTAAACTTGAGGGTGATGTGAAAAGGGTGTTTTGGTGAACAAGGATGTGACTAGTTTTGAGTTTGGTAATGAGCTGATCTTGGCAGGCAACAGAAAAAACGTATACTACTTACTAAGCTTGGTCTTTCAGTCTGTGGCGTCACCCACAACAATATTTGGTCCCCAAAAAAAGCAGAATCTGGTGTTCCAAATTTGCCGTGACCTGTGGCCCAGCAATTCAGAATATTACAATTTCTGAAAAGGCGTACACCAATCCCATTTACTTAGCGGGCTTCATGATTCTGACACGCTATTAGCTGTTGGCTGTTGCAGGATTGCAATATTTAATATTATAATTTATATTTTAAGGCTCATATACGCGAATTAATATTTAAAATAGCACCAATTATACTCAAAATTTGCGTATGCGGCAACACCTTTATTTTTTAATTTAGCTCGCATACGTAAGTCACTTTGGGGCCTTTGACCCGTGTGCACAATTCTTTCCCAGTAGATTAAGCCTGTTTATGGCAAGGATTCGACTTTTTTTTTTAAAGTAAAAAAGAGAGAGGCATGGGCTTCTGTGAAAGCACTAAATTGCGGTGGCAAGATGGGATTGATTGCAAATTGGAACAGATTTTGGATAACTGAAACAAAAGGAACAATTCCTGATTATTAATAACATGTTCATCTGATGTTGTCCGAGGATGTCCCTAATAGAAATGGCCTTGATGATTAGCTTCTAATGCTTTTTGAAAGGAAGAATGGATGATTATCATAGGACGTTAAATTTGCATGTAGGGACTTGAATGAATGAATGAATGAATTTCTAAAAACAAGCCCTCACTTTGTTAGGGCCTACCCCACACTTAACAAATCCTTCATTATCATGTGTAATCCACACAACAGAGGCCATTTGACCAACATATAATGTCAGTGTTATTGAAGTAGACGAGCTTCCAACTATACCTTCATATCATACCAAAGTGCGTACATGTATTGTAATATGTATGTAAAGGGTGGCCCCCGACTCTACCAACGCTACATCGAAAGAAGCGAACGGCTTCTTCAAAAGCGTCAAGACTAAAGTCATTCCATGACTCTCTCTACACTTTCCCTTTCCGCCTATTTTTGCTTTCCTCCTCCCTTTCTTGTTTTTCCCAACCCTCTCTTCTTCATTTTCTTTATATTTATAGTTATATTTATTCCTGTATTCTTTTTGCACGGATTGTATAATAGTGTCTGCCTGCCTCAAGTTCTGCGGAATCAAACAATAGTGGAATATATGAAGCAGAAGAAAAGGCCCGGCATGAAATGAAATACGAATACTTTACAAACAGAAGAATTAAGTCTTGAGAATGGAGGCTGAAAAGAAAAGGGTAGAGGTAAAGAGATATCTTAGCCCCAGAAGTACAGTGGAGGCGTCTTGAAAAGCAGAAAAAAGGGAGGGTGTGATTGGGCGAGGAAGGGAGGAGAAGGACAAGGACCCATTCAAAAAGAAAGCGAAAGGTTGAAAATTGAAAGCACTCCAACCTAAAACAAAATCCCAATGGGAATCTTTCTCCTTCTTCTTCCTCCCCCACTGTGCAAGTGCAACCCATCCCACCTCGCCACCTCCCTTCTTTTTATGCTCTCTTTCTCTTTTCATAGATTTTCACCCCCTCTCCCCCCCTCCCTCCCTCTATCTGTGTGTGTTCTTTCTAGCTAGTCACTCACACTCTCACACGGACCAATCAACGTTCTCTCTGCTTGCCGGTCGGTTTGTTCATGGGATTTTCATGCGAGCATGTTTTAGTAAGTCTTCCAATTTATCTCATTCACTCTCGCACAATGGGTGGTTGGAGAGTGTGACAATGGTGAAGATTTCTTCTGTGTTTGTCCCACTTTTATGCTATGAGAGAGATTTTGTGATACATGTTTAGCTCATTTTGCAGGACGAGGAACAGAGTGAAATTCACTCGACAGATGAGACGACGGCAACCCAACAGAGGAGTCTAGCTCTCATGGAAGTGCATCACCATCAACAACAGCAAGGAGTTGAAAACGAAGCCGATTTCTGGCCGGTAGAACACCCGCTGGAGCCAAGAGATGAAGACCGTCCAGTGAAATGCCCAATGCCTCAATCTTCTGTCATCAATGTAAGCCTATGCTTTCACTTCCTGTTTCGTCATATTCAGTGTGTTCATTTGGATCTCTTCATTCCACATTAGCTTTGATTTTCTCATTAACTAAAATGGGCATTCATGTCATCATGGGATGTGATTGGAGATAAATAAACCCACTTTTAAGTGGCCGGAATCTGTTTACTAAATAATAATAGTAGTAAGAATTGACACGTCTGGGACTTTTGGACTCGTACATCTTAAACTAGAGTAATGGAGGGAGATTTTTAGGGGTGCTTTAGCACAAGAGAATCACACAGATCAAAGAGGGATGTCTTGTAAAGAACAGGGAAGTATGTACAATGCCTTGAAACAGAAAAAAGAATATCAAGTACGAAAGAGATGTGCGATACGTTACGTTCAATAGACTTGATATAGGTTTGGTTTGGCCCTCAAGGATGCCATATTCTGGTTCCTTCTGAAAAAGCCAGGTCTTGCCAGCAGCCACTCAGTACAGTATATTCTTGGAAATAGGTAAAGGATTCTGATTCAATGAGATTGATTAGTTTGCTAGGTAAAGGATTCTGATTCAATGAGATTGATTAGTTTGCTATCAGAATATTGTGTAATTATAAGCACGACATGCAAAAAGATGTAATTATACGTGTTGTCGAATCATAATCAGTACTTAATCTCTGTAGTATGCTTATGTTCAGGAGAATGGAGGAAAACAAGAAAATATTGAAATTTGAATATGACCTTTTCCTTTCTCTTCTTTTAGACTAAACAGAACATTTTGATCTAAATTTCTTGAAGAAAACGTCCAAATTAAATTGTACTTGCTTTCAGCTTCCCACATTTTCCTTATACACTGTTATCTAGTTCAGTCAAAGTTTGGACATAGAAACTAAAAACTAATTTGGGTTTGTGCAGGATGGAGGGATGCATGAAAAAAGGTTCGCAGAAAGCATAAGGAAGAGAGCAGAGGCATCTGCAGAAATGGCAGAAAGAGAAGGAGAAAGAGAGAGAAGAGTGGCCACGGAAGCGGAGCCTCCAGATCCGGCTCGAGCCGTTCGAAAGCGGCATCACGCTCTCACGCATGGCGGAGACCTTGAGATCACTCCCATCATTAGAACGCCATCACTCCCGCCATTGCCCTCCCAGAACGTCAACATCTTTCAAATGCTTCAGCAGGTCGACAAGTTTGACTCTTAAAATCAAGAAATCCGCCAATGAATGAATCACTGGGATTGCTTGAATCTTGATAGCCTCGGTAAAAGATATGATCAACATAGAAGTCGCTAGAACGAGTACTATCCCATCACTGTATACGTCTTTCATGTTTTGTGTTAAAATCAGACATTGTTATACTTTAAAAAAGCCATCAGATATGTTAAGACTGTTCAATTGATTCATTAGCAGACCGCTCTCAACATTTTGAAGGCGCAAAAAGTTAAATGCAACACGGTGGGGTCATTAACACATCTACTTTTTAAAACATTGTATCACTCCTCGTAATGGCGAGCAAGCAATATATATGATATATATTAAGAATTTCTCCTCAGACACCTACTGAATCATTAAATGCTTAACAACATTTGTCCGATTCCATTGCAGTGACAATCAAAGGCTCGATGATAACATCTCTCCTTTGAGGGGGGGAAAAATTCACTCCTCTCCCCATCAGATTTGAGAAAGAAACAATTTGACTGCTATAACAGCAAAAAAGGGTGAAAAATGTTGCAACATACACAATCTGACAAATGGCTAACCAACGACTGTTAAAAGATAGCATTTACTGTGCACGTTTACTTTGTAGTGGGGAAGTAAGGAATCATTCCGTTTGATCTATCGCTTTCTCCCCGTTCCCCCTTTCAGGTCTTGCTGGGTCCACCGCTTCGTTATAACTAAGAATACATGTCCTTTACTGATTTGGAACATTTTGTTTTATACATGGGAGTCCTATGGGAGCACGCCTCCGTTCATTCTACAAGGGAAATACCAAGGGCCACCGCCATGCCCAGCATCAATGAAATTATATGCACTGTCGTACTTCTCAATGTTGTTTTCTCACTGTTGTTCATCTCAGCCAGCACTCCCGCAATTGCAATGTATACAAATCCCCCAGCAGTAAAACCCTGTCAAGAGGGCAGATTTTTCATTGCCAAAATCAACATAAATGATAAAACACAGACAAGATTCCCAATGGAACAATACTCACCTCAATTACAGACGATTGTCCAGGATCTTTCCCCCAAAGCAGAGCCTGTAACAAAAACAACAATTTATCATTTTATTTTCACGTTTGGATATACTAAAAGAAAATGAACATTATCTAAGGAAAGTGTTTGCATTAAAAAATCAGGGTAAAAGCCTCGTAAAAGGTTTGAAACTCTGTGTTATGATATTTGATCAAGAATGATAAAGAATCAAGGAGAAAAGGAAAGAACAAGAAGGAAATGAAGGAAACAGAGAGGGAGAGAGGGATAACGAAGGGTAGCTCTCAAAGGAACAAATGAAACTGAATTAATGCATTTTCATATATCCTACAGTACATTAATCCTTGCCAATTATTTATAGGCTTCAAGAATTAGGCGGAGAGGAAAACTGATAGAAGAGACAGCTGTCAATAACTACCATAGGCCAGCTGTTAATAACTACCAGTAACTAACTTTTTTCATAACAATACCCCTTCCCCCAAAATAACCCTTGTCCTCAAGGGTTAGACACTTGAAATTCTGGAAACTGTTGCTGCAAATTGTAAAGAGATATCCAGGATGCTTCCTCTTCTGGAAATCCCCTCCATTGCACTAAGACTTCAGTAATGACACACTTCCTTTTCCTCCCCACTCTAGTAGCCAATATTTGCTCAGGATATTAAGAAGTGGGAATAGTAGGATAGTCATTGGGAGGATGTCGCTGTTTTACTCTAGGACATAGCTTTAATAAAGACACATGGAATGTAGGATGAATCCTAGATTCAGTTGGTAATTCTAGCCTGTAAGCAACTGGACCAATTCTTTCCATCACCTTGTAGGGCCCATAAAACCTAGGCGCTAATTTCTGAGTACTCCTAGTTGCTGCAGAAATCTGTCTATAAGGTTGTAACTTCAGAAAAACCCATTGCCCTATTTGGAATTCCCTATCAGACCTCTTGGCATCAACTTTTTGTTTCATGGTATTGACCGACCTGTGCAAATGATGCTTCAGTACAGCCACCATTCTTTCCCTAGCTTCAAAACTTCTGTCAACCGCTTCAACAACAGCTGACCTAGGAATGTGAGGGGAATAAACAGGTGGTTTCAGGCCATATAATAACTCATAGGGGGTTACCTTGGTAGCAGTATGGAAGGCTGTATTGTACCACCATTCAGCTAAAGATATCCATTGGCTCCATTCCTTTGGATTTTCCCAACACATACACCTCAAGTAGGATTCCAAACACCGATTTAACACTTCAGTTTGCCCATCACTTTGAGGATGATATGCAGAAGATAGCTTCTGCTCAATCTTTAAAATCTTAATAAATTCTCTCCAGAAGTTACTAATGAAAATGGGATCCCTATCACTTATGATCTCCACTGGTTCCCCATGAAGTTTATACACTTGATCCAGAAAAATCTGAGTAAGAGAAGAAGCTGAAAAGGGATGAGATAAACCAATGAAATGGGCATATTTACTCATCCTATCAATTATAACCCAAATCACCTCCTTCCCATTAGATCTAGGAAGGCCTTCTATAAAGTCCATGGATATACTCTCCCAAACTTTACTTGGAACAGGCAGTGGTTGTAATAACCCCGGAGAAGCCACTGTCTCATACTTGCACCTAGCACAAGTATCACAACCTTTTACATAATCTTCCACTTCTTTATGAAGGTGCTTCCACCAAAACAAGCTGCGAACTCTATGGTAAGTAGCATTAATCCCTGAATGTCCTCCTTGCGCACTTGAATGGAGCCATTCAAGGATCTTATGCCTAGTATCAACAACATTACCCACTACAATCTTATTGTCCCTTCGCAAAATAGACCTATCCCACGAAAATTTGCCCATAATCCCATCAGCTTGCTGCTTAACATCTGATAGAATAGCTGCCATCGCAGAATCAGCCTCCCAAGACTCCTTTATCAAGTCCAGGAGTTCTGGGGAAGCAGTGTCAAGAGTCATTTGCAGTATTTGTGAACCATGTAACCTAGAGAGAGCATCAGCTGCAGAATTATCACTCCCCTTCTTATACTGAATCTCGTAATCATAGCCCATAAGCTTTGCTACCCAATACATCTGAAAAGAGGTCTTAAGCTTCTGTCCCAACAGAAACTTGAGACTTTGTTGATCTGTTCTTATGCTGAAATGACCCCTTTCCAAATACTGATGCCAATTCTCCACTGCAAGCACTATAACTAACAACTCCTTCTCATATATAGAAAGTTTCATGTGCTGAGGAGCCAGAGCCTTACTAAAAAACGCAAGTGGCTGACCTTCCTGCAAGAGGACAGCACCAACTCCTGCACCACATGCATCAGCCTCAACTACAAATTTCTTGGAAAAGTCCGGCAATGCAAGCACTGGCGCTGCAACTAAAGTTTCCTTTAATTTCTGGAAGGAAAGGCTGGCCTGCTCCGACCATTGGAAAGCATCCCTACGAGTAAGAAGAGTCAAGGGACGAGCTAACTCTCCAAACCCCTTGATAAACCTTCTATAATAACCAGCCAACCCTAAAAATCCCCTTAGTTGCTTTACATTTTTTGGTTTTGGCCATTCCAGTACAGCTTGAATCTTCTTAGGGTCTGTGGATACCCTTCCTGCAGCAATGATATGGCCCAGATACTCTACAGTCCGAGCAGCAAAAGCACATTTACTCCTCTTGACAAAGTATTGGTGCTCACGCAAAACCTTCAAAACAGTTCTCAAGTGAACTACATGCTCATCAATGGAGGAGCTATAGATGAGAATATCATCGAAGAAAACAAGCACAAACTGACGTAGGAAAGGCCTAAAAATATCATTCATAGCTCCTTGAAATGTAGCTGGAGCATTAGTCAAGTCAAAAGGCATTACCAACCACTCATAGTGCCCTGAATGAGTTTTAAATGCAGTCTTATGGCAATCTGCTGGCATCATTCTAATTTGATGATACCCAGCCCTTAAATCCAGCTTAGTAAACCACCTGGCCCAACGTAACTCATCCAACAAATCTTCTACTAAGGGAATTGGGTATTGATTCTTAATGGTATACTTGTTCAATTCCCTATAATCAATACACATCCTCCAAGACCCATCTTTCTTCTTTACTAGCACAATAGGGGCAGAGAAAGGCGAGGAACTCTCCTGGAGTACTCCATTTTGTAAGAGTTCCCTGATTTGTTGCTCAATGATATCCTTCTGCATAGAAGGATAACGGTATGGCTTGAGGTTGATAGGATTGGTCCCCTTTTGGAGGACAATAGAATGGTTATGACCAACCCTTAATGGTGGCAACCCTTGGGGTTCTTCAAACACGTCCCCAAATTCAATCAAGACCCCCTGCACCTCTTCAGGAATGTCAATTACTTCATCCTGAATCGCAAGGCACTGAGATTCTGCTTCTTTTGGAGGCCTTAAGAGCTGAACTAGAAACTTTTGTTGGTCACCATTACAGTGGAGACTGAGCTTAGTGGTTGGCAGTACTTCTAACTTCCCGAGACCCACTGCTTGCAATTTACACAATCCCCCCTTATACCAGAAGTGCATCGTCATGCAACCATAATCCCAGTAAACATTCTTAAGAATCCTCAGCCATTCAAGCCCCAACACCATATCATGTGTACACAAGTTAATAATCCGGAACGTACCCTCAAATTCTCGGCCTGCATCCGCCATTTACACAAGTTAAGGTTCTCCCACGTGCCATGGATGCCCAAAATCCGTCCCCCAGCAATCCGTACCGATGACAGACCAACCCCCTGATCTCGCCAGCCTAGCTTCCTTGCCATACTAACATCAAGGAAGTTATGCGTGCTGCCAGTGTCTATAAGAATGTAGATACAGCGTTTTCCCACATTCCCCGCCACTTTCATTGTCTTATTCGACTCTTTACCATTGATAGCGTGCAACGATATTAGAGGGATTGACTTACCACTATCCTCAACTTCCACTCCAATGCCTTCACCCTCTTCGTCAAAGGCTATGAAATGTAGCTGCATCTTCTGCTTATGGGAACAACGGTGATCACGCGAGAATGGCTCATGACAGTAGAAACACAAATTCTTCGCGCGGTGCTCGGCCTCCTCTTCCGCTGTCAAGACCTTGAGAGGACGTACTCACCTGGCGGGGTTCTTGGGTATCATCGCTGAATCTTTAACGGCCAATGACGTTGCATTACCACGCGGAACAACACCCCCATTCAAGAGGGCATTCTTGTAGGAGGTTCCCGGTGCCGACGCCTTCCCTGTTCTATCCCCAGCATTCTTGTTCAAGCGATGATTAACCGCAATCTCCTGTACCCTCGCTAACCTTCGAGCTTCCACTAGAGTTCGGGGATTGAACATAAGCACTGAATCTGCGATTTCATCCTTTAAGGCTCTAACATATGCATCCACGAGGTATTCTTCCAATAAGTCTAACCGTGCCGCCAATGTGTCAAATTTTACGTTGAACTCTGCCAACGTCCCCATCTGCCGCAGATGAGTCAACTCTGTCATGGGTCTTTCATGGGGTGGCCCGAAAGTTTTCCGTAGAAGGTCGGTATATTCCTCCCACGTTGATCGGTTATTCCCCCAACGCCGTTCCATTGCCAGTTGCCATTCGAAGGAGTCACTGTCCAAGTTCACGGCGGCCATATCCACCCTTACTTCCTCTGCGATATTTTCAAGCCGGAAATACCGCTCACATTTGACTATCCACAAATGGATATTATTGCCGTCATACCTTGGGCAATCCATTCTCAGCAGCCGAGGCCGTTGATGGTCATCGGGATTGTCATGATTCCGCTGGGCTCCATTCCTATTGGGCGTACCGTGGCCAAGATTCCGTACCTCCTGCGTAATGTGTTGCAATTCTTGTCGGAAGGCACGTCCCACATTCTGAAGCTCCTCACGGAAACCCAACACCGTTTCTTGCAACTCGTCGACCTCCAGCAACCGTTGTTCCACCGCCTGCATTCGGCCATCCATCTGTGACCGTGTCTCAACCATATACGACTCACAACAGAGCATCCAAGGAAAGCTTAGCTCTGATACCACTTGTTATGATATTTGATCAAGAATGACAAAGAATCAAGGAGGAAAGGAAAGAACAAGGAAATGAAGGAAACAGGGAGGGAGAGAGGGATAACGAAGGGTAGCTCTCAAAGGAACAAATGAAACTGAATTAATGCATTGTCATATATCCTACAGTACATTAATCCTTGCCAATTATTTATAGGCTTCAAGAATTAGGCGGAGAGGAAAACTGATAGAAGAGACAGCTGTCAATAACTACCATAGGCCAGCTGTTAATAACTACCAGTAACTAACTTTTTTCATAACACTCTGGAACGATGATCATCTATCTTCTGATCTTTCTCACTTTTGAATTACTACCATTTGAACATATGAAAGTTGATTCCGTTTTCCTTTTTCCTGCTCACATTTACATGATATGCTCTTCTAACCATCAAAGTCGCCATTATTCCATAATATCTAATCTACAAGTGTCTTCACTACAAAGTAGTGTGTTCAAATATTATTGTACACATTCACAGTCTGCGTTTGCTTGTATGATATGTGTGCATATCTGCCGTTCCCACAAGTGACCGTTCAGTGAAGACAACACTTACCAAAGCGGTTCCCAGTAGTGCCACTAGCGCTGATAGAAAGTTGAAGAACAGAGCTTTTGATGTACTGAAACCAGACCGTATCAGAATGCCAAAATCACCAATCTGTGTATGGAACAAACAGAAAGTATAAAATTTTGTTGGAAAAAAGAAAATTGTAACTCATAATTAATGCACTACGTATGAGAGTATCAATAACCAAAACAAATTAACATAATTAGCAAAAATAACAAAATACTAAGAGCAAATGGCAATGTATAACCACCAATTACATATGGTGGAGACCCAAAATGAAGGAAAAGTGGTTACTATTCAGACGGGAGTTTTCAAAGAAAAAACAAATCCTCTAAATTCCTCTTCTAAAAGCTAACAAGGAAGCTGATGAATCTGGAACTGAAAAACAAGCAAACATAAGTTGGAAAGTCAATAAATCTTTGCATTTTATTAAGTTGAGCTCACTTCAAGAAGTAAGGAAAGCAGCAAAGAAGAGTTGCAATCCTTCACAGTATTGCATTAGGGATTCATCGAATCAGGAATATATGGCTCAGAAAAGATGGCAACAAATATATTAGTACAAGTATTACATATGTGGTATGCCATATTCAAACAAACATATCTCTGGGCCTTCTAGTCAAATCCTATACAGCAATTTGAATCAGGAATGAATAAATGGGTTTCTGCAATAAAATGTTTGATGTTCTAATAAGCACCCTATAATCCATGCAAATTGAAAAAGGATGAATTTGAACCTCTTGTGGAAGCTCATGTGCAAGTAAAAACACGGTCCTAGACCAGCCCCCCACAGATCCATAGAGCAAGAATGCACTTCCTAGTGCCATTCCATCAGTGAAATTGTGCTGCAATATTAAAACATGTTGCATGATTACACGAAGGTTCTCATTTCATTCAACCCAAACTTAAAAACAATTTTGTCAATGTAAACGGGAAAAATACATTAGAAGAGAAGCCCGTTTTTGGCCTCAGCAATAATCGAATATAGATTAGTCAATCTTACTTACAACAGCATCAGAGAAAAGATTGAGATAACCAAACACAAGATTTGATGATTGAACTGATTCCTTCTCATCCAAGGATTTCATATCATCAGCAGAGCTAGCTTTTTTGCCATTAATTCTCTGCAAGGAAATATCAAATATTAGATGATTTTTTAATTACAGAACATTAATCAGACAAATTATATTATCAATTATAATATTCAATTCAATATAATTTAATTCTCATTAAGAAAATATGCTGTTCAGATTTTGGTTCCAAAATGCAAATATGTTGAAGTTCTCAATAGTTTATATTCAATTAAATTTAATTCAATGTTTAATCAAATTCGATCGTATGTTTCCAATATCTGCATTGTATAATCAGTGGCAACACTCAATGGTAGATGTATCCATCAATAAGGAATGCAACAAGTCTGCTATAAAAACTAGACAGATGTCTTGTTTGTCTTTATCATTTGATGCCTAGCCCAAGTTCTCCTGAACAATGTCTACTACTAAAAAATGCAACCAAAATTTGACATCAACTCTGGTTCAAATTAACACAATGCATGGTGACAACAAATATATAGCAGTGATTCCAGACTAATTAACAAGTACAGTATTTGTCATACCTTTCTAACCGAGGGTCTAGATTGAGTTGCATCATTGCCCTTTGAAGAATCACGTGATCCCACATCTGAATCTCTTCCCTCATCAAGCAATTTATCATCTTTGGCATCATCTTTCAGTCTTTTCTTTTTGCTGTGGTGATGGTGTCCATTTGTCCATGAATTAGCTCCTTGAGAGTTTTCTTCCACATACCTAACCATCTTTTCTACAAGAAGAAAGAGTACAATTCCAGCTGCAAGAACCAAAAATCGTTAAGTTCAAGTCTTAGTTTCAATGATAGAGTAATTTAATGTGTCCAGGTGGGAAAATATTGAAAGTTGGCATAAAAAACAAAACATTTACCGTTCCATGAAAAACCTCTTTCCAAGAAATTGACCAGCAGAAGAAATAGAAGCCAATAGTCCAACATGTAAAGCATTTTAATGGTTAATAATGTTAGTAAGACACCACAATAGCATCGCCACTAACCTAGGATGGATATTCCTGTAGAAAGATCTGCTAAAGAATGAGAATGACCATGTCCAATGCCAGCAACATGGTCATGGTCCGCATGATTGCCGTGTGAATGGGAATGCTCACCACCTGAATGGAAAAAATCATGTTTATTCTCACAAAATTTTACATAAGCTTCACTCTTACCAAAAATGAAGATGGGTTGCATATCTTACCAAAAGCATGAGGTAATTGGTGAAGGAAAGCATCCCCCAACATAGCTCCGGCCTGCAAAAGGCATACTTGATAAGAATTAAGCTAAAAAAGTGATACGGCAACAAAAAAAATGTTTTTTTAACTGTCATTTCCTGAAACTTTGTAAGATTCACTAGCTAGCAGCATGCTGGAATCTAACTTATCATAGAGTGTAAGATACAGTCAACAGAAAATTTAAAGGGCCATACCAACTTTGTTTTTTTGGTAATTTCAAGTATTACATGAATAATCTTTAGCTAGCAGCAGATCGAACTACATCAATATTTTATAGTATACCTTCATACAGTTTAGTATAATGTAGTCATTTTGAACTAAAATTATGATAGTAAAATTGAAGTACATGAAAAAGGAAAAGTCAACTTGCACAAATAGTGAAAGTTATACATAATGTAAATTATCCCTAAAACGTTAAGAGTAGCATTTTCAAGTTATAATATTGAAAATACTTTATCACCATTTTAATTATGTGAATTTGTAAAATTACACTTCAAACGATTCCCCAAACTGTGTCTAGAGGTAAAGAATTATTGAATCTTAATTGTGGAAGAACAGCCATTTTAACTACCACCAGTGGTACTTGCATTGAAGACATTTCAAACTTCGACTTTTTAAGGATTCAACGAGCAGGAAACACCAATGCTTTTCTGTTTTAGCAAATAATCCACAGAAAGGAAGATAACAATTTAAGAGTATATAGCTTATGCAACATAAAAACAGAAGAATACCAAGATTGAGGCCCTGCAAATAGAACGTACAAACCAGACATGGAACTAGTGGAAGCCAGATTTCACAACACATAACTTATGGGCATTTCATAAACAAAAAAGCGAACATGTAATACGAAAGCACAGTGAAATCAACGCTTTAAAACCCAAAAATGGGTAATAAAGGAACAAAAAGAAACCTGACCCCAAATAAAGCCAATGAATCAACAACTGTCTTTGATGGTTTTCCCTGTACTGCAAGTGAATAACTTTCAACATTCAGTTTTGCAAACTACAAATAGATATTGAAAAGAGAATGACTTGTGGAGAAATCGAAGGCAATGAAAAGCACATTACTTACCAAAAATCAGAGGCAAGATAATCAGACAAATAAGGGAAGCCATACTAACCAAAAATGAACAGCCCAATGCATTCAGCCAAAGCCCTAAATTTACATTAAAAAAAAAAGTTAAAATTGAATTAACCAAACAATAAATAAAATATTACATCTTATGATATTGTATGCCATCACTTGATAGAAAGCAATAAACATGTATCACACATGTCCTAAGTTGTATCACACTGGTTGTGACACTGTTGGATAAGAAAAGCCTCCCGCATCATCTTCTGCTAAGAAGGCTACAATTTAACATGCAAGATCTTTGAGGATCCTGAAACTCCGTGTAATATGAGGAAAACAGTATCACCGTCTCACATTTCAAACATGAAAGCTTTCAAGGGTAATCTGAGTTTCACTGGCAGGTGGATACTGGACAATCTAATACAAGTTGCACAACATAAATACTTAATCGAATGTTCCTGAAGTCACAACCTCTTCGCCTAACTAAACCACCGAAAAAATAGAGCCATACCAGTTTGCTTCCCAGATTTGAACTCCTGATATCTTAGAATCAATTTATTATTGTTTCATACTATTTTCAGTAAACAGTTGAATGCCTCAAGTCAATATACACAACCCATTGTCCAGCACAAAAACACTCGAACCAGAATACGAAACTACGAAAATGGTCAATCAAATAGAATAGGTAGGAATCGGTAAATACCTAAACCCGATAGTTCAGAGCCTCCACTGAGCCGATGACCGAGGTGGTCGTGGTCATATGCGAACCCGAATCCGTACAATTTCATATCCTCCTCTTCGGCCAATTCCTCCGGAAGCTTAGTCCCAGAAACCAGCTTCTCCTCTTGATGATGTTGGTGACGACCATGACCACACTGGTGGTGATTATGATGATGATCGTGGGAATCATGGACCTGCGATGTGCAGGACCCAGAATGATGACCCTCGTGCCCGATTCCCAGATCCAAGCAAAACCCGAGAACCAAACCCGTAAGAAATGCCCATTGAATCAGCTTTCTAATTAGTGCCATGAAATCTGTGCGCCCCCACAGAACCCTACTGGATTCTGAGGAAAAAATGTGCTTGAACCGAAGGGAATCTGGGCTATGGAAGTGAAAGCAGGAGGTGAGCTAAGAACGAGTCTTGCAAGTGCCTTGGATGGTGATGTAGCAGACTGATAATAAGAAGAGAATTATGATGGCGACTATGATTCCGAAGGTTACCACATCCATATTTAGTAAAGATGGGATAGTTTCAAGAAATTAGTTATTTTTTTATTTTAATGGGAATTTTTTCCATGTACAAGAATCTTTCTTTCATCGAAGCCGAAGGAAGAGGACCAGAACTTGTCTCAAGATCTCAGTCAACTTGTCATAACTGCTCATGGCAAGAGGAGCAAAACAGGAAAAAAAAAAAAACCTTATCATCATTCATCACTGTATCCTTCCTTCACCTTTCACCCGCCATGTGCACTCCCATTTGCCAACTACCCAATGCCAATTATTTTACTTTCTAATCAACTTTTGGAATTTGGATCGTTGGATCCTGCTTCTTCTTCTTTTTCTCTTTTTGTTGGCTGTTGTCAAACCTTCTCTTCGCTAATTAAACAAACTATATTTGGCATGATTTCCCTATAAATATACAACATTGCTTATCAGTTACAAATATTACAGTTTATTTTTTAAATTACGTGGAATACTCGAGTCATGATTAGTTGCATGAAATTTGTGCATGCCCATCCTCGCTATTCACTAGCACCATTTTCAGTATGGAATTTTACATATCATAATTTTAATATAAAATTTATTTAAATAAATTAAAAATTAATTTAATTAATTATTTATAATAATTATATATTAATTTTTTTTAAATACTCCTTAATTACATATATTTAAACTGTATTTAATATAAACTTATTTAACATGTATAGTTATATAAAGATATTTTAGATAAAAAAATTATAATTTTAAAAAATAAAATAGATTAATATTTTATTTTAAAATTAAATTAAACTTTCTATTTAACCACCAGACTATAAGAGTAACAGTATATTTTATTACTAATCTTAAGTACGTATTATTTAAACATTTAAATTTATTTCATATAATTTATATATTTTTAAATTTTTTCTAACTATAAATTTTAAAAAATAAATCATATACAGTAAAATTTAACCTAACATTTATATAGTGTGAATAAAAGTACCATTAATTTATAAATTTTATAGTTTGGATTTATGAAGCAAGATTTTATAAATATACCCACGCAAATATACATATTTGGGTTGAACCAACGAAATTCAGGGATAAATTTTTCATTTTTTTTTTGAAAAAAAAAACTCATCTTTGTGTCGTGTGTGTGTAGAGTATTATTTTCCTTACTAATTACTTTCCTCAAAACGTTTATAAAGGACAATTAACTATTATGAAAATTAAAAAAAATAGTTAAAATTATTTTTTTATAAAATTAACAAATATGCTTAATAAAAGTTGAATTTGACTAATCAGTTAGAATTTTTTTATACAATTATTTAACTAGGTTAGATTCATGTATTATTAAATTTAATTGAAGATAATTTTTTAAAAATATTTTCTATACTGGTACATACTATTATTCAAAATATATTAGATAAAAGAGTAATATTTTAAATAAAATATGTTATATTATGAAATATGTAATATAAGGAGCAAGAGAGTATTCAATGGACAATATATCCAAATATCTTGAGTAAAGAATTACTTGGAATGGCCTAATGGAAGCTTAGAAGTCATTGGTAAACTAAAAAAGACAATATATTAAAATGATTTTTTTTTCTGAAACACATTAAAATGCTTTAGTTATAACTTAAAAAGATAGATAAATAAAGAGACCAGCTTTTGATTAGTTTACAGTATTTAGTGTGGGATCCTCATTTTGTATGCGCATGAGTTCGACGTATGATTTCGTAGGACCTTTCTTTGAGATGAAACCCTTGTAGTAATCGGCGACGCTCACCGTCTTGAACAATACGGGCTTCTCTGGGCCCAAAAGGCTCTGTGCTGGCCCTATGTAGCCTTCCCTTCCAGGCCCATAAAATGTCGCTATCGAAATTCTCTCCTTTCTCGAGTTTATGGTTGCCCGGTGCTCCACACTTTTGTACTCCTCATTTGTTATTATCTGTTCCATTCCACCAATCCTCTTTCTGAGTACTTGTTCCATATACCTCAATTCATAGCTAATGGAGTTGGCGTACCTGGAGAACATCGCCGATGTTGACGACGAAGGAGTGAGGAAGAGGATGAACAGGAACCCAGACGCCGTCGTGTTTGATCTGAAGTCCCTCCACGTCGTCGTTGACCTGCAGGAGCACGGTGAGGGCCGTGCCGTCGGTGTGAGCATCGATGCCGATCACATCTTGCGGCTGAGGGCACGGCGGGTAATAATTTATCCTCGTCGATTGCGCCCCTCCTCCGAACGACTCCTTCATGTCCTCCTTCTTCATTCCCAGTGCTTCCGCCATGCCTTCCAGAATCTTCCTGGCAACTTCTCTCACTTCCACACTGTATTCGTCCAAATCGTCTCTGAAAGGCAGCGGAATATTAGGGAAGATGTGGGTATTCCTCAAGTGCGACGGAAGTGTGAAGACGTAGAAGACATCCACCCAATTAAGCTTCTGATGCTCCGACACCTCAAACATCGGACCAAACCCATCCATCTCTCCCGCTCTCTGCCACAACTTGTTCTTCTCTTCCATTGGAAGATCGAACAGTTCTTTCACCCCTCTCTTCATCTTCTCCACCAATTCCTCCCTCACTCCGTGATTTATCACCTGTGTCCCACAAATTAATACATCCATGAATTACGAATATCGAGGATCAAAGGTGCCTGATATATATGATCATAATAATTACCTGGAAGAAGCCCCATTGCTGGGAAGCAAGATGTAACCTGTGAACCTCGGCTGCTTTCACATGATCGTCACAAGATAACAAGTTGGAGAGGTCAATTACAGGGACCTGAGGTAAAGAGGGTGAGTTGCAGACAAGAGGATCAATATCTGCATGAATATATCTATCTGGAACTCTGCTTAACGCCTCCTTTGCTAGGTCTTTCACACAAGCCACCCTCGTCACCTTGTTGCCCTCTTCTGCTTCCATGGACCCTTTAGCTATTCTCCTTCAGACGACCCATCATCTGCTTTTATATACGGATTCTATGTTATGTGATGTGTGGTGTAATGAAGTGAGGAGGAATTGAAGGATTTGAATTTGAGGCCCTATTGGAATCCGTTGACGGAGGGGATTATTAAAAGTAAATAAATGCCCTGTGAAGATCCCAAGAGCATGTGGCTGAGCTGGGGGCAGTTGCTTAATTTCTGGTGATACTCCCTCCGCTTCATTAGATATTATTTGTCTTTCTAAGAAAGAAAATGGTTCATATTAAATGTCGTATTGTTTTTAAAGGTATCAAGCAAAGTACTCTAAGTAATGAATGAGGAGCAAATTTGGTCAAGTATATCATATGTTTACATATTTATTACATTTATTAATTTATTATAATAATCTTAAAAAACAAATAAAATAAAACGGACGACGCGGAGTATTTCATTTCATTGAATTCCGGTTGGGACGGACCTCCAAACCTGCTTCCATGTCCTCTGGATTCTTTATTTCATTGTCATCAATTTTAGCTGTTTCCGGTGTGCGCCATTACCAAACGGAAAAATAAATAATTATAAAAATCTTAATACAACGTTATGATAATGATGCAAGAAAGATTATATCAGTTTACATTGTTTTAGGGGAATAAGCTAGGCGTGGGTCTATCTGGCAAATATTAATTAAATGTGGCTGCTGATGATCGCAACCTTATATATATATATATATATATATATATTTCCATCCAACCTAGCTGCTCCATACTTTTCGTGTCCGTCCACAACATAAGTTTAATTTAAGTACCACATGTGGACAAAAAAAAAAAAGAGTTAGGAGGCAGCTATACCTATTTCATTAAATATGTAAAACTTTTCAAATTACCCTTATCAAAAGTCAATACTAAATTAATTGTTGATAAATTTTAATTAATTGTACAGAAATATAAAATATGGGAAAAATTGAATGCTGTAGATATTACCAAACAGGACTTATGTTTTGAGCCAAACTAAGTTAGGAGGAAATGAATTGTATATTTTGGAGCTGAGTAAATGTGGCGATGGAGAACCTCTCCTCCTATCTGAAGTCAGTGTTACTCTGTGCTCCTCTAAGCTGATTCGGTCAAGTATATAATGACGAACCCATAACTCCTATTTTAATTAATGCCAAGATTTTCTCAAGTCTTACAGTACGCCTCCTCACACTGTCTGCAATATATAAATCTTTCTTTTTATTGGGTTACATCCAATATATAAATCTGAACAAGTACTCCATGATGCTTTATATACCGTGAAATTACCCTTCCAACACCCACTTCAAGCTTCTGAAGACCAAATCCATATTGAGTATGGAAAGACAGCTTTCTCATCATGTTATCAACGATAATTTGAGCTTGTTTGGAAGAGGAGAAAATGTTCTTAATGTTCGGGCCAGCGGAAGAAGACAAGGGTTTGGTGCAACATATATAAATGTCAAGATGTGGACGTAAATAGTTTTCATGAGACTCATGGGAATAAAATAATTAATTAAAAGCGGCCCAATTGCTCCCCCTCATAAATCTAAGCGGCATGCATCCTCTATTCAGGATTAATTATATTTTGGATCCTGATGGTATCCACATAAGATTTTCCCATGAGTTCACGTGAGCCATAACCTTTGACAAATTCAGCCACACCCATTGTTCTAAGAGCTGGTCTTTCTGGAGTAACTAAGCTACCTGCTGGACCTATATATCTCCATCTAACTTTGTACTGTAGAATGTGGCCATAGAGACCCTCTCTTTCTCCCAGTTTACTCTTGCTCTATGTTCTACGCTCTTATATATCCCGTTCGTCACTACCTGCATTGATATTGTTCCATGTTATCCTAGGAGGTTCAAGATATTTTAAAAAGCAAAATATCATTCATATATATACCTCCAACATGTTTCCAATATTGACAACGAAAGCATTAGGCAGAAACGTAACAGGAATCCACGAGCCATTGTTTCGTATCGCAAGACCTAGCTGTGTTTCATTGACTCGGAGGAGGATGGTGAGAGCGGTTACATCAGAATGAGGACTCAGCCCATTCACGAGCTCTGGCTCAGGGCAGGGCGGGTAATAGTTCATCCTCATTGCTTGCCACCCTTCTCCCAATAATTCTCTCATTTCCTTTTCCTCCATTCCCAGTGCCTCCACCATTGCCTCTAGTATCTTCACCGCTAGCTTTCTCATTTCTCCACTATATGCCTCCCAATCATCTCTGTAATCTTTTGCCACTCTCCATTTTTTAATATCAATCATTGTTTGACTTATATATCCATGATAATAGAATTAAGTTTATTCTTCTTCTCCCTATATATAATCATGTTATTCAAAAGTTCAAAACTTTTACGCCAGCATCCCATTAATTATATTCCTGTCACTTCCATATAACAATTATTAGATCTTTTAGGTTTTAACCGTGGCCCCCATATATAAAGAAAGAAAAACGGTGGCCCACGTAGCATAAACGCTCCTCCTCCTTCTTCTTGATACATTTTTTATCAGGTGATGCGGATTGAAAGATAATTATTTGATAATTTTGATGTATTTCTAGTATGAGCTACAAATATAGAATGCAAAAACATTAGCATATGACATAATTGGTTTCAATTTTATGAAATACATGATGCATGTGTTACTTGCACCAACCACCAATTGTACTAGCTAGCTAACTGCAGCCAAGACACAGTTTAATATATCTTAAATGTAGCAAAACTATATTTAGTTTGTGGATTCAGTGGTTCGAGCGACTAACAGAAATCAAGATCAAATAGATTAATATTTGTCAATCACAGTTCACAGCCAAGACACAGTTTAAAGGTGACATAAGTAATGAAACATAAGAGAGAGCAAAGGTAACTTACTTGAAAGGAAGAGGAAGATTGGGAAAGAGGTGGGGCTTTCTTAGAGAAGGAGGCTATTTGACTTGTAGAACATGTCACCCCAGTCGAGCATCTGCTCCTCACTGACCACAAAGCCCTGACCAAAGCCTTCCACTTCTTCCGCTGTCTGCCAATATTTCTTCTTCTCTTCCATTGGCAGATTGAAGATTCTTCAATTCCCTTCTTCACTCTCTCCACCAATGACTCCTCCACTCCATGATTTATAACTTGTATTCGTCATATTCGTATATATTTCAATCAAAAGACACACCCACATATGCATATGATGGAAGCAATAATTAAGAGACCTGGAAGAAACCCCAGTCTCGGTATGCGGAGTGGAATTTGGGGAGCTCAGAGGCCTTGAGATCAGGAGAAGATAAATTAGACAAGTTGATTATGGATACTTGTGATGAAATTAATGGATGTGATGATGCCTGTTGTTGCTGTTATATCTCTGCCTGAGGACTCCTTGGCCAACTCCTAAACCGAAGGAACCAGAAGTGAGCTCCCTAACTTGCTCGTTTCTATCTTAACTTAATCTGCCCCTATCTCTATCTTCCCTTTCCTTTATGTGTGTGTGTGGAGGTGCCAGAAGAGGTTGCGAGCTAATTTGTTTCGAATTCTTTTTCTTTGACTCACACGTGTGCCCGATGCCATAATTAAATTATTATCATCATCATTCAAAATTTCATCAATATATGCACACGTACACCTACCCACCTCTTGACCCCCCCCCCTCTATAGTTTTCTCTTCGTTATATTTCATAACAAACATTTGATGAAACCAACATGAGCACGTGCTTTTTGGACTACCAAGTTATTTAATACTAGTTAACCTTTACAACAATTTACTCCAGAACTTTTATTCAATGGATGAGCTTTTTAAGATTATTGATTTCGATATGGATTACATGGCATTAATCTAGGGGCTCCATGCAGATCGAGGAGTATAAATTGCCTCTCGACGACTTTGCTTTATTTTTCTCAAAGGAAACAGAAAAGGTAGTTTGCTTTAGACTCAAATTTTTCAAAAACTAAGAAATACTAGGGTTTGTTATGTAAATATGATATTTTCAAGGCAGAATATAGAAGTTTGAGTTATGAATTTCCTCATTTTGTATTAGTAGTTCTCTTATATAGGTATTTAATTGTCATTCTCCTTAATTTCAATAGCTTTTTCCATTTACAATTACAAATTTTATAATAAAAATACGATAATTGCATATTTGTCGCTACTCCATAATATAGTTGGGTCTTTGAGAAGTTTTGTTTATATAAGTTATATTATGAAAATATAATTGTAAACATCCAAGAGAATTTTACAAAATATATATGATGTCCAATCATTTTTTCTTCCATAAAAGATAAGGCCAGTAGCAAATCCTAACTTTTGTTTTTTGACTTTTTTCGTGGAGGAAGCAATCGAGAATGGAATTGAATGTGGGTTGGCAGTGAAAATTAGCTAACGTAATTAAGTTGAAGCATGCAGAAGAAGTCAAAATGTTGGATGAAATAAGAAGAGCCTTTTTGGGTCTCTGCATTTGGTATGCCTTGTTCTCCTTATCTTTGTTTTGTTATCTCTTTGCCATGAAATTCAGCAAGTTTACATACATATGTTCGGTGTGTTTTGTGTTTTTGGGGCAAATGTCATGTCATGGCGTCTCTAAAAATAGGAAAAATTAAAATCACGTTTAGGGGACCATGGAGTCCCATCATTTACAAATACGTGTAAAGAATTAATAATTCCACTTGAATGAGCTATAAATGATCCTCAGCAATTTACAAGTGAAATATATATATATATATATATATATATATATATATATATATATATATATAGGACCCCTAGTTTTCGCCCCCTCCACATATTTCGCCTTGTAAACGATAACTTCCCTAAAATTAACTTTGCGTGCCCACACAAAAAATATTCTGCCTTTCTCAAAATTTAAATTTATATTATCTTTTTTTAAAGGATAAAATCGCTTATTGCTTCTACCAATAATTTGTTAGTTTTTGGTTAAGCACTTCAAATATACCACAATTTTTTTTTCTTTCAAAAACATTGTCCATGTTGAAGTCATTAAATAGACTCCCCTTTAGTATGTGTGAGAGATAAGGACTACTTTCAATTTGCCAAACAGCGGTCACCATCTTCCTTCCCTTTTTCCTTTTCTTTCTTTGTTTTTTTTTGGCTACTATACAAATATTTTTTTTATTGGAGACAGCTATTTAATATTATATATGGGGCATCTCTCATTTTTCTGCTAGACTGAACCATGATGTTTTCTTTTTTTATTTTTTTTAGTTCCTCACCATGGGAGTTTTGTCATGCTTCCTTTCCTTTGATGACCTATGATTCTTGGTGGGCTTGTGCTTCATTGGGCCTAATTAAGCTTTCTTCAGAAGCCCATAAATTCGCGAAAGCAAAATAGAAATCAATTTGGGGAGTTCGTGGATTACAGAGTCAGAGGGGAGGAAATGGGTGGGAGCGACAAAGATAACATTATTTATGAGTCATAGGTAAAGTTTGACCATGTTATGTTATTATGTGCTGGCACAAGCACTCTGCTACGTGCCTTCATCACAAACGTGATCTGTCCACTTCCCTATCTTCTTTTTCACTTTTAATTTTTGGCTTTAAGAAAACAATAAGCATCTCCCTAAAATCATAAGCAAACACGTTTTTAGTTTAGGAAAATAATGGTTGGGCGAGGTTCTCTTTCCCTTTCCCACGCCAAAATTATAATTACGCTATATCTTCATGTAAAAAAAAAACAGAGAGAGCTGCTATATTTCAAACATAATTGATCACTGACTTTCTTTAAGAAAATCCAAAATTTTTCCCTGAAACTGTATTTGTAAAATAACAAATACATATATTATTTTGTTTTCTCCCCTCGACATGATCACACACGTGCATCAAATACCTAAGCACTACGAAACCATAATGCTATGATTATTTATATGACCATAGGAACGTTAATGTGCTAGAGGATGGTTGAAATACAACTTATATGCCGTGCCTCATTTTGCAATTACCTATATATATATAGTATTGGTTCGTGATACTTTAACGGAAATATTCATTAATCACAAGTTTGAGATTGATTGTGTGCATTCCCCCCTCGAGAATTATATGGTTTTAGAAGCTTAAAGTATTAATACATGTCTTCTTTGTTGATGTTTACTTTAATTTATAGTTAGCTCGTATTCCATCACGCCTGGAGGGTGTAAAGTTCGTTCGTAATTAATTACTACTAGTGATTCAAATTATAATTCTCTTACTAATCCAAAGCAAGCAATGATAACACATCTATTGTTAATCTATTATAAGCATCAGCAAATGTGTGAATCCATAATAAATTAACTTGGTCAGATATTCACACAAATCTTTTATTAATTACCACACTCAAATCATTCACACCTTTATATTCCATCGCAGCAGTGTTGATTTATTATGCGTATTAAAAATATATCTTTTATAATTAAGGAAACAAAAATTAATGTTTATCCCTTACCTTTAATTTGTGGGAAGTTTAAAGTAAGCTGCTTGCGAGAACTTGAAGTTCTAGGTGTTCTTATGAAAACTTGAAGGCGATTTCAGGAAACCTACAGTTTCATGTCTGCTGATGTTGTTGGTGAGAACAAGAAAACTTTCATACGCGTGATCGAGTTTAAGATTAGATAAAACATTTTAAAGTTGAATTGTTGTCATTGTTTGTAACTGAGATTATTCTAGTGAGAAAACAAATCTTATGAGGATTCTCGAGGAGAGACTACGTGTAGATATATAGTGGGATCAAATTAGAATATATCTCTCCGTCTGATTGTCTTTTTTCAATCTTATTCGTTAATCACTTTCTGAACTTTTAAATGTTCAGCCAGCAGCTAGCCCAATATTCGTCAATGAATTATTATTCTTTTTCATGCATCACACATGTTCACCCCCTAGATCTCTATCTTACAGTAATTCATGTCCAAAATATATATGTGTACTAATAAGTAATATTGTTAATCTACATGGGAAAAGTTGATAAATTTAATTTTACACGCCTCCCTGACAGCGGTTGTCGACCATAATTAGATGACAATAATGTTAAGAAGAACTCAATTGCAAATTCTCCATAAACTTGGCTATATATGGAATATGCGACTTCACAATATAGTACACATGATTTTATTCTGCGACAATATTAAATATACTTTAACCAACGCCTGGCACGATTAGTCAATGTACGAGTTGCTTTACTAATTTTTTTTAACATTGAATATTTTGGCTGTGTCCAAAATGAACACTCCACCTGCACACACACTCCATAATTAATACACCATACCAGTACCCTTCTGCTGTACTTATATATACACGTGTGTTCGCTAGAGCTTGCTCTTCACTCGTCTTCACCAATGGCTAACGTGTTTAGGAGCACCGGTTCAGTTCTTGGGGTCATGGACGACATGTCAAGGATATCCCCTAATACAATACCCCAAAACTATATTCGTCCTGAACGAGAACCTCTCCTTCAAACCCATCACTCCACTCCTTTGCCCACTATCCCCGTGCTTGACTTGAAATGCTTCTTGGATTCTGCAAATGACAGACACACTCAACTTCACAACTTGTTCTCAACATGCAAGGACTGGGGTTTCTTTCAGGTTTTTAATCATTATATAACCATGAAAAGGTTACCATTATTCACCCATTTTGCAATTTTGTGTTGATGCATATATATATATATATCTTACAGGTGGCTAACCATGGAGTGAGCACTGAGCTTCTAGGGCAACTGAAAGTCGAGATCGAGAAATTCTTCCAGCTGCCCAGTGAAGAGAAGAAGAAATACCAAATCAGACCAGGAGATATTCAAGGCTATGGAACTGTCATCAGATGTGAAGATCAGAAGCTGGATTGGGGAGACAGATTCTACGCTGTGATCAACCCTCTTCACCGAAGAAAACCATATCTGGTCCCACAACTCCCTCCATCACTCAGGTTTGTTAATTAATCGACATTATATATATATATATGTATATATATATCACCAACTGCAAATCTGTCATATCTATATATATTCATACAGGGATACCCTAGAGACCTACTTCACGGAGGTGAGGAAACTGGCGATGGAACTTCTGGGACTATTGGCAGAAGCCATAAAGATAGAGATGAAGGAGGTGGAGGAACTGTTTGAGGACGGGATGCAGTCGGTGAGGATGACGTATTATCCGCCATGTCCGGAGCCGGAGCTGGTCGTAGGGCTCACGCCGCACTCAGACGCGACGGGGATAACGATACTTCATCAGGTGAATGGAGTGGAAGGTCTGGAGATCAAGAAAGATGGGGTTTGGATCCCTGTGAGCTTTCTCGCAGACGCCTTTGTAGTTAACGTCGGAGACATCATGGAGGTCTGTCATTATTGTTTTTTTTTTTGGCCCCTCTCTTCCACTTTCTCACTATATAATCCATAGAAATGAAAAGCACGTGGTTTATTGCACTTAGCCCTAGAGGTTTGATTTTTCTTGCATTGAGTTCAATATTTCTAATTATGCTTTTTTCCACGATACCCACTTCATCCTGATGTCAATGATGGCATTTTCTTATTTCTTTCGAAAGCTGTCAAGTTCATTTGATGAATACAATTCCCATAAAAGATTATATAAAATACGAATTGACCACGAATTCATATTTTTGAGTATTCCCATAATTATTTAAAAGATTTAGTTCATACTTTCATAATCATGCCAGTTTTTAATGACCGGGCCGCCCCCACGATGGAACTTTCCCCCGTATATATATATATATATATATATATGTATATAGGACAATATTGTCACCTAGCTAGCTCAGATGGTTGGGAGAGTAAAAATTTCAATAAAGAACCCCAAGTTTGATCGATGATTTTGTATACTTTTCATGTAAAATTTAAACAAATAATGGAAAACATTCCCGCTTCTTATTGTTCACACTTTCTAAATCCAGTGTTCATATAATCAATTCTTACGAAAGTCATTAAACCACCTAGCTAATAGCTCAGGAAGCAACAAGTCTGAGAATTCAAAACTGGTGATTCTTATAGTAGTTTATATACAGTCTAACAGATGGGGAAAAAGTAGGCTTCATCACTCACACACACATATGAAAGGTGAAAAGAACCAAGTAAAGCACATGTTTCCTCTTTTACTTGCTTGTATCTAGCTACCTAATTAATTTTGAACTAGCCCTTTTTTAAGACGGTTCATGATCTGCCCTTGCTCGTTCACCTGCATGCTTCTGGGAGAGTCTGCAGATTCTGAGCAATGGGGCCTACAGCAGCATAGAGCACAGAGCAGCGGTGAACAAAGAGAGAGAGAGAATCTCGATTGCCATGTTTTTCAACCCCAAGTTTGAGGCAGAGATTGGGCCGTGCAAAAGCTTGATAACCCCTGAGAATCCTCCTCTGTTCAGGAGGATTCTCATGGAAGATTACTTCAAAGACTTCTTCTCTCAGAATCTCAATGGCAAGTCCCACTTGGAGAGGATGAAGATCAAAAGTGGAGAGCAATCAAACACTTGATGATGCCCCTCATTTTTAGCATGAAAGAGATTAAGCTTTAAATCTACAATGTGATCATGCATCTATGCCACTTTATTGCAAAGTAGTCATAATTTTATGTCTGATGAGCGTATTTAGTGGGCCTTAATTTCCTAGTAAGGATGATGACCTCTGCTAGTTGATGTTACGTGGGCGAATGTGGATCCGATCAAATCCATTTGTTTAGTTAATCACTTTATAAATTGTAATTTCACTATTTGGGATCACAGACTTAATTTCTTATTGATGCTTTGTGCGTGGCGCCACTTTAATTAATTTCAAACATGGTTTTGACCTGTGGAGATCTCATTCGTGATTACAAGAAAAGGTAATCAAATTAAATCCTTCCGCCCCTCACAATAGAGTGCAATAATTAATCCTGACCAGCAAATCAAAGCATGAGAATTATCAGAACCCAAAAGAAAAGCTCCATACACCATCACCCTTGGGTACAGTACAGTTCTGGTTTCTTTTGCATGCTGCATAACATTGCTGGTTTGTTCTTGAGAGAGAGGATACATTTGGCGAAAGGGCATCTAAGTTAACGCAGATTCTCAATATTCTTCTTATTGGAAGAAATCAGTTTGTATTATGCAAGCCCCCTCTATCCAAACAGTGGAAGGTGCCCTTGAGTCACTTTGTACAGAAGCAAATGATGGTTATTAATTCCTAAGCCTCTGATTTACTTGTGATGGCCATAATATGCTTCTTAATTAACCATATTACCATACAACTCATGAAGGAAACTCCAATCTTCCACTTTACAATCGTAATCGCATTCGAATCAAGCCGTCGTATTGCCTTACGAAGCCTCTCTTTTTCAAAGTGTTTGTACCCATATATTCCAATTCATATAACTTATGAATATATATATATATATAATCTTATGTAATATTAAATATTTTAAAAAGATTATGTCATATTTATAAACTGAATGTTAAGGATTGGAGGAGGAGCATTAGTTTGTTTGATAAACAAATTAAATTTCTTTTAATGACCCAAAATGACGAGTGATTTCGTAATTCGACACTATATGACAATTTCATTGGACAGCAGCATTGGTCTCGTAAAACTGAAGATATGACAGAAGAACGTCCAAAAGAGAAAACCATGAAAGATCCAAATCCAATCATCATTCATTTATTTTGTTATCATTGTTGCCCCAAGAGATTCTTATCCATAATTTGAAGAAAAAGTTATTAAATCCGAAAAAAGTGCGGGCGCGTTTTGGTGGGGTTGGAAAAAGACAGATATATCTCATATTTGCTCTGTGCTCACGGCGTGGCTGCGTGAGATACATGATCCTTGACGACAAAGCCATTCATTCATCAACAACCTCGCTTGTCCTCTTCCGAAATTGTACCCCTCTTCCTACTATCAGAGTCAGAGGATTCGGTGATATCCCGCTTTTACCTCACCGCTCAATTATTACAAACAGATCCTATTAAGAAGCTTAAAAATATAAATATTAATTTATTAGTCTATGATTACCATGATACTTGATAAACCCCTTCGGCCATATGTTGTACTAAAGCAGAAATAGTAATAAATCCAACCAAATAAACTTCCCAAATTCCCAACCCAGGAATCATCAATAAGGTTGCTCTGATCAGAAATAACAAAACACTTTGCATGAGGTATATATAACATGACTTTCCCTACCATATGAATCCGAATGATAAATCTCAGCTCCTACATAAAATTCTTACCATCACACCCGAAACGCATATATATATATATATATATATATATACAGGTCGATACATAGATGATGGAACACAAACAGAACTCACGACATACACGGTCAGTAAAGCTATCCTATCCCAGTAAAAGCTATCCCATAAGCTTCATCATGTTCTTCAGAGCATAAACATCCAAATCTGTGCCCTCAATTATCAGTAACCACTGCTCACGTATACCTCATTTTATTACAAGCACATAACTGTATACAATCCTTCTCATATTCACAAGGTTTACGCTAGGCCCGGCCAAGAATATAGTAGGCGATCCCTGAACAACAAATAGATTTGATATTAAACTACAGGTCTATCAGAAGACATTCGGCTTCGGATTCTCAAGGATTTTGACCAAGACCAAGTCGTTGTGAATAATAACAAGCAATATAAGGGCTCGAACAAAGAGAACTGAAGCCTGAAATACCTTGTCTGTTTTCTTAAGTTAGCCCTGGGGAGGGGATCCAGGCTCCGAACCACAAAGAGATGCGTAAGACATTGTTTCTTCTCTAGAGATGGCTACAAAGTTCAGAGGAGCAGTAGACAATCTTCTCATCTCAAAATATCCATTTTGGCGTCCAGAGTATGAGCGGGGTGTAAGAAGTTCAGATGATCCGCTTCCTACTGAGTTTCGTCGAGGTGTGGGAGTCATTGATCCATTGCCATTGGACCGGAACCCATTTGTCTTCCTAAAGCTGTTACTTTTTCTTGGACTAGGTTTGGAACCATACATGGCTTCCTTCCGGTTATTGAGTAGATCTTGCAGCTTCTTTTGGTCCTACGAGATTCAAGAACATCCACACCAATCAACATATATTCAGAGATCAATTTGTGGATATGAACGAATGTTTATGTGATATGGCCAGTGTTGATAAATTAGTAACCTACCCTGGATCTTCTCTTCTCTTCTTCTTTCTGTTGTCTGGTCAACTTGTAATCCTCCAGTATAGACACCAACGGCACCTGCATATATTATCGACACTCATGTTCAATATCTTAAAAGAAGTACCACAGAGAAAATAATAATAAGTATTTACACTACAGGATTCACCCCATCATAAAGAAAATGTGCCTTCTTCTCATCTTCCCAGGCTATTGTTTTGTAGATAAGATTGTCAACCATTGCTGATAACAGAATACACGATTAACATTGCTCCAAAATATCGTCAACAACATATCGGTTATGATGAAAGATTACCTGGTATTTTACTTACAGTCACTCTTGCTCGTTCTGCACGTTTAAGATTAATATGAGCACCTCTTCCAGCATTGTACCGATTATCATCCTGAAATTCATTGAAATCCTTAAGAGAACAAGCTAGGTGATCTAACTTGGCAGAGACAGGACAAACACAGAAGAAAGATGGGAAAAAACTTACGGTCTAACTTCTAGCAATGTACTTGTAAGTTAAACAAAAGGGAATTTTGGCTTACTTGATTATAGTCTTCAAGCCAATTCTCCTCTTCACATGCAGAAAGCCACTTATCTATCCTATCTGTTACTTCTTTTCTGCTCAAAGCCTCATCCTTTACCTTTGTAATCTGTGCTTCGATATTTGCAAATAGTTCAGAAGGATCAACTAGGCCTGTACAAAACAGCAACCTACATAAAGGTCTGTTTTTTAAAAGTTAATTTGCAATAATCATGGGAAGAACCAAGAAACGAACCGGAATCTATTAATGCACAAGATTTCTCGGCAGCAGTGCTTGTATCAGGTTGAATATGAGTCAATCTACATATTTCTTCTAAATCTGACCGCCTTTTCAAAACAAGTTCCTTCATTCGGCTTGCTTTCAGCTTCGCTAGCCTCTCCACTTCTGCTGATGCCTGTAAAATTGCATATTAATCTTGGTCCTATACATCCAGGAATTAAACGCCAAATCAATTAATTAAAGTAAAGAGAGAGAGAGGCATTGAGACCTTTTCTATCATTTCTGTAGAAAGAGCTCCTCGATCCGTGATTTCTGATTCTGAAGATCCAAGAATAGAAGTAATACTTGAGAAACCATTCCTCTCTTCTTTTGATGAATCCATCAAATTCCAAAGTTCAAACAGTTTAGTAACAATATCCTTCAGCTGCATTTTCAAAGATACTTACTTCAAAAATCAAAGCTATAGGAGAAAAGGGGGAAAAAGTAAAAAGAAATAGGAAGAAGTTAGAAAGACATGAAAAAAATATTAAGAGTGCTGTATATACAGTACCTTCAGGATGCGAGCTTTCCTTTCTGTTTTTAACTTCATAATGCTATGCTCCAGGCCTTCCAACGTGCTATTACTAATATTAGTCGATTGTTCCACGTTAGTCCCATGCAAGCTTGGATGTACACCACCCACTGTCTGGCCAAAATCTAATCCAAGTACACCACATAGAGAATGCACCTCATTCACATATTGCAAGACCTTATTAAGGCGGTCAGACTGCAAAGAACAAATACAGTAAATGAATAAGTATGTTAAAAGTGGAACAGCATAATGAAGTGAGAGAATGCACCCAGCATAATGGTAAAGGGGGTAAAAAAAGAAAAGGAGGTGAGCAGATGGTATGTGACACCATCAGAGATGATTTATTTTTGAATTAAGATTTGTAGAAACTACCCCAAGGAGTCTCAAGAGTCTGTTATACCTTCTCTTTTTGAAGACTGCGAAGATGTGTTTGAAATTCATTAAGTTTTCTAAGCGACAGATCCTGTTCATCAAGAACTAATGTGCTGATAGCAGGATGGTATCCAGAAATTTCGCCACTTATCTTTTCTATTTGAGCCTTTGCATCAGCAAATTGTTTCAATCTTTCCTCATGTTTCATCTTTAAATCTTCAACCAATGGTGCGACTGATGCAAGTTTGTCCTTCAGGGATGAAGATCTCTTCTCCATCTTGATCTGTAAATTTCATCAGATGACCAGATAAGGATGTCGGATCACACAATGACATTTTGTGCCCTCTCAAGTAAAATTCAAGAAAACTTGTACCTAAAACAACATTGCACCGTCTAAGATGCATCTCCGATAAAATGCTGGACAATTAAGAGTTTTTTTTTTTTTTTTTATCAATGGATAGTATAGAGCCATGGATGGTCATTTTCTTACCGATGAATGATTATTAAGTTCTCCAAGAGCAGCCATTAGCCTTGTAAGCTCTGCTTCCTTGGCTGCAACAGTCTGATGAAGGCGTGCTTTGATGTTAGCAGCCTCATCAACCTTTCTCCTGTAAACTTCTAAGCATTCTCTCTCAAGTTCCAACAAAAAGCGATCTCTATCCACATCAGTCTCTCCAATATCATTCAATATTTGCTGCGCACAAGATACAGTCAATCAACCCAAATATGGTGAGTAGCTAAAAAAGCAACAAAAGGAAAAGGGAAATAGAATAACATAGAAAATGAGAACATTGAAGAAAAAGGACTTTTAAGATATCCTATTCATTAATCTCTCTCTATCTATCCATCAATCTCTGCGTGTGAATTCATTTTCCGCTAAGCGCAGGCAGAAACGTTCTAGAATTCCCAAGGCCCGACTTCCCACTTATTCTAGAACCCACTGATTACATTTAGGTGAAAATTATAAGTCCAAAAAAGGACCCAAACAGAGCACTTCAAACCCAATATCAACTGCAAATGTAGAAAAAGAAAACGTCTTATAAAAGGCGAACTGCAAAAGAAGAAAGCAAAATCAATAATTAAGATGGAACCCAATGATCTAAATCAGAAAAATTGCAATTTGAAAGTAACCTAGTTGTAGAAAATCAATCCACTCCAACTATACGAATATATTTCACACAAGAAAACATTAATAATCAAGACAAGCATAACCCAAAAATGTAGGAGGAAGAAGAAGAAGCGTTCCTAATCTTAGTTCTCAAGAGGAAAATAACAGGACACTGCCTCATGTCCCCTGAATAAAAATAACCAACATAAACCCAAATGAATTTTTACTTTATAAGATGTTATGATTTATTATGGACCAAAAAAGTAAAATAGAAGAGAAATAAGAATCATTGGGGAGAGAATTGCCACAAATGAGTAAAAGAATCGGTATAAAAAACAAACAATTAGAAGCAAATTCTTCATCAAGAAGAACAGCATAATCCCATGTCTTCTCTGAAACCTAAAAATCCAGAGACTTAGAACACCTGCAGTTTTCTGAGCAAACCGTAAAGTCAGAGAAATGACAGAAGAAAAGAACGAGAGAAAGACCTCAAGTTCTCTGAGCAAAGCAGCGCAGGTAGTGCTGTTCCGGAGACCGGGGGTAGGACTTCCAATGGCCAGCATTATTCAGAAGTCTCAGCTTCTCTCTCTTTAATCTTTCGCTCTATGAAAGTAGTGCTGAATATGAAAGGAAGCCTCCAGTAAGTGCAACACCCGCGTAAACGCCAAAGAAGGCAACGCAAGACTGAACCACAAGTTCCCAGAAACAGAGTCTAATAAGGAAGAGCCTGCAGAAATCTAAAGAAGAAGCAAGAAACTATGTGGGTAGTCTAGGTCAAAGAGAGGACAAAAGACCAAGAAACATTCGCTGCTTCCATTGCTTCAAACAAGCTCGGCCTAACCAGATCCAAAGCTCGAAGAAAAACTCTCTCTTTTCAGATTCTTTTAGCCAAAAAAGAAGAATTCAGAAAAGATATAACAGGATCTGTAAAGGGAGGGAGGAAGAGAGAACATGGAAGTGAAGTCGCTCAGGAGGAAAAAATGATTGTCATGATCGATTATTGTTGTTGTCGAATTTGGTTAGTAAGAAAAAAGAGAAAAAGCTGGAGGGGCAAAGAAGAAGGATAATGCTTTCCTAGCTTTGGTTGTTGGCTAAAATGCGCCAATGTAGCAGGTAAAGACTAAAAAGAAAGAGTTTTGTTTCTGGGAATTGTTGGATCTGCGCACATTAGCCAGCAATTTTTAGTAGGCATTATTATTCTCGCAGTTTCATGGGAGTGTGAGAAAATGCAGAGTTGTTTCGAGACAGGGGAATACGTCATCCTTATCCTCAAGAACGGAGCGTGGCGTCCATGGCCCAATAGTAGCAGAATTAGCGGGTATGACCTGATAGAAGCGCGTGAACAGACGTCTGAAAAATTGACATTGGAGAGACTCAAGTAGCTGTTCTGACGTTGAAGTTTCAGTAAAAGGACAACAGAGAAGAAGATAAATAAATAAGTAAATGAGAGGATTAAAGAAGAGTAAAATTTTTCAGGTGTAGTAATTAAGAAGAACTTTGCAATATTCTCAACATGTGTAGGCTCAACCGATGAAGAATGAATTCTTTAATTAAAAGTCGTTCTTTTTGGAGAGAGATTCTGTGGAGGAAGAAAGGTGCCATGGTGATGCTTTTTCCGTGCTAGTTTTACTTTCGAGGGTGAGTCATAGGGTTCAAAGAATAAATACCGAGTTATATTTGTGATTGTTTTAAGCACTTGCAAATTAAGAAATTAATTTGATCTACAATATTTCACAAGTTTGTTTTTATTATTTTGATGAAGTAATAAATACAATTAAGATTCAGATTTAATTCCAAATAAGATTCTTTTGGATTAATTAGTACATACTAAGTGAATAATTCCTTTCAGATAATTAGTACATACCAAGAACAAAAAGAAAATATTTTTTTTAAAAAAAAAACAGAGAATGATCAATTAGACGAAATTATATAGATGGGCTCATAATTTGGAAAACGCTCTTCCTATATGGAAGATGAGAGGCCATTGGCAATGAAGTGCAGCTTTTTAATTATCTAACTAAATATCAAGAAAATGAAATAAACGAGGTTTATAGTAGGATTGTTGATCTGTGTTCGTCATGCAGGCATGAGTCAATTTCAAGGGTTAAATAACTCCCAATTTGGTTAACAGTCTATTCTGTGGAATAAAAGTTGTCACGCCCATATTTCATATGCATCTTAGTAAACAAAGCATAATAGCACCAAAAATAATTTCAGACTCTATATAATTAATTAAACATTTTGTCAATATCATAGAATTTCTGATGAGAAGAAGAAGAAAGAATACTTCTACTGTTTTAATTTGTTCAATATCAATAATTTACGATCTCTCTCTCTCTCTCTCTGACTTGGAGTTCTGGTTTCCTTTAATCACCTACACAACTCCTAACTTTCGAGCTAATTGCATATATAGGATTGAGCTTTGTTCTCCTTCATAAGCAATGGATTATGGGTTAAATGACATGATAATTTTTCTTCATAATTACAGCCAGTAAGGTGGAACTTTTGTAAAGCTGAGACGATATATCATAACAGGGAAAGACCTCCCATCAAAGGGGAGAACAGGGAATCATGTATGAGATTGGTGATCCATATCATGATCATTTTGTTGTTGCTGTTGTTGTGTTAATAAAAATTCGGTACTACAGAAAAATAATCATAATTAAACAAAATCTAATATATATTTTGCATTGTTTCCTTCTGTTTAATTTACTCACAGTTCAAAATGTCAATTCTCCCCCCCTTTATCCCGAATCGGACACTTTTATGTACATGCTTTATTGAGTGAGAATATTATCTTAAATTTAGTGGAGAAGTGTGGGGGGAACAACTTTAGTTCGCAGAAAAAGGAGCTTTAATATATTCAATCATTCTCACAACGTCAACACTTAACTTCTTCTTCTTGTTTTTTTTTGAAGCAGTTCGAAACTGCTGTCTGGTTCTTCAATCCATTTGCAGGTCGGTCAATATATAGGTATGAAGATCTTTAAGCGTTAGTGCACATGCATGACTAAATATAAGGATATAATATTCACTCATAATCTTGTATTATATGAGCGAGATATTCTAGATGATAAGGTTTGGGTGTAGGTGGGTCACTCTAATTATGATCAATCACTCTAAACGAATACGAATCTCCCCGATCGATGGGCGTCTCTTCTTTTTGTATATATAGGAAACATTGATGGAGCCAGCTGATAAATAGACTCGTCTACAAAAATATGCACTGTCGTATACTCGTATTTGTAATTTTACAAATGGATATATTCCTGTTCATGGTCCAACTTAACCATGATTTAAAGTAAAACTGAAACATATGGAAAGAATATAGAAACCAGACTAGTTACTACACCAGACAAACAAGAAATCACTTAAGACTTATAGCTTGCAACTTGATTATATATTTTGAAGAACATAAACCGTTGAATAACAAGATTATTCTTGCTAATAATGAGGTAATACAAATTTTGGAATGAAGCACTATATATATATATATAACTGGAATAAAGATATGATATGCCCGGATGGATGTGTAATCATGTATACTTAAAATACCTTTATGATGTATTCAAAAGTTAGTTGATGTGAATAAAAATTGAAGCCAAAAACTTAATTAGTTAGAGAATGATGTGAAGAATGAAAAAGTTATGGCTTATACCTAAGAAGTTGACAGAGAAAGGGTTAAAGGATGGTGCCTAAGGAAGGGGCAACTTGACCTAATCGCTGTATGGCATATCTCACACGGAAACGCATATATATATATATGGGGTGGACGTATATCTAACTAACATAATTATATGCATATAAATGGCTTATCTCTTATTAAAGCGAGGCAATTATCGGTCTGTTGGATTAGGTTTCACATCGATCAATTAATAATGACACTATAGGATCATATTAAACATATTATCATCCATTAGTATTATTTTAATCCTCAAGTAATGAATTCAAGTTCATATAAGACAATAATGCATGGATGGCAGAGAGATAGAGAGAGATGGCAACTACCTCCTCTATATTGCCTGAATGAAGAAGCCTCAAGTAGCGATAAGAATGATCATATATATATATGGACCCCTCTCCTCCCCTCTTTCCCCTTCCCACTGTTCCCTCACCCTCATCACCACAATCATACAAAACAAGATGCCGTAGTTATATTTATATTCACTGCTTATTATTATATTATGACTTAAAAAGTTGGCTCCTCTCTCTCTCTCTATATATATATATATAAAGTAAAGAATGTCAGAAAAACTGGATCACAAGTAAGGTCAATATTTGAAGTTGATTAATATTTTGTCTTTATTTTTCCTCCTGGCTAGCTGAGCTTGTATGATTAACAGAGATAGACGATGAAGGAGAGAGTGTTGCAGAAATTTTGATATCTTAAAGTTAAAAAATGATTCAGTTTTCAATTTTTCATGATTTTTTAAAGTTTTACAAAATAATCATACTTTACTAAGAAAATGGAATCACTAAAATGGTCCATTGACAGAACAGATCACTAACACTTTGAAAGCGCTTTCCGAGTTATAAGAAGAGGGGGACAAGCACTCAGGACAGTGAAATTAACAGCAGTACATAAATTAACAACACAAGACAGATGCAGAAATGTGGCATGTATGTGCAATTCTGTTTACGTTAAACTATATATGGAAAAAATTAAGAAACACTAAAAAAAACTTCTATTTGATATTATTCTTATTCTTGCATTACGTGGGTCATTGCAATTCACAAAAAAAAAAAAATCCGTTTTGCAATCATCTCAGCTTCACTGTTGTGCGGGATGACTAGAAGATAAGAAGATACTTATGTTCGTGCGCGCGAGTGAGTGAGGGAGTAAGGGTGAAAGAGAGAGATCTAGCTAGAGAGAGGGGAAGGGAGGGATCATAGCCTTCCCAAGCTTTTAAGAGCCCGTTCGATTACCAGTGTGTGGTTGAGTTTTCTGATTGTAATGATAATCATCATTGAAGCTTTCATGATAATCAAGATTCATATATGGGGGTTGTTTTTATCTCTCTGTTTTTTTTATTTTACCTACTTAATTAAATATAAAAAATTAACTCATTGCTAATGACATAGTAATAATCATTTCATTACGTTTCATTCAATTGTATTAAATTACCATTGAACTAAATAGGCCATAAGTTTTTCTCCGTAGTCCTGCATAGATATTATATATATACTTCCACCCATCGCAAAACTATTTCAAATATATTCAATTTTTAAGGAGTGTCATTTTCTTGTGATTTTAATCGTAGTATTTGAGAAGATATTATGAGTGCTTAAATTTATGTTTGAGAGTAATTGACAGCTCACTCTGTCAAATATTAGGATCACCTAAGAGGAAATAAAATTTTACTCTACCCTTAGATTATAGGTAAGTCTAACCCCTCTCTAAAGTTTTTTGTACAAAAAAAATATATGTACTTCTAGCCCCTTAGAATTCACATAAACTTTGAATTAATTACATGTTCTTTTTAATGTCGATTCCCTCATTCTTAATTTTGGGCTCCGCTAGAGGAACAAGTGGTAGAAAGGTAAAGAATGGAGCTTTACATGGGAAAACATGAGCAGCAAATAAGGATGATAAGAAAACACGAGAGTATGCACTCGGCACTTTATCATTGAAAAGAAATTAAAGGGATGGGGGAGACATTTGTACCGTTGTTATGAGATTAATCTCAACGAATCCAAAGTGAAAACTAACTCACACATATCAAACTAAAGAAAAAAAAAAAAGGATGTGTGTGGGCTTCTTATTGGAATTATTAGCCGACAATATCGGATATAAAGCACCAAATTAAATTACATTAGCATGTGACATGTTTCATTAGATTAACATTAAATTACTCACCAAATAGCAATCATCACCGTACGTAAACTAAACAAAAAGGTTTATTATTAAAGCTAAAGCATCATTTATGAACATCGCTTTCTTTGCCAACACCAGACTTTCCTTTTATTTCTATCTATTTAATCGTATTCCCCATATGCTTTCTTCTATTATGTAAACCTCTAGGCCATTAATTAATTTATATATATATATATATATATATATATATATATATATATATATATCGCATAAATTTGATTTCATAAATGATAAGAGTCCATATCTTCTTAATGTTGAAAAAGTGAAAAAAAAGGAGACGGAGTGTAAGGAAAGAAAACTAATGAATTTCTTTCAAGAAAATATAAATTTAGTATTTGCAGTACTCCGAAAACATCCAAGCTTTGATAGTGCAGCATGCATAAGCTATATATATATATATATATATATATATTACCGTCAGACCGTTGCGAGATTCTTACAACAAAAGTTGTTAATTAATGAAGAGGATTAGTATAATTCTTCATTAAACTATTACAACGTTAACAAGATAACTCGATGACATGTGTTCCAACTCATGCCCTCACCATTTGTTAGTATTTGTCTGACAATCTCATAACTAACGTCTCAAAATTAGGATCACATACATATATATATATATAGAGGGAGAGAGAGAGAGAGGGTTGTGGAACGTTAGGCTGATTCAAATATGATGCGGGAAGCGGGGGCAGCCGTCTTAGTTACCCGTGAAATGGATCATTATTATTAATCTGTCACTTGTCAGTGTGACAATATCACATGGAACCCTCCACTCCCATCTTGTGTTGCTATTTTCCAATACACAGAAGGAAGAAATTGATGCTACTCAAATCCAACAGACTAACGGACACATTCATATATATATATATATATATATATATATGTTAAATAATGAGCCTAATAATATTATACGGTACTTGCTTGCGGCTATATATTAATGTTGGCATATCTGTTCAACTAATATATATATGGTCGTTGTGATGTGGTAGAACCCACGCATCATAAGGAGTCAGAAAAGTACTCTCTGACATTCATGCATGGATGGGGCCATCTCATTAATATTTTCCACAACACACGCACGTGTATGTGTAATTCCACTTATTATGAAATTGGCTTCTATCATTACTGGTAACAAGTAAGTAACATGGTTGAATCTGCAAGTGATGAAAGAAATGAAATGCCAAAACAACGAATCCAGGAGAAGCATATCGTTTATCATCGAATTGGCTTCTCTGTGGGGCAACCAACCCCTCACAGCAATATTATATTATTTGGCCAAATGTAATGTTAAAGCTTTGAAATGAGTCGACGTACAGTTATTACTCCTTCTCTTTTGCAACGCTGGCACATAATGGTGGTTTGGTTGCAGAAGCAAAAGAGGAAGGAGGAGACACATCATGTTTGGTATATATATATATGGCTCATGTGGATATAAAATACTGTGGGTATCGTCAATCCTGTTTGCTGCAAAAGAGGAAGTGATGGGTTCGAAATTAATCAAGGGACACCCGACGATTGGCCCCCTCTTTCCACCCCATAAATGCTTCATTATTATGCACTCTCTTCTCTCTTTGCATTGGATCATCATTATATTCTTCATTTGCCAAGCTTGCTTCACTTAGCTACTAGTTGTATCTGCCACACATTTGGATTACTATGTAAATACCTTAATTAAGGGAAATGTTGATGAGATATTGGTGCAACCCCCTTTTGGGACCCAAAAGCGAAATTAAAAAGTAGGGACGTATGGCCATCAGCATGATTTGGTATCCATAAAATCTGTGAAATGGGGGCATCATCATGTAAAAGATTATGAGTATCAGTGCCTTATAATTAAAAAAGAAAGATTAGTCTGATAAGTCAAGAGATATGTCTGAATTTGGAGCCTTCAGGTCGCTCTCAACGCTTGGGGGGGTTTCTACGAGTATTAATATATATTGAAAATCAATATGAAAATAAAGAGATACGGTGTTTGAATAGGAGTTAGAATTGGATTGTTGGGTTCATGGTCCTTGACAGCTCAGAGGAAAGAGACAGGGCACCGACAGGGGAATCCAAAACAGGGACAGTGAGTTACTAATATTGGATTCGAGAGTGAGTGAACTCGCCACTCAATTTCGAAGGATAAGTGTCATCAACAATGCCTGTGATGGACCATTATTTAGTCAAAATAGGTGGCTGTGCATTTAATTTAGCCATTGACCCTTTTCTTTAATATTAATAAGTAAGGAAACAGATTGTTCAAGATTGAAATAAACAATCCTCAATACATGTTTATTAACAAAGGTTTCTGTTACTAAAGTACCTCTTGGGGGAAAAAAGGGTTCACTCTCTCTTGTTCGTGGGCCTGTGCCAGTTTTGGTTTGTATACTGTAATCATGTGGTGTTTTAACTTTTTCTTAATAGTTTTTTAATAAACTAGGATATTGCACGGTAATGGAAGCGGAATAGTAAACAGTGTATAAAGGTGAGAAGCTGGTATTGGATTTAGGATTTAGGATTATTCTTAAATCAGATTATAAGAATAAGATTTATATGTTGTCCAATGGGCATAATCATGGATACAATTTATTACATGTTCAAATGCAGAACATGATACAGCTTTCCTGGGAAATAAAGCTGCAATATATTCTAAGGCTTCAGAACAAGACTGATGATGTTCTAGCTATGAAGGGTTTGACTACCACAACTTTATACTGTTATCCTCTATATTTGGAGCATATTATACTTGATGATGATTTGGAACCTAATCCTTGTGTGATTTAATTTCTTGATGTTGGGAATTTAGCTTTCTCTTATACTAAAGAAAAACCTTTTACTTAACACTTATCATCAAAGTATCATTCTGTTTTTTTCCCCCAAAAGATATGCAAAACCGTTTAATTTTAAGCACATTAGATTCGGCATTAAAGCTCTATGAACTGTTTTAAGTCATAAAGGGTTGTCACAGTGTTAAACTGGTTTGATTTCAAATGTTGTCTCGTGAATGAATTTAAAATTTGATCGTTGATACAAAGAAGGATCTGAGTTAAGTTTAAGTAAATAAATAATTAACATCAAAACTGTTTACAAATACTATTTAGAATTCACAAACACCCTAGTTATACAAGCTTTATCAGCTTCTTGCGTCAAACTCAGTTGTAGAAGTTAGCCCCGAGAATGTCCCTTGTGGGACCAGGATATTAGTAATTGGGCCTATAAATACTCTCTCAATTTTAGAGTTGTGTATTGATCTCATTGGAGAATCAATAGTGAACCCATCTAAATTCTTTTGTATAAAAAAATAAAAATAAAATGGCAAAGGACTATCATTCTCCTCCCCCACTAAAAAACACACGCATTCTCTGATACGTGTTTTGGATTATCTGTCCGTTTTACAGTCAATCATTGATCCGTTAATCAAACTAAGAAGATTCCAACACCACTGATTATTGAGATATCATGGTTCGACTGAACTACAGTTCAAGACAACCTTGTACGTCAGAGGAAGGATCAAGTACATGCTTGAGAATGTTCCTCACAATTTTTATGATCTCCTCTTCTCTGTATGAAGTTACAAACTTCCCTGACAACAAAATACTTTCGTTAGTTTCCCATTATTTGGAGGCTGTCTATATTCAATTTCACCTTGTGTAAGTCTAAAAATTATGCTAAAAAAACAAGAGAAAATTATATTCAAATCCTAAGCAAAGAATCTAATTGCAAAAGAGTCTTGAAATTATTGTGAAGTCTTACGGAACCTAAAATTAATTTTTTTAAATTATAAAATGACAGAACTATCTTAAGAAAAAATGATTCACTTTTTTTGCCCACAGTTGTTATTCCTTGCTCCTAAAGTTACTATTCCTATTGCTTAATTTATTATTTTTTCCTTCTTATTTGAGTCATTATTTTTTTCTTATGGAATTGTTGTTAATATTATTTGAGTTATATTTGGTATAGGGGCAATTTTATTATTTTATATTTTAAAAAAATTAATCCCAAATTCTATAGGAATTCACAATAATTTGATAATTTCTAAAAACTTTTCTATAATTAGATTCCATTGGACTTAAATATCATTTTCCCAAACAGCAAAGAAGAAATCAACAATCTAATTTTATTTTACTTCGAATTCAGCCCGCAAAAGATCGGTGAATATGGATTGTTGGATGTGGAAGAAACAAGCAAGGGATTCTCATAGAATCAAGTACAATGTGAAGAAAATAACGGTGATCCAAATGCTACTAAGAAGATGTCATAATATCTCAAAGCTACACATGAACTGGGGGAAATCCTAAAATTGAAACCCAGGAATAGCTCAACTGGGCATCAGAGCCATAGAAAATGCATCATTGGTCAGGCAGAGGGTTTTTACAGATAAAGTTGCTTTTCTGCTCATTTAAATTCTTTTAAGCTAGCTCATACACCAATTGTATAGGGGCCAACGGCCAAGATTGAAATCAGTAGCCGCTAACATCAATAGATTTCAAGACCAACGAAAAGGAAGCCCCTTCTCTAAACATATACCAGTAGGTTAACTTATAAGGACATTCGTAAAAGAAGGATATGAGAGTTCTGCAAAATAATATAATTCGAGCCAAGGCCATCGATTTTCCAGATGCTCATTTCCATTACTAGAGATGTCTAATAACAAATTCATGAATGTAATGACAGAAGCATTGTAAGAAACAGAACATACAAATTGCAGTAACAATTCTGAAAGTGGGTAATCGTGGTTAGCCGATACTGTAAACTGTTTGCATCATGTATCTTTAGCAAGTAGAGAAATGGAAAACCTATATGTAAAAATCAATGTAATAGACAGCCATTAAACAATAGGAAACTTCGCGTCTTGAAAATTGAACTTCTCTCAATTTTCATGAGGAATAACGTATGTACACAACACAAACGTGTAAAAACTTAAGACTATCTGCAGGTGCAGGTGAGACTAGTAAGCATTAGTAAATATTAAAGATATTCATTTTAAAAAATATGTATTAGATCAAAATCAGCCAACAACATATGGGTGAACCTTCCTTACCCCATGGAAGAAGTGGGAACTCCCATTTCTGTTTTGGTACTGTGATCAAATAAGAAGCAACCTGCCCCCAAAAGAAAACAGAAAAGAAAAGAGAGAATAACTTGCCAAAAGTACATGTTATTATAAATAAAAGGAATTAGAAAATAACCAACGAAGAAAATACCAAGATTGATGCAGCGAGAGAGCAAGGAGACTTGTAAAGAAATGACGTCTCCTTCTTTTCAAAGAGAAGATCCATAATTTCCATACATGCTTCGAAGTTGATCAGGTCACCGACTTTGGCCACTCTCCTTCACTCCAAAAGAAGAGAATTAGCAAACATAATTAAACATCTGATGTGTCTATATAATTTCTATCTTGTAAATATGACTCACTTGATCTGCATCCAAAGCTCTTCAAGGATAAAAAAAGCAATATTTGTTGTGCCAATCTCAAAGTTCAACACGGAAAGTGCCAAATCATATTAGCCAACCATTTGAGAACAAAATACCTGACAGGTTTCACAATTTATACCTGCATGAGGAGCACCTCCTGCAGATATCAATATCAATTACCAACCCCCAAAAAGGTAGATCATTCATAGTCAAGAGTTTCATATTTAAAAAAAAAAATGACTTACTGCTTCGAGGAAATCTCGAGTTGCGTAGTGTTGGTCCTTGATGATATTGTTTGCCAGGGACTTCAAACATGTCACAGAAAGAGGAAGAGAATCATGTACCTGCGTAGCTTGATTTAGTGTCATAAAATGAATTGTAAGTTTACAGTAAATTATTTACGAAGTAAAAAAAAAAAAATCCATGAAATGAGGGCGTAAGAACTCACTTTGCTTGAAATCCATACAGATATGAGCCCAAATAAATGCACATTGCACTGTCACAGGATGCAAGAGCCAGCTTCTCGTGTTACCAGCTTCCATGGAACTTCAGAATCGCCAAGTATAATGCAACAAAATCAAGGAGCGCATGAAATCCCTATACGAAGGGGTAAAAATAAAATAATACAGATCGGTGATCAAAATTGTGCGAAAAAGGAAGAGGAAGATCACCTGCACAAAGAAATAAAGAAGCGATCAATGAACCGTTGTGAAAAAGTGGGAAACTAAAGTACCACATTGATTAGGAGAATGAAGTCTCAAGAATATAAATAATAAGATATAAAGGTTAGTAAGTGGGTTTATAAGAGAGGTAGGCTTAATCATGCAATAATGGGCTATCAATGAAAAATTTAGTTGAAATCTGACAATTTCTTTTCTTTGTGCACGATAGAGCGTGATATTGAGTATTTTTTTATAAAAAATATTATTTTATTTAGAAATATTTTTAATGTGTTTAAAGGGAAAGTCTCCAAATCTCTACAGTTACTGATAGTTTCCTTTTGTGAACATTGGGATTGTGACTGTTGGGAAAAAGACTGTTGGCACTGGAAAGGAGTGACCTTTGATAGGTATCGCGTTGGTTAGGTTGAAAAGTTATCCCTTACAGGCTCAACTAATATTTTTGTATTTCTTCGTGTTTATAAAAATAACACACAAGGATATTGCAGTAAGATACAACAATACTCGTTCTTTCATGCCCGTTTCTCTCTTAATTTATTTTTTTCTGTTAGATTCTGTTCCTTATTTCTATAAGAAGAATGGGTTGTATCACTTTATTTTATTGATTATCACAGAATAACTCTTAAAGATAGTATCTTTAAATGCGACTCATATTAGTTGTTCTTTTTGCAGGTTCTGGCGATTATACGAACAATGACAATGCTGAGTATTTAACAACAGGAGCGACTTCCAGTTGCTGCAGGGAGAATAAAAATTTGGAACAAATCGCACTGAAAAGGCAGAGAGGAGCAAGGGAGAGAGAATGATTTACTTGAGCAGAGTGGATGAGGAACTCAAGCAAGCGAAGACGGGTCATCTGCAGAGGGTACACACAGAGCAGACTTTTGGTAAGCAAAGCCGGAAGAAGTGGGAAGGGGAAGCCATATCAACCAGCGTCGTAGTCCATTCTTAATTTGTGTTTAGAACATCTTAAACTTAGGTTTAAAATTTAAATTTAGGTAAAATTTAAATTTTAAAATTTTTTAAAATAAATACCTATATTTATTTAAATAAATTTTTACACTAAACTATAGTTTAAAATTAAGATTTCAGATAAGTTGATCAGAGTAACTTATGAAACAGTAAAAGAGCTTATGAACTAACTAATTATTATATTACTCTTATTTTTTTCTTATACTCTCTCTTCTCTCTTATATTTTTTTTATACTATCTCTCCTCTCTCCTCTCTTCTCTCTAATCTCTCCTCTCATCTCTTATCTCTTATCTTTCCTTATTTAATACTCATACTATTTTTTATAATTTACTAATAATAAAAGTATTTCTAAAAATAACTATCCAAATACTCATTTATTTAAAACTATTTTTTTCATAAATTTTTTTCCAAAAATCCTTTTCTAAAAACTATCCAAAAATCATTTTTTAAAAATTGTTCAAAAGTCTTTTTTTTTTATAAACTATTTTTTAAACTCTTATCTAAATATTCCCTTAAAAGCAAATCAGTTACTTCTAATTGGATTTAACTGAGAATCTGGAATTTATATAAAAATAAAAAAATATTAATTCATCAGTAATATTTTATTCTCAAAATCTGAAATTGAGGTTAAAAATGTTAAACGAAATATGGGAATTTTATAGAGAAAAAATGCACACGCTCGTTGAATTTTTAAAAATCGGCACAAACTGATTTTTTTAAAAAAAATGCCACGTAATTAAATAAATAGTAAAATTAGGATAACCAGGAATTGCTTTAATTTGGATACTCTACAAACGCAAGGAAAAGGAAATTGACCGGATAAAGACGTGGCCACGAATTTTCTTGGCTGTTGATGGAAGCTTCATATGAGATCCGATCATGAAGGGGAAAGACCGAGTCAAGAGGCAGTTCCTCTTTGTTTCGAACGCCTTAGCTATATGAGTCCATGCTTGAAATCTTCTCCGATTAACATGCTTGAAATCTTCTCCGATTAATGTCTGTAAAACAATTTATGAATTAACAAGCTTATAACAAGATTACAATGGCGGATGATACATCGAATCATATCTATGCAGAATGTGAACGTATATTCAAGCGTTTCGATGTGAATAATGACGGTCAAATATCACTGACAGAGTTTGAAGAAGCTCTCAAAGCCTTAGGGGCGACTCCCCCCCAAGAAATCCAGGGTCGAATGGCAGAGATCGACAAAGATGGCAACGGTTTTTTCTCTCTGGAGCAGTTAATGGAATTTCAACAGGCTAACCCTAGCTTGATGAACGAAGTTTTTAAGAGGCTCTAATCTTCTTTTCTTGCACTCTTGTATTTTATGGGTATTTTAGTATCCACATCCTGTAATCAGCTAAGTTCTTTATCCATTCCCCATTCTTGTTCATTGATATTCAATGTATTCTTGTCTTCTTTTTTATTAGCAACCAGTACATATCAATGTGGAGTTTATTTTATTTGTTCATATTTTCACCAACTTGAGGGGAAAACCATATTTTGGATTTACAATAGTCCATTTTCACTTTTCCCTCGTGCTTGGATCTGTGCGGATAAAATTAGCTTTCTTCATTCTATGACATATTAATTATTCTGTCTTGCATTTTGAAACTTCGATTCTCTGCCTCTGATGAGCAAATGTCAACTTGAGGCTGACGCTCGTTGACACTTGTCATACAAAATTTCTTAGTTTACGAATCAAATGTATGATTGATCTTGAAACTGTGATATTTGTAACCATTAAAACCATTAGCGAAGCAAGGCTGAACGTAATCCAAAAGGGAAACTCATTCATGTTTCAAGTACAGTATACTATATATATTTGACTTCTTGGATGAATCCCAATGCAGAATCCATCAGTCAATGAAACTATCAACCTAATAGTAATAGTGCGCTCCCATGCATTAAATTTCCATTTACAATTATCTGTTACCTGTTATCGTGCTGTTGGATGTGCAAGCTCAGAGAAAACCCCTGCAGGAACCAGAGCTTGCTCCTCCTCACTACTTGAGACGGTGACCTTACTGCTGCACTTGGACTCAGTCGTGGTTGATCCACATGAAGTCGAGAACCGTACTCCACTTTCTTTATCTCTTGTAACTTGGGTCGGAGTTGTTTTGTCCTCATTCTTTGCCTCTCCACCATCTCTCGGGATCTCAACCTCCATTCTCCCTTGCATCTTCAACACTGTCTCTAAGTCCCTCAAAACATCTCTCATCGGTGGCCGAAGCTTCCCATTATCACGCAGACAAGCCAATGCTGTTTGAACAAACTTATTCAGACACTGAGGTTTTATGACCCCTTTCAAAAATGGATCAACCACCTCGCCAATCTCTCCTTTCTCATAGCATTTCTTAACCCACTCCGCCAGACACCCCTGCAGCTTCTCCTCGTTTCGAAATACTGGTGGCTTTCCACACAAAACCTCAAGTAAAACCACGCCAAAAGAGTAAACATCAGATTTTGGGGTCAGTTGCTGACTCAAGTAGTATTCTGGGTCTATATACCCAATGCTGCCTTTGACGTTTGTGGTAACATGCGACTTGGACAAGCCATTCGGCCCAATCCTGGACAATCCGAAATCTGAAACCTTTGCTACCCACTCCTCGTTTAACAAAATGTTTGCACTTTTCACATCACGGTGGATCACACTCTGCTTGTTCTCACCAGTGTTGGTATGAAGATAAAGCAGTGCCTTTGCTGCTCCGATGCAGATCTCAAGCCTTTGCTTCCATGAAAGTGGCCGCTTGACAGATTCTTTAAGATGGTCGCTGAGGTTCCCGAGGGGCATGAATTCATAGACCAGGATCATCTCCTTGTCATCATTGCAGTAGCCAATGAGATCAACCAAGTGAGCATGGCGAAACTGGGACAGCATCTTGATCTCTGTCTGGAACTCATCCACCCCTTGTTGTGAATCTGGTTTGAGTCGTTTGATGGCTACAGGGGTTGATGTCTCCCCCTTGTTAATGTGTCCTTTATAGACCACACCAAATCCCCCATGACCAATGATGGAATCTTTTTCAAAGTCTCTTGTGGCGGCTCTGATCTCTGCGATGGAAAAGTTACGGCACAAATCTAATGATTTCTTAGCCGTTCTGTTCCCTGAACGTCTGGTACTTCGCCGAAGTATTAAGAAACAACCGATCGCAGATAGTACAATAATGACACCTAAAGCTGCACACACGATTGCAATCAGCATGGGAGTTTTTGTATTTTTCTTGGAGATTTTTGATGGGTTGGTCGGTGAAGAGGTTGGGTCTGGGTTGGGTCCTCCAAGATTGTCACTAGCATCACTGATTTTAAAAATTTCAATCCCATTCAATAGGACACCGTACTTGCTTTCTGGGAGTTTCTGCAACTCGATTGAAAGGTTCTGCCTCTTCAAGCTTCCTTGCTTCAACGAAACAGCATAGTCCTTATAAACAGGAACTCGGCTATCTTCCTGCCAACCAAGCACATCGACCTGAGGCTCAGCCAAAGTGTCAGCTATGAGTATCTGAAAAACTCTCTCTCCCTTCTGGACTTCCTGATTCAACTCACAGAAGTGCAGTCTGATCATATAAGCAAACATTGAGTCCACTTTAAACTCCCAAGTCATTGTATCTTCGGAGGTCTTTGCAGTTAAATAGACATCCCCAGGTGCTGCGTCTTTGAGAGAATCATTTTGGTATATCAGCGTTGCACCAGAATCATCTTTTAGATCTTGCAAGGTCTGCATCACCGCATATCCACCATAGCGGCCAGTTACGTCATGCCAATCGCGAAGCATACCATCAGCGTCTTCGCCAGCTGGAATCTCATTGTCTCCAACATTGACTCTGTATACCGTCTCCAGAGCAGTGTTGTTATCAACTTGAATCCGATTACCCTTGCCAACTAGCTTCAACGCTGGGTCATCAGCTTCTTTGTAATAAAGATCGGTGGGCATGGCCACGACCTCAATCCCATTGATAAACGCGTAGGCGTCCGGATGATTGGTGCTGGGAGTGAAAGTGATGTTCAGCCTGTGACCCGGTTCCACGTTAACACAGTACTCTCTGAACACTTTTTCCTCGGGATCATCATCATTATCAGCGGTGAGTGAAGCGTTGAAGTCCTTGAGGAGGGTGTGGTGGCCTGCTTTAACGGAGAAGAGAGCATTGGAACGGTCAAAGTTGCCATGTGTGGATGGGTAAAAGAAGAGGCGAACAAACTTTTGGCCTTCGGTGACCTTAAAGGAGTAGGTAAATTCAGAATGAGACAGGCGAGCAGTGGCATAAGGAACTTTCTCCAGGGGAGGAGAAACCTGAACTGCATCGGAAGCTATGGAAGTGTGGCTGTTTTGAGGAAGGGAAACTAGTTTGGAAGCGTCATCTGGTTCCCATATTCTGTTATCTGAAGTTGTGTATGGATCGCCGGAGGAGCCACAGTTAATGGCAAACTTTTCTGCAGGAGTGAAGGAAGTGACCACTGGGATGGTGAAGAGGTGGTGAGAGTGAAAGAAGAAGATGATGAGAGAGAAGCAGATGGCTGGTTCTTCAATCTTTCTCATCAAGCCCATCACCATGGTTGTTGCTGTTTACAGGTTTGAGGAGTTGTTGCTGGTGAAGAGGGGCTTTATTATGTTAATTAGATGAATGATTGAGGTTAGTGGGGGCAACATCAACTTTTGCTTTCTCACGTTAAAGTTGCTTTTTCTTTTCCTCGTCTTTTCACTGTTAATAATGGTTAAATAAAGCTGACTGACCGCGAAAAAACTGCTTTAATACTGACTCTATTTTTTCTTTTACAAAATTTTTTTAAAAAATAATTAAATTCACTCCCAATGAATTAAGTAAAATTTTATTTTTTAATAATATTAATATCATATAAAGTAAATCCACTATTATCCTTAAATATAAATTTAATATTTTTTTAAATATTACAATTAAAATTATAATAAAATAATATTTTTTAAATATTAAATACTTATTAAATAATCATATTATTTTTTCTTATAATAATTATAATAATAAGAGGGATTAGATTGACGTGCTTGACTTGGACTTACTAGCTATCTCGGAATCTTTTATCGTTTACGAGATAACTCAGTTTGGAAGAATTTTCGGGCAGCGTTCAGATTTCTTTCCTCGCACCGTCCACTTCTCTAGACGCTGATACTGTTGATACGAAAGAAATTGGTTGTTACGAACATGAAAGTTATCCAAAGTTGAACACGGTAGAGCCTAAAGAGAAAGCAGACCAAGACGCAAGTGGAGAATATTTTAACTTCAAAATTATATGCATTATTTATTTGTCCTTCCCTGCCCGATTGAAAGGTGGAATGGATTATAATTATAAGTTGTATAAAATTACTTCTCAATAGTTCAATTGGAATCCTGCTATCTTATGAGATTTAGGGCATGTTTGGAACGGAATAAACTCATGGTTTCTTAAGTCTTTTTGGATAAAATTTAGGTTTTAAAAAATTTTAAAACAAACAGTCATATTTATTTAAACGGGTTTTTATATCAAACTATAGTTTAAAATTAAGATTTCAGATAAGCTGATTAGAATAACTTATAGAATAGTAAAAGAGTTTATGAACTAACCAATTACTATATTACCTTATTTTTTCTTATACCCTCTCTCCTACTTTTTCTTACACTCTCTCTCATCTCTCCTACTTTTTTTTTACATCCCCTCTCCTCTTATCTCTTATCTCTCCTCATTTAATACCCATATCTTTTTTCGTAATTTACTAATAATAAGAGTACTTTTAGAAATAATTATCCAAACACTTAATTATTCAAAACTATTTTTTTTCTATAAGTTTTTCTTCAAAAACCTTTTTCTATAAGCTGCCCAAAAGCTCTTTTTTTTTATAAATCCGTTTCTAAAATCCTATCCAAACACACACTTAAATGATATATATATTTACTATATATAACAAGTCAAGGCCAGAGACAAAAGATAACTGTTTATCTAAAAGCACAAATTGATTGAGCTAAAGTTATATATGATTATAATATATACAAAACTCTGTTAAGTAGGTTAAATTTAAATTTTGAAATGTCATAGATATTACATAAGTTTAAGGGGTTTTTGTATATTGTAGTAGTTATATATAGTTATAATTACTTGAATGAATATACAGAAACCTGTTTCCACCTAGTGAGCATGGAAATGTGGGTAGAAAATAAGAAAGATGATCATGAAAGGGAAGAGGTGGGTGTGGAAGTGAGCAAAGTTTTGTGTAAAGCCTTAGTGAGGATGTCCGTTTGGATGAGGAAGATGAGGTGCTGCATGAACACAGCATCACAAGGCAAGGGTATGGGGCCTTTAACAGAGTCGCCATATTTCTGTTGAGACTGGTTCAACAGCTCTCGAAACATGCCATGGCCGGCACAGGTACTCTATTGGGATCGCAAACCGAGTTTGATAGCTCGTATATATCACAAACTTACCACCTTTCTCCGCAAATATGCTCACCCTTCTCCTCCCAAAGCTTATTAGTTTGTCGTTCCACTTCCTTCCCAGCATGCTCAACAAGTTCCCCGAACAGCTCCTCATCATTATAGAGGTTCTTCGATTATAAAGGACGAAAGCCGGCCATGAGATACGCAGGCTAATTTACAGTAGTATGCAACATATCTTGCTCTTAATTTGTGAAGATTCCATGGAGACAAATTATGTCAATTGTAGGAGGTTGTTGTTGTTCAGTAAACTTTGCAGTATTTGAAGTGGTGGTATGATGTGATTCAATTATTCAGTCGTTTCATACTCACATGGTCTTGGATTCCAAAGCTCTCTCGTCTCTTTTCTTCTTTTTTAGGGTGTCCTACGTGTAAGGTTAGTATTACAAGAGACAGGCTGCGCCACCTTTCAAGAATTGTGCATTTCATTATTCATAATGTTGACACTAGGGGATCATATAATACATAAAATATATCAGGAAACGAGTCCATTTGGATTAATCGGAATTGGAAACAACAATTCTGTACTGCCCCCAAACATTTCTCCCACGGCCCTCACAACTAATATAGTTAAGATTCTACATGATAGATACCTATGTGTAACGCGTACGGTATTACATGTGACTTCATTATTAAGAACTTTCATATGCCCAAAACCTATTTCTAATTTCTCTCTAGTACAATAATACCTTCAATGTATTTTGCAAATAGACTTCTACATAATATACATAATATTTTATGGCTCTATATGGGCCGACAACGCGAGCTGGTGTTTAAGGTTTAAATTTGACTCTGATGATAAAGCAAATTAAAGCCTGAGTTAGGTACGTAAATTCAAATTCAGTATTGAATATTATAACTTACCTGTCCTTGTTTTTCATGACCACTAAGCGTTGGCGTCAAAAGATATATATATATTTATATATATATATATATATATATGAAAAATGTATGAACCTGCTTGGCTGGATTTTCTAAATAATAATTTTAGGAATCTTTTATATTTTTTATGTGTCATTCAAATCTCTCTTCTTCTTTTTAACAAATATTAACCGTGCAAGGGCTGCTAGCCGTTATCCCTTTGGTATAAATATTGAAGGATTATTTATAATCTATCGTTGTAGTTATAGCTGAATAAGTAAACTCCCATTCCCCCGTTGATGATTGCAATATTTTATGTAATTTTAAATTATTTAAAAGAAAACCCAAAACTAAATAACAGTGTTATTTGGAGTCTATTGGAACATTTAAATTAAAGACGATATATATATATTGGTAGCATATTGATTTGTCAGTAGCATAAATTAAGGTTTCTGAGGTTCCTCGCCAAACCAAGCAATCGAAAACTCAAAATACATAACCCTAATAACTAAAATTCGTACTCCTAGTATTTATCAAAACCAGGGCTAGGAGCTAGGAGGATTCACCCAACATCATAAGTTCTTGGCCCACTGGATTATGGGCTTTATCAGACTCCGGCCCATATAACATAGTCCCATGGAATCTCACATCCTATGGAATCTATCTTTAAATCTACCTATCATCTCTATAGGTTCAGTTAGTAAAAGGATAAGACATATAACTATTTAGAATATATTTGATCCTTAAGGAGTATCACTTTGTTGTAGTTCCAGTAACGGTACTTAAGAGACATCCTACCTCTTATGTATCTAGATTAACGCCTGAGGGTAGTTAATGACTCGTTCTGCCCAACATTAGCATTACATAGAAAGAAGTGATACTTTACTCTACCCTTATATTGTAAGTAAACCCAACCCTTTTTTAACTTTTTTTTACCAACCAATCAAATCAAATGATCAGGAAGATAAACTTTTGCAGTGACACATACGTAATGCTTGCCAGTATACACATAGTTACTGTTCACACACACACACACACCATAATTGGAAATATTAATTACATTATGCTCATTGAAGGGACTTGAAAGATCATATATGCTGGTGTTGTGAAGTAAGTTTGGTTGGATATATATTAGATTGATGCAAATGCAGCATCGATGTTCAAGGATTTGCACGGAGACTAAAATTCTATTGGCCCACAAACCATATCATTTGCTTCTCCCCAGTTGCATTTATAATATCATATCTTCATCAACTTCAGATCATTCATATTCATATACTCTGTTTTTTCCCATTAAAGAATTCAGTATATTTATTATCATCATCCATTTATTATATCATTAAAAAAAGAAAAAGAAAACTATCTAAATTTGCTCTTTACATGCACAGAGAATATAGAGAGGGCATGTTCCTTCCCCCTTGCTCTCACTCATTGGTGTGATCACCAGCACTGACCAATGTCCTTCCCCAACTTGCTCCATTATTGCTTATATTATATATTGTCTCTAGTTTTGAAACCCTTTTTGAAGAATAAATATTGCTTCTCAATTTCCTTTTTGTTTGTCCTTTCATTAGCTGCGATTCACTACTTGGAAATAATCAAACTTTGATTTTATTTCATTCTGTAATCTGATTAAATAATACTGAATGATCATATGAAAGAATCGAATCCAAGACCTATATATATAATTGATTTCAATTAGAAGATTGGAACTAATCCATGCCATCCATGCACTAACTACACACACAGAAACTTTGATTATTAATTTATTGATTTGGACCTTGCAATCATGCTTGCATGGAGTTTCATAATTAGCAATTTAGCATCCGAGAATGCAGCAGGGTGTGGAATATATCATTAACCTTCAGCAAAAAACTAGATTTATATAAAATAATAAAGCAACCAAACTTTGCTGTACATCATCAACAGAAAAAAAAACTATAATATGTCATCACTCCTCTGCGAGAAGTTTCCCATTGATATTTTTCTCTTGTTCCTCTCTTTATCTCTCTTTCTTCTCTCTTTCCCCTTTTTTAAAGTTTTCCAGAATATATAGCTTTAAAAATTCAATTATATACATAATCACACAATTGATTGATTGCTCTATAACCGGAAGCTTGATTGCTTTTTACATAATAACTCATCAGTGGAGGAAACTTGAATGTGGGATTTAAGCTGCTCAAATCTCTCTGATAGAAACAGGCTATTCAAGTTGTTCAGTGCTCTTAAAACCTTCGCTTCTGCTGTAAACATTGCCTTAACTGGCCTGTGGTCTGATAACTTTGATTCACTTCTTGTGTACTGAAGTTGCTTCATACCCTTACCATTCCATATTATCCGATCGCACCTATATAATTAATGAAGATCATATGAGTACATCATTCTTAATTAGGATTAAAATTGATGTAATTAAGTGTTCTAATTATACACACACACACACACACACCATGCAGGAGCTCTCCTCTTTTCTGTCCCTTTTCCCTGGTAACAACATCCATAGTACATGTCTGAGTTGGGACAGTACTTGTAGGTTGGGGCAAATTTGATGGTTCCTTCGTGCCACCCTCTTAACATGCTACCACTCATCATTAGCTCCATCCTTAGCTTCATTTGCAAATTAATCATAAAATTAAATCAGAGAAAGAATTTGAAAACTATAGGACAAATATTCAGATACAGACAAAAACGAGTTTTGAATGAAGTTCTATATCTGGAATATATCAAATATGCACGGATATTCGATTGCGCTTCAGATGTATATATAGAGTATAGATAGAGTTTAATTAACTTAATTTCCTGTATCGTCGACGTGTATCTAATTTGTTTACCTGATCATTTTCTAGTAAGGAATCCCAGTGTTTTCTTTCAACAAGTAAGCGTGTCGTTTCTTCTGGTAGAGAAATTCTATAATTTAAATCTCCAAGCAATATTACGAGGCTGCAAAAAGACAAGGAGTAGTTCGGGTAACTAAATACGTCTCTAGACAAAATACACGCAATATGGGTATTAAAGTAGAAAGTTAAGTGCAAGTGGACCTCAAACTAAAGGTGAATTAATTATCAAGTGACTAAGATGGAGGTCAACTGATTTAAACTATATAATGAATCTTAACCCCATAGAGGTTGCTAGCTAATGGAAAATTATCTCTTCAAAATGGCGGTTTAGCAGCTAATTTATTTGGCTGCCTTTGCAACTTCTTTCTAATTCACAGACGACCCACTTTATTAACAAAACAGTCTCCTAACAACTTCTTAAAAAACAAATAATTTAAATTAAAGGTTAGTTACAAACAGGACCAACCAACAAAACGAATATATTAATGTTTCGGCGGCCTTATTAATCTATCTATTCATAGTATTAAGACAAGTTCAAAGTCGGAGAACAATAATCATGTCAATTAAGCAAGTTAATTAGATATTCCATATTGCCAAAAAAGAAAGCGAGTAATATAATTTATTTCCAACCTTGTTATTTATGTTTTGTTGGGAAAGGGACCTAATAATAAACAAAAAAAATAAATAAAAGAACAGAAAAAGAATCGTTAAAAACTGGTTTGAACGTTTTCAAATAATTTTAATTAATTTACTCACTCATGATCAAGAATCTTTTTTGGCAAATCAAGCAAAGGGCCTCCTCTGGGAAAGCTTGTCCTGGAAAAGATTTCAGACACATTAGAGTTCCTAAGCTTTTCATCTCCTTCTCTCCCCCCAGAAGCCAGATGACTGCAAACAAAGCAGAAGTTTGTTTCATGCAGCTGAAATCTCACGGACACAGAACCCTGCAAATAAATACAGCAATTTGATTAGAAATTTACAGCAGTTAATTATACTATGATTAGCGAACCAATGAAAATTTGGATTTCATTTTAATTGGCTACGGATACTTGATGCACACAGTGGTGTTGACTGATGATGAAGCGCATATACTATATACGTCATATTAAATTTAAATTACATGAAAACACATAGCGCCAAGTGTAATTATATACTGTTTATATCATGTAGGATTCTGTACGAATACCAGTACGTGTATACACACACACACACGAGTATATATAATGATAATTATGGGGAAGTGGGGTTAATAGGTCACCTTGTTGCCTAAGCAGCCCATGATGCCACAACCTACGCAAGAGACACTTGGATGCTGAATGAATGGACGGAGATGTCTCCTAACCCACACAGATATTAAGATACCAACCATTTGTTTGCTAATGATACACTGGAAATCTTGTGCGGCTATTTTATTGCACTTAGCTGGATTCGCCACCTCCTCCTCCTCCTTCTTATTATTTTTAATATTATTATTATCCTCTCCATTATTCCCCATATCCCTGCTACGGTCCCTTATTCTCTTGTTCAAGGCTTCTCTGATCAACGAGTTCCATTTCATGGAGATCTTCCTGTTCTCAGATCCCAGCACGTTCGATGCCTTCAGAGGCACTATTTCTTGAAACCTGCATAATATTCAAAATAAGAGGACTCAGATAATAATGATTTCAGAACAATTAATCTATTCGTAATTTTTCACCAACACCCATCAATAATTCAATATATATATATATGGATCCTAGAAGGGTTTTTTTTGGGGACATACGTACCCAAGCACGTAGAAGTCACAGGCGGTGCCCCTTGTGTCCAACAAATCATCTATGTTCAAATCTTCATCCGGTGCAATCCCTCCTACGTTCCACGTGCTGACAAATATCCTATGAAAAGCATCAAAGTTAAAACCATATCAGAAAGAAGATTAGAATTGGGATAACGCATATAAAGAAGAAGATATAGCCCATATATATACATATATATGGTCAAGTCCTTCTTAAATTAATATTAAGGGTGCAGTACTCCTCCATCGTGTTGGTGCATTAAAGATATCATTCCCAGTGTGGTTTCTATAGAGAAATCAAATATAGGCTGAAACAGCAGCGCAATACTGCCTAGCTCCTTCATGGAGCTGTGACAATCCAGAATAAATTTGGTTGTAATGGCTTTTTCTGAAGATACCAAGCAGCTAGGAACAGGACTATTGAATTGAGAAGAGAGTATATATTTGGGTTCTTACTTGTACTTGTGAGTATCCTTAAGATCGTTAAGATTATTGGTCTTGGAGTTCAGAGTCGCCTGATCATCAATGCTTGTGATGCCCACTAATGGCTCTAGGTTAGTTGAATAATCTGCCACAAAGTTGTTGCTTCCCAATCGCTTGTTCAGTATCTTACTAGCCACTAATCTAGGCCACATCACCTACACAGAAATGACAAAAATGAAAAACCCACAAATTCACGTTACTGATAAATGATGATATATACCACGTTATGAAGAGCAAATGAGCAGGCATATGATTAAGGAGATATATAGATAGAGAGAGAGATAAAGGAACAGAGAGGGCGTTGGATTCTTACTTCTCCTTGCTTTGATGTCGGCATGGCGAGGAATAACAGAACTGAAAGGGTAAAATGAAAGGGTGAGGAATAGATATAAAGCAGAAGAGATGAAGATCATTCTGAGGAAGGCTTTCCTGCAACTTGATGAGAAGTAGGAATGCTTAATACTTTCAATGTGACGTAAAAGACGACACACCGTTGGCTACATTAACCCAATTGCTCTATTTATTATTATATATAGATATATATAGCTCGGAAACATTTTGTCTCATCAAAGCAAGAGATCAGAAAACATGGGTCGTATAGCTGATTTGAATTCTTCTGTATATTTACCCCCCCCAAAAAAAATCTGTAGCTGAGTTGAGATTTTGAAGTGTAAGTCCACATATATATAATATCTTAATAAAAACAATAGTAATATGTTAGTAATATATTCCCTAAAAAAATTCATTAATGATTTACTAGTCTTTAAATAATTATTTTTTTTAATTTGGTTTTCCACCAAATAAGTCAAAGTTTCAGGGCCAACAATCTACTTCGACCGAAGTATGTATGGGCTCTCGGATGTATTGATGAATCTAACTCTGATATAAGACCATGTTCTGTTGAGACTTGACGATAATTGTGGAAAGTGGGGAGTTGGGAAAAAAAATTGTGATAAACGATCTATAATGAATAGGGGAACTTTCACTTTAAGAGAGGGGATTTTTTTTTTAAAAAAAGAAATATCATCATGGAATAAATTAAGTATTTATTTGTTAAGAAAGAAATAAGAATAGATGGCTAATAATTCAGGGAATAAATTGAAGATGGGGGGAGAAGTGGGAGTGTGGTCCATGAGCAAGACAAAGAAATAAATAATTACAAGAAGTTATACGAGAGAGAGAGAGTGTGTTAAGAAAAAAGTAAGATTTATATTATTGGCTGCCTTATGAGTGAGTCGGGAGCTGACATGGGAGCAAAAAGGAGAGGACTTTAGCAGTGGGGTTTCCTATCCATGCCATGTGGACCATCTTTGATCCTCCCCCTTCATCTTCTCTTTTATTTCCCTGTGGTCCCCATCCCACCTGATTTTCCCACTTTCCCCTTCCCCTTATTTGACACGTGTTCCATTCTACTCTCTACACAACCAAACCCTCTGTTTGGTTAACATCACTCCTCCTTGTTATTTTTGCAAGAGACATTTTAATGGCACGAAGAAACTTTGTACAATTTACTTAAACATCCATTCATGCTTTCCATAAATAGTTTTGATAATTTAAAGTATCTCTCTCTCTTTAATTAATTTGGGTTGAGAAAATTTGGGACGATGATATAACGTTAGCTTATTATAAGATTATTCCTGAAATATTACAATAAGTTTTAATAACTATTTATTGTAATTATAAGTTATTTATAAAAAGAACCGGTGGAAGTAATAAATAAAGGAAGTTGAACCAAAAATTCCTTTGTGTGTGTGTGTTTTTTATATAATTAAGAAGAAGCAATAGAAGAAAGAGAATAAATGATGTGATGAATATGTGACGAAAATGAAAATGATCGTTAATGCTTCTTTGTGAATTGGAGAAGCTGGTTGCTTGGATTCATTAATTAGTTCGATTTTATTATCTTCCCTTCATAATCCCCGTTTATAGACGGCTTATTTATTCATAAAGGTTACTAATTCATGGAAGGAACATGGCTAGTTTTGTTAATTAAAACCAATTATTAGTGTGGGCCTTCATTTTGTGTGTCCAGATAAAACGACTGTATTATTTACATTAATTAATTAACTAATTAGATACATTTCCCGTGTTTTATTTTATATGAAATCTTATTAACTGAGTCAATTTATTTTTTTTAAAACTCTTTGTAATACATACGTACATGAAACCGTCATCTAGTCTAGTTTTGTATAAATCCATGCATAGTTGATTAAGTTTTTTATTGGACATTGTAAGAAAGACTTTACAAATATATTAACACTTTCATTATTATGATTATTAATTATTATACTCTCTTTTTTTGTCTGAATCGTATTCTTCCATTATCTTTCACAGTGGCCGAGCCAGGACTCTTGGTTTAGGGGTGCAAGGCAAAACTTAATTGAAAAATTAATCATTAAAAAATATAACAATTTAGAAAATAGTTAAATTAGGCATAAAAATATAATAACATAAGTAAGATTATGCATATTTTTCTTTGGGAAATATTATGTCGAGAAGCTATATAGGTGGATATGGCTTTTTCTGTATATATGCTCTTCATATGTTATTTCATTCATTAATATGATATGATCATTTTTCTATTTGGTAGCAAATCTTCTAGATTAATGTGAGTTTGTTGTTACCAAGTTTTGACGAGATTTTTATGAAGATTGTTGCTTATCTGATAATAATTCACTTTTCGAACATCTTTCAATCTTTATTCAAAGTCTATATACACACACACGCTAGCCTAATAGCCCATACGTATGAGCCATATCTAATAGTATAGTTGTTGTCATCCTACCCATCGTCCGTGGGTTCAGCTGGCGAAGGGATAAGACATACTACCATTTGGAGTGTGTTCGAACCCTGGGGAGTACCACTTTGTTGTGGTTCTAGTCGCGGCGCTTGGGGAGGCATCCTAGCTCTTGGGTGCTTAGATTTACGCCTGAGGGTAATAGACGGCTCGCCCTGCCCGACATTGGTATCGTCTAAGAGGAAGGGAGACTTCGCCCTGCCCTTGGATCGTGGGTGAGCCCAACCCCTTTCCAAAAATTTTTGTACCAAAAAAAAAAAAGTTGTTGTCATCCTACTCCTCTTTTTATTAAAGAAATTAAATAATTTAATTAATTATAAATAATATAAGAGTTAATTAACTAATTTATATAGATTAAAGAGTATATAATATAAATTCGTCTTTAGGGTTAGATTTGGTCATAATTAATTGATTTATTGTACTTCTTTAATATATCTAAAAAATTAATTAACTCTTATATTAAAAATAAAAAGAATATTAAATAAAGTCATATCCATATAATTGGTCGCTGTTATTTATTATAATTATAAGCTGAGTCAAGGCAAGGTTCTCCTTAATCATGACACAGTTTTTATCACTTACATTTTCTGGGGGTTATATATGTGTATGGCCAAAGTGCTTATAACAAATACTTTTTCTGATCTTAATTATAAAAATTAGTTAATTTATTTATATAGATTTAGAAAACTAAATAAATCAGTTAATTATAACTAATATACAAGTCAATTAACTAATTTGAGTAGATTAAAAATTATATAATATGAATTCATCTTAAAGGGTTATATTTATTTATAAAAAACTAATTAATTTTTTTATAGATCTCTCTAAAAAAATTAACTAGTTTTTATAATTAAAATAAGAGTATAGCGTGTTGAAAAAAGCACGATCAAAACCAGATGACTTCCCATATATGTGTTGAATAGAGTATATATGAAGAATCATTATCTATCTATATATATATGCATTAGTATGATTAATTCGCATCTCTCTACCTCTCTCTCACATATGCTGAGAACGAGGGCGGAAAAATCAACGTTTAGGTATGCATTACATGCACTTGGAAAACGTTAATTTTGACTTGCCATAGGAAAAGGGAAAAATAGAAGAAGAAGAAGAAGAAGGAAGGCGTATGGTGGGGGACGCCGGCACGATTTGATTGGCCCTCACTGCTAATTAGGGATATGATTGTGTCATTTTCTGGGGGTTTTATTAAACACACCATTCAGAGCTTGGAATAGTACCTAACCTTCATACTGGGTTCATCGTTGAAGTTCAAGCTGTTTATTCAATTTTCTATTCATGCAGAGTTAACAGCCGACGTGACTATCCAACATCTATAAATAAATCTATTACAACCTCTTTTCTCGTAGTTTTTCCCTTCTTACAAAGGACTTGATTTTTTTTGTTGGGGTTAAGGACGATAATATACTTTAGTTAGTGTATAATCCAATAAAAAAATTTCTTCCCGATCGCTTTTAAATCTTCATTTTGTTTAACAAAGATTGTTGTTTCATACATTTGTCCCAGCTCTCCTGTAACATATTAGAATAATATACAAAATCAGGGTTGATAGAAATTTCAGATGGACTGAAAATAAGAATGACTGTACTTAGAGTAGCTTGGATCTCTGAATTTTTTTATTTAAATGAGCATAAAAAAATCAATAGTAAATCACAAGGTTTTTTTGAGATAGAGAAAGTGGTTAGAGATGGATTACGCAATAGCGAACTCTAGAACATGTAACAAGATATAATAAACTTCTATCTTAGTTGTTAACAAATGGATGTTAAAGTAAATTAATTACACATCGCAATAGGAGTTTCTAGTTCTTGTCTCCCAACGACCACTTGCACAATATGTTGCTGTCAGAGGTGTGAAGAGATAGAGAAGTGATCTTAATCAGTAGGCAACGTGATCATTGAAACTTGAAAGGATGCATTTATCACCCCATTGACTAATTAATTAGGTAATTAATATGTCATCAGGAGAGAGGAAGAATAATATATATTACCCAATCAAGGGTCTATTCTATTCATTATCACCTAAAATAGAACTTTTCTATTCTATTCATTATCACCTAAAATGGAACTTTCAAGTTCCCAAGTTTCAAAGAGCTGAATCACTCCTCATCCTATTGCTGACCTCCAATTAAAATAAGAGACAGAAACAGTAAACATCCACATATACATACATGAAGACATTTGTAGCTTATGGATAGAGTAATTCATGGCTCTTAAAAATTCAAAAGAAAAGAGAATGAAACGCATAGATATATATAATGAATAGGGTTTTCCTTATTATATGTATTGCTGCTTCTTTAAAGGAATATAATATGTTAAAAAACACTTCAGATAGCGTTTTGATTAACATGTTAATATTTTAGTAATATCCATCACTGGAAAGTTAATCATGATATATAGTTTTTATTGATATGATAATTATGATTTATGAAATATGTGAAGAACATATAAGAGAGACGTACCAATATTTTCCCTCATTATTACTATATTATTACAACATACTTTTTTTTTTTAAAAAAAAAGTCTCCCCCACAAATTAATTCAACTGATTAAAATAAATATCCGTCCATTTAAAATAAACTCGAATAGATATGTGAATAAATAAGTTGTTTGGCCATCCCCGTCAATTCACAAATCACAACAGTGTTTTGTGAGAATAATGAGATTATAAAACTGAAGCCAAATTGCATTGGAACAAGTGTTTGGCTCCAAATTGGTTTCTCATACAAGTTTGATCACTAATTTTGATGGATAGCTATAAACACCCACATGAGTTTCCCCTGTGATAGCGAAATAAAGTGCAAAGTTAGTCGATCCATTAATTAATATTAATAATAGCATTGAAAATTTGTTTAATCGAAAGAGCCAAAAAAGCGTTCTTGTTTGCGAGCCAGCATTCGAAGTGCATTATGGGCAATGATGAGTTTCATCTACACGCAAAAGCAGAAAAGTTCAAAAGAGCTTGAGAATCATGCTATGCACAGAATAGTTCTTGTCGCAAAAGTGCTCCAAGAATGGACAAAAATGGAACTTTAATTATTATTTTTATTAATTGTTTGATTAAACTCGGGCTCGATCAGTGCACATATTAGGTTCATGTAACCTGGCAAAAAACCAAAAGAACTACATTGATGTGGGTGTAATCTTAATGTGTTCTTTTTCAATGGCCATGAATAGAGAAAACAAAAGGGAGCACAGTTTAACAGAAGAAGGCCTAAAATTAAAAGCCGATTAGATGGACTTAAGCGAGTAAGAAGCATGATTAATGATGGGTTCTTTCTTCTATTATATATACAAGTAGACAGTACAGCCTCAGGGAGTGTCACCGATAGATTGGTCGCATTAATTGGTAGAGTCGAGTAACCAAAACACTAGTAAATGTGGAAGTGGTCCTTCATCTACAATTAAGCTCCCTTTCTCTTATTAAACTTTTCTAAGACTGCCGGATTTTATAGTAATAAAAAAAATAAAAGAATTAATTACGCACAAAATTATGCATTTGCTTACGCAGCAACAGTACATTGTGCTATATATATTATAGAATAGAACAAAAACTAATTTTGTTTTATAATTCACTGTTAACAAGCAAGAACATGTCTCAACGAGTTTGATGCCTTTTAAAATATTGAAAAAGTTATCAAAAAGATGGTTCCAGAAATGTCAAAGAAGCGAATCATTCATAGTTAATTGCCTTTTTCTTAAATTATTACCAGCATATATGATATATGTTATATAAGCTCAAGTCCCAGTCATGGGACACTGCATGGAAGATTAGAGGGTTTAGTGCTTACTTAGCCTACAATCCATCCATCTCATATTATCCTCAAAATCTCTGCTTTTTCAGATATCTAATTAGCTAAAGGTACGTACTTATGAATAATGCATCAACATCTATATCTATCTTACAAAAGCTACATATATACTTTTAACATTCTATTCTCTTTTCTTACTATCTTCTTATTAATTAATCATGAGACCGTGCCTTCTCAACTAATTTTCTAAATTAACTTAACATCCCAATTAATTAGTTAGTCGCTTTATTGTTCTATCTTTTGAGGTGCTTATGGTTAATATGATCAAAGTTAAATGATATTAATTGTCACTTAAATTTACATATTCCTTTTTTCTAACTTCTAAATTCAGTTAACGAATAATATTAAAACAAATAAAAAAACTATAAAGGCAAAATAAAGATTTCCCCCATATATATCAGGATCACAAATGGGGACTTTAATTATTAAAGAATTTATATAATATTGTATAATGTGATCATATATTAGTTTGTTTAAGCACTGGCCTGGAGTGCATTAATTACGCTCCATAAAACTAAACCCAATTTATTGATTTAATTTGCTTAGCTGGTTACCACAATTCCACAGATATCTGAAAGTCTTGGAATCTCACAAGGAAGCCAAAGCTACACCAATTAATAGAACCCAATAATTTGCACACACACACACAAAAGAGAGATCGATAGAGAGGGCTCTCTCTTCATAATCAGAACAGAAAATAATAAAGTAAGAAGGTGTGGAGGTCGTTGATGAAGCCGTCAGTTTTCTGGTAACACGCTGTTGAAGTCTCTGATTAAACAAATAAGCTCCGGTGATTGGATGGACGGCCATTTAGATACGGCAATTCCGATTAAACAATATATAATTCTTACATTAATGATTGAGCCTATTCTTCAATTTATGTTTCAAACGTTATGTTAACCGCAACTTGAAAATAAATTAGCAAATACTTAATTAAATAAGCATACGATGTGTAGACGTAGTGCATGACATTTCAAACCCAAGCGAGCAGTTCAAAATAGATAACTCAGCTTTCATTGACAAATCGTGTAACTAATCTTAATTTGATGATATGCAAATGTAGAGGTATTATAATAGAATCATTTACATTTATGCTAAATCCTCATCCTTCATCTTAGGCGTTGGTGATCACTTTTTGAAACCCTACAAGTCAAATAAATAACGCTCGATCGATTTGATCAATCTGGGCAATGGATCGGACCTTATGGTTCAAACCGATCCCCAGAGTCCAAGGTCCAATATCACGTGATCTCTCATCACCTACCACCATCGATTAAAATTTAATTTCGGGGCCAAGAAAACAGTTGGAATTTAATTAATTAATTTCCATTATTATTGGTCAATTCGGATGAGTAAGTGAGAATGGCCTCAATGTTAATTAATTAGAACAAATGTAAATATCATCTACTGAAAAAGAATTAGAAAATATTGGTCAGTGTTAAAAAAGTGCAACTGGAAACAACGAAACAAAAGGTAAGGATTAAAAAATAGTATGTTTTGTTGTGAATGTATATACATGGTGATTGGGGAAAGAAGCCAATGATTTAGCATCTTCAACACTAATCCTTGGCTTCGAGATGCTATTGGTCTCTTTCTAAATTTCATTATTATGGGATATTTCTGCAATTATCCTTATTCTTTTCTCCCACAGTCCCACTTGCTACCTAATTATAAGATCATGATCGATAAGGATCGTCGTCGTCTCTTGTTTTTTCAAATCAAATAATATTAAAGTATCAATCCCAATCTATTAGGTCAATTTATTTATATATTTACACGCACACACACATATAGACACTGTTATTAAACATGTGGGATTAATCAAAAAGCAACCAATCCAAATATTATTATGTCTATTAAGATTAAGACGATGGGATCTATATCCAAGGACACAGTTTACGTTTTGTTCCTTAGAAGGATTCTTTTCTTTCATTTTTCTTTCCTTTTTCTTTTTTTTTTTTGGCGGATGGAGTGCAAGATTATGTAAGATGACTTGCAAGTCAGGATTAAGTGAAACCCTCAACTGACACAATCCAGAGATTAATTAGTTTTCTTGTTGTATACATTAATTAAATATTAATTCTTTAATTTACAGTGGGAGTAATAGGCAGACATGGAAGCTTAGCTTTCATTAGAACATAAGAAACTACTTGTAAAATTCCAATTAATTCGAAAATAAATAAAAATACGTCAAAACAGGCACACATACACGAGCATGTACATTATAAATCATTTTAATTTTTTTCATATACACCACTACAACTTAATCATTCGGATTATTATTATACTAAATCTCTGGTAAATTGTATTTAGCCTTATTTTTCAAGAGTTCAATGAGTAAGAACATGATATTTTTCCGCCAACTATTACTGCTACTACGTTTTTCCATAATAAATCAACTTTCTTACATGATTAGTTAGTTTTACATACCAATCATATAAAAAATTAGTTACATATATATATATATATAGGCACAATGTGACTGGGTTTGACATAATTAAAGAATATATATACGAACAAGATTTGGTTGAGGTTGGGAAGGAGGGTACGTAATTTAATTTATGGGAAAAATGAATTTAAAAATGAACCAATGCCTAGAAGCACTATATATATGAATAATCAATAACATAGTTGTCGTCCACTTTCCCTCACACCACAAACGAATCGATCCACTAAAAAAAAAGCATCTATATAATTTTTATCATTTATGTATTAATTGTTTTTCCCTATCACCATCACCATATGTAAATGAAAATATTGGAACACGTATACACCTCTCATTTGTTGGCTCTCATCCCCCAACAAAAAAAAATCATCAAATCACAAGTTTTTTTGTGATGCCTGCTGTATAAATTTGAAACAAAAATCATTTTATTATTTTAAATAACCAAAATTAATAGTATAAAGTTGTACGAGACTCTTTTTCAAATTAAAAATAAATGATAGTGTTAGTGATCCTCTTTAATTCCTTTTTTTAAAAATAAATAATCATTCAATCTCATAAAACTCATAATAATTTTTATTCTCGATAAGAATTATAACTTTTAAAAATATTTAATGTAAATTTTTAATATCTTATTCATTAGATTTACACGAAACAAATCAAACTTGTTTGTAATTATAGGCCCATTCTTCAACTGGGATGAAAAAGAAAAACAATTATAAGCCCAAGTTCTTCAGTCCTCCTTTTTAGGTCAGTAATCCTAACGGTGAAGGGCCGACTACAAGAAATAAATAAAAAGATATAGATAAATATTTCAAAGAATAATAAGGATAATTAATTTCAATGCAAATAAACCTATTATACTACTCATTAATCATTAGTAGTTGAATTAAAAGATTTAGCAATTTATAAAATTCATTCGATGGATAAGATATTTGACATATATTTTATTTTAAATACCTAAAAATGGTTTACAAGTTTAATTACACCTTAAATCTTGAAAAAGTTCCTTTAAATAAACACACTTAATACACCGGGTTAAAAATAATAATATTATAATAATATTCTTTGTCCCCCTCCCTCTCTGATTTCCCCCCTCTATTAGCCGTAGCTCATTTTCTATTTGTGAATGCCTATTTTCAAGAGGTTAGAAGGGGAAAAAGCTACGTGGGATTATCCATTTTCAGGCATTTGAGCCCTTGGAAATTAGGTTTAATTGTTCTCCATTTATTACTACCAATGCTTCTTGTTCTTCCTTTTTCTTTACGCTTCTTCTCCCATTTTCCTGTTGAATTCATTCTGTTTTCATTGTGATTCAAAGAGTTTCAGAATAGAACAAGATTACCTATGTCAACCTTGACCACTCCTCCTCCAGACACATTTTCGGCCCGTGATGATGTTGCTCGCCTCCGCAAAGCTCTGAAAAAGGGTTACCTTTTCTTCCCCTTTTTGTTTGTTCATGTATATGATATATATAAGTGCACAATCTGATGCATGATAGTTTTCTTCGTCTTGGTGAAACAATATTGAAAGCCCTGTTAATTAACTAAGGAACCTTCCAACATATCAATCTTAACTAATAAAATTCTATGACTCACTTCTGGTTGTTTCTTTAATAGTTCCCTCAATTCGCATTACAGGAATGCGCTGCAAAACTTCAGTAGTTATAGAAATCCTTGCTCATAGAGATTCAGCGCAAAGAGACCTCATTCTACAAGAATATGAAACTGCACATTCTGAACCACTCACCAAACGTATCAGTTCAGAGCTTCATGGGAATATCAAGGTGCGTGTATGAGTTTATATTCAAAGAAAAACTAATCCAGTTATTGTTTTGCCTTCCGTAATTGGAAACAATGGAAAACAAGTAATTCGTCATCTTGTTGCCTTCAGAAAGCACTGCTTCTTTGGATGGATGAACCTGCCAATAGGGATGCCACCGTAGCAAGGCAAGCCATGACTTCATCTCTTGTTGATCATCAAGCTATAACCGAAGTGATATGTTCTCGCTCCCCATCACAAATAAGGCGCTTTAAAGAAGTTTATCAGAAAGTGTACCATAAAAGTTTAGAGAGGGACATTGAAGACTACCTATCTGGGGATCTCAAGAAGGTGCTTATTTCCTTCCTCCCATAAAATTGACAGATTCTATTCTGTTCTCTATGTATTTGTCCTATTGACTTGATGCGCTATCTATGTGTTAATAGCTGTTGCGTGAATATATAAGCGTGCCGCGTTATGAAGGCCCAGAATTTGATCAAGAGATAGTGGAGAAGGACGCTATGGATCTGTATAAAGCGGGGCAGGGGAAGGTGCTGGGAACTGATGAGAAGACTTTCATAAGGATTTTTAGTGACAGAAGCAGGACACATTTGGCTGCTATTGCCAAAGCATATGAAAGAAACAATGGCAAATCACTAGAAAAGGTGTACTAATTGCTAAATCCTCAACAATGAGCCGCTTTTGTTCATCTTTATCATTTTACACATTCCAATCCATTTCCTGCTCTGCAGGCTATAAAGAAAGAAGCACATGGCTTTTTTGAAAGGGGCCTCTTGGCCATTCTTCGATGTGCTACTAACCCTGCACTGTACTTCGCCAAGGTATTTTATCAGATTTTTATTAGGCATTTCTTATGCCATTCACATTGCACAACTTACTCGTTGATTTGTTCTTTTTGTTTGGCAGATTCTGAGGAAATCCATGAAGGGTTTTGGAACTGATGATAGTAGATTAATAAGAGTAATTGTGACAAGAACTGAAATTGATATGTGCCAAATAAAAGAAGCATACCTGCAAAGATATGGGAAACCATTAGCCAGCACTGTTCGATCAGACACGTCAGGCCATTATAAGGACTTTCTTCTAGCTCTGACAGGTGGTGATGAGATGGAAACAAGAGCCCTATGAACAATCCATAGATATTGACAAGCCACTTTTGACATGTGAAAAAAAGTTTATAGAGAGTCAATGGTATAATATTAAATAACTTGTATGCTCATGGTTCATCTGTCCTCTATTTCCTTTGTACATATTTTTATGTCCATAATTTATACACTTATTAATGGTCTATTCCCTTTCCTATCCATTAAAAGAGAAAAAAAGGAAAGTAAACAGTGCAATTAAAATTATGAAACCCTTTTGCTTTTTTGGCCATGACAGAATTTTGTGTTAACTTGATTGATATCATCAAATTCAAATATCAAATTCACTTTCTTTGATCAAATGGCAAATAAATGAGCATCCCATTGTGACATAAGTGTGTGTTTGGGATGACATTCAAGTCATCCCAAAATAATTTTTTTGGATCAAAAAGTACAATAGGTCCATTTGTATATATTTGGAGAAATGTTGATTGAACCCACTTTTAGTCCTAAAGTAAATTGTGTTTTTTTAAAAAAAACTAAATGAACTCTTTATGTTGTATTTTGTTAATTTCTAATTGCGGTTTTATATTCTCCAATTTAAACTTTAACTATTATAATTATATAAATGCTTAATTATTTAAAAGATTATATTGTACTAATATAAAAAAATTAACTAACTCTTATTAAAAATACTGCAAAGCAGTTATTACTTTTAATTTTTGCAAGACATAAGTAGATAATTTATTAACCAACATAATGTGAACTGCGCTAAATTGTTTCACTATAAATAAATGCATAGTGTGAGGATGGAAATAATCGAATATATCATTTAACGATTAATTAGTATAATGTAATTTTGTATTTAAATATTATTGTAAAAATCATGAAACCAAAAATATGTAATAAAGTAGCATGCTCCTCTAAACACAACATTCAAGGTGCTACGGAGATTGTTTGTACCTTGAATTTACTCCACTTTTACAATGTGGATATATATAACAATGGTAATTTGTCTGAGGATTTCCAACCCAAGGAAATTACCCTGTAGTACGCGGGATCCGCTGCCTTTCCGCTACCCTCGAAACGATGTCGCTTCTTGGCCCCCTTAGTTCCTTACCGTTACCTCCTTTCTGCATTCTCTGCTCTCCCTCGTTATAACGCACGGCCGAAAATTAATTTGACTCTGGGATCAAATGTAAGACTGATAGTTTCTGCAAAATTATGCTTCTTAATCTCCAACAAAAACGTTATATTCTTTGGATTTCTTCTTCCTCTGCTTCTTATTTGGTTTTTTGAAAAAAGAGGGTGTTTGCGCTTCTGCTTCGGTGTCATCGCCGCCTCTTGCGAGCTCTGCTTCAGCTGGTTTTGGTTTGGCCTGGAAGCTGCGGCGAGCGAGTTCGTTTGTCGATTCCAATGTAGGTTTTCATCTCTTCAAGGAATTGGTCCAAATAGCTAAGTGTTAATGAAATCGATTTGGCACCTATCACAATTTTCTATCGTTTTTTCACTGTAAATTCTCTGTGGACAGTTGCTAATTTCTTTTCTTTTTCGCTAATGCGGGATGAGATAGGTTGTTCTTCATTGAAATGCCCTCTGCCTCGCGACTACCAGATCTTCTTGGAGTATCCTCAGTATATGGAATTGTTTTGGCATTTCATGAATCTGGCCTCAATAAAGTGTATATTAACGAGTTGTAATGGAAGTTACTGTCAATATGTTTTATTGACTCTGTTTTGCCTTTAGCTTTTTCTTTCTTATCTCAGATTTATCTCTTTTGGAGGTTTGATGGGAACCAGTGTTCATAATTCATAGTTGTAGTTAGTCCTCCATTGAAGCCAAGGTCTTTCAGCAATCGCTCAACACAACAACGTCCCGCTAGTTGCGTTGGGTGACGTGGCATGATCTTCTCCATCCTAATAACTGTCCAACTCGAGCTTTGCCAGATGAGGATGGAGATGCATCATAAAGAAAACGTCATCGTTTTGAGGGTAGCCGAGGGGTTAGTAGAGAGAAGCTGATCCCGTAGTCCGAAGGGAATGCATAGCAGACTGGCGGGGCGACTGGGCCGAGATTGGCACTACAGTCAACATTCGCGGTCTTCCTTCAGCTTCAGAGGCTAAGCAACTCTATGTTGCCAAACCCCTAGTGCGATAAGCCTTCAATGTCAATATTTTTTGTTCAACTGATAACAAAAAAAACGAAAGAAATTCAATTCATACAATTGGTTACTTGGTTATTTAATAAGTACTTTTTTTTGTAAAACAAGGTTCCATATGCAATATCTACATTACATCCGCTTTTTTTTATTGCAGTTTCAACTTCATTTTCTGTACCTAATTTCTGGTCATTAGTAAGGTGTTACAGCTCCTACATAGTGTGGATTAAAATTGTGGTTAACGATATGATTTTTACTGCAACTCTGATCTTGTCTTCTCAATATGTCCAGTGCACCTTTGTGAACGATTCAATTACAGTGACGCATGCCACGGATTATGGACACACTCATCTGTCTGAGGTATTCTCTATGAATTAGTATCACAAGAACATCCATTTCTCTTGGGGTTGTTTGATTCTCTGCTAATCAATGCTCTCCAGATAATTAGTCATGCTGGGAAGTTGTAAAACCGAGCAATCCTTCTAATTCACTTTTCAGCGCCTATTTTACAAGTACAACCCCTCCCCTATGAGGAATTTTATAGTGGTAAAACTTCCATGTGGACTCATAGCAAGTTTCTTTATGTTTGACTTGAAAAATGGTTTTTCAGTTTGAAATGAGTACAAAGCGAGGCTAAAATGAAAAACTCGTATGTGGTGACTGTTTGTTGAGTTAGTTTATTAGCATTTAGGTTGCTCAAACTCTGTCCCATGTCTTGTCTCTTCTCTGTGTTTTTTTTTTCAGTATAGCTAATGCCGGTAGTGCGTTTAAGGTATTCAGGAAATTCAACAAGCCATAGCTGCATTGCCTCCACCATTAGCGGGTCGAACTTATGAACTTACAGAAGGTTTCTGACACAGAGCATTTCAAAGAGCTTTCTTGATGGCCAAGGAAGGATCAGATGAATGGCTACCAGAGCATCGGTCTATGCTAATTAAATGTCAGAGAATATGTAACAATACGTATGGTAATATTATTTTACACTTGTCTGTTGAAGTTGAAGTTGAAGTTGAGTATGTAAAGTTTTGCAACGACCAATCCATTGCGAGCTTATTTTTGGGGCATATATACTCAATTCTTGAACCACTAAAAATGACCAGCTTTAAGAAAATAATCACCTGGCAATTAAACAACATACAGCTTGCCGTGCAGCCAACTCTTTCTTTTGCTTGGAATAAAAGGCCACGGACAGGCCAATCAACACAATTGTTGGCTTCTCCAAAGAACTGTGGTCAAAAGATATCAATATGATTCTGCATGATAAGATTTTTTATTTTTCTGATGGATGAAACTAAAGAGTGGATGGGTCTCGGATCGGAGTGTTCATTCTGAATGAGCGTAATCCTTTGAAAATTTCACAATAGACGGCTAATAAGTAACATGGAAACAAATATCCAAATTGATTAGATTATTTGCTGACGAGGTCATTTGTTGTAAATGGAATCCATTATTCCTCTCAAATGGAATTTTCATCTCAACATTTATTTGGTGAATTGTAAATATTATATTTTCCTCAGGGCTACTATTTTTTATTCAAAATTATCTTTTATTTAATAACTAATCATAATAATTTAATTTATTAATTGGAATCTAAATTGATTACAATAGTTTATGCCATATAAAACTAGCTAACAGATTCTAAGCTAATTTTAGAATTCACACTTGTACCTCAGACTTTCAGGGTAAACTTGATGTATATTCTTAGCTTGATTGACATTTACACACTGTACCTTTTAATTTTTATTGCATGCATATAACTGAAACTCAAATTTTAGTTACATTTAGCGATGCACACCTTGAAGTTTGTTTTTATGTTGTCTTGAAACTTGTTCAATCATCATTTACCAGTTTTAGATACCACTAGATCATATATAAATAGCTTTTATTCAACGATGTATACCTAATCGGCCGGGACAAGGCCATCTCGAACCCACGCTTCTCTTCCAGGTTTCGATCGTTATCAATTCATCTATATAGCGCATTGAAACCTGGAGAGAAACGAATATTTGGTTCTTGTTCTCTCTTGGGTCACCTGCATACTACAATAATGGAAAATGTGGTTGAAGTACGAGTGAATGGAACCGTTAATCCTATTGATTTTGACTATAATTCGAATTATGAAGTTTGTTTAAGCAACGGCATGATACGTTCCAAATTCCTGCATGGCTTGTGGCATGGGGATAGCCCATTCCACACTGTGCTTCCTGTCACCTTGCTCCAAATCTTCTTGTTCCTCATCTCCTCCCGGCTCATTTACCATCTTCTCAGGCCTATCAGAACCCCCAAGCTCGTCTGCTCTGTTCTGGTATATATATATATATATATATATATATATGTTTCTCCAATCTCCTTTATCTTTACTAATATCTTCTGCATTTTATACATTCACCCACATATATATGCATTAAAAAATAGAATGTTGATATTGTTCTCAGAGCTATATATAGTATGCATGCATGTTTGTGATTCCACGGGAACTAAACTTTTTTGGGTTTTTAAAACTTGTAGGCTGGGATTCTTCTAGGACCTTCGGTTGTTGGGCACAACAAGGAACTCAGGAATCTAATGTTCCCTCCTATCCAAACCGAGGTCTTGCGGGTCATGGCATCAATGTCTGCCTCATATTACATCTTCATCGTGGTAATGAAAATGGAGGCGGTGTCGAACCTGAAAAGCGCCATAAAAACCTGGAAATTCGGGACAATACCCTTTCTGTGCAGTTTCTGGGTCATGTCGGGCCTCTTCTTCTTCCTCGTCCCCAGTGTACCTTCCGAACCCGACACCATGCAACACGTCCGCATGTTGCTGTGCGTGACAACCTCAGTCAGCACTTTCCCCGTCATGTCGGAAAACTTGGTCGAATTGAACCTTTTGACTTCAGAGTTAGGCCAGGTTGCAATGTCAGCAACCGTCCTCAACGAGATTGCTCACTGGGTTTTTGTAGCCATCTCTTCAGTCATGAACTTCAAGTTGGAGAACACAATAGGATTCTTGTGTTCTTGCGTTGCCTATGTATGTTTCTGCTTTTTTGTAATAAAGCCAGCAATGCTGATGATATCTAGGAGGACACCTGATGGGATGCCATTAAGTCAGGGTTATGTTGTTCTGATACAAATCGGGGTTTTGGCTATGGGGACTACAGGTAACCTGATTGGGATGTCTTTCATGGTGGGCCCACTTCTTTTGGGCTTGGTTATGCCCCACGGGTCGACATTAGCCGCGACTGTGGTGGACAGGACCGAGGGCATAATATCTCACCTTCTTGTACCTCTGTTCTTCTGCTACATAGGACTTAACATAGATGTGTATACCCTTCAATCTTGGGGCATGATTCTCAAGATTCAACTCATCATAATGGTCGGCTTCGTAACAAAGTTCATATCCTGCATACTCATCTCACTCTCCTACAACATTAGGCTGAAACACGGCATTGTGCTTGGCCTCATGTTGAACTTTAAGGGCATCATTGATCTAATCATTTTCGTCAAATTTAGGAGACTCAAGGTTTGAATCTCTCTCTCTCTCTCTCTCTCCACACTGATTAAATAAAATAATATACTCTATATATTATAAATTCAGATCATTGATTCTGTATGTGGGATTTGTTTTGCAGATAGTGGACGATCAACTTTTCTCTCACTGGGTGTTTTCTGTGATAGGGGTCACAGCAATTGTGTCACCGTTGGTTGAAATCCTATATAAACCACTTACTAGACTAGAAACATTTTCCAGATCACGAGCGTCAACGACGATAAAGACGATACAGAACAGCTCAAGAAACTCAGAGTTGTGCATCGTGTCATGTGTGCATAAGGAAGGAGAAGTACGAAGCATTATCGCCCTCTTGGAATCCATGAACCCATCGATTGAGAACCCCATTTGCGTCTACGTCATGCACCTCATCGAGCTCTCAGGCCAAAGCACACCCATGCTCCGTCGTGTAAACCTCAGCAAGAAAAATTCTCTAACTCACCCTTCCACAAGCTACATCATGCGGGCCTTCGATAACTACGCCCAAAACTCCGACGAGGGCTCCATCTCCTCGATACCGTACATCAGCGTCGCCCCTTACAATAGCATGCACGAGTCCGTCTGCAACTTCGCCCAAGACCGATTAGCGCCTCTTATCATCGTCCCTTTTCACCAAAACGATCATACCCATGTCGGAGGCGTCGCAACCGCCATCCGCAAACTCAACATGAACTTCCTGGCTCACGCAAGGTGCACTGTGGGGATACTCGTGGACCGACAATCTCATCTGAGAGTGAGCTCCTGCGGTCTGATGTCACTCCACATCGGAATCTTCTTCGTGGGAGGCCCCGATGATCGAGAAGCACTGGCGCTGGGCATGAGAATGGCGGAGCGAGATGGATCGAGCCTGGAGGTGCTTAGATTTATAGTGCAAAACCGTGATGAGGAGGAGAAGGATGACGAGTGGGAGGAAGATGAGTACGAGGAGGATCGGGGGAAGGACGAGAGCCTGATAGACGAATTCAGGGCGATGAAGTTCGGAAGAGGGGAAGTAGAGTACCAAGAGATAAAGGCGGAGGGAACGGAGGTGTTCGAGAAGATTCGGGGAGTGGAAGGGAAGTACGACCTGGTGGTGGTGGGGAGGAAGCACACGGTGGAGATAGGGGATGCCGGCGACGAGGAAGTGTTGTCGAACATGTTGGACGACGCAGATATGTTGGGAGTGATAGGGGAGATGTTGGCGTCGAAGGAGTTCTGCGATGGGATGGTTCCAGTTTTGGTGACACAGTGCGGAGGGAACAAGCAGGTTAAAGGCTTAGGTAGAAAGGCTTCTTCTGTAGCAGGATCTCATTCCAGTTTTGGTTCCAGATTTTGGTAACCCTTCAATCTTTTTTTATCAGCTTGCAGCCTCTGTTTTCATGGTATAGAGGCTGCGTCGTGTAAATCTTTAAAGTAGTGATATATATATATGTGTGTGTGTGTGTGTGTGTGTGTGTGTATGTATAATTTATTTTTTTTCTAAGCATATATGGTATTATGTTACATGGGCGTATGTCGTTATATTTAATTAATAAAAGATAATCATACTTGACAAAAAAGAAAGTTAGAGAAACTAAGGAATAAAAGAAGATCTTGTACGGTACGTTATAGAGGAAGGAAACTTGGACTAGTAAATTCCTTATGAGGATAGTGACTGACTGCTCCATATTAAGCAGCGCCTATCATATGAAAGGAATCCAAGTTTTCGTATTTAATATAAATTTCTCCAATCCAAACCTGTTGCCTTCTTCAACTCTATAAATTATATTCTCTCTCTCAACCTTCTGAGCACAATAGCAATGGCTTCTTCTTTCAAGGCACGTATTCTCTTGCATCTTATAATTTCTCACAACATCTGTCTGGTGTTTGTCGGCGACTCCTTCCGTGGCCCAACTTCGCCGCCTTCACCACCAACCCAAACCCGACAATTCTTTGAGCTTTCTCGTCGTCGGAGATTGGGGCAGACAAGGATCTTACAATCAAACTGTGGTCGCGTTCTCCATTCATCAAACCCTCTTCTTTGCTTCTCCTGTTTCAGTTTCTTTTCCTCTGAAAATATATGGAGTCAAGTATCACCAGTAGATCAAATATATCCTTGTTAAGATATAATATCAAACAATTACTTTAACCTTATCTCACACTATTATAAAAACATATAAAAATAATTTCTGCATATGTAAGAATATAATGATATAGAGTTCCTAGAACATTGAGAGCCGATAAGAATCGAAACTATGCATTTAGATTACTGATCATTTGAAAATGTGTTTGAGCCAAAAAAAAATTTATAATTTTAGGGTGAAATAAAATATAAAGTTTTATTTTGCTGATTCAAAACCCGTTTAGAATTAATTCTTGTAAATCGAATTACTGTCTATTACTGTCAAGAACTTGCTCTAACTATGTCAGGAAGAGATATCCGGAAGCATATGCCGATGAAAAAGGGCATATTCCATATATACCAACGCCTTTTTCTTACTTTAATTCACTCTTGCTTCATTCCTAGCATATATTTTAGATGCAATTTAATTAATTTCATGGCTTCAACTCAAAAATTTGCAATATCTGTGGTCCTAATGATTTGTTACCCAAGCCACTCTTAGACCTCTTGAAAAGACCCACATCTGCTTATCTCACACGGTAATTAAATTGCATTCATTCAACGAATACTTCCAAAGGTTGGATCGATATGCGAGATCCATTTTTCATATTTCCAATAACCAATCGTGGACGTACATTTTGTTTGAATTTCTAACGACTCATGTATACCTAATAATAGTAGTAATTAATTCATAAGTGATGTTGTGAAATTGGTTTACATGTTAATTCTGCGCGTTTAGATGGGAATGGCGGGGGGTAAAGTGGACATAGACTTTGTGATATCGACTGGGGATAACTTCTACGAAGGTGACCTCAAAGGAGTCCACTATCCTGCCTCCTATGACTCCCTGGTCAACATCTACACTACTCCAAGCTTACACAAACCTTGGTGCTCTGGTATATATATATATATATATATATATATATATATATTTCATTAATTTCCTCAACAATTAATATGGATGGAGATGGAGTCTTCTCTCGTACCTACCACATTAATTCATTTTGTTTTGCAGTTTTGGGAAACCATGGCTATAGGGGTGACGTTGAGGCGCAATTAAGTCCCATTCTTAGGCATAAAGACAGCAGATGGATTTGCATGAGGCCTTTCATCCTTAATGCAGGTAACACTGTTCTTATACACTGATCAACAAAAATAAAATAAAAAATATTTATTTATAGAATGCCTTCATTTTGTGAATTTTACAGAAATTGTGGAGTTTTTCTTCGTGGACACGACTCCGTTTGAAGATGGCTACTTTACAGACCCGGGAGAGCATAGCTATGACTGGAGTGGCGTGCGTCCTCGCCAAGCTTATCTTCCTAAACTCTTGAAGGTTAATCCGAATCCCAATATCTTAAATGCCACTTGAGAACATGTGTGGGATTTAAACTTAGACATTCAGAAATACAAGCAATAACAGTAAGTCCCTGAATGGACCGTCATTTTCCCGTAGGAAGTGGATTCAGCTCTGAAGAATTCTAAGGCCACGTGGAAGTTGGTGATTGATCATCATACCATCAAAACTGCTGGGCATCATGGAAATACACAAGAACTTGAGGCTCAACTTGTCCCAATCCTTGAGGTAATTTAATCCTATGATTTGAGTGTTCTTTTAAGAATTTGTTAAGAGTGCAGAAATTCACAGCTTGCTACACTCCTTAGTCTTTATCTTTCTTACTCATGTTGACTGTTCAGATTGCAGAGAGAACACTTGTTTAACTTACGGTTCCTTTTATGATTGGGTAGGAAAATGGTGTTGATGCGTACATAAATGGACATGACCACTGCTTGCAGCACATAATTGACTCAGAAAGGTAATTAACTATGGTTAAGTGCAAGTGGTGACTCCAACATGATCGCAATCATTGTTCTTCAACTCAAACCTGATGTTCTTCATATATATATGAATGCAGTGGGATTCAATACATGACGAGCGGAGGGGGATCAAAAGCCTGGAGGGGAGATGTCAAGCCTTGGAACCCTGAGGAGTTGAAGCTCTATTATGATGGTCAAGGATTTTTGTCCGTGCAGATCAACCAGAGCAAGGCATACTTTGTATTCTATGATGTTGTTGGCAGTGTCTTGCACAAATGGACTATCTCCAAAAACGTTAACCTATCAGCTTAGAAATCTGTTTATTTATCAAGCATAGAATTAGTAGAAAAAAGCAAAAGAGAGAGATGTTTGGCAACACATTCACTTGACGTTTTATTTTATTTTATTTTAATAATTTGTAAAATCTTGGGAGATATTTTTGAGCTGCCTTCTTCATTCCTTAAAGATCAAAGTAGTAATTTTGTCTTCTCTTCAAAAGAATACGTTTGTGTGTTGTGTCTGAATGTTAGCTCGTGTGGGTGACTCAAGACTGTGTCAGTAGCTTTTACCAGTGGAAGTTTAATTGAGGCGCCAACAAACTGCTATAAAGTTTCCCCCCTAAAAAGACCCACAACTAAAATCAAGCAAATTTCCCTTGCACGCTACAAAGTTATACGTAAGCTATTAAAGAAACAGATAGATTACATATCCAGCTCAGATAATTAGCATTAGCATAATCATGAACACTATTCACCCACTTGCACGTTATACATGGATTGGGGAGTTCTCCAGTAAGGTAACTGCAAATTAATCTGATTGATTAAGGTCGAGGTATAATCCTCCCATGAGTTAACTGCAGCCACAATTCCTTTCCAGTCGAAGTGAATGCATACCCTCTCTTTGGAAGGAATGCCACAGAAAACCCTTGCCGCCAATCCAGGATCGTTTAGAACTACGGAGTTAAGGCCATTGATTTTCTGCTTATGAATTTCTGACAGTTTTGTTATCTTGTTGTCTATAGTTACTTCCCCAGTTTGCAAGGTAGATGCTTTCCAACGATAGAAATACACAACCTGTTCAGCATAAGAATTGAAATCAGAGTACTTCTGACACCTCTTACTATTTTCTCAGCAATATATATATATATATATCCTTCTATTTTGGTAGGTGAGGAAGAAGACCAAATTCATCGTCACTTCTGTCCTTTGTTATATATTTCAGTCAATATTAATAAACATGTGAAAATATACCCGATTAAATGAAGTACCTGAAGCACATGCAAGATGTTGACAAATTCCTGCTCTAACATCTCACTTCCCCTCACTAATTGCACTGGCTTGATCAATAATTCAGAGACATCAGAATCACAGTCAAAGTCTTGTGAAAGGCATATGTCATATCCGAGAACTTGCAGTCTCGCCAAACATATATTGAAACCCAACTGGTGATCGGAAACTTGTTCGACTGAAAACCAGTACATATTACTGGATGCAGGCAAGGGTAAGCTGGAATCAATCATTTTGTCATATAATAGGTTCTGTGAAAGGAGAAATAAGCTTCGCATCCTCATCATGAGAACCATCACGACTGAACCATAAAGTGAGCGTGAGCCTTTCTCCATCAATGATCTATCAAAGACAAGTTCAGATCAGAAGGCATTACGATGCACGTTTATATATTCTATATGCAAAGATGATCACTACTATGGTGTAATCCTGAGAATCAAAATGTCAAAGTAACAACAACTCCTTCATTTTAAAAAATCAGACTGAAAGTTTAATAATCTTATATTCAATCAGCATGATTTTAAGACCATCAAATCAAGGTTTGTCACCCATTTGCAAGAAGTGGTGAAATTTTACAAGTCCAATCATGTGTGAGCCTCCTCACAAGGAAAAAAAATGCGATGTTCTTTATATTGTTTCCTTTTATTTCTCTTTCATTTTCCCTCGAGGGGCAGGACAGCCAGGGAGATGTGGACCTTATTAAAAATTGACATGGGAAGTAACAAAGCTAATTACATGTATTGGTGAGTAGGTTCTCTCTACCTCATCCACAGAATGAATGAATGTTGCAATGATCAGCTGTGTCCATAATAACATCCTAAGAACCAAAAAAAAAAAGGTTAGAAAGCTCATCTTTCTTTGGTCGAAGAAAAATCAAATAAGAGAAAGACTTATTGTTGATTATTTGAATTATAAAATTAAGCCATGAACAACAGTTAATTCAATCATGAATTTATGTAGCTATTGAGAAAATTAAAAGTGAGAAGCAAATAAAATTTGATAAGAAAACACAAAAGGATTTCACCCACTCCAGCCATGGGCATAATTGATGTCGGTTAGCCATCCTGGAAATGAAAGAGTCCACCGCTGAAATCTGTCCCATAACTATTTAAATAGCATACCACCTTTCTAGGCATTCCCAACAGACAAACAGCTGTCAGTTATCAGTCAGAGTAAATTGCACAAATAGAATTTACTTCAAAAGTGAACTAAATTGGACAACTTGCTGCACACTCACTGCATAGTCTCGTTGTTTGAGGTAGGGCCTGTTATCATCGCTATGACAACCAATACTTGATCCTTTGGGTCAGCTGGTTCATTTATATGGTATTATCAGACAAATTAACTGACACGATCAAAGAACAGTATTTCACAAACAGTTCATATAGCATTGGGAAATTGGAACCATTAACTGCTACACCAAGTTGGAGTTAAAATAGTGTAAAAATGCCTTGGAATGAAACCAAGTATGTTTGCAATCTAGTCAGCATAATTTTAGATATTAAAAATGCCATGTTCTGCGCAAAAGTTGTGAAGTGGTCAGAACAAAGTCAATAGATTCACAACTAATTTCTAGCTATCACTTCAAATTTACAAGTTCAGTTGTTAGAGTTTGATTATTGTCGCCTTCCATTCATATAATTACATATACTCGTAACAAAATCCACTGAATTTTAAGCGCAAGGGAAATGGGAACTGGGAACTGGTTCTTTGTCCACATGAATAACATTCTCCAGCCTTCATTTAAACTTTAGGAAGTTTATTGAAGCAAGCCTTCAAACGTTAGGGTTACATGTATTCACTGGAATTAATAGAATGGAAGAAGTGTAATGTCTGTTTCCTAGCAGCAACAAGAGAAGGCACCAAACTACCTAATTCATGCTATTTTAGCAAGCTAACTAACCTGATTAAACCTGTGAATTCAATAAACAGCTCATACTCTCATCCAAAAAAATCCTCTAGCTTATCTTTCAACCTTTCTGTCATAAAAGTCAAATAAATAATAAATCAGACTAAAAAAGCATTATACAGGCTCAGAACAAACAGGACACATAAATTTCTTGCAGCAAATTTCAAGGAAATTAAGTAAATTCTGAATTGTGAAATCTTTGGAGTTTTGTTCATACTTTTGCATTCAATGGCTAAAGAAACATAAATGCTACCAACAGAAATGGATTTCAAAAGCAAAAACAAAAAGGTATCTAATTTTATTTTTTGGCTGGTAACAATCAGAATATCAGATGCCATGGTGTCAATATTAACAGACATAGAAACTGGGAAGTTATTTGTTCAAATTTGCATACTTTTCACCCTTGGCTAAGTAAAGATTCTACTCATTAGCATAGTCAAATAGCATCATAGGTAAAATTCAAATTTATCATCTTCAATAGGCGGCTTCCTTTAGCACTTTAGAAGGTGATTGCCAGCAGAAAGAAACGAGCCAATTTGCCAATGCCAATACTTTATTTATACCAAAGAAACTCCGACTGAAGAAAGGAAATTTGAGACATTAAGAAAACCTTCCCAAGTTATGTTGCTACAAAAGAAATACAGAGATGGAGAAAAGAAATCCATATTCAACAATTCTAATCAAACTCAACCATTTGAGGTCTAGTGTTACGTAAAAAAAATATTCTCTCTCTCTTTCTTATCAACTTACCTAACATCTAGTTAACAAAAGCAAGCATATTTTATTACCAGCTCTTGGCTACAAGTTATAGATGTAGTTTATCTTCACGAATTTCTCAAGAGCAAAAAATAATGAAACAGCGGTCACCATAATCGAGAGCTCCACATACAATAGTAAAAACCCAGAAAGAGGGGGAGGGGAAGGACAATAGGGAACTTAAAACAAAAGGGTAATGGGAGGATCAACGGTATCGAATGAAAAAGATACCTCGAATAGTTATGAAAGGCATGATCAAGTGAGACGAACTGGTAGCAATGAGATGGGAAAGAGTAGTTGAGAAAACGTTTGGTCCATAGCCGACAGTGCTGCAACTCTTGTGGATGAATTCCAGCTCCTAGAGAGATCAAAACCACCCAAAAAATCAACAGAAGAAGAAAAAGTAATTAAAAGGATGAAAAAGGTGAAGGGCAGATGCTTAAGAAGAAAGACCTTGCATTCACCAGTGGAGAGAAAATTAGAGATGATAAGACGAGGGTGTTCAAGGTCTGCCATTAGAGTCCACACTCCCGGATAAACCAGTATCGCTGCTCAGCAATTTTTTTTTTTTTTTGGGTTAAAAAATAAGTTTGAATTGATATGATATCAATCTCTTATTATTAAAATTATAGCATAAGCTCATAAATAAGTTGATATTGCTTCGCTTTTTTCCTCTTTCTTGTTTGTTTTAGTACATAAATTTTTTAAAAAAATTAAATTTATTTATAGTTTAAAAATAGAATAAAATTTCTTTTTCATTAAACATATCAATATTAGATTAAAGTGTCTGTTACTTTTAAAAATAAATTTAAATATTTAAAAAGTTAATATATATTTTTAAATATTAAAATTATAATAAAATAAAAAATTTAATATATTTTAAATAATTATATATTCGGATGGCTGCTTTTCTCCTCCTTCTCCTTAGCTGGTGAAATGAGTTTATGCACTAAAGGGTCAGAAAATTTGATGTCCAGGCCCAAAAAGAAAGAAGAAGGGCAAAAAGGCGCGACAGTTTTAGGAGTAAAAGTTTATTTAAAAAATAAGTTATTAAACTTAAAATGTTTCATAATTTTTTAAGGCTACAAATACTCACACATGTATTTTCAATAAAAAAAAACATATATTTATTTTTAAGAGTGTAGTTTTGGAATCATCCCATGCAGCAGTGTTTATTAATCTAAAATCCATGTTAAAGAGATGATTTAATGAGAAGTTAACTTATGAAATATTTTATTTAAAAATTAAGGAAGAAAAATAATAACACAAGAAATTAAATTCAAAATTGTTTTGTGGGACTAAAAAGATTTTCACACAATAGTCTGACAAATTATATCCTCCTGACTTGAGTAAGTTCTCCTCCAAAAATGGCAATATCAAGAGATATATGATAAATCATATTTTCTGATACTTCAAGTAAAGCTCGAGATTCTGTCCTTTTCTTTGTATTTTTTAGGAGAATGACATTAAAGTCCTATAGAAGAACCTAATTCCAGTAAAATTAACATTTTGAGTAGGGGTGTGGCTAGGGGTGGAAGAGGAATTTGCTGCAAATTTTAGATTTTCCAATGACGATTCACGAAGAACTCGGTTGGTTCAAGAAGCTAATTGCCTCATTTTGGCTCGATGGATTTTTCAAGGTGAATGACTCTCCACTAACATTTGGGTAACTCTTTAATTAGATTTGCCCATCAAAAAGTTCCAACTTTTTCACCGTTAGATGCACTTCCAAATTTCTCTAATAACTAATTCTTTAGTGATATGAACTCTTTATATAAATAAAAGATTTGATTCGAACTGTAAACCTGTTTGATACACAGTACTAAATCTTAAGGGATTGAGATAATAGGAGTTGGGATTGAGTTAAAAAATTATGCTTGGTATGGGATGGAATTACTGGATTCACAAATTAAAAAATAGAGAAAATAAAATACAAAATAACTAAAATGCCCCTTTCTTCCCAAGAGGAAGCATCATTGTTTCAGATCTCGTCTTACTTGCCAATGGCCAAGACAGCACTGCACGATCAGAATCCCATTAAGCTAAAAATACAAGAAAGAGGCCATAGACCCAGCAAGCAAAGCAATACATATAAACAATTATGCTAACAGATTCTATCTCTCTGGACTAAGAAAAAGGTGAAGACGATGTTGGGTGGGGCTTGGACTTAAGCAGGAGTTGTGATGTGGAGATTGCAATATTCTATTTTAAAGATGATGCTCAGCAAAGATCAGAAAAACCAGATCTGGGAATAGCGTCGCCTCCATCGACCTCCCTGTCTCTTGCCGTCAATCGACGAAGATGACTGGACGAGAGGGAGATGAGCCTGTACTGACGGCAAAGGAAGAGAGAGGTCGGATGGCCAAGGACCAGATCGGAGATGGAAGAGAAGGCTGGTGAAGAGGGACGAGAAGGCGATCAGAGATGGATTGTGTTTATTTTTTTTGGGGGGGAGGAACCCCTACGGCCCTACCTCTCAATGCCAGGGATACTATTAATGTTTATCCTTCTAATTTAAAAAAAAAAAAAAAAAGCAAATAGAGCGAAGCTACAAATCTTCACCCAAAAAATAGAGTGAAGCTACAAATACCTACAGGTTGAAGAGAATGGACTGGGGAAAACCGAAATTAACTGCAAAATGGTTGAGAAAATTTTAAACGTAGAAAAGTCAAAATCAGAATTAAGAATGGGGTTTCCCTTGCCGTTAAAGAGTTTGATATAATAAGACAACAAAAAAGCCCGGGAGCATACAAGGATTTTGAAGAGAACCAAAATGTTCTTCCTCCTTCCCTTGTTCTCCTCTGCCGTATGGTGATGATACCTTGAATGTTGCCGCTCTTTACATTTGCTTTTAACTCATAGTAAGATCGCAGCCTACCCCTTTCCTTTGATAAGCTTTTCCTGCCTCTCTCTCTCTCTCTCTCTCCCCGTTTAACTCTCTAACCTGGTCCAGACTAATGGCTTACCACAACTTTGTCGTTGTTTTCCTGCTGTTTCTCAACAGCCTGCTCACCTTCAGTTTCACCCACGGTCCCATTTTCATTGCATTCTCGCATCTGCGTCTGTCCATCCACCGTTGTTGTTGGGGCAGCACTCGCATTGTTATGATTATACTTGCCGTTTTCTTTTTCTTGTAGGGTAGTTGCATTCTCTGCACTAGAGTTCATCTCAGTCAAAGTAGCCGATAATGCTTGAGACGAATTGCCCGGGCCTGGTGGAGGAAGGAAGACCCCAGTGCCAGGAACAGAAATTCGGGGAGGAGGATGCCTTGGAGGAGCTGCTGTCCATCCAGTAGAAACCGGTGGGATAGGAACTGGTGCAGGAAATGGCATGGGAGGTGCAACTGGGGCAGGCACAAACAATGCCTGTATGCCATTCGGAGGAGGAATTTGTGCACGAATGGGTGGGGCTGGCAGTACTCCTGTCGTTGGAGCTGGCGCATAATGCTTGGGGCCTAAATGATGACGTATATGATTGGGAGATCTGCTGGGTGGTGGACCCCAATGTGAGGAAGCTGCTGATGAAGCAAGACGCTGACCATCACTAGGCAATGATTTTTTTGGTTGGGACTTGGTGAAAGTAACAAGTATGCGTTGTTTGCGAATGGAGGGAAGGGCATGTCGAGCAAACTCAGCAGATTTTCCTTGAATTGCCAGAAGGGACCTATAGGGGCCAAAGTAAGATTTACATCAGTTATCCTGCATATATAATCAAGATCATAAAAGAATCTCAAAATAGAGGAAAATATATCCCAGATTGCAATCCATAATGAATTCCAAGCATGCCTGTGAGGGTTTTCCAACCATAATAGCCATAAGCAATGTATTTGTAGTTACTCACTCAAATAAGGAACAACTGGAAGGCTACTAATTCTGATGGCACAATAATGAATATCACAAGTCAGGATAGCAAGAAACCTCATGATCACTTGAGAACTTTCGTGAATACCCAAGTATGAAGTTTATATATGAATTATTTTCCATCACAAAACATGATAACAAAGGAGAGAAGTACAGATCCTTTGAATACAAATCTTCAGGATGGTGTTTCCCAAGAACCGAGTGCATCTCGATGCAGATAACTTATATCTGAATACATCTACTCTGTCACTATGAACTCAACTAGATTAAGCCATGAACAACCTATATATAAGCAAACAAAAAACTGACTAGGTAGTCAGACATTACCCAGGTACAAGAGAAAGTTTGAAAGTGCCTCTATAATCCCCCTGATGATCTGAGGCAATAACTCTCCCAAATGTCATGTCACATTCTGTCAGGAAAAGCACGTAAACAGGCCTTCCAAACCAAGGCGGCCAATTGTAAGGCTGCGAGTGATCACCCTATACACAATTGCCACGCCATGTGACTTTAGCAAATTCCGTATAAAAACTTCATGAAAAAACAAAACCCAAAAGGAGGAAAAAATAACCAACCTCATTGTAAAAATCCACAATGCAAGCATCAGGCTTCACAATCATAACTTGTGAGGCTACCAAGCGCTCAATAATATCTTGAAACGAGGCAGGGATAGATTCTACCTTTTTATCTGCCAAATTCAATTATAACAATAAAACATCACACAAACTGTAAATTATAGCCTCGTTCAGCTTTGAAAGAAAATCACATCACTTAACATGCCTTTGGAGGCCCCTGTCAAATTTTCCCCATCTGGTGGTGCATCAGCAATAGGGACACCCAACTGAATCATCTCCCTTCCACGACCTTTCATAGGCCTTTTTGAAACCACATATGTCTGTGATCCTGCTTATGAATAATAGCTAGTAACTGATAGTAATGAATCAAAAAACTAACCCATGTATAATCCATAAAATGCTGACAACTGAACAAGATGATTTCCTAGTAGGATGCTGCAAAATATAATGAGATAGAGCATCAACATATATGTTTAAGAAGGTTTTATTTCGCTTTTGTTTGGAAGCGTATGCAAGTATCAGCAGGTTCATGCCGTACATCGGCTCTCCATCACTCGCTCATCTTTGTATTACCGAATAAAGCATATCAAATTTCTATGCATTCTGATGCATCCTCAAGGACCTTCCAATAAACTTAAAAAAATAAAAAAATAAAAGTGGCTCATAAGAAAATTATCAAATTCCTCAAGTTGAACTCTCAGATGAAAATGAAAATGCACCGCATCTCATAATCCCAACAAATGCCACCTCAATCAAATTAGGAATGTGAGACAGAAGAATGGAAGTGTGACGAGGATCTAGCTCCTAATCACTTTGTGGTAAAGACTCTAATCCCATGTAAAAATACTTCAACTCAAAAGATTGAGCTTTTAAATTTGGATTAACTTTTAAAGAATAACTTCTGGAGAAAAGCGATAAAAAGTGATTCTGGTGGAGAATAGCTTTTAAAAAGGTAAAAAAAACTTGTTTTTACAAACCATGGTTTTGCTCCCCAAAACCATGGTTTTTCCATCAGAAAGTGCTTTTTGAAAATTTTGGGGTGTTTGGCCTAGCACATTTTAAAACCATGGTTTATACTTAATACATTCAAAAGTGCCTTTTTGGAGTTACCCAAACACACTCTAAGCAAAGGACCGTGCATTTCCATAACCAAGAGGGTAGTAGTGAAACTTTCAGATCAGAATAATTAAATATCCTTTAATTTGATACATTTTTCTATCTATGTTACGTCCTCCTCTTATTTCTTTGGGAATTCCTTATCAACCTGTTGAAATTTGTCATCTCCATAAATGTTTTTTTCATCCAAAGAGGGAAAAATTCACAATCTTCTTCTACGGCAAACTTCTGAATAGCACCCTAATGCCTAAGATTTTGAGGCCCTTTGATAGTATATATCCCATCACAAGACGCACTACAGGACACAGATGGCAAAAAAATAAAACATTCACAAATACCTTAGAAAAGAAAACACTTACCTTGATATTGTCCTCTTTTTCCAGCAGCCCTCAGTTCATTTACCAGTGAAACAAGTTTTGAGACTTCATTTCCATCGCACAAATCTTCATATAATTTCAGTCCATCAACCACATTCACCTAAATATGAAAAAACGTGCACCTAACAAGTCAAATATAAAAAGTTGAAGAAATACAAGAAAATTCATTCGTATAAAAATATATAAAACGAAATGACATGAAAAACAAAGAAACATTTAAAAGAGAAATACCGTCTTCCCATCAAACATCTCATTGCCAACAAAAGTCTTTGCTTGGTTCTGATGATGATTTTGTGTAACAAGCGAGTCATCCTCTGGAAACAGAATGAACTTTTAAGTTAAAACAAAAATGCGTGCGTGTGTTAAAAATGCCTTTTAAAAGAATCTACAAACTGAAATCTTTAGAGTATATAAGCCGACTTGATCCTGCAAGACTAAGTGACTCTGAGTATGGTTAAGAAAGAAAGTGTGTAAATTTTTTGTCATTATGCAAATAATAGTCAGAAGTAAGAAAACCTTTAGAATCTGATATAATTCCGTCATTTACAACCACGGCTTCAGATTCTGAGTTAGACAGAGATCCCGTGGAATGCCCTGAGCTTTTCAAGCTTCCATCATTTTGAAGCTTTGTTATAGCATCTGCTAAAACCACATGTGCAAAATAGTCAACATTCCCACAGTGAAATACAAGTGTGCAACATTAATCTCAGTGCAAAATGTATTCAAAAGGTCGGGTCCGCAGCTACTAAATGTGATACTATTTCCAGCAAGTCAAAAAGGAAGGACCGTGAATCCAAGTGCTTCTAAGGAAACAAGCAGGACATTGTCCATGAATTGCTTTTTATTTTACCATAAAATCCTGTATGATCGCATATTACTAGCTTTCCTATTTTACCTCGTATTCCCCTAATATCTACTATATTATATTCTTCACTTTCCTCTGTAATCCAGTCCACATCAGTACCCGGTATTTAGCTACAAGTTAACAACACAGGCGTAAAATGATCAGATAATCTCCAATACATGATCAACAAAAGTAGACATCAAGTTCAGCTATCATTATTTGTATACCTATTACATCAAGCAGATTAACATCTGAAGGACCAAAGGTGAAAAGGACAAAAGAAGAGAAAGTGAATTGAAAAAAAGACTATCTTAAATCACAATTTTGCAATCAGAATTATGAGAATTATGACACCAACATTCAACATAAATACAAGTCCAATTCAATTATTTTACGTACTATTACATCAAACTAATGATTCGGAGTGTATCAAAACTCAATCCGTTATCTCTGTATTATAAACTATAAATCACATTTCAAGCAAGATAGATACCAACTTGGTACAGTCACAGATATATAACCATCATCTCAATAGGCTGAAATATACTATTAGATCCAAGATTCAAAATGTGATATAACCCCGTCAATTACCTTTTTTTTCCTCAGAAGACGCTAAACTCTTACCATCCATCTTTCCAGACTTGCCACCTGATTTATTTTCTTCTTTTTTGTCAGTTAGCAGCGCCCCTTTGTCAGAGCCTTCAGTAACTATAGCATTGCCTTCGTGACTGAAAGATTCCACATTGGAATTATGCCCTTCCTTTGCTGCGTCAAACCTCTGCCCTTGTTGCTTATTATAACAAGAACCAGATTTCTTGTATTCCTTTGCACCCACTTTCACTGGATCCTGATATCTCTGTTGTCTCCTCCATGCTACTTGCTGGAGTACGTATACCACGTCCGCCACCGAAAAGTATTGCTGCATAAGAAGCACCTGATTCCAATTGCACCGCCTTTGCTGAATGGTCCCAATGACCATGTCATACTCACCCGGGTCACCAATTGCCCGTAAATGGTGACAAAGAGAGTCTATAATTGCATTTGCAGCAGCGAATTCGCTGCGCAGCCAATTGATAAACCCATCCCGCTCATCGACAAACCATTGTTGGCGGTAGGGATGCTGGTGAATCTCACTGCCTCCATTGCCAGCCCCCCCACCGCCACCGCTTGGAAACTGCATTTTGTCCGGAATTACCACATTTCCCGATGGCGCTGCCATGAGTTCTCACTACCAAGAAACCACTACAACCACGTATAAAGCATACCCAAAACAAGTAGATCTGTGCAAAGAGAGAGCGCCTATTTTCTAAATTTAGAACAATTCAAGTGAATCCAAGAGAACCAGACACAAAATTCAGAACAATTAGACTTAAAAGCAGCAAAATTCTTCAGAATTAGGTCTACCCCAACAATAAGGAAGTGCGAAATTCGGCCGGATAAAACTAGACAAGTGGAAAACGTATACAGTTTTAGTGTTGAAATTAACCAGAGCGATCGGCCAAGATTGCTGAACTGGGTTAAGGGTCAAGTGGGAGGTGGGGGAGAGTTGTGAAATTGAGATGGTAAATAGCCTTGTAAATTATTCAGATCTGACAATGGGGGTTCAAGGAACGGGATTACAGGAGGAAGAGAGTTGTTTTGTGAGTGCAAGATTGTTGAGTTAGAGTGACGCAAAGGAAGGAGCTTCAAGGGTAAGAGTGTAAGATCTAGGGTTAAGGAGGAAACTTGTTGTGCGTGGGCGTGGATGATGATAATTGGAGGTGAACCAGAAATGGCTTATTCAGCACGCATGTGTATGGTCTTAAATGGTGGCTGTAAACTCCCTCTTTCTCTCTCTTCCCCTGCCCCTGCCCCTGCCCTGGCTCTCTCATATGTTGTTCTCTATCTGGATCAGTGTGTGGATCGGATCCATGAAGAATAACCTTCAAACTAGGGCCATTTTAGTATTTTTCACTTACTCTTTGCTCTTTGACATTCTTCACTCCACTTTAATTAAATTTTAACCTGATATATAACAGCAGAGTAACGTTGATTGGTTGTATATTTAATTCAAATAAATTTAAAGAGTAATGCTAAATTGCTTCACTTATCCATCGCACAAGTTATTTAGATCATTCTAAATTTATTAGATCTTACAAAGGGACAAATTGAAACACGATGCGTGGGAAAGGGTCAAAAAAATCTGAGTCATTTATTAAAGAGGTTGTATGATGCAGTTGAAAAATAAACGCCTCCTATTCCTTAAACTTTTCACGAGGTTTTTGTGATAATTGAAAAGGGTAATGTTTTTGTAGGCCTAAAATAGTGTTCAAAGTGGTTTAAAATAGTTCCCCGATTGCGTTAGAATAGAAAATCTGTTCAGTATTATACCAAAAAAAAAAAATTTGTAAATTATCTATGAATATTTTATTCCAATATGATGTGGCTTACTTAACATTTACTTGTAAATATTGATACTCAAGATTTCTTTTGGTGAATTAGTTTGTTGGTTATACATGTTAATAATTGTATATATGCAACATATTCTAAAAATTCAAAAATAAGTGTAGACTGACCATCAATACTACATGACATCCCATGAATGTATAAACAAAAAAAAATTATGTGAGTTTGGTAGCAATCATTTATTAAGGGTAGAGTACAATTTCAAAAATTAAAGAATATTTATAAAAAAAATTATGAGATAGTTTATTAAAAAAATTCTCAGTGATAATTCAATTTGCCCGATGCTTGCGGAGGGCTGGTCTCAACCAGGGCCTATGAGAACATCATGGCCAACGCCATTTTCTCTACAGCAGGGCGTACCGTTGTGGTATTTTACGTAATTATTTTTAATCAGGAAATTTATCCAGATTCAAAGGATACATGGCACATACATGTACGTACAAAGTACGCTGTTAACATGACATAATTTGTTATTTATATTTATCAAATCCTTAATATAGTTATTTATTCATGATCTACACGATTTTACTTTTGATACGATTATTAATTTAATATTTACTCCATTTATAATTCCCTCTATGTAAGATTTTCAACCGTACTTATTTAATTTTCTGAGATTAAATTCATTAATTGAAATCTTTCCTCCATCTTCTCCCCTACTCATGCTTTCATATGCATGAATATCGCCCTCGGTGCAAATTAATCTCTATGACTTCGATGAAGCCTGGTAAAACCATCCACGTGGATCGATTTTAGGCACATGAATGGGAACTTCATGGCTCGCCTCGCGCTCGTGTCGAGACTCGGTCAAAAACAAACGAGATGGCCATGCACGTGAGGTGACTGACTCGGTAATTTTATCCAGTTTATTTCCCAAGTATGAATTTGTCACTTGCCACCGTCGACAGAGTGAACTGGAGACTGTCAAAATCAGGTGCATCTTCTCGTTCTCTAACGTTTCGATCTTGGAAAAGATGCTTTCTTTTCTACCAACTATTAACGAGCCTGATTGCAAATTCTGTGTGTGTGTTGAAATATTTCACCGGCAAGCATGCTCATTGATCACTTCTGAGTCTGTGAGAAGGCTTGCCCTATTGCATTAATGGAGCCAGATGCTCCGCAGTCCAAGTTCCAGTAAAGAATCAATTAATTGACCGTTGGAAGCTTTGCATTGATCAAACAAACTTAGTATACGTTTGACTGGTTTTGTTGGTTTGGCACGATTGCTCGATTAGTTATGATACGATCTTGAATTGTTTCTGTTACGATTGTTGTTTTGTTGTATTGATTAGGTGCTTCCCATGGGTAAATTGCACCTGCTTCGGCGTTAGTTCTGAATTGTTAAATATCCATTAACGCATTATCCATCCCTCGGCCGTGTTGGCTCTGAATTGGTTACTGTGACATGGGTTTCTATGTCGTCTTCAATTACTTCAACGGTTGAGATGAGCACACAGTAACGCATAATTTTCAAACTCATGACCTATTGAGTTTCCTATTTTTATGTTTTTATAATTTGAATTTTTATCTCTACCATGAATTTATTTAAACTCGATAAAATCATCTATGTACACTTATATTAGGAAATAATATATAGAGAGAGAGATATTATTTTATTATTTTGTTACCAACTTATATATTGTTCAACTTATGAATCCACCCATGGAGTTTCCTATTTTTATGTTTTTGCAAATTTAATTTTACTTCAAATTTATATCTCTATCATGAATTTATTTAAACTATTTATAGACTTATCTTAAGAAATAAAATACATACAGCGATATTGAGAGAAAGCAAAATGCATGAATTTAATGAAAAATGATTAAATTATGCTCTCTATTTAAGGTGGCATTTTTCTCATTGTTCTTTCACTTTCCAGTTTCCTAGACTATCGAATCCGAGTTCGCCGACTATTTCGCTGATCAGCGCCTGAATTCCAGAATCTAGCGGTATTGTTGAATATTCCCACTATGGCAACGACTCCGCTCTCCCTGGCTTCCGTCCTTCAACCCAATCGTTCTCTGAATCTCAGAGCTCAACAGTTTCCTCGCGTGGCTCAGGATCTCCGAATGAAGCCTACTCCCTCAAGTACTTCGTTTTCTTCTTGCTTCTTTTCTGATACCTCGCTCTTGAATTTTCGCACGAAATTTGATGTATTTCTTCTCTCAGATGTTCGGTATTTGGTCAAAATGGAGAATGGGTTCGTCCCAAAAGCCTCGGCTGCTGTCTTGACATCGAATTCTAACTCTGCAGTCCCAGTCACGGCGGCCACTAGTCCCATTGTTGTCATTGACAACTACGACAGTTTTACCTATAATCTTTGCCAGGTTCTTCCTTTTTTTCTCTTGTCTATTTTACCTTAAAGAAACTTGTATGGTGTAGTCAACAGGAATCAATTTGAGGTCGGATACTTGGATTTAAACATTATGATATGGCTGCTATATATTTTGATTACTCAGTCATACGTGTGGTGTAGTTTTGCTTCCTATAGAATCCCTTATTCACATCCTCTTCCTTTTACTAGTTTCTCTACAGAATGATTCTTCTAATGTTGAATTTGTTATATTTTAAAGTACATGGGAGAGCTGGGATTTCACTTTGAGGTGTACCGCAATGATGAGTTAACAATTGAGGAGTTAAAGAGGTAAGAATTGTGTTTGTTATGCACATTACGTGGCACATCATTATTGATGAAGCATTAGTTAGAACATACAACCTTGTAATGGTTCTGACTTGCTTAGCTAGATGCTGAACAATTTCTTTTTTTCCCCTGCGTAGGAAAAATCCTAGAGGTGTGCTAATATCACCTGGTCCTGGTAAGCGTTGTCTGGTATTTTGAACATATTTTTTTCTCATCTCTTTATCTGTATTAATTATTATTGCACATGAAAAAGTTTTTGATGTAAAATAATGATGAAAGAATCGATTACACTAACGAGATTGTTATGTGCCTCATTTCTTCCTTATAGGCGCCCCTCAAGATTCTGGCATATCTTTGCAGACAGTTTTGGAACTTGGACCAACTGTACCTTTGTTTGGTGTGTGCATGGGCCTCCAATGTATTGGAGAGGCTTTTGGAGGTGAGCCTTCAAATATTTCTTTTTATCCACGAAGCAACTGATGTATTAGTAATTGGTCCCATTTAACAAATTTTGAGTTTCCTTGATGTTCTGTATATAATTTATCATTCTTTTGTGGATTCCCATCTTTCATTTTAAAGGAAAGGAATCTATATTCTGTCCGTTATCATTGATCTCTCTCTGAGTTATTTCCATTGGCTTGTACATTATGACTTGATGAGTACTTCGTGCCTATGTGCTGTGCAGGAAAGATTGTGCGTTCTCCTCTAGGCGTCATGCATGGAAAAAGCTCTTTGGTATATTATGACGAGAAGGGAGAAGACGGAGTATTGTCTGGGTTATCAAAGTATGGTTTTATTAACAATGTATTTTGAAATACGTCATTATCACATTGTTCATATCAATTGATGGTTGTCATCTTCACATCTTTTCAGCCCTTTCACTGCTGGTAGATATCATAGCCTTGTGATTGAAAAAGAGAGCTTTCCTCATGAAGAACTTGAGGTAACGGCCTGGACAGAGGATGGCCTTGTAATGGCTGCCCGTCATAAGAGATATAAGCATCTGCAGGTAGCATCTTACTTTTCATGCTATGCTGGTTAGATTTGTACTACTCATATGTAGTTTGATATCGGTGGCTTTAGAATCTGTGGTGTCATCTAGCTTTATTTCCTAGCATGTCTTGTGCTTCTTATGACCTGTTTACCTTGTGAACCACCGATCCTAATGTCTGTAGACATTTTCTTGTGGAAAATGTTATACTGTCATACATCCTAATTTCAATACTGGCTTCCTCTGTTAGTATTGTCTTGCAGTATGTGCTTCTACTGAACTAGATGATAACAATAATGCTGATTAACATCACCTGAACACTATATCTGGCATCTTCTCTCTTTAGGCTGTCTTGTTATAATATGCAACCATTTCCTCACATCGATTCTTTCATTATATGCTATTGGTATTAAATGCTGGAGATTTAGATTAAAAGTGTTTTGAACAAGGCCTTGATTATTTCGTTTCGTTACATAATTGGGGTAGCTTTTAACTATAATTTCCTCAAAACTGCAGGGGGTTCAATTTCATCCAGAGAGCATCATAACCACCGAAGGCAAGACGATTGTCCGCAATTTTGTCAAGCTTATAGAGAAAAAGGAGGCTGAGGCTTTATCAAAATAATATTTCATTACTGTTGAATCCTATTATATGGCTGATGAGAGTCAATGTTCCCAGCTTTCTGAAGTCAACAAACTGCTTTATCGTTCTATGCCAGTGCTTGATGTGTAGTTAGTTTATAAACCGCACATGGTGCGGCACCTTTGTTTTTTTGTTTTTTTTTTGTTTTTGCCAACAAATACATACATAATATAATTTATAGCAACTTGAGCTATTTATATAACTTATTTGATCAATAAATGGATTATTCGTTTTCTTGTTAATATCAATTCATAAAAGCTAATCTGAATTAAATTAAAACTTCTATATTGAATTTTAGCTACTTTTGTTAAAGAGCAAATTGAAATCTGTAACCTTAACAGTCCTAGACTTGTTTATAAGTAGGGGGTGGTATTTCATTTTCCTTACACAAAAATCAAGATATGGAATTTATATCATGTTGCTATTATCATTGTTCAAATGTAACTAACCTCTTCCATTAACTTATTTTTTAAGCCAAGGGTACGGGAAATTTCTCATTTACAAAATTAAGCCTTAAATTTCATTTCATTTCTGTCCGGGGTTGCTCCATATCTTTAGTTTAAAATTTGCTTGTCTTAACCAATAGGGGTTAGCTCATTTGATTAGACCAACTAAGTTCTAAGCTTAAATCTCGTTAGTGAGATTTTATTGACAGTCATTCAACAACTGCGATGTAAGTTCTCTTAAAGATGAACCTTGCTAATCCCTAGCTCTGAGTAGGTTTAGGTTTCTCTCTCATGGGATTTGTGCTATCGGTTTTTCTACGGAATGGACGAACAAGGACTCCGGAAAGTTCCACCTGACAGATGAGGAAGCAAGAAGAAAAATAATACTTTATCCTCAACTCCGCTCACGGATACTCCGATGAAGGAAAATTCGGTGAGTGAAGAAAAGACTGATGAGCAGGTTCACATGGATCATGACGGCAATATTCAGGGCACTAATGAAATCCCAGAAGCTGCTCCGATTTCCTACAAGGCATCGCTTTAAGGATTTAAAGGAATAGATAATGGTGGGACATGTATGGATGAGGACGAACTTTTATCTGATGTATTTAATAAGGAATGGGAACTCCCTGAGCTAACAGAGGAAGTGAAGGAGTCGACGAAGCACTACCCTGTTGTTTCCGTCAAGCCTGAAGAGTACAGCGAGAGTGCAAGCCTTGGAATACTACTCTGATCAGCACTGTTCTAGGACGGAAGTACAAAGTTTTCACACTAAAAGGGCATCTTTGCCGAATATGGCGTTTCAAGGATTTTCATCTCATTGATCTTCCTAATAACTACTTTGTGGTTAAATTTGATGCTAAAAAATGGACAGACATGTATAAGAAAGTCTTATATGGTGGGCCATGGGTTGTTCAGCAACACTGCATTATGGTTCAACAATGGACGGCCAACTTCGACCCGTTTAAGAATCGGTTAGGTAGATTGATCTCTTGGGTTAGAATCCCTCATATTCCGATGAAATGCGATATTAAAGCATTTATAACAAAGCTGGGAAACAGAATAGGCAAGACTAGGGTGGGTATGAACACTATTGCAGAAACCAACTCGGATCCTTCCAAGGTCGAGCGAGGTAGGTACATGAGGATTTGCGTCGAGCTGGATCTGAAGAAAAAACTTGTCCCTAGGATTATAGCAGCTCACTCGGTTTACAACATGGTCTATGAAATCTTGAACGTTATCTGCTTTAGCTGTGGTCGCTATGGGCACCGTAGGGAGAACTGCCCTTACACCTATGTTAAGAAGAAGAATGAACAGGAAGGTGCGAAGGTCCCAGAAACTAAACATACAGAGACGACGGTGAAGCCATCTCCGGCGAAAACTCCGGCAAACGCTTAGAAGTTCGGATCTTGGATGATGTGGGTAATAACTCGAAGGCTCGGATTTCAAGGAAGGATTACTCAAGGGACAAAAGCTTTGACCACGGGAAAGGGGGAAGGTTGTCAGAATGGAAAAGGGGGGGAAGGTTCCCAGACGAGGTTTCGTGTACTATCTGATTTGGAGAAGGAAGAAGATGCAGAGGTGTCATAAAGTCGTACCTTCGATGAGAAATCGAAGCCTGTAACGCCGAATGAGGCAGGGAAAGCCGGTTACTCATGGGCGGATCTTGATTGGAGTGATGGAGTTGCCAAATTTGAACAGGATGTCTCGATGGAACGAGAATATTGTGGGCAACATTCCGAAAAAGAAGCACAAGATTCTGAAGAGGTTGGAAGGTATTGATAGAGCAAAGGCAAAATAACCTTGCTAATGGCCTCTTCAAGTTGGAAAGACATCTTTGGCAAGAGTACAATAAGCTGGTTAGCTGGCTACACAAGAAGAGTTAATTTGGTTCCAGAAATCTTGGTGTAAATGGCTTGCTTGGGGAGACGAAATACTAGGTTATTTCATGCTTCTACTTTAATTAGACGTAGGAAGCAAAGAATTGATGCTCTTCAGGATGACTCGGGTCAGTGGGCGTACGATGAGGACACGTTACGGAAAATGGCAGGGGATTTCTTTCAGGATCTTTATACCAAGGACTGTGCAGTTGTTGAAGATATCAGTAATGCGATGGATTTTCCTGCCGTCACTGAGACAGAGTTTACACTAATACACAGTGAGGTGACAGATTGAAAAAAGAATGCAGCATTTCAAAAATTGAAAGAAGGGGGGCGGGGGGTTTTAAAGCCCCGGGCCCGGATGGGTTACCAGCTCATTTCTTCCAGACGCAATGGAATCATGTTGGGCCTAAAGTGTGTAGTTTGGTTATGGATCCCTGGAGGCACCTGGAGAAAGTCAAGGGATATAAATCATACAAAAATTACACTTATTTCGAAAGTGGACCACCATACGACTTTGAAAGACTTCCGTCCTATCTCCTTATGTAATGTTACCTTCAAGACCATTACTAAAGTCATTGCTAATAGGATAAAAAGGGAGATGCAATATTTAATTCGACCTCACCAGTGCCGCTTTATTGCCGGTACGCAGGGGACTGAATGTAATCATAGCCCAGGAGGCTATTCATACCATGTGAAGTAGAAGGAATAAAACGTGATGTGTGGCAATTAAAGTGGACATGGAAAAGGCTTATGACAGGTTGGATTGGGGATTCCTAGAATCTACCCTGAGAGGAATTGGGCTGAGACAAGATATGATTTCGCTCATCATGGCATGTACTTCGTTAGTGTCTACATCAGTTTTGTGGAATGGGATTACCATCTCATACTTTCCTTCCAACTAGGGGTGTCAGACATGGAGACCCCCCAAGTCCTTATCTTTTTATTCTGTGTATGGAAAGGCTGGGTCACATGATTTCGAGGGAAACTCAGGAAGAGTTGGAAAGGATTGAAGCTGAGTACCAAGGGTCCCATGATTACTCATCTATTTTTTGCGGATGACCTACATTTGTTTGGGGAAGCCTCTGTGGAACAAGTAGAAGTTATGAGAAGGGTTATCCGAACTTTTTGTGCTATATATGGCCATAGAATCAGTTTAGCGAAGTCTAAAGCTTTCTTTTCCAGGAATGTCAATTTTAACAGAGCCGTTGATCTAGGACAACAGTTGGGAATTGGGGTTACTGCTGATTTGGGCAAATATCTTGGAATCCCTTTGCTTCATAAGAGGGTCACCAAAATGGCGTACTTACCCTAATACAGCAAGCGAAAGGTCTGATGGCTAGTTGGAAGGCTAGGTTTTTGACTATGGCGGGAAGAACTGTTCTTATTAAATCAGTACTATCGGCTTTACCAGGGTATCAAATGCAGCCCATGTTATTGCCAAATAGTGTGCTAAGGGATCTTGAACAGTGTAGCCGACAGTTTTTATGGAAGCAAACTCCAGCTGAACGCAAGATGCATCTCATTGGCCGAAAGTTTTCAGTGTGATTGGCTGAAATTTGTGGAAGAATAGATGCAGAGGAGCTATGGAACTAGAGCTTAACCGGACGAGATTTTTCAAGCATGCATGTATCAGTTGATGGAGACAATGGCCCAGGGTCGTCTTCAACACCAAATCTTTCAAGTGAATGAGAGCGTAGACTCAAGCTGGCAACCACCACCGGAGGGACACATTAGACTAGATGTGGATGGATCCGTCATCAACCAGTGGCAGGCTTCGTGTGTTGGTCTTCTCCGGGATTCTAATGGCGATTGGGTGCTAGGCTTCCAGAAACAATTAGGCTTTACCCACTCTACGACTGCAGAAGTTCTTGCTATTTTGACAGTTCTCAGGGTGTGTAAACAGCGGGGGCATTGTAAATTTATTTTGTACACAGATTCCATGGAAGCTCTACAGATGGTTATGTGGGACAGTGGCCCGAGTCACCCATTAAGAACAGAAATTTCTGAGATTATAAGCACGATTTATGCAGATTTGGATGTGGAAATTAGGCACGCGCCGCGAAGGGTTTTGCATTCTGCTGATGTCTTGGCTAAGACAGCTCATAGCAATTATGAAGCAATGATCTTGCTTCAGGTGCCTCGTCCAGAATGTTGTGCTCGCTTGCAGATTGATAGAAGGGGCGGCATGTCGCCTCTCAGCACTGATCACTATATGTAATTTTAGCAAGTTTAAACTTGCCTTTTATATTCAAAAAAGAAAAAGTTGAATCTTAGTATATGGCTGATGAGAGTCAATGTTCCCAGCTTTCTGAAGTCAACAAACTGCTTTAGAGTTTTATGCCAGTGCCTGATGTGTAGTTAGTTTATAAACGGCACATGGGTTTTTTTTTTTAATCTTTCATATTTATGTAATGACTATTCCAAGCTATCAATCAATTGTTTTAAAACTATATATCCGATTTCCTTTTACTTTTTTATCCATGCTTACACGTAAACTATCATTATACATGTTGTTGACTGAGAAGAACATCGCATGGGCTCTAGAAACTGCGATGAGAGGTAAAGGCTTGAGATAATACTCTGAGATGCTGTAAATGTACATATTTTTTTTTTTATAAATATAAGTATCTTCTTATGAGGCAAGGTATTATTAAATTCTAAATATAAATATTTCTTCAAGCAGAAATTTAAATATTAATTTGTCAGACGAACTGGCCCTTTCTGTACAAGAAAACATTCCGAAAAGAAAATTTATGTGCTAATGGGCCGTTCAGAATCATCTAATGTTGGGCCAAAAAGTGAGTAAGGCCCCAAAGTGGCCCAAAATCGTTTTATTTGTAGTCATTTCTCCCTTTCATTTACCCTCTGTTCTACTGTCTCAAACAATATTACTTTCAATTCATGATATAATTTATAGCAACTTGAACTATTTATATAACTTATTTGTTTAGATTCCATGGGATATATTATAAAAAACAGAGAGTATAGTCTCGTGTTAGAAAAAGAATGAGAGAATAGTGTCCATTTGCTTGCTGAGGTCTTCCCTGGTTAATGTGTACATTTTACCAAATCTTATTTGCTGTTATTAAATTTGAAGGAAATGTTTACTACAATAGATTATAGTTTTGCATTGGTATATTCAAATGTTTTGGAAGGGATTGCAAGTTGCAAGATGGTAGTAGTTGAGGCTTTAGTTGCCCAACAGAGAAAATGAACAAACGAGCAGATAAACAGGAACCACACAAGCTATCATTTAAATGATATAAAGAAGGTGACAAGTTCTCTTTGTCAAGAGTTTGACTACTGCTTCTATATGCTAATCGACAATGGTAGCTACAGTTCACACCTGGTTGTCACCCACTCATACCCTCTCAAAACTCTTTATTAGGCCCTACGCCACGACAAAAACTGATTCCTTTTCAAGTCCTATTCACGAAGAAACAACTTGAAAAAAATGAACTTTTATATTCCCATATGTAACAACAACAATAAAAACAAACTTTATCCTATTAAATAGGATCAATAATATGGATCATACGATACTATTATGCTCTATCAAAAACTAAATCCTTAGATAGGTTATTCACCAGGAGATTCCGTTCAATGACTTCTTTGAGCGTTCTCTTTAGCCTTCCTCTACTCCTTTTAACTGGTGTCCATACTATTTGATCCACCCTCTTCACCGACGCATCCCTTGACTTTCTTTGTATGTGTCCAAACCACCTAAGACGGTTCTCTACCATTTTCTTTTCAATAGGTGCCACTCCAACTCTTTCCCGTATATGTTCATTACGAATCTTATCTTTTCTTGTATGCCCACACATCCATCTCAACATCCTTATCTCAGCTACCCCAACTTTATGCTCTTGATGTCCTTTTAAAACCCAACATTCACTTCCATAAAGCATTGCTGGTCTTATAGAAGTGCGATAAAACTTTTCTTTTAATTTATCCGGTACTTTCCGATCACATATAACCACAATAGCCTTTCTCCATTTAAATCACCCGGCCTGAATTATATGATTAATATCCTCCAAAATTTCACCGTCCTTCTATATCATTGATCCCAAATATTTGAACTTATCTATTTGTAGAATAATTTGATTTCTCAATCTTACCTCCAACTTACTTCTAACTTGCCTTTTATCAAAATTACAATACATATATTCAGTCTTACTTCTGCTCAGACGAAAACCCTTCGAGTCTAAAGTACTTCTCCATAACTCAAGTTTAAAATTAATCTCTTCTCTTGACTCCGCCACAAGAACTATATCGTCCGCAAAAAGCATGCACTTAGGGATTTCTTCTTGAATAGACTTAGTTAGAATATCCACTACTAGATTAAATAAATAAGAACTCAAGGCTGATCCCTGATGTAGATCAATCTTTATGGGAAAATCCTTTGTTTCGCCCCCAGACATTCTTACAGTAGTTGTTACCCCCTCATACATATCTTTTATTGCCTTGATATATGCCATGCGTACACCTTTCTTTTCTAAAACTTTCCAAAGCACCTCTCTTGGCACTCGATCATATGTTTTTTCTAAGTCAATGAAGACCATATGCAAGTCTCTTCTTTTAGTCCGGTACCTTTCCATTAACCCCCTTAATAAATAAATCACCTATATTGGAGACCTACTTGGCATAAAACCACACTGATTCTCAGTAATACCAGTCTCTAATCTCAACCTGTGTTCAATTACCTTTTCCCACAACTTCATAGTATGATTCATAAGCTTTATCCCCCTTTGCACAATTTTGAATATCCCCTTTATTTTTATAAATAGAAACTAAAATACTTTTCCTCCATTCATCCGGCATTTTCTTAGAACTTAAGATCACATTAAATAGTTTAGTAAGCCACACCACCCCCATTTCACCTAAACAATTCCAAACTTCAATAGGAATACCATCAGCTTTACCATTTTCCATTTTCTTAAGCGCCTCTTTAACCTCGTCAACACGGATCTTACGGTAAAATGCCAAATTTAGTTCAACTTCTCCTGTTAAATCCTCTAGCTCATAACTCGACCCTCCTCCCTCGTCATTAAACAATTTATAAAAATATATCTCCCACCGTTCTTTAATATCACTATCTACAATTAAAATATTACCTTCTTCATCTTTAATACATCGTACTTGATCTAAATCTTATATACCCATATGCAAATAATGAAATTTTATAGAAGCTAAACACGTACACTAATTTCTTCTTTTATTACAAGATCACGTGACATTTTGATTTTTGTTTCTTAGTAGAAGAAAATTGTGTTCCACAAACTGGTAAACAGAACGACAATGGAGTGTCAGAAACATGCTTCATAGTCAAGAATCAACATAAGCCTTGGCAAAGCCACGAGATCATAAATCGATATTTAACATTAAATGTGATCGGTTACAAAACATAAACCTAGTCTTTGACTACTCTGTTGGCTCTGTCCTTTTCTGCAAAATTTGATTTTCTTTTCGTCCTTTGCTCACATTAATTTTTACCCCAAGTTTCCTGGCAGACTGCATCAAAAAAGTGAGAAGATGATACATGTTGGCTTTATTTTATAATGTGTACTTTATTGCAAGTGGATGGAGACTTGCACTAACCAATAACACGGGTAAATAATTGCTTGAAGTTCGTATTCTTTACATTCGCAAGTTATCATGTTTCTACTCATTTTCGTAGATTCAGTTGTCAAAAAAGTAAGATATACGACTATTTAGAGTGTATTTAATCCATGAGGAGTATTATTTTATTGTAATTCTATTCGCGATATTTAGAGAAACATCATAACTCTTAAGTGCATAAATTTACACTTGAGGGTAATATACAGTTTGTCCTATCTGACATTAGTATCGCCTAGGAGGAATGAAGATTTCGCTATGCCTTTTAATCGTGGGTGAGCCCAACCTCTTTCTAAATATTTTTGTACTAAAAAAAAATTATCATGTTTCTTTTATCTTTAAATAAATTTTGAGAAATTTGCTTTCTCATGTTTGATTAATTAAACTATTAATTAAGAAGCTAGGATTAGAATTATTTCACTTCATCAACTAATCTAAGAAAAAAAATGATAAAATTGCAAGGAATTTAGTTTCAAACTCTTAACTTCGTATGTTAAAAAAAATTGATGTCAACAGACTTATAATTTAGTGGTATGAAATTAAGAGTTTGATTCCGCTTATAATTTTAAGCCATTAATATCTACCTTTCTAAATAAAATAAAAGATGCTAAGCCTTTTAAAAAAAAAAAGATGCTAAGTCTTTTTTTAAAAAAAAAAAAAAGATACATGGATCAATCAAGGGGATTAATCACTGGCCGATAAAAAGGAGGAAGACGACGAAACATGTGTTGTGATAATAAAGCATGACATTCTATTGCTTAAATTCAAAAAAAGAAAAGTAATTGCATAAAGGAGTAGCTTTGAAATTTGGATGGAGAGGGACATAAATGGGATTTGGATGATTTCACATGTTGATATCAAAATTCTAAATGGGATTGATTCTTGTGATCATAGTTGCTTTTTTCTTATAAATAAAAATAAAATTAATAAAAAAAAAAAAGTAATTGGCTACAGCTCAAAGAGTCTATAATTAGTTCATAAATAACCAAACTGGTTAAAGGGACCGAGCAGGCATACTGCTTTAGTTACCAGACAGTTTGGTGTAAGTCCTTTCAATTTAGCACATTGATTAGAGTTTGTTACATTTAATTTACAAAATTCATGCTTTCCACGGAAAGCTTTCTGTTAGTCTTTCGACAAACAAGTACTTTTGCTGGTTGATTTTTGCCCCTTGCTTTTCTTTGGGCGGCCAATAGATTCACCGGTTGAGATAAGGCTTGCTCATATGGCCAGTTTCCTGCACTTCAGGCCAGCTAGTATTTTTTGTCATTACATACCCAAAATTACACTTATTTTAACTATACATTTTTAAAAAACATTATATAATTATCTGATTGGATCAAATTTAATTATTATCAAGCTTAGTTTAGAATAATTCTCCTAAAAATATTTTATGTATTTAGGCAGACTTGATTTTAAAATCTATTTAAAATATATATATTTTTCTATTAAAGATAAGAGCAATGTGACATACTAAATGTGGAGCATTATTACTATATTAGAACTAGATATATTGAACTTCAGGCCCTTTTATTTTGGCTGATTGAAGCCAATATTTTTCTGGAAAAGTTTCAAGCTTTGATTCTCTGTTCAGAGGGAGAACAGAAATGTCTTTCGTTTCGGCTTTTGCGTTCTCCTAGAAAGAGAGGCAGGGGAATAAGACAAGAACTACTGCTCCACAGGATATTGTGTTCATGAAGTTCACAACTTCATCTTCACGCCACATGACAAAACACACTCCGTCATAAATTAATTAATTAATTAATTAGTTTATGATCCTTTTTTATCCTCACTATATTCGGTGCTGCTTCAGAATTTGTCGCGTTCATGACTTTGATTCCAGCTCTGAATGAAATTATTGCCCCTTACTATAATATATCATCCCAAGCAGACAAATCTAGCAGTTCGAAAATAATCACACTCTAACATGCACCACTTCCTCCATGAACTTGAGAAAAATAAACATATCCCACTCTAACATCTTCAAAAGCAGCCAAGTGTATTTCAATGGTGAAAAATTCTACCAACAGAGAATCCACAACCAGAACATTATTCATAAAATCTAAAACTAAATCAATTTATTGAATGAAACCCTGACGTGTGGTCTAAGTACATATATCATCACAAGATTCAATTTTGGTAAAGCACAAAGACATCATCAAATGAAAACTTGGGAAGCCCTAGAGGCATGGGACTATACACATACCCATCCACCAACATCAACAACCATATTAAAACTATCATCATATTCATGAATTCTATTACTCTCTCTCTATACACCAGAAAAGAAAACTAATAAGAAAAAGCTGACCCAGGCAAATCAAACTGAATCAGAATAAGATCATCAGATATTGTGCTCTTGTCACCCGGAATTCCTCAACTCAAAGCATGTTTCAGAAGGAAGCAGCATCAGCCTTGCTTCCTCTGCTCTGATGGTGATGTCTCTTTCCATGGTGGCGCCGGCCACTACCAAATGTTACTGGATCAAATTTCCTGAGTCTTTCAGCTTCTTGGGGATTTATCACACACTCTGGAGGAGAGACTTTGTACCTGACTCTGTCGTAGCAGTAAGAGTATGTCATGTGCTTCCTCCTGATATTCTCCATCTTGATTCTTTGTGCTGGTGTGATGCCAAAAGGAACTTCTTTGGAACTTGGCGAAATGTCGCACCTGGTTGCGCGCTCAATGGGGTCAACAGCACAACCATGCAGGACAAGGTTGGCGAACTCAGCAACATAGGGTGCATACTTGTAGTTCACTCTGTATTTGCCTCCATTGGTAGCCCAATCAGATCCATCCCATATTGTAGCATACAAAGTCATTGGCTTTGAAGGGAAATCACCTCCCATAGACTCTGTCCTCTTGATTTCTCTGATAGGAACATTGTCTATGTAAAATCTGCAAGAGGGGGAAAACACAAAATAAGCAAACAAAGAAGAAATGACAGTGTTTAATAATTTCATCAAAGAAGCATTTCTTCTCTCTCTTTTATATTTTAGAACCATGCAAAACTCAATGGGGTTGCCGAACTACAACTAAGAAAACATAAAAACAACTAATTCATAAATTCAGGAAGATTAAAAAAACATCCCACCACGACCAAGAATGTCATGTGACCAGCTTGTCGGTCAATACCACAAGATTTTATCAGTAGTCTAAGAAAGTAACCCAGGCATCAGCTATAAATAGTTATTCTATTACAGACAAACAAACAAACAAAAAACAACCTGGTTTTGGATCAAACAGCGTGCGTGAAAGCTTAGACAACACTAATAATCTTAAACCAGAACTCCAGAAGGCATCCTCAGAATTCAGAACAAGGCATAAGAGTACGTATAATTGGCAACAAAAATACTGAAATAGGAACTTTTTCACCTTAAACTTAAAATCATAGGCTGATGATGTCATGTGTCCATGTGGAGTATAAGTTCATTGGCAAATGATATAATGACTTTTCCATGAGAAATTAAATGCAGATGTGACTGGGAACATAAAAGCTAAAAGAATCAAATATGGTAAGTGGAGTTGTGAATAATTCTTACATGATCTGAGAATCTGTCCAAAGAATACTGTACTGATGGAAATCCTCTGCAGGATCAAACCAGAGATTATATCTTTCCTCTCTGCCAATACCGGTGCTTCCATTACCATAAACATTAGTCTGGATCCTCCATTCTTTCCCTCTAATGTTTCCCAGAAACTCAAAGTCTATTTCATCATGGTTCTTCTGGTACGTATCACCATTTGACATCTGCAGCAGAAAATCATTAAGTAAAATAGTATACACCTTCTAGTTTCTTCACATAAGTAAAATAGTATAATGTGATCTTTCAACAAGAGAAGCCCTTTCAATGGAGAAACGTGAATTCGCCTGGTATATTGTTATCAGGGAACCACCAAAGTGAAGAAAATGAAATTTGAAATCATAATGCATGTTATATCTATGTAAGATCCTGAGATTTGGGCGGATCAGATTCTCCCGTTTCTGCCAGGCAATGGAGGAGGAAATATTTTTTAAAGAAGTTAGAAAATTCATATGGGTGTTGTAGCCTCGTTTTGCTATGCTAGGAAATGGATGAAAGTGAAACCGAAGTGGTGTTAGCTTATTAGCCAGGCTAGCTCAGTGAAGAAGCATGGTAAAAATAGCAGGTACAGTTTCTGATGATGAAATTTCTCAAACCGGACATATAAATAAAATAATAACCGGATTCAATCGCAAAAGAGTATTTCTCTATTTAAACTTCAGTCGGAGAAAGAACCCGATCACTCACATAAAAGGCAACCACAACTCCTGCAGTGTAATCAGCGGGCAACTTAATCGAAGCACTGAAATACCCGTGAAGGTAAAGATCATGTGAAACAAACCCAGAACCTGAAAACAGGACACAATCAACCCATTAAGAAAAATCAAAACTTTGGCCAGAAAAGCCCCAGAAATCCCCGGGTAGATATTATTTTAAGCCAAGGGGTTGAAAAATAAGGAGGAGGTGGTGGGGAAAGCACCTGTACGCTCATCCAAAGTAAGATGAACAGATTTCCCATCCCTATGGACGACCAGATTATTGTCCCCAAACAAGTGTGTGTAACCTTCATCAAAGGCTATGATGGGCAAATTCCTGGATGACCCAGAAGCAAGAACCAAGAGTAGAGAGCAAAACAAGAGAAAACCCAAATGAACTCGAAACCCTCCCATGCTCTTGTTTTCCTTTTCTTCTTGTTTTTTTTTTTTTAAACGTTGATTTTCAAAGCAAAAGGCTTCTTCTGTAGTGGGTATTTATGTTCTTCCCTATATGTATAATATATAAGACGCCAGACTAGGAGGACAAGAATGCAGAGGAAGGGGAGAGAGAGAGAGAGAGGAGGAGAAGGAAAGAGGGGTGTGGAATATCTCAATTCTGTCCAGCTAGGAGCGATAGAGACAGCCGAAAAGGAGTGAATAGTGTTGAGGATGGAGCTGTTCATCGGTAGACAATTTAAAAATGCCTCTATCTCTCTCTCTTTTCAAAAACCTTCTTTTTCTACGTTCAAAAAGTTTATTTACAAATCTAATTAAATGCGCCTTTCATTTTCGTGGATTAGCACTTGAGAAAATAAGGAAAAGAGGAGACGAGAAATAAATAGTGAAATACTACTACATTACTGCTACATGGATGCATCACATACATCCATATCAGTCTCCCCCACTTCTCTCTCCCTCCCTCCCTTGCTTTTCGATGAGAACAAAGACTTGTTGACAAAAGGCTACAACACGCGGCTCTCTTTCTTAGGTCTACATGTCTCCGAATCTTCTTCGCGACAATGTTAATCTCTTGTATTTCCCCTGTTTTGTCCCTATTATCTACTTTCATTAATCTTAACACCCTTTGCCCCAACCCAAATTTTGGAGATAACCAAGCTTTTTATAACAATAGATACTGATATTTTACGTTTCATTGATAGTACTTCAAAAGTTTCTAACAACCACCTAAATTTTGAACCCCACAGTTGTTCCAAAAGAAAAGAGGCCGGTAATTAGATTTGTCCCTGGAGAGAGATAGCAGGGGATGAAATTTGGAAACGTACACTTAATTATGCAGCCCCAACCTAAAATTACATTCAAATTAATTCTTCGTAATTATAAATTTATTTGACCAGAGTGTAAATATATGTGTGATGCATTTTTATATTATATAATTATTTCTATAATATAACAAAAATTAAACTACTAATTTCCCTCTACATTCATGATGGAAGGATATTATCAATTTTCCTCTTATTTATTTAGAAGCATCTATTGAGAATTTTTTGATTTTATAAACAGCAATGTGGTTTCATAAGAATTATCACACGAAAATGAGCACATGGGTAGAGCAAAAATAAGTCAGGAAATTGTAATTAAAATCAAACGGTTAACTGATTTTAACATAAAGCAAAGCCAAGCCTTAGAGAGTATTTGGAGTTTTTATTTTTACTACCAAAATTTTTAGAAGAAAATTTAGCTCACCTATAATACACACTCTTAATAGATTTAAGTCTCATCCCTTTAATCAAAAGAAATTAGTTTAAATGGTAAACAGTTCAGTATCACTTAAATAATATTTTAAGTTTGAACCTTATTATATATAGAAAATTTTTATTAGGAGATTCATCTATCATAATTAAACACGTGATATAGGTTAGATTCGGATATAGTCAAGATAAAATTTCAATAAAATAAGTAAAGAATAAGAAAAAAGTCTTACACCTTTATTAGCCAAATTTAGAGACCATGGGTAGTGCGTGGGAGTTTTGATTCCCACTAACTTCTCCTATGCTAATGGGCTCCAATTACAATTTAAAAACAAATAGAAGCATGTGGTTATAATGATATTAATTGGGGGCTTTTCTCCTTTCAACCTTTCGTTAGAATTAAATGGTAAAAGAAACCTTCATGTGCACTTAATCATTAAACTCTATGCACCTTAAACGCCAATGACACTGATGAGGCCAAGTAGAAAATTTTTTCCTTTCAAGTGCTTGTCCTTAAAAAGAAGAAACCGCTTTAAAATAGGAACTTATTACTGGATTCATTTCACCTACTAATGCATCATAAACTCCTCCAAATCTCACCGCTAACATAAATTTCTTTTGTTGGTAGATTATATTTAAGCGTGTGAGGAAAACTTTTTTGCATGTGCATACTCTTGAATTTTTTGAAATCTAACTTACATAAATTTGTATATACAAAAATAAAATAGGTAAGTATTTTAAAAATATTATTTGTGCCTTGAGACCTTTTTGTAACCTTAGCAAGTATTGAATTCAATTGATCTAACTTTTTATTATATAAAAATGCCATTGAAGTCACTTTTTTTCTCCCTCTTAAAATTATGAGATCAGTTTAACTTGTTAGTGGAGAGTACGGTGCTTGGCACATAAGCCATTCATAAACACTGTGTATAAATAAATAAAGTGAGAAGCTTGAAGATGAGACTTTGAGTAAAACTCAAGACCATTTTATTACTATTATTATAGGAAAAACAAGAAGGAAGAGAGAAGAAAGGTAGAGGCTGACAGTGGATCAAACCAACCCCAATAAAAGAAAAGTATGGATGATTAGGGCTAAAATAATCATATTCTTCAAACTTTTGGGGGAAGAAAGGGGAACCCCTTTCATTATTTAATTATGTATTTTTCATTTTTTTTTTATTCCAAAATCAAAACCCAAACAAGGTTAAAACTAGAAATTCGCGTAACGGGTTGCATCCTCGATGGTGCAAGGGGCACCGTCCCCGTGAAAAGTTGATCCTGATTATGAAATCCCAGGAATACCCTCGTGGGCCCAAATCTCCTAACCTACCCCACGCAACAGGGTGGGGGATCAGGCGTGGCAAATTCGCAAAAGAGTGGAATAGTCCAAGGGCGTTAGATGAAGCGAAACGTTTCAACGCTCCGTGGGAATCAATCATCAACGAGCAGGGCGTGGGCCAGCGTTAAATATTCGGCGCCTAGTCATAAAGCCACGCTATGAAATGGCGTGTCACATGAAATTTAATAATACGCTAATATATTATTAGGAATAATATTGGCGAATGATTTATACGTATTTTGGAGGTCACTCTTTGCATTCTGTATTTCTGGTTTTGTTCGCCGGAGGTCGTTCTTAGAATTGAGAAATAGGTATTGATACGAGTCCATACTATATATGTGTGTGTGCTTTGAAAATTTATATAAATAACTGGTACATGACAAGAGAACAAATTGAACATTTTCCCACACAACTTCCAAAGGCGATGGTTTGTCATAATGATGATGACGCATGGTTAATTACTTGATATCCCATTTTAGTGGGAGATGTGAAAGCTAATTTGAATCAGAGCCCAATACAAGCCATCCATCAAGCACCCTCTGTTTACCATTCCAAACATTTTTACATAATAAACCAAAAGTGTTTAAATATTACAACAATACTAGTTGATGATATCTATTTACATCACTACTGGATATCTCAAAAATATAATTCAACATAAAATTTCACTCATTTACTTACTTCGCATAAACAAATCAAACATTAAGTTCCTCTAGATCAGTACTTACCGCTATTTAGTCCAGGATATAGAAAGATACGTTCCTCTTGTAAATGCCATTAATTGGGAAATGGGAATGGTGGATGACAAGTGACGTGACAGAGGCTTTGGAGGTCCGGACAAATAGCCGTTGAGGCGATGGAGCCCATCCAGATAGTATTTCGGCTAATCAGAGGATCAACCCGACCCACAAAATGGTGCATGCTTTCGTCCCAGACAAATTCTGACCCACTCCCAAGTCCCAAACAACCGACTCAAGCTCTCCCTTTCCCGTTCATTAACCCCCCGTCCCTCCCTTCCCACATAACGTCCCTCCACCACGTCGGCCGTCACCGGCCTCTTCCCACTCCTTGCCCTTAGCAATATATGTGTGTTCCTTATTGTTTTAATCTTCCCAAGCCCCCAAAAATTAAATAAAATGTTTTATTATTGAGATTCACTAAGCTCTGCTGGTGCTAATAATACCACGAGTTATTCCCTTAAAGGAACAAGAAAATGAGGATTCAAAATTTAGTTTGTGTATATATAGGGAAGAATATAGGGTTCGTCCACTCACTAACCACAATTTGTGCTACACCATAGAGGCAAGCATGTCAACCTGCACCGAGCGTGAACAGAACCTACCCGATGAGGGGATGGGGGCATGGGATCCACACTGGATCCCAAGTTTCCCAGATACTGTACACGTGACTTACGATACACTTTCCCAGGTTCAAGCCCATCCACCCAATCTCAGCCCTTCATTTTCCTTATCCTCATTCCTAAACCCCTGTCTATCTTCTCTTCTCTCCTGTGCGGGGCATGATCTTCTCTCCTGTCTATCTTTTCGTGAGAATCACGAAGGCAACGCAAAAATAAAATAATCTAGTTCAGAATCGGATTATAATAAGTCGTCAGTAAAATAGATCAGTTTTGGGGATTGAGGGGATGTTTGCCTGATGTGGAAGCAATGGGGTCAGCTGAGGGGGCCCATGCAATGAATGTCGACCACGTGTAGGGCCTAATACATCTCTGCCACGTCAACAGGATGGTCTCCCTGGGAGGGCGGGACCCAGGTTCTCTTTTGTGGCCCCACGGATAGATAAGCATAAAACAATAAAATTTAAGTTTATCCATTCCTTACGTGGCCAACCCCACCACATAACGTGGCGTCCCCAGCTCTAGAATATCCTTGTGAAATCCCCATCTATACTAGTGGGCATTCAATTATGTATATTTAAAGTTATTCACTCTTTCGTTAGCAAGCTGCCGAGTGCCCCCTAAGTTATACGATGTCAGCGTTACTTCATTATTATGATAATTGTTTTTTTTTTAAAAAAACAATTAAAGACATGGTTAACTGAATAAAAAATAATATAGAAATGATGCCAGAGCTTATACGGTTTTTCCCCTAATATATTAAATATGGATATATATGTTAATAAATATTTAAATCTTAACTCGTGGTCCATCATTGACCTAATCCTGTTGGGTGGAGCGTATGGAATCAGAGGACGACCAGAGGATCTAGAGAAGTGCAAGTAAGGCTCGTGAACTTAGAGCCTTGGGGGGTGTTCACGTGGAGTTTTGAATGAATATTTTAACAGCAGAGGAGGTCGCTGCCCTCACACCAATATTACATACAATCTGGGTGTTTCGGCCAATATTTTTCATATTATTATTATTATTATAACCATAATTCACAAGGTTAGCTCTGCCCATAGCTTATCACTAGTAAGTGATACATTTTCGTAACAATTCTTTATGTATGTTATTATATATAAAATAAAGATTCTTTTTAATCAAGGAATATCTCTTATATGGAGTGAAAATAGGAAGTTGAACTTGAGGCAGGGATAAAAACTGAAGGATGAGGCTAATTAATGACTTGAAGTGGAAGCTTTGAAGGGGGGGGGGGCATAGGGATGTTTCTTCTACTTGTGCTTTTTTGTTGTTTAGGGGTTCAATTATTGTGAAAGAAGTAGGCACACATGCATGATTAATTAAGGCGTATTATCTAAGATAATGTGAATGATCTAATTTAAAACTGTGAGGTCCACCCCCCCCCCACACCCCTACTTTCCCAACACTATATATATCCATTATTATTATACGCATTCTCTTTGTTTTTGTAAAATTAACTTTCAACACCGTTAAAAATACTTTCTTAAAGATTTTAAAATACTTAATCTTTTATTAGGAATCATGTTAAAATCCTTAAAATTATTAATTTCCCCATAGAATCTAATTATTTGCTCTCCCCGGCCCTCTCCAATTTAAGAACCTTTAAAGTATTAAGTATAGCATTCAAATAAATAATTTAGAAATATTGTATTAAAATTAACAACAATTTAAAGACTATTTATAATTGGAATGATGTTAATTAACAATTGGATGAAATCTTAAGAAATGACAAGATATGGTTTATATATATATATAGCGTGTGAGGGGCACTAAGTTTAATGGAAAATAATTTGATAATGAAAGGGGATGGCCACCGCCGAATGCTTCCTCCTCTCATTGCTACCAAACAAACCCACCGATAATTATTTAAACCATAAACTTCTGAGTGAAAGGGATTGAATATAATACATGAATACAATACGGATAACCTCCGCCCAGGTCATAATAATTTAAGTATCTTTCCATGCAACACACACAATACGGGCAACCCAGAAGTCAAAAATTATATATTACTCTTAATATAAGAATTAATTATTTTTTTAAATAAATTAATTATAACTAATATAAAAGCTATTTTAATAATTTAGATAGATTAATGAGTATATAATATCAATTTATCTTAAAAAATTATATTTGATTATTATAATTAATTACTCTAATTTATTTAATCTACTAAAAAAAAAGTTAACAGATAAGAGGGAGGTAGAATATAACAATTATTCTATCACAGCTCAAACTGCGCATCTACTGAGTTACACTAGATCGTATATATATATGAGAAACAATAGGGGGAGGGGGATATATTAATATGATAAGAACGTTGAGGTATATACGAAAGAAATAATTAGTGAAGACATGTGGGGGCAAGCAAAACACAGTACAACACAGAGAGAAGAAGAGAGCGATGTTGTTGTGAATGTAAGTGAGAAATGATGTTGGCAGAGGCAGTAGCAGTAGGAGTTGTGAGTGTAGGGCCTTCTCACATCACTTATTCCCGACATAACACATACACCTCCAACTCATATATATATATATATCTTTGTCCGCCACCATCTCTTCCATTTGTAAGACACTATATATATATACACATATCGTTTGCTTATATGCCAAGCTAAATCATTGACATTGTAATGGAGCTTATTATGTTTGACATGATGTGAAAGTTTTATACACCATAGGGCCACCCCCCCTTCTAATAGTGACATAAAGCTTCTAATCATCACACGCTATTCATCACCTTCCTCATCAATCATTTACTTTTACACCCTATATTTCAATTATATATAGTATTCACAAATCATCAACATTGTTCTAACTCTCCTTTCATATTTCATTTGATGTGTACTGGGAATTATATAGCTCGTTACATGTATATCAACAATATGGTAATTCAAAATATATCATTACTAGAGAAATGGAATATGGCAAAGTTGCTGCTGATGCTGGCTAATTGTCATTACAGCAGCAGTTTTTCCAACTGCTATTACTATTATCTATAACTGTTAGAACATAATTGTTGACGTACGTACGTATCCTGCCAAATATGCAAAGAGCCAGTGATTACATCGTTTTCTTTCTTTCTGTTTTTTGGGGCAATAGATAACATTTAGCTTTTCTTATTTATTACATCTACCTGCCTCCTCATTACAGTAGAATTCTAAAAATAGTTCTTAACTAGTACCTATGTAGAAAGAGATAGATGGAAACTTTTATGACCTGAGATTACAAATAGAATTGAACTTAGGATTTCTCAGTGAAACTTTCATATCATTATCTTACAAGCCTATTGGCAACATCTTAAGGATATTGTTTGATATCCAGGTGAAGACATATGGTAATGGAAAAATGTGACAATGTTTTAAACGAGAAGGCTAGTTAGGGTTAGAATATTTACAAGAATACATGTATTAGTATTGATAAAATGAACACTTAATTTATTTAGTTGGTAGTTTGAGAAGCACACAGTTATAACGGATTATGGGGGTACAGCTCAGCCCCAGCCTGACACATCATCGCAAGTCGCTTTCCCCTGTTGGATAGCCAATGGCATCGTGGATATTGGAACATGTTTGTTCGTCCACTCAATTCTTCAAAAGCCTAATCTAAAGCTGTGGATTCTGTATTTCCATTTCAAATATATATATATATATATATACACCCACACACTCAAATAGATTTGTAATTTAGCAGAAAAACAAACAAGGGTGGGCATTTAAGAATGTGAAGGTTACTTCAACAGGTATATATATATAGATGTGTGTGTGCATGGTTGATGCTGAAAAGACAGCTCGAAAGTGGTGGTTCATACATAGCGCCCCAAAGTCATTTTCTGAGACAACTGTGAGAGAAGATAAGCATATGAATGAGAGAATTAGATGAATGTGAATATGACTCTACCTTCCCTTTTGCCAATACACTTCCTCAGATGTTGCCCTCCACCCACCATTTTACTTATAAATGCCCTATCATTAGTTATTCAAAGCCATTTGTTTGTTATATATCCACGCTGCTCTCTACGGCCCTACCATTTCTCTACGTCTTTATCAATGCCCTTTTTTTCTCAGTTTTCGTATGCTCTATATGGACCCACACACACACACGCACCAACTTACCTCACCTATATCTACATATATAATTTCATATTTACCTGCACAAATATTTAATATCAACTTATTATATATATATTGATTTTATGGATTTTGCCAATAACTTACATGCAAAGGAACTTGCCCAGAGTTGCAACAACTCCAATCTTCTTGTGGTCTTCTAATAGTTGTTCATCCACAAAATTTAGGGAAGTGTTCTCTCCCAATTTTATATTACCACGTCTGAATTGTATATTGTGTAAAAATGCTTTTACGCCCCTATAAGCATTAAACCAGAAGCTTGTATATGTAGGAAGCCAATCCTATGTTTAACCCAACAAATTGACCTAGAGAATAGATACTCTAGATATGGCAAAAAGTAAAATCTCAACGTTATATACAATAGAACATGGCAGAGAACTAATTAAGAATTAACAAAAGGATGATATAAAGAAGCAAAAGTAGGTAAGTGATGAATTGAGGCAAATGTCCCTATCAGAGTGGTTATGATTATCTGACAACCACTATGAAGAGTATATATATGTGTGTGTGTGTGTGAGTGCGCCTCCGTGATTTCGTTTTGCTAATCCTACGAATAATCAATTCATAATGAAAGAAGAAACCTGTCAATGATGACCATAGATTTGAATATCGTTCACGAGAGTTAAAAAGTATTTTCGGAATGCAGTGAAAAACTTAACATAATTCTCACATCAATCATAGCTAGCCAGCCGGCTACCAGCTGCATTATACCCCCTCAAACAAATTTTAAATCCGCAATTTCTATTGCCTTATTCTTCAAATGGATTAAATATTTGCATTTTGTCCTAATAAGAAATTCACTCTCAGAGGTTCAGAAGAAGTAAAGAGATGATATCTGAGGAATTAAAATGGAGTCATGATGAGACATTATTGACCTTCAACTTTAGAGTGTGGTCCTTGTAACTGCATGCAGCTCAAGGAAGTTCCTATATATATATATATATATATATATTCTACTTCTCTACTCATATGACAGCAAGGACTAGAATTTGAAACGAAATTAAAGTTTGAAAGGCATTTTATAATATTTCAAATTCAGGAGATTAATACGAAAACTTGGCTATATTTCTTTGTGACTTGATGAGAACAAACTACTTCCGACATGGTCTATGAATCCTCGCAGCACAGTAAATTACTCTGGATTAGCTGAAACGATAAGGGTGACCTGGATTTGTTATAAGGGGATGAGTTTATTGGGCCTTTTTTGGGCTTAATGGGTCGTGGGCCCAGTGCAAATGGATAAGATAAGCCCATACTTTAGCACCAAGAAAGCATATGTTTGGAGAGCTTGGTCCAAAAGAAAACTCATCCCTTCATCCCTTCTCAGTTCTTAATAAACCAAATTACTTATGGGTACGTGGGTCAGCACTCGGCAGTATATTTTTATCAGTGAAAGATACTTTTCTTGTTAAAGAAGATGAATGCCTCCATTCCTTTTCACTTTCCGTTCTGATCCATTCTCTCATTGCATTTCACATTATTAAGTACGTACGTTAATGACTTTGGTGTTCAAAATATATTAATTCCCTAATCCTATATATATATATATGCTTATTGATTATGATGAAAGCATTTTTATCGTTTGAATTATCTTAAACATTCTTAATTATCTGATTTATTAGCCAGTGATGAGAAGAAGCCTTAAATAATTATTTAACGATGCATATATGTGTGTGTGTGTGTTCTGAATCCAAATATGCCAATCCTCGTTGTTAAGGACAACTCCAGATCATATGCACCCACTCTAAAACTAATAGAGCTGGGTTTAACTGGATTCTACGATATGTGGGACACTTGAATGCATCCTGGTGGCTTCCAAATTTTATTTAAGAATATGTCCTCTCTTTTTTTCGTTACAATTGTTAAGATGCTTGCTAAAGCCCAAAGTTTTCTTTGATCAAAATTCCAAACCCAACCCACCAAGCAATTCTCCCACCCTTTCGTAAAGCCAAAAAAACAAAAAAAAAATCACAGAATGAATACATCTATATAAGAACCTCATCACCATGTCAGAATCACAAGACACACAAATCTTCGAAAGTTATTACTACTAGTTGCACAATCTCTGTTTGCTACAATGGATATGGACAGGGCTGTCTACAGGCGTCGTGCCTCTCGCATCACCATTTTTGCTCAATTGTTTGGGATCCTCGCCATCATCCTACTCCTCATCTGGTTGCTGCATTATCGTGAGGGCATTGAATATGATTCTCTCGATGGATACCGAGTCTTCAACGTACGTAATTATCATATATATATATATATATATATATATATCCCTATAGCTATATATATCTACATTATATTTTCTTAACATGAAAATCTTATATACGTACGCAGGTCCACCCTCTTCTGATGTTCATGGGTTATATTTTCATGTCGGGTCAAGGTATATGTACCAATTATCTTGAACTACTGGCCCTTCTATATACATGTTTAAGATACTGATGAATTTTGTGTGTGATGGAGCAGCGATAATGGCGTATCATACAGTGCCAAGCGAGAGGTCAACCCAGAAGTTCATGCACATGTTACTTCACTTGATTGCTTTCGTTCTGGGAATTGTTGGGTTATGCGCTGTGTTCAAGTTCCACGACATGGAGCACTTGGAGAATGTGTTCAGCCTGCATTCCTGGATCGGCATCGGCACTTTCTGCTTGTACGGCTTGCAGTGGGTGATCGGATTCTTCACGTTCATGGGAAGAGCTCCGCAGTCGATGAGGATGAGAATAGCGCCGTGGCACATCGCCGGAGGGAGAGCTCTGCTGTATATGGGGATTTGTGCGGCTCTGACGGGATTAATGGAGAAGTACACATTCTTGAGGCTGAATGGCATTCTGAGATATGGAGAAGGGAGTCTCATCAACTTCACGGGTCTCTCTATTCTCTTGTTCGGAGTCTTCGTTGATCTTACCGTTGGTCTTGCCCATTATATCTGAACCAATATCTCCTCCATCGTCACTGCTCATTCGGAATATTCATGTGTTCTTTTCTTTTTCAAGTTTTTGAATTGACTGATTTTGTAATAATTCTAATATTCATTTGCTGCAAATAATAATAACATGGTGTGCATACAGTATTGATTCTTTTATCTTTTAAATTCCTCCTGAACTTAAATGATACGTTATTATGTGCTATTTATTAAAGACGCTCATTTCATTTTTCTAAACGATATATATATTGATTTTTCCTTTTAATATTTAAATTGTGTAAACATATCAATCCGAATTCAGAAATATTATATATATATATATATATATATATATATATATATATATATAATGCGACATTTACAGGGAGGGTAATTTTAAGGACGCTAATTGCCACTCCTTAATCCGAAGCCAAGGGCACGTCTGGCCATCCAAAGCATCAAATATCATGGAAGTAATATTTTGTTTGTACCTAGTACATGAGCTTAACTAGTGAAGGGATGAGACATGTGACTATTTGAAGCGTGTTCGATTCTTAGAGAATATTATTTTATTGTGATTCTAGTCACGACGCTTTGAAAAATATCTTCACTCCTATGTGCCTAAATTTACGCATGAAGGTAATAAACAACTCACCCTACTCGATATTGATATCGCCTATGAGGAATGAAGATTTTACTTTACCCTTAAATCGTGGGTGAGCCTAACCCTTTTTCAAAAATTTTTATATTAAAAATAATATTTTGTTTGTCATTTTCCTTCATAAGTATAACTAGAGTAAATAATTGGACATACTTTTCCTTCTCTGATGCTTGGAACTTTTATTACTTTCTTATAGTACTCTCAGATGAATTAACAAAGAGGGATGCACTAATAGGGGTTAATTTGAGTGATAAGTGATTTAGTATCGCTTAAGTAAAGTCTTGAGTTTGAGTTTTAGCGTATGTAAAAAATTCCTGTTGGAAAACTCACCTACTATAGCCAAATACGCGATACGGATTGATTCCAGATATAGTCAGAGTAAAGTTCTGGTAAGTCGAATAGGCAACAAAAAAAATAACCAAGGATACAAAATTATGAAACAAATATGGAGATTGGAGACCCAGTCACATTCCATCAAAGTTGGATTATTTGAATTGGACTGCCCAATTATTTTACTATTTAATAAAATCATAATTGACCGAGGGAATACTTGAACCTGTATATAGTTTTAATCCTAATACTACTCACTATAATTAAAATGCTCCATTTCATAGTAGTTGTCCCCCAATGTAGCAGCCGGCCAGACGTACGACGTCGCTTCTTATGGTCTTGTTTTATTTATTCATGCTCCCCCTTTACCAGAACACAAACACCCACTTCTGGTTCCGTTAACAGAAGCTGTAGTTGGCTTCAGTACTCCAAAAATGCCTCGTAGCTTCCAAGTACACGCATTTCGAGTCACCATATTCGCCCACTTGTTATTCATCGCCGTCACCACTCTCGTGCTCATTTGGCTTCTCAAATTCCGTGAAGGCCTCGCTTTCAATTCCTCCAACAAAGCCAAGCTCATCAATGTCTTCATCTTCTTCATTTGACATATATATGCTTATTCTGAAACTCGTGTTCCTCACAATCTCTTTCTATCTTCTTTCTCTGCAGCTTCATACCCTCTTGATGACGATTGGGTTTGTCTTAATTGGAGGAGAAGGTAATTCATTATAAGCTGCATCATCCCTTTCATTAAATTATTAATTGATCCTAACGAATCTCAAACTTATAACAACACAACTATATATGGGTTGAAACAGCTATCATAGTACACAAGGCATTCGAAACAAAAAGAAGATAGGTGAAGGTGGTACACATGCTGCTGCATCTGATAGCTCTGGCATCTGCAATTTTGGGAGTTATTACAGTTTTTAAGGCTGACGTGCATCCTCATCACATGATCACCTTGCACTCTTGGCTCGGCATGATTGCCCTCTGCTCTTTTGGTTTGCAGGTATATATATATCCATCATAATGAATCTAAAGAAAACAACTAAAACTAACTGATTGGTACTGTTGTTTTGAAGAAAACAACTAACTAACTGATTGGTGCTGTTGTTTTGATGGCAGTTTATATTGGCGTTCTTCACTTATCTGTTCCCAGGAGCAGAAATGTCGACGAGGGCTTCATTGAAGCCATGGCACAGGTTCATAGGGATGGTGATATTCCTAGTAGCAGTGTGCACGGCAGAGATGGGCATTGTCGAACGCTTTGAGTTTCTGAGACTTGGTAGAGACCAAGACGCTCTCATCCTCAATTTCTCTGGTCTCTTGCTATTCCTCTTTGCTGCCACTGTTGGCCTCTCTGTTATTCTCCCCTCGTATTACTGATCAACTCAATGAAATCATCGCTTTCATGGACTCGTATTCTATAAATTAACAATTATTCAGCAGCATTCACACTTCATTCTCTCACAGATTCATGTTTGTTTCATTCTTTTCCATAGATATATACACCAAGTTGTTTGTCGTATTCTTTTCTTTGTAGGGGATTTCAAGGCAAAAGCACGCGACTTTATTTTGGCCTTCAAGTTTTCTCAATTATTTGTATTAAATATTTTACTTTTTTTTTAACTGAAAATATGTTACTGTTGAAACAATATAAAGTACGACTGTTAAATTGCAAAATACCTTTTTTTTAAAAAAATATGAATCAACATAAACAAATGATTTATTTTGTCCGTATGATTCATAGAGATAAGAGAAAGAACATTATATTTTTTTATTGAATATCTTTTCAATATATGAATAATCAATCAATCGAGAGATTTGTTAGTAAGGACAGTGTATAAAAGAGTTCATTATTTTTGTTTGGTATTTTAAATTTTCATAAAAATTGGCATTTTTGAGAAAAAGAATTTTTTTAAGATAGAAATTACAATTTCTTTAAGCTAGGCACAAATAGGATATATAAGTTGGTTTTTAAAAAAAATTAAATAAATTAATTAATTATGATTAAATCTAACTCTTTAAATAAATTTATATTATATGTTTTAATTTATCTAAATTATTATATACTTTTATAATTAAGACAAGAAGGATTAGTTACAGCCTTCATCACTAAGGGATTAGGTTTGTATCAAAGCCTAATAAATAAACAACGTTTAAAAAGTCATCGCATATCAAAGTCAAATTACGGATCAAGCCCAATATATATATATATATATATATATATATATATATATATAATACATACAAAAGCAGAAAAGTATGTGCAACTCAGGTTGTGCTGATTCATTATGTCGTTGACATAAAAAAGAAAAGGATTGCTATATCCAAGTTTCCGAGGCCTAATCATATCAAAGTTTAGGAAATGGGAAGAAAATGCTTATACAGATTCCAAAGGCACTAAATTAAATAAATCCCACAATTAAGTGATCACTATCTTTTCCCCTTTATGCACTGCACCACCCACGAAGTCAAAAAACTAATCGTGCGAGCCAGAGAAAAACGGCAACACAACAAGGATCTGTAAAATAGCAGATGCGTACCATTTAGGCTCCCTCACATTACAAACAAGAAGAGCAAAAATCACAGCACGCGGTTAGTTTAATAACATTTGGGCTCTCAATATGTTAAGAAAACTGATGGATTAAGCGCTACCAGTATTCAAATTTATCAACCAAAAATAACTTGTTCTAGCAAGAAACAGACGTAATTCAAATGGCAGCATATCAATAAATTACAATCATTTTAAGCATGTTCTCAAAAATAAATTATTCTAGTAACAAGTTAAACCCGTTGCTGCTTTGTTTCCTCCATTCTCTCCAACAAACCAGCAATCTCAGCTTGCATTCTCATTTTCATTTTAAAGTAATCACAACGGGAATTTTCTAACACCTTCAATTCCTCCAATTTCTTCCTCCTTGTTTCCTCGGTCTCTTGAAGAGAGAGCTTGGCAAGCCTTTCGGCATACTCTTCTTCCATCTGCGCTGTTTTCATCCTTATCATCCTTTGGAACCCTTCCGCTTCTCTCCGGGCTTCATCTGCCTTGGTTTGGAACATTCTGGCTTCTGCTTCCTTAATCCTCACAATGCTCTCCAAGTTATCAAGCCCACCTTTTCTTAACAGAGCCCCCAGCTGGAAATCACTCTCATTTTTCAATTCACTTAAGATAGAAGTTTTGAGATCTTTCTGATGATGATCATTTGACAGAACATCACATTGTGACCTGGAATAGCCCGAGTTATAAGTATATTTCGACATTAGAGAATTAGATTGTGAAAGAGATGTTGCTTCCTTCCTAAGATTAGCTTGAGAAGCTGACAAATCCTTTGAGGATATACCAGAAGCAGGAAGGTCTGGCATGCTATCCGCATCTGAAAATAGAAATTTCTTCAAACAGTTTGATGTCAAAAATTATCAGTATCTAGCTAAAATCAAACAGGCACTTTCACCACATGAACTTAGCAAGAATAATGAGTTCAAATGGGAGCTAATGATGAGGGTGAAAGGGGATGGGATTAGAAGAAATCTAGTAATTTACTAATTTACAACTACAATAAAATGAAGTTAATAAATGTTAGATCAGAGTGTTTAAACTTGTAACTGTCTCCCTTCTTCCCTCTATCATCGAGCATCCAAACGAAGGGAAGATAGTTCCTCTCTACTCCATCTCTTCCCTTCGCATGCCATGCCCATAGAAACTTCTAAGCATGGCCCCACATAACGTAGAAAAGACATTTCAATTCTGAATGAAGCACTTCAATTGCATGTATAGCAATTATCCTTCGGAATTTCCCCTTTTATAACCACGACATCAAGTTATTTTCACTTCTATTTTCCTCATAATTTTTTCCTGTTATTGTTATTTCTAAGTAATGATAATACTTACGACCACTTATATTCTTAAAGAAGTGTAAATGACAGATAGTCGTATAGGCTCATCTTAATTACTTCTTATGAATGTCACATCCTGCTCACTCCAGGCCCAGTCATAACCAATGGCCCCATGTCCCATAATAATGAGCATCGAAAATCTATACTACCAAACTCAAGTAGAGATCTCTCCGGATTACAAAAACTTTTTAGTTTATAATGATCCGTTATGTTTTCCTGCCAGTCTAATCATCAAACCAAACCAACCTGAGAATTCCATTACCGCAGCTAAGATCAATTTTCTGACTGAAATATGTATTCAGAAAAAGCAATCAATTTACCAACAGTATTGCTTTCCCTCCACCAAATGACAATAGAAATGGGCCACTACTTATAAGTCACATCAAGGAATAAAATATGTGCCAAACTCTTAATTCAACAATTAAAATGGATCTGTCTTAAATCATTGGTAAGACAAGCAGATTACGACATGTTCAAAGTGCATGATCCCTATTAAAATACTGTATGGCGTGAATAATGCAAAATTTAAATAAACATCACAAGTTAAATAAGAAAAAGGAAAGACAGTAGTTCAGAGACTTACAGTTGAAGAATTGTAGAATGTAATTGCAGGCATCCAAAGGAGACACCGTTTTAGTTTGGAGCTTAAAGAGCATGTCATCAGTTTTGACATGCAATTCCTTCCCTTTGCGATCTTCGCTTCCTTTGAAAATCTTCCTCACACAGTCAAGCTCTTTCACCAGGGTTTCTAGACCCCAATCCTTTGCACAACATATGAACACATCTCTAACAAAGCCAAACATTTCTGAAGCATGTCCACATCCACTGCAATGAAACTGCATCTCAGTGGTCCCTGATGGCCCTTTTAAGCTAGGCCCAGGTTTGATGAGATTCTTCTTAATGCCGCAGGCAGCATGGCACCAGTGGGAACAAACATCACAACCAACCCAACTGCATGTGTTGCTTGCACAATCAAAGTTCAGACAGACAGGACACATGCAAGAACTACAAAACCCCTTATTTCCAGAACAAATCTTGCAGTCACAGTCATCAACAGGCAGCAAGTTCCTACAGTTCACATTTCTACATCTCAAATGCAAGAAAACCTCTACCATCTCGGAGAAGTGGACTTTGCCAGATAAGAAGCTTGCAAGCCCCATCTTGATAGCAACTAAAATCTCAAGTTGCCCCTTTTGGCACTTCGAAAGAGTCTCCTTAGTAAGGTCAGATCTTCGCTCAAGCCGATTTTGGAGGCTGACCAATTCCTCTTTCTTCTCGGGCATCTCAATGAGATTCTTTAAGTATTCCTTGGTCGATGCAACCACTTCATCAGTAAGCTCTTGAAACTGAGCAGCCACGGTTGAGACAGACTCCAACACAATCTCTCTTAGAATTTTCTCTGGTCTAGAAAGCTTCCTTACTTTCCCACTATCTAAACGTTCAAATATTCTCGTGTTCCCTGACTGAGCTACAAATCTGAGCCTGGCAGGTAATTCCGATGGGAAAAAAGAATGGTTATCTGAACTTGTAGTTTTATACTGACTATTATTACCCTGCATGATCGAATTAAACCCACCACCACCATGATTAGCCAAGGCAACCCCATCCCCTATCGGCTTGAACCGACTATGAACTGACCCATTCGTCCCCTCTCCGCAGTTCCAGATATGATCATCTTTGCTAACGGAATAATCAAAATCTGTAGAATTAAGGGTAAGAGAGCAACTTGGGTTGTGCGAGAAGGGATGGGAATACGAGTATGATAGAGAAGCCGCTGTATAATCATTTGAATACGTAGTCGCCGACGGTTTGCTAGGCTTTGGCCTCACCGGCTGATCACCGTTTTGCAGGGCGTTTGACGCCGTAAGAGAAAGGGAGACATCAGGCAAGGCGAGAGAGAGATTAAGCGTCTCCAGCTTCGGCTTCTTGTCCTTATTTTCCCTTTCAACCTCTTCTTCAACCGATCGCTTTGAATAATTCTCCCTGGTTCCGTTCAAATTCAGAAAATCCCGTTCCACCCACTTCTCATCCCGATTTGAATCCTCCGAGACGAGAACTTCTTTACCTTTGCAGGTGACTTTATCCAAGGAACTCAGCAAGCTTTTACCAGGAATCTCCTTATCACAAAGGTAGCTGAGGGTCAGCTCTTGTAAGCCCGCAGTCCCAACTTTAGAGGGTTTCAATAGAATTCCATCACCACCCTCCTCTGAATCCTTCAGAAAATACGCCCCCTTTACGGGATAACCTAATTTCTCTTCAGGGTTCTCCTTGCCACGGGCAAAATTGGGCTTTGACAGCTTGCTCCGAGAGTTCTCCCCATCAGAGTCAAGACCATTAGGAAGATCTTTCCCTCGAATCATGGCTGAAGCAACCAACCAGAGAGAGAGAGATAAAGAGAGAAGCTTCCCACGGACAGACAGAATAAGAGAGAGAGGGAGAGGGAGAGAGAACCAAAGGATAATTCGGAAAATGAACGGAGAATCGGGGGCAGTGGGTGGGTATGTTTTTTGGGGGCTCTGGAGGATCGATTCATCAAAACGCCATAGGTCTAGTCTGCAACGGCAGGATTTTCAAGGTTTTACACGCCAAAAACAAACGAAAGCGTAGCTTTGTTTTTTTTTTTTTTTCTTTTTAGAAACGGCTGTGTTTACAGTCTTAGCCCTGTGAAATGGGCGGACTTACTGAATTGGACCACTTTGACTGTAACTTTCTTCTCCACCAGCTCAGCGAACGACTGTGTCTACCCCCTTTTTTCCTCGATCCCCCACCGCCTTCTTCCTCTGCTTGAATCCCATTTTTTAGTTTTTCACTTTATCCCCTCTTTTTCTGCCCTTTTTTCTGTCTTAAAAAAGGGTGAGATGCAACTTAGCTGGAAAAATCCATGCGTTTCATTTCATCCTCTCGTTTAATGCTTTATTCAAAATATTCATGCACCCAATATCTGTCTTTATTACTATTTTGTCTAAAAAAAATTAACATATTTTCGTAAATGTCATTTTTTTTCACCTTCTACCGGTACCATTTTGTCGTTAATTTGAGGACTTTATTTAATTTATTTGTGTAAATTGAGAAATCTAACTAAACTATTTTTTTATAATATTAGATTGTATATAAATTTATAAATTAGATAAATTATTTTTAAAAATAAATAAATACTAGAGATAAATATTTAAATCTGATATCATACTTAAAACAATCTTATTGTCTATTAATTATACAGGATTGTGTTGTTAAGTATCTCCCATATTTAAATCCAAGGGGTATTTCTGGTCAGTCGTTGCAGTTTCTAACTTTTATTTAAAATTTATAAAAATATAATATACGAATATCTAATACTAGATATTTTGGATATAACTTATAACACCTATAATAATAATAATTAAAAAAACGTTTAACTACGTGAATAACATTTTTTGTACTTTCGAATAATTAAAGTTATAATTCCTCTGGAAAAAAAAGAAAAAGATGCTTTGATAATTTTGAGTTGGGTGGCAAAAGACAAGGAAGATAATTTTGAGTTAAAACTTCATTTGTTGAGCTATAGACGTGTTGTGTGAGAGGATTAAAAAGTCCAAGGATGGCAGATTGACGACTTAATACAATATTTTGGCGATTTTGCAAATATATATAATAGGAAAATAGGAAAATTCATGGGCGTAAAATAAGTAAGGCGCCAAGAAAGTTAACGTGGGAACAAAATATCCAAAGCTGAGTCCAAGTCAAAATGCTGGCCCAAACAAGTATAACAATTTGATACCATACAATTAATGACTAATTATCAAATCCGTAATACAAAAATTCAACTAATAAAAAGATATGATATACTATTATTTAAAATATATTTAATTTTTAAAAAATATTATTTTATTATAATTTTAATTATAATATTTAGAGAATTATCTTAACTCTTAGATATATAGATTTACGTTTAATATTAATAGACGGTTCGTCTTATCTGATATTGATATTTCTTAAAAAAAAAAGAAATTTTATCATATTCTTAGATCATGAGTAAGTTTGATTATTTTTAAAAAAATTTATAAAAAAAAGATTAATTAACAGATTTTTTTTATTCTTTTTACTTACCTTATTTCTCCCTTCATTCAAGGACTGACAACCTTTTTTTTAAGGATTGAAGGGTTAATTTTTATGCCCTTTTCTGCATTCTGCAAATATAATTTGACTCCAATGCGCCTTCTCAAAAAGACAAGTCAATTTCATTACTAACGTCTAATACTCAATAATTTTTTCTACCAGCATATATTCAATAAATTCTAAGCTGTATTATTTGCAAATTACGAATATCACAACAATTTCTCGTTTTTCAAGCAATATGTTCAAAAAACGTGTCTAATAACCAATATCAATATCAATATTTAAATATAAAAATATAATAAATCACATTACAGTGAATTATCAAGAGAGTTAAGATGTGTCTAAGTAAAAATATTTAACACCCTCGAGTATTTTATATTTCTCTAACATTTTAAAATATTTTTTTAGATACATGCATTAAACACTCTAAATTAAACGTTTTAATCCGCCAGAATTCAGTTACTTATAAATCAGCTTTTGCCATATAATTCAAACAACTAAATAATCGAAGAGTTTTCCCCAGCATCATTTAATACCATCTTAAAGAATTCCTTTTAGTATATATATCGTGCAAGCACTTCAAGAATTAAAAAAAAAACATTTATATATATCATGAAAATACTCCATATAGTAGTTTGTCATCGTACCCAAGGACGACTTTGAATAAGGTTGACATCACTCACAGGAATTTCAACAAACTCCATAAAACACTCTGTCAAACACTGACTGATTAGTAAAATATGAAAGACAAGATCTATTCGAGCAAGCAGACATGGGACGTCACCACAAACACATTGCAGATATGAAATTTACCTCAGTGGCTACGGCAATGGATTAATGATGAACCAGAAGAAACAATCAATACGGACCTCAAGTGATAAATAAGCTTAAAAAAATCCATGGCAAGTAGATACTCACTGTACAATGCACGCCCTATTCATATATAATAATTTCATGTCTCAACAAAATTAAAACAAAATATTGAAAAATCTTATAGCTTCAGAGTGAGATAAGGAGATGTGGATGTTTGTGGTTGTGGGGGTGGTGGTAGTGGCGGTGGCGGGGGCGGTGCGACTGCTACGAAACTAGTTGTTGAACTTTGAGGATGTTCGTGTCCCATACTGACACCGGCTCTGCCTTCCACCTGCCGGAAACTCCCGGGCCAAAACTTACCCATATTGTCATCATCTTCCATGAACATTGATGGTCCAAAATAATCTTTCTCGAATTTTGCACCAGCTCTTGGGTTGGGAGCCCTCAGTGATGGCATGTGTCTTTGATGCATGGCAGAATGAGCTTCGATACCAAGAGACCGGAAAGCAGAACCGTGAAGAGGCAGTGATGCCAGGCTTGTATACCTCTCGGTGAACATCCCCATTCGCATAGCGCGCTTCGCCATTGTTCTCTCCCTTTTATGAGCGTTTTGATGGCCACCCAATGCCTGAGAGCTGAAGAACTTTCTCCTACAGTAATTACAAGAGAAAACCCTAGGAACTGCTGATCCTGAAGGTTTTGCTTCAGCTCCCACTTCACTGCTGGCATCACTCGTGCGCTTCAACTCGCCATCACCGGAGTTGAAGTTGAGTGTCAAATCGAGGGAAAAGGACACGGGATTGGTTTCAGGTTTAGTGAGATTTGTGAGACAGGAAGAAGTGGTGTTGCTGTCCTTGGTAAGATCATGGGACGTTTCTTGCAAGGATATATTAGAAGCTACTTGGCTACTGACTTCTGAATGATTTTCAGGTTCCAAGTTCAAAATCGGCGGCATCATGGTTTAGATGAATCTTCTCAGAGATAACTTCCCTTCAAGCAAGCACTTAAGACAGAGCAAACTCCTTACTCTGATCAGCTTACCATTCAATAATTAACCTAAACAACAACAAAAATCACTCGCCATGAAATAGTGGGAGATTTTTGGGCATCACTTCTGCGATTTACTGTGTCGAATATTGCTCATAAAAACACCAAAACTAGAGCAGAAAAATACAGTCTGAGAATGTTTGGGCATGTAGGAAGCAGTAAAGATGCAATAAAGGTAAGCGATAAAGAAAAGATAAGAAAATGATATCAGTTGATATCTTATTTCCCTTCAAGGGGTCAAGACAGAAAGGCATATTTCATGTGATTCACTCATTTCTATCACGCTTGTCAATCTTATAAGTTATTACCCGCTCAGATCAAGAAACCAAGAAGACAGAGATGAATGCTCAAACTAAGTTACGCTGCAAACTTAAAATGAATATTTGTTTATATTTTAATATTACCTCATCAAACTCTTGTCTATGAAATAAAAAAGGGCCAAAATCCACTAGATTTACTCTTACTACAATGAAATGTGAGTGAATTCCAAGGAATAATAGCACTCCGTGTGTGTTTATTGCATCTTTCAAGTGCTTTTTCGAAGGATTTTCTTTCTTTCTGATATGTCTCCGCTATATTGTAGATCCTACGCTGTTTTATCATACAAATCAAGAATGCAACTTTGCGACCTAGTGAATATTAACAAGCCTCCAATTCAATGTGGGGCGTTTCAATAAGCTACAATAGAGAACAGTACAAGGTCTAAGAAAAGATTAAACATGAAATGGAAGTGCAGTTAACTACTCATACATCAACTTAAGATATAATCCAATTTGGACTAGTTGTGAGGGCCTTGAGTGGTTCACACAAAGTCTTAGGTACCAGTACCATGTTTTTATGGCTCCAGGCATGATCTTTAATTTAAATAAATTATTTCAGTAAAAAAAAATCATTTATCTTATGAGCAGATAAATAATGTGTACTGATTTGCAAGTCAGGACAAAATATGGATGTCAGAGGAACACATCCGCACCATACTGAGCCAACATTATGAAAGCAATACTTGCACAGATAACAGATCATTCAGTATGCTGCACGCCAAACAAATATCAAAGATAAGGCTTTCAGTATAATTGTCCATGCCAGAACACCAATAAATATTTTTATGCCAGGGCAAGATAATAACAGAGATATTCAGTTGCAGCCATAAAAGAAAATTTATAAAGTACATACTCATCAGACCGAGAGTCTCGTCATGTATCACAGTGGAATGGGAACCATATGCTAAAAAATAAAGTAGGAGAACTAACCCACTTAAATATCCTATTGAACATCTTATTCTACTCAATATAGGACTTAATATCCCATATTACCAAATCTCCATCACAACCACTCGTGTTAAATGGGGACACTTCAATAGAATGCCTGGACTTGGGGATTTTCCATGCCAGCAAGTCCATGCTCGTGTATCTTAATGTTTAAGCTGATATTCTCTCCAAGAGAGAAGCTGATGTCCCCTTAAGAGTTAAGCAACTTTGATGAATGTAAAGTGCAGTATGCGCAAGGAAAACAATGCGGTTGCTAACTTTTGTCTTTCAAGTAAGCTAGTGTAAATCATTGTATCATCAACTGAACTAAATCATCCGGTCTTTCCTGGTAAGTTCATGCTAACTCAAGGATATTTTTTTATCATGTTTCAAGCTTTTCTATTCAATTCTTAAAGCTAAATGAATAGGTCTTTAGGAGTAAACCATGGCAACATCGACAATAGAAACGCTGGCTTTCTGAATCTGTATTTCCCCTTGTTCCCATCTACACTGTCCCTTCTGTGATTGCAAAACTTACACTTAAACATAAAATTCTACCAAGTTTCCATGGCAGCGGAAATGGAAGCAGATAATCTAAAGCTCCATCTCTTTCATGGGAAATAGATTTACACGAAAATTTTGTTGATAAGATATACTGTTCACTTTTTAATAGCCTATTCTGATTAAATTCCAATGCCTTTTTAGTATATAGAAAACTTCTGCAGGAAAGTTAAAAAATTAATATTCAAGAACAAGCCTTTTCAGGCTTGTTTTTTCAAGAGCCAAAACTTTCTTGTGGAAAAAGAAAATATTTTCTGCCAAAGGAAGATCTAAATCAAACTACAGTGAGATGAAAACGCTCCAGGAATGAAATTTTGATAAGGCACTCCAGGATTCAAAAGAAAAAATTGGGGGAAATTTTCCAAATTTTATATCCTCCATGCTAGCATAAGTAGGGTTTGTAATTAAATGATTCTAGCATCATATTACCTGTTCATTTGAGATACTTTTGTTCTTAAGCACATTTCAGATGACTCGCTACCATAAAATCAAACAAGTAACTAGAAACTCGCCTACACTTAAAGGAAAGAACATAAAAAATCTTCCCTGAAGTTTGGTTTTGACCAGTTAGAGAGGAGAAAGAAGTTAGAGAACAGTAAGAAATATGAGCAACTGAGATTACAAGAGAAACGAGGGGGAAATTACAGAATTCCCCTTTATATTAACTAGTTAGATCTAAACTTTGATGCTCAACCACAGGTCACAAGCAGAGTTCATCTTGCTAGCAGTTGGAGTTTTCAAAATTATTCATCAAAGCATCACAAAATCCTCAAAATCAAAGAAGGAAACCACTTGCAGAGCAGAGTGAAACCCCTGAGCTCAGACGAAAGAAGAATCTTAAGAAGGATTAAAGTAGTAGGAGAAAACCTTAAAATGCATGGAAGAAATAGAGGAAAGCATGAATCAAAAGCAAAATCTTTAGGTGGTGAGATGGGCGAAAAGAGGGTACTTACATAGTATAGTACTGTACGATAAAAAACCGCAGGTTGCTTCCTTGAGTGAAGGGAGGAGTATCAGTATCAGCAAGAACAAGAGGGGCTTCTGTGTGTGTTGTCTCTCTTTTTAGTATACAGAACCATAAAGAGTGGGTGACAAAAACAATAAATGGAGATAAGATTACAGAGAGGGCTAGAGAGAAGAAGAGATGATGAAAAATATGGGAAACAGGAGAGGAAGGGAGGGAGAGCAGATAAAGTGTATTTTTGAGAAACAATAGGAACATGAAAGAGGGTTTTTCTTGTTTTTTAAAAAATTTAAAATACATAATTTTATTTATCTAAAATAAATTTATTAATCAAATTATAATTATAGAATAATTAAAAATAATTTATAAAAAATTATAAATTATCTAATAATTATTTTTTCCTTTGTCCTCTTCTCCCCTCCCTCCCCCTCTTCATATTCAACTCTTTTGTCAAGGCTTCATCGTGCTACTTGAAGATATAGGGCATCATCATAGCTCTTCTCCATTGCCCTCGCAATTGGTCTTCTCCATCCCTATCATTGTTAGCCCTTATTGTCACTGTCACCGTTAGTGTTTGATGTTTCTTCTATGTCTTCTACTCTTTCTACTCGTTAGATATATGTTGTTTTCTCCTTTTCCATGTATATGTGCCATCGTGGAGCTTTACAAGTAAGAAGATGAGATGAGAAATATAGATAAATAGAAGATTAGAGAGAGAATTAAAAAAATAGAAGTTAGAGAGATAATTAAAAGAAAGACGACGAAAAGATAAAATGAGAAAGAACTAATATGATAGGATAAGAAAAAATATAAATAATAATATTTAATTATTTTTTTATCTCATATTTTTATATTAATTTGTTAATTATAAAAATTATTTTAATAATAATTATCTAAATACTAATTTAGTTAAATTATTTTTTATAAATTTTTAAATTTATTTAAAATTATTTTAAAAATTTGTTCTGTAGATTATTTTTTAAAAAGGAATATCCGAACGGGCCTAGAAACATGTCCCTACACTTGAACTACTTCTTTTGCCGAATTTGAGGTTTTATTTTGGAAGTGACATTCTCGTTGCAACGAGCGAGCGCGAATGGGTAAGGGAGATTGAGGAGAAGAAAAATAAAAATATATTTTTTTTTAATTGAATTTTTATCTTCAGTTTTTTTATTGTGATAATAAAATAACCCATAATATATCTTGACATTAACAATATTTATATATTTTTATTTATTTAAATATAAGGAGCAATAATATTATTTTTTTAATTTTTTTATTCCTAAAAAACATATTTATGCTAAGAGAAGTGATAACGAATTTTGAAATTATATATATATATATATGATAACATGATATAATAAAAAATATCAGTAAATAAAAAGAGGAAACAGAGAGACGAGAAAAGCAATGGGTGCTTTGTATGAAGACCCAAAACAAAGCGCAAGAAGACGTCTCCCTCCAATGCTTATTCTGCTTCCACCATAAAAAAGATGGGTCCCATTCTTTTTTTTTTAATTTATAATATTTTTTTGTATAATGAGACTTTCCCTGTGAGTGCCGCAGGAGATAAGAGTGGAGATCCATTTTTTATTTTATTATTATATTATTATTACTAGTACTGCGATGTGATTAAATCCAGCTACTACTTTGATATCTGTACTCCCATCACTCCCCGTATCCACTTGTGCATTGCCTTTCCTCGCTTCCTGCTTTTTTCTTTTAAAAAAAAAACAGAGAGTACAACTTTTTCGCCAATGAAAAAAATATACTCCTGCTACTTTGAAACATTCCCCTTATATTGATTCAATTATAATTTTTTAAAACTAGGTTAATTTTAGTAAAATATATTTTAAATGTTTGAACATGAAATTTTAAATTTAAATATATATAAATATAAAAACCAAATATATTTAATTTGATTTAATAATGCTTAAATTTAATTTAATCAAAAAGTCCTATTAAAAAATCATGATTTTTGAAATATAAATATTTTGAAGAATAAAAATGATCATCAATATTTTCTTAAAGTGGCCTCACGCACTTTTTCAATTAAAATATAATTCTTTAGGTATTTATAAAAAGTTATTTACAATGATATTAAATTCAAAGCTTCTTTGTAACTTATAAGAATTATAAATAATAAATATAGAAAACATGATCATTAATTTATTTCATAGTTTTTTAAAAATTGATTTTCAATATCCTTACCAGTAAAAAATCGATTACAAGAATCTTTGTCTTGTGGAAGCCAAGGGGAGGCTACCGTCCGAAATCTTATATGGACCACTCAGTCTCAAACCGAGTGCTTTAATATATAAAAGTATAATAGTTATAATTATTAATATAATTAAACATAAAATTTCACATGATGGATTGTGATTGGTGTGCATACATATGTGCCCCCGATTCGTCCATCCGGATCGCCAAAAAAAGGTCTTATCAAGTCTAACAATTGTAGGGTCAATGAGTATCACCTTGTAAACTATAACCAATTATTTACCTGCCAAAGAATGCCCAACTTTATCTATATATACTATTTTTTTATTATTTTATTTTTTCCCTATATACTATATTTAAAAAATAATAATATAATTATACTAATAATTAAATAATTATTTTATAAATATAATTAATCAAATAAATAAATTATATTTTTTAAAATTTATAACTAGATTAATTTTTTTTCTTTTTATATTTTATTAACTATAATATAATTATATTATAAATTATAATTATTTTTTCTTCTTCTTCTTGTAGATATTTTATCTTTATCAATTTTATGGAGATTAATACAAAGTTATAATTTTAAATTATTTATGCTTTAAAAATTTTTAATATATGCAATTAAATTCAACAATTTAATTATTATCTTTTTATTGTATTATTTTTAATAAATTGTGAATATTATTTAATTTTTAAATATATATGAATATAATATTATTTAAAAAATTTATAATTATAAATTTTTATCTCACAATATGAGAATGATATTATCATTTAAGTATAAAAGTCAGTTATGTCTAATCTTTTTATATTTAATACTAAATAGTTAAGATTTTTATTGAGAATAATATGCTATGAATTTATAAAATATATTATATTCTTTATTTTTAGTTGAGTACTAAATAGGGCTACTTTATCTAATACTATCTATGCACGTCATAAGTGATATTATATAACTCAAAAAAAATAGCAATTTTACGTATTTGATTATTATTTTGGCCAGGCAAAAAATGTAAGGCACAGTGTAATGATAAGGCAATAAGTTTTTTTGAATAATGACAGCAAAGTATGATACTTTTTAGAGTCAAACACAGCATAGTAATTGTATAGTCGAGTAAGAAAATGGATCGTGCCCCGAGATTAATTTCCTCCCAATGACAATTGAGACTTCGGAAAATTCTAATGTGCATAAACAAGCACTACATATATCTATATATATATATAACACTAAATGGAGCACCTGTTTGGATAAGTTTTGATAACTCACAACAAGGGAGACAAATGGACATATCTTTAATTGGAAATGACGACAACTACAGCTAGAAAAATAAATAAAAGCTGGTCATTCCTGTTTGAAAAGATAGGAGAGAACAAGGGGAAACTACTTCTCCGACTATTTTATATTTATATTGCCTCATAAACTCACAATTTTACTCAATCAAATCATTAACTATTAATTTGTTGAAGGCTAGGTGCTCTTGTTCTAGCTTGTTCTTGTTTTGTATCTGGTCTCTTTTGAGATAATGAATTCCAGTTTCCATTAAAAGAAATCCCCCATACTCTCTTATATGTGTAAAGTTTGCAGTTGTTTTTTTCTTTCTAACCCCTGAAATTTGAAGTTGGTATCAAATACAACACAACAAAGAATGTTGGTAGTAAATGGAAGATATATTTTATATATTTATTAATTTTTAAACTATTTTTATTGATATTATCTCATTAATAATTAAGTATAATAATGAGTAAAATAATAATTAAAGAAAAACATAATGATGTTTAAAAAATATATATTATATCAAATAATTTATCTGATGTAATCAAATTAATTGAATAAATTTTATATTAAAAATTTAAAAAATATAAAATTTATAATTTATAGATATCACATAACTTATATTAAGTTTAAGAGAAATTAGTCTATTTATGGTTTACTAAGTAACATATAAATTGTCACAAAATATAAAATAAAATTTATGTATTATTTAGATCTATATGTGTAACAAAATTAATTAATATGTATGACAAGTAAAAGTTGTATTATGAACTATTAATATCGTTTTTCTTATTAATTATGAATATATAGACTCATATTTAAGTAAATTATAAGGACTAAAAAAAGGGAAAAATATAAGAATTTAATTAGAAATAAAATGAAATTATGGCCAATTATATATATATATATATATATGATATATGGGGAAAAATAAAATTGATGGGAGGCGGCGGCAAGAATATTTGGAAATAAGCATTTGAAGAAGGGAGAGACGTCGTTTGGGCAGCATGTAAGGACAGACAGACCTCTGGTCCCCTTCTTCGAACTCTAAAAACTTTCACATTTCTCATACGATAAGCGCACACACACGTGTACACAGATTATTTGTTGTGAGTTTGGCGTTTGCACGAGAAGCTTTATTTGTAGCGACAAATTAAATGCCTTTGCTTTTTTGACTTTGATCGTTAAAATCCGGCAAAGAAACTCGCTTTGCTGTTTGTTGGCCATGCCACCACATTCAATTTAAGCTCACACGTGTGAATTTAGGATTCTCCGTATACAAGTCAGGTCAACTTCAATTTACGCTTATCTAATTAATTAATTAATTACATAACCCTATATATAGTGCATATTACACGTTGGTAATTTGAAAAATATGCAGCATTTGCCATGAATTAATTAATTTATTATATCAACTTGACTTCCATATAGATCCCTCGATCGGACTGCTATCTCTTCTACCATTATTGTTCATCCCGTTGCTGCCTTTCGTGTGCTTCTAAGTTCTATATCCCACGTGGCCTCGTATCAATTGACTAACTTCTTTGTTGTTAGTTTAATTATGCAAAACAATCATCTGAACTTTAATCACAGGCAAATAAACCGTTTAGTATGTTATATTATTGGACTTAAATGACAGATTAAAAAGATATGTTGACATGGATTTAGGAAAAAAGTTTCGGTGGACTTTTAAGAGAATTCGGGAAGTTTTATTATATATGTATGCCGTATGACTCAACTTCATCGTGGTCGTTATTTTATTTGGTTATTATTATTCATATAGGAATAGGGAAAGTTGGCCATGCACTGATAGATAGATAGATAGATAGATAGATAGATAGTGAGATCAACACTGAACAGGGACTGTCAAAGGAGTCCCTTTTTGAAATAAACCTATAACCACTAAACATGCACTTCTCTCCTCGTCCATATACATATCTTATTAATACCAGTCAACTTCTTTCCAGGATAATGACTGTAGGGCCCTTCTAGAACCACTTGCTGGGTGTACCTAAATTAATTTGTATAATAAAGTGGACTCCAGCTCTATACATTGGATTGAGTTTGAAGATGAATTGTGTTTTATTTTATAAGCCATTATTTAACTTTAAGCTTATTATGAATAATACGAATTTCAGCCTTAGACTCACTCCACATCGACAATACACGAAGTCCGAAATCTACTTAATTAGTACGTTAATAATAACACACAGTATGGATAATGTCATTCATGCATAAAAAAATACTACCCCATTCTTTAAGCAAAGAGCTTTCTTTTCTTTTTTTCTTTTGGATAAATTTTATTATTTTGGAAATGTCTCTTTTTGGAGTGTCCGTGAGTTTGGTTGTCCATGTAACCCCATAATTCATCCCGCCCTACCATCGCTGTAACTTGGATGCCAACCCTTACACATAATTTTTTTTATTAGAAAGGGATTGTGCTAACAGTTAATTGATAACAAGCCAACACGCATCAAGAATTTTTGCTCTTCAGCCCAAAGAGAAGAAGATAAAAGCTCGGTTAATTTTGTAGAAACCTGTATATATTCTGTCCGTCTAAGATAATCTTTTTAAAAAATCATGGGAACAGGTTAAGGGGAAAGTCTAATAAAAATAGCAAGTATTGATGGATGGATGGTTGGCAAGTGAGAGAAGGGCCTCGCTGTCCTTAATGTAATTGCAAAGGTTGGGTTGCTCAAAAATAAATATCGATCATATCCACTCGAGGAGATCTATAGCTAAATGTATATACAGCAAATTGACCCTTCTCATTTTTTGTCAAATCGTGCAAGTTAGGTAAGCAATTGAATCATGCCTCTTACCCTTTGCTTTCCATTGCCACGGCAGCCTCCTTTTCATGGACCCAATTATACAAATATTCTCTTATGTCAACTATTATTACCTTGTGATGGATGAGAGACTAATTAACCTTTAATTCTCATCCGATCGAATTTCTGCAGCAGCCCGTTGATTAATAGAATATCTGTTAGGATAAAAGATCCTCCTAACATTGATTTTGTCCCTTCATTCTATTCTCTCACGCACTCGTCGGATGTTCATGGAGATTATGTGTGTCGATATGTTATTTTTATGTGATGATGACTTTTAGCAAGCGGATTGGATGCTTGTGAATGGAGGGATAGTGCCTCTTTTGGATTCTCCTCTAACTAAAGTTTAAAATAATTTTTCAGTCAAATTTTAATTTTAATTTTTTTTAAAAATAAATAGCTGTATTTATTTAAAAAGACTTATGAACAAAACTATAGTTTTGAATAAATTATTGGGAATAATTTATAAAACAGTAAAATAGTTTACGGATTATTCAATTATTATTTTACCTCTATTTTCTCCCTTATTTCCTCTCTCCTTTTCTCTCTGAGCTGTGGCTTCTCTTCGCCATTGTTATTGCTTCTAGATGGTCGTTGAAGCCTCTACCATTGTCATTAGGATTTGGACTGAGGAGACGCTCCTGATGGAGGAAGAGGAAGAAAGAGAGGAGGCGAATAGAGAGGAAGATATCACTAAAGCCTCTGTGTCATCATTGAAGACTCTGTTGCTGCTCGTTGCTCACTATCACTGTCATTGAAGCCTCCGTCGGTACTCACTGCTTGCTATCTTTATCGCTATCTTTGAAGCCTCTGTTGCTGCTTGCTATGGAATGCTTGCTGAAAAAGATGATGAATGTTGAAATTTAAAATTTGATTTATTTTTTTTATTCTATATCATTTCTAGCAATTTATCAATAAAAAAATTATTATAGTAATATATATTAAAACACTTATTTATCTATAACTATTTTTTTTATAAATTCTTATTCAAAAATTATTTCCTAAAAACTGTTAAAAAGTTTTATAGTGAGATATGGAAAATGCTACTTTATTATTTATTGCTTTCAGGTTTCATTATATATATGTTATATATATATATATATATATATATATATATATATTGTGGGTTCATATCAGCATCCACTACCTCGTCATGCCATTGATGCTGACTAATGCTGCTTGTAATTATCCTCCTCCTCCTCCTCCAATTAGCTCTATCAAATGCCTTTCATGTCCTTTTCATGGTTTTCTGCCTCGCCCCCCTCCCTTTCTCTCTCCCATTTCCACCTTTATTCTACGTCCAAGCGATTTCGACTTTTCACTCAAATCATCATTCCTTTAAATAATAATAATGATAATGATAATTTGCATCCATCATCGTTTATCTTACTTTTTAAAAGATTGTGAGCCAAAAAGTATCGACTGCTAAGCAATAGAAACTAATTCCTTTTAACAATATTTGTTCCACGACACGCTGGTTCAAGCCACTCACCCCCCATCAACCGCAATTAGCGGTCACGGTTTTTATCTATCTGTCATAAATATATAATTCATTTATTTAATTGATTGGATTTAAAAAATTTAATTAAATTAATTACTATAATTATTTTTTTAATTATCTCTATCATTCTCTTATTTAATTATTATAGATAAAGTACCGATAAGGATAATTTAAAAAAATATTAATAATACATTAAATATATCTTATATTTAGGATAAATATCAATTTCTCAATTAGATTATATATTTAGTACATGATAAGTATTTTAGGTATCACTATCATATTATTTAATTAACATGCAAGAAATAGTTATTTATTTTCTGCAGGAGTATTTCTTTAAAATACATGGAGACAGCATAATTATTAATTTTCAAATGAATAATCATTCGTAGTTAGATTGCAATGAGTGGGAGTTGGAAATTGAGAAGCAAGTGGGTGGGTAATAGGGGGAATATATGGCCGGAAATAAGAAGGGAAAAGGCATGTTGTCAAGTAGGCCTGTTTGGATATGAACAATATGAAGGCTGAGTTCGGAAACAGCAGAATGTAACCGCCGCACTTTGTTCTAGTTCAACCTTAAACGTAAGTCGTTTAAACACACGTGTGGGGCAAGTGCCGGTTCCCACACATATGTTGCTAAATAATCCACATCTCGTGTAATTACCCACTGTGTGCCTGTCGATTTAAATTCTAGACCTTGGCCCACACGAGCTTAGATGCATAATCAACTCTGTGTCCTTATCGATTCAATTAATAAAAAAGTGAGACATATAATTATTTAAAATATTTAAAGAAATATTCTAATTGGATGCTAGATTTATGCCTAAAGATAATTGATATCTCACCTTACTTGATATTGATATTATTTAAGAGGAAGGAAAATTTCGTATTACCTTTTGATAATAGTTGAACTCAACTATTTTATAAAAAATCTTGTACAAAACAAAAACACTTTGTCCTTGCCAATATGGGCCTACGCCCATTCCTTATAAGAAAACAGTATCGCGGAACAACAAATGGGCTCCAATCACTGTTTGAAACATGCTCTTTGCCGAACCCAAAATTTCAAATCTTGGACAACAAATTTTAATTAATTTTCTTGAGAATTAAAACATACTCTCTCTTTTAGGTAGCAAAATAAAAAACTCTCACTTTTTTTTTTGTGAATTTTGATTTTAATTTCATTTTACATTATCTTAAATTTTTTCCCTTGTGACAACCATATGTATGTGATAATATCTACTAATTCAAAATTAAGCATATGAACCTCCACTTATATCTCATGGCTGTACTCAAATTCAGATAAAGATGAGGATTGTGTTAAGTTCCTGACCTTCAATATAAATATTCTGTTAGATTTTATATTTTAAAAAAATATATTTTTACAATATATTTAAAAGTACAAAAGATATATTTTTATAATATCGGATTGCATCTTTTTAATGTGGTTTTTAAATTAGTTTTTCATCTTCGCATCAATAGGCGATCATCGTTTACTTGGATGAAACTTTCTAGAATCGGCGGGCTGACGCGGGCACGATACGGGGTTATTCTCCTGGGCCGACTAGGTTAACGTTTCCCTCCAGGAAAACTATTATAGCCCTAGCTCCTCCTCCTGAGGCGCCGAGATCTGGTCTAAACCCTAGTCCTTGCGTCGGTCAACAAGTATCAGCCGAAGGGGAGCCTGAAGGAGGTTAGGGCTTGAATTGAAGAGAAGGGAATAGAGCTGTTGGGCTGAATGGGCAAGAAGAAGAAAAGAGTTTCTTCGAAGGTCTGGTGTTACTATTGTGATCGGGAGTTCGATGACGAAAAGATTTTGGTTCAGCATCAGAAGGCTAAGCACTTCAAATGCCATGTCTGCTACAAGAAACTATCCACTGCTGGCGGCATGGCCATTCACGTGCTCCAGGTTCATAAAGAAAGCGTCACCAAGTAAGCTCTAATGTCCTGCTCACGCTTTATTCCTCGCTCCTTTTATCTGATTCGGCTTCTCGATTAGCAGTTTTCCGATCTGATAGTTAATTTTGAATCTGGATTCATCGGTTTGAAAGAGAAAGGATATTATTATATTTAAATGTTACATGCGATGAAAGCTGAATGTTGGGTTGGAATTTAGGATTGTGTAGCTCGATACAATCTAATCGAGTGTAACGTTATAGATCCACCATGTTAATGAATTTTCAGAGAGTTGTGTGACAATCTTAAAACTATCCTTAGGCTCTAATAATTTGATGCGAGTACTGAGAAAACAGTTATCTTAGCCCGGTGAAGTTATGAGGAACGAGAATTTTCGACAATAATTGTGAATTTGAGATTTTTTAAATCATGAATTGTAAATGTTGGAATCTATTTATGAGCAAGAGGACCATGCACTGCGAATGTACTCCTGCTTAAACAGATAAAATGCATATTTTGGGTTTCCTGCCCCATTTACAGAGGATGGTTCTCTTTTTAACTAAACTAACAATTCTATGCATCTTCCTTCACTGACCTTTCTTTGCGAAAGAGATTAAACAAAAAAAATTCTGTATGAGGCATAAATACTATATGTTTTATGATATTGCCAAATTCCAAGAACTTTATCTTGTTCCTGCATTTGTGATGCTTCCAAGAGATACTTCGTTTCTTCCGATTGATGTTGTTTTTTTCCCGTTGGTTTGCTTTTCAGGGTGCCCAATGCAAAACCTGGTAGAGAGTCAACGGATATTGAAATATATGGGATGCAAGGGATTCCACCAGACATCTTGGCCGCCCATTATGGAGATGAAGGTAATCATTCTCTCCGTTTTTTTTTTTTTGAAATTCTGAACCTTTCAATTTTAATCAACTTTTGGTAGGAAACTAGCCCGGCTATTTAACAGAGGGATTCAGCAAAAAAATTGTCTATATTATTATTTCATATGGTTAATGTCTGATTGAGTTTTGTCTTTTCTATTGGGGAAGTGCATTGCAATGATAAAGAAATAATAGCTTAATTTAGTCAATTTTGGGTGGATTCAGATAGCGTAGGACCAGTGGAATTCAGTTAATGGACTGGTTTATACGGGCTTAATTTTGTCATTTTGTGCAATTGTTACGTATCTGATTTGGGAATTATGTCATAAAGGTCGTATTAAGGTTTTCTGAATTGTGAAATCCAAAATGATTTATGCCTATTTTACTATCCTTGTTGGATTTGGTTTTATCTGATACCTAATTTGTTGTTGAAGCACTTGTTATGAATGGTATATGCGACATTTGTAGCAAGACGGAAATTTTTGCATTAGGCAAAACATTTAAATTTAAATTTCTTTCTCTGACAAATTTCTATTGAATGCAGAGGATGAAGCTCCATCAAAAGCAGCCAAAGTGGATATCCCATCAACTCAGCTTGTAGGTGGAGTTGTGCCAGCACCATTAGGCATGGGATATCCTCCTCAGTCAACCTTGGGTACTATGCCACCTGTGTATGTTTCCTTAACTTCTTGTATATCTTACTTCCCCTGGTTTCATTAACGTTGTGTTTGGCATGTGAAGAAAGTGATAGTCTATTCATTTATCTTCAACTGGTACAAAGATAATTGACTTATTTTTTTGTCTCTTCTTGGTAATCAGTTATAATCCTGCAGTACCTGTGCCTCATGCCAGTTGGCCAGTTCCACCTCGACCTCAGCCTTGGTATCCGCAACCTCCATCTGTTTCCATTCCTCCTCCTGCCCCATATGTACAGCAGCCATTATTTCCTGTTCAGAATGTGAGGCCACCTCTCCCATCAACCGCATCTTCTACACTTACAACATCTCAAGTTGCTCCTCCTGGATTGCCTCCAACGTCTGCTCCAGTTTCACAACCATTATTTCCTGTTGTTGGAAATAACCATACGATGGCCCAAAGTTCAACATTTCCTGCCCCATCGCTTTCTAGCAGTGTTCCATCTGCATTGCCTGCAAGTGTCCCTGTCCCTGCTGATGCGTATTCAAGTGCCAACACAAGTTTGACAAATAATTATCAAGCACTAGGGGTTCCAGGTACTCAAATGTTTGTGTTTTTTTCTTATTTAAACAATTCATGAATATTTTATGTTTTCAGTTTGTATGCCATCACTTTCTATTTTTTTTTTTAAAAAAAAGTTGTTTTCAAGTGTCAATATTCCAAATTTCCATCTTCCTCACTTGATGGGATTGGGCTATTTGTGTGTTGTGTTACTCCTCCTACTGGTTTAAACTTAATTATGTCCAGTACTATAACATGGTAGGAATTTCATGTCTACTGTGAAGGATTAGATACTACAGTTTGCCTCAAAACGTCACTATTGTTTTTGTCGTTGAGCTGAGCTTATATGGTTTATTCATTTTTCTCACTTTGTTTACTGTAGGAAGGACATTATAACATCGTTGGGCTGGTTTTAGACATTGTTGTGATTTTAATTTGACTCGTTTTGATTACTGTAGGAGGGACAGCAAGCAACTCGCATTTTTATGCTTCTGGTCCAAATACTGGCGGTCCTTCAATTGGACCACCCCCAGTAATTGCAAACAAAGCTCCTGTAACTCAACCTGCCACTAACGAGGTCTATTTAGTTTGGGATGATGAGGCAATGTCCATGGTGCGTGAGCTTTTAGTGTAATATATTTGTTTAGTGTTAGAATACTGTTAAATTTGTTGTGTCATGTTATGTTACTTTGGCATCTGCAGGAGGAAAGAAGAATGTCCTTGCCAAAATACCAGGTGCATGATGAAACTAGCCAGGTAAGTCCTACTACCTCTTTAATAGAAGGAGTTGCTTTCATATCTAACCAGATGGGTAGGCTTTATGCTTCTTGTTTTCAGATTCAGTTGTTTACGCATTGTTTGCTATTGATAGAGGTACATTCTGTATGATATTTTATTTAATCCTCTTTCTAAAACGGAAGTTGAATGACATTTTAATTTTCTCCCCATCTTATGTGTCAACCTTAATAATAATGAGTCGTGCATTCTGTTTTATTTTTAACCGCCACTTTGGCTGCAAGCTATGCCTCCTGAATTTGAGCATCAAAAGATTCAAGTACGTACTTGTTGCTAATTTCTCTTCGGTAGTTAATTATTGTGGTATCATATGTGAAGTATGCTGCAAACAACCAACTCCCGTCACCCTGCATTTCTAGTAGAAGAGTACGTATATATAATTTTTTAGGCTTGGTTTTACTATTGTTATTCCCTTCTACCTATGCTCAATTTCCAAGAAACGGGTTTTGGGATGAATAAGATCTTACACACCTGATTTTCGCTCATCCGTAGCATCATTACAATTTAATTTATGGAACAAGTGAATTCGGACTTGGCCAGGTCAGCTTCTTTCGCAGAGTTTGGAATCTCTTGCATAGGCCCAGGCTGTTAAATATTTGATTTTTGTTGTAGTGATTGGCAGTCTCTGAATATGTGCTGATCACGCTTGCGGTTGTTTTTCAGATGAGCTCTATTGACGCAGCCATAGACAAGAGGATACTTCAAAGCAGGCTAGCAGGTCGAATGGCTTTTTAGGACAATCTGAGCCATGTGTTGTCAAATTTGTCCGCTGTTGATGATGGGGTTAGAATTTTAGTATTTTGGTCCCAAGATTCCGATGCAGTTTCATCATTCTTTGCATGGAGATGTTCTAAAGATGACGGTGGAGGCTGGGAGGGGCGGGGATAGATTAGTTAAAAAGGGATCTCATAGGAAGTTGCAGTTGCAGAACAGCAGTGTTCTTAACGCCTTTTTCTAGGCATAGGAAAATGATAACTTGTAGGTCAAATGACTACAAATGTTTGGAAATATCATTTGTTTGTTTTTACGTGGTTTCGTTAGTTTGTATGATTCTTCGTGGATATCAGTAATATGAATCCCTGCCCCCTCATTTCAATCCTCTCATTATTCTCCGCGACATCAAATGCAAAATATCACTCAAACTTGTTCTTCGCCGGACCCGATGACGTGGCTCCTTTTTTATTCTGTGAGTTTGTTTAGCCTCTGTAAAAAAATTTCAAGTCCCATCTATTTCGGCTCATTCTTCACCGCTTGCCAAACAATTTTATTCCTCTTCTTTCATTATTCCAATTCAAATACGTTCTAAATGGATCTCGCTTCTCGCTTCCTAAGTAGGCTCAAAAAAATTCCATGATTTTTTAAACAAAAAAAATGGGAGTTACAATTTGGCTACAATGACTATGATCTTATTTATATTAAAATATGGAGATATTATAGAATAAATAAGATTAAGATAATGTTATCTATGGTTTTCTTATTAGATCCGTCAATTTAGATGCAATAAATATTTAATATTTCGATTAAAAATGTAATGGAGGGCAAAAAAAATTAAAAAAAACGTAATGCGCGTGATCTTAAAAGGTATTATTGTTTATATAAATTTTATGTTTAATATATTAATATGATTTTTTTATTAAAAAATTGATAGAAACATTACGCTATTATATGTTTTTTTTTACCTTTTTAATTAATACGACCAGTTCAAAATGAGTTTTATAAACATGTATTTGAACAGGCGAGATTGCGAGCAGTCGTTTTGGTTATTCCCTTCAATACATGCCCGTAATGTTCTGGGATAACTATGAAATAAGCGGTAAAATAAATAAAGGAAAATTGGGAGGCAACTCCGCAACTTCGCTGCAACCCTTAACCCCGAGAACCCAAAGCCTCTTCGTTCAGCAGCGAAGACCCCAAAAACAGCGCCTAGACTAGGACGCTTCTTCTTCCATGTTTCCTCTATAGGGTCCACCATGAAAGCTTTGAGATCACTGAGAATACTCAGGACTCTCTCTTCCACCCCACACAACATTCTCTTTCCCCTTGAGCCTTCCTTTCTGCGCAGGTTTTACTCTGCTGAACCAGAGCATGAGGACGTGACGCAACCCTCAACCTACCGGGAAAATGATTCAGATTCTGTTTTTGATAGTTTCCATTACGAAATTCCCAATATCTCAGACACCAGTGCTAACGCCCATCAGCAACAACAACCCATCTGGGACCAAAAGTACAGGGCCAGAGCTGATGAATTGATTTCTGCGAAGAAAATCCCTCAATGCAATTTGAGATTCAAGGAGGAGGAGGAGGAAGAGAACAGGCGGAGAGTGTTGGCCAAGGCTTTACTTGAGGCATCACTCGAGAAAGAGGATAGCGAGGATGAGGATGAAAGTTTGGTGAAGGAGGAGGACCAGAAATCATTGGCCGTTGGAATAATTGGTGCTCCCAATGCTGGGAAGTCTGCACTCACTAATTATATGGTTGGTTCTCTTTGTTACTTGGTCCTGACGTGACAAAATCCTTTTCTTGAGGTGTCTGACTTTCACTTGTTTGAGCGTGCAAGAAAATGGTTTCATTGTCTTCCTTTATATCTTCATTCCTATTTTAGTTTCAATACCTTTTCTTCTATAAAATTCACCGTTAGAGATTGATGTTTAGTTAATTTGGGGGGAAAATCCTGGACTCTGGAGGAGCTAATTGATGGTTACAAGCATAATTTTTTCCATGATAATTTTCCTTCTTTCCGTCTTAATTTATACGAGAAACTCCTGGTTTTAATGTCTTGAAATATATACAGGAGATGAGTTTCTGTACCCGATTACTGTTAAGTATGTCATCTCTTAAAAGTTCATTTTAGCCGGTATATTATATATTATCGTTAAAAAGCTGCTGTTCTTTTTCTTCTTCCGGACAAGTTAGCCTTTACATTAGATTGTGATATATAATTCATATGCTAAATTTGAAGTATTATATTACATTGAAGTAATTGATATATGTCAGGGTGCTTTCAGAAAAGCCTCTAGCATCTCCTGTTGTTATCAAAAACATCGGATGATTTTTTCATAGTTATATCCTCACTCTTTTTGCCATAGGCTGGTACAAAGGTAGCAGCTGTTTCACGGAAGACAAACACCACAACTCATGAAGTGGTAGGAGTGATGACAAAAGGAGACACCCAAATTGTGAGTAACTTTTGCCATTACTTTACTTCAAAGGGAATGTCTGTTGAAGTTTCACTTGGGCTATAAGTAAATCTTGAACACCAGCTTTTAGCTAGAAGTCAGTTATTGCTTTCCTACCTGAATTTTTCCATACTCAAGTAAAACATGCTACTTGTACGTTTTATGTTTTCTCACTTTTTGTGATGTCATCCACATGCAAGAGCTTGAAATATTTATCCATGACCATGCTGTTTTATTTTGCTGTATTTTGGTAAATTTTTTATTTCATATGTGGCATTTACTTATATTTTAAATTGAAACTGAACCACCCGTACTTACAACTGTATAAAAATCTCTATGCAGTGTTTTTTTGATACACCAGGGCTCACGTTAACTTGCAAAGGATATCCTCATAGGGATGTCAAGAATCGTGTCGAAAGTGCTTGGAGTTCAATCAATCTCTATGAAGTGCTCATGGTTATTTTTGATGTCGATAGACATCTTACCAGGTTAGTGTATTATTATTTCTAAGCGGGGCAGCGGGCACCTGTGGGAGTAATCTTACCCTTTAATTCAGTGTAACTTATTCATTATTCTATGTTAGAATTTGAAAACCTATTCTTCTTTTGTTTATCTGATTAAATATGTCTGGCTAGTGATGAAGATTAAGCTGGGAGGTTTAACGTTGAAGAATTTGTGTATCAAGGAAGTTTGTGGATTCTGAATTTCTAAATATAGTCAGTACTGTGACATGTTGGCATTACTAGATCACACTTTTACTGCTTGTCTGGATAATTGCTTATGTATCATTTGGACCCTGGAAAACTTATGAAGATAGTTACTTTGGTAAATTAAATATGAAGTAAACTGAATCTTATATCATTACATGCTTGCTGAACTGCCCATATCTTAACCACGTGATAAGTCATTTTAACTTGCATTTTTTTCCATTTTCCTCTCTGTTCCTTATGTCTTTTTAACATTCAATCAATATAGACCAGATGCAAGAGTCATACAATTAATTAAGCGTATGGGAGCTCGAGCCTACCCCAATCAGAAACGAGTTTTATGCATGAACAAGATTGATTTAGTAAAGAAAAAGAAAGACTTGATGAAGGTTTCAGAAGAATTCAAACATCTTCCTGGATATGAAAGGTATGCTTTTCTTCTAAAGAGACTGGATAAAGTACCAATTTCCAGTATAAATTTTAACCTTTATGTGGATCAACTATAGGGCCTAAACCTGATGATTGATCTCCTGTTATTATTGTGTAGGTTTTTCATGATATCAGGACTGAAGGGGTATGGGGTAAAAGATCTGTCACAGTACTTGATGGAGCAGGCATGTATCTTTTCTAGTTATGCTCTCTATAGCGCCTATCCAAATGATTTTGTTGTTCCTCACTTCCTCTGACCTGGAATGTGGGTTCCATAAAAATGTAGAAGGTTTTACTGATGAAACTACTTCCTTTTGAAACTAGTAAACTTTATATCTTTCTTATATTTTTCCAAACTCTAATGTTGGACATTTCAGTACCTAAGTCTGGATTTTGAATTACTTCTAATGCTTAGGCAGTTCAACGACCATGGGAAGAAGATCCATTTGTGATGAGTGAAGAAGTTATGAAGATGATAGCCATGGAAGTTGTGCGTGAAAGGTTGTTGGACCATGTACACCAGGTAGCAGTTCAAGTCAATCTCTAATTATAGATGGATTCTGACAGAAGTATATTGTAGGATCAGATGATTAATTTATGATTTTGATGACGGATTGCAACTATCTCAATTCAGGAAATACCGTATGAAATTGAACATCGTTTGATTGATTGGAAGGAATTACGAGATGGTTCTCTTAGAGTTGAGCAACATTTCATCACGAGCAAATTAAGCCAACGCAAGATTCTTGTGGGAAAGAATGGTTCCAAAATTGGGTATCTTCTCCTATTTTTATAGATTTATGATAAGTTGGATCTACTTCCAACATGCTTTCATGTAAATTTCGTCCCAAACTCTTCGTAAATTGAATTTACCCGTGAATGCTAGCAGTTATTTCTGAATCATTATGGTTAACATTGCAAACTTGTGATTGTTTGGGGTTTGTTTGATGTAGGAGGATAGGAATTGAAGCAAATGAAGAGATGAGATCCATTTTCAAGAAGCAAGTGCATCTAATTCTGCAGGTTAGACTTAAACAGTGACAAAAGACAAAGTCGATTTGATGTTTGAGGGTGCAGCTTCTCCGCGACACCGTGATGTTCTTATACATACAAAAATGGCAACGTATGTCTGAATCTGATCTAACGCCATGCTTGATATCAGTGATCATAGAGAACATTATCATGGTTATGGAATCGGCCCCGCAAATTTTGACCATGCAGCCAGAATTTCCTAGTTTTAGTAAGATTCATCTGTTTGCTTATAATTGTAATCGCGTATGAATGTTACAAATAGACCACCATATCTTGTTTCATCATTTTCAAATATAAATTTCACACATATCTTATGTACAGCAATTTTGGTGATGAATTCCATCATCCCTTTTCTAACGCTTCTCAAGTTATTCCGCACGAGAGAGACACACAATCAGTTATCAGTTATACGTAGATGCATAATTGAAACTCATTTTTTAGTCTATAAGAAAAATGGAACTATTTTCAAAAGGGTAAATTTAGGTCTTGCTTGGATGATGACTTGGCATAACATCAAAAGAAGCAAAGACGCCATTAGAATGAGCATGGCCTCAGTGCAAAATATGGATGATACTGCCCCCTCAGCCTCCGGCATATTCAACAAGTTTTGCTTTTGGCTTCTTTTTCACCGGGAGAGGGAGCAAAACGACTGACCTTTAGTTGCGTTTAGAAGCCGGCGGAGGCAAAACGTCATAACACTTGCGCGCCAAATTGAGGCAATCCAACCAATGAAAAATCTCCGCATTGGGGTCACTCTCGATCACAACATCTGACACCGTGATCTGCACCGCGCCTCTGAAGCTGGTGATCTGGCCTCGCACTCTGGCCACCTTCCCGAGCTGGACGAGATCGGCAAAGCCGGCGGCGGAGGCGGCGATCAGGGCAACATCTGGCGAGATAGGGACGTGCGTGGAGCAAGGAAAGGAGAGCTGGTTGAGCCAGAGGACGCAGTTGACGCAGCCGGTGCCGTCGTCGAGGGTGAAGGTGAGGAATCGGTCGGGTTTGAATTGACGGGAGGTGACTGTACCGACGGCCTCAGCGCGAGAGAGGGGTATGCCTCTGCGAGAGAAAGAGGAAGAAGAAGGGGTTTGGGTGAGGGAAAGAAGATCGAAGGCGAGAAGCTTCACGTGAGTGTTCAACAATGGACCCGGCTGCTGCATCGTGCCCTGTGCGTTTCATCCCTAGCGTCAGGAGGCATTTGAAAACTGGTATTTTTATTGTGAGAAAATCGGGGAAAGTCCCCTTGATTTTTTTTCTTCTAAGCAGCATTTGAACTTTTATGGATAAAAAACGTGGTTTTAGTGACACAATAATTTCATAGCGGGAATTTTTTATATAAGTTTTCAAATACTATTAAGTAGTTACGTGGAAATTTAAGAGAATAAAATAATAAAAGTACAGAAAAGCTACAGTTTAAAAATAGTAGACAAAATTTATTTATATTGACTAAAGTCCCTGAACACATCTTTTTGTGTTGCATAAACTAAATTATATAATTTAAAAATTTATGCCTTATCCAATGGACTTCTCCAAAAATAAATCCAAATTCCCGCAGATTGGGATTGTATGGGCTTAGTTGGGCCTATCCAATCTGAAAGGCCTTGTTATTCACTTTTGTTCTTGCCCCGGAAAAAAATCACAGGGCTTTTTCTGGAGTGTATTTTTTTTAATCTATTTGTTTCTATTATTTTTACCAACAGGATAGGGTTAACACATATAATAAAGAATAGACATATTCTATGATGATATGAATTTAATTTTTATTGTTATTGTAATGGCTCATTTAGTAGGCTATATTGTAATTTCTCTGTAAGCGTTCTCTGAGCCCTTAGAACTGCGTCCTTACTTTAGTAAGGGGCCTATGCTAAACCCTTCTAAACTTTTGTTTGTATAAAAAGATATTTGTTTGTATTTTAAGGAATCTATTATACCATTATACTCGGTGGTATTGCTTCTTTAATTTAGATTCATTTGGGAGTAATGCACTATATGAATTAGAAATATGTTTTTTCAGATGAAATACATCTTTTGTCTTTATAAAGCTTAACACGAACGACTTCTTCTAGATCAGAGCAAAATAAAAAATGAACTTGTGAAAATATGTGCAAGCACATGATCCCTATATATATATATATATTTACTCATTAGATTGAAATTGAATCATCCGCCCAATACATAGGCTTCTTTGTCAACCAGATCTAAGTAATTGAAGATATATTCTACTCTTCTAATTTTTATTTTGTAACAACTTGTATATTTTTTAGTCATCATCTACCTCAATTTGAATTAGCCGATTATAAGTATAATAATTAAGAAATTTGTAAGCACCCAATAAAACACTAAAAAATTAATTAAAAATTAGATAAAATTGCAAGGACCTCTAAATTATTTTTTTCCTCCTAATAATAAAATAATATTGAGGGGTGGTGGTGGCCAGGGATGCCATCAAAAGCACACAACAGGCACTGAAAGCTGCTCCTCACGTTTGTCTGAAAGCCCAACCATTTTTGTTTAGGTCCCCCCTCCCCCTCCCCCTCCCTCTTTTTATGCTCTCCCTCTCTCTCCACCACATGCCTCCCTAATCTCTCTCTCTCTCTCTTTATTTTTTATAAAAAACATTAATACTCAAATCTCATTGATATACGTACAAAAAAAATTGAAAGACTGAAAAATTGGCATATAGAGTCTAACAGAACTGTAGAGGATATTTTTTAAAAAAATTGCATGGAGTCCCAAATATTAGTATTTCAAAAAATGTATTTATAAATTGAATATTTTTATATTATATATTTCCAAGTGCTGTCCACAATCAAGTCCATATTCACAAGTAGTAACAACAATAATTACAAAGTGGAGAAAAAGGTGAGAAGGGCCACTGCTTTTCTCTCTTTTCTCCATATGTGCGTAGCAATAATTTTATTTCTTTTTATAAAAATATTTTAAAATAAGATTAAATAAAATTTATTTTTCTCTTAGAGAATATTAATATTAAATAAAATAAGTTGTTAATTACTCTCATATATAGATTTAAGTATTCAGAAATTATAATACCTCCCCAAATACTATACTATAATTATAATAAATTATGGTAAACCAAACTCCTTTTGTAAAATTATAATTTTCTCACTAACAAAAATAAAAACATATTTTTATCCTTTTTCTTTTACAGTTTTTTATATACTATTTGTATTTTATGCCTGTATTAATAATTTTGGGACCATTTGGCCTATCTTTTGGAACTTAAGTATGGTCTCCATACAGTAACCATTCCAGTCATATATGCCACTCTTGTACTTCAAAACTTCAAAGGATAACTGTTCTTCCAATAACAAATAAAAGATTTTAGACTTAAACTATAGTTTATAGTTTAGATAAAAAATATTTAAACATTAATTTTAATAGTATAATTTTTTTAAATAAAATTATAGCTTAGGTCATTATAAACTATGCTTTTATATAAGTAAGGTCTATCAGTTTTTAAAATAATTTTCATATATTAAACATAAAAAATAATATTTTAACATTATAATTTTTTATCATCTCTCTGCTTCTTTTTCCTTATTTATCTTATATTTTTTATAGTAATTTATCTATAAAAAAAATATTCTAATAACAATCATCAAAATACTTATTTTTTTAGATTTTCCCCATAATATATTCTTTAAGCTAAAAAATATTTTAAACAGTGTTTGTATGTAACATCACCCCAAAGACTCCTTTCTTTTTATATCTAAATATATCACGACAACAACTTTATATATATGTAACATGATTCACTCTGTCTATGTCTGATTGAACCATTTCAATTATATCTATTTATCTGATCCCAATTAATTTTGGTTGAATTTTTCTCCTTTTAGCCGTTGCAGCACTTTGAAGGCCACTTCTTCAAGCAAGAAAACGTCAGGAGAATAGGAAGTTTAACATAATGAGTAAAAGTGAAGAGGCAGAAGAATCCTATGTGTATGTACCCTCTCCCCATAATTAATTAATTAATAGAGAAAAATATGATATCCTGAGATGAATTGCGGGGTTCATATTTGCTTTTTGTTTGTTGGGTGTGTGAAGATATGTTTCAAGGGGTTTGACTCCCAAAAAAAAAAAAAAAAAAAAGAGCAAGAAGATGACTTGGCTTTGGAGGGATTCAGTTATTTGAATATTTATTTATTTATTGCCTTCTCTTATAAGAACTTGGAAGGTCAAGTAATCAGTTCCCTCATTTCCATAATCATTAGGTATAGGGGTGTGCCTTTTTTTTTCTTCCTTTTGGGAAGGGAGGGGAGGGGGACATTAGCTAGTTTTTGAGTGTACCTCTTTCTTTTATAGACATGTGGTTTTGATGCCAATACACTTAGATACTTTACTAAACATTTCGTTGTGATGTGCTGCTTATGTGAATATTTTATTAATAGATAATCTATAAATATTTATATATATATTTTTTTAAATTTAGCTGTGGATTTTGGTGTTAGAAATTCAACTCACTTAAAACTTATATAGATAAAAAAAAGAAGAAGATCTTATTCTTTTTTGTCGACTTACTGTATTGTGCATTGTACAGCATGGTTTTGTCGCCCACCTCAATGAATGTTGCTTGTTTGGTCAATAACCGAGTAATGTCTCTTGTGGTGGGTTTGGATCTCTTCTAGGATCATGACTTTACTCTAAATAAGGTTCTTTTTTTAAGGAAGACAGGGAGCTAATTTTGTTTGGCATGCCGTGAACTGGTAAGAGGAAGAGCTAAAAATAATCAAAAGACGTAACTGCCCTTCCTACTCCGATTTTTCTTGTTCTTTTTTAAAATAAATACACTTCTCATTATTAATAACGGATGAGAACATTAATTATAATAAATTATACACTTTATATTGATATATATATATAATTGCTCCCAGCATAATATGTTGGCGTGTGAATAAGATGCATGATCTTAAAAAGACTCAGCTCGTGAGCGTGGGTTTTGGAATTTAAAATGTAATAAATCAGATTAAATTAAAAGCTGAGATATTATACTATACTATACGTATTATGAATAATAAAGTCTATGAAGATCGATTTCCTTCAAGATCTGATTATGACCCCCCCCCCCCCAAATTCATATTGAAACTTCCGCATGAAGACCTTAATCTTCTATATGACGTCATCGGATATTTATGCACTTAATCCCCCACCCCCCCGAATCTAAATTTATTTATTTATATATATATATACGTAAAAAAAAAAAACAGTTTTTGGGGTTAGTCATGCCCACTCGAGTTAGGATAACATTCGAGGCCGTAATTATTACCGCAGAGAATATGTTGCATCCTATGAGATCTCTTGAAGATCGTTTGAGTGGACATTTATATTCCAATAACAAAAATTTTTAAACAAAAAAAGAAAAAAAGGAATTGACTGAGTCTCCATATGATATGTAATGACGCATTAAATAAGCTTTTTGACGTGAATTTAAGAAAACACAGGACGATCCGAATATGTATGTATGTGTGAATCCTATTTCCAACCCAAATTAAGGTATTTTTTTCGTATTTTTCTAGGTAAGAGAATAGATTTTAAATATGGAATGTCAGTAATATTTTTTCCCTAAATTTTAATATAAACATATTCCTTCTAGAGAGCGTACAAACCCATCTAGAGTCTCCCCACTCCTAGTACAAACTCGCAACTTTTCATTTGCTCCATGAGATTAGATTCCATGCATTGAATACAGAGCATTTTCTTTCTCTTCTGTCTGCTAGCCGGACGGTCCACCTTGGTTTCCTTTGTCTTTGCCACCTCCACTCAGTATTTAATTTCAATCCCTTTCACCCCATTTAACTTTCATTATAATCAAAATTAATTAACTTCACCTGCATATCTAGTCACGGGTTAATACAATATTTGGCCAATGAAGCCATTTTGAAGCCCCGCTGGCCGATGATATCTCATTACGTTTAGGCTATAACCAATCTTATTTCATTTATAGTTTTAACGAGGACCTGTTCAATCTAACGGGACCATGGGATCATAGTAACATATTGAATTAATTAGAAAAGGATCGGCCACATGGGGTTGAATCAACTGATATGTTGTATATAAAAGCAAGATGAATAAGACCCACATGCAATGCACAGTGCACAGTATTAGGGGGGCAAATCATCACTTCGTTTATTTTTTTATAATGAATTATATATTTGTTTCCTCTACCACGTAATTCGCCAATAAATAGAATAGAATGATCAAGAAATTAAGTATACATCAAATTTTATAAGTAAGTATGATTTAGCAAATGACAAATTTTGAAGGAACAGTATTGCTTGATTTGGTCCAATTCGTATTGATATTTGAGAGAGAAAAAAGACTCGTTGTTAGAAATTTATAATCAGTAAAACATGGATTAAAACAGATAAAATACAAATTGCGAAAACAAAACGACAAATAAAACGCATGGAAATTGTCGTTGCATTTATTTAACCGTGAACGTCAACCACTTGCTCGCGGCAGAAAGTTGACCTGCTTTTCCATGAGCAGGTCCCCGTCGTACTCCATCTACCAAAATAGGTTGGGGTACCATTATATTAAGATAATAAAAAATTATTAATATTATATTTTTTATTTTTTTAAAATTTAAATTTTATAATTATAAAACTAAATAAATATTATATAATATTAATGAATTATAATATATTAATAAATAACTATTTTTTTGTTAATATTTAATAATAAAAATATTTAAAATAATATTTAAATAAAATAAATAACAATATTAATATTTTTTTAAAAAAGAGTGAGTTGGAAGATTAACCTATTTAAAAATATGTCAACTCATCTAAGTCCGCCTTTTTTTTTTAACCGTGGGCAACTATTATTTTTATTTATTTTCATTAATTATTTTTATAAATAAATATTAAAGGATAACATGTAAATGTTTGAGTTCAAATGTAATTTGTATATAGAAAATAACGCTAATTAATGTTATTATTTTGGACCTATTTATTTATATTTTTTTTTTGTCTTAAAATCAATTCCATTTTATATTTTTAAGTGTGTGTTTGGGAAAGCGTTTGGGAATGGATTTTGGGGCAAAACTTCAGTTTGAAAAAATTTCACACAAACATCAATTTTTGTCCAGAATTGATTTTGGGCCAAAACCTCGGTTTGTAAATTTTTTTGCCAAACAGCCATTTTCCTCCAAAATTGATTTTGGGCAAAACCTCGGTTTGAAACCATGGTTTTGAAGAAGCTATTTTTCAATAGATTTTGGAACTGGAAAAGAGCTTATAGATTATCTAATTACTATTTTACCCCTACTTTTTTCTTATACTCTCTCTCCTCTCTCCTCTCTCCTCTCTCCTCTCTCTCTCCTCTCTCCTCTCTCTCCTCTCTCCTCTCTCCTCTCTCTCTCCTCGCTCTCCTCTCTCTCTCCTCTCTCTCCTCTCTCTCTCCTCTCTCATACTTTAATCAAATCATACCCTTTTTAGTAATTTATTAATATAAAAAGTGATTCTACTATTAATCATCCAAACATCTCTATTTGCAAAATCTATTCTTTTCATAATCTATTCTTCCCAAAATCTATTCTCCATAATCTATTCTTCCTAAAATCTATTCTTTCCAAAATCTATTCTCCCAGAATCTATTTCCCAGAATCTATTTTCCCCAAAATCTATTCTCCAAAAGCTAATCCAACCACACCCTAAAACTTCATAGGAACCAATCCAAAATTTTGTTACAAAGTTGTAAGTTAATTTGGTCTCTTAAAGAGTAGTTAACTAATATAACTAACTAATGGGCAAAAAAACAAAAGATAAACTAAATTAACTGTTTGAACAGCATTATTGTGGGACATTTAGGAGGAACCATCACATGGCATTAATTAAAATTTAGTTTAAATAAGAGTCACAGCGAAAGCAAAGACATGCCAACCAATCTACTATTCTGTTCAAGCTATTGACTAGTAGTATTAATTAAAACTAGAGATAAATTAATTACAATCTCTCGACGAGGCTATTAATGGAATTCCAGCAATAAAAATGGATCCCTTGGTATAATTCACGCGGGAATAAGAACAGCGCCTTGTCGCCATGTCATTATCGGAGAGATTTGTGATGGCGATTCTCAGTTTTTCAATTTCCTCCCTCTCTCCCCCACTCTACTCTGCTCCAAACTTCTGATTCTTGAAGTTAGAGAGAGAGAGAGAGTTTTCCAGGGAAGCGAGTGTGCGAGGATGGCCCAGGTGAGAAAAATGATTAAGATTGCACATTAGTGGGACATTTGGCAGATTCATAGTAAAAGTGAGAAACGAAGAAAGAGAAGGATCTTTTTTCAGTCTCGAGCAGCCAGTGAAACTTAAAAAGAGCGTGAGACACCCAGTATGTTTTTCATTTTTCCTTCTGAACCCATTTCTTTGAATGTCTGGGAGTGTCCTAGTTGAATTTGAGCTCTGAAAATGGCTGATTTCTAAGAGGAGACAGTGTTGGTGTGAATGCATTAGTATATTAGAAAGAGGACGAGACTTCAAAGGAGAGAGAGTTTGACGCATGTGAGAGAGAGAGAGAGAGTAGGCTGCTGTTCTGGTTTTGTGATGTAGGAGGGAGACGAGCGTATCACAGAAAATCCTAAAAATTCGATTTAGTTTTCTTACTGCTTAAAATAAAGCAGGAAACAGGAAAGCATAGGATAAAAGCGCATAAAAAATTCTGCTTGTACAGCGAGAGAGCCTCAGATCAAGGGCGAATCAAACTGGTTTATATTGTTCATTGTACCCTCACCTCTTTTCTGTACAGGTAAAAACATTGTTTCTCTCAACGGTTCTCTCGCTCTCTTTCTCTGTTTGTGCATTGAGTGGGTGCTTCGCTGGTGTTCTGTGTGTTTTTTAGGCCAATCTATGGTTTTGATTATTATATGGAAGAGAGAGGGTGAACGTGTCTGTTCTTTGTATTCGAGCCAACCAAGACCAATTTCACGCTTGCACAGCATGATTAGTTTTCGCCCTAGTTTTTTAATCTGACCCTTTACACTCATAAAGTTTAACAACAAGCCAATATCTGGGTATAGGTGGCTCTTTGAAAATTGAGCTGTTTCCATCTTTTGAGACCCATGCTTGTCTCTCTGAGCTATGAGAATTTCTTTCTTTTAAATTTGTGGGTCTCTCGTCTGGGATGTCTTTCTTTACTCTCTTTGCCAATATTTAAATGCGCTTAGCCTATTAGGAAAGGGTGAGAAACAGAGTAAGAATAATTCGTGCAAATCCTTCATCATGCTTGGTGTGCCTGTGCTTCTCCTTTCTTAGGTTTGAATCACGCAAATCAATTCTGTAATGATGCTTTCCTTTGAGTTCTGGTCCGTAACTTTTTCTCCTCAACCATCAGAGAAAAGTGTCTGAGATTTTGCCAGTAGTATGAAAACTTTGCTCCTATAAAGGCACTCACTGGTTTTGTTGGTCCTTCTTTAAACGTAGAGATGAATTGGACGAGAGGGGAAGAAGTAAACTAAGCATCGAAGGTTTGTGGCTGATGGGTATCAAGATGCAGAGCCAGCCCCAGCACCACCCTGTGGCTTTGAGGTTCCATGAGCAAACGGGGAGTAAAAGAAAATACACTTTCATTCAGGCTAAAAGAGCTTGGCTCCCAAAGTTTCTGCTGCTGTGGATCATGATGATGATGCTATTCAGTGGGTCCATCTACAATGCTATGGATGCTGATAATAAAGTTAGGAGGAGAGAGGTTCTGGGTAGCCTCTGTGAGCAACGGGCCAGGATGTTGCAAGATCAATTTAGTGTTAGTGTTAACCATGTCCATGCCCTAGCTATTCTGGTTTCAACCTTCCACTACTACAGAAACCCATCTGCAATTGATCAGGTCTGTGCTTGATTAAGACTAGAACTTCTATTTTGATTTGTGACTAGAGAAGTATTAATTTAAGTCACAAATCTGTCCATGGTTGATTGTACTTGATTATTTTTTGTTTCCTACTGATGATTAGTTGTCATGGCCCCAAAATTATCAGGAAACCTTTGCGGAGTATACGGTCAGAACAGCATTTGAGCGGCCATTACTGAATGGGGTGGCTTATGCACAAAGGGTAGTTGACTCCGGAAGAGAAAACTTTGAGAGCCAACACGGATGGGTGATAAAGACTATGGAGAGGGAGCCTTCCCCCATTCGAGATGAGTATGCCCCAGTGATATTTGCCCAAGAAACCATCTCTTATCTTAAGTCTCTTGATATGATGTCAGGGGAGGTAACTACAACATCTGTGAGGTGTGAATATATCTCCTGATTTTGTGTGCAACACCCTTTGAAAATTGCATTTGGCATGGTGCAGGAGGACCGAGAGAACATTCTGAGGGCTAGGGCCACTGGGAAAGCTGTACTGACTAGCCCATTCAAGCTGTTGGGTTCTCATCATCTTGGTGTGGTTTTGACATTCCCTGTTTACAAATCCAAGCTCTCCCCAGAGCCGACTATGAAAGAGCGCATAGAGGCAACTGCAGGGTAAGTCCTCATATCACTTTATACACATGTTGGGTTTGTTCAGAGAACCTCTCTTTCTTTGCTGTTTTTTTTTGGTGTATGGCTTCACTGGCTATCTACCATCGCAATCTTTAATTTTACAGGCTATCTATGTCTCTTACCCCATAGGCTTTTCTGGCATCCATTTATATTAAGAGAATTATGCCCATTGGATTTCATTGACGCTATTATGAATCAATGGCAGAGATTATTTTCTGGCTTATAATATTTTTTCCTCTATAGAATATTATAACTCCGTTGATGTGTGTGCAAGCAGGTTATTACTATATGGCTGGTTAGGACCCTATGTTGTTGCATGAAGAATCTATGTTACCATTGACATTGGATAGTTCCTCTGTCACCATGTCTAGATGTAACGGTCGACATGGGGATGAGTTATCTGTAGTGTTCTCATATAAGATGTCAAGTGTCAGTAGTTGCTAAAACACCCTGTAACAACTATAGCCATTGTGTCACTTGGGATTCTACTCATGAACAAAAAATGTGAGAAGTACTGTATCTGTAGCCTCTATAATCAACCAGATTGCCACTCTTATTGCAATTGTCTATATCAACGTTTACAACAATCCCTACCACTTTATAATTTTCTTAGTACAACCAGTCTTGCTTCCACCTATGACACATTTGGCAGAATTTTGTATGGTTGAATTTTCAGTTGCAGTTGTTTATGAAGGGAACTTTGGGGTTACATGTTCTGGTCTTGTGTAATTTGTTGGCTAAATTGTTTGAAACATAGAGTGCGTTGGCCTTGGTTTATGAGTCAACTTTGTGTTTACTGTAAGCTTAAGATGACATAATCCATAGATGAATTTTTAATTGCAAGCAGATATGTTGGAGGGTCCTTTGATGTCGAGTCCCTTGTGGAGAATTTACTTGGGCAGCTTGCTGGTAACCAAGCAATTTTGGTGCATGTGTATGATATCACAAACTCTACTTACCCGCTAATCATGTATGGCAACCAATATGAAGGTGACAAGTCTCTTGTACATAAGAGCAAGCTTGACTTTGGAGATCCTTACAGGAAACATCAGATGATATGTAGGTAGGTTTTCTTTCCTTAGATAATCTTTTGCAATTTTGTGCAATGCCAAATAAGTGTCTTTAATTTTTTTATCAGCAGATGCTTATCATTTTATTACCGAACAGGTATCATCAGAAGGCACCAACATCTTGGACAGCGCTCACCACAGCATTTTTATTCTTTGTGATTTGTTTATTAGTGGGATACATTTTATATGGTGCTGCAATTCATATTGTCAAAGTTGAGGATGATTTCCATGAGATGCAGGAACTAAAAGTTCGAGCTGAAGCTGCTGATGTTGCCAAATCCCAGGTATTGTTCTTGGCATTTCATTGGCATGGATCATAATGATTTCCAAGGATTATTTTGTGGTTTCAATATCTGACTCCATTTTTTTCTTTCTGATGTCAGTTTTTAGCAACTGTTTCTCATGAAATTAGAACACCAATGAATGGCATCTTAGGTGACTCCCAAGATTTCTCATTTCTCTCTATATCATGAAGTAGCTTGTATTTCTATTACTTGCCCTTCCTCATTAGTTGTTTAATTTTTAAACTTCATAATGTTGTGTAGGAATGCTTGGTCTGCTTCTTGATACGGAATTGAGTTCAACTCAACGAGATTATGCTCAGACTGCTCAAGCATGTGGAAAAGCACTGATAGCATTAATAAATGAGGTGCTTGACCGAGCTAAAATTGAAGCTGGCAAGTTAGAGCTAGAAGCAGTTCCATTTGACCTGCGTTCCATACTTGATGATGTCCTTTCTTTATTCTCTGAGAAGTCTAGACACAAAGGTTTAGAGGTATGTCATATGGTTGTTGACTTAGTGTGGTGGCTTGAAGATCATATTTCCTTGTCCAAGCTGCATAAGTTTATTATTATATTTCCTTTTTCTTCAGTTTACTTACATAGTTCTTTCTTTGTTTCATCTTTCTGGGTCTGATGTCACTGGATGCTGTTGTTCCTAATGCGTGCCCAATCTTCAATTCTCCAACCTTAACATGTATTTTTGATGGGGGAAATAAAGTTGGCAGTTTTTGTTTCTGATAAAGTTCCAGACATTGTTATAGGAGATCCAGGGAGATTCAGACAAATAATAACCAATCTAGTTGGCAACTCTGTCAAAGTAAGTGATGTTTTCAAAGCTCATTTGTCTGACACTATCTGCATTTACATTTTTTTACTCATTTGAAGCTGTGTGGAGGAAATATCTTTGAAACTTTTTAAAACCTTAGGTCAAACTATTAACAAAGCACTGTCCCACCCTCTTTCAATAGTCCCACAACGGAACGGAGTAGGAAATGTTTAAATTCTCTTTTCTTTTTGCAGCCATTGCTGTGTTTGCAAATTTCAATGCACTTCTTGATGATAAATCTAACCTAAGAATTTTGCAGTTCACTGAACGGGGGCACATAGTTGTTAAGGTTCATCTAGCTGAAAATATAAATGCTACAATGAATGGAAAATCTGAGACATATCTAAATGGAGGGTCGGATGATGTTGTGCATATGGCTGGCGGTTATCAGTCCAAAACTCTCAGTGGATGCGAAGCAGCTGATGAAAGGAACTGTTGGGATAATTTTAAGCATCTAATTGCTGATGAAGAATTTTGCTTTGATGCATCAAGTAAAAAGATGACCACCATTCAAGTTTCTGAGCAAGTCACTCTGATGGTCTGTGTAGAGGATACTGGTATTGGGATTCCCTTTTCTGCCCAGGATAGGATTTTCATGCCTTTTGTGCAGGCGGACAGCTCAACCTCTCGAAACTATGGTGGGACCGGTATTGGATTAAGCATCAGTAAGTGTTTGGTTGAATTAATGGGTGGTCAAATTAACTTCATAAGCCGACCCCAGGTTGGGAGCACATTTTCCTTCACTGCAGTTTTTGGTACATATAAGAAAAACGCAATCAGTGACGTGAAGAAACATAATGTGGAAGATCTACCCTCTAGTTTTAGAGGACAGAAAGCCATAGTGGTCGATGGAAAACCTGTTAGAGCTGCTGTGACTCGATACCATCTGAAGAGGCTTGGGATAATAGCTAAAGTTGCTAATGACATTAAAAAGGCTGTTGCTTTATGCGGGAAAAACGGTTCATTGACATCTGGGTAACCTCGCATCATCCTTTCCTTTAAACTATTCTTTTAGGTTGGGTTTTCAACCCGCATGAAAGTGGGAAGTGAGATCCCTATTTTTTGTTTGAAAACATTTATCTGGTTGTATACCATATTTCATTATTAATATATAAACAAAGCTTATATGGCTTGGTCATGTGTTACTAAAATACTAAGTGAACCTATGATTTCTTCCTTCTCTTCTGGTGGTTTTGCAAGTGTTTACTGCTCAAGAAACCAAACTTCAATTGGATAAGCATCTATTTGAAAACAAATCCTGCCCAGTTATCTTTCTTCTTTTGGGACACCTATTTCTCAATGCCTTTGTTTATTTTAAATATAGGTTGACAAACATCTGTTTATGCTATAGAAATTTCTTGTTGAGGAATAACAACTAATATTTCAATCGTTTGAAGTATACCAGTTGAAGGAGCCATGCCATCAGATTACTTCTCGTTTGAGTCTTGCGATTTTGTTCATTCACTGAGTTAATCTAACTGAATATGGCAGAATGTTCCAGCCAGATATAATTTTGGTTGAGAAGGACTCGTGGATATCTGGAGAAGATGGAAGCTTCAATGTTTGGCAACTAGACTGGAAACAGAACGGACATACAATTAAGTTGCCCAAATTGATCCTTCTCGCGACCAATATTAGTAATGCCGAGTTTGATAAAGCTAAAGCTGCTGGTTTTGCTGATACTGTGATCATGAAACCTCTGAGAGCTAGTATGATAGGTGCTTGTCTTCAGCAGGTTCTTGGTGTGGGGAAGAAAAGACAGCAAGGAAAAGACATGGTTAACGGTTCCACTTTTCTTCGAGGCCTTCTTTGTGGAAAGAAAATTTTGGTGGTCGATGACAATGTGGTGAACCGGAGGGTTGCCGCAGGTGCATTGAAGAAGTTTGGAGCTGACGTGAAGTGCGTCGAAAGTGGCAAAGCGGCACTTGAAATGCTTCAATTGCCTCATAGTTTTGATGCGTGCTTCATGGACATCCAAATGCCAGAGATGGATGGGTATGGAATTATGGATGCTTGTATTTTTTGCTCTTTTATAATACTCCCTCTAGTTCTAATTATAAAAGTTAATTTACCTTTTTAGATAAATTAAGGAAGTTAAATAAATAAATAAATTATGATAAAATCTAAACTCTTAAAATGAATTCATATTATATACTTTTTAATATACTCAAATTAGTTAATTAGTTCTTATATTAGTTATAATTAATCGATTTATTTGACTTCTTTAATCTATCTAAAAAAGTTAATTAATTATAATTAGAACTGGAGGTATCTAGATAGACTAATGATTTGGAATACGGTGCTCTTTTAACTTGCTGGCACATTATCTAAATATTTTGAGGTTTGCAGGTTTGAAGCAACACGGCAAATCCGGCAGATGGAAAGTGTGGCAAATGAGCAGGCAAATGGGGGATCTAATGGAGGAAATGCCTATAAAAGTGAGTGGCATTTGCCAGTATTAGCCATGACAGCTGATGTAATTCATGCGACCTATGACGAGTGCCTGAAATGCGGTATGGATGGATACGTGTCGAAGCCGTTCGAGGAAGAGAATCTGTATAAAGAAGTCGCAAAGTTCTTCAAATCCAAGTCTATCTCAGACTCATGAACTCCGCTAGCAGTTTCCGGGTTTTGCCGGCCAGTTGTGCGAAATCAGTGATGATTTCTAACCAGCATTAGAAATGGAGGTAATGTATACGTCATAGCCCTGCATGATCGCCACTTGTGTACAGTTTTTCAGGGGGGATGGGCGGGTCATGATGTAAATTCTACAAGATTTCTTGTGCAATCACTATATAATACTTGCATTAGATTTGGCCAGCGGCGTTTTTGGATTTGTCAAATTGTCTGTTGCTGCAATATTTGTCACTACGTTCAAAACAAATAGCTGGCGCTTGTGCGTGGTGTTTTCTTGCACGCACAATCAGAGAGGCCTGAGTGAGTATACCGTTTAAAGTTATATGGAGCATTGAACTAGTGGTCTTTCACTCTTCTGAGTGCTTATCATCAATACAAAATATAATAGCGTGGAGTATGATCAGGATTCAAATCTTGGTCAAGTATGTGTACATATAGAGTAAAATGCTCTACCACCTCTCAATTTTCTTTTTCTTAATTATACGGACCAGATTTCTATTTTAAAAACTTATACGGATTTTTTTTTTAAAATTAAAATATATGTTATATTAATTTCTCTTATATATTTGATATTCCATTTCTATTCACCTAATTTGTTAGTTGACATTTAATTTTGAGTTTTAAAGTTTTCTTTTTACCAAAATACCCCTCTTTATTATAAGAATTAATTAAAAATTTATATTCTAACAAAATTTATACAACCAAACAGTAATTTTAATAAATGAATTTTCAAAATTTTTAATATATTATACAACCACAAGGTGAGTTTAAGTCTCATGGGCAAAATTGTAAAATAAGCAAAATTTTAAAGACTCCATTTAGTCATTGCTATCAATTTAGAATGGGTATAGGTGGATACAATATTTTAAATTAATTTTAGAATATTAATTAGTATCTAAAATATTTAAAAATATTAAAGTATTATTAATATCTTAAAATATTTAAATTGATACAATTATATTATTTTACTGATAGAAACACAAATTTCTATCTGATTTATGTCATGTAACTTTTTTATTTTAACATATTATTATTTAAAAGGTAATATGAGTTATATTGTTTAAAAAATACTAAATAAATTTTAAAATTAATATTGTATAGAATTTATATGTGAATATTAAATTTTTTTATAATTTATTTATTATAAATTATTAAAATAATATTATATATGTGTAAAATTATAATAATTTAAATATTTTAAAGTACTAATTGTGTCTCTATAATTAATTTAAAGTATAAATTGTACTATTAAAATTATTTTAAGATTTTAATTATACTTTTAAAGGATTTTTAAGGATTTTCCCAATAATCAATAGTAAATTTTTTTGAAGGTAAAAATGACAAGTTCAAATTAATTAAATTAATATTGATATTATTCATCATTTTTTTGGGGAAAAAAAAACAATCTCCCTGAGGCCTCAGCTCAAACCCCACCTTTCTATGTGACAACCCTAATTTCTACGTTTGCACAACTCCCCCCTGTTATCCATGGAACCCCGAGTGGTCTGGACGTTGCCTCTCTCGTTTCGAGTCTAATCCCTGTTTCATATTCACACCGCAAGCTCAACTAGTTCATTACAGGTTTTGTAGCTATCCTTAGAAAATGGCTCTTCCGCCCATAGAGTGTATATATGTAACAGACGACTGTGTTCGTGAATGGAAGAGTGGCAACCCCTATCTCAAAGTCTCTGAACCCGTCCCATTGCTTCGCTTCCTCTATGAGCTTTGCTGGACTATGGTGGGTGATTTCTCTAAGTTGTCCTATGAATAATGCATATGTTCACGTGTGTGTATATATTGAAAATGTTAAATTGGGGAGGTGTTTAAGGCAGTACAATTTCTTCAATTTTGGGATTAAGGACTGGTTTTTGGTTCTGGGCTGCTCTCAGGTGCGGGGTGAATTGCCGTTTCAAAAGTGTAAAGTAGCATTGGATTCTGTCATCTTCTCGGATAAATCTTCGGCCGAAAAAGTAGCCTCAAATTTTGCGGATATAGTAACCCAAATGGCACAAGACGTGAGTTAATGCTCCCTTGTAATTTTTATCGAGCAATGTTCTCTTCTCTGTCTCAAAATCCAACATTTATTGTTTCTGCCTCAAATATATCATGCTGCTTCCATGGTTGCTGAAAGAATTACTCCGATCTTTGTCGCATAAAAATGCCCTCTTAGACGGTTTTCCAAACTCCGATTGCTTCTTTGCAATTGGAACATGACAGCTACACTATTATGTAACTCATTTTGATAAAAGAGCTGTTTCAAAAGCAAGCAGAAATTCGAAGCAATAATACCAAATGGCTCCTAAATCTCTAAAGCTTCATTTGTTTGAATATATAGCCTTTCTATTTACTTTACTTGAAGGATCATATTGACTGCATCGTAAGCTAACAACCGTAATGCTGTAACGCTAGCTAGAGGAGGTCGAGTGGTATGCGGTAGAATACCATCATAGACATCTTGTTGGCATAGGATTCATTTATATTTGCAGAAACAGAGCTAGTGGTGTCTGTAGTATTTTTAAGATGTTTAGAGGGCAAACTATAATGTTTTAGGCCTTGTAAGAGTCAAATAAATTACGATATTGCTTTCTTCTTCTCTGGTATTGCTTTGAAGATAAATAACTTCGCCCTTTTTATCCCTTTTCTACAAATGACTTGAAAATTTCCTGGTGCTCATGAGCACCCTTGCTAGTGTGATTAGGATTGTTGTTGTTGATGTGCTGCTGCTTGAGCTCCCTCCCCTTGGAAATTTATTGCGGATTATTATTATTATTGTTAATTTTTTTTTGGAGGTAAGGGAGTCATGAAGTATAAATTAGTTTTAATAGCTTGACTGATGATAATTCTATTAATATCTTGTTATTCAGTACACTTAAATAAACTTGCCTGTTCTCTTCATTACAGCATACAATGTCTGGGGAGTATCGCAGCCGTCTGGTCAAACTGGTCAGTATTTGATTTGATCTTGTGATGCTCGAAAACTATTGTCTTTCATCTAAAGAACAAAGATGTTCCCTAACTGGGTTTGTGTAGGCTCTTAATGACCCTGATTTCTTATTTTATTAAAGTAAAAAATGGGCTTCTTATAGCATGGAAGTTTGATATAATTTACTTTTGTTACCTTTGCTTTAATGCTTATAATTAACTGTTTTAGGCACGATGGCTTGTGGAATCTGAAGTGGTCCCAATTAGGCTACTCCAGGAACGTTGTGAGGTGCTTTTTTCTTTTTATTTTTAGACTTCTGATGATAAGTTGAGGTGCCTCACTAACGCTCAATTCTTTTGGGAATAGTAATTTGATGTATTTACAATATTTTATTTGAATGCTATGCATTTGTAGGAAGAATTTTTAGGGGAGGCTGAGTTGATCAAAATAAAGGCTCAAGATTTGAAGGGAAAAGCGGTGAGTAAATGGTTTTTTAGAAATGATATGTTCTATGATAAAAGTCTTAGGTGCTTGCTATATCTTTCCTTTTCTTAATCTGTGATTTTTTTCTTGGCAATGTGAGATATATTTTCCTGTATAGCCAAGCGGTTTTGGGTGGGGGGGAGTGTACATGTGCTCAGGTTGAATATAGGAGTTGAGGCTGTTAATGATTGAGGTTATAACAGCCCCAAAGCTTATATGGTCCAAAGCCTATATCAGAAGATTAAGTATGTGCCTAGATGCATTATACTTGTTAGGGGCATAACATTGATTAGGTTGTCATTTATCCATCTATCACTTCTAACATTTTTCCTGTTGCACATGTGTAAATGCTGGAGGTGTAAATGAAGTCCTTGTTACTCATCTCTTATGTCTGTGTCTTATCTTTTCTTTGCTTGAACTGGCTAACTGCTGCTTATCTTTTGTCGACTTGGGTTTTTCTCTCTTGGCTGCTCTTAGTCGAAAAATATAATATTATAACAGATTTAATGCCTTTGATTGCTAATTGGTTCTATTCTTGCTTGCATCAAATATACAGGACCTATATATCAGCTTGAATGAAATCTGATTAATCATTTGTTTATATTTTTGTGCTGATGATTTCAGGTCAGAGTTAATACACGGCTTCTTTATCAGCAGACCAAATTCAATCTTCTCAGAGAAGAGAGTGAAGGCTATGCAAAACTGGTATGAGCTCTGGTTTTTGTCTTTTATGAATTTGTTTCTTGATTATATTTGCTATGAATCACTTGATACATATTGCAACAGTTAAGGTTCTGACTGAAGAGCATTTCACTCTATTTTTTTCTTTCCTCTTCTCATCTAGGTCTGATTTGGTAACTCTCAAGAATAAGTTTGCAAATCATTTTAAATTATTGTTAAGAGACAGCAGCAACTGATATATTTCTATACTAGCTAAGGGAAGCAATGCTTCCTTTCTGTGGTGTAGTTTTGTTTGTACTGAGAAGTGTTTGAATTTCTATTCCATTGATGTATATCACATTGCAAGCATGTATGCTTTCAGCTTTGTGTGGTTTTTATTGCCAAAAAATTGTTTTTTCTGGTGTTTTACTTTATCTTTTTTGCAATTGGATGGATATGATAAGGGGACAAAGAAAATAAATCGAGTTTCAAATTCTTATATTTGGAAGTTGGATATGTTTGTTGCATCATATTTCTATAAACTCTACAGGTTACCCTTCTTTGCCGGGACAAGGAAGCTCCAACCTTGAAAGCAGCTGCAGCTACAATTGGCATTATTAAGGTTTTAATGATTCTCAAGTACCATTACCATTCATTTACTCTTTATCAGTTTCTGGTCAAATTTGCTGATTTACTTGACCTCTGCAGTCATTAATAGGCCATTTTGATTTGGACCCAAACCGTGTTTTTGATATTGTGAGTTGCTTCTCTTCTTTTCTTTTTTAATGTGTACTACTTTACTGTCCATGTTCTTCTGTTTTCCTTGATACTCTAAATGGTTTGATGACCAAGTTACTTATGGCTCCTTTAAATAATTCTATTCAGGTTCTCGAGTGTTTTGAACTTCAGCCTGATAACACTGTCTTCTTAGAGTTGATTCCTATATTTTCTAAGGTGGACAGCATCAACCTAGATTCATTTCTATGTTCATTGTTATAATGAATTTGAAGATATTTATGTTTTTTTGTCTTTTATGCAGTCTCATGCTGCACAGATTCTTGGATTTAAATTTCAATATTATCAACGAATGGAAGTCAGCAGTCCCGTACCATTTGGGCTCTATAGACTGACAGCCTTGCTGGTAAAGCAAGAATTTATTGATCTTGATAGCATGTAAGGTTTTCTGCTTATTGAAAATCTAGCGTGGTGTTGACATGCAAGAGTAGTCCAGTGTTTGAATGAATGCTTTATTATGCAATCTGTGGTAATAAGTAATGACCATAAGTTATACTGAAATATACCGTTTGTTTGACTGATAAACAAAAAAATCACTCTTTATCGTGTGAGTTTTGCTATCAACTTATTGGTCCAAAACAGGGAATAGAATATGCATTATATACTTGTAGCAAAAACTATGTTGTATTTTGATTTAGATCTAGGACTGTGTGGACTGCCCGACTTAAACAATTTGTGGTTAGGTAGGCATATTTGTAGTTTAAGTTTATTGGCTAGTACTTCCTACTCACCAATGTTATCCTAAGGCCTTGGTTGGTACGAAGAATGGAATGAATAAGAGTAAATATATGGACAAAAGTTGACACTTATACCCCTTTTTTTTTTATGAAAAGTTATTTAACATATAAAAAATGATGAGTGATGATTGCATTGGTAAAATAGGCATTACACAAATGTTCCCATTCTGATTCCTTTACCATCCCTGAACCAAACAGACCCTAATTTTTATGAATATTAATTTTTAAAAGCTGTTGCTGTTTCAGTCCATCTTATACAATCATCATTTCCTTGGTCAACTTTAAAGACGCTTCTATATTTCCTGTGAAACGTACCTCCGCAGCTAACTCTAACATGTCTTTATTACAGTTCTACTGTCAGAAAATCAATCCTGCATCTTTTTTCTGGACAAAAAAAATCCTGCATCGAAGTAGCATTTTGCTATAATTAGGGGTGGAAAATTAAGCAAGTTTATTCAGCCTCTAGACTTAGTCTATTCTCAGTTGTTCTTTGCCCCATGACAAAGGTGAGGATCGAGAATTGCATGTTGCATTAATAGAACACTTTGTTGAACAGTTGACAATTCATTGTTCTAACGCAAAACATTGAACTATTCAATTTGGTGTAGAATACCTGTGGTTGTGTAAGCAAAACTTAAGAGTTTGATATGCATAGTACCGTAATTCAGTGGATGATGAATTATTTAAGCTGTAGCTCTTATGTACATTCTGGTGATCTAAAAAATTGCATCTTTTACTTTGCAACTTGCAGCTACAGTTATTTCTTTAACTTTAGGACCTGATTTTCATCTTGGTTACAGATATGCCCACCTACTCCCCAAGGATGAAGAGGCATTTGAGCTTTATAACATATTTTCTTCCAAGCGCCTTGATGAGGTATTGTGGTTTAACAGTTTCCTGAGGATATTCTTATTACAATCGTCTGATTTTACTACAAACTTGATGTTTAGGCAGTTGAAGGTTGCTTATAGTTCAACCAAACTAACTGGCTTGGCTTGTGAAAATGTTAGTTGTATTAGATTTGAACACAATTTAACTGAATCCTTACCCTGGGTGGACATTTGATGTTTGAGGTGTGAGTGATAAAACTGATTTTATATGAATAATACTAGTTGTTTTCTACTAGTTGTACCCTTTATTCTTTTTTTATGCAATATGGGCTTGTCAGATTTTCAAAGAGGTTAACAATCGTATCACAGGCTAACAAAATTGGAAGAATAAACCTTGCTGCTACTGGAAAGGACTTAATGGATGATGAGAAACCAGGGGATGTCACTATAGACCTCTTTACTGCTTTAGACATGGAAACTGAGGCAGTTGATGATCGAATACCGGAGCTTGAGAAGAACCAAACTTTGGGTTTGCTTACTGGCTTTCTTTCGGTGGACGACTGGTATATCTGTAAATCTAGTTGTAGAATGTCTGCTTTATTGACTCTCACATGCTTGTTTTGGCCCTTTTTGTGTTGCACTTTCTATGGTTCACTATAAAAAATTATGGCCCTCTACTTTTCATGTTATGTTATATACCATGTTAAAGAACCTCTTAATTGGGCCGCTTTAGCTATTGTATGATAGCAGAATGATGAGTTTTAATCTCCTAGCAGTTAGGTTGGAAAAAATAACCTAGCAGTGATAATGATGGAATTAGGTTCTTTTTTCTGGATATTTTTGCCATTCTTCTGTATATTCAAAGGCATATTTGTATCTGGCTAAAAATGGCCTACTTGTAGAGCATTATAAGGGTCTTGTGCTATTGTATTGGCTTAACTTTCTAAATGTACGCTGACAGAGTCAGTAATTTCTGTGATGATGAGATACGTGATTGAACTTGATATTCTTTGAATTTTTGTGGATTATTGGGTTTATGTCTTGATAATTTGATTCATGGATGAACTATAGCTTTCTGAATTGTACTTTGTCTTGATAGACTTTTCTGTTAGCAAATATTCATTGATAGGATCTTTTGCTATATATTGCTTTTGTTTTCACAGGTATCATGCACATATTCTATCTGATCGTCTCTCACCGCTCAATCCAGTGGAACATACTCAAATATGTGACAGTTTGTTTAGGTAAAGATTTTCTATAGTTATTTTCCCCTGTTACTATAATCCTATCATAAGCACAGATAACTTGTATATTTGGTTGAATTGCCTCTAATGTTAGGAGCTTGTTGTTCTAAAAAATTCATTTATGATTTATATCTTTTCTGATCAAGCATTTAGTATGCTTTAAATTACAAGTACTTTTGGAGCTTAAATGATACCGCTTTCCTTGTTTTTTTTCTCTCTTTAATATTTTGGTGTTCCTACAGGCTTATTGAGAAATCAATTTCTCCAGCATATGATGCTGTTCATCAAGCACAAGCACAAGCACATCTTCTAAACCCTGGATCTTCTTTGGGAGGAAGCTGTGATACTATGGATGTAGATAACTATTCCGGGCATGTTTCTTTCATAGATCTTCCAAAGGAACTTTTTCAGATGCTTGCTTGTGTTGGACCTTATCTCTTCCGCGATGCTATATTACTGCAGAAGGTGCACTGCATTGTTTTGTCATTCTGGTTACTTCATCATTGTTTAGTATTTTGATTACTTCATGCTCTTCTTTAGAAGTCTTATGCTGAGTATAATTTCCCTCCATTCTCTTGTAATTATGAGTAGGTTTTTAGGGTATTGAGAGGCTATTACCTTTCTGCCCTTCAGCTGGGAAGTGGTGGTGAAGTTTCCCTGAATCCTGAACCTAATGTGAATAGAAATCCTCGATTACACCTTAAGGAAGCAAGGTTAAGGGTGGAAGATGCTTTAGGAACATGTCTTCTACCTTCTTTGCAGTTGATTCCTGCCAATCCAGCGGTTGGGCAGGAAATTTGGGAACTTATGAGTTTTCTTCCTTATGAGGTGTGCCTTATGTCAGTTTTGTTTCTGTTACGTGATGGCCTTAACCCATGATCAAATAGCTTGGTTATTGAATCTTATATGTTTAGGCTCGATATCGTCTATATGGGGAATGGGAAAAAGATGATGAGCGCAATCCTATGCTCTTGGCTGCAAAACAAACTGCCAAGGTTGGCAATCTGTACCAGTTTTAACATTACTCTGGTTGTTGGAAGTTTGATTCTCTGTTAACTTCATTCTTTATGATTTTTCCCCTTGTCAGTTGGATACCAGAAGGATTTTGAAACGTCTAGCAAAAGAAAATTTGAAGCAGCTTGGTCGGATGGTCGCAAAATTAGCTCATGCCAATCCTATGACTGTACTTCGAACAATTGTTCATCAGGTGGTGATTTATTGTCTGATCTGGCTTTTATAAATATTATTCATTCTAGTATTTTAATTTTGAAATTTTTTAAATTCAGATTGAGGCCTACAGAGACATGATTACTCCTGTTGTGGATGCGTTCAAGTACTTGACTCAGGTGTGAATATTTTGTTGCCCTCCTGGTCTGATTTCATTGTGGCGTTTTACATTGGTGCGGCGTACCAAATCAACAAATCATGCAGATGAATATGTCTGTGAATTTACTTTTTCTTAGATAATGGCTATAATTATTAGACTGTAAAACATTCTTTTGATTGTATTTTTGGCATTCTTTCCCTCTTTTTCTTTGGTATTCATAATCTTATGGTTTTGAAGCTTTTTTAGTGCAGTTTGACCGATTTAATTTGAATTTAACCTTGCTGATTTTATTGAACAGCTTGAGTATGACATATTGGAATATGTTGTGATTGAACGCCTGGCACTTGGAGGACGTGATAAGCTAAAAGATGATGGTCTTAATCTGTCAGATTGGCTTCAGTCTTTAGCTTCATTTTGGGGCCACCTGTATGTATATGTTTTAATTTCATCTCTACGCTCTCTGGATGATTGAGGGATGAGGGTTGGTTTGTCTTTTGCTTGACAGCTATACATGAGTAAATTATCGAAATTTTGGTTGTAATTCTAGTGTTTTTCTTGCAAACAGGTTTTGTTTTACTATTCTATGCTCATGTGAATTGCATTACATATCAAGCATTTTTATGCCTTCACCCCATCATATAGAATTTATATTTAGATACATCCGGGTGCCTTGTATCAAATTCCAGGTTGCTTATCAACCTTAATAAATGCAGTATTACCGGATATTGCAGCTTTGTGTCCTTGACTGGTGAGGTCAGATCAATCTAAACCAGTTGCCAGGCATGCTCAGACTGCTGTATGATTATGGTCATGGGGATTTGGTGGCACTTTTTTGGGATGGAAATTTGATATTCATTGAAAGGGTGCGCTATTCAGTGTGTCATCCTTTTGAAGTAAAACTGTTAGCATCTTTTCCTTTTCGTCTGTAAAGAAGATTAGAAAGATGGGAAGTTCTGTAAAAGATATACAAGGGACTTTTCAGGCGCAATTGTCAACATGCCTAATGGCAAATTGTTGGGCCTTAGTTAGGTTTTTTGTTTAAGTAATTAAGTTGGACCTTGGTCTTCCTTGTGTAGCGTTGGAAGTTCAGTGCCTTTTGCAGACACAAATTAGTTAATGAAGGCAAATGGTAACAGATTGAGTATGTAGTAAATGCATGAACATCGGTTGGAGGTCATCTAGATTCTTGAGGTCTGTGGGATGATCTGTGGCGTACATCTAGGATCTAACATTTTCCTTGATTTATGGCAATCTGTAAGTTTAACGATGAAATGACTGTTCATAGCATTTTGTGGTGTTATGTTCAGTAGGGAGGCTGATCCTAATTACAAGCTGGAGGTTATCCATTCTGTTGTGCATATTTTGCGCTGAACCTAAAGAAGTTAGGGTAAGGAATTCTTAAGCTGTTGCTTGGTGGAGAGGGCAGAGCCTGAACTAATGACTTTGGATGGTTCCTCTGTGATGATTATAATATATTCTGAAATTTTATTACTAGCAACATCTGTGCTCCTTTTGTTGGACATGAGTGCTGGGTCCTTTCACCTTTTTGTTGAACTAATACTAGGCAGGTTTGGATTTATCTGATGGAAGTTCAAGTTGTCATAGCTCTCTTGAAAGTGGCACAATCTATTAGCTATTGCTTCCTTCTCTCAATGCTGATGGAAACTTCAATATACCATAGGAGTTCTATCTTTAACTTTTTCTGAAGCCGTTTACTGCCTATATCTACAAACAGATATAGTGGATTAACACCTTAGATAATAGACATTTTCTTCAAACACAGAGGATGCGGTCAAAGAACAACTTTTCATTTGGTCACATCATCATTAGGTTGTCTGATGATTGATCAACAGGGATTCAGGACTGGTTGATGATTGCTGTGTCTGTGTGGCTGAAATGATAGTGTGGAATTTTCGTACTAGGGTTGTTACTAAGATATATACTCCAAAAGGAAAACATGATATATTTATGGGCTGCGTTATATATGCTGAAGATACCTCTTAAAATTCTGAACAACTTTGGGGCTGTTACTCCTCACAGAATAGCTTTTTGCATAGGAGGAATGTGGAATGGAATAGCTGGAGCAGTTTGGTTTGATTTTCTTCTTCTCTCTATCTCCCTCCATACATTTCCTTTCTCTTGATGCATATAGTAGTTTAGTTGTGAGTAATAATATACAATAGATTGAAGTGTGCTAGTACCTTGTATCAACTTTCTGATTTGTTTTTTGTTTTTGTTTTGGTTGTGTATATGTTGAATGGGCTTATTGGGTAGCTCGTTTGTATAGGTTCTTGGGATTTTCTGGTGATATGTTAGGATCTTGACGTTTTTGATGAATGGTCTGTTCTACGGACTCTGCCTAACATTAAATACTGATGCATATGTGATAATTCAGCAGCTTTATGCTTCTGTTGTGCAACTTTATTGTTTAAGTAAAACATTGTTGTTATTCATGAATCTTAAGGGCATTTATTTCCAGTTTACTGTGTTTGAGTCATCATGGCTATTCTTGTACTCCATTAGCTTTTATTGGGAACAAAGTTTTATATTCAACTTACCTGTCCCCAATCTTTATGATTATCATACATGCACTCCGTTCTCTGGTCTCTAGATCTGCAAATAGCTAGTGAGCCAATGAAAGAGAGAAAAGTGGTATGGGACTATGGATTGAATCAGTGTTTTGTTTTTGGGGTTGTGTTTCCTCTGTAGCTATTTTAATAATAAATGCAAAACTTATTTTTTATTCAAAAAAATATTTTGGGGGTTTGAAGAGGGTATAGAATATTTTCTTTTTCCTGTTTGGATCTGATGTGCTGAAACCATGTGTGGCATAAAGTTGACTTTAAACTTCTTTCTGGAGAAGAAAGTATCATTCATTCCTTATGTCTTGGAAGGCAGATTCCATTGAAGGCTGGAAACTTATTTCCTCAGAGTATCCAACGCCAGTCTCAAACAAGCTTCTTATGCTTTCCAGTTGCAATTCATTCTCCTCACCAAGCTTTTCTAATCTACCAAAGGGCTAAAATGTTTTTGCAATTGTTGTGGGCTGCTCATTTAAGTCTGATTCAATTTCCTTCGTTGATTGACATCTCATGGTTTCTCTACTATATAGAAATGGTTCAAGTTCTTTTACATTATTTCACTTGTTGGTTTTCTGTAATAATAATGGGGATAATTCTTTCATGTCCATGTTTCTATTTGCTGATATTATTCTTTCTTATTAGTACTTTTATTTTATTTTTTTTAATTTTTTGGTGCCGAATGAAGTGGGAAATATGTGAATATGATTGTTACTTCAAAAGGGCACAATTTTCACGAAATGCTTAGTCGAACTTTTTAATGATTTGTGTGTTGTAGCTGTAAGAAGTATCCATCAATGGAATTGCGGGGCCTTTTCCAGTATCTTGTGAATCAGTTGAAGAAAGGTCAAGGAATTGAGCTTGTTCTTCTGCAGGTTTCTTGTCGTTACTTTCTTCTTTAAATATTATTATTGATTATTGATATTGATTGTTATGGTCTTTTTACTCTAACTGGAGTGCATAGAAAGTTATTTAATGGTATAAGACAAATTTTTGTTGCATTGGATAATTTTTTGAATGGCTTTCTCAGGAGCTCATCCAACAAATGGCAAATGTCCAGTATACTGAAAATTTGACTGAGGAACAGCTGGATGCCATGGCTGGGAGTGAAACTCTCAGATATCAAGCAACTTCTTTTGGAATAACTCGAAATAACAAGGTACATATAATGCTGCTTTGCACTTAGAAGTATTCAATAGATTGAGTGATTCATACGAATCTCATATGAGGAGCCATGATGAATGCATCAGCAACCTACTTATCTACCCTAATATTATTTGTACTCTCAAGTTTCAAGTCTCAGCAACTTGGCTGCATAATAAAATAATCTCTAGAAGATAATGCATGAGCCATTTTGCTGACAACGCAACGTTTTGCACACCAAAGTTCCTTTACCTAAAGGTCTCTTCGGGTCCATAGCAAATGGCCTAACTAACAAGATGGTTTATCTGCTTTTCTTACTCAATTTTTATTGGGTGCAATCAATCATATATCTTTTGTCATTGGCTTTTTATGTATCATGTATAGGTTTTCTAATTGACTTTATCTTTCAGAAATTATACCTAGTTTTGGGCTTTAAGTTTAAAGGGGATTTCATATGGTCAATGCAGGCATTGATCAAGTCAACTAGCAGACTCAGAGATGCATTACTTCCAAAAGATGAACCAAAGTTGGCAATCCCCCTCCTATTGCTTATTGCTCAACACCGTTCACTGTAAGCCATTCAACTAATGAGTGTTAGAATTATGCTCAATATTATTCCCCTCAGTTTATTGTTTTTGCAGGGTTGTCATCAATGCAGAGGCACAATATATTAAGATGGTTAGTGAGCAGTTTGATAGGTGTCATGGAACACTTCTTCAATATGTGGAGTTTCTTTGCAGTGCAGTGACACCAGCATCAACTTATGCTAATCTAATTCCTTCCCTTGATGAAATAGTCCACCTGTACCACCTGGACCCAGAGGTTTGTGTGCCCTTTGACTGTATGTTTCATATACTTTCTACTTGTTCTCATTAAAATTTCTGCTTGGTTGTATCATTATTTCCATTCTTGTGTGCCCCTTAGTGGTAGTATTTGTAGTACATCATTCTTTACTTGAACTTTCATTTAGGTTTTTCCTTTTCCCTGATGCAGGTTGCTTTCTTGGTATATCGTCCTGTGATGAGGCTTTTTAAGTGTCAGAGGAGTCCTGATGTATGTTGGCCTCTAGATGACAGACATGCAACCAGTGATGCTTCTACAAATTCTGAGACTGATCCTGTAGACCATACTTGCAGTATGGTTTTGGATCTTGACTCAGCTCAGAAGGCTGTAAGGTTGTAATCCCGCCTTTTGGCTTTTGTTTTATATTTTTCTTTAAATTTTCCCTCTACTTTCAGGTTCATTTTAAATTGTTAAGGTTATATCTCAATGCAATTGATGTTCTGTCATTGGTTTTTCATCGATATTCTAGTTTAGTCTAACCAAATTATGACATTTGAACCTTATGGAATAGAGGGTACTGTGCTTAAAAGTTTGACTTTGATATCGTTTGGGTTGGTATGAACTGCTTTGTAAATGTATGCAGGTGGTCAGATCTTCTTGATACCGTTAAAACTATGTTGCCTTCAAAAGCATGGAATAGTCTATCCCCTGATCTTTATGCCACCTTTTGGGGTCTCACATTATATGATTTATATGTTCCAAAAAATCGTTATGAATCAGAAATTTCCAAGCTGCATGCTAATCTTAAATCTTTGGAGGAACTTTCGGACAATTCAAGCTCAGCAATCACCAAGAGGAAGAAGGAAAAGGAACGGATCCAAGAAACTCTTGACCGTTTGAGTAGTGAACTCCGTAAGCATGAAGAAAATGTTGCATCTGTTCGTAGAAGGCTTTCTCATGAAAAGGACAAATGGTTGAGTTCCTGTCCTGATACCTTGAAGATCAATATGGAGTTTCTTCAGAGATGTATTTTTCCACGCTGCACTTTCAGTATGACAGATGCTGTCTATTGTGCCATGTTTGTGCATACTCTTCATTCTCTTGGAACTCCATATTTTAATACCGTCAACCACATAGATGTTCTGATCTGTAAGACCCTACAACCAATGATTTGCTGCTGCACAGAATATGAGGCAGGCAGGCTTGGCAGGTTTCTGTATGAGACATTGAAGATTGCTTACTATTGGAAGGTAATTAAAATAATTACTTTTGGTTTACTTTCTGCAATTTTTCAGTTTTATTTTGTTGCTAAGTTTCAGTGGTTGTTTGATTTGTATTTTTAATTATTGTTGGTTGATGTTTTCCTATTGTATCCTTCTGCAGCGTGATGAAACTATTTATGAACGTGAATGTGGAAATATGCCAGGCTTTGCTGTTTACTACAGATATCCAAACAGCCAAAGAGTTACATATGGGCAATTCATCAAGGCAAGTTTGCTCATTTCCAACTGCTATGCATTTGTCCTAGCCTTTGTGGTGTGTCCAATCTGTGCTATCATTATTCTCAATTTGGATTTTCAGTGACGTTTCATCTTTCTGACATCATAACTACAACATTCTTGCCTGGACTAGGGTTCAATTTTTCAGCAAATCCGTTGGCATATGTGCTGCTGAAATCAATGTTTTTTAATAGCTCACTTTTTTTTGTTATTCCTTTATTTTCTTGTTGAGATGCAGTAGCTTGAATTATGTAGTCAGTAAATAATTTGGCCTTCACCAATCCATATGCTCTGCATTTGGGGACTAGGATTATGATATGACATCATAGTTTAGTGGAAATACTTCTGGACATTTTTTGCTGTTGTATCTTGTAAGTTTAGTAATAGCGGAAAATGGTTCTTGAATTGGTGTGGGGATTGTCTGTTATATATTTGGTTCAAATATCTCAATCCTTGTTGAAATGATTTTTTTGCTTATAACTTGACCGTGTATGAAGTATGAACAACAAGTTGCGCAAATTTATAAGAGCTCTGATACATTTAATGCTGCAAAAGGCTTGGGTATTTTTAACTTTGTCTTGTCTTTGTATAAATCCCTTTTGTTTTAACATCTATCTGAATTGACAGCTCATAGCTATTTTATTTGTGCTGCTATTAGTGGGTTGGCCCATTTGAAATTTGCTTTTCGCTGATAGGTACATTGGAAATGGAGCCAGAGAATCACAAGGTTACTCATTCAGTGTCTAGAATCTAGTGAGTACATGGAGATTAGAAATGCTCTCATAATGTTGACAAAAATTTCTGGTGTTTTCCCTGTTACGAGGAAGAGTGGGATTAATCTTGAGAAACGGGTAATTTTTTTTTTATTTGCTAATAATTCAGAATATTATGGCATTTTTTACTTACTGGGTCATAAATCAGGTAGCTAAGATCAAAAGTGATGAAAGGGAAGATCTTAAGGTTTTGGCAACTGGGGTTGCTGCAGCATTAACAGCTCGAAAGGTGTAATGTTACTTTGGCTATTAGCTTAGAATTGTTAAGTTCTAACACAAATTATTTTATTATATATATATTTTTAATTTTGCAGCCTTCTTGGGTTACCGATGAGGAGTTTGGAATGGGTTATCTTGAGTTGAAACCGCCAACTATCACTTCTAAATCTTCCCCGGCGGCTGTACAAAGTGGGACTGGTCTAAATGTTTCTCAAATGGAATCTTCCAATGGAAAACATTTGGACTCTGGAAATACTGTTAAGGAACAACCAAATAGAACAAAACCTGCAGAGGGTAAGTCAGAAAGAACTGAAAGCATTCCAGTCATTAAATCTGATTCTGTTCAAGTTAAACTCAAGGGTAGTTCATTGGTGAATGGACTAGATGCTCAATCATCCTTGCCTTCTGCTGGACATTCTGGAACATCGAGAGCTGTGGAAAACCAAAAGCAAGTAGATGAATCCACAAATAGATCATTGGATGAAAATGCGACCAGAGTGGCTGAGGTATCTCTTAATTTTCAAGCTGTTCAGCTAGCCATTTTTATCTATACACTGAACTTTTGTATATGATCCAATGGTATCTCTTACTTTCATCATTGGAGTGTTTTTTATGATAATCCGTCAATGGAGTTTTTTTGCAATTTCTGTGATAATTTTACTTTTCACAGTCAATAACTTCAACAAAACGCTCAGTGCCTGCTGGCCCACTTTCAAAGTCCTCAAAACAAGATCCTTTGAAAGAAGACGGTAGATCCGGAAAATCCATTTCTAGAACTTCTGGTTCCTCTAGTGCTGACAAGGATCTACAAAGTCATGCATTGGAGGGAAGACATGCTGGAAGTACCAATTCTTCTTTGGTGAATGTTAATGGTAGTTCTGCTTCTGCTAAAGGTTCAGCTCCATCAGCTAGGATTTCGTTAGATTCTAGTGGTAGTGAATCAAGAGCAGATGTTGGAGCTGTCAAGTCTTCTGATATGAGGGCTTCTATGGTGAAGGATGATGGAAATGATGTTTCTGACTTGGCAAAAGGACCCTCGTCTCGTGTAGCTCATTCTCCAAGGCATGAAAACATGGGTGTCGCTTTGAAGTCTGGTGATAAGGTTCAGAAGAGAGCTAGTTCTTCTGAGGAACCTGACAAACTAGTTAAGCGTCGGAAAGGGGATTCGGAGGCAAGAGATATAGAGAGTGAAGCTCGATTTTCTGAAAGAGATAGGTTGATAGATCTTCGATTGTCTGATGACAAACCGGTACCTGATGAACTTAGTGTCTACAGGGCAGGTGATAAGCAATTGGATAGGCCAAAGGACAGAGGCAACGAGAGATATGAAAGGGAACACAGGGAAAGATTGGATCGCTTGGATAAGTCACGTGGTGATGAGTTTATTGCCGACAAATCTAAGGATAGGGCATTAGAAAGATATAGTAGAGAAAGATCTATCGAAAGAATGCAAGAGAGAGGTAATGAAAGGAGTTTCAATAAACTGCCTGAGAAGGCTAAGGATGATAGAAACAAGGATGACAGAATTATATTGCAGTATGGTGATGCAACTTCAGAAAAATCTCATTCGGATGATCGCTTCCATGTGCAAAGCTTGCCTCCACCACCCCCCTTACCACCAAATATGGTTCCTCAGTCTCTTAGTGTTGGCAAGCGTGATGAGGATGCTGATAGAAGGTATGGAGCTACAAGGCATTCTCAGAGACTTTCTCCAAGGCATGAAGAAAAGGAACGGAGACGGTCTGAAGAAAATTACTTAGTTTCACAGGATGATGCCAAACGTAGAAAAGAAGATGATTTCCGAGATCGGAAGCGGGATGAACGGGATGGATTGTCATTGAAGGTATTAATCATTTATGTTTACTAATATCTACCACTCTACAAGATCTACAACTAAGTATATGCATTTATTGGTTAGAAGACTTTTAGAGTCTATATAATGTACTATAGTTCAATTTCGTTGGTCATGCCCTATAGTATGTGATGTTTTCCTGTCTCTATTTAAGACTTAGTTCCTTTTATTCTCTATGGCATATAAGATAAGGATGTAATTTGATTATTACAATTTACATGCTCCTTGTTGAGTAAGGTTTCTCTATCTCTAAATTGTGTTAAGCTGCTTCACTGATTGAAATTGATTGAAAGGTCTTATAGAGGGCCCAGACTTTCTGGTATACTATCATTTTCTAGATAAACATTTCTGCCATCTCTATGGTCATATTCTTTCTAATGTAATTTTTCCTTTATTTAAAAAAGGGTGAATAGATTTATGATACTTTTACTATTAGATAGTGGATTTTGTATTGTTTCTTTCTTGTAGCAGTCATTGTCTTTGTACATGGCTGTTTTCGTCCTGCACGTAGTTGTTTTCAAATATTTTACTTTCTTCTCTTCTCCATTGTAGTACATCCGAGATACCCATTTATAGTTGTTTGCTAAAAACTGACAGATAAGTAAATGCTGCAACTTTCTTTGTTTTCTTTTATGAAGGAAGAGAGGGAGAGGGAAAGAGAGAAAGCAAACATTCTGAAGGAAGACATGGACTTAACAGCAGCATCCAAGAGGCGTAAACTTAAGAGAGAGTATCTACCAACGGGTGAACCAGGTGAATACTCGCCAGTGCCCCCTCCACCTCCTCCTTCTGGTATGGGTATGTCACAACCATATGATGGGAGAGACCGGGTAGAGCGAAAGGGGCCTGTAATGCAGCATGCAAGTTACATGGATGAGCCAGGTCTCAGGATTCATGGCAAAGACATGGCTAGTAAGATGAACCGTCGTGATTCTGAACCGTATCCTTTAAGTCTGATTTTATCTGCATCGTGTTAATGGTCATATATGTTTTATTTGTCAATTCAAGAACACATGGATTGATCCTTCAAGAACCGGGTTGTTGGATTTAACATGCATGTTTCATCTGCATTCTAAAGGTGGTAAATTCATTTTTCTTTTTTCATTGCTGTTACTTCATCTTTCACTGGAGGAAGCTGTAATAACTGAATTACTGAAAGTGTCTGCTGTGTTATAGCTATTGGCAATGCATGTCAACAAAATGTTTTTTCCAAATTTGAGTCCTTTACTGTTAATAATAGCTTGTATGACCGAGAATGGGATGATGAGAAGAGACAGAGAGCGGATCAAAAGCGACGGCATCGGAAGTAACAAGTCCAAGAAAAGGTGGGGAGATGGGAATTTCCTTATTGAACTCCTGGAAAGCTGTGCATTTCTTGCCGCTGCTGTAATTTTGATTTTGATGAAAGCGTATGCACGTAGGTGGTGGGTTCACATCCCTTTATTTTAATACCCACCCTTGTTTAATTCTAATTTGTACCAATTTTACGGCTCTTAGCAGAGGCCTCAAGGGGCAATTATGAAATATTGAATTGACTACACTTGTACATAGCTTTGTATATTTTCTGGGCATTCATTGATCCAATGTTCTTGCCAATGTGTCTGGGTGGTTCCTGTGTTCATGCCGTGGTAATTCTTTCAAGTAACAATTTCCTTCGTATGAACTACGCGACAGTTCTTTCTCACTGGCATTGCATCTAAAACGTATGTATTGACTTATCAATAATGATTTACCATTATGGAGGCGATTTGCTGCCCTAAGGCAAATTTCAATCGGACATAATCAGGCAGAATTAAGTTAAATTAAAAAAATAACGAATTCAAAATTTTTTTTTTATTTTGATGCTGAGCACATATATCCTTATTGAAGAAAACTTTATTTGAGGTATTGAGCTATTAAATATGGCTATTTCTTTGATTATGGCTTTTTGGTTCGATTCAACTTTTATTGTATATTTTTGGCTTGTAAATTTTTTGTAAGGGATTGAGTTTATTGACTATTCAAAGGTAAAGTAATTTTTTTTTTAAATGATATTAATGTCAAGTAGGAAGAATTGATAATCCTTCAAATATTAATTTAGGTATATAAAAGTTATGATATTTTTTTAAGTTGACTAGAATTATAATAAAGTGATATTTTTAGAAATTAAACACATTTCAAATGGTGTCTTATCTCTTCATTAGCTAAATTCATAGACAATGAGTAGATTCAGCTTTTATTGATTTTTTATTAAAAAGTAAATCAGTTATATTCTATTACTATTTTTGAAGGCTAAAAAAATAAATTATATACCAAGTATTTCAAGTTCAAAAACCAGACGTTATATTTGAATAACTTAGTAGCTTTTGAGTGTTTTGAATTAAGTTTTCTATTGGCGTAATTCATTTTAGTTGGGCTTTATCCCTCTCTTTGTAACTAAAAAAAAAATAGACAGACATGAAGCACATTTTGGGCCTTAAAGCAAGAAAACATACAACATGGGTCATTCATCAACAAAGGAATAAAACCGACACTTACAGATGGGAGAATGATTCGATTTTTTCACGACTTCTAGTTATTTCCTAATATGAGAATTAAAGACATTTGTCTGAGACCATTAATGGTTGGGGAATAAGGAACCGCAGTGACAGATTGGGTTGTTCATGGATTATGGGACTTACAAAGATTAGCAACTATTATTCCAAGTAATATTTTTCATAGGGTAATCACAATGCTTCCGCCAAGAATTGAAGCTAGACCAGATTTTATTTCTTGGAATGCAAACGCAAATGGGACTTTTACTTTAAGCAGTGCCTATTATTTATTAGAGAAAAGCATGTGACTTCTAAGAGTTCAGTATACAAAGTCATTTGGAAGTGGTAATGTGTAGAGAGGATTAGAGTATTTATGTTGATAGCTGTTAACAATAGGCTACCGCACAATGTTTGGAGAAGCAAGTGGTCATTTATATCTACTGTGTGCCCCAGCTGTAACATGGCAAATGATGATACTCTTCATATATTGAGAGATTATATATACGTAAGGTACATTTGGTTGAAGCTATTAGCTCCACAACATAGCTTAGCTTTTTTTTGTTGTTGTATCTCTTATTGACTAGTTCACTTTAAATCTAAAGAGACATTTAGGCAATTTGGGAGATAATTGGAATATTATCTGGGGAGTAGCTATTTGGAAGATATGGCTATGAAAGAATATGATTATATTTAACCCTGATACTACAAGACTAGAACAAGCGAGATGGTTATTTTGCAAGTGTGGAGAAAGTATGTGTAGGTGAGTAATAATGATAATTTACACAAGTTGTCCCTTACAGATAAGCTGAATTGGCAAATACCGCCATGAAGTGGGTTAAACTTAATATGGACAAAGTTATGACAGTGTCAACTAATAGAATTGAATGTGGTGGGGTGATAAAAGACTATCAAGGTAAATGAATATATAAGTTCACACATTTTATTGGAATTGGTAGTGCAGCTGAGATAGAATAATAGACTGTTCTAAACGGGCTTCAAATTGTTTGGGACAAAAGGTATAAGAGAGTTATACTTGAATGAGATGCAAAGTACCTCATTGATACGTTGGACAAAAATAATATTAACCAAAGGGGCAGCTTATTAGTTGTACAAATTAAAGATTTCATATATAGACAGTAGGAATTACAATTGCAAATTATCCCAAGAGAAGCAAATTAGGTTGTGGATACTCTTGCGAAGGAATGCCTCTCTAGATCTGTCATATTTGAGACATATCTTGCATTATTACGGTACTTGATAGATTTAGAGTATTTACGATTAAATTTTTCAGTAGTATAATTTAATTTATTTTCGAGCTATAGCCTTCTTTTGTATAAAAAATAATAAACTATGAACTGGAAGATTGGAAAACAAACTATTTAGATATTAACTGTGTTGCTAGTTTGTACCAAAAAAATTGTGTTGCTAGTACGTTCGGTTTAGTTGGTGAAGAGATAAGACATGAGATTATTTAGAATACGTTCGATTTTTAGGAGTATTATTTTCTTGAGATTCCAGTCGTAACGTTAAGAGATGTATTCTAGCTTCGAAGAGTTTAGGTTTACGTTAAAGGTAATTGACGGTTCACCCTTCTTAATATTGATATCACTTATGAGGAATAGAGACTCTGTTCTACTCTTGCATCATGAGTAAATTAACCTTATTCTAAAAATTTTTGTACAAAAAAATATATATTAACTGTGTTTCATCGATAAAAACATAACACTCCCTTTAATTTTAAATGTAAAAGTTAGATAAAAAATTTATTTTAATTTTAAATATAAAAATATAATCTACTTTATCTTTTAAAATTATAATTATCTTTAAGTATCTTTATATGGTTCCATATATTAAATGATTTTTTATTAAAAGTATTTTAAATACTCTTAATTAAAATGTTTATTTTAGAAAAATTGACACATAATATTACAAAATAATTTATTTAACTAATTTTTTTAATTTAATTAAATTAGTTAAATAAATATTATATTAAGAACTAAAAATAGTAACTTTATTAGTAGATTTAGTAATTTAATATGCTTAAAAGATATTCTCTTGATTCTATTTATAAGTTAATTTCATTATGCTTCACACTATGTAAGAAAAACTTTAAATCTTATTAATTATACCATAAAATTAAATAACTTTCAAACTTTACTCTATTTAATATATGTTAGATCTCATAGAAATAAAGTAAAGATAATATTAAATAAAGGGTAAACTTATATATTTAGATAAAAAAAATTCTATGTTATAAATAAATTAAAATAAAAAAAAATTGTGGATTTATAAATATAATTAGAGGGGTATAGCAATTTGATAATTAAAGAAAGGTTGTTAAAAGATTTAGGAATTTAATACGCTTAAAAGATCAGTAATTTGATGATTAAAGAAAGGGAGCCGAAAAGGAAAGCTTGTGTTTATGTATGTGTGTGGATTTGGTGTGGACAACGTCCAAAACCGAGGATAAAACTGAAGATGTTTATTAAATTTTTTATTTTTATTATAAGAATTAATTAATTTTTTAAGTAAATAAAATAAAATAAATAAATAAATTATTATTAAATATAATCTATCAAGATAAATTCATATTATCTAGTCATCATTTTATCCAATTAATTAATCAATTTTTATATTAATTATAATTAATTAATTATCTTATTTAATCTATATAAAAAATTAACTACATCTTATAATTAAATTTAGAAATACATTTCTCTAATTCTATTTATAAAATATAGAAATAATAGGAATATATAATTTTATTATTTATTTATATTGATATAATAAATATTAAATAGAGATAAAAATAAAAAAAAATATTAAATTTTATAGTATAATTAATAAAAAAAAATTTGTAATTTATATAAATTGTTCTAAAAATAATTTATAAATAGTACTTACGGCCCCATGGAAACATAAGGAAGAAACAGAGGCTCCAAGTCAGTCAATTTGCCCATAAGAAGCCTATGCATTTATGGTAATATTCAGAGCCACCCATTAATAGTCAGTCAACAGACCCTGGCGGCCCTTGAGTACGCCTCCGACGACTTCCCATCCGCCACCTACATTCTATTCCGCCCAACCAGAAAGAAGATTGAGCCCTACCAAAACCATGGCTCCAAACTTTCTCTTACTCTGTTTCACCCTCTCCCTCCTCTCCCTAATGCAATTCTCAATTTCCCAGACTACCATCAATTTCACTTCCTTCAATGCCTCAGATTCCCCATGGCGTCCAAACCAGAATCGCATCCTTCTCTCCCCGAATTCCAATTTCTCTGCCGGCTTCTTCCGCATTTCCTCAGATCGTTACACCTTCTCCGTTTGGTTCACCAACGTCCCGCTTGACGCTGAACCCGTCGTATGGTCTGCAAACTTCGGTTGGCCGGTCACCGGCTCCGGTTCCCTCGTCATCACCTCCAAAGGCGAGCTTTTTCTCAATGATACCCTCTTGGGAAAAGCTTCGTCTACTTCCAATTCCACATCGCGCGTTCTGAGTCTCAGTGACCAAGGCAACTTGATTTTTGGAGATTGGAATAGCTTCGCTAGCCCAACGAACACCATTCTCTCGAACTAAAATATCACAAGAATCGAGCTTCGTTACGAAAATGGGATCTTCAGATTCGTCAATTCCACGAATCTGATTCTCTATTCCGCGAGTCTGAGTCCCAAATCCTCCTTGGCTAATTACTACAGCACCCCAAACCCATTGGTGAGCATGGACGACCTCGGCAAGATGACTATGCAAAGTGGCTCTTTTCTTACAAGCGATTACGGCGATAATCGGCCCCGGAAAATGGTTCTCGGAAATTATGGGAATCTCAAAATCTACAGTTTCTACCATAAGCAAAAAACCCCGTGGGTTGAGGTTTGGCTGGCGATTTGGCAACCGTGTATAATCAGAGGGAAATGCGGTTCTTATGCCATATGCTTGCCTTCAACTGGTATAAATGATTCGACTTCATGTGTTTGCCCGCCTGGGTTCCAGCAAAATCAAGGAGGGCCTCAACAGGGTTGTGTAAGGAAAACCAAACTTACCAATAACATCAAATTTCTGAAGCTGGATTATGTGAACTATACTAGCACACACGTGGATAATATTGGAGCTAAAAACTAGCTGGATTATGTGAACTATACTAGCACACACGTGGATAATATTGGAGCTAAAAACTAGCTAGATTATGTGACCTATACTAGCACACACGTGGATAATATTGGAGCTAAAAACTTCACAATTTGTGAATCGAAATGCAGAGCAAACTCAAAATGTCTTGGGTTTGGCTACAAATATGATGGATCTGGTTTTTGCTCTTTGGCGTTGGGTGCACTCCTATATGGTTATTGGTCTCCAGGTAATAAGGCTTCGCTGTTTCTGAAGGTAGACAAATCCGAAACCGAAGCCTCCAATTTCACTGGGATGACAAGTTTTGCAGACATCGTGCCCTGTTCGAATCAGCCTCCCACTACCCCCAAAAGATTCGAACTCCACAACTCGAAAAATCGCCATAATATGCACTCTTTTCGCTGCTGAGCTGATTTCCGGCAACGCTTTCTTCTGGTCTTTCCTCAAGAGGTACATCAAGTACAGAGACATGGCTACCACTCTCGGTGGTGGCCAAAAACGGTTCACGCATGCCGAGCTCAAAATCGCCACGAACGACTTCTCCAAGCTCATCGGAAGAGGTGGGTTCGGCTATGTTTACAAAGGAGAGCTGCCGGATCATCGCGTTGTCGCCGTCAAGTGCCTCAAGAATGTCGCCGGTGGCGACAACGAGTTCTGGGCGGAGGTCAACATCATTGCCAGAATGCACCACCTCAACTTGGTCCGCTTGTGGGGCTTTTGTGTAGAGAAAGGTCAACCACTCTTGGTCTACGAGTATATCATTGGACAAATACCTATTCCGTCGTCCTCGGGCCGGGTCCTAAAGCGGGGAATTGTATCCGGATTTGGATCCAAAGCACGACCCAAAGACGGAACAAAAGCCCATCTTTGACTGGAATATCCGGTACAGGATAGCCCTGGGTGTGGCAAGATCCATAGCATACTTGCACGAGGAGTGTTTGGAATGGGTTTTGCATTGCGATATCAAGCCTGAGGACATCCTGCTGGGAGACGACTTCTGTACAAAGATATCAGATTTTGGATTAGTTAAACTAAGAAAGAAAGAGGATATGGTGACAATGTCCAGGAGGAGGAGGGGGACTCCGGGTTATATGGCTCCGGAATGGATAACCACGGATCCAATCACCTCGAAAGCCGACGTGTACAGCTTTGGGATGGTGTTGCTGGAGCTGGTGAGTGGGGTCAGGAACTTTGAGATTCAAGGATCATTGTTGAACAGTGAAGAGTGGTATTTCCCTGGGTGGGCTTTTGATAAGATGTTCAAGGAGATGAGGCCCGAAGACATTCTGGACCGTGAGATTAAGCAGTTTTACGACAGTAGGGCCCATTTTGATATGATTAATAGGATGGTGAAGACGGCAATGTGGTGCCTTCAAGATAGGCCCGAGATGAGGCCCACCATGGGAAAAGTGTCTAAGATGTTGGAAGGCACAGTGGAGATTATTGAGCCCAATAAGCCCACTGTCTTCTTCCCTGGAGATGAATAGCCCGGCCCATTTTCCTATGGCCGTGCAGTTTCCTTTGTGTTATGTGGTTCCCTTTTCCTTTTGTCTTTTGGACAATAAAATTCAGGTATCATGCTTCTTGCATACACGGTTGTCAATTCAAGTCTTCTAGAAAATGTATTGATGAGGAGATGGATCGACGAAATTAAATGTTTGTGATTAGATTAAATAGTTTATTCATATTTAGTATATGACAATATGTAAAACAGAACTATCTCTAATGTAAAGATACTTGCGCTTATATAAAAAAAATTAGTTCGCTCAAAAAGTTCATGTATAGTTCATTTATGACTTTAATTACCATTCTATGAATTGTTGCTCTTGCAATGTTTGTGTCTATTGAAGTTGTTCAAGCAGTGACCAGGATCTTATTATCAGAAAGCTCTCTGCGTAACGATATTGCAATATTTTAGCAAAAGCTAGTGCGCTTTGCTTTCTCTTATTGACGAGGAGGAGCTCAAAAATGACATGGAACAAACGAGTAAAGAGTCGCCAAGTCACTTTCAACTTTCAGAGCATTGATGATATATTCAGTTTACATATATCGGTGCACAAATCAATAATAAGAAGCCTAGCTTAATTCATTTAGATGTGAACAGATTAAGGAAAATTCAGATGGAAATGTTTAGCATGCATGAGTGAAAAAGCTCTAATTATTCATCAGAATTTGGTATTACATTTTGAGCAGGACTTGCTGCCCAGATTGGAAATGTTTGCAAATAACTTCAACAAAAACCAGAAAGTTAATAATAATACAACATAAATCACACTGCATGTTCTATCTCATTCTTGATAATTGCTTCATAACCTGAAGGGCTGCAAGTAAGAGTCCCCATCAAGACCCTTCGAGAAAAAATGTGTCAAAAATTCTTTAACACTTGTGTCCTTATATAATGCTTTGTTTTCTTCCGATAGCAGTTCCTTAATTGGACCATAAACCTTTGAGCTACCTCCAGCCATGTCGTCAAAATTTATAAAGAAGCTTGCTACGGAAATCCTTGGGCCTGCTTGGCTTGCCAACACCCTATGGAAAACACTGATGAATCTGTCATTCGTAATAAGCTGCACCATCAACAATGATATTGATTAATGCAATCCTTGCAAATTGTTCCAAAGTTCAAAGATTTGAGTGAGAAATGCCAGAACATAGAGAGCATGCATCCTAATAATAAGAATTATGTAGATTGTGGTTAAAACAGTGCAATACTAACCTGAAGAAGATCTCCAACGTTAATAACAAGAGCTCCATGCACATGAGGAACATCGACCCATTGATTATCGTGAAGAACTTGAAGACCACCAAGTTGGTCTTGAAGAAGGATTGTGATGAAGTCGGTATCAGTATGCTTGGTAGTGCCCAAAGTCAATTCAGGTTCAGGGCATGGGGGATAATAGTGACCAAGAACAAAAGTTCCTTCAACACAAGCCAAATCTTTGAGGTAAGAAGGATTCAGGCCAAGAGCCTCTGATAATAACTCAAAGATTGTATGACCCAATTCCCTTATTCTCTTCGAATATTCAATCGCAATGTCCCTGGAATAAGCACATCATCATTTCATCAAGGATAGGAAAAGGACCAACTTTTAAGGGTATGAATTTTATGAAAACTGTAATGGCTTCTAAAGAAATTACCTGCATACTTCTGGTATATCTTCTGGTTTTGCTGGAGTGGGAGCCACACGAAATGCAAGTGTATCCCTCCAGTTAGCAGGATTATTTGCGAAAAGGTTACCATTGGAATAGTAACTGACTTTCTTCGTCCTTTCTCGTGAGTAATATTGCTTCCTCACCTCAGAATCTTGTTCATGAAACCTGCGAATTCCATTGATCATCTCATCCAAAACATCATTTGGAACCCCATGATTAGTTACCTGGAAAAACCCCCACTTCTGGCTTGCACTTCCAATTTTCTCAACTGCTTCAATGCGTAGAGCTGAATTGCTGTGTATGCCTGCAAGGTCTACGATGGGGATGGTGAAGTTTGACTCTTTTTCTGATCTCTCTGTGAGATTCAACTCCCCAGAATAAAACATGCGTGGGATCTTTGTGACTCCGGATTCTAAAAGACCCTTAACTCCAGTTTTGGATTCATCAAAGGCTTTAACTTCAGCTTTCCTGTCATAGTTGGAATCACTTGAGCTAGTGATCACCATGTTTGGAAAATGAAAGTTATGGAGAAACCAGTTGTGAGTGCTGTCTTTGCTCCACTATGAGCCTATGGGATATAAATATTAATTGTACTCAGAAATTTTAATAGTTTAAACAAGATAAGAAGCATGTTTTGTTGACCGGGTCTGGTTGTTGGAAGGATGAGACAAATGGCCACATGTCAGTTAATATAAATAATGAAATGATGGAATTCAATGGCATGGAAGTTTCCCGTTCTTTTCGCATAGGTTTTACTTTGAACTTTGGGACAAGAACGTTCGCTTCATTGTCTGATTAAGACAGAAAACAAACTTAGAAATGTCTTCTCAAACTTTTTAAAGTTCAAGCGGATAAGAAGTTCTTCAGCATTGTTTCATTCACTTTGAATTTTTTTTATTTTAAAAAAAGTTGGCAATCTATTTTGAAGAATGGGTTGATCAGCAAATAAATATTCACGTGTTGGATTGCTTGAAATGATAAATTTATTTTCTTTAGTTACATGTACACAGAAGAATTTTCATTAAAGCAAATAATATCTCATTTTCATTAACAAACCGTTACTTAATAACTTCTGCTTTTGAGATAAAGAAGTCTTTGGTACAAGTAGGAATACAATTCAGAAATATTTACATGCAATATCATCTAAAGTAGAAATCCATGAGAATCAAAAGTGCATAGATCAATCCCTCTTTTTTTTTTTGTTATTGCTTCATAGCTTGAAGGCTTGTAAAGAAGAGTTTCCATCAAGGCCCCTTGAGATATTATTTGCCCAAAAATCTTTAATAGTAGTGCCCTTATAGATTGCTGGGTTTTCTTCTGATAATAATTCCTTAATTGGACCATAAACCTTTGCTGTATTTTCAGCTGTTGTTTCATCAAGATTTATAAAGAAGCTTGCTATGGAAATTCTTGGGCCTATAGGCCTTGCTAACACCCTATGAAACACGCTGATGAACCTGTCATTTGTTATAAGCTGAACAATAAACAAGGAAACTGATAAACATTAATATGCAAAATCCTCGCAAGTTGATTCCTTAGCAGACTGTTTTGTTACAGTTCATCTTGAGAAGATTAAGGAAAGTGGATAACAACATTAACAATTACCTGTAGAAAATCTCCAATATTAACAACGAGAGCTCCATGCAGAGGAGGGACATCGACCCATTGATTCTCATGAAGAACTTGGAGGCCACCAATGTGGTCTTGCAGGAGGATTGTCATGAAATCAGAATCAGTGTGCTTGGTAACTCCCATGGTCAATTCAGGTTCTGGGCATTGTGGAAAGTAGTGACCAAGAAGAAAAAGTCCTTCCCCACAAGCCAGTTCCTTAAGAAGGTAAGAAGGATTAAGGCCAAGAGCCTCAGACATTAACTCAAAGATTGTATTACCTAATTCCCTTATTTTATTTGAATATTCAATCACAATGTCCCTGCAAGAAGCTAACAATTTCATCATGCACAAGACAAGGTTTCATATTGACCAATGACCAACAAAAAATTAAATCCTTTCTCCTTATTATTTTCTGTAAGTTATAACTTAGTTCTAAATTTTATCATTATACAAATTAGTCTAAACTAAATTTTATCATTATACAAATTAGTCTAAATTTTTGACTCGATTGTAACTCATATTAATCTATGTTTTCACTCATATTAATCTATGTTTTCACTGAGTTTCAATTGAGTAAGATCTAAGAATTAAGTTGCAACATGTCAAAACTATATATATATATATATATATGAGCAGAATATTAATTTTCCTTTAGACCAAATGCAGTGAAATTGCAGAGTTGATCCCAAAACTTAGAATAATCACTTTACCTACACACTGCTGGTATTTCTTCTGCTTTTGGTTCCCCAGGATCTACAAAAAGTGTATCCCTCCAGTTAGCAGGTCTGTCTTTGTGGGAGTGAACATTAGAATAGTACCTAACTTTCTTCTTCAAATCCCTTGTGTAAAACTGCTTTCTTATATCAGAGTCCTGTTCGTGAAACCTACGAATTCCATCGATCACCTGATCAAAAACATCATTTGGAATCCCATGATTAATCACCTGGAAAAATCCCCAATTATGGCACGCACTTCCAATTTTCCCAACAGCTTCAGTGTGTAGAGCTGAATCACTGTGTATGCCTGCTAGGTCAACGATGGGGATTGTGAGGTTTGAATAATTTTCTAAGCTCTCTATTTGGTTCAGCTTCTCAGAATGGAACATCCGTGGAATCTTTGTGAGCCCAGAATCTACAAGACCTTTTACTCCAGCTTTTGTATCTTCAAACGCTTGAAATTCTGCATTCCTATCATAAGTGGATTCACTTGAGCTTGTGTTCGCCATACTGTGAAACAGCTAAGCACTTTCGGTTAAGTTGAAATGAAAGGAGACGAAAATAAGTGATGGGGAAGCAGACGAAGTCAAATCATGGCCCCTAGTTAAGCAGTAAGCGTATGAATTTTTGTTTTGTTTTTGTTTTGGGTGAATACCATGAAAGAAAGTTGCAAAAAGTATAATTAATTTCATTCCACGTGCATACGAAGATTGACAGGTAATTCAATCTAGATAAGGACTTTGGGCAGCCAAGTTTGAAACGTAATTAGACATCGACAAGTGGGCCTTTGGACATTATTCAATTCCATACAACTTTTGAACGTTGGATTATTTTAATACTTTCTCTACTCCCAATTAATTTTAAATAAGTAAAAAAAATAAATTAATTAATTATAATTAATATAATATTTTATTAATTAATTTAAATAAATTAATAAGTATATAATTTAAATTTATTTAGAGAGTTATATTTAATTATGATTAATTAATTAATTTAATTTATTTAAATTAATCATCTAACTCTTATATTAAATATTACTACCTCCAGTCTTAATATAAGAACTAATTAATTTTTTTATTGATCAATAAAGCCAGATAAATTAGATAATTATAACTATTATAAGAGTTAGTTGACTAATTTGAATAGATTAAAAAATATATAATATAAATTTATCTTAAAAAATATATTTAATTATAATTAAATAATTTTTTTAAAAATTAATTAATTTTTATAATTAGAATACAGGAGTACAACATTACCAAAAATATTAGTGGCAAATTGTTCCCCAAAATTTAAAGTCTAAAATAAGTGAAGATAAATAATTAAAAATAATAATCAACAGAATGAAAAAGCCTTGGGGCAGGGTATGAAATAGACTTAATAGTTCGTCCGTGTCTAGCAGCATGAACTAAACTTACTATAACTTGTGAAAAATGCAGTTTATTATAGATTTTACATATATAATATATACTATTGATATTAATATATATATTATTTTAAATTTCAAACAAGTTTTCCAAACACGTTATCATTCAAAATTTCAATCTTCTATTACATCAATGAAAGGTGTGTGTGTGTCTAAATTGGAATCACGTTTTGCTTGCCGTGTTTATCATTTCAATGAACTAGGCAGAACGCTGACATTTGCCGAAGAAAATGCGCGGGGCAGCAATCAACTTGACTAAGATCTGGATGGATGTTAAATCTGTGGCGACAAAAATATCTGGATATTAAATCGCAGCACCGAAAATAATATACATTATAACACAAAGGCTTAACCCTATAAACAACCAATTCGTTAGCGTAACTTCTTTTTTTAGCAAAAATTGAAGTTTTGACAAAAGTTAAAAACTAAAAGTCTACACAAGGATATAATAAATTGTGTAATTCAAGCTCAACACATAAAATAATGCTCCTATGATCTTTTATTATAGGACCTATTCAATTGAGTTGATAAATATAAGATTAAAAAATATAACAAAAATAATAAAATGGGCTAACACAAGGCCCTAACACGCTAACACTTTAGCCCTTTTTCATAGAGTTAGCCTCAAATCCCTATTTTCCTCATACCCAGCCTGAGAATTAATCGGGCCTAAATAAATTGGTCCTTATTCAATCGGCCGCCCATCATACTTTTTTTTTTTCTCACTTTTTTGTTGACCAATGCCGAGCGATCAAGACTTCAACTCAATATGGGTTATTTATATAGTTACTAAAAAGATGAGTCAGGTCGCATTTGTCAGGTTATATTGTCAGACAAATTTTGTAAAATAACATTATCATTGATATATACAAATTTCTTCTAAATTTATGATATAACTAACTCTAATTACTCAAATCTTATGTCATCTGAATTAAAAACAGTTATATTCCTCTAAAGCCAAAACTTCTATATAGCAACTCCCCATATTAACTTCCAATTAGTCCCCATATTGCCCAATTATCTCTTGAGATTTAAAGTAAACCAATCAATAAGATGAGCAACAAAAAATGCTGATTGTTCATGTGGTAATAACAATTTAAGCCAAATACGCCTTGCATAACTACAATCTCTCAAGATATGTAAAGTATTATCACTTACCAAGTTACAAGTTTGGCAAATAGCAGAATTAGGAGATCGCTTGCTTTTTCAAACATTGGTCGGGAGTCTATTATTGACAGCTATCCACATGAATACCCTAATCCTCTATGCACCTTGCCACTTTCAAATGTAAATGGTGCAATGACTTTGTTTAGTAATACAACTGGGTGTAGTAGAGTGCTTAGAAACCATAATGGGAAGTAGTTATTTGGTATCTCTTATTTTATTAGAAGTTGCAATGCAGCTGAATCTGAGAAATGTGCAGTATTCAAGGGATTATAAACGGCTTGGGATAATAGTTATATGCATGTTATTCTTGAATCTGATGCAAAGGTTCTCATTGATGTGTTAGTCGAACCTAATCCAAGGCAAAGTAATAGTTTGTTATTTATGCGGCTTAAGGATTTTATGTATAAGCAGTGGGATTTAAAACTGTAATTCATTTCAAGACAAGCTAACACAGTTACATATACGCTTGCAAAGGAAGGTCTTTCTAGATCTATGATATTTGACACGTGTCCTTCTACAATGTAGCACTTAGTGGCTTTAGAGTATTTAGGATTCAATTTCTCACTAGTCTAATTTTATTTACTTTTGGACTGTAGCCCTTTCATATAACAAAAAAAAAAGATTAGGTATATAACTATTTGAAATATATTTAATTTATAGTAAGTATTATTTTGTTGTGATTCCAGTAATAATGTCTAGGGAGATATAATAACTTCTGGGTGCCTAAGTCTATGCTTAAGAGTAATAAACGACTCGTCCTACTCGATATTAGTATCGCATAGGAGAAAATAAGATTTCACTATTCTTTTAGATCGTGGGTGAGTCTAACTCATTTTTAAAACAATTTGTACAAAAAAAACTCCAATATGGAGGTTTTCTCGACTTTACAAGATATATAACTAACCTATATTCCGTGTGTTTAATAGACAAAAGAGTGAGACATATTATTATTTGGAGTGTGTTCAATCCTCATAGAATATTATTTTATTGTGGTTTTGATTGTGACTCTTTGAAAGATATCATAACTCTTAAGTGACTAAGTTTAACTTTAAGAGTAATTGATTACTCGTCCTGTCCGATATTAGTATTGTCCAGGAGGTAGGGAGATTTTGTTTTGCTTTTAGATCGTGAGTGAGTCCAACTCTTTTTTAAAAATATTTATAACAAAAAAAAGAATATATGGAGAAAGGGTAAGGAATATGACTATTTAAAACGTGTTCGGTTATTGGAGATTATCATTTTATTTTGATTCTAGTAATAGCATCTGATGAGATATTCTATCTCATAATATTTAAGTTTACGCTTAATGTTAATTGATGACTCGTCTTATTCAATATTATTATCATTTAAAAAAAAATTTAATATAATTTTAAATCATAAGTCAACCTAACACTTTTTAAAAGTTTATGTAAGAAAAAAGATATAGGGAGAGCTGAATGTGGATCCAAATCGCACAAAACGGGTCGGGTACCGACAGTCTGTTGTCTGCATAGGCCGAAGTGCGAGGTGCATGGACTTGCGCTAAAAACGCTAGGGTTTTAGGCGGGGTTTTCCGCATATTCCTCTTTCTCTCGATCTCCCAGAGATCTGAGGGTCAAATATTTAGTCTTCCGCCTCCTGCTAGCTCTTGTTTGATTTGCTTGCAATGGCGACCATTGCTCCTCCAGTTCCTCCTGCAGCAGCTGACACTAGTGCCCAGAAGAAGGTGGAGGAGAAAGTTGATTACCTGAACCTTTCCTCTCCGATTCCCTATGAAGAGGTCCACCGTGAAGCTCTCAGTCAGTCTCTTTCTTTTTTACTCTGTTATTTCTGCTGTTAAGCTTAGCATTGTGTATCAATTTTTTCTTAGTTATCAGTTTTACTGCTTTTGGTTACGTCCACGATGACGGAAAACAGGAGCTCAGACTTATTTCTATTGATCATTCCAATTTCATTTCTGTACACGTAGCGAGAATTGTATCTTGAATTGAAATGAGGGGTGTACCTTGATTTAGTGATTTATTTGCTTTACTTCTGCATGTAACACTTGAATATATGTATGCCCGTGAGCAGTGTCTTTAAAACCAGAGCTCTTTGAGGGGATGCGCTTTGATTTCACCAAGGGTCTTAATCAAAAGTTTTCTCTCAGTCATAGGTAATGCTAGTCTTAAGTTCTATGATATGAATTGTTGTTACGACTTCCAATTTTTGTTGAGTAGTATTTTTTTCTGCTAATTCAGTCTGTTCATGGGGCCTACTGAGATTCCATCTCCATCCTCAGAGACCATTAAAATCCCTACTTCTCACTATGAGTTTGGTGCGAACTTTATTGACCCTAAGGTAAGCCGCATTCCACACTCTTTAGTTTATAGGTGTTTTTTTTTTTTTTTTGAAACGACCCTCTGCTATTGATTTTCCACAGTTGATGCTTTTTGGGAGAATAATGACTGATGGGAGGCTAAATGCAAGAGTCAAGTGTGATTTAACAGAAAACCTCACTTTAAAGGCCAACGCTCAGGTATGCTTGTTCCATCAAACAAAGTTCTATGGTCTTTAAAATGTTTAAGCGTTTGACGTCATCAGATATGCATTGGCACCGGAATTGGTTGCATAATTGTATTATATCTTTTCAACTCCTCTACAATTATTAGAGGTTGTTACTACTTTGATGGGCTGATTCTGAGTTTGTGGTAATTGAAAGTTATTGACACCATAAAAAAAGCTTGGGGCCATATATTAGCCGAACTCTGTTGCTTCCCCCTTCTCAACCTTTTTTGCTGTATGCTTTTCTTCCTACTTTGGCGTTACGTGTTATTCCTCATGTTCTTGGACAGCTTACAAATGAACCTCATATGTCTCATGGGATGGCCAACTTTGATTATAAGGTGAACCACTATTACTTATTACGTGTTTCTTTTGGTTCCACTTATGTCTAATGAAACATTTCCTCTTTTAGTTATGCTTTTTTAACTTCCTAGAATGTGAGTTTTTTCCATGGTGAAATGCACAAACCTTTATATTTTTACAGGGAAAAGACTATAGGACCCAGCTTCAAGTTGGGACTGGAGCCTTATTTGGAGCAAGTTATATTCAGGTAGAGGATCTGCTTGCGTTGTGTATAAATTTTGCCCTTTTGTTCCTTATAATCTATTTGTTGTTTTGCTCTGTATTTAAAATCAAGGGCTGAGGAAATGATCAAATGTCTAATTTGAGAGCTAGGAAAGTGGTTGTTTTCACACTCATTGGGAGGGCTAGAGTTCAGTGGGCGGGTTCTCTAATTCAATAATGTCAACTTTTGCTTTTTCCCTTGAATATAATTAATTGATTTTTAAACAGTTGGTAATATAATGAATATACCGGTCGTGTTTTTTTTTGTCTTTTGGTAACAAATACCTGGCCAGATTTTAGCATGATCGGAATTGGGGGGAGCTTTAAGGTTCAATGTAAAAAGTTTGCTATGTAAAGATGGGGGCTTCTGAAATAAGAATGATGCTCCTATAGGTCTAATGGGGTGCACAATTTCTGGAAATAATAGCTAATATAGAAATGCAGCATTTTGGTTCATTTTGATACAGAAGTACTACTTATGTAGTTAGATTATGGAATGAATGTCAATAACCTCATTTATGTCATCAGAATGTTCACTGAAAGCATTGACTGTCTTCCAGAGTGTGACACCTTATATATCATTGGGAGGAGAAGTATTTTGGTCTGGTCAGCATCGGAAGTCTGGTATTGGTTATGCTGCTCGCTACAACACTGATAAAATGGTATGATTGCTGAGGTGCAGCCCCACCTTATATTATTCATTCACTGATTTATGACTTATTTTCTTGCTCTGATGGCTATAACTAGTTTTGCTTTTAATTGATTAACTTGTCCCATGGGCACCATTTATCTATCTTCTAATGGCTAATCTATATTCTTATCTATGTCTATCGATGTTGTGCAAATGTTTCTGGCTTTCAGCTGACACATATTAATAAATCCAAAGAGCTGTTTTCCTTGGTAGATTCTTTTAGTGTGGGATGTTTTTCCTAGGACGTTGGAATTGTCCTTTGATCAAATTGACTCATTTTCCTGGATAACGATGTGTATGATTTAACTTGGTTATGTACATGCAGGTTGCTACAGGGCAAGTGGCTAGCACTGGAATGTTTCTTCTAAGCTATGTTCAGAAGGTATCTGAGAAGGTGAGTAAATTAAAATGCAGGAGAGCATTATTGTCTTCAACTCCATATTTCTTATACAAAACATTTTTCAGGTGTCTCTAGCTTCAGAGTTCATGTATAATTACATGTCAAGAGATGTCACAGCTGCCTTTGGCTATGATTACATTCTTAGACAGGTAGCTTTGCTTTTTTGGCATTTTCATTCGCTTAATGAACTAATATCTGTTGGCTTCAATCTCCTATATCTTACCTCAGTTTTTATATATTTTGCGTCTCAATCCATTTATTGATATTATCTATGGTTAATGAACAGGGGTCAACTTCTGTGTTTAGTCAGGTCCAGTAGTGGGTAACATTAGTCTTCTGTGGTCCCCCTCTTTTTTACCCGTTGCTCCCTGTAGAGAAACATAAAAGAAATAAACACATGAAATTATAAAAATGAAGGTGTGTGGATGTGGATGTGGATGTACATGAGATGACACACCTGGACCTTAAAACCTGTTTCTTTATGATATTGGGATGTGAAATAATGTTGTGGATCACAGTGTGATCAAAGGATGTTTCCTCATAATTTATGATTTTGGAATGTTCATTTGAGATTTCAATAGTTCTGGTAACACTTGCAATTGGTTGATTTTTGGCTTCTGGAGTTCATTATTTGACTGAAAAAGTCAGTTGGATGTTCTTTTTGAACTGAAGATAATTATAAATTGTCCATTGCTAAAGTAGTATGAAGTTGCCTACTATCCATATTTTCTTGTGGTTGTTGTAGTGCCGCCTGAGGGGAAAGATTGATTCCAATGGCACTGTCTCTGCATTTCTCGAGGAGCGGTTAAATATGGGTCTCAACTTCATTCTTTCAGCCGAGGTAAGACACCATTGCCTTTTTTCTGCTTTGAGCGTATGTGGAATGGGTAAAATCCTAAGTTTGGCGGGTATACGTTTTGATCTTATCGTCCGCACACATCCAAACAAGTTTTGCGTTGATGATCGTATAATTCAGTGGACCATCTCTTGCTTAGTTTTTGCCTTTTTCCTTGACATGTTTTCATTCATATGCAGCTTGATCACGGGAAAAAAGACTACAAATTTGGGTTTGGTTTGACTGTTGGAGAATAGATTAGCCCGACTGGAAGTTTTTTTAACCGTCATTGCCGGTGCCAGCATGGCGCGGGCTTTCTTGCTCATTTTCATTTGATTTTTTTTTTTGTTTTTTTTGCTTTTTTGAAATTAGAGGAAAGAATTTTAATGCGGGAAACATCATATATGCGATCCACAAGTTGCTGCAGAAAATTTAGTAGTCACTTATTTGTTTGGAACTGGGGCCGAAGACAAGTTTTATTTGGATACCGTCTTGTTTCCCTTGTAGGGTCTGTAGAGTGATCAGGAATTCAAAATATTAATAATCCATTTTGTGATGAGATTCATTTTGGCTATTGCCTTTGCCTCTAGTGGTGTGGTTATATCCCTACATTCCTCAGCTTTCCAAGGAGGCAGTGGGACCACTACTCCAAGAATGTCCGGGTACTCCAAAAAGCCCATCGCATCGCATGTAATCATTGGTTAACATGTATTGTTGGTTGTTGACATTTGTTCAAGCTTATGTTTGGTGTTACGACTTACTTACGATGAGTAAATTTGATTTTATTATATCTTTTTGGGTATTTTTTTCATGCGCCAGCTGCTATTAATTGTAAATTTGGCAGTGTTTTTAAATTTTGTTTTTGGATTTTTCTTTTTGAGAAACTTTTCTAGAAGGGCTGTAACGACCATTCGCTATTGCCAAATTAAGTGCCTGTTTAGATGCATACTTTCAAAATCAATTTTGGGCAAAATTTTAGTTTAGGAGAATTTGAAATAAACAGTAATTTTTGTCTAGAATTGATTTTGATTAAAATCTCTGTTTAAAAAAATTTAAAACAAACAGTTATTTTTGTTCAGAATTAATTTTGGCTAAAATTTCTGTTTGAAACTATGGTTTTGAATAAACTATTGAAAATAGATTTTGAAACAGTAAAAGAATTTATAGACTATTCAATTATTATTTTACCCTTATTTTTTTATACTCTCTCCTCTCTATTTTCTCTCATATCTTATTTCTCTTTTTTACTCTATCTCCTCTTTCCTCTCTCTTCTTTACACTCATCTCTTCTATTTCTTCTCTACTCTCTCTTCTCTCTCATACTTTAATCAAATTATATCATTTTTGTTAATTTATTAATATAAAAAGTGATTATACTATTAATCATATAAATATTTTTAATTTTAAAATTTATTTTTCTTAAAATTTATTATCTAAAATCTATTCTTTTTAAAATCTATTTTTTAAAAATTAATTCAAAAACACACTAAAAGTGGGTAATGGTTATTGTCGGCCCAATTTATATGATAACGATGAACGGAATATAGTTACAAGTGTTTTGAATTATACATTATCAACTTAAGAACAACACAACGTGACACATTTGAGGTGAAAGTTGAAACTCGTTGTTGTAAAAAGGCTAGTAATTCTTTTAGTTAAGAAAAAATAAAACACCTTCATTTCGTTGTTGTAGACTTGCATGGTAATTGTTAAATTATAAATTGTTAATTTAAAGGATTATGCATGGTTTAAAACCTCTAATAAATAATTAAATCCCCCAATATCCCAAATATTTAATTATCATCCGGTCGTCAGCCCACTAATTCTATTCTCAACTTCTTTAGGCTTCATCCCCTCCTCTTTTATATTAATTTTTTTAAAAAATAGATTAAACTCATTTACAATTTAAGGGTAGGGTAGCATTTTTTTTTCTTTTAAATAATATTAATATTGGGTAGGGTGAGCTATCAATTACCCTTAAATATAAATTTAGGCATATTAAAATTAGGATAACTTACTAAACACTGCGATTTGAACTATAACAAAATAATATTTTTAGAAATCGAATAAGTTTTAAATAGTTATTTATTTTATTTTATTTTATCAATTGAGCTTATGGGTGACTTCATCTTTCTACCATATTTTTTTTATTGTCTACCCTATTTATCGGAGTTTTACCCCAACTACATCCAGATTCGATTCGCATCGCACACTTGACTATGGTAGGTGAGTCTCCTAATAAAAATTTTCTATATACGCCAAGATTTAAATTTAAAATCTTATTTAAATGATATCAAATCATTTACTACTCTGACCAACCCTTTGATATCCTTCTATCATACTAATAATTCAGTTTTTTCTTTAAATCTCCTTTTTGCTTTTTCCCAACACGTAGTTTGGGCTTATGCTAACCCAACAAGAATCTGCGGGTCCAAAGTAAATTTCAATCCCTCAACGAACGGTCAGAATACATCTGTCTATCTTCCCATTAACCTAGGCCGTCAGATCACGTATTTTTGTTCCTCACTAAACCCTAGCTTCGGTCTGTTTAGAAATCATTAGCCCGCCGAAGGATTAACCAGTAACGGCAATTTTGGGCTCCGTAAGTTCCCCATCCCTTCTCGATGTTAATGGAATTTCTGGTTTTTCATTTTCGATTTTCTAATTTCAAATCTGCCTAAATCGTTTGAGTTGCGGGTTTGCTTTCAACCTCTACATCGAGTCTACTGTTAAATTTTGTTCATTCTTCTGCACGTTGATGTTAAATTTTGGTTTTCATCTTGTCATATGTTAAGGGAGGAGACCACCTAGAGGAGCACTGTTTTTCATCCAATATAAAAGATGAAGGTAAGTAAATATCTGAGGTTCCCATCTCCCTTAATTCAATATGATTTATATTTATAATGCTTAAGTGTTTTCATTTTTTCAGTTCAACATTGCTAATCCCACCACTGGGTGCCAGAAGAAGCTTGAAATTGATGATGATGCTAAACTGTGAGTGAAACAATTTTAAAGCCTTCCCTTGCCTTTTGACTCAATTTTGCTTCTTGTTCTATGCAAAATTGGGATGTAATTTTCTGTTTTTTGCTGGCGCTGTGTCCATCCGGTAAGTTTAGAGCAGGTTAGCAAATACATTGTAAAGAATGTTAACTGGTAACTGCGCCCCATTGACTTCTCAAATTAATCTGTTTTAACTTAACTACAGCAAAATTCAGACGAACTTCTGTAGGTTAAATAAAACATTGACGACTCTTCTCAAGAAAAAAATCTCTTAATTTTATGAATGAAAATACCTTCGAAACTTTTACCAAGTCTTATATTAATTCTTAAGATATTCTTCTTCATGGATGATGCTATTTTCATTGAGAATAGGTCTATGGGATATATTGAGTTCCTTCAAACGAGGTGTTCTATGCTATGAGAACATTAATTTGTCGGTCTGTAAATTTACTGTACCATTGAATTTAGGACTGCAAAACTGCTTTATTGTTTGTTTCGGTATGGGTAGACACGCTAGGATGCACATGAAGTAGTTTCTAGTATTTTGGAGAGTCAAGCCTACTGCCGTGGTTGTTAAAGGCTGGTATCTACTGTAAGTTGATAATAAGATTGTTACTTTTTATCCCAAAATGATGTTTTTTGTCAGGCACCATTTCCCCCCAGATTCTGCAAAAATGCTTTCATTCCTTGTTCATTTGTTTTCATCCGTCAATAGTTGTAGTTGTATTAACGTCAAGCCTGAAGTATGTCCGCAAATTGTCTGTGCTTCTCAGTGAACTATGCAATTGTGTTTCGACTGACCTCAATATATGGTTGTAACACGAGTTTAACATTATTCCATGGCAGCCGAGCATTTTGGGACAAGAGGATATCACAAGAAGTCAGTGGAGATGCCCTGGGTGAGGTAAATTTTCTATCTTCTGTTTATAGTTTATCCTTGTTGATATTGAAAACAATAATGGATTATTTGTTTTATTGTTGATATTTTGCAGGAGTTTAAGGGCTATGTTTTCAAAATAACTGGAGGATGTGACAAGCAGGGCTTTCCAATGAAGCAGGGAGTGTTAACTCCTGGCCGTGTTCGTCTCTTGCTGCACAGAGGTCAATACTTTACACATGGTTGTGTTTTTGTTTCATTTTGCGGTTCAAATGTTGATTTTCCCCCTCCTCCCGTCTGACTGAACAGGAACTCCTTGCTTCCGTGGCTATGGCAGAAGGAATGGAGAGAGGAGAAGGAAGTCTGTTCGGGGTTGCATCGTCAGTCCAGACCTCTCTGTTCTTAACTTGGTTATTGTGAAGAAAGGTGAGAATGATCTTCCGGGATTGACTGACATCGAGAAGCCTAGAATGAGAGGGCCAAAGAGGGCTTCCAAGATTAGGAAATTGTTCAATCTCTCCAAGGAGGATGACGTGCGCAAATATGTCAACACATACCGCAGAACCTTTACGACCAAAGCTGGTGAGTGTATTGTGCACAATATGATGTTGGATCAAGAACAAATTAATTTTTATTAGAGATAGATGATGATAATATTGCTGAATATTTTACAGGCAAGAAGGTGAGCAAAGCTCCCAAAATTCAGAGGTTGGTTACTCCCTTGACTTTGCAAAGGAAGCGAGCAAGGATTGCTGACAAGAAGAAGAGAATTGCCAAGGCCAAGTCAGAGGCTGCTGAATATCAAAAGCTGCTTGCCAGCCGGTTGAAGGAACAGCGTGACCGCCGCAGTGAGAGTTTGGCTAAGAGGAGATCCAAGCTGTCACATGCATCTAAGCCATCAGTTACCGCTTAATCTCTCATGTTCAATCTTTCGACTTGATTCTGAGGGTAAATCAGTTATTGAGATGTCACGGCAGATTTAGATAGGTTTTATTCTTGCAGAGTTTAGTACTGGTGGAAATTGACTGTATGATCAACTTTCTTTTGAAGTTTTTGTTAATTTTGTTGCCGCTGGCTTTTCTGGTTGTTGGATTCTGGATATACAGCAGAGCTTATTCTTCTCGAGTTTAGTACTAGTGTGGAAGCGCACTGTATGTTGACCCTATGAATTTATTGATAAGTATTTCCAGGGTTGTTGGTGGCTTAAGGTTTCAAAACTTCAGAACTTCGAATTTATGACAGTAAGGTTTTGAAAAAAATAAAAAAAAAATTGTAAATATCGATATTTATTAATTAAAAATTAAGAGTTGTATTTGAAACCTAAATACTTTATTTATAATAATTGAGGTGAATTTTTTATAATTTGAATTGATATTTACAAGTCGTTTTTTTAAAAAAAATTGTCATGTGAATTCTATTTTTTAGGATTTTATTGTCCTTCTGTTAAGGCTCAATACAATTTTTGCTCCTGATTTTGATCCTAAACTAGGGAGTTAGTGATGTGGAGTGAATGTGTCAAGACTCGAGAGAAGAAAAAGCCTTCTTCGCTCTTGATCCTCCACCTCTCATTGCCCAATGTTGCCGCTGTCTTTTTCCTAGCCATTCCTCATCGTCACTGTAGCTGTCCTCATTATTATATATTTTTTTAAAAAATACACATAAAATTGTATCACCGTGTTAAATCTAATAATCAAGCAAATCATAAATAAAAAATGAAAGTAATTTTGTTTTTGGGAGCCGAGTATGTTGTGCTCTACCATCTCCCAGTTTGGGCTTATGTGAACCGAATAAGATCTATGGGTCGCCATTCCAACTCTCGGCTCTATGGTGGGCTGGGCTGTCAAATCATAGTTCGAGACGGAGACGTTGAATAGGAAACTGTGGGAGATCATTTATGGGCCATTAAGTCTATTTATTAACTTAGAAAGATTACACTATTTTATTTTATTGTAATATTAGTTATAATATTTAAAAAATATTTAAAATTTTAAGTATTTAAATTATATTAAATAATAATAGATATTTATTCTATTTAATATTAATATATTTTTTAAGATTTTTTTTTTGTCTTATTTTAAATTGTAAGTCAACCTATACCTTTTCTAATTTTGTTTTTTAAAAAAACAAATACAGCTTTCGATCTTCTTGTCAATCTGAGCCGTTAGATCACGTATCCACCCCTCAAGCAGTCAAGCTGTTCCTTACAAAACCCTACTTTCAGACTTGGCTCAATTCCTCTAGCTCGCCCAGAAAGATTAACCCTAGTTTGAGCTCCGTGAGTGTCCCCTCCGTTCTTCGTCTTTACATTGTGTCTATAATTTCTGGTTCTTTCACATTCGATTTGATAATTTCCTAAGCTTCCTAAGTTGTTCGTGTTCCCAAGTGGGTTTGCATTTACATCTCTAAATCGCGGGTCTGCTGTTAAGTTTGAGTTTTTCTTCTCTTTTCATGTTTTTAATCCCTTCATATGTTTCGTTGTACATGCTCTTCCTTCTGTTCGTTGTATGGCCATGGGAGGTTAGTTGGGGAAGAGCTGGAGAGAGATCCTTTAACTTATATAATACCGATGTTGAGATTGATTTTTAATGCTATAATAAATGGATTGTTTTCATTTTGTTTTTTAAACTTTCTGTTTTGGTTTTAGATATTTCATAGTTGAGATGGGAATTTAATTTTTTTCGGCGGCGCATTGATGCGTTTTTCTTCTTATCTTATTTTAATGGAGTAGAACTTCTGCGGAAGCACTACTTGTTATCCAACCTAAAAGATGAAGGTATGTGGATCTCTGAGCGACTTTATCTCTATTACTATGGTATGGTATGTAATATTAGATTCCTTTCACTTTTTCCAGTTCAACATTGCCAACCCCACCACTGGGTGCCAGAAGAAGCTTGAAATCGATGATGATGCTAAACTGTAAGTGGAAACATTTCGAAATTCTCCCTTGCTTTTGATTCAATTAGGCTTCTAGTTTTTGCAAAATTGGGCGTTAATTTCTTTAGTGTCATGTTTCCTTCTGGTATCTTTATCATCAGTTGGCCAAGATGTTCTAAAGAACGTAGACCGGCAACTCCAAGCCGTTGACTTTTCAAATGAATGTTACTGTATTTAAAGTGGGGCGAAACTTCGACAAACTTGATTAGGTGTTTCATGTTTGTTTTCAAGTTCTTAAATAATTATGTATCATGGATGCCTCTTTAAACAAGTTTCATCGTGTGTCATAATTTTATTGAATAACCTAATAGCAAATACATAATGATCTTAGCACATCGCCCATGCTTCTTAGTACGCTGTGAAGTTGTATTGTGAATGATGTTAATTTGTTGCTCTTACGTGGGTTAAACATTATTCAATGGCAGCCGAGCTTTCTGGGACAAGAGGATATCACAAGAAGTCAGTGGAGATGCACTGGGGGAGGTAAAATTTCTATCTTCCGTTTGGAATTTTTGCTATTTCAAATTGAATGCAATCTTTAATGTTTTTTTTGGGTTAATTATTTGCAGGAGTTTAAGGGCTATGTTTTCAAAATCACTGGAGGCTGTGACAAGCAGGGTTTCCCAATGAAGCAGGGAGTGCTGACTCCTGGACGTGTTCGTCTCTTGCTTCACAGAGGTCAATGCTTTATGCATAATGGGTCTTTTGTTTTCTTTTGTTTTGTGTAAATATTGACACTTGGTTTTTCTAATTGACTAGGAACTCCTTGCTTTCGTGGTTATGGCAGAAGGAATGGAGAGAGGAGAAGGAAGTCTGTTCGGGGTTGCATTGTCAGTCCAGACCTCTCTGTTCTTAACTTGGTTATTGTGAAGAAGGGTGAGAATGATCTTCCAGGATTGACTGACATTGAGAAGCCGAGAATGAGAGGGCCAAAGAGGGCTTCCAAGATTAGGAAATTGTTCAATCTCTCCAAGGAGGATGATGTGCGCAAATATGTTAACACATACCGCAGAACCTTTACTACCAAAACTGGTGATTTTATTGTGCTCTATACGATGTTCGATCAAAAACACATTAAGTTTTTATTAATATGATATTGCTCAATATTATACAGGCAAGAAGGTGAGCAAAGCTCCCAAGATTCAGAGGTTGGTTACTCCCTTGACTTTGCAAAGGAAGCGAGCAAGGATTGCTGACAAGAAGAAGAGAATTGCCAAGGCCAAGTCAGAGGCTGCTGAATATCAAAAGCTGCTTGCCAGCCGGTTGAAGGAACAGCGTGAACGCCGCAGTGAGAGTTTGGCTAAGAGGAGATCCAGGCTGTCTCATGCATCTAAGCCATCAGTTACCGCTTAATTTCATGTTCAGTCTGTGGTATTGTTCCTGTAGGATAAATGAATTATTGGAACTTTACTTTTAGCTTGTCTCATGCATCTAAGCCATCAGTTACCGCTTAATCCTTCTTGAGTTTAGTACTTTTGCGGAAGTAAGCTATATGATCAACTTTTGAATTTTGTCGTTGTATTTGTTGCTGCTGGATTTTAGTTGGTATTGGAAATTTGATACAATTTTTCATGAGTCTTATACTCTGATCCCGATCTAGAAGATTGGTGATGTGATTTTGTTCTAATATGAGGAGAAAGGAATGAGGTTTATGTGACTATAACCATGCCATCAAGAAATGCAATTTTGTGAGAGTCAAATGAATGGCAAGGTTTTTTCTTTACAAAAAAGGTTTAGGTGAGTTGGGTATAGGTTGTTCGCTCTATTATCCATATAGGGGATCTTTCAATTGAGAAGATCCATCGGCCTGAGACGAAGAGAAAATAAAGTCTATCTATTTTATTTAGTTATGCAGTTAAACTAATGATACGTTTTTGGAGCAGATAGCAACAACTATTTCATTTGGCATATGTATTTTTTATTTTCTAATGGATTTACATCTTTCATTAATGCTCCCACCAAGGCTAAGATACAATTTCAGGACTTAGAATATTTCTAGGAGATTTATAAAGTCGCTTACTATGAGTTCTTGTGACAATAGGGAAAATTAAATTTGTATCTTGTAAGATACAAGTATATTCCTTGTTATCTATGTTAATTCTCATTTGATAAGTATTGAGTTGTGATCAATACATTTTAAATGTTAGTATTGACAGAGTATGATTTAAGCGGAGGACCTTACAATGGGGGCTGCTGAAGCTCTCCTTTTAATTGCCCCAAAATGGAAAATGGGTCTAAAATAACAATGAGAAAGGGCGAAATGAGCCTTAAAATCCCATTCAAACAAGGCGAGCTTACACAAAGGTGCCAGGGAGTAGGATAAGTGTCTGTTGAGACATCTGGGTTTGAGGGTGCAAAAAGATCTTCACTTAGCTGAGGAAGACAGGAGAAATGAAAGTGTATTCTCTACTGTGCAAAGGATTGAGTAAAGGTAGAGCTGTTTCAGAGTTCTCATATAAGAACAAGCTAGTCATCTCCATTGTGAGCTTCCTGGGTAGTATATTAAAAATTTAGGACATGTGACAGTGAGATTAAAGAACTTAATATGGATGAGAAATTTGATGCAAGTATAATCCCATTACAAATTACAAGGAACGTTAAGGTGGAATATATTTTGGGTTTCAGTGGCAGATTATTAAGATTATATCAGCCTCCAGGCCTTGTCACGACTCATGAGACCCGTTGAAGGTTTTGAATTATGTTGCGATAGAAAATATCACTTGGCTATATTGTCACATGGTTGTTTATGTGATTTTGTATTATTTTTTCAAGGCATCTTCACCAACAGTGAAGATTTATGCCTCTTAGGGTATGGAGAATAAAAATTAGACTTGTTCCAAGTAAATTTACTTTATACACAAAAGCTGAATTTTGAACCTTTAATCTCCTCACTTGCTTAAAAAAATGCGAGGTTCCACTATTTGCTCCATAATGATTTTTGTATTTTGGACTAACCTTCACATATCACTGTAAGATTATGAGAGGGCATATGTAGACAGTTGGAGAATACATGTAATTTCTTAAAATATAGTGAGAAAAGTTCAAAAGGCATAATACAGTGGCCGAAATTCATAAGGGAAAAATAAAGGTTTCAAAACGCCGTTTACTTCAAGGTGGTTAGCCGACAAAGCTTTCAACTCTTTTCAAATTTTTTCATATTTTTGGGAAACAAAAAGGGTAAAGCTTAACATTTAGCCATGGTGAGGCCTGCAAAAATAATGGGAAAAAAATACATGCATAAATTTATATTGACGACTAAGTAGAGAAGCCTTACTCTAACTCAAAAGACAACTTTAGAAATTCAAAGGACTTGACAAGGACAAATTATAAACTATTTTTTGATACCATGTCGATGTTCACATTTTCCTAATGTTGATCAAAAGATGTCGATATAAACTTTTAGAAAAACTATTTAAAGAAGAAAACTAAAATACTAGTGGAGTGAAGTGGGATAATAAATATAAAAAGGGGGGAAAGTGGGAATGTGAAGGCCAGTTGTAGGGAGGGCCAAGTGCATGTGCAGCAACAAAACCCACAAGGTTTGGCTTTTTAATAAGTGGGGACGCCAAATCTGTTATTTCTATTCTCTTCATTCAACCTTTTCAGCTTTCAACTCATTTCTGTCTCCCACAGTCAAAGCCTTAACATGAACCCTCCTTCCTCTTTTCTCTCTCACTGCATTTCTATCAAACAGTTAATCGGGGATTTCTTTTGAAGATTATTTTTAGACAATAATTTATTTTTATTCAAGTTCTAATATAGTTGAATAAAGCTTGAAATAGTAATAAAGAGATGTGATACATAAATTTAATGAACATGTACATATCTCAGATAGAAGAAAGAAACAGCAATTTGAAATGGAATTCTTGATATATAGATTCAAAGTTTCCACATAAGAACATCAATTTCAATTGTACTATTGCCCTTATGCTGTACAAGCTCACCATGTTACTTTTCTCACAGCAAGAGAATCTCAACCTCCCAAGTCCCAGCCATTGAGTTTCCCTTAAAAAGTTTCGACAGAACTCGTCCAGAAAAAAATGGGGAAAAATAAAATCACAAAAAAAAAAAGAAAGAAGATGAAATGTGATAATAACTTTAATAAAACAAAACGAAAGGTGATCTATGAGGGGTGGCTTTTCTTGGGCGTTTTCTTGGAATCAAAACCTCAGCTCTCTCATATGGTTCTGCCTCAGAGATTGATGACTCAGTTTCTGAGTTCTGATTATCATTCAGAGAATGGCCAGAAACTTCTGGTTTTGGAGATTTCATTAAGTTTGGCTCCGCTGAAACCACCGAGATCTGGAAATTGCACATAATTCAAATAAAAAATGTGTTCAGATTGAAGAAAAGAAAGCAAGCAACACAAGAAAAGTTACCTTGCATGATATGGAACAGAAGCAATTACGCTCATCTTGTAAATGCTTTCCACATTCTTCACAAGTACCTCCTGACTTCGATTTGCTTGACATTTTGGTATCTTGGGACTGAGACTCAGGAGTACCAAAATCGACATATTTATCTCTTTTTGATGGTTTGCAACTCTTCGATGAAAGCCGAGGATTGAGATGTATGATCTTTTCATTATTGGATATGTAGGTCTGCCAAATCACATTACCATTGTAAGGAAACTATGTTCATCAATCTTTAGTTCCATCTCAAAGTGCAAAGCTTGCTATGATCATGAAACTTAGGTTTTGGTAAGTAAGATGTACTCCAAAAGAAATGAAAATCAGTCGGAGGACTTATTTCACCGATTTCCAAATCAGAAAATCATTGGTAAGAATCTAAGAAGATTATTTGGCAAATTTAGTTCATTGAATTCAACAACTTATCATACCATTAATGTTAACAACAAAGCTGAACAAACATTACAAAATATAGCAAAGTCAACACAATTAACAGTAGTCTCAGCCAACCCACAGATACATTTATACCCAATTCATCAAAGTAAAAATATCATCAAAAAGTTGAAATGAAGACTAGTTTAAGTTAAATTAAGTATAAAATCAATTTCTTTCTAATAATGAATTCAAAGGTATCTTGTGTTGAAACAGGAGAGAACCTGAATTCTTGAGCAGTCAAAGTACTGCTGTAAATCGGAATGGCGAACAACATCTTGGTAAACGTATTTGTATATCTGAATCCTTCTGTGGAAGGTATGAGCTTCCTTGCAATGCCTGCACAGGCTAAGTTCACAATCTATACAGAAAACATTCTTCTCACTATACCTAAGGTGTTGATGATCATCACAATGCCCAAAGCCGCTATGCAAAAGAGTTCTAATCCATTCTGTTCTCTTCTTTTCCTCAGGTAATAATAGAGCGTGTCCCACCTGCAAAATTCAACCAGTTCCCTCATAAAAGAATCCGAGGCAAGATACTGTATCAAGGGGAAAAATTTTCCAATAACAAGATGGTTGATTTGTTTACACACACGAACCCAGTTTTAATTAAACCATAATCAAGATAACCAATAAACTCAAGTTTGAAAAATTCGTATTCATCTTCCTCATCAAATCAGCAGCAGATGAATTTGAATGCACACCATCTCAGTTCAAACCATATTCAAGACAACCTATAAACTCAATCATCACAATTCATATTCCTCTTGACCGAGACCAAATTGGAGACAGAAAAATCACTCCAAGGAGTACAATCGATTAGTGTTAATATCATATTCAAGAATCATAAGCTTAATCCAGACAAAAAGCTCAAAACATGGAAATGAAGTAAAATATATAGAACAAAGATTGAAAAAAATGCAAAACCGATGAAGCCCATCAATAAATTAAACCAAAGAAGAAAGAATACTTTGTGTTCTTACCATCTCTGGAGCACGAGATTGATTTCAGAGAACTAATAGAGGCGGCGGGAGGTTGAAGAAGCACAAAACAGAGAAAGCTCTAGTTTGCAGTGAGAAGTTCAAAGAAAGAAAAAGCGAGGCATGTAGAAAGAAATATGGGGTAGATTGATAGCGTTATAAAGAGAAGTGCAATAATTAGAGAAACCGGGAAAAAACAAAGGAAAAAGAAACGAAAGAAAAGAATTGAAAATGGAAACAAATCCCTTTTACAGAACAGTGTTGCTGTATGCGTTTTGTCAGCAGAGGTGGCCTACTATCGGCGGGAACGGCGAAGGGGTCAGAATCGTTGGATTGGACCGCCATCGTACGGTGGCACAGTTTCAGAATCGTTCGGGGGCCAATGTACTGAACATATGGTGGGGCCCACCGCAGGAAAAATGAGAACCTGAAACGCGGCGTTATTACAAACGTGCCCGAGGCCCGACCCAGTTCCCTTTAATTTGACCGGCAATTTCGGCGTCTTCTCTTTTAATTTTTCGCTTTGTCATCGTCTTCTCTTTTGGAAATTACTCGATGATTGATTTGCAGACACTAATTAATTCACGAATCGTATATATTATTTATGGCTAGTTACTTTTAGCATATATATATATATAATATAAATTTATTTTAAATAATTAAATTTAATTATAATTATTTAATTAATTTAGTTTTTTTTAATTTTTTTAAAAAATTAACTAAATTTTATATTTAGTACAAGGAGAAAGAGTAAATGAAAATGAAAACTCAATATAAGTCAAATATATTGAAACAAAATATTATTATAAGAGGCCAAATACTTCTTATAAAATTTCTCTTTATTAGATGTATAGATAAATTATATTTTTGAAAATTTGAAATTGCAATTTACAGAGTAGTTTCTTAACCTTCATCGATTATAGTGTACTATTTTATTTTATTTATTCTTATGACAGTGAATCAGTTTGTTTCCCTTGTCAATATGACAATTACGGAAGTGCTTGAAGTGGCCTGAGAACTAATTTTGATTATGAACAAGTCATTGAAATGGGGACAAAAAAAAATCCTTCGTATTTGATAATAAATGACTTAACTTTCAAGTGTTCTGCTTCTTTCCCTCCATGTATCGATTCCTTAGTGAAGTCGGTTTATTATATACGTTTATATCTAAAACTAAATGAATTTCTATACTCAAAATTACAGTCTTCTTGAGTTTATTCCAATATAATAAATAGTTAATTAATTTAAATAGATTAAAAAATTAAATTAATTAATTATAATTAATATAAAAAAATTTAACATATATATTATAGGGGAAAGGAATAACGAAAAATGTTTAGTATAAAAAAAGAAGCCAGAAAAATGACCACAGGCTGCATAATGCATTTTGCCCACAAGTATTTGGGCTGGAATATTATTTAACCAAAATATTAAATAATGTATTGATTTAATTCATTGTTCACAATATTTTTTTTTGCAAATAACCGCCAATATATTTCTTGCATATAAATTCTGCATCCTTTAAAAACTGCAGTTGCAATATCTGGTTGATTGTATTAACATTCAACATCTAATAAATAAAAATATTTAAAATCAAAATGGCCTAGTTTACGGAACACCCCTAAATCCTTTTAGATGTTGAAGTTCCAAGTGCTCTTATATTAGCCTTAGTTATTTTGATGAAAAATACTATGGATATTATGAATGAATATATGACTCTGCAGCTCAAATTTCTTGAGTCCTCCATGCATGTTGCAATAGGGGCAGTATAGTTTAAAGTCAGTGACAAAATACAACGGGAAAAGACATAATGCTCAAGCAGGATCGATCTTCAAATAAATCTATCATGGAAGGTTCTTTTTCACTTTCGTCGATCTTTTTACAATTTTCAGTTCTACAAGAATAAAGCAATCTATATCTCCTTTGTTTGGATTTGTGTTGCTGGCCTTAAGGGGAGCCATTAATCGCCTATGGACAACCTAGCCCCGTCATTGCGCCAAGCGTGCAGGGCAAATGCCTTCTATGTGGGGCTTCGTGCAATCACTGCAAAGAAATGAAGTTGCATTGTAATTAATAGTTATAACTTTCAATGGTACTTGAGTGAGGTCATAAGTTTGGGTTTTCTGGGTGTCCCTTGTGTTTGTGTTGGGGGGTGAATGCTGGCCTCTGAGGGGCCAGCAATCACCAACTCGTCGGTGTGAATGCAGCAGAATTTTAAGGTTGAAAATAAACAAAGAAAATTCCTTGAAAGCTGATTTGCTTAACTCATCAGCCCCTAAATGATATTTATGCATTTATGAAGGGTAAACCCTGGCAGAAATTGCCTTAAATCTTGAATCAATGCAGTGTTATTGCCATATGTAATAATCTCATGTCATACTGATTATCGATATGTTGATTTATGCTAAACAAGAAACATAATTATTTATTAATGAACAGGTTGATGTGGTAATCTAGAAATACCTAATGTAGCATTTTATGGGCAGGCCCACATGGAACATACTGATCAAGAAGCATCTAATTGGACAATCCATGTTTCAGATGTGAGGATGAAATTTGTTCACATTATGATGATAGAATCCATGATCAAGGATCAATATCATGTTTTCTCTGTATGCTAGAATTAGCACTACATAACAATATAAACTTGCATGGCATTATAAAACATGCACTATTAGCCGAATTAGCATTTTCGTTTTCATTTTGATTCACAGTGTCTGCCGGTTTTTGGTTATAACCTTGGTTACCTTTCGATTAATGTTCAAAGCTCATTCTCAAAACCAATTCTATGAGCCTTATGTTGGTATTTAAATGAATGCCAACTTGTTTAAGAGTTTATCCGATATCGGTTATTTCTTGGCAGAGTACTAAGTTGATTCCTCTTTTATATCTGACAGGTAAGAACAGTCAAGGTTAGCAACATGTCACTGGCAACTTCTGTGAGGGATATAAGAGATTTCTTTATCATTTTCCGGTGACATTCACTATATCGAGATGCTAAGGTTAGATCGTTTGCATTTTTATGTTACTGCTATTGGGAAAAAGTCATCCTCAATATCTTTGATGGTAATTCCATTGGGCAAGTGAGAGGACTCAGGTTTCATATGTTACCTTTAAGGAATCAAAGGGAGCCTACGCAGCAGTGCTATTGACGGTATATTTTTATGCATTCAAGTATTATAATAAAAACTAGATGCGTTTGTACCAATGTTATACAGGGAGCCAACACAGGTGATCACTGTGTCACCATCACACCCGTTGAGAACTACCTGCTGCCTCCTGAAGCTCTTCCTTCATCAGGACCAGTAAGTACCAGATCATTAATCCAAATTTTGTTATGAATCTTAGATGAAATTACTTCTCTACTGTTGTAGAGTTACAAAGGCTGCTTAAAAGAGTATGATAAGCAACAATTTACAATATTTACTTTTTGTTGATGACTTTAGAAACTTGTGTGTAACTTCATGGTGTGGATGAACCAAGACATGCAGTGTTCACTGTTTATGTCATAGTGCTAATGAGATGAAGGTCTTCGTCACTTCTTTTTTTCTCTGTATTTTCCTGCAAGATGATGGCACAAAATCAGCTTGAACTTCAGATTATAAAAGTCAGTTTCTAATGAACGCTGTTTCATGCAGGAGAAAAAGCCAACTCCTGCGGCAGTTAAGAAGGCTGAAGATGTGGTAGGTACAACGCTTTCCCAAGGGTTTCATTCTAGGAAAGGATGCAATCAAGAGGGCAAAATCCTTTGATGAACGTCATTGCTTGACTTCAAATGCTTCCGCCATAGCAGGTTCCCTTGATCATAAAAGGGGTTTAAATGATAAACTAAGCATAGGAACAGCCATACTCAATGAGATAGTGAAAGAGATGAATGATAAAATCCTAGTCTCCGAAATGACCAAGTCTGCAATTGCTGCTGCTGAGGAGAAAGTGAGTTAGTGCTCGATCCGCTATCATGAACAATCCTTACTTCTTAACTGGTGCCTCATGGGTGTGCCTACACCATTGTTGCAAATGCAGGGGGGGGGGGGAATGTCAGCATGATGACGAAGAAGGTTGAACAGGCTGAGATGGAAAAGAAAGAGATCATTTTCAAGGAAAATGAAGGGATCATTGATAAATTTGGGAGGATGTACTTTGATGGATCTTCAGCTGGGGGTCTTCCTGTGTATTCTGTTCGTTCGGGCAGAGTCTCTATGTGATTGGAACTGACTCACAATGATCCCTTACACATGCTTACCAATACACGGTTAGATAGATTATTTACTGTGATTAGCCATAGCAATTATTTACTGTGATTAGCCATGGCCAAAGTTGCTGCGGATTTGTTGGGCCCAGGAATCTGTCAATTGTTGAATCTAATAATGATGTAAAATTGTCTGACAGACTTCATTCATTCTGAAGTGCTCATGACCATTTTATAGAAGAGATTCATTATTATTAATACTATTTGTGGATATTTTTATTGATTTTATCAAAACCCTTTTCAGCCAAGTTTGATACAACACCTAGACATTTTAAACATTGGCATGCTGTTGCTTATATATTTGAAACTCAAGCCAAATATATGGTAGGACCATGCAAAGTGACAAACAAATTCCCTATGCAAGAAATAAATTCTGTATTACCTTAAGAGTGTTTTTCTTTTGGGGGTAGGGCCAAAAAAGAGTTGTTTTTATAATTTGAGCTCACCAAATGAATCTTTTGAATTAAAAATAGATTCATAAAGAAAAAAAATAAATCAAATGTCACTTGATTCTCCCTACGAACCTAATGAAAGCGGTTTTAGTTTTCTGTCTTTTATTAGTATTTGAAAACAAATTCATAAAGAAAAGAATAAACAAAGCAGCTTTTTTATTTGAAAATAATTTATAATATTATATCCATAATTTTTATGGATTATTGATTCGGTTCCGTATTAAAAAGTTACCAACAAATTTTTATGAACAATCATTTTCATCGCAGGCAGAAAAAGTTATTTCCTTCATCGTCATCGTCATAAATATGATAGAAAGAATATGTTAAGTACTATTAATATTTAAAAACTTTGATATTACTAGAAATAATGAATCTAACAATAATTAAGGTATTAATTATTGAAAATAAATAAAACAAAATGCTACTAAGTCCGAATTACCGCGTTGATGGCAAAATAAAATGCTGCTGAATTTTATTTTGGCACCTGGCACTCTGCGGTCCTGTCGGGGAGACTGGAAGGTGAGGCCCTGCGAACATAAAACGATCCGTGAGGCTCTGATCTCCACATCAAAAGGAAGATCAGTGAGGCTATCAAACCTTCGTTTGCCAATGCTTCGGTGATGTCAGATTGACGCTCAGCTCTTCTGGTAATTCTCCTTTTTGTTCTTTGAAGTTCATTTCCCCCCCCCGCCCCCCTCTTTGACAGAAACGCGCTCGCTCGCTCGCTCGCTCTTGGGCTCTTTTCACGTGTTCTGAAACTTTGATCTTTTAATGTGCAAAATGGCTATTGGTCTTTGACATGCAGATTCTAATTGGGCTACAGTTGAACCTAAACATTTGAAAATTTTAAGCTTGGACTCATACTAGGGATAAGTTACCCGTTCTTTATTGGGGCATGTGTGCTTGAATCTAATTTGGTTTTATGTTGATTTCAGCATTAGAAATCTCTGACGTTTCTGCAGTTTACATATTTTGTTTTTGGAGAATATGGGAAAACTTGCTTTGCGGGTGAAGCTTGAGACTTTTTATAGAATTGGGGTTCTCTTTGTTTGCAACAATAAAGGTTCAATGTAAAACTAAAACAAATTCTTATAGTAGTGCGGAGGTAAAAAGATAACTGTGCTTCCTTTCACTATTCTCCGTTGTAGTTGTTCAACGAATCTCAGGGTTTTAGTGATCGAAGTCTTTGTCTCTAACTTTAGTGTAGCATATCCGCTTCTAAGTTGCTTATCCTTGGTTATGTTGCCTCAGTGCCTTTGTGCTTGCTATCACTCTGTATTTTCTCTCCATCGACATTAACCTCTAAATTCATAAGCAGTTGTAGTTAGTGATGAAGGACCAGGAAGGTGTCCAACTTATCCTTTCTTCCTATCTTAGGGTATGAGACAAAACAACCTGAGGTGCTTCACTTGATTACCCTAAGGCGTTATTTTTTCTCCTCGCTTTAGTGATCGTGTAGGTTATTGCATCTCTAGGGTGATGCTTTTTTTCATAATTTATGCCATTATGTTGCTGTGGCCCAAGATCCAGTCAAGCTCAAAATTTATAGTCAACCATAGTCTCGTGAAATGTTAATGGCCCAAATTAATTAAAAGGGCTTTAGCATGAGTTGTGATGTCTTTGAACCCCCCTCTTTTTAGTATCTTTTTATGGTGCCTGGAGTTGTTGTAACTCTTTTATACGTATGCCTTGTGACACTGAATTATTTGTTGTTTAGGTGTTCTCTCTATCTTACACCATCCGATATTGGAAAGGACAATGGGTGTATCATCCGCTGCTATGTCCAAGGAAGCCATACGACTATGCGTATTTGATTTGAGGAGAGGGCAGCATGAAGGGCAAGAGTTGGATAAGATTTTGTTTTTCTTCCCAGCAGATTTGTCCTTCTCAAAACAACTTTCCGTTATTGGGCTTAGTGAAGGACTGATTACATTTACAAGGTATACTTCACTGTCATCATGTATGTGACTTGAAAGAGAAGTTTGTCTAGGAACTATGATCTGCACATAAACATGATATTATTGTGCAACGATGACATATCTGTAGGAATTTTGGTTCTTATGTTTTTTTAAGCTTCAATTAGGGACTTGTTTCATCTGCAATAGCCTGTTCTTCCAGTTCAACCAGTTTTTTTTGGTCCTATAAACACTCCATCTTGGATGTTTATGATTTAGTTCTTACAGGCTTTTGAGAAGCTTATACCGTGAGTTTGCAGAATTTTCTCTCCAGAGGCTGCATGTGAAGTCATCGAAGCAGAAAGACATTCTCATGTCTTTTATGAGGCAGAACCAGATATATGGATGGTGATGGTGTGTCATTTATTTTCTCTAAATTTTTGTAGCTAATGAATTTATTTAATGAATGACTAAACCTAAATTTTATTGCAAAATTATAAGACATTATTATCAGTATGGCAATTTTTTAATGATTCAACTGTATCAGCGTGATGTTCTTCTAACAATTTTTTTAATGGTTTGAGCCCATGCAATATTTCTTTGAACAATTCATTAACATCCTCCTTGAGCTAAAAGAATATGTGGCTTTTGAACATTTCTTAATGAATACTTTATTGATCATATATTGGATTAATATATAACTAAATCAAATTTAGTTTGTTGAATATATAACATGACATGAGTGAACTTGCCGTAATATTAAGTTGTTACCTTGTAGGTGCTTGAGAAAACTAATGATGCAGAACCTATATGGCGGGATGATGCATTGAGGAAGGTTCTCAAGGAAATACATTCGCTTTTTGTTATGTTTCATGGAACTGTAAGGGCTATGATTGAGAAAGAACCTAGTGGAGGACTTGTCAGACGTCATTTGTATTCTTTTATCATGGACTATTTGAGGGGTAAGTCTTCATGATAGAAAAAACCTATGAAATCTTGATTTCCCATTTGTGTTATGATTGAAGATATTTCATTGTAAGCCATAATTGTCAGCGTGTAAAAAGCAGTCTCCATGGGATAATTGCTGCTGTGGTAATGGTGAAGTTGCTGTATGAAATGGTTTCTTTGGATCTGTGCTGCCTGAGTGATGCAGAAGTAGCTGTATCTCTTACCTTAATTATGAATTTTCTCTGAGGCAGATTTTCTTGTGGGGAAAAAGCTTCTTTTACCATCATTTCGTGACTGTTTGAAGGAACGGGGGACTGTGCAGATGCTGACAATAGGTCGGGAGGCTGCTATTGAGGTTCAGGTTAGATATATTTTGAGTTGCCGTCGTCAAATACATGAGATTTCAAAAAACTACAATTATTCTGAATTTAGCATGCTAACGCTTCTGGTTGTTATATACTTAAATTCTTTCACAAAATCTTCCTGTTCCTTTTGTCTGTAGAAAATGTTTTATGGTTATACTTATCGCATATCCTTATACTCTGTTCATTCTCCCTCATCTTATGTAGTCTTACTCGCAAGATCATAAAAAATCCTATAGTTAGGGCATAGCATTAACTTACATTTAGCTATCATTTACTTTGAACGGGGTAAAGTTGTCATTGTCTATTCACCAATCATAAATTGTAAAATTATATCCCCTTATTTAACAGCTTTTAAGCGTTTGTATTCATCTTTGACGTTTGCTGTTCCCAAGACCATAATTTTTTTTCTGACGGGGAAAAAATTTGGCTTGCCACCAATTTGTTGATCTTGTCTTGATCTGGCAGTCGCTTGTTAGAGTGCTGGAATCTTCAGCTGGAAACGCTCCCTGCCATTCATTGATTTTATTTCATGATCTGCTGGTGTCCACAACTCTCTCTGCTGTATGGTTCAACCTCAAAGTGCAATTTCATTTTCTTTTAACAGAATTTGTTTGGGCAAGTTGCTTATTAATCATCACCGTTAATTCTTTTGTCAGGATGACACCATAAGCTTATTTGCATATGCTGTTCTAAGGTTAACCCCCCGTGCTTTATTCTCTGGAGTAAGTTCCTGGTCCTATTTACGGAAAGGCAATGCTGCATCTAATGCTGCTGCTGGATCTGACTTGACCCATCCAAGCTCTTTTTCAGAAAGCTTCTACGGCTCATCTGATATACCCCCTGGTGGGGATAGTCACTATCATGTTGTGAGGCCCTTACAGCCAGACAAGTGGTCCAAAGGAAAAGATGGTTACCTTGTCACTGATTTATGGGGTGCTGAGGTTGGTACATGGGTATATGCCACTCCAACAGTTGGGTTGCGACAGACAGAGAGAATGTATCTCTGTGCTTATCAGCATAGAAGCCTTACTTTGATTATTCTTCTTCCTGTATCCTCCATTATTAATGGGGAGCAAGGTGTGTCAGTGGCCAAGCAACAAATACTTGAACATGTAGGTCCCTTACCTGTTATAGTAAATTCTGTTACCTCATTAGCTTTTTGTAGGTTTTCACTAGTGTTCTATTGTTTGGCATGCATCAGGCAGCACTTAAGATATTGAAAGTTGAAGAGAAGCTATCAAAAGGATGGGGTGGTGAAAATGCATATCATGTCAGTGGATATCGCTATTTATTAGTGGATGGTGACCGAAATGTATCCAGGGCCACCCCAGTAGCAAAAGTTACAACTTTAGCCAAGGTAAAGCACCTTCAGCTTTGACTGAAACTGTGCCTCTGATATGCATTTCATAAACTGAAAGACATGTTTGTTATTTAAATATCAAGCTAAGCTTTAGAGCCGGGCCGTGTTTGATGGTTGGCACTACAATGTACTAACTAGTCGTTCTCCTTATCTGTTAATGGACTTAATTTTTTTGTTTTTTAAAAAATATTTGGTCATTCTACATGGTTTGGTGCAGGAATCTTTACTTGCTATGAATAAGCTTAGGCAAGAAGTTGAGTTGGAGAAGAGTAGAGCAAAACACGATGACTCTGGTTGTGAGAAGGACTTGGAGATGTGTATTAGAGCAAAAAATAATGCCTGGGTTATTGCTCGAGTGACGAGAGGGAAGGAGCTTTACATGGTGCTAGAGAAAGCTAATGAAACCCTTCTTTATGCTTCAGATGCTGTCGAAAAGTTCAGCAATAGGTAGGTATCCTGTTTGTTCCATCGTTGGGTGTGCCTAATAATTAGGGGTGTGCATGGGCAGGGCTGGGCAGGGCTGTCCCCCTGCCCGGTGCCCTGCCCGAAAAAAGTATGGGCTGTATTTTGCAGCCTGATGCCCGGCCCTACCCGGTAAAAGCCCTAACTATTTCGGGCTGGGCATGGGCGGGCTGGGCATGCCCAAGTCATGAGTCATGCTCATGTTGTGAAAAAAAATGCAATTATGAACTTTTAAAATAATACCATATTCACGTGTCTTTAGAATTTCTATATCCCTCGCATTCTTCTCCTGCCATATAACATATTAAGGGATTAACTAAGGTGTAGAATTTAAATTAACACACATGCATTGATCACATTTTAACTCAATTGTCAAATCAAAATACGGGCGAAGATTGTTATGATGTATATTTATATTTACTTGACAAGGCTCCAATGAACAATTACAAGATGATTTATTGATAAATGATTTTCTCTTAAGAAAAAAGTACCACATACGATTATGATTTTGCCAGGGGTGTAGAGAGAATAGATTATACACAGGTCAAGATCAACAAATAGATACTCACCTTATAACCATCATCAAACATTGAGCGAAATGCATCAAAAGACGCAAGTAGGCAGATTCTGTGAGCATAAAACTGCTTCCCTGCAGTGAAGATTGAACACAACCCAATAACTAAGCATTCTACCTGATGCTACAATAAATCACATTTTGAATAATTTATTTTCAAAGAAAAAGGTTTTAAGGAAGGAAAAAGGTTCATGAGGGGCATCAACCTTCAACCAAAAATGTAACATCGGACAATGTAGCATTGTTAACATACTGCTCTCCCAAATAGACCTGCAAGAAGAATAGTTTATTATTGTATGCATTCCAACTTTATGAGACAAATTATTGTGGAATGGTCTGCAGGAGACGTGAGGAAGAGAAGATATGTGTGAGAATTCTTACAAGCGCAGGCATAGTTGATATCAATTATATCATATAAAAACTAATATTGGATCAGCATATGCAACTAATTATATGGATCATTTATTTATCACAACAAATTGTTTACTGGATATATACATCAACTTTGAAACTCAGCAGGCATATCTTAAGAAGAATATAATATGATAACTAATTATTGAATCCGTATATGCTAGCTAATTACATTGTTTACTCAATGAAGATTCTCTGAATTCTGATTACTCAAACAGATATTATCTAACCAAACCCAACTGTACAAGCATAGATTGAATGGAATTACACTAGCAGCAAATCAGCAAAAGGAAAAGAAGAAGAAAGAAAGCAATGTCTTGCTAGCTTTCGAGAGGCTACAGTCTCTCCTAATTGCATACTAAACTTTTGGCTTTCACTGTATAAGGACATTGATGAGGACCCAGCAATGCGCTTAGTTTACATGAAGTAAAATGAGCTACTTCATATGGTATTTAGTTCAGGTGGCTGTACATCTTATCAGCTATTGCTTCTGGGTGGGTTTACCATTTACTCCTTAGGTGCTCATCAAGTATACAAAATTACAACTTACAAATATTTTTTTTAAAATAAAAATGTATAAGGCCAGACTTCTTGTCCAATCAATCAAACACCATACATGCCCCAAGATGGGGGAAACCAGAAACATATATTTCAAAATCAATCCATCGCCAGTCAATTGTAGCACCTATATCAAACAGCCATGTACTTTTTGAGCTAGATGAGTCTGTGCTTCTTTATAGAAAGGAGAAAAAAGCGATTAATGGGAATGGAGGTATGAGGCAAAGCCAACAGGATCTAAGCCTACCTGAGGTGTTAGAGATGGAGGCGCAGCATCTACAGGAGATAGAGTCATGGCTTTCTTGGCCAACTTGCATAAAGCTACAGCACCATCAAGTTGCTGCTTCGTACTAGAAGAGCCAAGACGCCCAATGAGCAACTCCAAACCTGCACGAACAGATAATCAAAACCACGGGCATAGGAAGGATTTATGCAACAAGAACCATCATGAATCAAAGATCAAAATTATGAAATGGATTAGATGGAGCATACCATTGTTATCAATGAATATTAATCTCTGATCATTCCCAGAACAAAGATGAGCAAGAGCCAAAGCAACTCGTCTTTGAACAGCCTTTTCTGAAACTCGCATAAGATATAACAAATGATTCAGGACCTACATGGAGAAAAACAGAGAACAAAGAGCAAAGAGAAATAGGAAAAGCAACATCAATTGATTGAGAGAACAACGAGAAATACATCTTTACCGAACCCCTTTACATATTACATCAGAAAAAGGAAATGCAACATTGAAACATGAAAAAAGTTTCACCATTGAGACCATTCTGGAAACACGTCATTCATTTTTCTTGTTCTAAAATAGATGACACAGAAGAGATCCAGATCAGCGTCAGATTTGAATAATAACAGATAAATTCAATAAATGCAGAGAATGGGAAAGAATAAAAACCACAACAACAAAAAAAACCAAAATGGAACATTTAACAACACTTAACAGAATCGAAATTATATCATTAATCGATGAACAACAAAATTATATCATTAATCGATGAACAACAAAATTATATCATTGATATTGAAGAAGAGGAAGTGCGAAAATAAAAGGAATGTAGAGATCCATTAAAGGGAGGATTAAGGAACAAACCTTGATTTAAGCTTGAAGGCTGGGCAATGTTTCTGGACTGCGATTTTCTGTACTGAGCAGATGTAATTCCTCACGCTGAAGAGTGAGAGAGTAGAAACTGGGTTGATGCAGAAAAGAAAAAGGCACGGGGAACTGAACGGTGATGCTTCCTGTGTCGGGCTAATGGCGATGAAGGAAGAAAAGAGAAAGGCGACCAGCAGTGAGAGCGGTGCGGAGGGAGTTACTCTGAACTCTGAAGGTCGACTCGCAAGACGCATCATGCAATAACACAGATACAAAAGCAGAAAGCAATCTCCCATTCTAGGGCAAACTTTTAAAAAAATATATATATAATATATATTGGGCCGGGCTAAATGGGCAGGGCAGCACATCTTGCCCGGCGCCCGGCCCGAAACAGCCCATTCATATGTTGGGCTAATTTTTTTGGGCCGGGCCGGGCTATTTTTCCTCGGGCTCGGGCGGGCGACTCGGGCTTCGGGCATCATGTACACCCCTACTAATAATGTTCCTTTTTTCTTTCCAAAATCTATTATCCACGTTGTAGTGTGTTTGGTTTGTAGGTTTTACCAAAACTTAGGTTTTAAGAAATTTTAAAATAAACAACTATATTTGTTCAAAATTATTTTTAGACCAAACCATGATTTAAAACTAAAGTTTCAGATAAACTGGTCAGAGTAGTTTATAGAACAGTAAAAGAGTTTATGGACTAACCAATTACTATATTACTCCTACTTTTTCTTACACCCTCTCTCCTCTCTCCTCTACATCTTCTCTACTCTCTCCTTTCTTTTTTATACCCCCTCTCCTTTCTTTTCTATACCCTCTCTCCTCTTTCATCTCTGTTCTATACTCTCTCTCCTCTCTCATCTCTCATCCCTTATCTCTCCTCTCTCTTATATTTAATAATTATACATTTTTTCATAATTTATCAATAATAAAAGTACTTATAAAAATAACTAGCCAAACAATTATTTATTCAAAACTATATTTTTTTTATAAATTCTTCTCTATAAGTCATTTTCTAAAAGTTATCTAAAAACTTTTTTTTTATAAGCCTCTTTCTAAAATTTTATCCAAATGGGCCCATAATAAGAAGAAAGCTTGAATATGCATTTTGAAGATTTCAAGTCAAGAATTGAAGTGTGTGTAAACAAATTGTCACCGAAGGTGGAAGGTGAAATCAGGGAACAAAATCAGGAAAACTTATTGTTTTGTGAACATAACTGACAAAAATGCATGGTAATTCACAAATTCAGTATCTGCATTTCCTAGAAGGTCGACGGGAAGAGAGCTAAAATTGTGTGTTGATTGAATGTTGCAGGTACTGTGATGGGGCTTTTTCTGTGGACTAAAGTATCTTCATCCACGCTATGGATGGAGCTTTGATTAGAGCATTCTCCTAACCTTTTCTTATCCTTGTTGGGTCATACTTTTCCACTGCTACATTTGCTAGCAAGAATGAAGAATCATCATGTTCTGCATGTATGAATGTACATATGTTTTGTTCTGGAGCTCCATTTGCGGCCCATCTGCACTCCATAGAGTTCCCTGAGTGTATAAGCCATTCTTTTTCAAGACGCTTTATTTATCAATAGAGAAGATTCTCTCCTGGATGTAATATTAGGAATGAGCTTGCGAATTTTATTTTGATTTAGGATTCAGTTTAATCCTTTGAACTTTCTATGCGCATTCCATGCTAAATCCAATTTCAATTTGTAGACTCAATCTGTAAATTGGAAACCACTTTTATGCATTATATGTACAAATCTTAGAAAGTGAAAAAATATTTAAGAAAATAGGGGATATGCAAATTTGAACTTCATTCGAAACTGAATAATCACAAGAATCTAATTATTTGACTATAAAGATCATAAATCATAAATTTAAAACAATGAAGCCTTTCTGCCATCAAACAAAAAACACCAGAGACTTGAACATCTACGGATACGAATATCCTTTCTTTTTAAAATACGAATAATTTTTAATTTAAAAATTATTTGGATTTGGAAGTTAGACCATAGAGCAAATATGGGCCAAATTGGCGAAATGGACCGACCTTGAAAACGAGTTTATAAAAAAAAATTTAAACAAATTTTAAAAAATAACTTTTTAGAGAAAATATTATAAAAAAAGATAATTTTAAATAAATAAGTGTTTGGATAGTTATTTCTAAAAGTACTTTTATTATTGATAAATTATAAAAAAAATATATGAGTATTAAATGAAGAGAGATAAGAGATGAGAGGAGAAAGGAGAAAGGAGAGAGAGTGTAAGAAAAAGTATGAGATATGAGATAGTGTATAAAAAAATAGGGATAATATAGTAATTGGTTAGTTTATAAATTATTTTATTATTATATAAACTACTTTAAACAGATTATCTAAAACTTTAATTTTAAATCATAGTTTAATTTAAAAATCTGTTTAAATAAATATAACTACTTATTTTAAAAAATTTTAAAAGTTAAATTTTGTCAACTTAAAATTTTGGGATGATCCAAACACCCACTAAGTCTCGATGTAGGGTTTTGCGATTTCACAACATAAAACGGACGGACCTTAGCCCCTTTGTATGCAGATCACATCAAATCTTTATATCTTACTCGGCTCAGCTGTATTGCTAATGTTGAAACTTAGCTGCATTTTTCTTCGTCCTGAAATTTTCTGAAACTTCTATTCTATGATTTGTGCCTCTGGGTGTTTTGGTGCTGTTTTTTCCCGTCACTCTTTTATTATAGAGATTTGGTAGGATGTAAATGTTCTGGATTTACATGATTCGCCTTTGTCTCTGATGAGGGTCGAGTTGAATAAACTTTCGTTCTTCTGAGCATTTCATGAAGAATGTTTTTGGAGACCTGAACTGAAGAGATATTCTGAGTGATAAATATATTTATGCCTTATTTGATTTGCTTCTATTGAATGCATCTCTGTTTTTCCTATTGTCTTGGAAGCAAGACAATGTTCAGCAAATGGGCGCCTACGGAGTAAAAATGCCTCTGATGATGATGAAATGAAAACTTTCGTTCTTCTGAGTTGTCCATGTGGAAAATGAATGGAGACCTGAACTGAAGAGGCTTCTTGTTAAGTGAATGGTTCGATTCTGGGAATCAAATAGTATTTTATTGATGCTCGCTTAGCTTAACCAGTTTATGATTAAAAGTAGAAAGCTTTTAGCTTTAAGGTCATGTTAGGGTCATGTTTAAGTTTTTTTTTTTTTTAAAACAATTATCATGGGTCTATGATCGCCTAAGTTAAGCATTTTGATAAATCATATATGTATTCAGTTCACAAATAAAAGAATGATTTTCCCAACCGTGGTACCTCAGTGCGAGCTTACCAAAGGACATGATTTTGGTGGGGATTAGTGTCAATATCATCTAAATTTTTTATATAAAAAAAAATAAGGAGTGAATATATATTGTATTAGCGGATTTATCACACTAACTTCGTATTGAAAACCCCTCTAATGCCTCCTAAATTTAACATTTATATTGCCTATTCCAAGCTTAAAAAAAAACACAATATATCATTTCAGAATTGCTATTTTCCGCCGTGTTGAAAATTTATCAGCTGAGTACTGACATCTTTTTTCTCACAATATATTACTGATGGGTCCTACATACATTGTAAAATGATTTATGTAAAACAATATTATAAGTAATGCTAAAAACACGTCAATTTAATGTTTGAAGAGTACTATATATCAATGTCCAAAAATAAAACAATATAATTCAACTAAAACCGACATTATTCATAAAATACAAATAATCCAATCCACCTAAAATCCTTTCATCCTTCCACAAATCGCAGATTTAATTTTCAAAGTAAATATTTGCTCCTCGGATACTTGTAAACTTACAAAAAAAACAAAAGCAAAAGCAAAAGCTAAAGCATCATCTAAAGGGGGAAAAAGGGAACCTTTAATCAAAACGAGCAACAAAAATAATAAAATTCAGCATAAAATATGCACTTCAAAATAGTACAAAGCCTGCCAACTTAAAAGACCCCTTTTTCCTTTTCTTTAAGCTCCTCAGGCAAACTAGACCTCACTGGAAGTCAAAAATAACCTCACCCACAATAATAAAAAAAATGATCCCCCACAGAGCAAACCCTCGTCCTTGAGATGCAAGAACTCATAGTAACATCTCAGCAATCTGAATAGCATTAAGAGCAGCTCCCTTGCGAATTTGATCCCCACAAACAAATATGTCCAACCTATAATCCCACCATTTATATAAAATAATTAATAATAAACTATGATGATAGCCAGGAAAGTAAATTATGGAGCAAGATTGATTCTGGAAGAGATTTACCCTTGATTCCCATCTTGAGACAAATCACGGCGAATCCGCCCTACAGCAACATCATCTTTATTTGACACGTCCAATGGAGTAGGGAAATGATTCGATTCACGGTCATCGATAACCACGACACCTGGAGCATTCTTCAGAATATCTATTGCAGTGTCCTAAAGCAATTGAAACTAAGTATGAGCGATGTCCCATCTTTTAGGACAAATTCCACGTGTTCTTCCATAAGCAAGGCATTGAGGTTTTATCTCAAAGATTCATTATTTTGAGGTGAGCTAGGCTGGAGAGAATAACACGAAGCAGAGGGATGGGTAAAACAAATCAATTCCAAGTAAGTTATGCCTATATGTTGAAAAAATAATTTGTAATCAACCCAAGACATTGCAGGTTAGTTCTCATAGGTGTTGATTCATGATTCTCACATCCATCCCAGGTTATCCACCCAGAAAAAAGTCAGAATCTAAATTACTTGATCCATGACTAAAGTAATTGAATAGGTGACATCAAATGAAAACAAGAAATATCATGAACAGCGATACAATAAGATTCAAGATTCTGAGCTTTACGAAAAGCCAAAAAACACAACACAACATGCAAGGGCTAATTCATTTACAAGTTTCGGAGGCAGACAATATTGACAAGTCCAATTTATGTTAGAAAAATGTAAGTTATTTAGATCCAATCGGGCCAAAAAAGTTTTTAGATTTGAGACAAAATGCTTAATACAACTTCGTGGATATAAAAAAAAAAACTTGTGTACTTTCGACCAGATCCAAAATAACATATGATATGACAACATAAACTACCTCGTCAAGGGGTTTCTCAAATTGGAGGTTTACACTCTCAGCGTGAGCCCTCATGACAGGAACTCGTATGCACGTAGCAGTTACCCTAACATCCTTGTCATTCTGCAGAAGATTCAAATAAAATATATTATAAAAGGCTCCAGATAAGTATGTAAAACTAAAACCATAATGAAAATTATCGTAAAATAAGATAAGAAAGAAAATTCATTTTCAACTTACCCAAATTTTCCTCGTCTCCTTTACCATTTTCATCTCCTCTTCATTGTACCCATTTGAGAGAACAGATGCATTATGCGAGAACAGATTAAAAGCATACTGCAAAAATAATATTATTAGAAAGCATTCCTTTGACATTTGATGCTAGTAAGTATATCCAGATAAGGCCAAACCTGTTCCTTAAATATTTTACAAGTTGGCGGCCTTCCTTCCAATACCTTAATTCACAAAAGAAACGAAATTGGTTTCACCACTCAAATGATCATATAGATAGAACTTGGATAAAAAAAGTGATAATCTTCTTATAGACTGAACCTCACGAGTTTGCTGCTCCAGCTCTTCCATTGCAGCTGCACCAGCACCGCTAGCAGCCTGATAAGTGCTAACAACCATACGCAATACCTGAAATATAACTAATGATTCAGAAGCTGATCATGCATAAGGACAGCAAGAAGGATGCAAGTAAATAGGTAAACACCAATTCATAATCAAGCACATTGAAATTGATAGTACCCCTACATTATGATTTTTATCTGACAGGATGAAATAGCTTAGCAACAGTAAGGAGTGAAAATTTTCGATTAAATTTCATTCACATTTCTAATATCTATTGAGCAGTGCCAGAATCAAACCAAGTAAACAAGAAAAGTTAACAATGATTAATATCTCAATTTGTATCATAGGCCCAAATAAGCAATTCCAAGTTCAAACCTTAGCTCGTCGATGAAGGGGAGTAGCGGCCATTAAGCAGATGATAGTAGAGCAATTGGGATTGGCGATGAGCGCCCCTTTACCCATCCCAATCTTAATATTTTCCATGGCCTCAGGATTCACTTCTGGGATCACGAGTGGCACCTTCTCGTCCATCCGGAACGCCGAGCTATTATCCACAACAATAGTACCTCGATCAACAGCAATGGGCCCGAACTCTCTGCTGATCGAACCGCCAGCACTGAAGAGAGCAATATCAACGCCTTCGAAGCTCTCAGAGCTGAGTTCCTCGATGGCATACTCTTTGTCTTCGAACGTGAGGCGTCTACCGGCGGAACGCTTAGAAGCGAGCATTTTAATGGAACGGTAAGGGAAATCGCGGTCGGAGAGTACGGAGAGGAACTCTTGGCCGACGGCGCCGGTGACACCGACGACGGCAATAGACGGTCCGCTTTCTTGAAGGGACATTCGGACCTTGGTGGGAATAGCGAATCGTCTGGGCTTGAATAGGATTAGAGGGGTAGTTGCAGAAAAGAAGTGGTTCTGGAGTGGAAGAGAGAGAGAGGGCATTGTGGAACAATGTTCGGGATGAGAAGAGATGGAGATTGAAGAAGAGAGTGAAATAGGGTTTAAGGGGAGAGGGAGAGAGGGTTTTAGCGAAGAAGAAGAGAAGCCTGTAATGGCGGATGAAGGGAAGTGAGTTCTAGTGGGTTTCAGCTTTCCAAAACAGAGGACTGAGTTAGGCCAACACCTTACGGCGGCAAGTGGAATCGGAAAATCCAGGCCAGGCAACTTGCTCAGATTTGACTTCCGTACAACTTACCTTGTATACAAAATTGGTTAAAATTTTAAAATTTCTCGTTAAATATGTTTTGAAATAATTATTTTTCACTTTTCAGATTTACCATTAATGATCGGTGTTTCCCCGTTTTATATGTTGATTCCTTTGTTCTTTCTCTCTCTCTTTTTTTTTTTTTTTAAGTGATGGCTACCCCTAATCAATTAAAAAATGAGTTATAATAACTATTTTAGGTTGATACAAATTTAAAACATGCATACTTACTGATTGTGAGTTGGGATAGAAGTAAATTAATGGATTATAAAACAATATCTCAATTGCCATAATTAGTCAATATTTTTAAGCATGTACAATTTAGAATTTAATCACATAATCTTACAATTTAGAAATTTACACGTGTAAAACATTGGGTAAAATAATAAGTTCAGTCATTGGTCTAAGAGGTTGTTTTCACAGCAAAATGTGATGTATTGTTCCAATTCTTAGTTAGTATAAGAATTAATAAGAGAATTAATTTTAATCTTACATTTTTTATATTAATCCGTGATTTTAGAGTCGGACGGCCGGACTGTCGACCGGAGTTCCAAATTCTAGCTGAAAACAGTTTTAGAGGTTGAGCCGTGTTGAGAACCGGCTTTTGGTTATAAAAAGCCGGACGGTTCATGAGATGCGGGTTCAGTTACAGTTGAGGAGAAGAAGGGAGGGGAGGAAGAATTACCATAAAAAAATCCAGGGCCTAAAATGAGAGGAGAACGAGCAACAAATTTGAAAAGAAACGCACCCACTCTTATTTATTCTCGTTTTTCAAGGTGATTATCCCCACCCACCACAGCCATGCATATTCACACCCCCCCAGGTGGTAAAACCTTTTAACCTTTGAGTATTGAAAAAACGCTTTAAGCAGTAGTTTGATGATATGATAGTTTTAAAAAGATTTTTAATTTACATTTTAGTTTAAAAAATTAAAATAAATACTCTTATTTATTTAAAAATATTTAAACTAAATTATAATTTATTAATAAATTATTAAAATTAATTTTTAAAATAATAAAAAAATTTATCAATTACCTAATTACTATTTTACTTTTATTTTTTTATTCTTTCTCTTTTCTCTCCTTTTTTATCTATTATCTCTCTCTCCTCTCTCCTCTCTTATATTTTTAATAGAATAATACTCTCTTTAATAATTTTTTAATTATAATTTTTTTCTAATAATAACTATTTACTTATTTATTTAAAATTATTTTTTTATAAAAAAATAATTTTTTTTCTTAACACTGTGCTTGAATTGAGGGGAAAGAAAAATAGTATAAAAAATTATAGAGGAACTGAGTTTTCCCAATAGGAAGAAAAAATAGGAAAAAAAATAATATGAGTCTCACGTCCTATTTCTCCCCTCATCCAAATTTTTACTCTAATTATAGAAAAATTTGAATAAAAAAATTTATTTCACTATCTGTCCTCCCATGCAGAACTCTTATTTTATTTTCTCTCATTTATACAAATAAGATAAATATTTATATTATCATTTAAGTTTTCTCTTCTTTTTATTTTATTTTTTTCTTCTAAATTTTCTTTTTACCTAAGGGTAAAATCTATTAAAAAAAATTTTATAATATTTTTTAAATTCTTATCGTTTAGCCTTTTAGAGCGACACTTTTCTTTATATATTTTTATCTTAATAGTCGTTTGTTTTTATGTGGTACTTTTAGTTTCATATATTTACATATTGTTTATTTCATTTTTATTTTTATCTAAAATAATTACTATAAAATTTAAGCATGTGTGTTTTTAAACATAAAATTTTATTAATTTATTAAAAAAATTAAACTATTTAAGTTTATTTTAAATTATTTGATAACTTAATCTTTTATTTTGCATAAATATATTATTATATAATATTATTTCATTTAATTATTATATCATCAGTCTGACTGCTCTACCTTCCAACTGTTTGAACTATATGCCATTAATTTTCTAGCACGAAGCTTAGTCTAACTTTTAAAATATTGATATTAATATTTTTTTAATAATAATTAAATAATTAATGAGAGTTAATGAAGATGATTAAAATATTTTTAAAAATATATATTATATTAACTAATTTAAATATTTTTATTTTAATTAAATTAATCAAATAAATTATATATCAATCACCATACCAATATTATAAAAATGAACGAAAAAGCGGGTGATGGATGGGGTTTATATAAATTATTGTCATGGAGCCGAAAATTGATTACAACAACATAATATCCGTTGTTATTCCGACTACCAGTACAGTACAGTACAGAGGCGACAAAAACCTCGTACTAAAATTTGAAGCAATGCAAGTGTAATAATGTACTCTTCCTCTAAAGTTTAAGAACACAGAGTCAGATTAAATAATGTAATTAATTAATAAACCCGAAACAGTTAAGCCCACATTTAGCCGCCTTAGAATAGAACACCCATGGAGTCAATCTTTTTCCAGCCTACCTCCTAACATTAGAAAACTAATCATATTTGAACCCTTCTTAGCAACGCACAACAAGTATATGCAAATTGTTCAAGTCAAATACTGTCCTTAACCCTATGTTTAGATACTTTAGAGGAAGAGTACATTATTACACTTGCATTGCTTAGAGTATAATTATAAAGATTCCTCTAAAGATTGGTGATAGCTTAAAAGACTTTCATCTCAGTCTCTCTCTTTGGACGTCAAGGAATATATTAATCATAAATTCCTTGTTTGTTTCATTTTATGGATTTCTGAATTCCCAAGGTAGGATTGGGGAGATGCCACTTAAATTGGAAGATACTTTTTGAGTCATTGGATTTAGATATTTTATATTTGTTGATTTTATTATTACAGATGCCCTGACTCAGATAATGAAGAGAAAGTTTGTTAACAAATTACAACTATGCTTCACGTAGACACAGGGAGAGAACTTCTTACATAACAAGCTTGAACGTTCTCCAGCGAGTTAATGCAAAATTAAGTTCCAAATTAATTAATCTTCACATAAACTGCTCACACAACCACATTTAAAGCATTTAAAAGTACATAGCAAGGGAGTCGTGGATCGTGGATCATAAGGTTTCGTGGGGATTATTTGGTTGCATATTATCGTTGTCAGTGAGGTCCTTGAGATCTATATGCATTCCATTTATGAAAGCATTTGTTTCTCTTGTTGGTTCCTCTATGGCTTCCTTCAGCTTACAAAGCGCCATGCAATATGCTTCCTGCAGTTATATATAACTAACAATATCATCATCATTAAGTTTGCATGGCTTTAACAATTTGCTGCATAATTAATATAATATACCATGAAGTGATCGAGCTCTGAAGAAGTGGGACTAATAGTGTGGTGGGATCTGGGCTTGGAATTCACTAACTGCTTCACTGCATCTTTTGCTATGTCAAATTCTGCAACTTCACCTAATCCCACCTGCTGGAATAATAATATGCACACACACACACAGATCCTATAGAGGTGAAATCTCTAACATACATATGCACGTGACAACAAACCTAGTATACATAAAACCAGATTATGTTGTCTGGTCGCTCAAATGTATCTAAGTTTAAGCCAAACAAAAACCCAAAAGTATCCACTTTGCCTTTTTAGAGCATCTTTCTATCCCTCTTGGTCATCATTATCTATATTTACGTGCTCGACAAAGCATCTGGGCTAAATCATTGAAGTTGAAGATAATAATGAAGATGAAATGAATAATTATTACCTTTAAACAGTTGAAGTGAGACTGGATCAAAATTCCATACAAAGGATGGCTTGCGATCATGTTCTTGAGACGAAGTTGCTCGTCATCATCAGCTGCTTTGTCATGAGCTGCATCAGTTCTGTCGTCCACCAGCTCTCCATTTCCACCATTAATGGCAGCTTCCATGTTCTGATCTCTTCTCTCACTCTTGCTCACAGCAGTCTGAGTCTAGTTAGTCAGTGTCAGAGACAGGAACACACGGTAAGCAATTATATATAGCAAATATACGACAGACATGAAAGAAGGAGTATGAATCATCATTATTGGAGCAATTGAAGTGTTACTGTCAAAGTAGTGCGTGGGGTTTCACTGCCTCTGGATTTTAGATCTTTGTGTTGTTGTAATATATATTACCCTCTGGTGAGTAACATATATAGGAAGGAAAGAATCCAAATGTGAGTGAAAGAGAGGGAACAGGATGATAAAAAAGTGACTGTTACCGCGTTTGAAAAAATTGCAACGAAAGGAACAAGTCAAGGGGCTTTGGTTGTATGATTAAAGCAGCTTTCAGGGTACTTCCAGGCAGTACCTCTTTTTGGACTTTTTCTATGTATCAGAATGATTTCACCAAAGTTACTTCCCTTATTGTTACATCCTTTTCCAGTCCTGAAGCAACCACTAGTTACACCAACTCCTTAAGTTAACTTCGTCCCTTCTACGAAACACACAACCCCTCCCAATAATATATAAGGTTAAAGCCTAATTTTAATTTTATCTCAAAAGTTATCACATAGGAATAACGTTGCCCCTAAAAGTTTTGATAGTTTCGATATCATCTTTGAAGTATTAAAAAAAAAGTAAAGTTACTCTAACAATTAAAAAACTAATGTTGGCAGTAAATATTTTTAACGGCCAAAGAGGACATTGCTCCTGTTGTAACACTTATTGGCAACTTTGCTTCCACATTATAGCTTTTGGGGCAAAATTAGATCTTAACCCTAATATTAATATATTTTACATTCTCCCACACACAATAGATATAAAAGTTAAATAATTAATTTATATAAATAAAAATAGTTAAAATTATAATATTTGAAGGTGAGATTTGAATTCACAATCTTATAGATGATGATGATGTGTCAGCTATTTACCAACTAATCTTTGTTTGCTTGTTTATTTGGATTAACTTTTTTTTTTATTTATTTTAAGTGCTTTTGCATTATATGAAGTAAATATATAAGAGGAGTTTTATCTCAAATTACATAAATAAATACTTTTAAGATGTTCAAATTAACAAGCACATAACTTTATGTATGTAACTGCAGTTGCTTGACTCTTGCGCCCAATCCTTGTTTTAATACATGGGATACTCCCTATGATCCTTATTATAAGGATCCACACATGTTTCATATACTAATTATTTTCATACAGTATCCATAGCTTATTATAAAATTTCTTAACTAATTAATCAAACTTCTCTAACTGATAACTTTAATTGAAGGTAATTTTAAGATTTTACATGAAATAACTTATTTTAACTGAGTTTCTTAGCTTAATTAATAAACTAGTTCATCATAGATTTATAAAAAGAATTGAAGCAGTGATAAACTAATTATAAGTGGGTTGGCAAAGCTTCGTAGAATTCCATCACTACTTGTAAATAATTGCTTGCCTTTATTTAGAAAGAGCTGCATACAAGTCCCAAATTGAAAAAAAAAAATAATCACTGCCTGATTTTTAATATAAGACTTAATTGAGGAGTCAATTTTTATTCTAAATATAAAGCTTATTTCTTATATTTATTAATTTTTTTTAAATTATTCCTATCCATACTCTATCAATAATAATATAGTAAGAGAGGGGGGGAGAGTTAAAAAAGATAATTATAGGGTTTTAAAAAAAATATGATATATTAACTAATTTAACTAACTTATTTAATATAATTAAATTAATTAAATATGTATTATATTTAGGATTAGAGGGGTAATAATTATCCCTAATTTTTATAGATATAAGGGTATTAATTAATATTAGTTTTTTCCATCCTTGAGAAGAGGATGAATCCCGTAATTTACATTTGTAAATTGTAAGGGCTTCATTTCAACTTAAGCCTTTATCAGTTTCATGTGTTCATTTTGATTTTTTCAATATACTTTCCCAACAGGCCAGACCTCCAAAATATAAAGTTTTAAAAAAATAAAATAGAGTGAAAAATGAATAGAACTTGTGCATTCGTGTGATGGCTTCGAAAGAGCATAAAGTATGCCGCTTGCCCACCCCAAAAACACAGAATCGAATATTCATGAGCAACAGACAGGATTCCACTAAATGGGCCAGAAGGCCCAATAAGTAATGAACCCAGTGTGGTTCTATTCCCAAAATAAACTAATCTTTTTCCAGAAAATAAGGAATCCCCAAAAGCATTAGAGAACCCACTTGTGCCGGAATTATTGAAAAAGAGAGAGAAAGGATAATGAATGATCCATCCAGATTTGAAACAACTTTCACCATCCGTACATGATAATTACGAAATAAAAAATAAAATTTCTATATTAATTTTATTGATCGATCATCCATTGGTTTCGAAGACAGATACTTTCTAAAGAAGCACGAAAATGGTAGCCACTCGTCGTAATTTGAATATATACTTATACTACCCATCATAACAACCTCCTCATAGAAAAAGAGCCCCCAAATCTTGACCAGTCTCAAACGCAAGATATAATAATAATATATAATACCATAATTAAAACAAAATAATATAAAATCAAATAATATCTCCCCACAAAATACTTTTCTCTTCAATAAATGGTTCATTTTTTAATTATTTTAAAAAAGCATGACTGCTTACAATCCCAAAAGAAGAAACCAACAATTGGAAAGTAAAGGTCGGATCTTTGATCACATGCCAAATTAGCACCAATCCCTCTTCGTCTTGGTGAAAGATGAATAAAGCACGATAATGCTTATGCTTTTCAGATCATAACCAAATAAACAAACGGTTTGTGTTACAATAAAATTAAAGGATATATATGTATATTGATAGAGTTTAAGTGATATTCTTTTAACCTATAACTAGAGACTAATACTTCATATGTTAAACAAAATATTTTCTTTATATATAACATAATTTTAATCTATTATATTATATTTAAAAGATTTAATTATATATTAACTGTTGTTGGTGGATATATATATTTGGGAAAAAAAATTTTAGAAATGAGTTAGGCTATTTCACAATATAAATACAGTACGAAGTGTCTATTTTTTCTAAACGATATTAATATTAAATAAGATAAATTGTCAAGTACTCTCATATATAAATTTAAGTATTCAAAAATTATAATATTTTTTTAAATATTACAACTTAAATTATAATAAAATAATAAAAATATTTTTTAAAGATATTTGAAACAGTCATGTATACTATTTATTTACTAGTTGAATTAACTTATTTTAAGTATATATATATAAAAATAAAAGGTACGAAACAATAATAGCCCATGAATGAATGAATGAATTGATTGGAACAAAGCATTGGTGGAATCTCATCCAATCCAAGAGGCATGCCTTATTAAATTCCAACTTTTGGTGATAATAGTTTCGGTAATCTACTTACAATTCAATTCTGGTACACCCACTCTTATCCCGTCGTACGTTTTTATTCTTTTCAATTCCCATGCTTTTATAGCCACCTCCACCTGACAACCGATGGATGGGCACTATCTTTTTCACCAAACATTTCATGTTACTCTGCATTTTTTTTTTTTTTGCATAAATTAAGACTTCTTTATAGGTTATCTATTACCAATCATGTTTCCCCTGTAGTTTCATATCCCCCCCGGAGATGGTTCTTATAGTTAAAAACAGTATGGGGAAAATGAAAAACATTTTGCTTTTGAGAGAAAAGATACGCTGAGTTTTCGACTTTTAAATCTTAAGGGCTACTTCTATAAGAAACTATATATAGGGACATGACTGATAATAAAGAAATCACAAGGACTAAATTGATAATCCGAAGAAAATTCAGGGACTAAAAGCTCTACTTTTTCATTCAATTTCTTGTTAAATAAAATAGTAATCATGTGTCCATGGCTAAAGATAAACAAAATACATCCAATAACTCTTTCACGAATCCTTTTCTGAAGCATTGCATTATCCTAAAAATATAGTACATACTATAAATGTCATATGTGGTTAATTAGGTAGTGGCATGAAAAATAATTAATGGTTTTCTTATAAGATGTTAATTACTCTGCATGCTGCAGCTTGAGAACGCAATCAAGTGCAGTAATGCGTTCCCCATGGATTTTAGGGTTGGGGTGCGAGACACTTGTCAACAAATAATTGGTTGGGCGGGGATGTTGGACATGCCCCCTATAAGATATAGCGGAAATCTGAATCTAATTATAAAATGTAATTAATACTAATATATGTGACAATAATTTGTAGAACCCCTGAGTTACTTTTTTTTTAATATAATAGAAGTTATTTTTAATTTTATTATTTTAAATCATTTTACTTATATTAAAAGAATTAAAAAATAAGATAATAGGAGTAAAAGTAAAATATTTTATGTCATTTTATCTAAATTTATAAAATTTTTAGATAATTTTAACATTTCATAAATTATAAAAAATATTTTAAATTATTTTATTTTAAATTATAAAAAAATATACATTAATTCTATACTAATTTCTATCTCACCAAATAAATTTTTAAAATAAAATTTTCACCTAATTTTATTTTTATTTTAATTTTTTTTCTTTCTATTTTCATAAAAAATTCTTACATCCTACCAAGCTCTTAACGAAGCCAAAAAAACAATATCCCAAATATATTATATTATACTATTATCTTTAATTCTAATTATGAGAACTAATTAACTTTTCTAAAGAAATATATGAAGTTAAATAAATGAGTTAATTATGAATAAATCTAATTTATTAAGATAAATTTATATTATATATTTATTTTAATTTATCTAAATTATTTAATTAATTTTTATATTAGTTACAGTTAATTTATTTATTTATTTTTTTAAAATTTATTTAAAAATTAACTTATTTTTATTATGATTGAGTAGTAATTAATATTATTCAAAGCCACTGGTAATAATTTGATAGTATAACGTCAAATAAGTTCATGAACTTGGTGGATGCATGGTGGCTTGCTCCTCGGTGCAGGCGCTGCCATCTTGTGCTTAGTGTCATCTGACGTTGATAAATTATGTCTTCTCAATTTTTTTATTCAAGTCTAACGGAGGTTGGGTCTTCTAATACAAAGCTGAGAGAAGAGAAAATATTAAAAAATTAAATTAATTAAATGGTTAATATTAATTATTTATATATAGATTAATATATAATTATATATAAATGGATTTAGTTTATATGATTAGAGTGTGGGATTATATAATTCTTAATACAGTAAAAATGATGATAATTTGATTTTCTTTTATAAAATTTTATAAAATATGTGATTAATTAATCTCATCAAGTGATAATAGATTAATATATAAAATTATGTGGGTTATAGTGATTATATGTATATATTATTTTTGAATAATAGATGTATTTTTTTTATTATTTTTCTTATAGTAAAGTTAAAAGAAAAATAAGGGAGAGGTAAGAAAAGAAAAAAGGAGAGACTCAGAAGAGAAAGGCTGAAGAGAAACTGTAATCTGGATAACTCATTGTGTGAATAACTATAAACCATTAAACCATATGCACTAATAAATAGTAGTAATAATAATAACTAGTATCTTGGAAATAATAAATAAAAGGCAAGACTAATTAATTAATAATCCAGAAAACTAAATAATGATATAGAGATAATCCTAAAATAATAAAATATAAGATACTGTTCATTATTATCCTCCATCCCTTATCCGATCATTAAATTTTAAATCCTTGATTTGTACTATCTAGTGGCTGATAAATTATCTAAATTGGTTGAAAAAAAAAAATATAGGTACATTGGCAAAATTGTGTTAATTGGTACAAAGAATCTCATGTCTTGGTTCAGATAAGAGAATAAATGAATTAGTCTACAAATTTAATTAATAAATTTATAAAAATTTATTTAAAATACCCAATTAATCAAATAGATCAATATTTTAGATAGTTAAATATTTATGTATTTGTAAGATTTCTTAATGGCTAAAGTGACTTTTTAATTTATGACTATTTTATTGTTAAATTTTTTACATTAATTAATATATTTTTATCATATCATCATAGAATATACAAAGATAACGAGTAATTACGTAGATATTAATAATCACTAATGCGTCTGTTAATATATTTTTATAAATTGAATATCTCTATAAATTCAATTAATAAAAAATAAGATAAAATATATTATTATTTAGAGTGTATTCGATTTTTAAGATATACTATTTTATTGTAGTTATAATTATTATATTTTTTGAGATATTTTAATTCTTAAATATCTATACTTATACTTAAGGTTAATTTTTATATTATCTAAAATAAAGATTTTGTCTTATCTTATGTTATAAACTAGTTCAATCCCTTTTATTTTTTTTTAATCGAATAAAAAACTGAGCGTTTTTGGGGGGAAAATGAATATTCATACAATCATGAGGAACTGTGGTGATTGATATAAAACAATTATTGTCATTATCAAAATAAATCGTCTAAAGGACAGGGAAAATTCAAATAACAAGTTCGGTCATTGTTGTAAGATACTATAAGGTAAACAGAGAAGAGACAAAATCAGTTAGGGAAAAAGTCGTTACACCATAAGATGAAATGTATACTTATAGTTGTACAGTATTAATACAAAGTCACATACGAATTAAAAGTATACGATGGATAGGATTTATATAAATTATTGTCACTATGAATCGAAAATCGATTATAATAGGACCCTATCTTATCTTGGAAAATTATAATTGCCTAATATTTTAAATTATCCCAGCGTTGCCCTTAAGACCAGACCAAAATTTATAGATTTGGATCAGATCGATGCAAGTGTGTTAATATAGAAAGTTTGGTTGGTAGAATTTAATATTCCACCGAAAGATGATATTTTTTTTTGTCTACTTAGTATCAATTACATAACCTATTCTTAAAAAAATTAAATTATATTTAAATATTTTTTTAATAAAACTCAATTCACTTTATTTCTTAAAATTATAATATTATCCCCAATATGCCACTATATTATTGCATATATTAAAAAAATATCTATCAAATATTATTCAAATACAAGTAGTTAAAACCTTTAGATCTTATAATTATAAATGGAAGTATTATAAAATAATTTTTATTTAATTTGATGCTTAAGGTATTTTCTTTGTAGTAATTAGCACATTTTATTATGAATTTTTTAAAAAAGAAAAATAGTTAAGGGTGTATACTCTAAGGAAAAACTTGAATATAAAATTAATTTAAAATATTAAATATTATTACAAAAATATTTTATAGGGTTTGATATAAACTAACGTGGTTTAAAAATTACGTCAATTTTAAAAGACAAATCTAATGATGAAGGAAGGATGGATAAAGAGGCGAGTGTGAAGTATTGAAGAAGGGAAGTGAAATATTCAAAGGAGAGATGTATGTGACTGGAGACATTAAAAACCATGATACTAATACGTCTGAATATGACTAATTTTTTACATTCCATCTAATTATATTATATTTAAATATTATAAGATATAATTAAAAATATTTATTTATAAATATTTTATATTCATATATATATTTAAACTTAAAATATAATATTTAATTGGACTAAACCTGTTTTATTAGGATTAACATTTGTTAGGATAATAAGGTTATGAATTATTCAACAGCTTCATGTATAAATTATCCTGACCTTGCGCGTTAGGCTTCAATATCATTTGGGATATCCAACATATATAAATTATTGGTAATTTGGACTGAATCCTTTTGCATGCAATTGGGTGGCAACGACTTTCGATGAGAGTGAGATTGAAATGGACAAACACCTGATATCTCCTAAAATGGCAGTATAGAGTATAATAATTCATTCTATAATATAACTTCATTTTGTAATTAAAAAAAAAAATATGACCCCCGCAGCCTTCAATGTTGCATAGCCTTCCTTAATTGGTCTTTAATTAAAGTAGTTTCTATTTTTAATATCAATACCAAAACAAAAAAAAAAATTGAGTTGAGCACTAAGGGCAGTTTAAAATAATAATATATCTCTAAATTCAAAAAATATTGATATAAAAAAAAGCTTATATATTATCTATTAATATATTTATATCATTAATAAGATTTAAATTTATCGAGTTATGTGTTAAATCCTAACCAATTAAATTAATCATTATGAGTATATAATTGCTATTTTCTTACAATCCTATCCAAAATTGTTCTAATTAATGGAGAGCACTCGCTGATCCATTTTATAAAGCCTCACTAAATACTTTTCCTAAAATTAAGAAAATCAATTGAAATTAACTGAATATTAAGAACTCTTATGAATTTTCAAGATTACCCTCCGAATGGTACATTTATACGGCGAGAGATCATGAAAAGGCTATTGCAAAGACAAGGATGTTTAGAAGATTAATTATGAATATTTCATTGAATTTTGTAAAAATACTCATATATTGGATCGAACACCAATAAATTAAAAATGGTACTATAAATGGGGTGGGAGGAAGATATTAAATAGAGTGTCGTGGGAAACAAGCAGATGCATAAAGACAAAAATTGTATTGACGTAATTGGATCGGATAAGAAGATAATCCTAACAAATACGAGTAATACTTCATCTCTGGTCGATCATAATCTGACATTTTTTTTATCACATAGGTGTCTAGGTTCAATGAGAATGACATACTACCCGCTTGTGGAAATCCCGAGTGTCAGATTTTCACAACACGTGAACACGTAAACTTCTAAATAGATTATTCGCAAAAAAAAAAAAAAAAACTCCTAAATAGATTAAATTCCCTTAATTTCTATATTTTATATAAAAAGTAATATCAATAAATTAATAGTATAAAACAAAATCATTTCCGCAATAGCTAAAACGTGTTTTTTTTAATATTTTCATGGCTTTAATTTTTGTTTGTTTGTCCTCTTCCTTTTCTCATCCCTCTCTAAACCACCAGCCATTTCAATTTTTAAAACACATATAAAAATAATATTCCATTTCAATATTCATCTCTTATTAAATGAATCGATGTTAAATCACTGTTAAAATACAATAATGAAATGACTGTTAAATTATTTTCTTAGAAAGTTAATCTACTTTCACTGTATGATGAAGCCTGCTGATATTTAATTATTTGGTGACCAGTTTGTTCTTAATTTGGGCAATCATAAATTTAGAAGCCACGAGGAAGAAAGGAAGGTGCATGCACTGAGGCACCAAAGGGAAGCTATTCCGTGCGGGTACACCTAAAATTGTACCTACGTCCTCACCGGAGCGTACCCCTTTCCCTCTTGTCCTTTTCCTTCGATGCCAACCTCAGTCTCCATTAATATCTCCTTTTCGTCTCTCACCCTCTTCCTTCCCCGCCCGTCCAGCCCTATCATTCCTCCAACCATCCAACGGTTAGTAAATAGCCCCACTTGATGAACCATCATCCATCATGGATCATCCCCGCAGAGTAGAACATACCGTCAGTGTTTATCTCCAAATAAAAGAAATGATAAAACCAAACCTTATCCACTTATGAGTTGAGAAATGTGACCTTGCCGCCCTGCCCGCCTGCGCCCTCTGTCCGGTTCCTTTTGTCCTTTACGGGGCAATTGTGTTTCAAAAATACTATAAGCGTTCAACACGTGTCTCGTATTCCACGTGCCCAATAGTAGCTGCCCCCTTACCTAACCTAACTCAATCCTCTACTTGAGTAGTTGGTAATTATCTCCTCTAATTTATCCAAAAAGAACTTGGAATACACGGTTAATTGACTATTGGTTTTGATATATTTGATAGATTAAAAAATTAAATTAAATAATTAATTATAATTTAATTTAATTTTTTAAAATAATTTATATTATATATTTTTTAATTAAAATTTTTAATCTATATAAATTAATTAAATATTTTTATATTAATTATAATTAATTTATTTTAAAAATTAATTAATTCTTATATAATATCATTGTTTATCCTACTCTCATTTAAATCTATAAGGTTATAAAATAAAATAAAAGAAATAAATAGTACTATATGTTTGAGTAACTTATAAATCTATTTTTTTAAAAAAATTAATATAAATTTTAATTTTAAAAAAATTAAAATAAATATTTATATTTATATAAAAAATTATAGATTAAATTATAATTTTAAATAATTTATTAAAAATAATTTATATAATAAAAAAAATTATAACTAATTAAATCATTATTTTATTATTATTTTTTTGTATGCTCTCCTCTTTCTCTGTCCCATTCTACTCCTTCAACCTGTCGCCTCTAGCTCCTCATTGTCATCTTCAGCTTCTCTCTTGTAGCAGAAGCTTCTGTCTATTTGTTGATCGCCCGTTGTCTCTCTCTTTTCTCTACAACATCCGTCATCTCTTTTTCTTCTCTCCTTCATCTGTTGTCCCTGTATGCGCTAACCGTTCACTTGTCTTTAGCTCCTCTATCTTTTTTACTGTTGTCATCCTAATTGTGCTCGTCATCCCAATCTGTTTGTATTCAAAGAAGAAGAAGAGGAAAGATGATGAACTCATGAACAATAGGGGTGATAACTGATAGAATGTGAGCTGACAAATAATTACTTTTTATTTTATATATTTTTAAATAATTTATTAATTATACCTTTTTTATAATAATAACTTAAATAATTATTTATTTATAATTATATTTTTTATAAATTCTTTTTTATAAAATTTTATATAAAAACTATTTAAATATTTTTTTAATAAATTCTTTTTTAAAAACCTATTCAAAGTAAAATATTCTAAATTGATTGATTTCTTTTGTATACGTATCGGACAAAAAATACAAAATGCTAGTGTCCAATTTCCAAACATACCCTGGCACTGTTTGGGAAAAAACATTTTAAATATTAATATTCTAGTAATAATAAATATATTTAGATTTTTCTAATTCTTAAGGAAAACGTGTAATATTTAATAGAATATTAGTATGTGTTGTTAAAATAAGTCGTATTGTTTGTAGTTTATAAATAATATTATTTGCGAACATAAATGAACGTTACTATTGACGAAATATTCTATATGTAAGCAGTTAACTTAAAATTAAGCACATAATATTGCAAGTTGGATATGGAGCAGCGTCCGGAAGCGGGTCCCAGTGGGGACATAGCGAAGTGACCATTGCGGCGTCCAGCTGTCAACGGAGGTGGGTCGGGGCTCCCATCTCAAAGCACTTTCTACTTCAAGTGGCCCGAGATTTTAACCGCGTCCGTTTTGCATTCCAGCTTATCCACTTGAGCCTCTCTTACCAATCAAATCCATTCGTCTTTATACGTGTCTTCTTTTGATTAGGTAACCTGAAAACGTTACAGTGGTCTTCGAAACACCAAATCCCTACAGTTATCGGAGATATCCGATAAATGGTCAAACCGAGGCCCGAATCTCGATCCTGTCAATGAAGCGTGGACAACTCGCCACGTAAGTCAGCTGGAGCCCACCACCGAATACATAATCGGACACGTGTCGAAAGGCGAGCATGACAGCTAATTTCGGACAAACTCCCCCGAAGGGGCCCCCACAAAAACCATGATGCGCGAACTTACCAAAGGACAAAGGATAAGATCGAAGTCTAGAACTGATAATGTGCATCTCGCACCATAGGTTACCATAGACATGTAGCCGTTGATACGGACTAGTTCAAGTCTCGTTGACTAATCCAACTGTTGATAATTGTTTCTTTTTTTTCTTACTCTCTTTGGTTGAGACAAAACAAGAAATATATGGCGAAGCTGCTGACCCATGACAACTAGTGAGCTTCCAAAAATATCACACTGTGATAAGCTGTCCCAGCTCAGTGGAGAGAGAGTGTGATGAGCGAGAAAGCTCCATAAAGCTACCAAAAGATAATTTAAAGTTTTCCATGTTTTTTGATAAAAAAATTATCACGAATTAATATATATTTTTCCCCATATTCTTCTTCACCACCCTCTGGTTGGACCAGATTGGATTTTTCCTCCTCCGCCGTTTTTATCCGCATTCCACATTTTCTACCCATCCAATCAAAAATGGAATTCAAATCTCAATCAAACTGGTAATTTCCTCAGCCGTTTCTTTAATCAAACTTGGGTTCTTCTTCGTTTTGTTTTCTGTTTTTCCTTCTTTCCTTCCTTTCCCCTGAACTCTGAACTTCTCTGCGTCTTCATGACAACAACAATTTCCCCTGAACTCTGAACTTCTCTGCGTCTTCATGACAACAACAATTTCTAGAGGATTGTTTGGTTGCTGTTTATTGTTATAGCTGTATTTATTTTGATCTGAATCTATTCCATCGCTTTTGTTCCCCTCTTATTTGGAATTACAACTAGTAAGAAACTACATGCTGTATCTATCCCCTGCTTTGATCCACTTCTCTAAGCTCATCTTCAAGCTTCTCCTTCTCCTCTCTCTCTTAATGCTCTCCTCCCCTGTTCATCAGAAATTAATCATCTCCTCCTCCCATTTCACCTTCTGTAGTTTCTCATTTTCTCAATTCAGGACCAGTTTTTTCTGACCCACATCTCAAAATTTCTCTCTTTTGTAAGGGTTCACCTTGAAGGAGTGATTTCTTTGTTAGTTTAGTGCTGTAGCTTGTGATTTTCTTGGGAAAATGGTTTCAAGATCTTATTCAAATCTATTGGACCTGGCCTCTGGCGATTCTCCATCATTTGGGTTTATAAACCGTGGGATTCCCAGGATTATGACAGTGGCTGGTTTGATTTCTGAGGTCGATGACGACCCTGAGGGGAGTTTGTACTCTGATCCCTCGTCGTCGTTAGCCCACCGTGAACGGATCATAATAGTTGGGAACCAGCTTCCAATCAGGGCTCTGAGGAAGCCAGATGGTAGTAGTAGTAGTGGTACTAGGAATTGGTTGTTCCAGTGGGATGATAATTCACTTCTTCTTCAGTTGAAAGATGGATTAGGTGATGATGATATTGAAGTTATTTATGTTGGGTGTCTCAAGGAAGAAATTCACCCAAATGAACAAGATGAGGTCTCACAATTCCTCCTTGAAAATTACAGATGTGTCTCTACCTTTCTCCCTTCTGATCTGTTTTCAAGATACTATCATGGGTTTTGCAAGCAGCAACTATGGCCTTTGTTTCACTACATGCTTCCTCTGTCACCAGAACTTGGTGGTAGATTCAACAGGTCACTCTGGCAGGCTTACGTCTCTGCGAATAAGATTTTTGCTGATCGAATTATGGAAGTGATTAACCCAGAAGACGATTATGTTTGGATCCATGATTATCATCTCATGGTGTTGCCTACATTCTTGAGGAAGAGATTTAACAGAGTGAAACTTGGGTTCTTCCTCCATAGCCCGTTCCCTTCTTCAGAAATTTACAAGACATTGCCCATTAGAGAAGAACTACTGAGAGCTCTTTTGAATTCAGATTTGATAGGGTTCCACACATTTGATTATGCACGGCATTTCCTGTCCTGTTGTAGCCGGATGCTTGGCCTTAGCTATGAATCAAAGCGGGGTTACATCGGCCTCGAGTATTATGGTAGGACTGTTAGCATCAAAATTCTTCCTGTTGGTATCCACATGGGTCAGCTTCAACAAGTGTTGAGCCTTACTAAGACGGAAGAGAAAGTTGCTGAGCTCATTGAACAATTTTCGGGTCGAGGAAGGACATTGATGCTCGGAGTTGATGATATGGATATCTTTAAGGGAATAAGTTTGAAGCTTTTGGCAATGGAACAGCTTCTTATTCAACATCCAGAGTGGCAAGAGAAGGTTGTATTGGTCCAAATCGCTAATCCGGCCCGGGGGAAAGGGAAAGACGTGAAGGAAGTGCAAGATGAGACAAAGGCAACAGTTAAAAGGATTAATGAAACATTTGGGAAACGTGGGTATGATCCTGTCATTCTGATTGAGGAGCCACTCAAGTTCTATGAGAAAGTTGCATACTATACTGTTGCCGAGTGTTGTCTAGTCACTGCAGTTAGGGACGGAATGAATCTCATACCGTATGAATACATAATCAGTCGTCAAGGAAACGAAAAATTGGACAAAGTTTTGGGACTATCTTCCTCTCCTAAGAAGAAGAGCATGTTGGTTGTCTCTGAGTTCATAGGTTGTTCCCCATCTTTGAGTGGAGCAATCAGAGTGAATCCATGGAATATTGATGCAGTAGCAGATGCAATGGACTCTGCCCTGGAAATGGCTGATTCAGAGAAACAGCTTAGGCATGAGAAGCATTATAGATATGTTAGTACCCATGATGTCGGGTACTGGGCTCGAAGCTTCTTGCAGGATTTGGAAAGGACTTGTAGTGATCATGTCCGGCGAAGGTGGTGGGGAATCGGGTTTGGATTGGGTTTTAGAGTTGTAGCACTTGATCCAAACTTCAGGAAGCTCTCAATGGAGCACATAGTTTCGGCCTACAAGCGAACAAAAACTCGGGCGATCCTTCTAGATTATGATGGCACACTAATGCCTCAAGCATCCATCGATAAGAGTCCCACATGTAAAACTATTGAAATTCTTAGTAGCTTGTCTAGAGACAAGAACAACATGGTGTTTCTTGTTAGTGCTAGAAGCAGAAAAACACTTGCTGAATGGTTTTCTTCATGCGAGAACCTGGGAATTGCAGCTGAGCATGGCTACTTTCTAAGGCAAGCCGCTAAAACTCTTGGTTGATATTTAGTTGAAAGTTTCATTGGTGCTTGTTATTAGCCTCATTATTAATAAGACTATAACACACAAACATATTTTTCAATTGTTTGGTTTCAGACTGAAGCGTGATGCAGAATGGGAAACATGTGGACCTGCAACAGACTCTAGCTGGAAACAGATTGCTGCGCCTGTGATGAAGCTTTATACTGAAACAACTGACGGATCCACTATCGAAGATAAAGAGACTTCACTTGTGTGGTGCTATGAGGATGCAGATCCAGATTTCGGGTCATGCCAAGCTAAGGAACTTCTTGATCATCTTGAAAGTGTGCTTGCAAATGAACCTGTCACTGTCAAGAGTGGCCAGAACATTGTAGAGGTTAAACCACAGGTGTGTATAATATTTCTGAATGAGCTTAAACCAGTTCCCTTGGATTTCAACGTTCAGCAATGTGTCTTCATTTTTTTCATTTATCATCCAATTTTGGATGTAAAATTCTGGTTAACTTGGGAGACGTTATTTATATAGCAAGCCATTTTGTAAGGAGTATGTGATAGTTGGTGCCATGTGAAGGTCTATGAAATAGTGGGAAAAAGTTAAAGCACATGAAAGAAGTTTATCTGTTGTCTAGTCGTCTTTCTATGACTTGTGAATGTTAATCTAAGACTGGAATTCTTTATATGCTTCATATGATTATCTTTTAGTAATTAAACTCAAATGTTAGATTGATTTTTAGGCTGCTGCATAAATATGACATCAGTGTGAAAAAGGTATTATATGCCTTTTTCTGACTTCTTTTTTTGTTTTTCATGTTTTAAGAAATGAAAAGGTTCAGATGATATTTGTTTCATGGTTCTAATATGCATTACAAAAACTTCAAAAAATGCGTTGTATATGTATTTGACACATGTCTGGAGCTCTTTATTATTGATGTGCTGCTGCTTGTATATAGTCCATGCTTCTTGGGTTTTACTTACAGCTTTTAATATATATGTACTTTTTGATCTTCCTATACTGTCATTGATACCTATATATGTTTACCTGCAGGGGGTAAGCAAAGGGATCGTGGTCAAGCGCCTGCTTTCAACCATGCAAGAAAATGAAATATCACCTGATTTTGTGTTGTGCATAGGAGATGATAGGTCTGATGAAGACATGTTTGAGGTAATCTCCAATTCCATGGCTGGTCCCACCCTTGCGCCAAGGGCCGAGGTATTTGCGTGCACGGTTGGCCGGAAGCCGAGCAAAGCCAAGTATTATCTGGATGATACAGCTGAAATAGTGAGATTGATGCAGGGACTGGCCCGCGTTTCAGAACAAACGGTTCTAGTTTAGGCAATGGAAGAAAGAGAGGATGGTGAATGAAATGTGTTGTGCTTCACTGCTTCTTGGCGCTGTTTCAGTCATTAATTGTGAACAATTTTAGGCTCAGTTTATGCTTCTTTCTTCTTCCCCACACGATCTTATTATTGCTTTCTTGATATTTCCATTGTAAATTGTAGTAGTTGTTTGTTGCCGAGAGAAGCTCTGTATCGGATTCCCTTGGAATGCTTAATGTGAATTAGGAAAAACTTGTAAATATATTTGTTTTTCCACCATTAACTTGGATCTCTGCTTTGCTTTGCTAAGTTATTTGATATCTTCTTTCTCATTATCTCTGGTCTCTCCAAAAACATCTAAAAAGTTTAGCGACAGTGACAAGAGACTAAGGTAGTAATAAACTAATTGGAATCACGGGTTGCCCTAACTTGTATGATCCAATCCCGCACCCTATTAAATCATTGAATCAGCCTCCGAGATCTTCAAATGCATGTGTGATAACGGTTTTCGGGTTCGCAAATACAATCAGGATTGGCGACTTTTCCCGGTCGGAAAAGAGAACATGTATTTAATATAAAGTTCAAACAATTCATTGGAGCTAAAAGTACAAATCAGAATCGTTGTTTCACCAACAAGCCCCACATGAACAATCTCCATTCTTGAAATGGTGGAATCTGCTGTTATCCCTCACCATGATTTCCCCTCCAACAATCTTTGCTATAAATTTGATCGCTGTGTGGCAGTCCACACAAACCCGAATATTCTCAATTACACGGATGGTTATGCCAGCAGAAGTGCTAATTATGCCATATACTATGGCAAGTCTCTCATTGTGGGTATGTAACATTATTCTCCTCCACATCAGGAAGAACCTGATCAATATCATTGATAGGGTCCTATGATTAAGTTTAAACAGTTTATCTAATTATTAATTATTTTGTTTATCCTATTATATTAGTGATGAGTCAGTTATAAGCATATTTTCTAAAAATATAGAAGAGTCATATTTAATTATGTATCTATTTATATCTCTAGTTTACTCATGTTTAGGGGGAACAATTAAAGAAATTATTTTGAGATTCTCTTAGCTTCTATTTTACTTTTTTTATGAGATTCTTATAGAGACCTGGAAGAAGGAGAGGCTATCCTAACAGAGTAACAGTCAGCAACATAACCTTCTCCATCTGCTCCAACAACACATTCAATGCCTCTTTTATTTTGTCATAATCTGGATGGGATTCATCTCCCGCCATAAAACAATGCACGTTGTTTCTAACCTCGATCCAGCTGCATGCCGCCGTCTTCTTCATTCCCCTTTTCCTCATTCCGATTCTTAATTTCGCAGCATCTTTCCATCTGTGGGCAGCTGAGTATACGTTTGACATTAAAATATAAGCACCCACGTTTTCGGGATCCATAATTAGTATCTTGTCAAGAACCTTTTCTGCTAATTCAACATTCTTATGAACTCTACAAGCACCCAGCAATGTTGACCACACGCTTCCTGTTGGGGGTGGTGCTTTCATGCCAGAGATAAAGTCATAGGCTTCCTCCAACTTTCCAGCTCTACCAAGCAGATCTGCAACAGCAGCATAATGCTCCAGGCCGGGAGCATTACCGAAATCCGGTGCCATACAATTCAAATACTTCCACGCTTCATCTACCAATCCAGCTTGACAACAGGCAGTTAAAACAGCCACAAATGACACATAGGTTGGCTCTACTCCATCTGCTAACATCTGATCGAACAAGCTAACCGCATCGAGGGCATGCCCACGTAAGGAACATCCCATAATGATGGCAGTATATGACACAATGTCATGCGTCTCTATTTTGTCAAACATATGCCTGGCCATCTTAACGTTTTCACATTTAGCATAAATATCCACCAGACCACTTGCTATAAACTTGTTATCATCAAACCCTATTCTAATTATATATCCATGGAGCTGCTTTCCCAAACTCAGGGTTGTCAGGTGAGCACAAGCTGGTATGATACTTGAGAAAGAAACAGGCATTGGTTTGACCTTTTCCTTCAACATTTGACCAAAGAAACATAACCCTTGATCAAACTGACCATTCTGCACACACCCATCAATAATAGAGTTCCATGAAATGGCATCTCGCTTAGATGAGAGGTTAAAGACACGAAGTGAATGCTCCGTTTGAGTACATTGGGCATACATATCAATTAAGCCGCTTCCGATGAAAACATCCGCACCAAACCCATGCCTGATAGCATAGCTATGAATTTCTTTACCTTCAAGCATACTCTTGCAAAAATTGGAAGGATGCTCGACAATGTGAAGTTATCAGGTTTCAAGTTTGCATTTCCCATCTCCCTAACCATGGTTAATGCTTCTTCATACAGCCATTTTGTGCATGTCCTACAATAACAGTGTTCCAGGAAACAAGATCCTTTATTGACATCATCTCAAAAACCTTTCTGACACTAACTATTTTCACAGCATCCATGTCTGCCATCACAACATTACTTTGATTAACATGATCCAAAAAATTAACATCAGCATCACCTTTTACATGAGAATTGATACCAAGGAACTGTCCCTCATAATTGTTCCCTGATTTACATGAATGATTATAATTCAAGATCAAACTACCATCAGCTTCTCTCTCTACACTGCCTGCAAAAGACTGCATTCTTCCCTTCCCTTCTAATTCACCAGAAACTATTTCACCATTTGATCCAATACACCTAAATAAATAACTCTCATGTTTAGCATTTTCCCTTTTTTCAGTGAATCGGTCAAGCATTTTCTTTGCGGAAAGATTGTTATTACAGGACTTACCCAAACTCTGAAATTTTGAGTACATATTCATCAGTGCATTACCAGTGTATAAATAAAAATCCAGACCAAGACGGATGACGCACCCATGCACTGACTCATCCAACCTCAAGTCCTTCAGCAATACGCATGCTTTAAGAACAGAAGGAAACACATGTTTATCTAGATAAATGCCCAATGCCCGCATCTCATTAAAGGATGCCAACGACTGAACAGAAAGGCCATGAAAAGTGTAGCCTCTAATGATAGATTTCCAAGCTAGAGCTGGAGGAGACTGCAGACTGTCAAATACACGAACTGAATCATGTAAGTGGTTCAAGTTTTGAGTAGATTGAAAGTACAATGGAATTGTCGGAGTGAAAGTTCCTTTAACCTTCAGAATTTGTGCATGAAATTGTTTTGCAAGATATGTCGAAGTGATAGTATTTGGGTTTCTTAGAATAGTTCTTATCAGATTTTGAGATGAATCCATTGATCTAACAGGATTTTAAAGTAAACATGGTGGTGGTGTACTAATGAAATTGGTGATTCAAATAAGCAGCAGCATGAAACCAATCTGACTGAAGTTTGAATATGGTGCACTACCCGGCTTCAGTTTTCTGCTCGGTCGAGATACTGCAAAATTTTGAGGATGATGTTAGCATCAACTTCAAAAGGGCAAGCTCGGGCAATTTGATACTGAGTGACTTATTTAGATGACGAAAGGCGTATAAAGATTATACACTGACCAGTATTCTTCTCAAACTCTATTCTAACACTCATTCACAGAAACCAGACGCTCAAATTCTCAAATTTAAACTAGTTCATGGTAATCATTAAAACCAGGCATTGATTGAAGGGTGTCCAGTTCTTGAACTCGACAGTAGGCGTTCTGGCACTTAACAGCCCAAATCATAGTTTTTTGTGCGACTGATTCAGAACCCAAAAGGAGTAGACATGGCTAATGAAATGATTCAGAACTGGAACTCACAAATTCCCACGTCCTCTGCCTGTTGAAGCAATACCAGCGTGCTAATGATGGATTAGTTCAGGAGTCGGTGCTGTTAATACTTCACTGAAATGGTGAGAATCTTTTAAGATGCACTGGTTAGCAACACCGAAAGCTCCGGTGGAGGGTGGTCCTCTGACCCCCTCCCTCTCTTCTTCACTGGGCAGCTCAGGGCCTGTGTCACTCTGGCCTTTGGGTGTGAAATGGGCCCAAAATGGGTCCACAGTTTGGCCCATTATAAGAGGGACATTGTGAGGCCCAGCCCAACATCAACTTAGATCGATTCTGCCTTTTTTTTTATAGATTCCCCTTTTGTTTTGTCATGATATAGGCATTATTGATTCGTTACCGAAAATATAAGATATATAATTATTTTAAATATATTTATAATAATTATTATTTTATTATAATTTCAGTCATGATATTTAGAGAAATATTCTAACTTTTAAATACTTAAGTTTAAATTTGAGGATAATTAATAATTCGACATGTTTAACATTAGTCTATCTAATTATTTTTTTAAAATTTTGGTATAAAAAAATTCTTGAATTTTTTTTTCTGTGAAGGGCGGTCCTGAGTAGAAATGGAAGTGAATGAGGAAAAAGGACCATTTTGACTATGTTGTAAATATCTTATTGTGAATTTTTTAAGGAAATTTACGTTAATTAATCATTTCGAACACTTGCAATAATTAATCCAAAACCAAAGTGGCCTCACTTTTCTGAAGCATGTTCGCACTTGTGCTCTGACCCAGTCCTTACTCAACTCTCTTATATATATGTATGTGCTCTCACTGTGTGAACTCTCTATCTTTTTGCTTCCCAATACACTTATCCTTTCCTTTCCTCTCCTCTATCATCATCATCATCATGTGGTTCCGATTGAAAAGACAGAGCAGTGAATGTCACAAGTGCACTCAAGCTTCCATTATCGTACTCCTAAGTGGGTTTTCATTTGCTACATATACAAGACTAGTCCATGAAAAATTACATGAATTTTAATATTATTATTAATAATGGGGTTAATAACTAAATGGCCGCTTGACTGAAGATTTCATGAAATGAGAATTCATGATGGAGTGGTTGATAAGTTAGCCTAGAGGCCTCACTATTATGTTATAGCTTTCTTCCAATTTTGTTTATACTAATTATTCCTCCTCATCAAACCAAAGGTTATATTGAATATACTAGTATTCAAAGTTCCACCCTGATATGGACCAATTCAAACTAGTTATTGCTAGTTTCTATATATATGATGCACTGACCAGAATGAAAAATTTGGTCCATTAACGTGGGATGATGTAAAAGGAAGAACGCGCTTTTGATTCTTGAATCATTATGCCTATTAAATTAGACATCTTACATACACTGGAAAGAATACATAGAGGGAACGTTGGGGGATGGAAAATAGAGGGAAAATGACACATTTTTCTAATGGGGTGACCACTCGAAAGATCTCGCAACATATTATTATTATTATTATTATTTCTTACATTAAAATTTATTATTATATACTATCTATTTATTGTAAATTTTTTTAGTCATTAATTACATTATTTTTCTAAGACTTTATAATGATTTTGTTTTATCCCTGCTTAGTGTCGTTTGTTTTGTCTTCACTTCTATCAGCTTCATGGCACTGGGACTCACGTGCATATAAGGGGTTACAATTGAGTATTGACTGCTTCTACGTACCCTCAATTACGAAAATTGAATATATATTATATAAAGAGCTCTTATTCCTCGAAATGGTATCTGAATTGCTTTGCCTTTGAGACAATTTTCAAAGGTCAACTTGCTTGAATATACGGGATTATATAGGACGTAATGCCAATTACAGAAAGGAGGTGACCTACTCGTTCGAATTTTAACCAGAAAAATAAATAAATAAATAACAGTCAACCTACAAAATCTAAGAGAAATTTTTTGACCATGAATTACTCTTTAACAAAAATGGAAACCGTGTGAGCTTGGAATGTTGCCTGATAGCTATTTACAGAGAGAGAGAGAGAGTAATATATATATATATATATATATATTGTAAACATTATACAGATTTTTCTATTTTTTTAACTAAAATTAACAAGAACTATTTTTTTAAAATTATAGAAAATGTACAATTATTTTTAGAATATTCTTTAGAAGAAAGAATATTCTAAATGTCGTTAAAAATGCACCTTGTAAGTAAAAACTAAAGGGTAAGCTTGTATGATTCATTCTCGATCTTCAAAAAGGCAACTAAAAATTGAAAGGAAAAGTTGTATGATCTCAGCAAATTTATTTATTTACATAACGTGAACCCCACAAAGACAAAATTAAGCATAAGCCAGTTCGTAATAAGGAACATTTTTTGGTCACCTTGACCAGTAATTGAATCATACCCGGTCCACGTCATAGTCGTCAAGGCTCGTGTTCGATTCGTTTGAGGTTTTGATTCATTGTGTGAAAGGTATTTGAGGTTTCTGTTCCTTCATTGACGCCAAAAAAGGAATCACATGGAAAGAATGAGTCCTTCTCAACAAAAAAACTATATATTATGAAATCCTAAAAAATAAATAAATATAACTACAAAAAAATTCTAATAAAAATTAACAGAAGTTTTTTTTGACAAGAAATAATAATAAACTCATATTTTTAATTTATCATGAGACTTTTTTAATAATTATATTAATTTTAAGACTTTATATTAATTTGTTCTGAAACGTTTAAAGGCTGGCAATGAAGTGCCCGTTCAAACCAATTACACTTCTATTTCTATCATTAATTTATCGTAATATTCTTTATTAATCCTGTAACTGCTCCAAACTCTTGAGATATATCCAAACACGCTCACCATTTTTCTAGTATTTTTTAAATATCAGAGGAATAATCGAAAGAAAAAAAAACAATTATATATATTTTAATTTTTCCTCATATATTATACAATGTCTTTATAGTTAAGAATTTTTGAATATTTAAATACTTCCAAAACGAACATAATTAAGCACATGTTATATATATATATATATATATATATATATTTGCTTTAGACAATATTATTGCTATTGGTAATTACTAAAATCGTAATTTTAAAAATATTTATAATCCAAATCTTAGTTTAGAAAATTTTTAACACAAACAATCATATTTATTTAAAATATTTTTTAAACTAAATTATAATTTAAAATTAAAATTTTATATAAACTATTAAGACTAATTTCTGGAATAGTAAAATAGTTTATGAACTACCTAATTATTATTTTACCTTTATTTTTTCTTACATTATATTTTCTTTTTCTTTTTTACTATTTCTCATCTTTCTAATAAAATTATATATTTTATAATAATTTTTTAATTATAATTTTTTTAGTAATAATTATTGATCTCATGTAAAAATGATTGGTTTTATTTAACATTAAATGTGCCTAATTAGGGACTAACATTTCCATAATACACGTATCATTAAACACGTGGATCCAATCTTGAGGGTCATAAATTAGGAAGAGTCGTAGCGACACGTGGGGCTTAAATTAAAATATTCGCACACACTTTAACACAATGCTCTCGCGGAAATGATAATCTATATTTAACAAAACAAAAGATGCTTCTTAAACCTTCATTGACTCTAATTATTTTAATCGCATTAGAATTCCAACATACTCATTAAATTGAATAATTACAAACTAATTCCCTCGAGTCGATCGAAAACAAGTTATGGATCTCTCTCGTCAACTAGTTTTACTCATTACATAAAATTCAGGACCTTTAGCTTCCAACTATTTATTCAATAAACGAGAGCTCATCATCATTCACACCAATTCTAACTAGTTTTTTTTTTAATTAATTTTTTTATAACATATAAAGAACTCACTCGTTCGTATGAGCTTTAATTGGAGTTATTATAAGATTACAACAAATTTAAAATATATTCATGTTTTGTCTCATCCATATAAAATCTCGTTGACATTAAGAAATAGATATAACAGCAGGTTTTATTTTTGATAGGGGACTCTTTCTTTAATTTAATTAATTACTGCATAGTTGGATTATTATTGCAAAAGATCCACATATTTGCTGTTTGTGTTTAATTCCCCCCCCCCCCCGTATTAATGTCTAATTTGAATTTAAACACGATGGGGCTTTAGTTGGACTAAAACTCTCCACACAATTTTCCCCATTGGTCTTTGTGTTTAAATTTGCGTTTACTTTTATATTGAAACACCAATATTAATTGGTCCTAACTCCTAAGTTGAAATTTATGTTCGCCGTATACATAAAAAGAAAAAAGAAAAACCGAAGTAACAATTAAGAATTAGTAATAATTAATAACTGTGGACATAAATAAGAGAAGCGATACACTTTAAAAAAATTAAAAAAACAAAAAAAAGGCGGTAAACGCTATATATAATGATTGGCTCTTCGATGGGGTCAAAAACGCTGAAACAGAAATGGGCGAACGCATAGTGGAGAAAGCTCTCAACAGCTTAGGCAAAGGCTTCGACCTTACCTCTGATTTCCGTCTCAAATTCTGCAAAGGCGAAGACCGTTTGGTTCTTCTCAACGACACAGAGAGAAGAGAACTCACAATTCCTGGTTTTGGATCCGTCTCCGATGTGTCCGTCGATATCAAATGCGATAAAGGCGACCGAACTCGATACCAATCCGATATCCTCACTTTCGCACAAGTAAGACTTTTCATCAAACAACCATCGATATGGATTGGTGATCTATAGATTCCCCCACCCCCCCATTTTTGACTGGGATGATGATCTCGATTTTCATGTTGCTGATAGATGTCAGAGTTATTCAACCAGAGAAGTTCGATTCCAGGCAAAATACCGTCGGGGGTTTTCAATGCCGTGTTTGGGTTTGATGGAAGTTCATGGGCGATCGACGCAGCGAACACCAAGTACTTGGGTCTTGATGGATATTTCATCGGTCTGTTCAACGTTCACATTGATCGGTATCCTCTTGTTCTGTCCAGAGAGGTACTTCAAGCCGTTCCTTCTTCCTGGGATCCACCTGCGCTTGCCAGGTAATGCTTTTTTCATTTCGTTTTCAATAATGAATGATATAAAGAAGATGAAAAGAAGAAATCACAAGGCCAGTGTGAAATGGATTTTGCACTGAAATTAATCATAGAGGTTTCCTTATGGACATTAATGTGCTTTTCATGGAAAGGATGAAACATTTCAATCTTTCTACCTTCTCAAATGAAAAAACGCTTAGACTCTAGAGATCTCTAGAGTACCTTCTTGTTTTTTCTTTCAATTCTCGTATGATGATGATACGATTACTTTTTATTTATTTAAATAAGATGGGTATTGAATATCAAGGAACACCAGGAAGGATCATCATATATGCTAATGCGGTACTACTAAGATTCCTTCAACAAGTATCCAACCTCTATGACAAAAGTATGAATGCTGATGATATAAAATAAGATCATTATATGATTAGTTATAATGAATATTTAATAACTAATAGTAATATAGTTTAGAATTTCAGTAGCCATCTGAAAGGGAAATTAAATTGGCAAACTACCAGCAGAGAAAGGTCAAAGTAGTAGCTAAGGGCAAACCTGTAAGCTGAAACCTAACTTGCTTAGCCGCTGGCACCTGGTCCAAAATTTCCACATCTGCCAGACGTACGTGGCCATATGCGCGATCTGCGCAGCCATACCTATTTCGCATTCATAATCATTTATGTGTGTGGTCCGATCTATTTATTATTTTTTTATAACATATGTCGACATCAATGGGCGAAATAGTTATCGATTTAGAATAATTTTTTTATGTAGATAATCTCTCTCTCTGTTCTTTTTTTAAGAAAAACGTTTAAGCGAGTGCAAGAACATCTATTTAGAACAAATCAACAAGTAGCTAAGTATAAATATAAGAGTAAGCCTCAGATTAATGAGGCAGAGTTGATATTTTAATTATATTCAAGGTCAATTTTTTTTTAATTATTTTGGGGAAACATTTTTAGTTGATTTCTTACTCCACCCATTATTTGATAAGTTTCGAGTTATTTTGGATTTTGAGAGGATGAAATTGGTAAGATCTTTTTCAGGGTATTTTCTTTCTTACATTCCTATAAATTGATCCTACCAAGAACTTAGCTGTGAAGCATGCAATCCCAGCCGCTTAGGCCCTTTATTCGGAAACAAACCTTTGACCTTTTGCCCCGTTTTTCTCTAGTTTTTGAATTTGGTTATGACTTCATGATTATGTACATATTCTTCTTGTATGAACACGCCATGGGACCTAAAATATTTGATTTAGCTAGAAGTCCTCATCAATTATTATTTTTTCCCTTGTTCTAAACTCAAAGAATCTTCATCTTGAGTAGTGTTTTTACTACAATAATTAGAGAAGCGCGTTGTGCATCATACAAAGTTTAGAAAATGAACTTTATTTGTTTATGTGCTTTTCATGGCTAATGACCATCCAACTTCTATAGATTTTAAAATACACACACACATATTATATATATAATGTTAATGATGAAATTATCATAAGATAAACTGTTTAGATAAAATAATATTGTACAGCCTATTCGGGAAGTCTTCTGTGCGAGAAAATTAACTATTACTTCTTGTAGTAGATACTCTAGATTTATCTAAAAAAATAAAATAAAATAAAATAGTCATGTTTAAGAAATCAAATGGATTTTTAAAATTTAATGAACAAGTCAATGAAGAATACCAATTAACGCTTATATATAAGTTTATATAACCAGTGTAATATTTAATATATAACGTCAGAGCAACGATTCCAGCATTATTTTATATTAATTATCGGTTAGAAATTAGAAGTGAACAATTCCTTGGGTTGAAATCCTGCTAACAGGGGGAAAAAGCCTGCGACATTTGATTAGAGGATCAATGAAAGTCAATTCTTTATGAATTAATTATGATAATCTGAAAGTGGCTATATTCATACTATTACTCTATTTCCATATTCAAAAAGGAAACGGTCAGAAGGCGGCCATCAGCTGATAGTTATTTTTCTATGTTCAAAGCTGTATTAACTACTTGGAATTTGAAGTGTTTGAAACTTCGTGAAATGCTTATTAGTAAACATTAATTTCAAAATTCAAAAGTCTACTAAGGGCAGTTGCCGCATTGTGGTGAAATTGCACCAAAATTTCAAGCCTCGCGCGTCGTAGCTGCAAAAGAAGGAAAGACATGCATATCATAGATTCTAGATTGCACTCGAGTTTGAGCCTTCATGGTTCAGCAATTGACTCATATGACCTGAGTGGGAATGGATTTTATATTTGGGTGAATGATCCTCGAGGACATTGTCTATTTGTCTATATAGTTTGACGTGTTCTGTGAGTATTTAAAAATTTTAAGATAATATTCTAATTTAAAGTTTTAGTTGATTCGACTCGATTAGACTAGTTCCACTTCCAATATATATTAATTTTTTTATAATTCAATCAACAAGTTGGAATTTTGAGGTACTATAGAAATTCCATTTGGTTTAATTTAATCACGAGTTAAGCAAGGCGGTTCCTGTAATCCATTTTGTTAGAGTGATACTGATCAACAACTGAAATTTCCTCTTTTCAATCTAGTGGTTACCGACTACGCCTTATAGACAGAGTGCAATGACCTTGAACCCAAGGAGCAAAATGCTTTAATGTTCCCTTTTAAAACATTTTGTTAAGCTGCGTATAAACTGATGACTCTCTGCCTTTTATTAGTGACTAGAGAGCCACTGAATTGTAGGAACATAACTTTCTCTTGTTTTGAAGTTTCTTGTATATATAGTTGTATAATCAAAGATACTTTGCTTATCAGATTCATTGAGAAGTATGGAACTCACATCATTGTGGGACTTAGCATTGGTGGCAACGATGTGGTGCTAGTTAGGCAAGATGCGTCTTCTAATTTGGACCCTTCAGAGCTCAAGAAGCACTTGGATGATCTTGGAGACCAGCTATTCACCGGGACATGCAATTTCCTTCCAAAAGCTAAAGAGCATAAATGCAAGGTTCTCCCTTGGCATTATTTAAGCTTCAATTTATTCAAATCAACAGCTATTAATTTCTCCCCTGATTTAGATTTTGTGTTGAGTGATGACACTGATGTGCTGAAAATGCAGGTGCCACGGGCTTTTGATGTCTTTGGTCCTCAAGCTGTTGCCTTCAATACTTGCTCATCTGTTAGTTCAAAAGATGTAGGTTCCTCCTCTTAGCCCAACTAACCATTTGAATTTTCAATAATAAAAGTATCAAAATAAGTCATTCAAGTTTACAACTGATTACGTGATTAATGGTTTTCAAAGATTTGATACATGCAGGGAATTACTGTGATATGTTGTAAGAGGGGAGGGGATACCCAAGTGAGCAACCATTGTGAATGGCTTCTCACAGTTCCCGATAAGCCGGATGCCATTCAGTTTAGCTTCATTCCTATCACTTCACTTCTTAAAAATGCTCCTGGCAAAGGCTTCCTATCTCATGCCATCAACCTATACCTTCGATGTAAGTTGATTTTTATCTTCTTTCGCTAGGAAAGCGTAAATGCAATACAGAATAATGAAGGCACAACCAAGAATTCATTCATTGACCACATAAAATGCAGATAAGCCGCCTCTCTCAGAACTGCCGTACTTCCTTGATTTCCAAGCATATAAGATTTGGGCTCCCATTCACAGTGATCTGCCCCTTGGTCCAACCGCAAATAGAGCTACTCCCTCACCTTCTCTCAGCTTGAATTTGATGGGTCCTAAGCTGTATGTAAACACTGCTAAGGTACTCCCTAACATACATTTTCTAGTATATTATAGGCTTCATTACATGTTCTAGTATGCCTAAGATTCATTCTCAAAGATCCAATCTAAAATATTTGCAATGCAGGTAATAGTGGGGAAAAGGCCAATTACCGGGATGCGCCTGTTTCTTGAGGGCATGAAATGCAACAGGTTAATTTTACTGTCATTTTAAGTAGTACTTTTTATACTACTCAAACCCATTTCCCTCTTTCCATTTCATAAAGTAATCATACTTAAGCTGGTTTATTCTGAGTATATATAGCACTCACAAGGGTGTTTGTTGGTGACACAGATTAGCCATACACTTGCAACATCTACTAAACACTCCAATGATGCTTGAGAACAAAATACAGGACACAACCATGTGGTCAGAAGAAATCTGTGATGAAAGGTTCTTTGAAGCCATCAATGGCAGAAGATTTTCGCATGTGTGCACAGCACCAGTGAAATACAACCCCAGATGGTGCTCTGGGAAAGATGTGGCATTCATTGTGACAGGGGCTCAGCTTCATGTGAAGAAACATGACTCAAAGAGGGTCCTCCATCTCAGGCTATTATTCTCTGAGGTGTCTCGTTCTGTTGTTGTGCAGTCAAATTGGACAAGATGCTCCAGTGAGCTTTCCCAGAAGAGTGGGATTTTCTCAGCAATAAGCACATCAATTTCTGGTAATAAAGATCAGAAAAAACCACAGGTGGTTGTGGATTCTGGCGTGTTTCCTTCAGGGCCTCCAGTTCCTGTGCAAACACAAAAGCTTCTAAAATTTGTAGATATGTCACAGCTATGCAGGGGCCCACAAGATAGCCCTGGCCATTGGTTGGCCACTGGAGCAAGATTGGTCCTGGAGAAGGGTAAAATATGCTTAAGTGCCAAGTTCTCTTTGTTGAACACTGATTCATGAAAGAATGTAAAAGTAAAGAAGAACACAACACTTGCGAGTTATCGAATCACCACATATACATACCAAAAGGGCTGTCCATGCTCCACGCGATACGTTGTATTTATTCTTTTGCACAAACAGAAAATTTTATACAAGGTTGTATAGTTTGGAAGAAAAATAGCATATGGATAAATCACCCTTAGGTTGACTTGAATTTTATAGTTTCTTAAAGAAATTGAAAACGAATGCAAGTATATAAAAAATTGTGCCCTGGATCTGGAGGTGATGCCCCATGTGTATCTTTTATTTTATTATTAATTAATGTATACACATTTATTCCCCATATCTTCTATATCTCCTAGGCGGAAAAAAAAAGGAAGAAACGATTTTCTTTCTTATTTAATTTAATACATGTTGATCTCACATATATGCATTAACACCATCATTTTTTTTAATTGAAATGCAAAAAAATCATCTCTTTAAATTATGATCAATTGTCCTTTTTCACCGCCTATTTTATATCTTATTATTTTTTTTTATTTTGGGATCAAATCTAGGTGTTCTACTACTTTTTTTTATAAAAGCGGTAAGCTCAAAGCCTGATATTATACTATTTTAGATATTATAAAATCTTAATTTAAATAAAATATCTTTTGGGTAATCTGTTAGTTAGTTGGGCCGAGGTCAAGTTTAGAGTTTTTACTTGATCCAATTATAAATAACCGTAGATTGAATATGGTATGTTAAAAAAATCAATTTATTGAATGAGATAAATGAGAGTTAATATAGATGATAAATAAATTATTTATATTTTATAAGGATGTGAGTTCTATTTTTATTTTTATTATGAGACTTTTATAAATATTCTCTTAGTCTTAACTGTATTCTGATTAAAAAAAAATTCCTAAATGCCCAAAATTGACTCAAGGTGAATATCGGTTCTTGTAAAACCAACGGCTTGCTCTCTTGCCAGGAACTTTGCGAGGCCCTCTCTTTCAGCGAGCATACCATGCAAGCCAAAGAATCCTACAGAAGCATGGGATTAGTTTTGAGTTTTCTGTTACTTTTGCCCCTACTTCTCCCTTGTACATACTTTTGATATTAATAAATTTCCTTTTTACTTGGAAAAAAATCTTGACATTCTGTTCCACTTGCAGTGTTTTTGTGATTTATTTCAGTTTGAGAGCTTCAGATCATCTACGTGGTAAGATATCATATGGTAAGATATCATATTTTCATCTATGTCTTACACATACTATTAAACTCTTATAAGACTTTTCTTTTAAAGAAGCTAAAACATATGACCAATTTCCTTTAGTTGTTTTGTATTCTATTTTTCTACATTTTTATGTATACCGTACAATTATGTTTTATAGCTTGAAAAAGATGGGATTTTTCTGCATATTTGCCCACTTAGAGCCTTCATCATAGATATCAAAGTTCAGGAAAGCTCCAACTATACTTCGTACATATAATTTCTGCTTTATTAAGCATCTCATCATCGTCTTTTGGTAATGTGATGTTGTTTTTGGAAACTTTGAGCATAATTTTCATTTTCTCACCTTCTCATAGCCAAAATTTCAAGGCTGGGAAGAAAAAAGAGAATAAATCTTGAAGAAACTTTTAGACCTGAAAATTTTTCATTTTTTCCCCTTCTTCAAACGCCTTCTTTCACACCGACTACGTTACACTCCCACGACTTCGACACCCTCTTCAGCAGGCTCTTTCTATGGGCTTGTTTACATAAGCTTCTTTTCATTATTTTCTCTCCATGGCTCCAGAAGCATCCAAGGGTTCATTACACTACACGAGTGCTTCAAAGGATATGGGATCAGGGCAGACGTTATTTTTTTTATATATAATATAGTTTGTTAGGTGAATCAAAATTACACTCCAACCCTAGCATAGGGCTCTTTGGGAAGGGATAGAAGTATATAACCTTATAGTAGTACCATACAACTATTTCTAAGATTTAAATTCATGACCTCAGCTTACATGATAGCAACTTACCGCTCACCCTCTTCATTGATAGCCTCACATGCTGGATATAAATACTTACATTACGTGTGAAACCAGCAGACAAACTTTCTCGCGTTATTAATTAGCATAAACAACTTGTCTTCATCCACTCCACATCAGTACAGAGATCACTTTATATATACATATATGAAATACTCAAGTCCCCTTAAAGGTTACATTCAAGTTATATTCACACTTTGCTATATATAACTTGTATATGAACACTCCAGTCTCCAGCTCTACCGCTGCAGATTCCATGAGATGCAATGCACCGAGTTCAAGTTGTCAATACAAATGCAGCCCACTGCTAAACCCGAGTTCCAAGGAGGATAGTTGAAGAGCCCTTCTAATGTTGACTTTGTCCCTCTTGATTGTGACAAGCTTATCGTAAACACACCATGCAAAGCTTAGAAAGTGATCCCTGTTCAAACCTTCATTGTAGCAACCCCAAAAACTTGGATGATAAGTTACATGGTACCAAGCAGATGCTTTTGCCATTGGATCGTCCACCCCAGAATCTTCGGCACTTCCACGGCTGTTGAACCAGGTCCTAGCTTCTTTTCTTAGGGATCTCACAGCCATTGTAATTGCTTCAGCATCCCTTCTTTTGGTAAAAGACTTGGACATTCTCATAATATTCCCACTCAGGATTTCAGCCTCGGTCTTGATGCCATAGTAATCCATCAAATTCCCCAACTTGAAGTCATAGTTGCTTTTGTGATAGAAAGCATCATCAACATAATCCATAAAGCCATCGACTTCCATATCAGAGTCATACGACCTTGCAGCTATTTGCCAAGTGAAGGCTGGAGTAGAGTTAGCTTCCGCTGCAATTTCTTTCACTTCCCTAAAAAGCTTTCCTATCACATTCTTTGATTCATAGGTGGGTTTATCAGGTTTCTCCATAAAGTCTGGATATTCTTTGACAGATAGTTCACGAGGTATAACAGCCGGGACACCCGTTTTTGGAAAGTCAACGGCAATCGAAAATATCTTTGCAAGCTCAAGGCATGGTTCAGCCATTGCCTTATTGGGCTCTCTATCTGCGAAGACAGTGTGGGCATTTGCAATTATTCCTAGACTGTCATTGACTAGATAGTTGGCAAAGTATTCCTCAACCTCCTGCAATAGAAAAAGCAACCATCTCAAAAGGTTATGTATTAATTAATCTCATAAGTGGATCTAAAAGCACAAGGCTTGCAGCAGCGTAAGTACTGAAATTGAGGTTGGTTGAATAATTACTACTTACTTTACAGGAAAATAATAAATGTGAAGAGAAATATAAAACAGAGAGGTCATAAGAGATATGAAATATTTAAATCTTACTGCCTAAATCGATAAATTTGGATCTCCAAACTAGAAAAAAGCTACAGACAATCTAAGACAACTGAATTTCCACGAGGCAATCAATTCAATACCATAATTACTAATGACTCAATATGGACTCATTAGACATGATCAATTCTAATAAAATCATGGAATATTTATATGATATAATGACAGCAAGAGGATGGTTGAATCCAAGAGAACAATACCTCTATCATGACATCATGATCCAATTGTATACTTTGTGCTGGAGTATAATCCATTGGCGAGACTTGGCGAGGCGGAATTAGTTCGGGGTCCCAACAAACAAAGTAGATGTCTCCATCTAGATCACTTCCCGAGCACTCATTGGGATGAGGTCTTGCATTGAAAGTCAATTAAGGTGTCAGTAGACAAATTACAAAAGGTAAATTGAATACCCAAGACAATAAAGCAAAAGAAAACACATTAATTCTGTTATGAAAAGTTAGTTACTGATAGTTATGGACAGCTGTCAAGGTTAGTTACTGGTAGTTATGGACAGCTGTCTCTTCTAGCAGTTTGTCTCTCCGCCTAAATTCTTGAAGCCTATAAATAATGGGCAAGGATTAATGTACTGTGGGATATATGACAATTCAGTAATTCAGTTTCATTTCTTTGGCAGCTACCCTTCGTGATCCCTCTTCTCTCTCTGTTCCCTCCTTTCTTTTCTTCCTTGTTCTTTCCTGTCTTGCCTTTTCCCCTCTATCGGGTTCTTGTTCCCCTCTATCGGGTTTTCAATCTTTTATCAAGAAAGACGCATCAAATTCACTAGAGAATTCATTGACAAATAACTTTATACATAACAAATCTAGCTCTTCCATATGTGAAAATACTCAAGGACTCATTAAATGAAACGGTTTGTGATCTGATCTAATCATACGTCAGATTTATCTCAACATGAATAGAAAGTCAGGTCAAGTATATTCCTCTGCAAATAAGACAGAAAATAAAGAATGGAAATATTTTAATGTATAGTGTATGCATGCACACATGTATATCTCCTACAAAATAATATTGACTGTGTAAATTAATATAAATGCAAGGAAATAAGCTTACCTGGATCCTTTTTGAGGGAAAACAACACAATCGACCATGTGATGAAGATCTGGCACATTAACAGCCTTCAAAACACGTACATCACCTGGATGCAAGCATGGGTTTTTTGCCACAACTACCTCACCTGTAACTATATAAGATCTCTCAGAGCCATATGCAGCAGAATCATCAGACAATGACGTGAACCTGTTAACAGAATAATGCACAAATACTTGACCATATTCCAAGGTTCTTGTTTCATCTAGACATCCCATCATTGCTCTTCCTTTTGGAACAAAAATTCTAGTTTTGCTTCGCAATTCCAAAAGCTTTGATGCCCTGAATGTTTGCAGCATCATTGAAAGAAAAGGTTCTGCATCAGGCTTATAACCGCAGATGAGCATCTCCTTCAGAATATTAGCTATCTCCCCTGGAGACATCAAGTCCAGAGCTTCCTGTGCCTTTAATGAATCTGTTAGTAATGAGTTCAGTTGATTTATAGCTTCCTTCTGTTTTTTCTCAAAAACATGATCCTTGACTCCAAGAGTAGATAAGAGCGTGATTATCTGCCGATTCAGATAACAAGGCTGAAATTTACTACATGCCAAGACATCTAGTTTTGTATTATCTGATTCATACTTGAGCATGCTCTTCCTCAGAGATAATTTCACTGATGATGTTGGGTCAACAGCCACAACCCCTTTGTACCCACCATATCGAATCTGAAAAGCAGATGGAGTGGATGATTTATGGCCACATTTTATAGCCACTTTCCTGGCAAATTTAGCAGAAATCTTCCCAATCCCATCAGAGAAAACATATTCAATTCCACCATGTTCAACCACCACATCAAGAATCATCTCAATTTCATCCCGGCTAACACTTAAAGTTTCAGTAGATGAACCAAAAGATTGGCCCAGTCTAGCAGCATATTTAGCTACATTTCTAATGTTGCGGAAATTCCCCATCCCCTCTCTAATGGCAGCAGCATTAAGTCCACATCCTGTAGGAGCAAACATCCATAAAGAATTCTCCCGCAATTGGCTTGATGAGAATGCTAGAAATTCAAACTTTTTATCACCAATTACAATGCCATCTCTAAGAATGGAAAGAATTCTTATATAGATCTCAGTTTTTCTTTGCTCACTAGAAGAGGTACGTGGAGATAAATCTGTTGAAAACAGTTTATCCAACTCCTCATCAACAAATGAAACACGTAGGAAGTTATCAATGAACGCAGGGAAATGGCGAAGGACACGATTTGAGACATTAACCTCTGGGCCACAGAAATACACTTTACAAGGGGTAATCTGAACCCTGCGAACATATACCAAGCCATTATCTAAGGATATGGAAGGTGACCGGGACGGATTCTGTGATGCATGATACTTTCTGAACTGATCCATCAGCCACTCTGAGGGTTCAGAGCAGAGTTCCTTTGAATAGTACATTTTCTCTAAAGCATGTTCAATGAAATCACGATCCATTCTACGTGGATCAATCAATCTATAGAAGTCACTATCTAGTGCTGGACCTGCAAGACACCCTTGCTGAAGCAATGAGTTAACTTTGAACAGGATGGCATATGGTATGTAAGTTCCTTGAGGAGGAGAAACAATAGGGACTAGATTCAAGTTGCTAGAAAAAGGGAGTCCTTCCTCCAAAGAGAACTTCCTCTCACTTTCCTTATAATAAGCAAAGTTTTCCTTGAAATTTGGAAGATGTCCATGAGAAGGAAGCTGCAAGTATATATGAGAAGACTGCCCAATACAGCTAAAAGGAGTGAAATCTATGGTCCGGATCCATTGATCATCAGAAATATCTTTAAAATAGTTTAGAAGAGGATCTTCAAATATACTTCCTGAAGTGCGCACATCTTTCTCAAATACTCGAGGAGCACCTACTAGCTGACAGGTGAAGAGAAATTGATAAAGATCCAATATTCATCTGAAGTCATGTGTGCAGAAGAATACAAATTATAACAATATGAAATTACACAACACATGCAATCACATGAATTAACAAGAACCCACCTTCATGAATGAAGAAGTTAGGTTTTACTACCAACCCAGAGAATATAAGCTTGGACAAATTCTGGCAAGAATTATTGTGCACTTTTATATAAGTATATGAGCTTTAAGGGTTGGCCTTACGTTATATTTTCCTAGTACTTGTAGAATGTACTACACTCTTATCTTATGGCAGGCAGTGCAACGTATGCGTAATTTGAAAGGCTTTGTTGAATAAGAAAGGTAGGAAAGAGAGATAAAGAAAGGGAAACAGATGGAAATAGAGAAAACATAACTCAATTCGTCATTATTCCAAAGCCTAGTTACAGCCTAACTCACCTCTCTATTCATAGCCTATTACCCTTGACTCTAGTTAACTAAATAATTCTAACTACTGGTCACCCCTTAACTAACTCCTTCATTTATTTATTGCATAACAATATTGATACCACTGATGTATGGTGGCAGTCAGAGAAGGGGAAGAGGAGGAGGAGGAGGAGGAGGAGCAGAAGAAGAGGGACAGAAGAGAGAGAGAAAAACTAAGAGACAACAAAGGATATGGTAACTGAATTTCTCAATAGGCATAAATCTGACTTTCTCATACAACTTCCTTTTATAGGCTATTAACCCGGAATGGCTATTAACTCCAAACAACTATAAACTAACTAACATATATATACTTAATTTACAAATTACACATCAGGCTTCCTCCAAAACCAACCCCAAACAGAAGATCTAGGTGATAGGCAAGGAAGTTAGTGCGGGATTTAACTGATGAAACATGACAACTGGGATCTAAACCTTGTGAGGCGCCTATGAAATCAAATCAGAAGCTTTTTGGAAGCTGAAACATTAAACTGTCAAAACATCTAGATCTTTCTTTTCCAATGAGTGCGTATATATTTATGCCTTTGAACCTAAATGATGTTAGAAACGTATGGAAACCTTAAATCTTACCAATCAAGATATATGACTCCACATTTATTATTGTTCAGCCAACTGCTTATACAAGACAGATCTTGCACTAGATAGATGTATGTATACACACGCGCGCGCACAAACTGTGATTGTATGTGTATATGCCACAAGTAAAAGCATGTCTGAACCCACACAAAAGCATGTCTCACTAATGAAAAAAGAAGCAAGTCATCTACAAGTTCAACTTCAAAATAGTGAAGTAGATCTCACGGAATAGCATTTATTCACTACTATCTATTAAATTTTTCGTGCAGAATTAGTTAAATCAGTATTCTTTTTCCTTCATTTTGTTATGTATAAGAAATCAGACAATCTAGTTTTGTATTCTATTTTCCAGTCATTACCTTCAATGTATTAGTTTCATTTCACTATTATTTTTTCGTGGTCAAGAAAATGAAACCTTGACTTCTACCAAACTTTATCCCACCCTTTCTATTTAAGTACAGCAAGCCAAGTGGCTTGTTTCTATCATAATTTGGTTGGTGTTCTTTGTAACTATCACTTCAGTAGCAATTCTTTTATTGCATCCACCATAAGAGTATAAGAAAACGAAGTATATGCTTTCAAAATTCAAATCACCACAACATAAGTTATATTTAACAACCTGAATGAGAAGATACTCTGCAGTTTCACCACGGGGACGATGCAGCTCAATCTGCCAAATGTTCTCAAAGGAAAGCTCAAGCTTATAATCCAACCCTCTATAGGACAGAAGGAACTGTATCTTTCTCATTCCAATCCCAAAGTTTACTTCCTTAGTAACGGCTTTCCATAAAATATAGAATCTTTCCTTTGAGATCTGGCAGCCAAAATGCACCTTCACATCGTCCAAGCTATGCAAAAATGTTTTTGGCTTTGGTACAATATCTTTTTCCAGTGTTCGAGCCTTCAGATAGGAATTCCCATACCGTATGCTTTTCTCCGGCAAGGAGATAAGGTAAGAAGCATTCCTTGCATCTGTGAATTGAATGATAGCAAATGCTCTTGGAACTTTACCTTTGCCTTGCCTTATCTTAACAGCATAGACAGTATCTTCACCAGTAATGTTCTCTACAAATGGCTTTACTGTGGACACAGAAACATTACAAGGAAATCCATTCAGCTCAATTGTTCTACCCATCCTAAATGCCAACTCTTCAAAATTTCCTGTATAGGGGAAGATGAAATAAATTACCAACAACAAAAAAGGACAGAAAGAAAAAATATTACTGTGATTCACAACAGAAGTATGTTGAAGATGAAATGCAAATAAATTTTTCTAGTATATTTCATGATGAGCAATGTGGAACAAAAAGAAATATTTCAGCAGAAGGCCACGTCAGGTAGCCAACACAACAGAGCTTTACGAACCGTTAGAAATGAAAGAACACTTTGAACATCTAATAACCCAGCAACAAGACAACTAATCTGACATATCCAGAATTCTGAAATAAAGAAAACGAAAAGGAACCAAACACCATGACGTGTTTGGCAGAAATGTAATATTAGTAATCAACAATGCACCACAAATTTGCATGAATCGAAGTGGATGTTTGAGTTAGGATTACTCATCATCGATCAAAATGCAAAAGGATGATGACAATCCAGAGACAGAGCTTACCAGAGCAAGAACGAGAGAAGAGATCCAATAACAAAGAGATAGATAGAAAGATAGAGGAATTCTTGTTCTTCAATCGTCAACCGAGTCAACACTCTAACTGTTGCTCACCATCCGTCATTGAAAGTTTTCGACCCTTCCTCTCTCCCCACTCTGGTGCCGCTGCACTTCGAAGGAAGCTGCCAATTAATAAAGGAAGCGGAAACGGGAAGTCAGTCAAAAAGGGCAAAAACAAATAAAAAAAGTGAATAAAATAAAAAATGATTCTATTCCTTTTTTGTTTTGTTTTGAGAAATCCACCTAAATAAAAAAAATGACACTAAAAAAATAATAAATATTAAAATAAAATATTATATTAATAATATTTAATCTATTGTTAATAATAGATCTAATTTAAAATTTATTATTTTTAGATTTTTTTAATCATATTCCATTAATTTGTAATTAATAAATTATTGAGTATTGGTACATTTTTTTTTAATTTTTATGTAAAATTTTATATTTTATCTGATGCAATGGGAATGTGGGATGACCAAGGCGCACTCCTGTGTGATATGTAAGGTAATATTAATGAACTCCTCTAGTTTATATATGGTAGAGATGGTAGTGTGATAAATTTTGTTTTCTTATTTATATTTTATATTATTAAATTTTTATATGAATATATAATTTTATTTTTAATTTATTATTATGTAATTTTATTTTTATGATTTATAATATATATTAAATAAAGATAAAGATAGAAATATGTTAAATTCTAAAACGAAATTAATAAAGTTAAATTTTTTTAATCTTGATAAAATATGTTAAAAGTAATTTATAAATAAATAAAATAATATGAATAAAATTTATTTAACTTTGGCTTTATGTTTTTTATGGAAAAAATATTTTCATGGTTTTATTTCTTCACCATTATTTTAGGTGACATGAATGCTAAATTAAGATTGTTTTCTTAAAAAAGTATTTAAATGAATCGGGTGCCGATTGCTTATTAAAGTTGAGATAAGTCTCAAGTCTTAAAGATTATATGTTATTTATAGTTATTCTATTTATAATAGAGATAATGTTTGTTTTTTCAAATTATAAGTTAAATTATTATATTTTTTACATAAATGTATAATTATGCTCTTAAATTATTATTCCGTAGACTGTTATTTTCTTAAATTAAATAAAAGTAAAATTATTAAAATTTAGAATATAGTTAATAATTTTTTTTATTATTTATAATAAAACATACTAAAAATATCTTATAAATAGATTACTTGAGATAATGACGTCTTCATTTTCACAATAAGATGAAATCCATACTTTTATGGATATGGGTATTGCGGCATTCTTATTAATTGGACACATTTTTATTTCCATTTAATTGATACTTATTTTATCTGATGTGTTATAAATAAATATGGTTAAAAATAATAAACCTGATGCAAATAGGAGCATCTTTTCCATTGAATATTCGGGGAAAAGACCATTAGAAGAGAATCTTACGAGGAATCCGAGGGGGGCGATGCACTGGTCCGTACAGATGGGTCCCAGCCATCGAAAGCAAATTAAGCTACGATTGAATATAATAAAGATAAAAAGTGGATTTATTTAAAAAATTAATGAATAATGTAATATATTTTATCAATAATATTAGATTATTTATCATTTTGATTTCTTGAATAACTTCTATTCAATTAACTATTAAAAATATAATTTTACTTATTTTTATATGAGAAAAAAAATTTATAGACAAATAACACTAATTATAAACTAAATAAAATTCATGTCAGATTTTATATAATGCAAGAACAAACAAGTTTAGCTCTCCATGTAAAATATAATCATTTTATTTTATTAAAGTTTATCTTTATTTTGTCTTTTAGTCTTTTGAAAAGTTAACGAGTGAAGCAAGTAAAGAAAAGAATCATCATATCCATAGACGAGAGTGAAAAGTAACTACTTGGTGGAGAAGTTTAAAGGGGGCCCATATTCCATTTCTTCATCCTCCATCATTTCATTCTTTTCTTCGACCACGCAACATCAAAAGCAATCTCCTCACCTTAATATTTTTATTTTATATATATATATATATATAATATACTCAATATAGAATATAATTAATACGTTCATCTCTATACTAACCAATTTTTTTAAATATAAAAACTAAATAAAAAATTTATTTTTATCTTTAATATAAAATTTTAATATATTTTATTTTTAAATTTATAATTTTTTTAAAATATTTTTATATAATTACATATATTAATGAACTCCTATTCATAATATTTTAAATATATTTACATATAATTAAACAGATATTTAAAAAAAATTAATATATAATTATTATAAATAATTAATTTAATTAATTTTTTAATCTATTTAAATTAGTTAAATAGATCTTATATTAAATATTAAAAGTAGTATAAAATATATTTTTTATATTTATCAATTTTTTTAAATTATTCTTATTAATATTCTCTCAATAATAACTATATAAAAAAATTAAAAAAATAATTAGAATATTTTAAAATATATATATTATATTAATTAAATTAATGAAGTATATTTTATATTAAAGATAATATTATTATAGGAAAGGGAGAACTGTTGTACAAACTTCTTAAAGAAGTAGTTCGTTTTAAAAAAAAAAAAAAAACTTAGGCATCTAAGCGTGGAAAGACTAGACCTAGTCTTTTAACAATGGCACCTATCTCTGAGACTGACTCATTTCACATGCTTGCTTTTGGGAAGGAGCCACCTCTGCTGCATCAGCATGTACGAATACCATAATGAATGTTCTTAAATTATGTCGGTTGATTATACGAATGAGCCTCTAACTAAATTACTAAGTCCATTGGTCTCCCAAGTTAGGAAGATACATTCGTAGAATTAGTGGGAGCATTGCCATTTTGCAAAGCAGCTTCTTGAATAGGCACAAGCTTTGCTCGTCCCCCATACTCTTCTGGCAGAATCTCTTCTCCTACCTCTCTCACAAACTCTCTTTTCTCCTCTTCACTGCTCACTATCACAATCTGCATTCACAACAAATACAGAAACCTCTTTTAAGCTCGTCTTTTTTGCCGCGGTTTCAATCAATCTCTAACAAGGAAAATGAAATATGCTATAGGCACGATGATGAGACACATGATTAATAAAGGGTGGCCTACTGTATGATACTCTCACGAAAAAGAGTTTAGAGGGCAATAAATATATAAAGTTACCAAGGCTCACCTTCTAGACATAAGATTGATAGAATTGAATAGAGTTTTCAACTCTCTGAGTCTTCTCTTTTCTCTCTAATTCTCTCGCTGTCCGCTCTTCTTTCCTCTACTTCCCTTCCTTCCTCTTTCTCGTATATACAGCCTTAACCCTACAAATACAGAAGTTATTTTTAAAATTTAAACCCATGAGCTCTATTTTACATAACAACAATCTTATTGTTACGCTACGTCTCCCCCTTTAGACATGGGATTAATATGATTGAATAGAGTTCTCTCCACTCTAAGTTCTCTTTTCTCTCTGTCTAGTCTTTTCTTTCTCCTTCCCTGTTCTACATCAAGTGATTTTTATGCAGGTGTATATAAGGGGAAATGTCACTAGGCAATTTCTATACTGGCCAGCATCCATAATAAATTCCGAACATGAGATTGATAAACAAATACCTTTTCTAGTGTAGCTTTCTCTAGAAACCGAGAAACTAGTCTCCAAACCGCCACGAAAAACTGCGGCATGTGTACTAGATAGCACTTTGCTAGACGTTCAGGATAATATGCCTGACATTTTTACAATAAGTAACAACAAATGAAGTTAGATCTCATGAGCTAACCCCGTTATAAACCCCCCGAGGCTCAAGATTGCAACATTGGAATTCTGACTTGAGAATACTTAACAATCAATGACCAGTTTGTAAATAAGATTAATTCCAAATGAAAGGGTTTAAAGTTGAAAAGAAGGAAACTAAATAATTAATTATGCATGCTATATTGCCATTTATCACGCAATCTTCTATTTTATAGACGACCACATAACATTGAGACGAAGACGACAAGGCAAGTCACCTGTAAAAATTGAAATCCTGTGATTAAACCACGAGCATCAATGTTTTTATATGTGATATGCTGCAGATCAAGGATCCCAATCAACTTTCCATTTCCTATCTCCCTTCCTTTGACAGTACTGAAGACCAAAGAAATTAAAAAACGATTAATTCCTCAGTCTTGTACGAGAATGAAATTGAAAGCAAAGATAACATGATAACAGATGCTATGCGCGTGGGGGTTTGAAAAGTGGTTCATGACTCGTACTTGTTTGATAACCATAGTAATCCAATGATCATTCCCTAATTTTGTAACCTTATTGGACGTGAAATATAATTAAGAAAAACTCCTACTCTGAAACAACTCATCACAGCATGGACATCGCCCTTCAAATCTTGACAAAAAATGCAGATGCTAACCACTATGATGGAACCTCCATAAATATCATAACTTTATAATCGTGGTGATTTAGCAGCTCAAGTTACAATTATTTTCTAAACTGATTTTGTTATCTGAATATGCAACCAAAAGTAATGATGAAGATGTTCATCATATTTATTATAACAGTAAGAATGGTCATTCCACCATCCAAAATAAATTATTTCCAAAAAATTGATAAGTGAATCCTGTAACAGTAAAATTAAAGAGTACCTTGCAATTGTCTTGTCCAGCAAATGAACAACAAATCCTACACCAAAGGTCAAGAGGAATGTATTAGCCACAAGCTATGGTCTTTGAACCCTTTATTTCAAGTTCCTATCTGGAACCTTGACTTTGGAATGTCATAGCCCAGGAAATCGTATCTGTACACAACTTTCTCACTCTATCCGACATTAAAAACAACTTTCACAGTCCATGTTCTCATTGTCTTAAATAACTTCAAACTCACTATATTCAACATAAGCGTTAAAGAATATGATTGCTAATTTTCAGGCAAAAAATTCTATCACATACCATACCAGCTTCATGATCTCATATATTCAGTATAGCTGAGTGACAATAGATAAAACACAAATGTTCCTGTCAAGGACAGACTTGAGTAGCAGGCAGAGCAAATGAATAGATTATGATAAGATTAAAATCATCATATGAAGGATTTATAAGTAACTTTTTAATAGACAAGGAAGAAAGAAGCATAAAAAAATAAGCAGTTCTTTGACTTCCACTGTTGAAATGGCTTAAAGATGATGAAAGGAATGAATAAGGCAACAAATGACAGTTTTTCAAACAGACTTAAGAGTTTATGAGGAAATATAAAATTAGAATGTGGCAAATAGAGTGGCTTAGACCCTTGCAACCTAATAAACTCACCACCATTACTGAAATGTTCGGTTTTTTCATCTTATAATTAACAATAGCCAAATATTAAGAGCAAAATATGTGAAAGAACTGTGTCGTGAACTACAAAAATTGGATAACAGAAGAATAAAACTAGACGACAGATGGTTAAGCTCATTTATTTAAGTGCCACTTGCTTCGGGTCCACCAAACTTCTGAATAACGATTAACTGCCCTTATATTTTCCACCACAATATTTAATGCTAGTAGCTGGAGACCAGACGGTGGTCCAACTTCTAGTTGCAAGTACCAACAATATCGCGGTTGGTAATAACAATACCTCTAGAATTATGCCAGTATCTCTCGGCTGTCTGTGCATGCAATTTTATGAACACCATTTAATCCCATAATAATAGGCGATGATCACACGGGTGGCAAGACGACTCAAGAAGTAGGAACAATGGAGAAAGTAAAGGAAAGTAAGCAAAATGAATCCATTGAGTCACTGGCAAATTAGTTGGAAGCTTTAATTAGGACATTTTCATCCGAGGGCCCACTGAGAAGATAAAATAACCCAAAAAGGCAAAGGCATCTTAAACTGACTAAACTAGAACCAAATTTTGAAAAACTCTTAAGAGTAATAACTTATTCAGCAATTTCATCATGAGTTAAAAATTCGATTTAATAACTATGTGTATAAAAAACTTAAGGCAGTAACTTACTCTTGAATTGATTCTGATCCTTGGGAGGAAAATGCTTCCTTGCTTGGACGATCAAGACGGGGTATTTATCCTTGCACAAACCCTGCAAAAAGACTTTTCTCCCTTCCAGTTCATCTGGAACTTCAGATTCTGATATGAACCCATTGGGCACCATCTTAGTCCTCCACTTCTGCCACTGAACAAACATCTTAGCGGCTTTGTCCGGGTCCATTGATCGAGCAATCAAGAACCTCACAAGTGTAGGGTCCCCATGCATCTGCAAATTTAAAACTCATGAACGGCAAAGGCAACAGCAACAAACGACGAATAAAAATAAAGTTGAGTCTTGCACGACCTCAGCAGAAGAACCAAGCTTCTCAACTGATTTCCTCATCTGGGTCAGCGCAAATATTTGCCCTTCTTCCATTTGGCGCTCTAGCAAAGCTTATCAGGATAATTAAAACTGACGGGGTCGTCCTCCAGATGGGAGAGCAGACCCCAGAAGCAAGTAGGAGAAACTTGTAAGTTTGATCCAATTTTCAGACACGGAAGCTTGGCGGGCAATAAGAAGACGACGAAAAGTGGGGAATCAAGATAGAGAAATCAGTGTAGGGAAAAGAAAGAGGACTTTAGAGCATAAATAATAATAAAATTGTCAGTCAACGGTAAAGCTAGTAAGTGGTAAGTTGTAACAACAACTAACTAACTAGCATGAAACACGTTATTTGTTGTGCAAAAAAAAATTAAACACGTTATCCAAAAATGCCTCTAACAAATAAAAAAATTACTTGATCGGTCAATCCATGTTAATTAGGTTCATTTCATATGAAGTGGTAAACTGGTAATGGTAACTGTAATAGCAAGCGAAGGAGTTTCACTTCAATATGAAATTTAAAAAATTGTGCGCACCTAAAAATTAAAATTATGAAATAATTTAGATTATAAAAAACTAATGATATTGGAATAAAATATTCTTAATTATTTATTTATGAGGCAAACACTTGCTCACTTTCAATTATCTTTATTCGTGAAAGACAAAATAATTTAAATAAAATTTTGGTTAAAATAAACTCCCCCTAATCCTCACTAATCACTATAAAGTCTTTTTTAAGTAATTTAATTTTTTTGAAATACTTTTGAGATTTCCTAACTAACTAAATAACTTCCTAACTAATTTTATTTGAATTTTCTAATCCTTGCAAAATTTTTAACACGTCGTCATAGAAAGATTAGCATATCAAGCATCAACCATGGGCAAAGGAGGTTCACCATAGCAATGTTTCTGCTTTTCCTCTCAAGTATTTGTTTGTTCGACTATTCTGCCATGCATTTTTCCTCTCCTGAAAATTTTAAACTTCGTAATTTTACTATCAATATGTTTTAGATTTTCTTTAAAAATTAAATTATCATCAAAGTTGTTAATAAGAGAATGATATATATTTTTAAAAATTAAATTATACAGTAAGAAGATTTATTATAAAAATCAGACATACTTCCCTATGCGTTGCATAGAATCTAATATACATAAATTTGTTTGATACATTAAAGAAAGATGATTGATAAGTAATACTTAGTATAACTTATTTAAAATTTCGCATAATTTCCAAAATAAAAATAAAGTATTGCTTCCGGATAAGAAAACAATATATAGTTACATTATCTGGAATTAAATACTATTATCATGTAAAACGACAGATTTTCTTTTTCTTTCTGGGTACTTTGGTGATGATTCTCAGCAAGATTGAATTATTAAATCGTGATCCAACAATGGCCTAATCCGTCGTGAATAATTTAAGTGAGGCTAGATACAGCATACAACTCAATTATCCACTAGGATAGCATAAAAACCCTAAATAACAACAATGATGACAATAAGCCAATAAATTCAGGCTGTTATAATCAGAGTTTTATTTTCACTACGAACTAGTTAACAGGTAATAAAAATACCTACATACATGTGCAGCTTCTAAGGAGAGCAAACCAACATACATAATACTGATTCTTTATACAACTATCATTAAGCTCCAGAGTGCAACCGAGTCTGGTTCAAGCACCAACAAGTCCAAAACTAGTTTGAGGAAATAATCTCTACTAAACAAGATTCCACGGAATCTCTACTAAACACCTGATGATGAATTAATCTGTACCTTTGAGGAAAATAGCTTTCTCCTCGCCATAGTTCAGCCTGTTGCAAACAAGATTCGGACTAAGACATTTACTAACAATGCGTATATGAATATTCTTTTTTCATTTACAATGGACCTCGGACCTTAGTATAAAAACTATTATTCAGAAATGAAGAAAACAGGTTTTAAAAATAAACCTAGCAAGTTACCTATTCAGTGAACACATTCATGGGATCAGATGGATATCTTTGTAAGACTGGGGCGCCCACTTTTGAGTTATCCATAAAATCCATGTTTGGCTCCTGCTTCACTGTGTTACCATTGCTATCTAGAGGGATTTTTCCCTGACTTAAGTCACTGACAGATGACTCAATTTCATGAGCAGCAAACCTACTTGGAATACTGCTACCTTGGCCAACAAATCCAAGATTCCTTACATGTGCTTGATCAATGGCATCACCAGATTTAGTATCACCATAGGGAACTTGTGTATCAGACAAATTTGATGAGAGAGTTGGCAAAGGTCTCACGGTTCCGAATGTCAAAGATGAGTTGTGGAGCTGTTGGATATTGTTATTGTTAGCACTTACTGAATGTGATGATGTTGAATGCGAAATGGAGCCTGGAGCCACGTAACCACAAAGAACACCTTTAACTTTGGTGTCCCCACCAGGAAATTGAGCAAAATTTAATGAAGGATGATTCCATTGGGGTGCAAAGAGACTATAATCCATAAGGGCATTCCTAGCCAAATTGGAATTCTGGTTGACAGAAGCAGGACCGTTGACATGGAAAGTGCCCGAAGTTTGAGAGGGAGACACCAGGCAAGATGGTTGAACATTGAGTGAACGACTTTGATCATGCATCAGCGATTGCTGCTGCAGTTTATGCTGCTGTGTTTGCTGGAACTGCTGCCTTTGATGGTGCTGCAGCATATCCATCATCATGTTATTATTTTGAACACTCACCCTTCCATGATTACTATTGGGTCCCATTGAACCAATTGTATCAGATGGTGGCCATGCTCCATAGCCTGAAGATGCATCATCCACAGTAAGGATGGATTGAGGAAAATTCTTGGCAATGTTGGAAGGACATTTTACTAGAGGCTGACCATATGCCACAGCATGTTCTGCATGGGAATGCTTGGGACCCTGTATGGAAGCTTGCAGAAGAGCAGTCTGGTCCACTGTCGACATCAAGCTAGTGGCTGGATGACCTAAGAGTTCTGCATGAAGGGCTGCTAGTGTTTGAGGAGGAACTTGACCGGCAGCAGCCAGAGCTTGGATGTCTAACCTTCCAAGTCCTCCTAGCCTGGATTCCATAGACCCAGAGACTGTGTTTGGAATCCCATTCTGTTGCTGTGCCACTCCACTTATTCTCTTCAAGTAAAGCCTAAATTTCTGCCAATCAATATTGCAATTCACAATGAAAATATGAACCCCAGCTCTGAAACCACAATAAACAACTTCAAGAAGCATTTAAACTCACAACTGAGCTTTCATTTGTAATTTTGTCCAAGTAAAATGTAATTTGCCAAATATTTTCTGCAAAATAAGATACAATTATCACTTCTTCTCATGTCACTCTTGGCCTCTGCTTCTTCCTCATACTTGACAAATCTCTCTTTTATATCAGGGACATAATATCAAAGCATATTAAATTATCAAGAATTTTGTGTGATGAGTCATTTTATATGACAGTTTTCCCATGAGAGTATTAATAAGCCTGAACAAAATCCACTTTCCAAAAACCATGTAATGTTACACAAACCCAGAACAAAACAAAAATAATTTACTGAATAACCACATGGAAGTAAACTGAATCAACCTGCAGATGACTGGCAACATTTTCTCTTGTCAAACCAGGGACATTCATCAGTTCGAGAATTCTCTTTGGTACAGCTTCTGATACAAATGGCAAAAACAATTTCATAAGATATGCTACAAGAAATTCTTAAGAAAATTGTTAAGTAAAGGAAAAGTTTATTTAGTAGAATAATCTTTTTACATATCTCATTAACACCAATGCAGTCGGTTCACTGGATGAATATACAAAAAGCAAGAGAATTAACAGAAAGATAAAATGTTAAAGATTCATACTGTCAAGCCCAAGTTGGTTCACAGCACTGACAAATTGTTGATGCAGTTCTACCGACCAGGCCACACGGGGCTTCTTAGATGTGGATGGATCATCATTATCCGGTTCGCCATCATCATCTTCTTTTGAACTGATCCTCTTTTTTGGCACCTTAACTACTTCTGCCGCATCAATTACAGATGAAGCATATTCAGTATCATCATTTCCTTGTTTATTCCTGTCATTATCTTCCAAGCTGCCAGAATTTTCGTGTTCTTTATTTTCATTCCACATTTTCCTAACAACGTGCTGCCATATATTCCTCAATTCCTCCTCACGAACAGGCTTAATCAAATAGTCACAAGCCCCATGTCTAATACCCTTCATCACAGCACTTGTTCTACCGTCAGCAGACATCACTGCAGAATATTAACAATTTGCACAATTTAAATATTAGGATGAATTACTGTACCCATATCTGAGAGATGTCTAGAGACAAGACCAATAACACTTACTGATAACAGGAAGATCCATCTCCAGCCCAACATGTTCTAGGAGTTTATACCCATCCATATCAGGCATATAAACATCACTCAGTACTACATCAAAGCAGCCTTTCTTTTCTCGTAGAAGATTTAAAGCAACAGTAGCCTCAGAACATGTGGTGACTGAAAATAAATAAATACTCAGATAATTAATATGAGACCATTGTCCCAGTTTACAGCAGTTATAAAACAGCAGCCACTATCGCGTCATACTAGACATAGCCTATAAATATTCCTTATCACCATCAGCAAGAAAAGTCTCCTTTACATCTCCTTAACACTTAAGATACAGGAGAAACTATACCTTATATATTCATTATGCAGAAAAGAAAAAAAAATCATTCAAATGATATGAAATTAGAACACAAATAAAAGCACATACAAGCCATAAGGAGAGTCCAATCTAAAAGGAAAACAATAACACGCAAAATCTTTCGGACATAAAAACTATTAATGCAAGTAAAACACCTCTGAATCTGCCAACAACTTCAACTTTCATTTGAAGGAATAATATTGATCAGACAGTGAAAGAGCCCAGGTCTCTAATAATTGCAACTTATCATAACTTCCATCCCAGATTTGGGCTATATGGACATCACGCAGGTATGCATGAATTGATAAATGAGAAAGTAGACAATATCCTAAGACTTCCCTTGTGAAACATCCAGAAATTTTACCTTAGGTCCTTGGATTTAAAGTAGGAGTAACTACTTATATGTTGTCCAAAAGAAAAGTGGAAGCAAGATCTAGTGAACCCGGGGGAGACAAAAAACACTATTCTAGGGTCAATGTGCACCAAACAAAATGGCCAAATTTTAACAGAATATAATTAACACTCAAATTTGAACAAAAGTTTTGCAAGCAATTCAAATAACCCACTACCTAAGTCTCGATCGTTGCATATCGACAATCAACCCGCATGTAATAAACAAACTTCTTCATGCTCCAAAGTCGTTGAAAAGATTCACGCTACACAATCCATCTGATTGAGTATAATGGGCATGAAAAAGAGACGAACCTCGATAATGACACTTAAGAGACATTTGTTCAATGATTTTCAAAGTAGTGATGTCATCATCCACGACGAGAACCCTCAGACCAGCTGGGAACTTATCAGGAACTGCCTTCTCAATAGCTGCAGCACCACCACCTTTGCAGGTGCCATAGCTGCTCACACTGGTGGTCATGCTTGAGTGTGTCACCCTGTGCAAAGCAGCCATTGCAGCAAAATCTGACACAGCAAAGCCACGGACAGCCCAGCACTATATGTAGCCCCCGAAATTCGCCATAACCAGAGACAACGACGGAATTGGAAACTAAAACCCTAGAATCTCCCAGGAAAAGGAAAGAAATTGAAAGGCTTAAATATCAGATCTACCAGAATTGGAGAAAAACTTGGGAGTGTCGAAAAGTTTCCAATATTGAAAAGGAGACAGAGGTGAAATTGAAATGAAAAAGGAAAGGAGAGAAGGGAGGAAACGGAAATGGCGAGGAAGCAAGATAACGTGGAAATGAACGAGGGAAAGAAATAAAAGAAAATTGATATGGTTTTAATTAATACTCACTAATCATTGATAATTTTTTTTTTTGGTTCGACGTTTTTTTTGGCCATTTTTTGGTTACTTTAAATAAATATTTTGGATTATTGAAGAAAGGCGTTATTAAAAAAAGGGTGTAATAATTGGAGGTAAGATAAGGGGCCCACAACTTTCTCTTCATTTGGCTCTTGTCTCTCAATCTCAGTGGCCTGCCTTCCCGCATGGGCCCCACTACTCACTCCACTGCTTGCTCATTATCTTGCGTTTGTGAATATTTAAGCTTGAGGTTATCCTCCGTGTATTTAGGCTGATTTATATAAGAGTTTAAAAAATAATTTATAAAAGAATAATTTTAAATAAATAAATATTTAAATATTTATTATTAAAAAAATTATGATTAAAAAATTAATAAAAAGAATATAAATTTATTAAATATATGAGAGAGAAAAAATGATAGATAAAAGAAAAGATAGTATGTATAAGAGATATAAGAGAAGAGAGGGAGTATAGAAGAAAGAAGAAAGATAATATAAGAAAAAATATGATTAAAATAATAATTAATTAATCTATAATTTTTTTATTTTATAAATTTATATTTAAAATTTTAATTTTAAATTATTATATAAATATAATTATTTATTTTAAATTTTTCTTTAATCTAAGGTTTTACCAAAAAAAACACTTTTAAAATCAAGTTGTATGATTTACCAAACATACACTTTGTTTGTCGGTGGCAACCTGCGTTAGGTAATTCTATCCACCCTCGTTGACAAAGCAAGTATACATGTCTCCTGGAATTTGTCGCATGCTAGCCAGCACCAGTTGTGAATTTGAGTCATAAATCCTGTAAATTTATCTATCTTCTTCTCATAGACATTCAAATAATTAGCTTATTTTTGTTAAATTTAATCCATTAGATAAGAAGCCTCACTAGTAGTATATTGTTAGATTCAAATAATGTTTGTAAATATATTTAGGCTTAAATATATAAAAAAAATTAAACTCTAGGTGAATTATATATAATTTCTATAATTTTTAAAAAATAAATTAAAAATCATATTATTTTATTTCTGTTAAATTAATATTTTTATCGTATTATAATTTTTATATTTTTTATTATATAATACATCATTTAAAAATAGCACTTATCAATTTAAATATAATTTTAAATAATTTATATTTTTTATTTAAATAATAAATAGTTAAATAAATGTTTCAAATATTTTTTAAGTATTTTATATTTTAAGGTATATAAAAATAATTTAAATTACATGTTAAATATTAAATATTATTTAAATATTTTATATTTTTAATATACTTTATTTTAAGTATTTAAAAAATTAAAATTAAATATCAAGTATTAATGTTATTTTTAAAATGATATAATAGATAATAAAAAATATAAAAATTATGATATGATGAAAACTGTTTAATTAATTTTAATTATAATTTTAACAATATGTTTTGATTTTTCTGTATTTTATATCAAAAACTTATATCTATTGTGTCAATTAAGTAGATCAATTCTTTCAATCACCTTCCCTTTCTTTCTCCCGAGGGTTCTTCCCTCTTCTCTCTGGTATTGTAAGTGTCTCTCCATTATCAACTGGTTTTAGTATCATACTCCAGAAAGAAAAGAATCCCCACATAGAAAATTTTCTTAAAGGAGACTAGTTTCCATCCCTGTTTAATAGAACTGCAGGGCTGGGTCATATAAATTGTTCTGCAAGTTCTTCTCTCCTGCACATTTTGTTTCAGTCTGCAGATATTCTTCCTCAGGCAAGATTATCCATAGTCAACAATTTTGTTACAACTTCTTTTTAGGAATGAATGTAACTTAAGTTTAAGTCGATATAAGGAGTATTTAAATGAAATCTTCCCCACTGTCTTCATCTTCTTTTGCATCAGTTTTTCATGACTCTGTTTGAATATGGTATGCGATCAAAATGACAGAAAGGAAAAAGAAATGGAAGTTCTGGGTTGACTTTTCTAGCTTCGTAGTTATAACTTGTAAGACATCAACATTACTGTCTGAAACAGGATCCAACAATTTGTCACCTTACTCTACAACTCTGGTTAGCGGATTTCTTGCGTCATATCAGTTCTTGTTGTCATAGCATTTTACATAACCGTGGCAATGATGGAACCTGCATATGAACATGTGGCGGATCCAAAATTTCTTGCCGAGGCCAAAGCTAGCATGAACCAATCTTCAGGGCACTCTCCGCAACCCGATAAGCAGCCTCTCAAGAAACTAGATTAACACAGCTCCCAGTTCATTCTCTTGCAGAGAGAGAATTTTCTTCTTCTTATTATTTATACGTTACATCATTCAATTTTTCACGTGATCCTGTCAAATTGTTTTTGCAGAATAGCTTTTTGGATCAGACTTTATTTGTTAGGTGTGGGCGTGTGAATCATATTAGAGGTGAAAGTTGCTGAAAAATTCACGTGACTTGTTCCCATGGGGGTTTCTTTATGGATCAGATATTTGAGCATGTATAGCTCTGACTTCTTACTCACCACTAACCGCAGAGTGACACGGTTTCCCATTCATTATTAAGCTAGATAAAGTTAAGATTACGAAACAAGAGCCGCATTCAATGGGTTAAGATTTGATTGTGATATTAAGGAGACCCAATTGATGATGTCTTGTGGTTGAAATCTAAATCCTGGGTTTTTCCAACCCGATATTCTTAAGACGGTAAGCCAACTTTTGTCGTCATGGAATCTAACTTGATACTCCATTTTCATTTAATGCTTTTGCTTGTCGGTAGCTCCTGAAGATACTGATAACATGTTTCACCTGGGATTACATATTCCTGCGGATAACATCGTTCCATCCTTGAAATGTGGTTAACCTTGTGTTGGTAATCATTTGGTTGGAGATCTTTTTATTCTTTTTTAACGCGAATTTACCACCTGAAAAGAACTTTCCATACACGAACCTTCCATTCTCGGTTGTACCTGTTCATGTTGAAGATATTTGGTGTTCGTTAAAATAAAGTGTGTGATGTTGAATGTTGAGGTAAAATTTGATGTTGATAAGATTCAATAATATCTTTGTAAGGGTAAAATTTTATGAGGACGAAGGAATGAGTTTAGAATCGTCCCATAGTTATGTTGGATAAGATAAAGAGAGAAAATTTTTTAATATATAAATTAATTGATTAATTTTAATATATTGAATAAATTAATTAATTATAATTTAATTTAATTTTTTAAAATAAATTCATATTATAGTATCTCTAATTCTAATTATAAGAACTAATTGATTTTTGATCTAAGATTATTTAGCTTCTATCGTCAATCAGCATTATCAGCATTATCTTCTTGCTGAGAGAGAAAATTATTATGTCGGGGGTTATTTGGTGTTGAGGAAATTAAACTTAATGAAAACAAATAAAATTGTCATTGTTATTTGTCTGTTTAGTAACTTATGGTAAATTTTACTTCCCCAGTTACTTTATCATTTTTCTAATCGTATACTTATTAAATCTCTTAATTCATAATTAATTAAAGATAATATATTTACTTGCACAATAATTTTTAACTTGTTAAAAAAATAAAACAGTTAAAAAATATAATAAATTTTTTTTGACAAGTATGATTGGTTGAATCAAATCTATTAATTATCAATGCCTCCGCCTCCGCCTCCACCTCCACCTTCACCTCCACCTCCACATTACGTACATACACAGTACCGGTTAGATTTTTTCACGCAAACAGGTGTAATTCTAACATTTTTCAAGCAGTTTCGCAATTCCGTGGGTGCAATACGCAATCCCGCAAGACCAATTAATAATATTCAATATAAAAAAATAAATCCACAATAAACCCCGTAATATTTAGAATTTTAAATAATATAATTTTTTTTGCTTCAGTATTTAATTTAAATAACATGATTCATGGTGGCTTATCAATATCATCAATATATATAAATTATAGAAAGTCTCACATTAGATGAGTTTGAAGTGGGTTTCATGCTTTGCCTGTCGTTTGGGTTAAACGACATGACTCCGGAATATAGAATTTATATGGTACATCTATAATAAACATAGGATTAATAATTAATTGGGTATTAAGGAGCAAGTGGTGACAAGAAGATAATAAAGTAGTGGAGAAGCTATCAGGAACACTAACCGAACATGGAAAGCAAATAGGGGGCTGCCCGCCAAATAACTAAAAATATCTTGGCGCGCACGTCCTGACGTGGCAGCTTCACGGTGGGATTTCCGCTTAGATATTTTCGCCTCCAAAATATCATAGCCACATCACACGTTGACTCCTTTTCACTTCCCGTAATTCATAGCTTTAGCAGGGTTATTTCTGTCCAAAATATTTCCTCTTTGTTATACTCTGACACTCTGACCTCCGTTTGATATCCTTCTCTGCTTCCACCATTTTAGACTCGAGAGACTCAGCGAGAGAGAGAGAGATACAGTGTCAGAGGTTGTTTGTTTCTTCCATGGCGATGGCGAGGGAGATAGAGGAGGAAGGAGACGTACAGAACAACGCAGGCAAGAGGCTGAAATGCATGAAGAATGAGAAGGTTCAACCAGAGGAGGAAGCTGCGGAAGATGAAAGTGAGCTTCCTCTCCAGCCCGGCCTCTTCTTCTATCCAACTACTCCTACGTCTTTCGTTGTCTCCGATGCTCTTGAACCGGATTTTCCCATCATCTATGTCAACAAGGTCTTTGAACTCGTCACCGGCTATCGCGCCGATGAGGTTTTGGGTCGGAACTGGTGAGAATTTGTGTTCCTTTTGTTTTCCTTCTCTCGTATTTCCCATCTTTCTTTCCTTTTTTTTTCTGCACACCTTTTTCTCTTTGCTGTTTGGAAGAGATTGTGAGAAGGTGAAATGCAGGGTTTACTGCCTCCTTGTTGGTTCAGAAGCGAAAATACATAATAAAATTGCATGGTTAACTACGGATTATTGTTGCGATCACTTTCTTCAATCGATTCCTCTCGTTAAATAGCGGAATGATTTCGTGCCTTCAGATCTACGCTGAATTGAAGTTTTTGGTGCGTTCCAATCGTCCTATCTAGAGACAGATGGCTGGTGTTAATTCGGTATACATTTTTCAGACTACATTTTCAGTTTATCCACTATTTTCTGGCAAGTAAATGGTGTTTCATCTCTCTTCCTTCAAATACCTAGGGGTAATTTCTTTTTATTTACGTCAGTAAAGAAGAGTGCCCCCTATTCTAATGTTGTAACTTCACAAGTCGCACGTTTTGCTTGCTCCTATCCTTAATTCTTGTGGCAAAACCTTGTTTTCTAGTTGGAAGCAGCGATCGAGCGTATTGCTTCGAATTTTCCTGGTGCAAGAATATTACTGGAGTTTCATAACTTTTGTCCTTTGAAATTATCTGGTTTTTTTCTTTTTTAGTCACGAACATATAGAACTTCAAACCGAGGGGAGCTTCAAGATTTAGCGTTTTTATGGAAAATTTTGTTGCTATGTCTTGGATAATTTTGTCTCGTGCTAGCTTGATCACTTCCTTTTCCTGGACTTGGACACTAAGGATTCTTTGGCATAAAGTCTATCATTTGTCTGTGCTTATTCCAGTCATCTGCCACTGAGGAGGGGTTTTGGTTGGCGGATATGTTTAAAAATGTGACTTTGATGGCACTAATGTATCCATATATTTATCTAAATTGTAACTTGCATTTCCGCAAAATTCTGTACATCTCTAAATTTTCAAGATAAATGATTCTCACCTTATGTGGGGCATTTAATATGGCATTGGTGGGGCATGGTTCTCTTGCATCTATTTTGGGAACCCTGGTCTTCTGATTACTCATGTAGCACGATGATTGAAGTAAATTGGCATTATGTGTCTGCTCTTATCGAGTTACAATATTTATTACATCTTTATGATATGTCAATTAATTGTATACATTTCTCAAGTTCCTATTCGTTGAAAAAAATTGTGGTCGTCGTTGAAGAGGCTTTTTCATCAGAAAGAGCAAGTTTTTGTTGACTTTATAAGATTACAGGCTACAGCTTAAATTGTATATAATCTTTGTTGAGCTTTTAGAGATTTTTTTTTTTTGGGGGAAAAAGATTCTGTGCTTGTTAGAATTTCTTGTTGGACTTTCTCCAGGTTATTATCCATCTGCACCAATCTAGTTTTGCAATTATAATCTTCTCACAGTACTTCTCCAGGGATTTGTCTTGCCATGGTTCTTTCTATAGCCAAGGCTTAATCTAGGATAGCTAACAAGCTGAGGAGACAATGATGAATGGCGCTACTAGTCATTTGAAAATAGTTGACGACAAAATAATTCTTGTTCTTCTATTTTAATTTCTAGAGCCGCTGGATATGTCAGTTCAATTATCTCTTGATATTCTTCTCTTTTCTTTTGTATGGTCTTCTAGCAGACACTTGTGAGCCAAGGGTAGGGAATTCAATTATCTCTTGATATTCTTTTCTTTTCTTTTGTATGGTCTTCTAGCAGACACTTGTGAGCCAAGGGTAGGGAAATTGTCTTAGTTCTTGTCTTTATTTGATAGTTTTATTTTCTAAAGTATACCCTGTTAACCACTTTGATGTATCTTTGCTTTCAGTCGGTTCTTACAGTATAGGGACCCTCATGCTCAAAGGAGGCACCCTTTGGTGGATCCTGTTGTTGTGTCTGAGATTAGAAGATGTCTTGAGGAAGGTATTGAGTTCCAAGGTGAACTTCTGAATTTCAGGAAGGATGGCATTCCTTTAGTGAACAGGCTGAAACTTGCTCCAATTCATGATGATAATGGGACTATGACACATGTAATAGGCATCCAGCTATTTTCTGAAGCAAATATAGATCTAAATCGTGTCTCATATCCGGTGTTCAAGGAGACCTGCAATCAGGAAATTGACAAGACTGGTAAAAATTCTATTAAGAGTGGACGACCATTATACAGCCAGCACCAAGAGATGTGTGGCATTCTTCAGCTTTCTGATGAGGTCTTGGCTCATAACATCTTGTCACGCCTGACACCAAGGGATGTTGCATCGATTGGGTCTGTGTGCAGAAGGATCCGTCAATTAACACAGAATGAGCATGTTAGAAAGATGGTGTGTCAAAATGCGTGGGGAAAAGAAGTGACCGGTGCACTGGAACTGATGACCAAGAAGTTAGGATGGGGTCGTCTTAGCCGAGAACTAACCACTCTTGAGGCTGTTCGTTGGAGAAAACTGACAGTAGGAGGTGCAGTAGAGCCTTCACGCTGCAATTTCAGTGCTTGTGCTGCAGGAAATCGCCTTGTATTGTTCGGGGGTGAAGGAGTTGATATGCAGCCTATGGATGACACTTTTGTCCTCAATCTTGATGCTAAAAATCCTGAGTGGCGTAGGATTAGTGTGAAATCATCCCCACCAGGAAGGTGGGGCCACACACTCTCCTGCTTAAATGGTTCTTGGTTGGTGGTATTTGGAGGATGTGGTAGGGAAGGATTGCTTAATGACGTGTTTGTTCTTGATTTGGATGCTCAACAGCCAACGTGGAAAGAAGTCTGTGGTGGAACTCCGCCTCTCCCTAGATCTTGGCACAGCTCTTGCACTGTTGAAGGGTCTAAATTGGTAGTCTCAGGTGGGTGCACAGATGCTGGGGTACTTCTTAGTGATACATACCTACTGGACCTTACTACGGAGAATCCAACATGGAGGGAAATTCCAACTTCTTGGGCTCCTCCTTCTCGATTGGGGCACTCACTCTCTGTATATGGAAGGACAAAAATTCTTATGTTTGGTGGACTTGCCAAGAGCGGACACTTGCGATTACGATCAGGGGAGGCTTATACAATTGACTTGGAAGATGAAGAGGCTCAGTGGAGGCAGCTAGAATATAGCGCATTCTCTGGAATGGGTGGTCAAAGTGCTGTTGTTCCTCTACCTCGGCTGGATCATGTCGCAGTGAGCATGCCTTGTGGGAGGATCATTATTTTTGGAGGCTCCATTACAGGGCTTCACTCTCCATCCCAGCTCTTTCTTTTGGACCCATCTGAGGAGAAACCATCATGGAGGATCCTCAATGTGCCGGGGCAACCCCCAAAATTTGCTTGGGGTCATAGCACTTGTGTGGTTGGAGGGACTAGGGTTTTGGTTTTGGGTGGACGTACAGGGGAGGAGTGGATACTTAATGAGTTGCATGAGTTATGCTTAGCAAGCAAGCAGGACTCCGACCTAAGGTGAATTGGCCAAACTAAGTGCACAAACTCAATCCCTTTCTTGTGCTGTTTTGTTGATGTCTTCCTTATGCTCTAGTAGCATGGTTTTGTTTAAATACACTTTTGTACAATTGTCTTATACCGATTGTATGTGTTTCTAGTGCCAGTTTTGATGACACTCCTTTGATGAAATATGTACGTACCATGGGGTTTTGTGTATATGGTCTCTGTTCTTGTCCCCCCCCCCCCCCTTCCCTTTTACTGCCAAGTTATGAGAAGCAGTTGTAGTCATTTAGATATGTTGGTCCTGGATTTGGGAGAGGACAGATCACTTTTATAGGGCAACTGCTGTAGGCTATTTCAATACCCATTTAACCATTGATTAGTTAATTGGTTAATTTAGTTAAAGTTACAAATATAATTGGTATGAGAACTCCTGCTTGCACAAATTTGCAATAGCCTGTGCCGCGATAACTAACAAAGCCGAGAGATTTACAGCATTTCTGTTTTATGTTAGTCTTGTGTTCATGCTCTTTTTATAAATCAGTCCACATAAAAATGAATTTAGGCGAGGAGAATAAGTTAATTATAAAAATATAAAGCCAACCGTAGTTTTGGGGACAACGATTAGCCCATGGATCAATTGTAAATGTATTATTACTAAGCTAAATATTCTGCTTGATTTTGATTATGATAGAACTACTAAATTGTGTTTGGCATAGGATAAAACATACGAGTGACTCTTTATAAAAAAAAAAGTGTAAGTAGATTCGTAGTTTTTTATTAAGATTAAGACGTAGTTCTAAAATTTAAAAAATATTTATAAAAAATTTATAGGATCACATACTAAAAGAATTCTCATACTAGTAACGATAATCGAACTCGTGTCGTGGGATACGAGTCTATTTTATATTATCTGTATCAATTTTTATTAGTTATGAGTGACTTTTTTTTTATACAAAAAATTTTGAAAAATGGTTAGACTTACCAAAGGGTAGGATAAAATTTTATTTTCTCTTAAGTGATATCAATATCAGATAAGATAAACTGTATATTACTTAATCTTAAATATCAAAAAATTATGAGCTCTTTATACAGGAAAAGAATTCGCTAACAACCAATAAGGTCGGGAAACTAGGTAAGGTGGGCCTAGGATAAAACATGACTGATAAATGGATTCTTGTAGGGTTGACGAGGTAAAACCTATTTAGTGTGGGATCTTTATCATTTCCAAGCCACAGCATCAATATCATCCCAGGCTTACAGTTCAAGCCTTTTTGCAATTTGTACTCTCTTCTCCATAAGCACTGGATCTTCATCCAACATGTTACTCAACTGCTCCTTCTGCATTATCCGCCACACAATAATATGCAATTTAAGTTCTCATCAATCAACTCCAATGGTTGAAACAAACCTCTACCACTAAATATTTATTTCTTATATTTATTAATATTTTTTAAAATTTCTCATATTAATACTCTATGAACAATAATTAAATAAAAAAATGAAGGAAGAAATTAAAAAAGATGATTGGAATATTTTAGAAAAAATATGATATATTAACTAAATTAATTAATTTTCTTAATTTAATTAAATTAATTAAATATATTATATATTAAGGAATTGTAAGAGAACTATGAATAAATTGACTATTATACCATTATGTAAGTTTATTTTTTTCTATTTTTTATACAGAATAGTTATATTACAATTCATCTTTTTTTTAATAATGTCAAAACCTTCACCATATTTATTACACTAATTTCATATTATTTAATGTAAATTTTTCTATTACTATATTTTTTAAAAATATTTGACTAATGCTTTTTGGAAGTTAAAGCATAAGAGAAATGAGAAAGAAGGTTAGAAATATTTTGTTGATTTTTTTTTAGGCAGAGTGGGTATGTTAGTTATTAGTTATTAAATATTTATAAGGCTTTTTCAGTTATAATATACCAAGGTTGCACCCCCTCTCTCCACTTTTTCTCAACCAAACAAACACTATCTTAATAAGCACGCGGAAAAATTTGAAGATGAAGTGATTTTATCAAACAGCAAAACCGAACTTAACCGTGAAATTTTTTACATACATCAACGGATCCAGTTTTGTCAACACTCCAAATATTCTTTCACCTGAAACAAAAACGACGAGATATTTTTGTTAATTAATTTTGGCTGGAAGAAACGAAAAGGAAAAATGCGAGCACAGTATCTAATTAACCTCGAAATTTCTTCAACTACAAACAAGCATACCTGGAGGATCAACTTCTTTAGCCAGTTTTATAGCATCTGAAGTGGCAATATCTTGGTTTGCTGGAGATATAGCCAATATAATGCAGTTTGGCTTCGCAACCCAATAAAACTGAGTCAGATAATCTAGGACAGAAATTGTGAAAATCAATTCTGAGAGTTGATGTAGACAATGAACTTAATAAAGGTTTTCTCTGAGAAAACTAATTTTAGTCGACAATGGACAATGAACTTAATAAAGGTTTTCTCTTAGAAAACTAATTTTAGTCGACAATGAACTAAGGAACTGGTCTTCTTCCTTCAACAACCTGAATTTTGTCAAGTTCATCATACCATGTTTGTTTGGAACAATAATTTTCAGTCATATCTGACTGCTGCAACGTAATTACCTTCTCAACGTAGAAACGGACCATGTTTTCAATATCTTCAACTATAGTTTCTGATTGTCCCTCTGTAAACATGCCAAGATTCCAGTATCCATTAGGCAGGCTGATAAATATTATTGAGGAAAAATACTCAGAAATACTTTAACACTTACCTACTGCAACCTTAGTCAATCCAGGAAGATCTATTAGGGTTAAGTTTACAACTGAAGGCAAAAGCCATGACAAATCATCAAAAAATTTGGATTGGCAAGGTATACAGAAAGATAACATTGTTAGTCACAGAGAAATCAAGTGTCTATCACAAGGTAATCCAAGTACAAACCATTTGGAGAATATATGCTGAGATGAATTGGAACATTTGATATTTGCTTTGTCTTCCCAGTTATACGATCCGTTTCATCTGATATTTCCTTCCTAACCGAAGCTGCATGAAAGAAACTTCAGTCTCATGAGTCACAGAAAGATAGAAGTTACAGTTAGAAACTTGGAATACTAAAGTCAATGAATCTCTTTCTTGGTGCATGGAGAAACTCAGCATATTCTTGCTGCCCATCTTCAGTCTTATGTAGCTGAAGCACCAATGGCCTCCTTGTGACAATGCCTTAACACAGAAAGATAATATCATAGGATGATGTTTGAATCCTTAGAAGTATAAATGAATTGCGACAAAAAAAAATGTTGCTCAAAAACCTCTCCTAATTGCGTAAAAGGACATTGTAAGTAAATTAACATTTCAAAAATGGTAACAACTCAGCATCATGCTCAACGCTACTCCATTTGAATATTTCACAAGTAACATCAACTTTCAATTATTGGACAGCACCTTAATTCTACTGTCCAGTAAGACAGCAAGCAACGTGCTTCTATGTTCTATCGTCTAACAGCTTTTCTCCTGGGGACATTGCTGAAGATGTTGACAGATTAAAAAACAGCTTAAATTGCCAAGAGGAGGGGGAAATGAGCATTTACCAGACCCTTGAGGCAGAAAATCCCTTCCGATCACTCTTTCCAACACAGAAGATTTCCCAGAACTCTGATTTTTAGAAACAGGAGAACAAAATCAGAATAATTTTTAAACAACATAGAAGAAATTAAACCCAATTTCAACCACACCTGGCCTCCGACCACAGCCACTGAGGGAAGAGCTTCTCAGAGGGACAACCCCTCGCCGCCATGATCACCTAAAACTGTACACGCCCATTGAATCTTATTGATTAACCCGAGAAGTAGAAGAGTTGAAATATATAATTAATCGGAGTTAAGGGTCGAAAACTGAGAATATACAAGGTATGGAAGAGAGGTCTTCTTAGATAAAGTAGTTGAATGAATTTAGATGCAGAATGACCGTCCTGTTAGAGATGGAATGGAAAGAATGTTAACAGATTTCAGAAGGTAGGAGAGAGGAACGATGAAACCAAAACGGAAAAAACGGTCGTGCCGGGCATGTGTAATAAGTGAATTGTAGGTGAAATTAATATATTACTATTTTAATGTACAATAAAATCCATAAAGAAATTATATTTAAGTCATGATTAATACAAAATTTTGCCAGATACACTACGCATCTAGTATTTTAATTATGAAATTTTGTTCCAAATAAGCATTAAGTCTGATATCATTTTCCAATATTATGTATTGAGTTATGAATTTATGATTTTCCTTTTACATAATATATAATATCGCACTAAAGTAAATTTTTTTTGCCAACTTAATAATTTTTTAAAATTATATCAGGTCCTTCATATTTCGTAAACATAAGTTTGATAAAATTTTCAAGCTTCCAAAATTCATCAAAATTATTAAATAATTTTCAGAAGAAATTTTTTACGTCAAATATAATAGAATAGTTGGTGTTGTTAGAAGCCCAGTTTGACTTTTTCTTTCTATTTCTTTCTTTTTTCTCCAAGCATAACAAATTAGTGAATGAGGCTCTATGATCCATTCTTTAGATAGAGGAGTATAATTTAATGTTTTCCGAATAGGATCAAATGTAGAGGAATGATAAAAACATATATATATATATATATATATATATCTCAACGAAACATATGCTTAAAATATTTATAAATTTTTTGTAATTGAATTTTTTTGTTATAAATTTTTTTGAAAAAAAATTACTCACTTATGATCTAAGGGTAAGACGAAATCTCTTTTCTTCTTGAGTGATACAAATATTGTATATAATGAATTATCAATTACCGTTAGGCATAAATCCAAACACCCAATAGTTAAAATATCTTTCTAAGAGCTATTATAATAACAATAAAATAGTACTCTATAAAAATTGAATAAGATATATTTTATCATTTAACCTGCTAAACCTATTGACTATGAGTAGTTTTTGTAATTGAATTGAATATATTATGACTAACGGGAGTTAGTCTGAATAGTAAGCGGCTCCGTATCGCTTAAGCGAGGTCTCAAATTTAAACCTTAGCATATGCAAAAAAAATTTGTTGGAAGACTCATCCACCATAACTAGGTGCATGATACGAGTGTGATCCAAATATAGTTTGAGCAAAACTCTAGAAAATTGGATGAATAAAAAAAATATATTATGAAATATCAGCCCATCCTGGTATATATAGTTGTATTCCATAACTACTGTCTTTAACGACAATTTCTGGTCTATAAATCTAGTAGTCAATCCGTCTCCTCTATAAATACTCATTGAGCAAAGTTTATGTTTGTTGCGATGTTCTAAAAAATTAGAACAATTAATGATATGATGACTAAATAAAATATTCACGGCTTTTATCATATAGTATAAAAAACCTCGTGAAATTTAAAATTATAAGAGATTAAACAAGATAGTTAATACTAACTCTAAAAAGAATGGGGTATAAAAACCTATTAAAAATACATATGAGAATTAAACAAAAATTTCGATAAATCACAATGACTAAATTAACTTCTCAAAAAGCGGATCCGGAGACGACTTACTGTGGGGCCGAAACTTCAAATAAATAAAACTGGAGGCTAAAATTTATTTTTAGCATTTTCCGACAAAGGCACTCAAGCGACTTCAACAAAAATTGAGATTGAATTTTTTCCTTTCTTTGCTTTTGCTTTTGTTTTTTTTTGGTGGTGGTGGGGGGGGGGGGGGGGGTTGGGGGTGCGTGGGTGGGTGGGTTGGGGAGGGTTGTTCACCCCTTTTTATGAACAATTCAAGACAATGCCACGTATCAAAATAAAGGGAGACCCGTTTCATGCTTCACTCGGACAGATTTATAATAATAATCTTGAAAGTTGAAACTATGGAGGTATAATACAACCAAATAAGCTTAAATCTCGCTCTGATTAACCAATAATATCAACAAACCTGAGCCAACACAATCACACTATCCTGAGAATTACAAAATATAAACTACCAAGTAAAGAGACCAGAGAGGTGGGGGGTATCCACCTATACAATCACACAACCACTCAATGCGGTTAGCCCAAGTTAACTTGTCTTCCTGCCTTTGTAGCCGATCTCTCTAACAAAGAGGATACAACAGTTTTGTCAGAAGCATACCGATTCCTTCCTTGGATTCTCTTGTGCTCCCAAATTCATGGTTAATATCAGTAACAACGGTCGTCGGCATGCCAGTTACAAACTTCTAAGCAACGGAACAAAGAGACAGCATAAAAAAACAAAATAGACAAAGGACAGATGAATTCCTATGCAAGTTTAGTCCCCAGGGACACTTCCATAGAAGACCATATGTCATTGCGTGCTGCGCGTTAATCCCCCTCTTGTTGCAGCTCTGGACAAATGAACTCCCAATCAGTATCACAGTAAGTTAACATTCAACTTTGTCAAGCAAGCATAACTAATCTACAGTAAAAACAAGTCTCTAGGTTTCAAGGCAATTATTATGTTCAACTATGATTATTGATAATTGGTTCCTGATAACTCATGACTAATTATTATGCAAATACACAAAAATACTGCCAATGCATTTGGGAATATGTAGATTGGCCAGTACTGATGAATGCCAACGCATATATTTTAACAGTAACAGGAGATAGTCTACATACTTGACTTCTAAGGACTCAACACTGCAAATCGCAATTTGCAATTATCAGATTCCATGAGTGAATAAATACCATGCTTTTTAGAGTATTAGGCTTTGAAAATGAAATCGATGATGACATTATCAGGAAAGAGAAGAATGATGAAGACAAGAGTACAAGTCCAAAAAACAAGGGATGTTGAAGTAAATATCAACCAAGATTTGACTATGCGGACAACAGGAGTCCAGGGAAGCCAGCAAAAAAACGAGAGGCTGCATGAGTTTAATAGAGTGAATGGATAGCCAGAAGACCTGAATCAAAATCACGACATATGAAGGATAGTCGGTGTCATTGTTGGCGGGCAATAGAATGGCTATATCGAAGTTTGATGCATAATAAAAAATAAATGAGGACCATTTATTATTATTTTTGTTCTCTTTACTGTCCCATGTGCTTTTTAGTTAAACAGTATACCATGGCTCAAAGTATTTATACATGGAATTTCTGTTATTTGCAGAGAAAAGACTCTGCCCATTAGTTGTTGAGGCCTTTTCTAGTCTAGATACGTGCACGCAATATGTTTAAAACTGTCCATAACGGCATAACCCAGTTGCATATCTTGGAAGGTCAAGGTGGCCTTAGGCAGTTTAGATTTCATTATCAAAACAAGAGGCCTGGATCAAAAACCAAATCTAAAAGGTCTATTGAACAGTAATCTATGAGAGGCATTCAGCACAGAGAAGAATCATAAACCAACCAAGGCACGCCAATGGCTGAAGATTAGCACTACAAAATACTTTATATCCTGGACAAAAGAGCATAACAAAATATTCCTAGAGAGGAAATGTGAAGTCAGGAACAGAACAAATTCATAAGATTGAAAAAGCTCCTAGCCTCAGAATCAATAGCTAAAAGAAAAAAAATCAAGACATGAAATTCTGTTGAATAAAATGAGCAATGACTGTAACTTCAGACAAGAAGAGGTTTCAAATAAGTACCTTCCAGAAATCAACTGCTGCTGAGCACTATTTACAGGGCCCTTTGCATTACCGAACCTCTTTGCTCTGTTCTCTTGTTCTTTTTCCACTCGCATAGCTGCTACCTCCTTCTCCATGACTGCTACTTCTCTTCTCATCTTTTTGGCCTCAACTTCCATGGCTTTGGTCAATGTATCTACCTTCTTTGCTAACATCTGAAAGATAATGACCATTGGCAACAATTAGCTAAGACTATGGATTAAAAGTTAAAAGAATTAAAGAAGTCAAAGATGGATAAACAAAAACATATAGTAAAGCAACTATTGACCTCAATGGCATCATCTTTATCTTTTAGGTTTTGATCTTTTTCAAGACCAGCTTTCCTCAACGCTAAGACCTCTTTCTGCAGCAGGTCGTACAAAACACCAGGAACATTATCCTCAGTCTCGCCCATGGGGAACTCATTAGGCTTATCATCTGAACTCCCTTTCCAGTTGTTGTTTTCTGGAACGTCTTTGGTTCCTTCACAGGACTGATTGAACGGATAACTAGGAGGAGTCCCATTCAGCAAAAGCTTGCCTCGTTCCAGTGACCTTGTGCCACCATCAAAAGATTTAGATGTGCCTTTAGCATGCTTTAGCACTGTACTAGAGGATAGAGAAGATCTCATTTGAAAGGATGGTGATCTCTTGGATAAAAACCCATTAGATGTTAGTTTGGACATGTTATCAGCTCCACCTAGGGATTGACGTCGAGAAGGTCCATTGCTAGCACTTCTTCCCTCTGAGGTACCGCGATTACCAGTGTTAGAAGTTCCTCTCAAAGTCTCCTCTATCACTTTAAGCCGTAAATGATACTTTTCCTGAAAATTACAAAAAGTTTACCTTTGAATACTGGCAGAATTAATCTCCTAAGCTAATACAATGGCTGTAGGACCAGATTATTACTTTCAACTGTGCTTCAGACTTGGCAGCACGGTCAGTTATAGCAAGCTTCTCACGAAGTTGCTGCATCTCTCCCTAACATAAATGGAGTCCAGTAATTAGTGGAGATTAAATTTAAATTATTTTAAATGCAGAAGAAAATTTTGTACCAAAAATTAATGAAGCCTAAGCTCAAAAATCTCCAAAACCAGTTAGAAGAGTAGAGCAAAAAAAAAATCACCTGCAGGAATCGTCGCTCTTCAAGCCACTGTTTGACAGGCATCACTTTGTCATTAGCATCTTTCCATTCATTTGCTACAACCGTAGCAACTCTGTTTGCTGTTACCTTGGCACGGGCCAACTCCCGGTCAAGAGTTTTCCTTTCCTCCTGAAGAAAGTCAAGAAGTCCAAGCAACAATTAATATGCTCTTAACAAGCCAACGCAACAATTAAAGCAAAGAGTAATGTCACTGGAGATTTTGGCCAGTTACATTCATTTCTTGAACTTTCCGTTGATAGTCCCTCACAGCATTCGCAGCTGCACCACCAGCAAGGACAGCCTCTTCAAGCTCCCTAACAGTTTGAGTAAGCTTTTCAACCTCTGCCACCTTCTGTCTATGCATTTTGTCCAGAATTTTATTTTCTTCCTGAGATGAGTGACCATGAAACCAAATATAATAAGTTACGTATTTACCATCGGATGTAGTAGGGGGTAAAACAACATCAAAGATACAGCAAATACCTGGCAAATCTCAATTTGTTTAACAAGTTCTTGATTTTTATTTTGAAGGTCATCCACCATAGAGGCCTTAGCCAAGGCAACCTGAACAGTCCTCTCTGCTTCAAGTAGCGCAGCTTCTTTAGATTTTGTAAGTCGATCTAAAGCCTTGTTATCTTCTTGAAGTTTAGAAATCTACAAGGAATAAATAAGAGGAACTGACATGAATAACCTATAATAAAACGCCCCCTCCAACAAAGTTCACCAAAAGCTATTATTACAAAATTCACAAGAACAAGGTATTACCTCCTGCCGAGCAAGCTTAAGTTCAGCCTCCAGAGGAGCCAGAATGGCTTCAATTGGAGGCATGTCATCATCCTTCTGAGCAGCATGAACCCTCCGTAGAGTGGCTTCAGCTGCAAACTGAGCTGCCATGGATGCTTTTTTCTCATCGTTTATTTTCTTTATTTCTAGATTCTGTGACAAATTCTCAATTTAGTAAACTTATCATATAACCAGGGCAAGAAGCTCATAACTAAAATTGATAGAGGTCTGAAATAATACCTTGCTTTCCAGTAGAGATTCTGTTAATTTCAGCTTCTCCTCAACCCTTGCCAGCTCTTCAGTAAGCTACAGTATAAGCCAGGAAATGAAAACATAAAGTCACATTTCAAGTAACACAAGTGCATAAAAATAAAGAAAATGCAAAGCCATAAGCACAAGATAATTCAACATTTGCAGAGGGATAACTTCTAACTTGCTCAAGTAACTAGATAAAAATAACGCAGAGTATGCTTGAGCAAAAAATGAAATCATTTCAATTTTCACCTAGGTTTAATTAAAAGCCCACTCAGAAATCCCCATCTCCGTTCTTACAACAATAATCAGATAAATATAAGACAAAAGGCAAGTAGCATATCTCTAGATAAGATAATATAAAATAAATACAATAACCTTTGTACACTTCCAAAAAGGCATTGCTACCTAGTCTCGATATATTAAAGAGAAACATGAGATCATAAGAATCAAACACGTCCCTAGAATTAAGAGTGCTTATGGAGAATCTCTTGAAAAAATTGTTCTTCAATAAATAGTAAAGAAACAAATTAGAGCCATTGTTGGTCACTCAATCCGACAGAAAAGTAGAATCCTCAGACAATTAAGCACAGAAACATTAATGCAAGGCTTGAGAGCAGCACCCACTTCCCTAGCAAACATTGGATAAATGATAACATTATAACATTGCTACTTTGGCGTATTCATTACTGACTAATGGCCTTCCTATATGGTCAAGGCAACACAAGAAACGGACAGTCTACTTGAGCTTAACAGAACGAATTGACTTCTCGCTACCATCAAACCAAAATGTTCTTGCTCGCCTAAGACCAATTAGAGGCTTTACTGCTGACACTAGATGGGAAGAATTCGCTGCAGTCTTCTACAAACACTGAAATTCGTGCACAATTTTAACTTACAGAGCAGCTAAAAGTTTAGTCCACATCGAAAGCGACAAAATGAAAAATAAAGCAAAAAGATGAGCATACTACATGATACAACTCACGACACTCGAACAAAAGGAAGAGCTTCTATTAAACCGAGCAATTTATGGAAATCATTAGATGAACAACAGCAGGAATGTTAAAATAAATTTTGTGAAAAATAGAGGTGACCTCTTCAACGGCCTTTTCCCTTTGCCGTTCAGAGAGCCTCAAGGCTTTGATCTCCGCCTGTGCTTCTGATAATTCCCTATCCTTATCTGCACAGATACACACAATCAACACGGCAAAACACCAAGCAAAATCAGCTCAAAACACAGTGGATCGACCGCATTTTCGCACCTCTGACTTCATTCTCCAGCCGATTGAGCTCGACTTTCACCGGATCCGACCCGTGCAGCAGGTTCAGGAACTCGTCCGCATCCAAGCTCGGCCTCAGCGAGGCTCGCCTCCGTGACGAACTCTTCCCTTCCTTGAACGATCCCGACACCGTCACTGCCAAAGGCTGAGAAGGAGTCGGTGTCGCAACCCCAGCCTCCGCCCTCACCTCATCCGGCGCCACCCCTCCCCCGTCGCCGGAAATATCCGCCATGGCCGATCTAACCAACACCGTCAGCACTCTCACTCTCGCATCCAAATGCTCCTACTTCCAAGGATCCCAACGCCAGATCTCAAATCCACAACGTATAGATATACAAATATATATAGCTAGAGACAGAGTAAGACAGCTAGAGAGAGAATGCGAGCTCGAAAATGGCGGTTTGAGAGAGAAAGTATGAGGGAAATGCTTTTCCTTACGGTTGTTTCTCTTTCTAAGATTAAAGTTAAAGAGAGAGAGAGTGAGGGATTATATAAAAAATCTCAGTACAGAATGTAGTAGAGAGACGACTTGCCGTTAAGCCGGACCATACAAGGTGAGACTTGAGAGAGAGAGAGAGACAGTGACTCAGTAATCTTAGCTGAAAAGACCGTGAAAAGTGTAGGATCAACGGCAAGTGTAATGCACACACCAAGCTACTGATTACTGATCAGGGATCGCTTGCTACAGCTAGGCACAGGGTCATGTGCGCTTCATTGGGGTGCGTTGGGCACTTTACGCGCACGATAGCAGAATGGGATCCTATTACTGCCCAGGACAAACTATCATACTGACAGGCTGACTGCTATGGCTCCTGGGGTCAAGAGAGAAAAAAACTAGTAGCCGCATAAGCATTTGCTATCTGATATTTTTTTTGCCATATTTTTATCCGATTTATTTGTAGTAAAAAATAAGACAGATTCATATTTTTTTCTTATTAAGGTTGTACATAATTAAATTAAATATTTTAATACACTACATCCGTGCTAACTAAAGGAAAGTATTTTAAGTGATATTGTTAATAAACATATGAAAGTCATATGGTGCTTGGGACAGACCCAAAATTCACCTCAGAAGAAAATACTAAGCATATGCATTTCCAATTTAGTTCCTTTTAGTATAAGTGTGTGATTGGGTATATAGATTGAAAAATCTTTTTATGTATAATTTTGGTTTGAAATTTTTTTAAATAAACAGTCATATTTATCTAGAAGTGATTTTGGCCAAAATTATTATCTAAAATTATAGTTTTGAATAAGCTACTCAAACTAACTTTTAAAATAGTAAAAAAACTTATGGACTATACAATTACTATCTTATCTCTACTTTTTATTATACCATCTCTCCTCACTCCTCACTCCTCTCTACCATATCTCCTATACACCTTCTCCTCTCTCATATATTTTTTCCACCATATCTCCTATACACCCTCTCCTATCTCATATCTTTTTTCCACCATATTTCCTATACACCCTCTCATCTCTCTTCTTTATCCTCTCTCTTTTCTACCATATCTCATCTCTCCTCTTTCATATCTCTTCTCCACCCTATCTCCTATCTCTTCCCTACACCCTCCCCTCTCTCTTCTCTACACCCCCCTCTCTATTCTCTCCTATTTTTAATCAAATCATACTTTTTTATAATTTATCAATATAAAAAATAATTATACTACTAATAATCTAAATATCTCTATTTTCAAAATATATTATTCCTAAAATCTATTCTCTAAAATATATTCTTCTCATAATCTATTATTTAAAAACTAATTCAAATAAGCCCTAAAATTAAAAACAATAGGAGTACAAGTTAATTTTTTTATATCGAGGAACTAAATAATAAAATATTCCAATGAATTTGCTCCACAATTATTAAGAGCTACTTCCTCATTTCTTAATATGTGATTTTTTTAATTGAATCACGTGAATTAAAATGAAAAAAATAAAATTAGTTAACAATATTAATCTTAATCTATTTTAGAAAATGAGAATGTATTTTGAAAAAGACCATTCTTAAAGAGTGTACATATGCGCTCCATTTTCTAAAAGAATTTTTTAATAATTTAAATAAAGATAATTGTAGTCACAAAGTATCATAAATGCTACAGCATGAAATAAAAGCATCTCATTAAAGTACATGAGAAGGTAATTAATGCTGGCGAAAAATGAGCGAGTAATTAATGAGATATAAAAGTCAACTACTTGGGTTCATTGACTTCGAATTAAAGATTTGAGAACCTTGAAATGAAATAGGGCGGAGTTTGGCTCTGATTAAGAGGAAATCGCTCGGACCGATAGAATGCATGGCCAATTAACGTAAGGTAGAAGGGGAAAGATAGACTGAGCAAGAGGAATTAATGATCAGAGTATTTCTCGGTAAGGGGTCTAGGGTTCCCCTTTATCTACAATTTATTGTTCGAGTTGCTTTCTATTATCAAAGTAAAGCTCCATCAAGTTTTCTCTTCCTACTCTTCTCGGTTGGGTTCTTCTTCTTCCATATATAATTCCATTCCTTCATCTTGGTTTCTGTTTCCACTAGTTCTAGCTGGCCATTACTTCCGCTGCTTCGGATAATCATACGGCTTTATTTTTACAGCCGTTCAACTAAGATGGATCATGAATTTCGAGGATAGCGATCGGGATTGATAAAGCTTGATTCAGTCATTCAGTCTCGGAACAAAGACCATACGATCAATTCAAGGTGAGATACGATCCCTTTGCTGCTGTGGCAATACAAGTACCTGAAGCTTCCGATGCAGTTTGGGATGAAACCAAGCAATATGATCAAGTTCAATTCAGAAGATCCCAAGAGTCAGATCGATGTCATACAATAATTTCGATTCCGTTAAATGGATCAAATCTTCTTCTGCTGGAGATGGATATGCAGTCACAAAGGCGATGATGAAAATTACGTCATCGCCAAACATAAGGTATTGACGATAGCAGAGCTTGATCGTGATCGCAATTACGGACCAGAGGTTATCCAGCAGTCAACACCAGACATTGCACTTACTAGAACGCAGTTGTCACAGATAAAGGCGATGACCAAACCGAGATATATACGTTCGCGAAGAAGCATTTTATTACATGATTCTGGAAGGCTTGTTTGCTGATCCATTAATGGCCGTGTTTAAACAGTTAGAAAGCTTCTATTATATTTGGAAACATCCCTCTGTTACGCTTCCTGGTCTAATCGGTCAAACACTGGCGGAGAAAGCCATGTTTGAATGGTCCAATTTCGATGCGTCTGTGCAGGAATGGGAGATCCGTTTCGCTTTTCCGTGTCTAGAACAGATGCTAACATTTCCTTCCAGAGTAGAGCAGCAGAATTTGGCGTTTTTTGATTGAAATTGTTCATTTACAGAAAGATTGTTGGACCACAAGGAATGTTGTACTTGAAGACCCAAGGCATATCATCTGGTAGTTGTTTTGCCAACATTATTGGCTGCATCACGAATTTTGTTCGTACGCAATATATGTTTTAAGCGTTTGACGAATTTTTTCGCAGAGGTTTATACGCACGGAGACGATGCATTAGCTGCCCCTGATTCAGTTTAATCCATCTCTATGAATAGATTAACTCAAGTTTGCGAACCATTATTATGGAATATCAATGCTTGGAACTCTTGGATATCCCACTACATGGAAGACAACACGTCTTTCTGACAACTATGATCCAGTTTGATTCTCTGAACAGGATTGTCCGCGAGAAGCAGAAAACGCGAAGAACTAACTGGTTTGAGGAGGAGGATGTGTCCTGAGGACAACGTTCTCTCGAGGCATATGTCCACCCTTCGCGAGCTGATGAGAATGATGGTAGATTTTCCAGTCTTGGATAATATCTCAGAGTACTTGTACAAAGTTTATGAATATTTGAAGGTGAAATACAATTAGCACAGTCCCTACTTGTTTGATTATTATTTTTTCCCTCTCCTATCCTTTTATTTATTTAACCAATTGAAACCTCGACTCACAACATCTTGAAGCTGTGTTTGGTACATAGAGGATTTAAGAAAAGAATAAATATGGAGAGTATTTAGTAGTATTTGATAAAATAGCAAAGAGACTCTCTTTCCGAGAGCTTCCAAATTCCAATATTTATGTATGAACGAGTTTTCTCGTCTCTATTCCTTTTTCTGTTACCATTTTATGACAAACGAGCCCTAAATGCAAATTATTCATCAATCACATCTGACCAAGGACGGAATGGGATCGAAACCATGATAAATAACACTGTCAGAACGAATTTCAAGCAAACATCTACCGCGAAATTATTAAAGAAATCCACGATCCACCCTTCGAAAACTGGAAACTTGGACTAGCTTCTTTTTCCATTGTATGAACTATTCAAGGCAAGGAAAAACAATAGACCTAAAAAACGAATGTAACAAAAAACAAAGTGAGGTACAATGGACAGAAGTCTCTCGCTTATTCATCAATAAATACTCCAAGAAGCTCTTCTCCTTTACTCTATCTCCTCTACAGAAGCAGACAATGGCAGCAAAGTCCAGCAATTGAAGAGAACGTCAACTGTTCCTTGACTTGGCAAAGATATCTACATATAGACAACAGCAGTTGGAAGATCAAGCACCTTGTTTTTTTGTAAGCTCCTGTTCACACCTGTTCATTTCCCTTAAGAATATTGTATTTGCAGAGAGGACAAGTTGCATTCAGTTTCAACCATTTCACAATGCATGTAGAATGGAAATGATGGTTGCAGGGTAGAGCATTGAGTTCTGCTCCATCCTCGTATGAAGTGAGACATATACAGCATTCCTGACAAGGGAAATGACAAGACCAAAAATAAACCCTTCTGGAAAGCAAAGCCTAGCAGTGTCTGAGTTTCAGTAGAAGAACGAGATAACAAATACAAACAGGACATATAGAAGAGAGATTGGATCTCCATCTTCAACAATGTTTCTTATGTGCACATTCTATACTATGAAGCATGTGCAGAGCTACTGTATTTTTTATGTGCATTGACAAATAACTACAAAATCAGGAACAATCCTTTTCATTTAAGTATAAATGGTGAGCTTCACAAGAAAAAGACTGAATGAATCCAATTATTATGCATCAAAACAAGCATACCGCATCTTCAGGTAGAAGTATTCTTTCATTTGCCAGGTACCCACTACTCGTCTCTAAAGGAACCATTGATCCTGCTCCACCAGTAGGCTTTTCCTCATTATTTAGCATGTGAAATCTATATTTCGGCAGTAGGCTAAGATCTGCTTCAGATGCCCCTTCCTATGTTCTCCCACAAGGAAACAAAGATAACAATTAAAGGCCCGCAACCATATGAAAATATGTCAGTCTAAAATGTAAATGATTTTATCTTGTACCTGTCCAGCAACTGCATGGAGAATAGCAATGATGCATGGCAAACAACAACAGAGGGCAATGCCAATCAAGCAGGCCAAAACAACACAAAAGATGGCAAAAAAGACATCAAATGCCAGAAAAACAACAGCCAACCTGTACAAATCCAAAACATAGATCCCTTCAGTTCTTACCTAAAGTTCAAAATTCATCATAAAATAAACCAGTGACAGGAATTTGAGGGAAAAAAAAAAGCTTCCTCCTAGGTTCTTTCTAAGGAAACCTATAATTTAAAGAGATTAAAGAGATTATTTACAGATGCAAAGGTCATCCCTTTGCCTCTAGCCAACAGCTTAAATTTTGGGGTTTACTTTGACAAGGATAAACCAAAGGGAAGAGGACACACAACTGCGACCTCATATACTAAGGACAGGTCATGCAAACGAAATAGGGGAAAAAAGGACCAGCTACTCATTCTTAATAATTTAAATTTTCAAAGATGATTTCCTGAGAACTAGCAGTTATAATATGCATAGAGAAGAGTGAATCATTACTGAACAACCTTGAAAGGAACATTATAAAAAGGGTAGGTTATAGAAAAGGAGACAGAGAGGCTGTACTTTTTGTACTGTAACAATATGCACTAATTCATATAACGGGAGTCATAAACTTTTGGTGGAGTTTCTGAGAGTATACCCAATAGAAAGATAGAATGATCTTGAAAAGTTTTATGCATATGAATTGCCCATGCACACAATACTTATCAAACTTTATGTGGTTGGTATACGTTTATACTTTATGAGACTATCACAATGAATACAGTACACGAAAGCTATTTGCAAAGGTCAATTGAAGAAGGCCTTACCAATACAAACGTGGAGCATCTAGCAGAAGAGTTTCGCCACCTGAGATCACCCAATAAAAGCCAACTATCCACCAAAGGAATGAAACCATGGTATTCACCGATTCACATCGTTTTGTGAATCTGAGTTATAGGTTATCAAATCAGTATATAAATCTAGTACAACTCAATAAGAATACAATGATAAGACAGATTATACACCACATATAAAACAACAGTAGATTAACATGCTTTTGGTAGACAAGAAACTTCTAACAATAGACATTATATTATTTCCCACAGTACTGAAGTATTCGCAGGTCTAGTCTTCAGATAACACAGGGTAATTACATCAAAAGGTCACCTGTACTCACTTTTTCTTTGCCAAAAATATCGAGGGAATATTGAATTCGCTGAAACCTATGTAACAATTATTGGTAATCTTAGAGAATTTAAATTTTATCTCAGGAATGGAGGATATATTTTGATATTCTATTTTTTAGAATGTCAAGGATAAAAAAGCAAATAAGAACATGTTGTGATGAGAAAAAGCATACGAGAAGGAAGCTCATGAAGTTGATTAGAATTGATGAGCTGCTGCATTGAAGGTGGCAGAGTCAAAAAGATAAGGAGGTGTACAAAAAGCAGACAGGAAGCAGAGAGAATACTTGTTAACACTGGCTTGAGGCATTTTCTGATCCTCTCTACACTTTCTTACCCCGAAAAGGCAGGGGTACCTTGCCTAACAGGATGAACAGCATAAGCAAACCCCCACCTCAACTACTCGAATTCTAGAAATTCTTTTGATGAAGGGGAAATGGAACACACTCATTCTGAAGGAATATGGAAAATGATCAATGGTTGCTTGGATATCTATATTATGAGTAGTTAGCCATAAGGGGTATCACATCCAAGTACTTCAGATTACCGTTGTTTCAAAGATGATCCAAATATAGCATGCTTTAACTTTCCACGGATGCCTAGTGGCGTCATAAAGAAACTCGAAAACAATGTTTTCATGTTTATCCAGCAGTAAAATTTTTTTTCATGTTTTCTCTCATTCCCACTTCCCTTCCAATTACTGTCTTTAAGACTCAATGCGATCACACGAAAGCCCTACTAGGCAAAACCTATTCTCCATTCACAGACAAGTGTTTGTGCCGTTTTGGTCAAGGACGTTAGCTGAATTTATCTTTAAGGCTTTATAATAGAGCTACAAAATGGAAAACCGTGTGTGAAAAGAAAGCATGGTGAACTTACTGGAAAATTTCAGCTCCAGGAGCAATAGAATTGAAACTCCAAGAATCAACAAAAAGAATTGTAAAAACGACAGTAATAACACAACCCACCCAGCGCGAGACGAACTCAATGAACTCCCATCTCCAGTTTCTTCGTCCTCACTGTCGTTGATATCCTCGGTATTATGAGCTTCAATATCCCCATCCTGAGCCCTCCGCATCCGCAAAGCCTCCCTCCTAGTCCTCCTCCTATACTCGAGCAACACGAGCACCACATGAACCAAGCACTGCGCAGCGTACCCACAGATCCAGACCCGGATCGGCGTGTTAGGCTTCTCGCTGGTCGTCAAAAGAAGCATCACAATCGACACCGCCACAAAGGCCATATTCCACGTGATGTCGAGAATCACAACAGGCCTCGAGTAGCCCCAATCCGCCCTCCGCTCCTCCAGCTCGCGAGCCGCCGTCTCCCGCACGAGCATGGAGGGTCCCCGACGGCCAACGGCACGGCCGAGAAGGAGCGCAAGGGTAGGAGTCCTGGGGGCATCAGAAGATCCCTGGAGGGAACGAAGGAGAGGCGCGTGGGGCTCAGCAGCCGACGTGGGAGAACTTTCCGACGACATGGCTAGAGGGAGAAAGAAATGTGCATAATTGGAATTGGGATTGAAAATATTGAACAGTGGCGGTAGTAGTAGCAGGAACAGCGAGTGACAGAAGAAATGGGGATTGGAGGCGTGAAAGCTTCCGAGGTGAAGTTATATTAAAAAAAAAACAAAACAAAAGAGGGACAAGAGAAATTAAGGAAAAGAGAAGTTTCGGAGGGATAGGGATACGTTGACAGGTAGCTAGAAGGAAATGGTCGTTGAAACTCGAAGTTGGGCAAATGAGTGTAACGAGGGAGACCATCGACGCCAAAACAAGCGTGCCGAGAGCTAACGATGCTGATTACTCCAAGCAAGTGGGATAGCGCTATTTTCCGCATGGAAAGTAGATAATTTTTTTTTTTTTGCCAACAATGACTTATAAGCATAAATAATTAATTTATATATTAATTAATTTATTATAGTTCTGACTTCTGATCATTGACTCTATACTGTCAGTACTTGTATTTGGTGTGAGTTATTTAACGGTCTGTGAACTAAATGATTATCCTGCAGAATTAGCAATGGCAGGTTATTTGAGAATCACTGAATCAGAAAATTTGGGTTTATGTCCCGAGACCGGGCTGTGCTTGCAACTGGCCCATTGAAATTATGGCCTTTGTTTGTTGTACCCGTATATATTCCTTTACTGATATTTTCCATTCAAATATTACACTCTTAATTATATCTTCGCATTAAAAAAATGTTAGAGTATAAAATCATTTTTAGTTTTTTATCTGAATCTAAAAAATTTAAAACTTTGAATGTGAATGGATTGTCATTTTATTAGTCTTACAAATTTTCTTTAACCCTATATTTAGTGAGGAAAAAATTTGATGGAACAAAATATTAAGAGAGAAAACTCTCAAAAATAAAAATTTTATTATTATTAAAAAATTTCTGTCTTAATATTTTGTCCCTCTATTTTTTTTCTTATTTTTTCCATTAGGACAAGTTTCAATGACTATTTTGATATTGATGGCATGGCATCCAACCAAATTAAAGGTATTGAGGGAAATGCTTGTAAAAGAAGTCAATTCTCCCATTGAAATATTATACTCTTTTCTAAATTCATACATGGTTTTAATTTTAAAAGTAGAATTATGATAAAAATAAATTTTAAAATTTTATTTGGTAGGATAAAAATAAGTATGAAATTTATATATATTTTTTTATATCTTAGAAGAAAATAATATAATATTTTTAATAACTTATAAAGGTTAAAATTATTCAAAAATTTTATAAATGAAATGAAATTGTTTAAAAAAAATTATTTCTATTTTTATAATATCAAATTTTAACTTTTTTTTGATAAAATTAAAATATAAAAATAAAAATAATTTTTATCATATTAAAAAAAATAGAATATTCCACTTCTATTTTTTTCTTTACCAAACATACATGCCCTTAAATATGCATATGATAACATGTTGATAATAACCAACGCGGGACTTTTTGTTTATTCGGCACACCCACGTAATATGCACATTCACAACATGGCTCCTACAATCTTGCATTGCAATATGATACCTTCTTTTTTTTAAAAAAAAAAAAACAATAACACAACAACTACAACAGTTTTTTTTTTTTTTAAATGTGACATAATGGTATGCTTTTACACTCCACAGTCACATGATTGGGGTTTTATTCTCGATTACTCCCACACATATATATTGAAAAGCCGATAACAAACACTGATAAGCTTTTATGTTTAATTGGGATTAAGTTATTTTAAATGTGAGGGTTATATCGAGCTATTAGCTCATTCTGTTGGTTCCTAGAGTAGTCTCAATAAATTCCTAGTCTACTGTTAAACTATTCTCTCATTTCCAACTAAATATTTAACACACAAGCACTCTGTCATCTGTCATGTAAATATTATCAATAATAGTTTCTGTAAATTGAAAAATATCAATTCCTCCCTGACCTTATTTGATCACTTTCATTTGAGTTTTTCCAATTTTATCTACAACAAATAATCAGACCCTCGTTTATACCTATATTATGAAGTATGGAGAGGTAACAATTTTAAATGCTTATTTCCTAAAAAAAGAGAAATTAGAGAAAAACTTTGCATTAATTTTTTTAAATGAGAAAGACATGATGAATTGTATATAAAAAAAATATTCATATTTTAAAATTTTTGTATGTATAAAGGATCGGTATTCTAATTTAAATTATTTTTATCAAAAATAATTTTTTATGGAAGACTTTTCTCCAATTCTCTCGAAAATAATACTCCTACTTGTTTATGCTTAGATATTTTCAACTTGTTAAGATATGTGAAAAACAAAATGATATGAATTTCAAGCGCAGACATGAGCGCCGTTATTTTTTTTAAAAAAAAAAACATGTCTAAATAATTTTGCTTCCCCGCCCCGGTCAGTAATTAAAACCTTCACAAAACCCTACCTAGTTTTCCATTTCGTCCCTCTCCGAGCACTACCTTCTTCTCTTCCCCGTAGTTTGAAGTAGTGTCTCGATTTCTGTTTATCGGGGAACCAAAAGCTGATTCAGATACAGAGTTGGACTTCAAGCTCTTCGGCTGCTGCTTTACTAAGTGCTGTGTGGATTTTATCGGCATGTCTTGGGAGGACGAGATTGTGATGCGTGATGTTACAAATGCGGGTCTCGTTGTGAGTGATCGCATTGGGCGAGAAGTTGCGTCGCAACTCGACCTCGAAGAATCGCTAGAAGCCTCCAGATATGCTAGTCATCCATATTCAGCTCACCCCAAAGAGGTAACTTCTGCATTCCCTCCTGATATTAGAGAGATTCGAGTTTTTAATGTCAGCATTGAGCTTTATACTCTTTTTGTATTGATAATAAAGGATGGTTTATTGTATACTGTAAACATATGGGGAGGAAAAGGTTGATAGGTTTGTTTCAAAGATGATTGAGGAGAGAGAGGTGAAAGCGAATGGAATGGAGAGGCGGTTGGAGATGTACACAGATTTGGATGACTAAGAAATCACAGAGAAAAACTATAGAGTTGTGACTTGTGACACAATCATGATCTTGCTTTCTCAAAGCTACTCATGGCTTCCTATTATCCACTGAACGATATTGTGTATGGTTCTCGCAGCCAGTCTATGGAATGCATTTATAGTTACTTAGAATGCTTGCAGTCCTACGATAATCCTTAATATGTTCTTAATAACGCGTTCCAAAAAGCTTTGGATGTTCACTTGTATACTTTTACTCTACCACTCTGTAAGTATTATAATGTTATTCTGTGTGAGTATCATACCTACAATATGATTATAGATGTAGAGAGTAGAGACTAGAATAACTTTCAATGGATGAAGTTCAGTTTTACCACAAATCTCCTACGTATCATGTTATTTGATTCTATTTCAGTGGCCCTCTTTAGTTGAGGTAGTGGATACTCGGGAGTTGCCTCCTGTGCTCATTGAGAGATATAATGCAGCTGGTGGGGAAGGAACTGCTTTATGTGGAATATTTCCTGAAATTCGACGGGCATGGGCATCTGTGGACAATTCCTTGTTTCTTTGGCGTTTTGATAAGTGGTGAGGACCTCAATGATGGGTTAGCATTTCACTATAAAATTAATTTTAGTCTAAAATTACATATAGTTGTGGTGAACCTGACAGTTGGTGTCCAACAACTGTGAAGGATAAATTATATATTTATACTTGACCAAGAGATGTGAAGTTGTCCTTCTTTTGTTTTGGTTTTTTTTGATAGTATTCTAAACGACAATCTTTTGGAGTTGTCCAACCAGTTTCATCTTTGTCTGTGGTTTATTTCTTATAATCTAACACTACTCCTTCCTTAGGGATGGCCAATGTCCTGAATATAGCGGGGAGGAACAAGCTATTTGTGCTGTTGGTCTGGCAAAATCAAAGCCAGGTGTCTTTGTTGAAGCTATCCAATATCTTTTAATTTTGGCAACACCAGTGGAGGTATTAATTGCTTTAGTTCTCATGCAAAGACTTTCTATGTGCTAAACAATTAAGCTTCTGAACTAGTTATTTTGTCAATTCTTAATTGCTTATCTAGTACCTGAGCAGCATCCTATCTATGTGTGTTTCATTCAGACAATCATACTAACAACTTGAAGACTATGTTTCTTCATTGAACCCTTTTTGGTTTTGTTGTTTGCTGTTTTCATTTTCAATGTAAACAGAAAACATGACTGAAAATGCAAACCGTTGAGCTTATAGGAAAATATTCTCTGAAAACAATTTCTAAAATATAATCTAAAATTCTATTATAAAAGAAAGTATAAGTTAAACTAGTCTTTAAAGTTAAAATAACTGCACAATTCTTAACGGTCAAACTCTCAAGTTAAGTAAACATTTATGCTCATTTATCTATATTTGATTGATTATAAAAAGGTGAGTGGATTTTTAATTTCAGAACAACAAGCCTTATCCCATTAGATGGTGACCATTCTTGCTTTTTATTTGAATAATAAAATAAGCTCATTTCATTACATATGTTGATTTATACTCTTATAATTGCTTTTTACCAAAAATACATTTTTAATGTAATGGTTTTTTTCTAGTAAATTTCATATTTGCTGCTGTGTTATGCATGAGAGTACGTCATACCTGAGAGATCCCTGTTCCTCATCAACCATAAATTTTGTTTGACAATACGTGACCTGTTTTTGAGTCCTATGAATCATGTTCTGAGGACAGCCTAGTTTCTTACCTGAATTTTTTGTCAGTTGATTTTAGTAGGAGTGTGCTGCTCTGGAGGAACTGATGGCTCAGATCCATTTTCTGAAGTTTTATTACAACCTTTGCCTGATTATACAGTACCATCTGATGGTGTCACAATGACTTGTGTGGCATGTACTGATAAGGGTCGTATTTTCCTTGCTGGTCGTGATAGCCATATATATGAGCTCCTTTATTCCACTGGCTCAGGCTGGCAAAAACGTTGTAGGAAAATCTGCCTCACTGCTGGTTTGGGAAGCGTCATTTCAAGGTTCTTTGTGCTTTTTAATATTTTTATCATGTCACTAACTTTTGCACTTGGTTGTGATCTAAAGCTTCTTTAATTTTGAAACCATATGGTAAAGTATGAAGCAGGCAAACTGGAATTTTATTGGAGAACAAATCTATTAGAAAAGAACAATCAAGGATCTCACTTTTCCACTCTAATGGCTGAGGAGTATCTCCAAAACGCTAACAACAACTATCAAACCATAACCAAGAAAAGCAACCAGCGTGCCTATTTATAAGACTAAAAAAATAAAATAACATAAATGAAATATGACATGACTGAGATGAGACAACCTAAAATCATGCTAAGTGGTTAAAGGGAGTAGTTTGTGGCTTAGTCACATGCATCCTCCTCTTCCCCATGATCTCAACTTCTTTTGCTACCCATTTCCCCCATTTCTCAAATCTGTTCAGTATTGTGATCCACCTCATGAATTCCTTCTTCCAATCTACTATGTGCCCTACACTGAGAGTAGGTAAGTAGTGGCCCCTTATCACCATATATAGATGAAATATATTTTTGCAACTTCAAGTTTGTTTGCATAATTCCTTAGTAAGTCAGTCTTATCTGTTGTTTCCAGATGGGTTATACCAAATGTATTTAATTTTGGAGCTGTTGACCCCATTGTTGAAATGGTTTTTGATAATGAGAGGCAAATATTGTATGCACGAACTGAAGAAATGAAGCTTCAGGTATATGTTCTTGGACCTAATGGTGATGGTTCATTAAAGAAAGTGGCTGAAGAAAGGAATCTTGTCAGTCAGAGGGATGCACATTATGGAGGTAGACAATCAACAGGACCAAGAAACTCAAGTCGATCACCAAAGCCATCTATTGTTTGCATCTCACCTTTGTCTACACTTGAATCAAAGTGGCTACATCTTCTTGTTGTTCTATCAGATGGTAGAAGGATGTACCTATCTACTTCTCCTTCTAGTGGAAGCTTGAGTGGGTTCAACACTAACCGTCATAAACCAAGCTGCTTAAAGGTTGTCACAACAAGGCCTGCTCCTCCTTGGGGTGTTAGTGGCCTCGCCTTTGGAGCCACATCTCTTGCAAGTAGACCTCAAAATGAGGATCTCTCCCTAAAAGTTGAGTCAGCCTATTATTCTGCTGGTACTCTTGTCCTTTCTGATGCATCCCCACCAAGTATGTCTTCACTCCTTGTTTTGAACAAAGATTCAAGCACACAGTCATCTATGTCAGGAAATTTAGGGACAAGTACGAGGAGTTCTCGAGCATTGCGGGAATATGTATCTTCTTTACCAGTTGAAGGTCGAATGCTTTTTGTGGCAGATGTCTTACCCTTGCCAGATACTGCATCTACAGTTCAATCCCTATATTCAGAAATAGAGTTTGGTGGATATGAGGACTCAGTTGAATTATGTGAAAGGGCTTCTGGCAAACTTTGGGCAAGGGGTGACCTCTCAACCCAACATATATTGCCAAGGAGGAGAATTGTCATCTTTAGCACCGTGGGCATGATGGAAATAGTTTTTAATAGGCCAGTGGACATTCTAAGATGGTTGTTTGAGTCTAACTCTCCAAGATCAATTTTAGAAGATTTCTTTAATCGTTTTGGTGCTGGCGAGGCAGCTGCTATGTGTCTAATGCTTGCTGCAAGAATAGTGCCTTCAGAAAATCTTATTAACAATACTGTTGCTGGAAAGGCAGCTGATGCTTTTGAGGATCCAAGACTTGTTGGAATGCCACAACTTGAAGGTACTAGTGGATTATCAAATACAAGAACTGCAGCTGGTGGATTCAGCATGGGCCAGGTTGTCCATGAGGCTGAGCCAGTGTTTTCAGGTGCACATGAAGGGCTCTGCTTGTTTTCAACTAGGTTACTTTTTCCAGTGTGGGAACTTCCTGTATTGGTTGTAAAAGGCACCGTAGGTCGTTCAGGCACTTTGGCAGAGAATGGGGTGATTGTTTGCAGGCTCTCTATTGGGGCCTTGCAAGCCCTTGAGCATAGAATCCGATCCTTAGAGAAATTCTTACGATCTAGAAGGAACCAGAGGAGGGGACTTTATGGTTGTGTTGCAGGTTTAGGAGATCTAAGTGGTTCCATTCTATATGGTAATGGTTCTACATTAGGCGCTGATGATCGGAATATGGTAAGGAACTTATTCGGTGCACATTCGAGAAATATGGAATCTAGTAGTGGTGGAACATCCAATAAAAGGCAAAGATTGCCATATAGTCCTGCAGAATTGGCTGCCATGGAGGTAGACTGATGGCTAACACATTTTCCCTTTGTTTCATATGTTGAATAATGTGTTTTAGTCTCTTACTTTTGTTTGGTGTGTTGTAGGTTAGGGCAATGGAATGCATTAGGCAGTTACTTCTTAGATCTGGTGAAGCATTGTTTTTGCTCCAACTTCTTTCTCAGCATCATGTAACCCGGTTGCTTCAGGGATTTGATAGCAACCTACAGCAGGCACTAGTTCAATTAACATTTCATCAACTTGTTTGTTCTGAAGACGGTGATCGTCTTGCCACAAGATTTATATCTGGTCTAATGGAGGTAAAACCAGTTTAGGGAAACCTTAAAGGAAATTTCATGCAAGGAAGTTTTTAAGTCTATGCATCCACTGAGGTTTTCTGTAATAAAATTTTGCATCACCTGTAATTCTGATTTTAATCTAACATCATGCACTGCTCCAGTATTATACTGGTCCAGATGGCAGGGGAACTGTAGATGAGATTAGTGGGAGATTGAGAGAGGGTTGTCCTAGCTACTATAAGGAGTCTGATTACAGCTTCTTCTTAGCTGTGGAAGCTTTGGAGAGAGCTGCTGTGACTGTAGATGTTGAAGAAAAGGAGAATCTGGCAAGGGAAGCATTTAATCTCTTAAGTAAAGTTCCAGAGTCTGCTGACTTACGGACTGTTTCAAAACGATTTGAGGATTTAAGGTGTTTTTTCTTTTCTTGTTCCCCCCACCCTCTCTGTTTACTGATAAAATATCATTTCCTATGATTGATGAGCCTTCTATCTGAGTCAAATTTAACTGGGGATTGCAGATTTTATGAAGCTGTGGTGCGCTTACCTCTTCAAAAGGCACAGGCTCTGGACCCTGCTGGTGATGCTCATAATGATGAAATTGATGCAACTGTCAGAGAACAAGCACTTGCAAAGCGTGAACAATGTTATGAAATAATTATAAATGCTTTGCGGTCTCTAAATGGAGGCATGCCACAAAAGGAATTTGGTTCCCCCATCAGATCTGCTGCTTCGCAATCCACTCTTGATCCAGCCTCCCGGAAAAAATATATTTGTCAGATAGTTCAACTTGGTGTCCAGTCACCTGATCGAATATTCCATGAGTATTTATACCGGGCTATGATTGATTTGGGTCTTGAAAATGAGTTGTTAGAGTATGGTGGTCCTGATTTGCTGCCCTTTTTGCAAAGTGCTGGTCGTGAAGCTACACAAGAGGTTGCATGCTTTTTCTCTCAATTTATTCTTGAATTGGTTTCTCCTTTGTTAAAGCCATCAAAGGGTGCAAAGATGAGGCAATAAAATTTTTGTTGTATATTGTGTGGCATGCAGGAACTAGGGAGTGTTCTCATATGTAGTTTTTTTAAAAAGATTTCTTAAGAGTTTTTATTATTTTATTAATCTTCATGGTCTTTTTTCTTCTTCATATTTTTAATTTCTTGGTCTGATAGGTTCGTGCTATGTCCACCACAACTTCTCCCCCAAGGCAATTGGGAGCAGCTATTTCATCTAATCAAATCAAGTACTATGAACTTTTGGCACGATATTATGTCTTGAAGCGGCAACATATGCTGGCAGCTCATGCATTGCTAAGACTAGCTGAGAGGCGTTTTGTTGATGGTGTTCCTACTTTGGAACAGAGGTTAATCAGTTTTTTAGTTTTCTTGCCCTTATTCTTTTCCATGTTTGCATTGCTTTTGAAGCTTGTAGTTTTCTAAGTAGTTTGTTTACTTTATTGTTGCAAATGTGGTTGGAAATGGGATAGGCCAAATTGAAGCTTTTATATAGTAAATTGGTCTCATGTTGCCAAGTCGCAGTGCATCATGCCAAAACCAAACTTTCTATTGATAATGAATAGCTATATCATGTTTTGGAAAAATATTTTACAATGCATTCTCACACATGGAAAAAGAAAAAAGCCATGCAGAAGTTCAATTAAGGGAAAAAAATATTTTTAAAAGAAATTTCATCCACATTAATCGGTGTTCAAATTTGATCACTTGTACCTGTTTGTCAAAGGGTTGAATTTTCCTTGAAAGCACATATTTTAAGCGGGCAACTGACCCTTGATCTTATCATATAGCACCTGGAAATCTAGGAACTTTTCTTGCACTGTATTATTTGTTCTATATACACTGGAGCTACTAACATTCAAGGTTATAAAGGATTATACATGAAAGATCCTTTTTTGGCTCTATCTTTAGCCCTATGTTTCTTGATTTCTGACTCCTCACTAGCTCGCTCTAAGTTCATAATGTTACACGTTTTAGATAATCTACTTAGGCTATGCCCATTCTTTTCGAGTAATGTTATCTTTTAAAGTTGTCGCAATAGTTTTGTGGAAACCTTGGTAATATTATAGTCGTTTTAATCTGATTGCTCGATTATCTTGTGATAGATTTTTATTTTTTTTTGTCAAAATCAGGTGCCGATACCTGAGTAATGCAGTTTTACAGGCAAAGAGTGCTAGTAACAGTGATGGCTTGGTTAGCTCTGGTCGGAGTTCCGTCGACAGTGGATTCCTAGATTTGCTTGAAGGGAAGCTTGCTGTTCTTCAGTTTCAAATAAAAATCAAAGAGGAATTGGAGGCTTTTGCATCCAGATCAGAGGTTTTGCCCGCCATGTCTGGTTCTATCCCAAATGGTTTAGTTCCGGAAATGAGTAACACTGCTGATGCTAATATTGTGAATGTGGCACGAGAGAAAGCCAAAGAGCTATCATCAGATGTAAAGAGTATAACACAATTATATAATGAATATGCTGTTCCTTTTGAACTCTGGGAGGTAATTCATTCTCTCTTTTTGGTTATTATATAAGGTCTGTGTTGTCAGTTTCCTTGTTTATATTAGTTCAGAAATTTTTTTCTTATATTGGTCATTTTCTACTTCTCCTATTAGATATGCCTGGAGATGCTGTATTTTTCCAACTATTCCAGCGATGCTGACAGCAACATTTTAAGAGAAACTTGGGCTAGACTTATTGATCAAGCTCTTTCAAGAGGTGGTGTTGCTGAAGCCTGCTCTGCACTCAAAAGGGTTGGTCCACGCATTTATCCAGGCGATGGAGCTGTTATACCACTTGAGACGATCTGTCTTCACCTAGAGAAAGCTGCACTGGTATATCTTTTTCAATCGTTTTAACAACTTTAATAAATCTAATTCTGCAATTATTATTTCCCCTCTTCTGTTTTTGGCAGGCTGCATTTCATATCTGATAATTCTATCATGAAAAATATTTATGTTCAATTTTCAACTTGTATCATGATTTAGTAAATAAATGTCTTTCTGCAGGAGAGGTGGAGTTCAGGTGCTGAATCCGTGGGAGATGAAGATGTTGCAAGAGCCCTTCTTTCTGCTTGTAAAGGTGCTCCTGAACCAGTGTTAAACACATATGATCAATTGTTATCAAGTGGAGCTATTTTGCCTTCGCCAAACCTAAGACTAAGGTTGCTGAGATCAGTACTAGTGGTACTTCGTGAGTGGGCAATGTCTGTAGTTGCACAGAGGATTGGTACAAGTACCGCCGGCGCTTCCTTAATGCTAAGTGGAGGATTCTCATTGGAGAGAACGGTTGTTAACCAAGGAGTTCGTGATAAGATTGCTAGTGCAGCAAACAGGTTGACTTCTACATCTATCTGTTCCTCTTAATTGTCCATGTTTGGAGTATTTTCTTCTGGATATAATTTTTATCTTAACATCCTGATCATATCGGCTTGTCATTGGCTGCCCCTTGGTTCCAATACATATAGAATACTCCTCTAGTTTTTTATATAAAATTTGATTAGATTAGGAAAATTAGTTAAATTTAGTTAATAAAATATATTTTTTCTAAAATATTTTAATCACCTTCTTTAACTCCCTTTCCCCCTTCTCTCTCCCTCTCTTAATTATTTAAAGAGTACTAATAAGGCTAATTTAAGAAAAAGTCAATTACTCATTTAGAAGTTCGATAGCCTTGGGTTAACAAAGAGTAGAAGTTTTTGCTTCTTACTAAGAGGAATAGAAAATTTGATAAATATAGAAAATATATTTTATATTTTAGATTAAGGTCAACTTCCCAATTAGATCTTATATTAAGGACTAGAGGTGTAACATATTGGAACCAACAATCCAATACAATATGGGAACAACCGATTTTTCAACTCTTTCATTTAATCTAGTTTTCATCTTTCTGAGGCTATGTTCCAGTAATATTTGATTAAGTTCTTACATTTTGAGTTTTCCCTCACGATTGATCCAAAAAACTTCTTCCCGTGTCACAATTCTATCAGCCTTGAATTGATTGACTTGTTGTACACACACAGGTATATGACTGAAGTGCGAAGACTGGCCCTTCCACAGAGTGAGACGGAAGTTGTTTACAGAGGCTTTAAAGAACTTGAAGACTCACTCATAAGTCCTTATTCTTTTGATCGCTTTTGATCTCTGTTCCTTACCAAGTCCTGATGTTGTATCAATTGCTCTTGTCAAATAATATATTTCTTATTTTTGATAGTAGATGTAGTCATGTGACCTTTCTTTAACAAGAGAAAAAGTAACGTGTTGAAGGCTTTCAGAATAGAAATTCTAAATTGCCTGCTGTTTCTATTCGGTCCATTTTTGTAGGCTGTTCAGCTAAGCTTATTTGAATGTATAATCCATAACATTACGGAAATTGTTGATACGTGTATGTGTTATTTATAATCTCCAATATCTCTCTCTCTCTGTTGCCCTCCCACTAATCAACAACAGTTTAAGTTCAATGTTTGAAAATTAATTCCAACGAAATGAACTCATTATTTCACGGGTTAGGATTTTTTTCTTAGGCCTGCCTGTTCACTGCTCAATAACTCGTCAAGTAAGTCAAGATTGTGAAACTAACAACGTGAAAACAGGTTTCTCGTCAAGTTCTTAGACATTATCAATTAAATAGTAAATGAAAAAAAATGATTTTATAAATACGAATACCGTGTTATATATTGAAAACTTGTTATTCTTTTTTTATTTTGACAAACTATTAAGGTATCATCAATCATCAATTAATTTAAAATATTTGTAACAAAAAACATTAATTTAAAATATTATGAGGCAAAAATTAATGTAATATACTAAATTCATAACAAGTCACGTGTTGATAATAATTTAATTTTCAGAGTTTATATATGAGAAACTTGTTTTTGTTAAATTCTAAAAGTATAATAGTACTAATGTAAATAAATAATGTGACAAAACAACATGTAAATCAATAATCTGTCGGATATTGAAATGTCTGAATGAAAGTAAGGGCAATTACGTAATCTCGTCGGTTGTTTTTTCAAACCCCGCTTGGTAGCAAATCAAAGAGCAGTCACTGATTAAAAACTGATCTCTCTAAAAGGCTCTTCACCAAAAAACAAAAAACAAAGAAAGAAAGAAATTGCGGAACCCATAACACTAGAAATTCATGACCACCAAAGTGACCTCATAAACTAGGCTTCAATTTCAATAATTTCTCGTCTCAAAATTTGGATTGTCAGATCCGAGATTCGATTGTCTATTGTCAATTACCAATTATTCTATCCAATTCACATTCCACGTCAATCAAAACCTCGAAAGTTGAAGTTTTGGATTTTGTTTTGATTCCTCAGTAGGAGAAAAACCGTGTAGAAATGTTTCGTCTGGAGCAGGAAAAGATCCGAAAACGATTTTGATTATTCCGTCTTCTGATTTCTCAGTCGTGGAGTTTCTAGTCGGGGCCCGTTGACATGGCCGACGCTCTCTCGGTAATTCCTGCTGCTGTGCTCCGCAACCTTGCTGACAAGCTCTATGAGAAGCGCAAGAATGCTGCTCTTGAGGTTTCTACTCAATCCAGCCACATCTCGTTTTTTTTTGCCTTTTGCCTGTTCATGAATTTGGGAGTTTAGGTTTTTGGTTGGCTTGTTTGGCTCTAGTTTAATATATAGGTCTGTGTTGGTTTTTGGATAGGTTGAGGGGGTTGTGAAGCAGCTCTCTGTTGCTGGGGATCATGAAAAAATCACGGCAGTGATCAACTTGTTGATCACGGAATATACTTTCTCGCCACAAGCAAATCAACGGAAGGTAGGGAAAGTCACTTCTTTTTTTTCCCCCGAGTGACATGGTTGATTTCGTCATTGATTTTTAGTTTGCCTTCAACTACATGTTCATATAATACTAGTGAATATTTATTTTGATTTAATGTCTTACTGTAGGGAGGATTGATAGGACTAGCTGCCGCGACAGTTGGGTTGACTAATGAAGCCGCTCAGCATCTTGAGGTGAGGGGTTGTTCAAAAGTTTGTGTGTACCAGTTTGGATTTATATCCATCAAAGGTTGCTTATCGTGGCTTAGACCTTGCGTTAAATTCATCTCGTATGTGCACCAAGAGATAGAGAGAGAGAGAGATGGAGAGAGGGGTGGGGCAGGGAAGGGACAATATATGAAACTATTAAGATTCCTGTGACATTATAGTTTAACATAAATGTATATCAAATTTCTGCAGTACAAGAATTGGATAATAGATTTCTCAATTGTCATTCCATCTCCCTTTTTTATTCTCTCCACTGTTAGGAGTAATCTAATTTACTGTGGTGATGGTTAGGCGTTGAAGGGTTTGAATTATTTCGAGATGCCCATAACAAGTCTATATATAATGTCTTTGTTCATATATTGACTCCCTCTTACTTTCAGATGTTAAATGCCTTTTAATTTGTGAACAAGTGGAATGAAATTTTTGTTTGCTGGCTTTTCAAAATATCTCATGCTGGTTTTAAATTTTTGTACCTCGTACAGGGTGGTTGAAACTTTAACTCTTTGTGAATGGTGAATTTTAATCACTCTTATTCAGTTTGTGGCGTGTTCTCCTTCCCACTATGTTCAACATGAAGCATGCTTGAATATTATCATTTGCTGCTGTATATCTAAGTTTGGCATGCTTCAGTTTATAAATTCTTTTTGTTTCTATCCTTACCTACATAATTCTTGCACTCTGGCAGCAAATCGTGCCTCCTGTGTTAAAGTCTTTCTGTGATCAAGATAGCAGAGTTCGTTATTATGCTTGTGAAGCGCTATACAACATTGCTAAGGTTAGGATTTGATTATGGTGACACGTATCGCAGTTTTGTTCTGGTCATCTACTGGATCTAATGCTTGTCTTTTCTTGATTTCAGGTTGTGAGAGGGGAATTTATTGTATTCTTTAATCAGATCTTTGATGCCTTATGCAAGCTTTCCGCAGACTCAGATGCCAATGTACAAAGTGCTGCTCATCTCCTGGATCGGCTTGTGAAGGTATGTGTTCTGAATTCCAATGTGTTTCTGATGACGTCACATATTGGCACATGACATGCATTTTCTGAAAATTAAACTTTTCCTATATTGAAACAGGATATTGTGACTGAAAGCGATCAGTTTAGGTGACTATACTCCCGCGTCTATATTATATATTGTATCTAGCAATCTACATTAGGCAAAAGAATTTCAGTACATAGGTTCTCATGCTACTTGCTCTGCTTCACACCCCTCCCTTTTCTTTTCTTATCTTCAGTATTGAAGAATTTATACCATTATTGAGGGAGCGCATGAATGTCCTGAATCCATATGTTCGTCAGTTTTTGGTTGGATGGATTACTGTGTTGGACAGTGTCCCAGATATTGATATGCTGGGCTTTCTTCCTGATTTTCTTGATGGTAAACTCTATCATTTGAAGGTTGAGAATTTTATAATTTTCGGAAAATTTATTCTATTCTGCTAAGCCTATTTAAACTTGTCAGGTTTGTTTAATATGTTGAGTGATTCTAGCCATGAAATTCGTCAGCAAGCTGATTCAGCTCTTTCTGAGTTTCTTCAAGAGATTAAGAACTCCCCAGTAAGGCATCAGCTAATGTAATTTTTTTCCTTTATGTTTGAGTAGTAAGGATTTTGCCAATATTCAGAATTCAATTATGCTTATTTTTTGGGACATTGGTTTTCCTTGGTATTTGTTTGAGGAAGATGTATTGCTGCCATTATTAGGTTTACTGTGCTTTTAAGTCATCTTCTCCTTCTATATTGACACTTGCAAAAATTTTTGTTCATTTGTCATTTTCTGACTCGAGCAGTGCTACTCTTGAAGTCTGTAGATTATGGTCGCATGGCTGAAATACTGGTTCAGAGGGCAGGATCTCCAGATGAATTTACTAGATTAACAGCTATCACATGGGTAAGTGGTATTACAAGTGTAGAACTTTTTAGACTTGTCTTTACTGTTATCTTGATACTTGTTGGTAATCCTGTTTCAGTGTTAATATTATTATTTTATTCCAATCACATATGTGCTTTCATATTGTAACAGATAAATGAGTTTGTCAAACTTGGTGGAGATCAGCTAGTTCGATATTATGCTGACATACTTGGAGCCATTCTGCCTTGCATATCTGATAAAGAAGAGAAAATTCGAGTGGTAGCTTTACAATACCCTGTTTTTGCCCTGGGTTTCTTTTCTCCATTGTTCCTTTGCCTCCCATAGAAAATGACAAACTTGAAATAATATCTGGCTATGTATAAGGTTGCTCGTGAAACCAATGAAGAACTACGGGCAATTGGGGCTGATCCAGCAGAAGCATTTGATGTAGGAGCAATCCTTTCTGTTGCTAGGAGGTGTAGTTTTTTTAACTTGGGAAAAAGGCTAGGTTTGAATTTTGAAATACTGTCTATTAGAAAATTACGAATTTCAATCTTGCCCTGAGCACATAAAAAGCTGGTAGAAACTGATAGCTTGGGCCCTTTTTGTTTTTGCAAAAAAAAAGTTGTACTGAGTTTGTTGATGGTTTGACTGAGCAGACAATTGTCAAGTGAATATGAAGCCACTCGAATTGAAGCTCTGCACTGGATATCGACTCTTTTGAACAGATATCGTGCTGAGGTGACTGGATTGTTGGAATTCATCTTTCATTTTGACACATTAAGAAGCCCTATAAATATGTAGACATGACGTGCTTTCTTGATATGCCCCTTGGAGTTTTAAGTTATAAAGCTCATTTACATGCCTACTAATTTGTTTATGTACTTTGGAGGCAATATGCTGCCTCTGCCTTATATAATGTAATGGGTTCTTGATTGGGTTGGGAGAGCTTTTCTTTTGTGTTTTTTTTAATGGACGCAGGTTGGCTGTAACAAGTGGACTATGATTTAGTTGCTTTTATACTTGTACATCTTTCCCAAGAATAAATAAGAGGAGGCCATGTGCTTTCCTTTCATTTATACTTGCAATTAGGGATCTAGAATGATGATTATTTGGCCTGTTTATAGTCATAATGATTCCAATTTCTGGTCCAATTAAGAAAATATCAGGTCAACTTGTCATTCCTTTGTAAATTATGTTGAGGGACATACTGATGGAGGTAAAAGGATCATTTATATTCTAAAATGCAAATAATTATGATTTCATGGCTATCAGATGCATACAATTTTTCCCAACATGTCAATTTATTGGACATCTCTTTATTTTTTTCCCTCAAACTTTGTGCCAAATTAATTTCATGGATCTCAACGCCTTCTCTAGGTATTAATATGAATCCTTCTACATATATTTATGTCAATAGGAAAAAGATAATTTTGTATCTATAACTGTTGACTTTTATTGTCCAATCAACAGGTTTTGACATTTCTGGATGACATATTTGACACCTTACTGGAAGCACTTTCGGATCCATCCAATGAGGTAGTTTCATGGATCATGATAGCATCTCTCTCTCTCTCTCTGTGATCCCCTTGTTCTTGTATGCTCTGTGTTAACCTATGGAGACTTTAGTAATTTCTTTATTTGTTTATTTATAACAGTTTTGTTTATGAATAGGTTGTGCTTCTGGTTCTTGATGTTCATGCATGCATTGCGATGGATCCTCAGCACTTTCGCCATCTTGTTGTTTACCTAGTGCACAATTTCCAGTTAGATAATTCTCTTTTGGAGAGGTATTTTTACTGTTTTCTTCATTTCATATATTCACGGGGTTATATAATTTTATTGAAAGATTTTAGTGTGAATATTCATTCTTTTTCTCTCTGTGTTTTTTTAATGTTGAAAAATGTATATCTTAGGCGTGGTGCTTTGATAATCCGTCGTCTTTGTGTGCTTTTGAATGCTGAAAGAGTCTACCGTGAACTATCTACAATACTAGAAGGGGAATCTGATTTGGATTTTGCATCAATTATGGTTCAGGTCAGTAGTGACTTGTCTCTGCGCTTAATTAAATTTGGAGCATTTCGAACAACTATATTAATCTTTTTTCATGGTTTTATTCCCCTCTTTGTTTGTCCCCCATATTTTTTCAGGCTTTAAATTTGATCTTACTCACTTCGTCAGAGTTATCTGAACTTCGAGATCTTTTAAAGCAATCGCTAATAAATCCTGCTGGGAAGGATCTATATGTTTCCTTGTACGCCTCATGGTGCCATTCTCCAATGGCAATTATTAGTCTCTGTTTATTAGCTCAGGTTGGCATCTACAACTCGGTCATAATCAAAAGTTTTCACTCCAACTCTCTCTATTTCACATGATTACACAAATATACTGCGCATACCATTTGTATTTGTTTGCCTATGGCTTATGTGTTCTGTAATACAATTCTCTGTCTTCTGAACAGACATATCAACATGCGAGCGATGTGATTCAATCTCTTGTAGAGGAGGACATTAATGTTAAATTTTTGGTTCAACTGGATAAGTTGGTTCGCTTGCTGGAAACTCCAATCTTTGCGTATCTTAGATTGCAGGTGCTAGATCAAACCATGTTTCATCTTAAGTCTTAGGTCCTATGTCTGGTAGAATATGAGTAAAATTGAGATGCTGGTTTTGTTTCTGTATGGTTTTGATGCCAAGCCTAAGAGTTAGTAATTTCTTAATAATTCCTGCTCTTATATTAACTACTTTTTGCTCCCTGTAATTTATTCCATTTAGTAGTTATCTTTCCATATGACATTTTCGGCATACTTCTATTATTGAACATAGTCTGAATAACTTACATTTGTACTAAGATTAATCAAGTAATTATCAGTGCTAAGGAAAAAAAATGTAATTATTAATCCTTGGTTTTCAATTTTGCAGCTTCTTGAACCTGGAAAACATGTATGGTTATTTAAAGCATTGTACGGTCTTCTGATGTTGCTTCCTCAGGTATATTCAAGTAACTTTAACCGTGAAGTAGTGTTTAATGTGTAAATTAATGTTAACCTTTTAGTATCTGCTTTTCCGTTATTAAGATTTTTACTATACCTTTAATACCATATTGCAGCAAAGTGCTGCCTTCAAGATACTAAAAACTCGTTTGAAAGCCGTGCCGTCATATTCTTTCAACGGTGAACAATTGAAGAGAACATCGTCTGGGAATCCTTACCGAAGTCTTCATCAAATGTCTGGATCCCAAGCTATTGGGGATGGTGATATGACCTTGGATGGTGGGAAGTCACATGATAATGGAATCAATTTTGCTGCGAGGCTGCAACAGTTTGAGAAAATGCAGTACCAGCATCGCATGCATGCTAAAGCACAATCCCAGTTGCGCAATAATTCCACATCATTGGCAAAGGAGGTTGACCTCTTCACTCTGTCTTCCACTTTGTTTTCTTTACATTTCTATTAATATTTTGGAGTTAGAATATGTACACGTTAAAGATTTGGAGTGAAGAGAACCTGGAACTATGCATGCTGGTGTTGAACTTCTCTGTTCTCTGATACCATATATTCATTTCGTATATTCACATACAGGTGTTGAGCTTTCTTCCATACATTCATGTACTTCAACACACTGGTTTATATGCATGTGTGTGTCTACAGACACACATATAAGAATTCCTTGTCTCCATGCATTATCTTGCCCCTGTTTTTTGGCTCTTGTCGGTTCCCGGATCTAATTACTGGTTATTAATGCAGGGTCCCCGATCACAAAGTCAGGAAGAAGAAACGAGGCGATCTCAGTCATCTGAGCTTAATGGTCCACCTTTAAGATCATCAAAGAAAGGCTCCGGGCAGCAGCAACTATAATGTTAATTAATTAATGTTGTTTCTGCCCATGCAGAGTCTTACCATGCACTGAACTCGCAGGGCATGTGAACTTTAAGGGGGATTGGGGTAAATTTACCATGTAAAATTGTAAATTTATAGCAGTTGGCTCTTTCTGCCAATAGAGGTTGAGATGGTGGTGAAATTGGAAGCTTGGGCTTTACTGGGGATATGTTCTTTTGGAACGAGAGATTCCCACGTGGTTGTGTTATTTTTTTAATGAAACCCCATGTGGGCTACTTGGAATGGTTCGTACTTCCATAAGTCACATTCTGTTTACATGTTCACTGTCTGCCACCATCTACTATATTACTGGTAATAATTGGCAACGTGATTATAAAACGAAGGCTATATTATTATCCCGGTCTCTTATTTTTACATTTAGCGTTTATTCCTTTGAAGAAAAAAAATCATCTTGTTATCTTTTCCCCAACTGGGTTACGCAGCATCTTCCTATGACATTTTCTTAAGCTCACGGTTTCTATTATTTGGTCATAATCATAATGAAGCAAGAGATTGAGTTTCTGTTTTTTTTCACATCACTATCTGATTGTTGGGTTAGATTGAGTATGTCAAATTCAATTGGGATTAATTTTTTCAGGGCGTTTTTTGCACTTGAGATATTTAAGCCGTTTAAGCTTCTCTCATTTGGATAAAATATGTGTAAAAATTTGAGTTTGAGTTTAAACGAATGTAAAAACTAAAAAACATTTGAGAATTATCCTAATTTAGATCCAATAATTATAGAAATTAAAATAGTTTTAAATATTAGATGTTGTATTTAAAAAACAGCATTCTCTCTATGTTACTATTTTCATTAATTTACTTTTGCCGTCGCAGCAGTAGGGAAGTCACCATCACCTGTGGGTTCAAAATCTATTAGGGGTGGGCATGGCATCACTTTGCCCGGTGTCTTATTCAAAAAAAAATATAGATTATATTTTACAGTCCGATATCTGACCTTACCTGGTAAAAGCTCTAATTATTTCGGGTTAAGTATAAACGGGCTGAGCATGCCCAAATTGTGATGTTCTGCTCATATTGTGAGAAAAAAATTTACCATCATGAACTTATAAAATAATATTATATTTATATTTTCAAGAGTTAAATGATATATATAATTTACTAAGAATAATGTAACAAAAAGATAGTAATTAAAATCTCAAAATCTATTGCATATATAAAAAAAAAATATTGAAATATGTAGAGGTCGGATATTTGTAGCGTTATTGCAATATAAAAAATCGAATACTTAGCAAGTAAAGCAGAGGAGCAACTTTGATATCTACATAAATATAAAAGTTATGTTTAATATTTTAAAAATGAGTAAGGAGAATTGTCAGCTAAAATAAAAAGTGTAAAATTACAAATAAAATAAGTTAAGAAAAAAATTAAAAAAATAATAAATATATATATAGGGCCGGGCCAAATGGGCAGGGCAGCATACCCTACCCAGTGCCCAGCCTGACCCGACACTTGGCCATACCTAAATATATTTTGGGCAACTTTTTTAGGGCTGGGCCGGGCAATTTTTTTGCAAGCTCGGGTAGGCGGACTGGACCATGGACATTGTAAATACCCCTGAAATCTATACATTCCATTCCATTCCATTAATTAAAATAATTTTTTCAATTAAGGAGAGAATGTAAAAGCCAAACCAACCTCATCTTGAAGTCAAAAGAAAATTCCTTTCGATGTTTCAGTTCGATAAATTTACTCCCAAATCGCTGTCGCAAATAGCCACCCATTGAGGTGTAGAGCTGCGATTAAAACAGTTTTTAATTTTATGTTGGGTCTCATCCCATGATTTATCAATCCTAAGACAAGTGATGACGTTAACTTGGCGACTCTTTAGTGCTTCTCAATGATTGGTTAGCTAAAATGTGAGAACAATAATTATCTTTTAAAACAAAGAATTGCTTCTTGTTGTTGCATTGAGATGAAAAGCCCTCCTGTGTTTTTCGCCTTCTCAAAGAACTAAAAAGACACCAAAGATGGTATAAATAACAGCCCATTATTACCACCAAAGGAAGAATATACCCTTTTCCTTATCCAACTCTTTACATTTAGAAAAGGGTAAATGAACCCATTTGTTAACATAATCTTCCAATTTTTTATTCAGTAAATTTCTTGTCAAGTATAAAAAAAATAAAAAGGAAAAATAAATAAAGAAGAGAAGAGTGAGTTCCTTATATACCTTTTTTCTCATGCCAAAAATATAAAAAAAATCACTTTTCTCTCTCTAAATTGTCGGAACAAGAAATCAATATAAAATATAAAACCTTATTATCAATTAGGCCTATAACAAGAATGCATCTTACCTCATGGTATATAAATAGGACGTAGGTTGATTTAATTAGTAAAGATTTACTTATATTTTACAATTAGACAGTAGTTTTATATTTATAAATATTTTTTGAGTTATAAATTTTATCCTGATAAATTCTACAAACTTAATTTATCTAAACTTTTTCTTTATTCCAACTAAAAAAAGTAAATTATTAAAAAATATGAAGAAATTTGGGACACCCTAGCTTAAACCATGTTTTCAACTAAAATCTAGTTTAAAATGACACTAATTATATTATGTTCTTAGAAATCTTTTGACATGAGATTATATCTAATCCATTATTTCTTATAACAAAATCTACATTCAAGTTCTGATCATCAACACTGAAGATGAATAAAGCACACCAAACTCCGTATTGAGTAACCAAGAGAAATTCTCAGATCTATAAAAAATTAATACACCAAAAATCAAATACGGCAAAATAGATCCTCCAAAAGAGTATGCTTTCATGTCCTCAACCTAAAAACTTCACATGAAAAAATTTGAAGTGGCAAGATGAGTTCCGGTTCTAAGGCAGAAACCGGGCTGTTCTGTGATGAACCATTTGGTCTAAAGAGCACAGATCTTCTCCATGTCAGAATCATATTCCTCCAAATCAGATATCTTTGCAGAGTAAGGCCATGAAAAAGACTTGCTTCCACTTGCTCTCTTGATGCGTCTCCGTGAATCACCGCTGAAAGTAATTCCAAAATGTTGTCTAAACACAAAGTAACACAAGCCTGCTAGGGTCCCAACTAGAACTGGTGCACCAAAAATAGTTATGGTAATAGCCATCCATGTTTGATCTCCAACAACAACAAAACATATTGCAAGAAAAGCCCCATAAGTACAAGTACATGCAGCCCACATCATTTTGTTCACCACTGAAACAACCTGCTTTTGAGCCCGAGTGTCCCAGGCTACCAAAGTGATTTGAACTACAACAACAGCTAGAGAAATGAAGAGAGATGTAGCATTTAGAAGGCAGAAAGCTCTGAAAGCGGCCTTATCAGCTATGTGAGCCTTCCCTGATTCTGGTCCATCTTTTAGATATTGGCCATGAAGATTGAAGATAGCCAAGAATCCTATTGAGGCAAAAAGAACAGCAACAACAGTGACAGAATTTATTGTGTTTTGAACCGCTTCTCTATGAAGTTTTTTCAGTTCCTTTGCAATACCAGACACTCTTCTGCGAGTTTTTTCGTTTTGTATGAGTTGTGAATGAACCTCATGCTTTATATCACTCACAGTTCTTTTCAGTTCCATAGCTTCGTCCACTTCGCCAACATGCCTGGCATACCTGGCACCACAGTCTTCAAGGGCCTCCTTGATTTCCAAAGCTGTAGCTCCATACTGTATTTTATCTGCCAAATCCAATGCTGTTTCCTGCTGATTATTGATGGCGTTCACATCCATAGCCTTGTAGATAAGCAAAAGGCTTACTATCTGACATACAGAGAAAATCTTATGTGAATTGAGGCACATAAAGATCATACAGCACAACAGTTTGGAGATATTAATAAACGCATGCATAGTTTGTTAAAAACCCACATGCTAAAAATCTACATAACCCCATTCCTTACGAGCCAAGACAAAAAATATAATCTGAAATCAAACAAGGGCAAGCACAGTAGCATGAAGTAAAGAAGCTTAGTAGGATAATGTATTAAGATCGGATAGAGTATCTAAGTGGAATGGGGAACTTTATTCCAAAAGTTAGCTATTAAAGTGAGAGAACTAACCTACTTAAACACTCTATTGAGTATCCCATTCTACTCGATGTGGGACTTAGTATTATTCCATATTACTAAGTCTCCATAAGATTCATAGATAAACAAAAGCAAACATGGTAACAAGCCTACAACTTAGGTTCAATGGAATGTGAAATTGACCTGTGAACGGCCTTTGCGTGTAGCTATGTGTAGAGCTGTATTGCCCTTCTTATCACGTTCATTGAGTATAGTAGCATCAGCTTGTAATATCTCCTCCACCACTGAAGGACTCTGTCCTTTTACAGCCATATGGAGGGCAGTTTGACCTTTTTTATCTTTGATGCAGACTATTGTTGGATCTCGTTCGATGAGTTCTTTCGCAATCCCAAGGAGGCCGTACCTAGCTGCGTTATGCAAAGCAGTTTTTCCATTTTTCCTTACAATCATCATTGAACTGACATCAACATCCAAGATAGCATTCACCACGTCCAAATGATCTTGAACAGCAGCTGAATACAAGGGACTCGTGTTTGAGGAGTCACATAACTTGCAAACTTCCGGCCAAGTACGCAAGAACTCCCTCACAATATCTGGAAAAAGATCCACAACGCTTGTGTATCATAATTGAAATCCTTTATCATCATCAACATTGCAGTAACAAGCATCAAACACATGGCATTCATGACTGACACTTGAGTACTTTAGGAAGAGGGATTCTAAAAGAGAAAAGAAAACTAACATCAAAGAAGACACATCCTTGATTATTCAAGACTCAAGTAGAAAATTTGCACGGCTAACCTAAAATGTCAAACTTATTAACCAGCATTAAGAAACCTAAATATTGAATTTTCAAAGTTAACTTAATAACCCCGGCAAGCCCTATAATCCATTAATATCTTTATATTGCCATCTTATATATTTCAATAAGACATCACAAAGAATTTAACACTCATTAGAACACCAAAATGACGCAAACAATCACACACACACACAAGAGGAATACCCAGATGGCCACGTTTTGCGGCTACGTGAAACGCGTTCATATCAGACTTAGACCTGATCTTCACCACTTCCAAGTCACAAAGCTTGAGCAAGTGGCTGAACACCTCACAGAGATTATGCTCTGCAGCGATGTACAGAGGCGCCTCACCAGCATCGTTCTGTAGGGACATGATGTCAGAAACCGAGAAACCATTTGAAGATTCTTCCTTTTTCAGCTGTTCAAGGATATGCTTGAACCCATCAAGGTCCCCAGATCGAACGGTAGAGAAAACAGATTGGTATGCCATGAACCGAAGATCCTTGGAGTCCATGAAGCAAATTCAAGTCTTCTCCTTCTAATAAAACAGCAAAGACGGAGATGGGATTTGTAACTTATGAAAAGGTTTACTTGCAGATGAAGCTTTGCTTAACTAATTTCATTCTATGAAACTATGTTCTCTGGTCCAACCCAGAAGAGAAGGAACTGTGTATGAGTAAAGAAATTTACCTGTTGTTTAATCTATAACGAGTGAAGAGACTAACCAGAGGAAGAGGAACTTCCAATTTGTCCTATTTTATTGTGGGGAAATTTACCTGTGTATGCGACAAACAAAGTCGTGCAGTTTAAGTTTAAGACATTGACTTGTACGAAGGATAGTTTCTTGTCGCAAACATCATATTATATATGTGCGTGTATTACATTATTATGAATTCTATGGTCAATATATCAATATATAGTTAATAGTTGTTATTCTTCATAATTCCCAAATAACTTATATATCATAAATAAAATATTTATATTTTTGGCAAAATACAGACTTCTAGGTAAATTAAAATTTTGTACTTAATTTTTATTTTTATATATCTTTTTTGAAAAAAAAATGTCAATATCAGCTTCCTTTCGTGCTCCACATTTTTGAACACATTGTAATATATATATATATATATATATATAATTAGAAAATTTCATGGCGTTTGTCAATTTTTATTGTAAAATACCTTCAAAAAGTTTTTATGACATCATATTTCAAAATTAGCGTGCATCGACTTGTAGAAAATGAATCAATGCGAATTCCATCCTGATTATTACTCTTAACTAATATTCTTTAAAAGAAAAAGATTTGTATTTTGAAGTATTTAAATTAACTGTATTGTCAAAAATTGAATGGAGCTCCACCCACGTACAATACCCTCCCACCTTTTGTAATTTCTCTCTGACACCCACAAATAATATATCTTCAAGTGGCCAAAGATGGGGTGCGTGTGGTCCCCTCCCCTATGGAAGAAGGGGGTTTTAAATTGTTAAACAAAAAAAAACACACACACCCCAATATCCCCAAAATTTATTTTTGTATCACTTTGACATTTTGGCAAATTGCATTGAGTCTTTGTGAAGTTTGAGAGCAGAAACGAAATCTTCATCTCTTACCAATTAATGTGAGAAAAGCAAAAGTGAGGCAGCTTAGTGAGACCCAACACAACACGAACCATTCTTTTATAAAGCTCAAGACTTGTCAAGAGTTTCACAAGTAGGCCAGCTTCTACGTCTCTTGTGGCATCCTAAGGTCCTATTCTTTAATTACACATGAAACAATAAAAAGTTGTGCTATATCCTTTGATCCCCACAGCATCCAATGAAATAAATTACTGTAAAATGCTAAATTCGTATCATATATATTCATCAACCTCGGAGGGAATACTTCTTCCCCGTAAAAGCCTGAAATTTTGGTTCTTCTTTCTGTTGAGATGGCTCCTGTTTCACCTCTTTTTCCTGCTTAGTACAGAAGATGAAGAATTTAGCAGTTTGTTGATCCAGAAAAATATGGGTGTAACTGAATTACGAAACCAAGCCAAATTATTAAGAGAGCTAAGTGAGGTCCTATTGGAATATGCCTGATACATACTAACAATGGCTCTTGTTAAAAGGTAACTACTATCAGCAAATGATTTGCAATAATACGAAGAACCTTAGAATTACCTTTCCAGTGTCTTTAGATCGGTTGGCATTTGACCCAAACACAAGCTTCTTCTGATATCGACTAGCATTGCTTTCGGAACTAGATGCTGCAGAAGCTAGTGGACTTCCGGTTCGAACCTCAGGTCTCTTTCCGTTAGAGCCTGAAGAAGAATCTGAAGGAAGTGGATTCATCGAGGGTTTCCCATCCAAGCGTCTCCCAGTTCCAGTAAATGGGTTGAATTTAGGCTCGGTTTCAGCTGCAGCATCCTCAACTACAAGGAGAAATAAATGGTTGTTAAATCTTCAACAAGATAGCAAAAATGGTACCTATACTCTTCTCACAATATAACTCAAGCCTACAACACTATAGAAACAGATAGACAGATATATCAACCATAATTTACCACAGAAAAGAGATTACTTATTAACGAATACATTATTTGGAATTTATAGAACCAAATTCATTTTACAAGCTTCTACAACTTATTTAATAGAAGATAACAGTTCCCAAATGAGACAGCCAAGGAAAAACAAATACAAAGACCGATGAGGAATCCATTTCATAAAAAAAGGGGGGATTAAGGTAGAAACAAACACTAAACAAAACAATCAGGTACCTTTGTCAGATGCCTTGTTTGCAGAAAGTGGTGCAGTGGGCTTCTCAGGTTCCTTGTAATCCAAGGGAGGAGCAAAGTCAACCTCACAGTCTGTCTCAATGATGCTTATTGCATTGGCAGGCTTGGTTTCTATAATATCTATGTAATATTTTTTGTTGTTGTATGCCACCATGATGCTATCTCCAGCCGTCAAGCAGGAAAAATTTCTCAAAGTTGTCTCCAGGCTGCATGGCAAAATACATCCGGATCAAAAACAAAGTAAACAAAAAGGATAATAGTGTACCAAATAATATTATAAACTGCAGTCAGTTTCAATTTTAGGGGCTAGCAAGAACAGTTACTATTACAGAAACCGAATAACATCATCAGCTCCGAAAAGGATAATACAGAACAATGCCAGAGCTGAAAGCTTCAAAGCCCATTTGTATTTCATAAAAAAAGGACTGTAGAAACCAGCGGCAAGAAGCAAAAGACAATGAGATAAATAGTATGAAATAAAGATGTTGAAAGAAGGAATCAGCCGCCTGATGAGCTTTCTTAGAGAAATGGAAAAGATGTGGTAGCAGTGTAGTAAGGTGGGAGTGTAGGAAGCCTGAGGTATATGTACTGTTAAATAAAAGCTGCTTCATCTCTCAGTAAATTATCATCAAAACTTCCGGTATACCAACTTTTGGTTAGGTTCGGTAACAATTCGGTTTTCAAATTTTCAACACCACCAATTAATGCAATTTTAATAAAATGAAAACCAAAGGTATGTCATGGATGGTGACTTGAAAAATGAACAAAGGCACGGAAAGTATGTGTTGAACTTACTTCAAACAGCATGGATACGTTTTTCAAAAATAATATGAATGGACATATGACTAATCTAATAACTGACTATATAGCAACTCACATAGCTTTTGGATTGGAAATATCCAAGAAATCTTTTGTGTGGGGTTGTAACTTAACATATGTCCCCTTTGGAAGTGTCACATTCTTCACTCTAACAATGTCTCCCTCTTGTAAAAGCATGTTTTCCATCATCTGTATCAAAGAATCAAGAAGTAGAGTGTCCAATGAAATAGAACCTCAGAGAACCATACTAGCTATAACAAGCATATTCTCAAACTGAAAGCCTACCCAGTATGGCATATAAATCATGCCTTCCTCTGCAATGAACTCCAAAACCCCACAATGAGAAACTCTCTCAGCAGCATTATTCCGAAGTTCAAACAACATTGGATAATCAATATGCAAAGACGCTGCAAGATAAATTCAGCATTAGCCCCTTTCCAAATCTATTAGACAGAAAAAAAAAAAAGAATAGGATGAGCAGACAACAGATGACAAAATTAAAAAAAAAGATCAAATTGAAATAACAAACCTAGACGGTCAAGGGCTGAAGGAGGCATAATAACTGAAGCACAAAGAGAGATAAATTGACCTTAGCAGGAAGAAAAACAATGAGATAATCCAAAAACTAGAACTTCCATGAACAAAGAAACTTACTTTTATCACCACTCTCAAGTTGGGGCTGCAGGATTAATGAAGACAAAATGAAATTAATTAGACTCTACTTCATTCAAGTAATACAGGTTTTAAGAAAACTGCAATTTTTACATATTAGCTATTATAGATTAATAATGACATTACAAGTTAATATCATAAGTCTTTTCTTTTCTTCGCTCAAATTTGATCTATTGTTTTTCTACCTTCCACTCTTCCAATTAACTTCCAAGTTTTTGCTTCCAACCATGATGTTCAGTATAAGCATGCCCGTATGAGAGGGAATGTTTTGATTTTTATATCAAGATGTCTTTGGGCCTGCTTGATGATCGCACCTACCACTTCATTTCTCTGTATTAAATCTAAACTCATGTTCTCAAGAACACTAAATGTTTAAACCTTTGACGTCTGCCAAAAAGGTAAATGCTTCGATTTGTGTAGTGTCCGTCACAGTTCAAAGTGAGGTTTGATTTAAACTCATCAGAAGCAAGATATTCAACACCTTTGACACTGCCAAAATTGAAGTGAAGAACTCCAGAATAACAACTGATTAAATACCGAGATTATAAATGGAGTAACGCTAGCTAACCTTTTCGATGAAAGATGCAGGGTAGCATCGATATGTCTGCTCAAATGATGTCCCATGATAACCATATCCCTCAAAAAACTGTGAATACAAGTTTACAAGCAAAGAATAAGACTAACTGGAAATGTTAAAACATATCATAGTACTTGTTAAGTAAGATTTGACAAGGAAAGAATGCCTAACCAGTAATATGGAAGTAATTGATATAAAAAGGTTACGGAATAAAAAGGTCCAAAATATGCAATAAGATAAATGACTTCTCTGTTACTGATAAATTTGTCTTTTTTGGTGGGGAAACCAATATGGAAGTACCCCAGTGTCCCGTGACTTTTGACTTATCTCGAGCTTTGTCTGTCCTTTTATTCAAAAAAGAAAGAAAAGATAAATGACTTCTCTGAAACGAATATGAACCACTATACCATCTTTAATTATATAGAGATGCTTTCACAGCAGTTGATCAAGTGTCCAAGCTCCCTGAAAGAGGAAATAACCATGGGGCTCAAGTAACGAGGATAGCTCACAAAAATTGACAAGCTAGTTGTATGAATGTGACTTAGCTCAAACGGTACCGAAGGGCAAAAAAAAAAAAAAACAAAACAGGCCTTCAACTTATACAGAAAGGAAAATAGGTAACATGTGTTTATTTATACTTAAAAAGTAATCTTCACGAAATTTCTAAACCCGAACCAATGAAATCAAAACTGAAAGAGGAAACCTAATGCCCATAATTGCTACAAGAACACAACAAAGGTGATGATAAATCTTGTGATAATAACACTAATCATTCTGTTATTTGGAAGGAAGAGATGGGAATCAAGTGCACGCACTTGGACAGTCCACCAAAGCCTTATTTCTCCGACTAAAATCAACGAGAAGCAGCACCCACAAAAGAACTGGCCATACTTTAAAAAAATAAACTTTGAAATTATATCGGGGCTCCTCTGCTCTCTAGACAATAAAACCAGTGACAAAATGGCGCACAACTACGAAAAAATGGAGAAGAAATACGATCAAAAATCAGATACGAAACAGAATAGCAGGAACCATAATATTACCCTAAATTTGGAATTTGGAGGGGAAGAAAGCACAGGGTAAGTTGTGGTGTTTGATCTGGGAAGAGAAGGACTTGGATTCCGTCCGTAGTTGTAGCACCGTAGCAATCTGCAACGGAGAGGTCGATAGCTGAAACAGCAAGAAAACTAGATGGCGTCGTTAACCGCCACGTGTAGCATATGTTTGGGCTTGTGAGAGTATCGGGCCTCAATATACAAAAATTTATGCAAAATAGATAATGACTAGGACAAATAGTTTAAATCAATGACCATGTGGTAAGTCATACAGATGATGATGGCATGGTCCACTATATGGGAACTGGTGGGAATGATGACTAGAAAACTTATGATTATATTGATATGGATGATGAATAGGGTGAAGACAATGAATAGTTGTGATTATATGGACCAAAAAAAAAAGCTTATTAGGATGATTACTAGGTTACATTCAATGGCATGGAAGATGGCATGGCTAGTGAATTAAATAATGACTTGGACAATCAATGTTGAGATGGACAGCAAGGCTAGTTATATGGAAGATGACTAGGACAAAAATGAGGACATGTTGGTTGGTTGGGATGATGACTCATTATGACATGGTCATTAAGTTGGATGATGACTAGGATATATATTATGACGTGGTCCATGACTTGTGCTATTTGCATATTAACTAGGACACGATCGATCACATGGCTGGTGAACCTGGTTATAACTAAAATATTAAATATGTATTAAATGTTATTTTTTATTTGTTGTTTAATTTTTAATTTGAATGAGCAATAAAGGGTTGATTTTTTTTTTAATGGAAAGATTTTAAAAAAAAATTGAACACGGATCATTAAAAATATCGATGATCTTCTATTAATCTCATTTATTAATATTATTTGAACATGGCAAGGTTTTTGTTACCACAAGCAACCAATAATTCTGCTTGTATTTGTTACTACTTGATTTTACAAAATCGACTCATTGGCTAGTTTTCTTTCAAAAAAGAAAATAACCGTCTCAAGACTAACTCATCTTCACACAATGTCTGGTCCTTCTTAAATAAGTTGAGTACACCTATGTAACTTGAGCAATCACTTGCTACAACGGTTTATTAAATTTCTAGATTCCCATCTGCACAAGGGAAATCTTCTCATTTGTTCAAAATTTCAGAGTTATCTCATAACAAGTGCACATAAACTTGCAAAGAACGGCAGGTGTAACTCTATAATAAGCTACTGCAGCAACACAAAAAATACGTATAAGTTTTCCAGACCATCCCCAGATCCTTTATTTCTCAATACTATTTAGTTAACATGGAACGAGCGTTAAACGAACAAAACAACGGAGCAATCAGCGATATAGGCTTTCAGATCTCAGGTTCTCCGCAATCTCAGTTTCCCATCGGTCCCCATTCTCAAGCAGCTTCTCTTTGTCATAAAGGAGCTCCTGCAAATAGTTGACATCAGAAAATAATACGAGGAAAGGAAAAAAAAAATCCCATGCAGTATGCTATCAGATAGTAGTTTGAAAAATCAGAATGAAAGAGATGAAGATGAACCTCGTGAGTTTCTGTGGCAAATTCAAAGTTTGGCCCTTCAACAATGGCATCAACAGGGCATGCCTCTTGACAAAATCCGCAGTAGATGCACTTGGTCATGTCAATATCGTACCTGAAAAGCTTGACAATTCATAAAGGACAGAAAATGGAGGGCAGTTTCTTTCTTTCTAGCCTCTCGTGTGTGTGTGTGTGTGTTTTGTTTTTCTTTTCTTTTCTTTTTTCTTGGGGGGGGGGGGGGTGTTGTGGGGGAAGGCGGGAGCAAGGAAGGTCTTTCACCTTGTTGTCCTGCGGCTGCCATCTTCTCTCTCCTCAGCTTCAATGGTGATTGCTTGTGCCGGACATATCTGATAAAATTACATTCTTTTAAGTCATACAAAGATTTTACAGCAGCCAAGCCAGTGTAAAGGAGTAAAGATAAAATAGTACCATTTATTAAAGACAGACTTGAAAGAAAGACACATTAAACTGAAGTTAATATCATGTTATAGAAGAATATACATATTCGACAACATAAGCACTTAAACTTTTTGACAGAATGTACAGACTTGTCAATATATAACAAAGAGTAAAATTTTCCACACAGACTATCACAGGAATTGAAAACTCCAGACGGATAGCTGAATATCAGACGCTAGACACCATGTGAGCCCTAGTGACTTCATCTTTGGATGGTACAGACCTCAAGTCTTGTTTGATCATGAACCTTGTTGACTAGAATTTCCATTACAAGACTTTATCTCATGCTTACACACTATACCTCAACAAAATAACCATGCACTACATAGCAATCTTATCTGTGTAGTCCAATTTTAAACACAAAGCAGGGAAGAAAATAGTCATACAATATATGCTATTTTGCTTTAAAGGATCATGGCCAAACTAAAAATTATTGCCCTAAATTTTTCAAAAACTTACAGCTTCACAAAGTTTGCAAGCAATGCAACGTTCCTCTCCAGTTGGATATCGTCGGAGTGCATGTTCACCACGGAAACGAGGACTCAAAGGGCCCTTCTCAAATGGATAATTTATCTGCATCATGAAAATTATGGCTGTAATTACATCCCTCACAACGCCTTAGACAAAGTGACTTTAGAAGACACTTACAGTAACTTTTTTCTCAAAGAAGTATTTCAGTGTCAGACTTAAACCCCGAACCATTTCAGTGAGAAATAGTGTGTTGATGCTGCGTTCAAAGACTTCCATTCAAAACATCAGCAATCATTCACTTATATTACAGTGAAAAAAAGAAAATTCAAACTGAGAACACAGGGCTTTCAAATAATTACTAGAACTCCAATCCTTGGAAATTTCCTTTGCAAGTTGCTCTCTTTCTTCATCGTCTGCAATTCTTGCATCAGAAGATAAAGTTTATGGATCAAGCAGTGTTTGCAAATTTATATGAGAGAAGCAGATATAAACTGACAATCACAATTAAAAATTCTATTTAAGGTAGTAACCTCAAACTGAAACTTCTCTGTAAATGTATTCACCACTCGTTCTCTTTCTATAAGAATGCACAAATCATTTGCACATGAATGAATAGAATAATGACAAACCTTTTTTGGTAGAGTATGAATGAGCAGTTAATCGCAAGCCATTATTTTGGAAACCTCGCAACCCTTGACCTGCCACAGCCTAAACATGAAGAATAACAATGATGAATACATGATAAATATTTAGCAGCCACCAGAACAATCCATAAAAATATATGTATATATTAATCTTGCGAATCAATAAAACATATAGAACCATCAACCATAACAATAATTTATTAAGTTAGAATAGCCATATAAAAGTAAATAAGCATATGGTTTTTGCCGTCACAAAGGATCCTTCCATGCGAATGTGAATGCACTTGCAGTTTGAAATTTTCTTACAACCATAAACCGCATAAGATATTATAGTTTTACTTTTAATAAAATAATAAACATATCTTCAGCTAGGTTATAAATAAAATGAGTGCATGATGACAAGCAATTCTTCTTGAATTATGACACAATTATTTATCTTACCAATTGTCGAGTGCGAAGAGCAAGAAGTGACTTCCGAGCTAAGATTGCAGCCATTATGGCAAGGCTGTTGACTGAATTTCTGGGAAATGAAAATGTTCAAGAATTAAGGATAGCATCAGAGGTCAAGTATAGACATGCCCTTTTTAATATTAACCACAGCAAAAGAAATAAAGAACTACGAAATTTCATTTTGGTTTAGTTACTCTTACTCATCATAGTTTCACACCAATTCTACATTAGCAAAAGTATAAGGACTACTTCCAAATTGCCATGGATTTCCAAAATCTTAATCAGACAAATTGAAATAGGATGAATATGCTTGTGTAATTCATAAAAAAGTAAATGAATAGTATTAATGCTTCCAACAGTTAAGCTAAGCAATAGAAAGCCTTGTCGACTGAATCAAGGATTAAAATACAGTAACCTGCACATCCAGAAACATAATTGAAACCATTTGATTATGGCATCTTCATATCCCCTCCAGATAAACACATGAATAAGGTTCAATGTTAACCAACCAACAACAACAACAAGCCTTGGCCCACTAGAAAACTGGATGACAGACAGCAAGATATGAAAACATACAAATAAATTAGTGCAGCAGCAGCTATCATAGAAAAAATCAATCATCAATAAAACGTTCTCCTTCATTCTAGTTGATCACAGTCCCTATTATTAGAAACCTAACAAAACTAAAACATAACGTTTACGAACCACAGTCCCGACTCACTGGTCCCCATTTCTCATAAGGGCACGAACACTTCGAGACCTAGTTCTCCATCGCCTGTTTCTCTCTCACTCTCGGCTTGCTTTTACAATGATTTCCACCCCATGTATATCCCCGAATTGAATCCTTCTTCGATCGACCCATAGTTTCACTACCCCTCTTTTCGAACCTCGACTACCAATGAAAAACAAAAAAAAAACGCAAAGAGGAAGAAGGGGAAGAGAATGTTACCCGCAGATAAAGCACGACCAAATGGCGGGACGGTGGCTTCCGGCGACAAATGGAGTCCTCGGGTGCGGATCGAGTGCTTGCAAGGACAGACTCTTATTTGGATCCTGGGAATATTGGAGATTTCAGGCGAAAAATAAAAGTAAAATTAAATTTCAGCATAATATAAAATATAAAATTTATTGCTGATTATGACTTTTAAAAAACAAAACATGATATTGATGATATTTGGTGTAGCTTAATTTCTAATTTTCATTTAGAAATTTATATTTATATTCTTTTAACTTCACGCAAGAAATTAATTTTTAAATTATTGGATTCCAACTTTTCATGTTAAAAATACAATAATAATAATAATAATAATAATAATAAATAAATAAAACTCTTGCCAAATTAATCTCACTCTAACACTGCCATAGTGTCATTAACTTTAACCGAATTTGGTAAAAATACAATATCGTTCTCCCAAATGCCTTTCTCCTTCCATTTTGGCTTAGATATTTTTTCTGCCAACAAAATAAAAAATATAAAAACCAAAATGTTAAATATTAAATGGCTATAATACCCTCAGTTTCTATATGTATAATGGAATGATAAAATATTCAATTTTAATTTTTAGTATAGTTATTTATAATATGATATGATTCATTCAAAAATCCTATCAACATTTCCATCTTCCTAAACCGATCTCGACATAGCGAAAACTTCTGTTACAAGAAGTCAGAAGACAAAGCATGGGGGAGAACATATAAGCTGCCAAATGAATTAAGCCAGTGAACGTTTTCTAAGAATATGATCTAGAATTAAAATTTAAGTTGGGGCATTAATTCCCTTGATGTCAAATGACAAATTTTGATTTTGGACTGTTGACGTGAATTTTTTTTGTAGTAATCCCTGTTTTAATTCTTCTTAGTTTAGTATTGGATGAATTGAAATAATTATACACAAGGCCACTTGTTCTAATCAAACTATTAAAACCAATGTTTTAGAGAATACCTCAAAAAAATACCACCTCCTGAATTTCAAACTTCTAAATAATTTTATTTCTTATACTTTCTAAGATATTTAATACTATTGTAAAGCAAATAATAACATATTTTTGTAAGAATTCTTAATTTAAGACTTTAAAATTCAAATTTTCCCAAAGTCTTACCTCTTTCACAAAAATCACAAAAGAATTCCCATGAAACAAACAATACAGGCAAAAAGCAATTTCACTGTCAATGAACATAGAGATCAAATAGTTCACATAAAGCTAACAAAAGAAACTTCACAGCCCATAATCTTGCCCGTCCTTCTCAATATGTAACCCGATCAACATGCTACATTCTGCATCATGTTGCATACGTATAAACCAGAATCAGAACAACAGAATCTCATTGTCTGTGAATTCCTAACATATACAATATATCTCTATCAGTATTGCCATATTCCGTTAACAATGGTATACTTTGAAATTTTCAGCCATATGGAGTCGCAGAATCTCCAAAGACATGAACTATGAAGGAGATGTCTACGGGCTTTGTGAGTTCAAAAACACACACATCACCCACATTCAAGTTATTGTCTTTTGCAAAAGAGTGCCACCCACTCCTGAGTCGGCACTTGTGCTGATTTCCTTCTTGCCTATTGCACTTCACACGCCATGTTCTGCCATCTGAAACCCGGAGAAGGACATCTCCTTCCTCCTCCTGCTTCAAATACTGTTTCACAAAACTTGTTGGTACCGACTGCAATTTTTCTAACTAGATCAGTAACTGAAAACTGAACTTATCCCTTTTTTTTTTAACAAAAAATCGTAGGAAAGCTACATTCAGTGCATTTCTCTAGACACTTACCAAATCGCTCCTGATGTATGCTGGCTGCATGACAATTTTGAAATAGGGATTTTTGGGCGTGAAAATGTTGACTCTCTGTAAAGCTCTGTTCTTCTCATCAAAAGTTAATGGTTTCTCGTTTCGTTTTTTGATAGCCATGGATTTTGAACTTCTTTTAGTGGAAAAATTGCTTCTACCCACGGATTCTGCAGAAACTTACGCATGACTCTAAGGACAAGATTAAGAACAAAACTTACGTGCATAATGATGGACGACAAGAAGCTACCTTCTGATTCAAGCTTGATAAGATACGGTTCTGCTTTAATGGACTTCAGCTTATTTCCATCTGAGTGCATCTTTTGCTGATTAGACATCCTTTCAACTTCTCCAGCTCTAATTTTCTTGCAAGGGCGACTAGAAGATGATAGTGGCAGTTTTTGGCTAGCTATTTTATGCACAGGAGGCTTCTCATGCAAGATTTCAACAGAACCAGTATCATCATTGATTTGTTGTAGGTTTATATGAAGAGGATAGTCTATTTCTAATGCACTCTTGTCAAAAATGTTGACCTCAAAGTAACAAGTAGTTCTAGTTCCCTCATATCTGAAAACCACCAAATGGCCATGACCTAATGAGTAGTATCTAACAACTTCATCCCAACCCTTCTCAAACCAAACCTCACCACTTACATATTTTGTCCAATGTATTTCCCATTGAATCCCATCTGGAGGCTTCAGAAACACTGGATTTGGCATGACACCTCCATATTTTCGTATAAAGCTGTCCGGTACTTTCTGAGCAGAATCTGTTGTTAGTATTACAGTATATATACCATGATCCTCACCAACTTGTTATATTGTGTTCTATACAGTATTCCCAGCAACAAGACTGAAATTAGTAGTTATTTCAAACAGAGATCAATGTAGGTCGGTGTTCTCTAACGATATTGCTTCCAAAACTCTAAATCCTAAAAAGAAAGAAGGGTCCGTAGAACATGATAGGGATAGATTAATAAAAACACTTACAAGTTTTCCTTCTTGAAGAGAATATTCGAGAATAATCTTGAAGAAACGGGTAGCATTACGCGGGAGACAATGAGGAGCCATGGACGATTTTGAAGCTGGGAAGCAGTTCTTCACACTTTGTTTACAGTGAGAAAATGTAAGCGAAGCATTAAATTAAGCCGTGATAAACCATAACCTAATGATTTATGTTTCTTTTTTGTTTTTCATTCGTAGTCGAGGTCCGAACAGAGGGGTAGTGGAACTATGAGTCGATCGAAGAAGGGGAAGAGTGTTACCCGCAGCAAAAGCACCGCCACAAGGCGGGACGGTGGCTTCTGGCGGCAAATGGAGTCCTCGAGCGCGGATCGAGTGCTTGCAAGGACCGCCTCCTAAATATTGGAGAGTTCAGGCGAAAAATAAAAGTAAAATTAAATTTAACCATATTATAAAATATAAAATTTATTGCTGATTATGAATTTTCATGTTAATATAAAATATAAATTTATAAAAAAAATCAATATTCATAAATTATCCCTCATCCGTTCAACCCAATTTTTTTAAAGGCTACTATACACACAATTTTTTAAGAATCCCCACCATCTTTATTTAAAAGAGAGAGAAAAAATTAGACACATTTGTGGACAAGGAAAAGAATAGATGGCTGGAATGAAGAAATGGATGTCAATGGATTAAAACCTTCTGATATATAAAAAATAATAAAACTCCTGCCAAATTAATCTAACTTTATACTGCCATTAACCTTAACCAAGTTTGCTAAAAAGGCAACATCTATTAAATACCGTAAATTTCAATTACTCAAACACACCATACAAGTAGAGTACCAGATGTCGTTCTCCTTCCATTTAGGCTTAGGCTTCCTTTTCTTTTTCCAAAAAATAAAACAAAGAATAAATAACATACAAACAAACATATTAAATATTAAATGGCTATAATACCCATAGTTTTTCAATATTTTTAATAAAATTTTATTATAGTTGTTTATACAATTTGTTGTAACACGATTCATTCAAAAAATCCTATGAACATTTCCATCTTCCTAAACGGATCTAGACGCTGCGAAAAATTCTGTTAATGAAGTCAGAAGAAAAAGCCACCAAATGGATTGAGCCTAAGAATATGATCTACGTCCTCAGTTTCATTCCTACAAAATTCATAAGCATCATCGAGAGTCTTATGGTATCAAGATTCTATTCCTTTACTTTATATTTTCTCCAACCAAGCAATGCATAAATATTGGCAGAATGGCTCATCACCCATCAGACAAGAAGTTGCAGTTCCACAAGGGAAGCGGGTGGCTTTAATTGGCAGAACCCATGTTTTGATTTTGGACTGACGATGTGAATTCTTCAATTAATCACATGTTTTGATTCCTTTTAGTTTAGTATTTGATGGATTGAGATAATTATACAGAAGGCCACCTTGTGCTGATTAAACTATTAAAACCAACCTTTTACCTCTTTTACAAAATCGCAAAAGGCTTACAATGAAACAAACTATACAGACAAAAAGCAATTTCACAGTCCATGAACATAAAGATTACTTGCAGAGAACTTGCATGTGAATAGTTTACATAAAGCTAACAAAAGAAACTTCACAGCCCATAATCTTGCCCTTCCCTCTCAATATGTAACTTGAGCAAGTAACATGCTACATTCTGCATCATGTTTCATACGTATGTGAATTCTTAACATATATAGTATCTCTATCAGTATTGCCATATTCCGTTAACAATGGTATACTTTTGGAATTTTCAGCCAGATGGACTCCAAAGACATGAACTATGAAGGAGATGTCTACGGGGTTTGTTAGTTCAAAAACACACACATCACCCACATTCAAGTTATTGTCTTTTGCAAGAGAGTGCCACCCTCTCCTGAGTCGGAACTTGAGCTGATTTCCTTCTTGCCTATTGCACTTCACACGCCATGTTCTGCCATCTGAAACCCGGAGAAGGACATCTCCTTCCTCCTCCTGCTTCAAATACTGTTTCACAAAACTTGCTGGTACCGACTGCAATTTTTCTAACTAGAGCAGTAACTGACAACTGAACTTGTCCCTTTTTTTAACAAAAAATCGTAGGAAAGCTACATTCAGTGCATTTCTCTAGACACTTACCAAATCGCTCCTGATGTATGCTGGCTGCATGACAATTTTGAAATAGGGATTTTTGGGCGTGAAAATGTTGACTCTCTGTAAAGCTCTGTTCTTCTCATCAAAGGTTAATGGTTTCTTGTTTCGTTTTTTGATAGCCATGGATTTTGAACTTCTTTTAGTGGAAAACTTGCTTCTACCCACGGATTCTGCAGAAACTTACGCATGACTCTAAGGGCAAGATTAAGAACAAAACTCACGTACAGTTTTTCATTGTTTGCTATCAAGAACCCGAGAGATCAATAGAATATGATAGTAAAATATGACATACTGAAGTACGACAAGAATAAAACAGGAGCTATATACCTTCTGATTCAAGCTTGATAAGACTTGGTTCTGCTTGAATGGACTCAAGCTTATTCCTATTTGAGTGCATCTTTGGCGGATTAGAAGTCCTTTCAGCTCTAATTTTCTTGCAAGGGCGAACAGAAGATGATAATGGCGGTTTTTGGCTAGCTACTTTATGCAGAGGAGGTTTCTCATGCAAGATTTCAACTGAATCAGAATCAGCATTAATTTGTTGGAGGTTTCTATGAAGAGGATAGTCTATTTCTAATGCACTCTTGTAAAAAATGATGGCTCAATGTAACAAGTTCTAGTTCCCCCATATTTGAACACCACCAAATGAACATGACCTAAAGAGTAGTATCTAAGAACTTCATCCCAACCCTTCTCAAGCCAATCAACAACAACAACAACAACAACAACAAGCCTTATCCCATTAAATGGGGTCGGCTACATGGATCATACGACACCATTGTGCTCTATCGAAAACTAAATCCTTAGATAGGTTATTGACCAGGAGATCCCGTTCAATGATCTCTTTGAGCGTTCTCTCTAGCCTTCATCTACCCATTTTAACCGGTGTCCATACTATTTGATCCACCCTCTTCACCGGCGCATCCCTTGGCCTTCTTTGTACGTGTCCAAACCACCTAAGACGGCCATTGTGCTCTACCCCTCTCAAGCCAATCCTGAAAATAAAAATAAAAATTCGATCTCATTCCACACACGAGACCAGTTAATTTAAAATAAAAATAATATTTTTGACTATTTTGTCCTCATAATTTTTGTTAAACTTCTCACTCCTTGCAGACAAATAGGACAAACTAAAATAAAACAAAATTTCCTCGACTATTTTTCCTCATAATTTTTGTTAATTTAATTTTAAATATATTATTATATTAATTATAAATAAAAATAGCATTATATTATACAAGTTTTAACAATATTTTGGGATGAGAATAAATTTTAATAAATTATTAAATTTATATTAAGGTGTAAATTAATTTAGTATTAGCATTATTTGAAGACATGGAAATTTTAGAGCTTCATCACTCGTAAGGATCAAACTTAGAAACTTTTATAAAATCATAAAATCATGTTAGGAAAATGAACTCATGTTTTAAATATAAGAACTTGTTTGTAGCACTATAAGATCCTACTATAAAGTTTTATATTTAGAACTGAATCTCCCTCTTAAACCTGATTAGTATTGGTTATTTGTTACATTCCAAGTAAACTTGCATTGCTCAAACATTTTGCCATATTTTGTCAAACCAGCTATTTACTAATCCTTTTTATCCAAGAGGGACAAGAAAGGAAGTATCTTTTTTTTTGCATAAAAAATTTAAATAAATTTAATATTAATCTCCTGTTAAAATTAAGATATAATTTTATAAATTAAAAAATACTTATAAAAATTTTATAAAATCAACAAGTGAAATCGAACTCAAAACACTAGAAAACCTAAACAAAACCCACACAGGTACGTACGGGAGGACAAATCCTCTGACAAGTTCGGAAAAGCCATTAACAGCGAGGAGAAATCAAACATGGCTTCCCATTAATTGAACTGTTTATACCCAATTGTTGCGTTTAAATCGAATTCTTTTTTCTTGAAATTCTTCCTCGGCTTTCTTCAAAACTGCTCTCGCCCCTTCAAGTTCTCGCCCCTTGTTTGCTAGATCTTCCTCCTTTTTGATAATCTCTGCCTTCAATGTCTTCAGTTCTGTTTCCAATACCTCCATTTCTGCATCCAACCTCCTCAGTTTATTTGCTCTTTCCTGATATTCCTTCATATTCAAAACGGATCTAATGCTGGGTTCCAAAACTAGCACCGCAGTGGGGATAATGTGGTGTGAAACGGGAGGGTGAACAGAGAACGAAGATTAATATAGGGAAAATGACCAAAAAGACTCTGAAAAATAAGAAAACCCAAATTAAAACTGATATCCATTCATTTTTCTCGTACCATTTGGAGCTCATGCTTTAATGAATTGTTAGTCAAAGCATGGATTACGCAATCCAAACTATCTCTAACCAAATATGCCAAAAGTCAACTTCTGTTTTCATACGGATTCGCCATTAGTTTTTTTCTTTTTTTTGGTACAAGAGTCGCCATTAGTTATTTGCATGTGTGAATTGAGATACATGTGTTTTGAACATATTCATCTATACCTATTAGACAAGCACGAACATAACGCAAATCCCTTACCATTGAAATCCATGCTCAAATATCAACGGAAGTTGATGCAAATGGTAAACAGTTCCGTATTACTTAAACGAGATCTCGAATTTAAATATTAACATATATAAAAAAATTGTTAGAAGACTCATATACTATAGTCAAATACGTGAAGCGAGTTAAATTTAGATATAGTCAAAATAAAATTTTGATAAATTGAGTAAGTAACTAAAAAAGAAAAAAATCCATGCTCAAATTACCTCAGACTTAGAATTTCTTTATAAGGAGCATTTTGCTACGTATAAGTTGTCTTATACCCGTATAAGTTGGTTTAGCACTGAAGATGAGCACATAACTTGTGCATCCACTCAAACTCAATTATGATTATATCAATTCTTTAGAATAGAGACTTTTTTGGCTATTTCTTTAATTTCGCAATTGATATAGATTAAAAAAATTCATCATTTAAAAAACTAAATCCATCCCAATTTGATTCTTCTATTTTCATGAAAGAGTGCTTGAGTATAGCCCATTTAACTAAAACTACTATTGCATTCCACGTCCAAGTCGGCCTAAGGAATGCATAAAACAGTAATAGCACGCCGGTTTGAGGCATCCAAGTTTAACAAGAGCTTAAGAGGCGATCCTAAACAAAAGGGTTTCATTCTTCATAAATTTTTTAGAAATGATGCCGAACTCGGAAAAATACACATCCATAAATGAATCGCACACATAATAATATCAAAAATTGACAATTTCATTATCCAAATCTAAAATATCGGTGTGTCCCTCAAGGGCAGATTCAGACCAACATCACTGAGACTCATAATTCGTGAATTAGCCACCAAATGCCAAATATACTCAGGACCATCGGTCGGGAAAAATATTAAGTAAATTAACAATATATAGCAATAAGATTCAACAATCCAGAACAAACTATGAAAATGCAATAGAATAACCTCAGATATTTTAAACCAGAGTTAACAGAAACACTATTCCCAGTAGCTTGCATAACAACCAAAATTGGATGAAAGTTGAGGATCTCTTCAAAATCATAGCATACCAAGTAGCCTCCAAAGAACAGTCTCACTTGAGAGGAATGAACCTTGATGAGTGGGTGGCACCAATACCAGGTCTACCGTGCTTGACAGGCTTGTATGAAATTGAGAACTCAGCCAAGTAATGGCCAATCATCTCAGGTTTAATTTCAACCTGGTTGAAAGTCTTGCCATTGTACACTCCAATTATGCTCCCAATCATCTCAGGTACAATAATCATGTTCCGCAGGTGGGTGCGAACAGGTTCTGGCTTTTCACCTGGTGGAGCCTCCCTTTTCTAAAATTAAGCAGTGAGGTTGCTTATAATTAGAGGCATAGTTTTGAACAATATCTTACAAACAAACCGCTACCAGTAGATCCATTTCTAATGCGGACGTAAAATAAATCTCATCAATTAAAAGAAGGACGCAGAGATGTCAGACAATTATTGTAAGAGTTCTTCACAAGAGATGGCATGCCCAATTTACAACAAAGCCAAAGGGAGACCTATTGCAATAGATACATAACCATGTTTCAAAGTACCTGTCCACTAACATAACATATCAAATCATAAACCAAGATTTTCGACACTTAGATTAAGCGTTGCAACAAGTAGATGTCGCAAGCCAACTTTACAAATTAACCTAAAGTTCACTTCAAATTTTGTAATGTCGCCATGTATTGGTCAGCGTGATGTCACGTATTCAGCCGACTAAATGTACTAGTTCAATCCTCCATGACTACGCTAAACTCTAATGAACATAAAGAATGTAAAAAATAACAAACAAGAAGGGGAACTTCAACATTTAATGTCGAGAAACACTGAATATCAAAGATATGTGTGATGACCATAACTGATTGTTTGTCAACAATTAAACAATTTTAAGAGTGATTACCGCTTTGCGCAGCTTCTTAATCAAGGCCATAGGCTTCCTCTTCAGTCCTCTCTGAAACCTGTCACAACGCGACTACTATAAATAAAGGCAATCCAATTCACAAATTCCACCAACACGGAGACAGACAAAACCAGAGTCCTGATGGAGCAGGGTGTTTAAGATTTACCTTCTGCGAGCTCGGGCAGTGAAGAGCTTGACAAGCTCATCAGTGGACATGTCCAGAAGAGCGTCCAAATCAACGCCTCTGAAGCTGAACTTTTTGAACGTTCTCTTCTTTGGCACTCCTGGGGCGACATCGGCCTCAACATCCGCCTACAATGAAGATTCATCACAGATTCAGAGACACGTATATGGAAAATGGAGAAAACTTGTCGAGCTCGGAACTTACCATGGCTGCTAAAAGAAATCGCAAGAGCGAGTGGCCGCTAGGGTTTTGGTGGAAGCAAAATTCTTCAGTCTTCAAGTGGAACTATAACCCTAGGGCGGGGGATAAGGAACGCCGTGCCGAGGGGCTCTGTATTAGTTTGATAGCTTGTTTCATGGGCCTGCGCATGGATCATATTGTTACAGAGCCTTTTGGGATTTGTCTATGATCCATGTCAGAACATGCGTGGACCATTAATCCACCAGATGATGATGAGGGGCATGTTTTCAATCATATCGGCCTACAAAGGCCCATTATAGACGATACGGGCCGGGTCAGGCCTTTTTGCCCCATTTTTAATATTCAATCGTTGACTCGACCACCATTTTTTATTTGTATTCATGACTTCATGTTTTGCCGACCAGGAATAGCAGCCATGAGCCACCGAACAGGAATTCATGCGTGGACTTTGATGTAAGAAGAAGAAAATGCCTTGAAATTGAATTTATAAATCTCACTCAATTCTCACTTCTTGAATTTGTTTTATAGTGCTGTATGTTTGTGCACGTAAAACGTGGCTCAAATGAAATTGAAAATTCAATTAGTTAAGTATTTGATAAAAAAAGGAAATGAAGAATTCAGAGAGAAGGCAAATACAATTTTTATTCAATTTTTGTAAATACATGCTAAATAAATATATATTTTTTTGTGCAATAATTTTTGGAAAAAAGTTAGACTCACCCACGATTTAAGGTAAGGCAAAATTTTATTTCTCCATATGTGATATTAATGTTGAGTATAATAAGTTATCAATTACTCTCAATGTTATCCTAAATATCAAAGAGTTATAATCCCTTTAAAAGTATTGTGACTGTAATCATAATAAAACAGTATTCTCAAGAAATCGAGTATGCTCTAAATAATTATATATATTCTCTTTTCACCATCTGAAACCACATTCGATGATTAAATAAATATATTAAGATTTTACTCATAAGCTTCAAGTTAACCTTAGAATTGAATACATAATATTATAAAGTTAAATGAAACGATAACAATAAATACTAAATATTTAACAGCAAACAGTATAGCATTCAACTCGCTTTATTATATCTTTTTCTTTCATCTATGATTTCTGCCGGTGGTTCTCACGTTAATACGGACGAAAGTAACGTAATTAACCCTAGTGTCCCCTACTTCTCTGAAAACTTGAATTTGATTTTTCAAAAATAAATATATTATATAAATCTGAGCCAAATTTTTCCTGTTACTCGTTTTTTTTATTAGAAAATACGTGGTGAACCAAACAACGACACAAGTAGTAAACAGCCGAGTTAGTTTGCTTTATTCAACTATAGATTTGGTCCAAGTTGGAGAACTTGATCTCTTTCTTATTTTTTTCTCTAACATCCTTACGTGCACATTGTCACGCTCATCACCTATCCATTTTTGGCGGCGGGCGAATTCATAGAATATAAACTGCTCTGCAATAAAACAAATATCGCCCTTCACTTTCATGGCGATTCACATGTGCCCTCCGTAACATGTTTCGTTTGTTTAAACTCCTTATTATTAATATGAATACTTTTTGGCCACTGTAGTCACATGTTTCGATATAAGCATTATTTTATCATAATGTTATTTGATAACGATAGACAGTTATGGAAATAGTCTCTTCCACAATAATCAATCTTCATTTCCTTTATCGCTTCTTAATTTTTACTTCATGCATTGCCTTTTTTATTTTTACAAAATTACATCTGTGGTAATTAGTTAACATTACAGTATATTTTATTTTCTTTTAACACGCTATCCCATCATATTGTTCATCTTTTCCAACAACCATTGAGGATTTTGGTGGCCTGAGGAGGATTCTCAAATTGCAAGGTTGTCGCAATATCTAAATTAAATAAAGGGGAAAGTGGATCATAATGTCTCATGACCCACCATGCTTTTTCATGGTGGGAAGCAGACTTTGACATTTTATATGAAAGGAGCAACACACTTACCGCCTAATCTCATACCCTGCTTTGGAGATGTGATGTTTGGTGGTACATTAGAAAGTGTTTTGTATCTGTTTGGTTGGAAAAGTAAGAAGCTTTAGTTTTAAAAGAGTTTTTAACTCAAATTTTATTTTATATAAATTTTAAAATAAATAATTATATTTGTCTAAAATGACTTTTGGATTAAATCATAATTTAAAGTTAAGATTTTGGATAAACTACTGAGACTAATTTCTAAATTTATAATAGATTTTATAAACTACTCAATTATTATTTTACTCTTATTTTTTTTACACATTATCTCCTATCCCTCATTTTTCTCCACCATCTCTCATCTTTTATCTATTCTCTCCACATTATTTCCTCTATCATCTCTCCTCACTTTTCCACACCTATTTTCTCGCTTTTATCTATCATCTCTCATCTTTTAATAAAATCATATTTTTTCTGATAATTTTACAATTATAAAAATCTTTTTGATAATAATTATCTAAATACTTATTTATTCATAACCACTTTTTTCTATAAATTATTCTCCAAAAGTCATTTTCTAAAAGTCTTTTTTTTTTCTATAAGTCATTTTCTAAACTCTTATCCAAATACACTCTTTATATAAAGAATATGAGAAAGGTACTTATCTCATTTAAAAAAATAAAAAAAGAAAAACACTTTTCTGCGTATCAGCTATTACTTAAAGTAAATCCCTTCATTCAAAGACGCAGTTAGGATATAAAGCGTATGTATAATATGATATAATTGTAGAATTAAATTTAATAATAAATATAAAATATATTTATTATATTTATTAATTTTTTAAATTATCTTTATATATTCTCTCGATAATAATTTAATAAAAGAATTAATGAAAAAGTTAAAGAAGATTATGGTATTTAAAAAATATTATATTAATTAATTTAATTAAATTTTTTATTCTAATTAAATTAATTAAATATATCTTATATTTATAATTAGAAAAATATTAATAATAATATATTTAAAACAAAAATTCAAACTCAACCAAAAAAGAGGCGCCGCGGGGGTTAGTAGCAAGCAACTTGAACGCGCTTACGTCGAAAGTCAAAAGCTGTCTTTACGAGTGAAGCCATGCAGGCATTGCAAGTGAACTGCGTGTTCCCTCCATAAAGTCAACTTGTTGACGATCCTCAAACTACCAAGCCGTGTACACTAACGCAGACTCTGTTAAGTAAATAAACAACCAATAATAATAAAAAAAAATTCTGCACTAGATACTCAAATTATCCACCAGATTTATATTTATAATGCGGTTTATTTATTTCTTAGGCTGCGCTTTGTATATATAATACACGAATTGATATCTAAATCTATTTTAGTTTTGCTTGGATAAAACGGCTTATTCTAATATATATATATATATATATATCAGTTATTTAATATATTTAATTTGTAATTTTATAGCTTACCACTTAAACAAAATAAAGCTTGTCGACGAAATTTGAGAAAGAAAAAGAAGTTTCGACGCACTGTAATATAGGTTCCACATATGCCAGCTGATATGGAATCGACCCATGAGCACGAGATATTAATAAATAATAAAAGCACAACGACCAATGAGGGAAACCACAGAGAAGCGTCAATATATATATGTGTAAGAAATATTCGGTTTGGTTGATGGAGAAGTCCAGGAAATTGGCAATTTACACGTTTTATTATTTTATTATACTAATTAGTTGTTTGTCAGCACTGATCACACAGAATTACAGAAACACGCACCTTCTTTTCTCCTCCTCATCAAGCTAAGTTGGCATTTTCTCTATATATAGTTCCCTCTAACGACACTCTCCTTCGTGTCCAGCTTATTTAATTTGTTCTTTTTCCCTCTCCAGCAAATCACTCACCAATATATATCTACATCAATAGATCGATCATCATCGTATAACTACTTTTCCAACGAAACATGATCTGCTTGGTGTCTCGCTCAGGAAGAGAGTTGCAGAGATACAATAATATGGGATGCCGCCAAGTTGTGGGGTGAGTTATATATAAGAAATGCTTGTGAGATTGTCCACATAAATTTGATCTTCTTCGTGAATATTATTGGAGAGATCTGGGTCGTAAACCTGAGATCATATGCTGGATTCGGTTTCTTTGATAATGATATATGTCTACCAAGTGTTTTTCTCTATGCGTCAGCTTGATTTATAAGTAATCTTATCTTCATTTTTCACGTCGGTTTCGGTAGAAATGGTGGGCGTTATTAATTGGGGTGTTCCCATTCATGTTCATCAGTTTCTTTGGTTTCGATCATTATTTACTGACTCTCATCTATCGAAACGTTGAATTTTGCAGGTGCATACCTTACAGATATAAAGAAGACGTTAACGGGAATACGAGCAATGAACTAGAAGTGCTTGTCGTTAGTTCACAGAAATGTCAGAAGTTCATGTTCCCAAAGGTACTTTTGCATCTCGCTCATTTATAGTTCAAGAGATCAGAATAATACTATGATCTGGTGCTTCTCTTGGGGATCAATAATAGATTGTGCAAAGACATTAACTAATATCGCGATTTTGTTTTTTCTCAGGGAGGATGGGAACTCGATGAATCTGTTGAAGAGGCAGCTTGTAGAGAATCCCTTGAAGAAGCTGGAGTCATCGGAATCGTTGAGGTACAGTAACATTCTCAATTTTACAACATATTATTACGCACAAGTTTAAGATGTTAAGTGGAAGAACTTCGCTGAACTGTGGTTTTGAAATGTATATATATCTGGCAGGCTGAGTTGGGTCAATGGAGCTTCATTAGTAAGAGATATGGCACGTACTACGAAGGCCACATGTTCCCATTGTTTGTGAAGGAGCAGCTTGATCTATGGCCAGAGAAACATTTACGAAGAAGATTCTGGGTAAGTTCAAGGAACTAATGATTCCTTTTCTGAATACTTATATATATACTTAATTAGCTCAATTTATAATTTGCAGTTCAGAACGGTCCTATATGTTAATGTTGTTTATAATTTATCTACGCAGATGAGTGTTGCCGAAGCCAGAGAAGTTTGTCAGCATTGGTGGATGAAAGAAGCCTTAGATATATTGGTCGACAGGCTAATTGCCTCACAGCAACAAATGGAGGATCTGACTGATTCTAACTGAAATTAGTGAAGAACAAGTCTATGGCTAGCTCGTGCAAATATAAAATGTTCCCTTTTGTTTTGGTGAATATAAAATGTTCAACATATATAGTACATTCAAATTGTTTATATATGGGAGCAGAAGACTAGGGATGAATGGTTAGGGAGAGAGACAAAGAATTATATTATAGAGAAAGAAAAAAATATTTGTACTTTCTTTCTGATTCTTATATTACATTTAAATCGTTTATTTCTCTCTCTCTCTCTCCGTTTTTTGGCATGTGAGATATTTGAAGGGATTATATAATACTTAATATATTAATTTTAGTTTTTATATGTGTCTAATATTTTAATATTATTTATAGTATAATTTTACACATAATTTTATTTCTCAAGTACCAATTATATTAAATTAAAATGATTATAGGTGAATTTACACTAAATTTAAAAGATTTTAGGTAAAATTATACTATAAATAAGATTAAAATATTAGATATATATAAAAAATAATATGAGATATTGAATACTATATAATCTAAATATACATGTGTTATAAGGAAATATCTTTCGAGAAGTAGACTAAGTAAGCTATCAAAAACCTAGTGAGTCTACTTGTGGCTTGGAGTATTTTTATCCGTTTAACCCCTTAAGGAAAAATAAATAGGCAAGTTATACAATTAAACAGGCCGGGTTACAGGCATATCCTCAGGGTGTGTTTGGCTTGAAAAGAATAGAAAGGGAGGGATTTTAATAGAGAAAAAATAAAAAAAGATAAGATGAAATATTTTATTATTACTTTATTTGGATTAATATTAAGGAGAAGGAGAGAAAAAATTTTTATATTAACTTGTTTAGTTTAAGAAGAAAAGGAAGAAAAAATACTTTTATATAGACAAATTTATCTTATAGAATATTTTAATAAAATATAATATATGGATAATAATAAGATATTAAAAAATTTATCGGTATATTAATATTATAAAATAATAAAAATATATATTCCCTCCAAATTTTCCTAATTTTGGAGGGGAGGTAAAATTATGGAGGGGAGGGAAAATTTTAAAAATTTTCCCCTCATCTCCTAAATGTTCTAATTAGCCAAACAAAGAGAGGGGAGTAAAATTCCTCCCCTCCTCTACCCCCAAATTACCCATATCAAATTGACTCTTAGGCTTTCTTATTGTTAATCAAATATCAAACATTAAATATAGGATTGTCGTTATTGTCACTATCTTGCTCTTCTTCTTTCTTTTTGGTTATATTCTTCAACGACCTCATTACTCTGCTTCTTTCTTTCTTTCTCTTCGTACAACCTCTCTCTCTCTCTATTTTAAAGATGAGGGAGACAATTTACAGTAGTAATGGCAAAAACTCTAACATGCACATTAATAATAGATAGAGAAAAGATAAGAGGGAAAGTCAATGGTAAAAGAAAAAGAGAAAAGAGGAGGAGAAAAAGAAAAAAAATTAATTTTATATTTTCTCTATAAATTTTTAAATGATAAATTGAAACTTATAGTCAATTTGTTCTTTTTGTAATTCAAATACCTTTATGGTATTTATTTATATTTTTTTCTAAAAAATATGCAAATCTATTGTGTATTTATTTTGACAATTTTTACGATTTTATATTTATATTATAAATTTTTTATAAGATTCCAAATTTATTTATTATGTTATCATTGAAATATTATATTTTAACTATTAAAGTAAAAAATAAAAAAATATACCATCTTTTATCTTAAAAAATATGTATATAAACCGTTAGAAGGAGACAATTGAGTCCCGTTAACAGTTGAAGTATCAGAAACCCCTAGGCCTAGCCGAACTCCCAGAGAGTAACGGCGAAGTTAAAAGCCTCATTTCGTTTCACACTCTCCGTCGTCGGAGTGAGCGACTTCAGCTATGGCGGAGACGGGTGAGATCTCTGTTTTAACACTTGGTGGCAAGGGTTCGTCCCTCTCTTCCTCCTCACTCCATGCCCTTGCGAGTGGCCGTTCTCTGTTGCGCATTGATTCTTCTGCTCTCGATCGGCTTTCCTCCGGTAGGCGCCTTCCGTCGGCTTCCTGCAAGCACCAGATTATCTTCACTGACTTTCTCACTCTAGAGGATCGCAGGGCCTTCCTCGCTGTGCTTCTGAACAAGCTCCTCCTTTCACATGCCCCCGGCATCCGTGCTCTTCTTCCTGAACTCATTGCTGAGGCCTTGAATTCTAAGGCCCAAAATTTGAAATTCGGGGAAGTCGATGTGACAGAGGACGAGATGTCCGTGTTGAAGAGTTCTTACTCTCCTCTGCTTGGGGTTTCTGCGATTTTGGATCACCAATCAGCAGCGTTATCTGCGCTTGCGGATTTTGCTGCTGCTTTATCGTGTGATGCGTCAAAGGCTGATGTAACCGCATTCGATTTGATGGATTATGGGGATGGGCATGCTTCTAAGGAGAAAGTCGGTGTCTGCAGTGATATGAAAGTTCTGCTTAATGGGTCCAAGTTGGTGGGCAAGGTTAAGATTGAATCTGTTTCGAAAATTCCTGTAGTTCACGGAACTATGAGGGAGCAGGTGAAATCGGTGCATTCTAAAATGCGAGTGGAGTTGAATTCGGGTGTTGGGACAGAGGAAGCGGTAAGTGTTGTGCTGTTGGCATTGGCAGCAGCACTAGGAGACCTAGGTGAGTGTAGCTCGCTGCGTGTGAAAAATAATCTAGCTTCCATGGCTAGCAACGAGCTGACTTCAAGTCTGGAAGGAATCTTTGCAAAGAAATGCCCCACTTCTTCTAGTTTAGACGATAGAAGGAGGGGAGCTTTTGATTTGTACCTCAAAAAGGACTTTGGTAATTTTGTACATGAAGTGAAAATACTTTTGCAAACAGTTTGGAACATTGTGGCATGGGAAATTGTAACAGCTTTTGTGGCACTTGAGTCTGTTGAACTTACTGAAAAGATTCAAGCTGTTGGGGCAAATGCAGATAACACAAAAGCGGAGAAGAAGAAGAAGGTGGTTATAGGCAAAGGAAACAGTGTGATCCTACAATTAATTAAGGACAGGTTGCAGAATAAAAGAGACGGTGCTGTTAATATGTTGGGATTATTAGAGATATGGGTTGGTGATTTTTTATCACTTTTTGATTTGAAGGATCCTGAATTTGATGTCTTTTTATCTAAAGTAAAGGACTTCATAGAAAGCAATGAAAGCAGAAGGCTACCCAAGATTCCTAAGGTAATTGTCTCAACTTAAGATGAGCGTCATTCTAGTTTGTGTCAGATATTTCTGTTTTTAGCTGGCTAATTTCTACACTTAGCTGATTTTATTGAACGGTTAACATGCACAAATCATTTCCACTTTTTATGGTGTTAGCTACAAGTAATGGATCGGTTTATTTGCTATTTCTGTTCCTAGATAGGGTGGGTTTGGGATTTGATAAACTTACCAAGAGCATATCAATTTAATATCTAGGGGACTCGTGACTTTGCTAAAGAACAAATGACAGTAAGAAAGAAAGCCTTTTCTATAATAGAGGAGGTTTTTGAGAGGCATGGCGCTACAGCCTTGGATACTCCTGTTTTTGAATTGCGAGAAACTCTCATGGGAAAGTATGGGGAAGACTCAAAGCTGATTTATGATCTTGCTGACCAGGTACGTGTGTTTATTGCTTGTTCATGTCTTGGCTTTCTAAATGTGGGCTTCCCATGAGTTTCATTAACTAAGAGATAAGTTATATTGTTCCCGACTCGTGAATATTTTGCTCTATTGACGACCAACACTTCAAATAAATCATTCACTAATAAGTTCCTTTCAATATCTTACGTGAGTGTCTTTTTTGCTCTTCCTCCTCTACATCTCTTCATATTGCTTTTAACTATAATAAAAAAAGAGGGAAGAATAAATTCCAGACATCCTGGTGAAAAATCTATAAATTTCACCAGAACTTGATGACAAGCTTTCAGAAGCCAAGATTGAGATATGGAAAACAGAAAAAGGTGTGAAAAGATAAACTTGAGAAATGAAGCATTTCAAGACTGAAAATGTTATCTGCTAATTGTTGTGACAAGGATAAATGATCCTTAATCAAGTATTTTAAATTTGATTCCAGTTATGAGCCTGTAACTTTTGAATAGCTATTGAGATGATAAGATTTGTTATTCAAGTTAATGTAAATGTCAGCTGTTCATTCTATATCCTTGCCACAATTTAGAGACTCTGAAGAAAATCATATTGTAGGTATGAATTGTAGAGTTAGTGAGACAGTTAAATCTAACGATTTGCGTAAATGTTGCCACAATGTTTTCCTAGTTCTTTTTTCCCCTACGTAAAAAAGAAGATATTGATGAGACGTGAGAATAATACAACAAGCTACATAACAGAGGAAAAGGGATACTCTGTAAGCATAATCTAATATGAAACAAACTTTGATGGTTTGAGCAATTTTGAATAATGTTGTTTGAATTTTTTTTTTCCATGACAAAAGTTTATTTGAACATTTGGATCTTATCAACTATGTTCTAACTTGTACTTTAATAGGGTGGCGAGCTCTGTTCTTTGCGGTATGACTTAACTGTTCCATTTGCTAGATATGTGGCCATGAATGGTCTAACATCTTTCAGAAGATACCAAATAGCCAAGGTCTACAGAAGGGACAACCCATCTAAGGGAAGATACCGAGAATTCTATCAATGTGACTTTGATATTGCTGGTCAGTTTGAGAAAATGGGTCCAGATTTTGAGGTTGTTAGAATTTTGACTGAACTGCTTGATGAGCTAGACATTGGAGACTATGAGGTAAAGGCATGTTTTCATAAAGTTTTTGCTTTCGTTTAGTTTAATAACTTCATGTCTAGAACTGTCTACTATTTCTTGTAAACTTCTCTGTAATTGTGGTTTCCTTATTTAGTTCTTGATGGTAGTGTGTTGTGCTTTTTGAGTTCCATCTGGCAATATTATGCAATAATGTGTTATGACAGCAAATTGTGTATATGCATATTGATATTTTTCATTGTTAAATTTTTATGATTTTACAGATAAAGTTGAATCATCGAAAATTACTGGATGGAATGATGGAAATTTGTGGAGTGCCAGCTGCAAAGTTTAGAACTATATGCTCAAGTATTGACAAATTAGACAAGCAGTCTTTTGATCAGATACGTAGAGAAATGGTGAGCACATAAGCATTTGCTTGTGTCTCTTTTCATTAGATTAGAATATTACTAATTGATTGTAGCCTGTGTTGTTGGTATGTAATATGTTCCTTCTTTCAGTCGTTGAGAATGGTGCAGTCTATACATTTAAAAATATCTTTTAATTTATAGCTTTATTTATTGGGAAACAGTTAATTAAAAGTATGGCATTAATATTCAAGCTTTCAGTTCGCCGTAGGTATTGGTTGATGTTAATGAAATTTCATTCTCAGGATTTAGATATCCATACTAAGCAATTCATTGTTTTCTTATTGGACAGGCCTTTGCTATATTAGATTAATTTGTTGGCTTTAATTTTAGATGTATGTCTGAAATTTTAATTTGAGCTGTCAGGGATGATTATGTTACTGTTCAGTAACATGCTTCAAGCTGTTAGGGCTGATTTTATTTTTTCCTGTTCTGTAACACGGTGCATGCTATCTTTTGTAGGTCGAAGCAAAAGGAATATCTGCTGAGACGGCTGACAAAATTGGAACTTTTGTTAAGGAAAAGGGACCTCCTTTGACATTGTTATCTAAATTTAAACAAGAGGGTAGTACTTTCTTAGAACATGCTGGATCTGCTGACGCATTAAATGACCTGGAAATTTTATTCAAAGCTCTGGATAAATCGAAACGCATTGGTAAAGTTGTTTTTGACTTGAGTCTTGCCAGAGGTCTTGATTATTATACGGGTGTAATATTTGAAGCTGTTTTCAAAGGTGGTGCACAGGTAAATTCTGACGTCTTATCTTTACTATTATTTGTTCCATCATATATGTATCACAAGTTGAAGGTGTTGCTAGTTAAATTGATAACTAGTGATTGAATCCTTCACGTTACTCCATTGAATATGAAGCATAAAAAGCTAGCTGTTTATTTTAAAATAAGGGAGTAAAGCCTTCATACTCGTTGGCAAGAGGTTATAGTATTTTTTTAAATTCATTTCTAAAGTTTCAATTAAAATATACCTTTTGCCTTCTTTGCTCTCTTCTTTTTTAAGGTATAATGACAGAACCTCTTTCCCTTTAATTGGTCGCTGTATGACAGAATGTAATGCAATAAATTCATCATCGCACGGTGGCAGTAATAGCATCATAATGCAACTAAAGATGTTTTTATTTAGTAAATTTGATGGTTAGCACCAAAATTAAATATAGTTCTTATTCTGCAATCCTGAAAAAGAAGTATGTAAGTGAAAGGAAACCCCATGATTTAAGAAGTGGGTCCTTTCTTTAACTGATGATATGATATGCACACAAAAGCGCGCACACATGTATGACTTACCTTGTATGTAGGAATGGATGTGAGTGTACAAATCTCTGTGCCCAGGTTGGTTCTATTGCTGCTGGTGGTCGATATGATAACCTGATAGGGATGTTTGGATCCAAGCAAGTTCCAGCAGTTGGTGTCAGTCTTGGAATTGAGAGAGTATTTGCCATAATGGAGCAACTTCAGAAAGATCGGAACCAGGTAATTGTAATGCTTATTTTGCTTGCTACCTGTAATCAACTACCCACTTGATTGTTCTGAGGACCAAACTCCAGTTGAACCCAGATTTGGTGGAAAGATTGGTCGATTATGTTTTATGAAATATTATGGCTTTGAGCGCTTTGAAATACTTGCATTAAGAAAGATTGTATTTCTTATTAAAGCATATGAGAATGGAGACATGGAAATTTTTTTGCAAACGCCTTCGCATCCGCACTTGAATGCTTGGTTTTCCTTGTCAAATACAGCTTTAGATAAAGTCATGATGAAGAACCAATAAATCATGGGATTAATAAAATGAATGGCCAACCCCCTAATGTTTTATTTGCCCGCACCTAACTACCTATCAAGCTTACAAGTTCTTAAGCACGGGTGACCACTTTCATGTAATATTTTTGTTTGTTTGTTGATTGCTGCATTTGTTAGATGCCTCGAGCAAACAAAACTGAAGTCCTGGTGAGCATATTAGGGGATGACCTAACACTTGCTTCAGAGCTGGTTAGTGAGTTGTGGGATGTTGGGATCAAAGCAGAATTCTTGGTCAATAAAAGACCAATGAAGCACATCGATCATGCCAGAGAATCTAGGATCCCTTGGATGGTCCTGGTGGGTGAGCGAGAATTGAGTAAAGGTGTTGTGAATCTGAAAGATGTTGAAGCAGCTAAAGAGACGGAGATCTCCAGAGATCAAATTGTTGAGGAGCTTCGAAGACTGGTTAAACCCATAAGTCTCATGGTCAACACGAGCTAACTTAAAAGTTGGGTTTGATTATTCTCAGTGGTTAAGTGACATGTTTCATTGTAAGTTGACAATTATTCATGCATTTGAACTTGGGAAGTATAGGTATCACTGTGACATTTCTTTCAGAATTATTTATCAAAGAAATAACTTGCAGATTTTGATTAGCTATTTTGCAACTGTAATATAATTTTTGTTAGTCCATATTTAAAAGTTTTGCTAATGGCCTAAGCTGAAGTTCTCAGTGGTCCCCTTTATCTTACAGCATGATTAATAGTATTCTGCAATCTTGAACTCACGCACATTAGGTGATGTTCGATTCATGGACCTCATAATTACTGTATACTCAAGCATGATTGGGGCACATGCTCGCACGCCCTCATCTGGGAAACATTTGGGTGATGTTTGATTCTGGGGCCTCATAATTATACTCAAGCGTGTTTGAGACGCGCATCTCAGAGACTTTTGGATGATTGATTCTGGGGCCTCATAATTATACTCAAGCGTGTACTCAAGCATGTTTTTGAGATAAATTTGGTAAAGATGCATGTGAAAAAAAAGCAGCAGCAGCAATAATAGTAGTAGTAATAATAATAATAATCAACTTCATATTGCATATGCAAACCAAAGAGGGTTAGGAACTTTAGAAAATACGATCTTGAGGATAAGATTAAAAATCGAGGGAATAAAGGAAGAGGAGCAAGGGGGAAGAGATAAGATAAAATATACAAAACGGGATCAATGGATTCATGGTATTATAATGATTAAATGCTAAGAAAAGTACAAAAACTTGATGTTATCTTCTATATTTCACAAGTTACTTTTTTTTTAAATTAAAATTTGTTTAAATATGCATACATCGGTGTTTAACTGTAGTTTAACTCTAACTTTGAAGGCCTTTTATATTAATCATCCTGTTAGCAAAATTTTAAAATGTCATATTAATTAATAGGAGTTAGGTCTAATAAAAAAATTAATTTTTCAACTAATATTTGATCTCTATTAAAAAAATATTTATATTTAATACTTTAATATTATTTTGAATATTATTACTTTCGATAAAAAGCATCTATCCCTAACAAAAAAAAATTATATTAGACAAGTAGAGAGTATGATATATATTTAAAGTGACTCCACTAACTCACAAATTAAATAGCTAATAATATAAAAAAATGATTAAACAATTAATCAAAATGATATGAATAAATCAAATAAAATATATATAATAAAATTTGCATTGAGTTATGTTATTTATACTTATAATTAATAAATAGTAGGACTTGTCTTGAGAGTTTATACTTCACCTAATGTGCTATTAAATATTTTAATGAGTATATTTTCTTCAATAAAAATAATATATAAAATATGTATTTTAAAAGCAAAAAATAATATGTATATACATTATTGTATAATAATTTTTTTATTAAAAAAGTTATACAAAATAATAATTATGTTATAAAAATTAGTAAGCCTATTCATTATTATTTGCAGAGGCGACAGAGTCCACTAGAACAACGGGAGACCAGCTGTAGAGAATAATCAGCAACCGATCTCCTCCTTTTATCCTGTAAACTATACAGTCTTCGTCACAGTAGTTGGACGCTGTAGTCATTGTTAGGAACCCTTTTCACCCGAAAGTTTGTGCGGTGCTCTCGCTACAACTTCAAAACCCTAATCGTGCGACTCTCCTAAGCCTCCATCAAAATGGGTTCCGAAGGATCTGCGGTTGTTGGTGAGTATTGGGCACCCATATTTCTTAATATCTCTTGTCCATTGTTTTTCCGTTTTGGATTTTCGACATCCATCCAGAAATTGGGTTGAAGTTCGTCTACAATTTTGTCGTCAAGCCATTCCCTAATTATGAAGAATTACTCGGCTTTTGCTTTTTGTTGGTGCAATCTAAAATTTCTTAATACGCTTTGCTGGTTTGTGTCGTCCCGCGTGTATGCTTTATTTGAACTTGGGCTGTTGGGGTTGGGTTATTAGGAAGTCAATAACTTTCATTTATTCCAACGAGTTTTCATAATTGCTTGCTCTATCATCTGCGGGTGTACTTTTTTAATTCAATTCTTACTATGTTGGAACCATATTTCTGCATATTACTCAACTAGTTTTTGAATTATGCCTGAGCCGAATTGGAAGCTATGTTTTATGCTAAAATCACCTATGGTCAAATACTTGGTGCATATTTGTTGATGGATCATGCTGCATTGTCACGTTAAGAGCCATGGTGATCGTACTCGACAACATTGGAGTTTGGCATACATATATGATTCTGAAGAAACATAAAGGATACAAAAAATAAAACGCATTCATGGACGCACACAGCCAGAGTAGATGTGTAAAGTCATTTACTTCGGTACTAGAACTGGACTCAAGTTTTACAAGTTGTGCCCTTCCTGATCCAGAGGGAATTCTGGTCATAGGTGGGAAAGTGTTTAGCTCTTGAATAATCATCATTCTCCCGCTGGGGGGGCGGGAAATTCTTAACTAACATCTTTGTGAGATATCATGTATGCCTTCCCTTGCCTCCTATGAATTAAGATTTCTCTGCGACTGTTCTCAGTAGAGCTTGTAGGTTGTATCCTAATTTTCAAATATTTGTTGGTAAATATCTCCCTATAAAATTGATTTGGTATTTTCTCGTATACATGCCAGTCCTTCTCTTATAGCATACGGCCCCATGTGACAGCTCCCTCTATACATATTGTCTCTTCTTTGATGTTGATAACCTTTGTGCTTTTTTGGTCAATATCTACAGATTGTTGAAATCTAAGTAGACATCTGCCTATTGTTTCATTTCTTTAGCTAAGCTTGCAGTCACCTACCAATGGCAATTCCATATTTCCTAAAAATAGCTTTGGACTTGAGAATTTTCTTCAAGAAAGAAGGATTGAATTGAATATATTGCATTTCTCAAAAACTTTTCAGTGAGAAATATATTCCACTTGATGGCTGAAATGATTTTCACATATTTTTTCAGTCTCTTCACACACCCCATAAAAAATACCTGGTTTTTGAATCATGTGTGATAACTTTTGGTGAATGTATAATTAACACTTAGCTTTTTTGGTGTGCAGTACCCAGGAGTTTCAGATTATTGGAAGAGCTTGAAAGAGGTGAAAAGGGAATCGGTGATGGAACTGTTAGCTATGGCATGGATGATGCTGATGACATACACATGCAGTCATGGACAGGGACTATTATCGGTCCCCCTGGTGTAAGCTGATATACATGTTACTAGGGTTGTAATGCGTTTATTGTATGTTTGTGCATATACTTATCAATCCCTTCTCTACCCTCCCAAACCAACCCTCCATTGCCCACTTCTGTTACAAAATAAATAATTCTGAATTTCAGTTGCTGGCATTTAGATTCCTATATACCAATTTATGGGGTTCGAAAAGATCATTATTAGATGGTAAATATTGCTCAAGTTATTCCTGTATGTGAGACCATGTTACCTGTAGGGTTGAATCATTGGATAAATTCAGTTATAAATTATCGTTGCTGTAATGCTCTTTTATCTGCAAAGGAATTGTTGTGTTGCCTGATTCCTAGAGACCCGGTGATTAGCTGCATTTTATTTTCTTTGATTGTACGGTGATTAAATTTTTTCCTTTTATTTCTAAGGAAATTTAGTTTCCATCCAATAATATATTGATTTTGTGTCTTACCCTTGTCGATATTATTTTTTTACCAGACCGTTCATGAAGGGCGTATCTACCAGTTGAAGTTGTTCTGTGGCAAGGATTATCCAGACAATCCACCATCTGTAAGATTTCAAACAAGGATTAACATGACTTGTGTCGACCAAGATACTGGAGTGGTGGGTGACATTTTTGTAAGGGCTACCCGATATGGTGACGGGCATGATACTGAACTAATGACTTGATGAATTACCAGGTTGAGCCACATTTGTTTCCCATGCTGGCTAATTGGCAGCGAGAGCATACAATGGAGGACATTCTGATGCAATTGAAGAAGGAAATGCTGTCTCCTCAAAATCGGAAGCTAGCTCAGCCTCCTGAAGGTCTGTAAAACTAGTTCATCTTTGTTGATTGCTTGTTGATTTTATATTAGTATGAAACTAGACATGACTTGTGCTTCTAGGTAACGAAGATGGCAGGATTGATCAAAAGGGGCTGGTGCTCAAATGTTGTATCATGTAGTTCGGGTGAGAATCCAAGAACAATAACAACACCAATAATGTAAATAATCATATCCTATAGATAATCTGAGTTCACAGGGGATGCATTTATAAATGTAATTACAAGCCATTTGCCTATGTAACCGGAAGCAATTCAAGGGACTGAGTCCTTGATTTTCATTGAACAATGTACTTTGAGTCTACCGTAACTCCATGTTTTGATGTGGCATGCAGCTTAAAACCCTTTATGTAATGTATTATTTACATTTATGGTGCGAGTCCAATTCGGCACCAAGTGTCTTGGTCATGTTACATTTTTCTTTTGTTAACTAATGTGAATGGTGGTATCATTTGTTTATGAAAAAATAAAATCATTGGATTAGATATTACATGTTTAGCAGGACCTTGTATTTGATTTACACGCCACAAGTTTAAGCAATTAAGGAACAATTTCACACGGCACAAAGCGAGCCCGAAAGATTATTTTCCATTCAAAGGCTTACGGTTCTAGGTCATATATCTTTACGCATTACTTTATTGAATTCTGCCTCTCATCTCATTTTCTTTCTCCTCAAATATTACGCATTCTCCATTTATGGATTCGCCTGTTCACCCAGAGATTCATATAAAGTGAGACGATCTATATTTACTATTTATCTTTCATTATCTTTTATCTATGTAATGTATATATTTTTTATTGAGTTAAGGTGTAAATTTAATTGAAAGTTTTTATTTAGGAATAATGTTGTCTGGAAAGTGTTTTTGGGGTTAATATAACTTTGGATTCGCCGAAAGCATTTTAGAAAGAAAAAACTCGTGCTTGCTTTCTATTCTATCTTTTTATATATAGCGTGTGAGATTGTAACATGATTTTGACATCAACTTGCAACTGAATATGAGGCATTCCTATATGTTACTTATGGGAATGGATTTTTTTTTTTTTTGATACAAGGAATGGATTTTAATATGCTGTAACCCATCCCATCGCGTTGCCTCAAAATAGCCCATAATATTGTTTGCAAAAGTAATCGTTGTGCATATCAATATAAAGAAATGGACAAGCCCCACTCCCGGCCGTTTCTCTGTTGCCTAATTGAATGGAGTATTTTGAGTTAAAGAACATTTTCCTTGTCTATAAATATGTCCACTCTTTCTTCTCTTCCCTCCCTACTCTCTCATCAGCCATGGCTTCTGTTGAAACTAACAATCAAGAGGGTATCTTACTTCTTCTCCATTAATCAAGATTTACGTGTCTTCTTGACTTGGTAATATACTCCAATTATTCCATTCTCGCCTTCAAGTTGATATTACTGTTTTTAATGCTGCGGCAGCATCAAGTTCAATTGTTGATCCCGACCAGAACGTTCTGCAAAAGCACGCTTCCTTCTTCGACAGAAACCAGGATTGTTTACCCCTGGGAGACTTTCCGAGGTTGTTTTCTCGGAAACCAAACACGAATTTGTAGGCAGTAACAGTAATAATATCGAATCTTGTGATTGTAGGGCTTCGTGCAATCGGTTGCGGCTTCTTCTTGTCGGAAAACTCACCAGGTACGTTTCTCTGCCTTTTCTTTTATATGTTGATGTTGACAAGTAACATTGAACTGAACTTCTTATTGATGAATTGTGCAGGGAAAATGTCCTTCTCTTTTATTACCAATTGGGCAGGGTTGGTAGCTACGTAGAGTGGAAGCTGTTGTATTATCCGGGCAAAGACAGGAATGGGTTACTTCACAAAGGAACAGAGAGAGGTGTTTATGATGGCAGCTTGTTTCATCAAATGGAAAAGGACCACTCTTCCCGCAACGCCCTCTAATTTTACACATTCTTTCATGGAAAGGAAAATTAAAATATGTACATCAATTGTTCGTTGAATAATGGTGTTGGGTTTCTTTCTGTTTTTTTTTTCATAGACAAATGGTGGTGTTGGGTTTACTTTGTACGATTAGCATCCTCAATCAATATAAAGTACAAAGAGTAACCTATCGTGAGTAGGTTAAACTAGCAAAGAAATGAGACAAAAAATTATTTATAACATATTCGCTTCTTAAAAAATATTATTTTATTATGATTACAATCGTGATCCTTAGAGAAATATCCTAACTCCTAGATACCTAAGTTTATGTTTAGGGGTAATTAAAGGCCCACTTTACCCGACATTAGTATAATCTAAAAGGAAGGAAGATTTCACTATACCATTAGATTGTAAGTGAACCTTATTTTAGTCATACAATGGCTATTAGCTTTGCTATGCGATAATTTTATTATTGGAGTAGTTCAAAAAAAAACAATAAATAAAAAAGATAGAGAAAATCAAAACTTGATATTTAGAATTCAAATAAATTCTCTAACTAACTCTTATAATTAGAACTATACGGAGGACACAATAGAATCTATATACATACACTCCCATATAGATTCTAATCTCGTTGCGGATATGAGGTTTATAGGTATTTTTAGCTTGATTAAACTTCAATATACAGAAAATCTACAGCAACATCACTACACAAATTGTGATGGGAAGTGTATATGTTCATTGTAGACTTATAAGTATGTTTGTAATGTGGAATATGTGGACATGAATGATTGATTTGTGGCGTGTTTGGCATATTGGTCTGCGTTTGTAAGTGTATATAGACAGGTTCCTATCAATCAACACCTGAAACAATTGGATAATGTGAGATTCCCCAATTATACAAATTTGTAGGGTACTCATTATACTCTCTTTGATCTTCCTCCAATCTCGGTTTTCAGTTTTGAGCACTCATTCTTAGTTAAATGTTGCCAATCTATATTTGTATATAGAAAGGGAAAAAAAAACCACTCTAAGGATCTGTCTAAAAATAAAGTGAAATTACATGTATGTCTTACCACCAAACAGGTAGTAAGACACATATACATGGAAAAGTTGATATCAGGGAAAGGAAAAGAAGAATGGGATTAGTAGAGGCAAAAGGGCCTAAAGCCTAACGTTGTAGAGCTTTATTGTAGTGTTGGGTGTGGTGTTGTGGTGGCACATCAAAAGACAAAGACAAAAATCCTCACAACACACAACAATGCAAATTCACAGCAATTATGTAAACAGACAAACAAATTCATGCAAAGACGGTGCCTTCATTATTGAAGCTCATGAAGTGACCTTCCTCTAATTAATTCCCCTCTTCCTCCTTCCGTTTCCCTTTAATCTTTTGTCTTTCTTCACTCTCTTTTTTGCCTTTTCTCTGATTCAACTCTCAATGCGTGCTTGCTTCTCCACCCACCAACCCTCTCTCTCTGTTTGATCACACTGAAAGAGGAATATCAGTTTGCTTGGCAAAAATTAGTTTCTTTTCAATTTTTTTCTTAAAGGTATGTATATGGCTATATGTTAGGTAGAGGATATACATAAACTAAGGGGATCCAAATAGTTATGAATACTCATTATTTTTAGATAAAAAGACACGACGAGGGAGGTATGAAGATTATGTTCAGACGTGTTTGAAGGAGAAAAAAGAATCAATCTCTATTGATTTGATAAACGTATATATTGTCTACTCAATTATTGGAAGCCTGTTTGATATGCAGTCACTCGTCAATCATTATCATAATACTATGCTTTCTTCTTCATTGATATTCCTAGCCTGTTCCATTTTCATACCTTTTTGGTTAATCATAAATTGAGATTTTAAAATAGTTTTTGGCCTAAATCTTGGTTTAAAAAAACTTTAAAACAAACGGTTATATTTGTCCAAAAAAACTCCTAGATCAAACTATTGTTTAAAACGATAGTTTTAGATAAACTACCCAAAATAGCTTTTAAAACGGTAAAAATGACTTATAGATATCAAAATATCATTTTACCCCTACTCTTTTAACACATTTTATCCTCTATTCTCTCTTTTCTCGCTGTCTTCTTGCCTCGTCAACTTTATTTATTGTCGTTGAAGCCTCTATCGTCGCCGTTCACTTCTGGACAAAGAGATGCTGATGATAGATGAAGCAGAAGAAGGAGATCAACGGTTGGAGAGGAAGACATCGTCTATATATAGTCGTTAAAGGCTTTGTCGCTGTTTACCTAATCGCCATCACTATCGCTACTCGCTACTCGCCGTCGTGGAAGAAGCCGATTTAAACAGTAGACCTGAACAATAATATTTAATTTATTTTTTTATCTCATGCCCTTTGTAATAATTTATCAATAACAAAAACCCTTCTAAAAATAATTATTCAAATACTTATTTATTCAAAATTATATTTTAAATAAATAGTTTTCTTATTTGTTTTTTTGTTTGGGGAGGCATTATGATCTAATTAAAGAATATCTAATATAAAATTAATAGAGTGAAGGATGTGGTTGGACTTTAATTATTACCAACTAAATTAACGCTCGTGCGTTAGCTTATATATTAAATATTAATCGCTTTGTGGGTTTCCCCATGTCTTGTTAGAAGATTAATATATTGAATTGGAAACGCATTTGAATTTTCTACTGTTGTTTATTTATTTATTTATTTATTGCTTAAAGAATTCCGGTTAATTACGTTTGTTGAGAAATTATTATTTATGCTCAAATCCTTTAGCGTCGAAGAAGACATACAAGTCTAGTTTTGCTGGATGAAAATAAAATGAATGAATAAGTGCGGTTTGAATTGACTGGAGTGTTAATAATATTCCACAATAACGTGTTACAGTTGAGGACAAATTGAGAAAAATTATTCCACAAAAAGGACAATTCTTTTTTTATTGTTTTTTACTTAAAGGTATCGGACGACCAGGTCGTCGGGGTCCATGGTTTTTTTTTTTTTTTTTTGTTGCATATTATAATATATTCATGATTAATTAAATACAGGTAAGTTGTGGAATTTCTCTTACGATCATTGACCAAATATATTCATCGTCCCCAGTAAAGAAAAGATGAAGACTTTGGAGTCAATGGTGTGGTCAATTTTAGGAGATGTATCATTCATTCATTCATCCCTATCAATCAATTTCTTCTTCTTTGCTTATTTTGCGAAACTATATGTGGTTTGGATTGACTCTTCAGTCTTCACATGCCTTCAATTATCGCCCCCTACTTAATTATGTCCGCCCCACACAACTTATAACATACGCTTGTAGTATAAAAATATTTTTATTTTTCTTAATAAATATATTTTTTGATATTGAAACTTGTATTTTTCTTTTTACGAGGTGAGTTACTTATCATCTTAACCAATATCTTATTGGTAGGTATATATGATTATTCTAATTTGTGAAATAATATTGTAAATGAAATTAATTTTGACAATGGATGATGAGAATGGCAATCTACAACTACAGAGACATATAGATGAAGCAAGCAAATGGGGCTCAGAATTGCTTGTAGAACCAAACGGCCGAATAATAATACATGAAACCCAAACAAATGGTTGCAATCAAGCTGAGAGAGCAGCGTTCTCGTTGTATCTCTATCAGTACGTATCACCATCTCCAAACTGGACCAAATTAAAGCTCCCCTATATGTGTGTGTGTGTGTGTGTGTATATATAACGTGAAGTCTGATTTTGATTGAAACATAGCAACTCGTGGGACCCATCATGTGCTCTCTACTTTCCTTCCCCTCAGTTTTAGCGTTCAATCTTCTTTCCTCCACAAGTCACCCATATATAGCCAAGTTATGTACACATCATCCACTATATATATATATAATTACAGAGAGAGAGAGAGAGAGTAGTTACACCTGGACGAAACTGTGTTTTGAGTCAACGATCACCACCTTCCCCTCACCAATTTCTTTTGACTTGTTCCATTGCTTCTCAAAAGCCACCTCTTCTCTTCTTATCAACGTACCCCTTATTAATATTTCTCTCTTTTTCCTTTTCATTTACGTTCTCGAGTCACATCAACATGTTGTTTTCCCTCATCCTAGACACAACTCCAACTAATTTAAGTAAATATATTTTAAAAAAACATATATGTGTGAATAAATGCACTTGTTATCTATATATGTCGTTGGCAATGGTATTTATAGTAGCTAGGTTTAGTTAGATAAAGCGATGACTATTCAATAATTATAAGTCTCTTTCTCTCTCTAGATATTGGTCAAACGTTCAAAATAACGCAAAAAAGGACTAACACTATAATCGAAAGATTCGGGGGAAAAAAAATAATATTGGGAGAAATTCATAAAACAATATAAAATTTAAATATAGCGAACTATACGTATTTATGAGTGGGTTCTTGTACTTTTTGGTTTGAATCTACACAATCATATACTCTGGGTACAATAGTTCGTATATATACATCCAGCTGAAGCTCCCTCATTATCATTACGTACACACACACACACAGACACACTGTTTCGCTTTCAGTTCTTTCATATAAAAATAGCCTACCTTCCCCCTCTCCCTCTGTCAATCTCACAACACACAGCCATGTCAATGTTCTCTTCTCTCGTTCTCCTTCTCCTTCCTCTTCTTCTACTCACATCCTTTACTATCCCATCGTCTTCCTCCTCCAGCGAGGCTTTCATCTTTGGCGGTTGCTCTCAGGCTAAGTTTACGCCGGGCTCTGCCTACGAGTCCGGCGTCAACTCCGCACTCACTACAATCGTCAACGCCGCCATGTTCTCCTCCTACAACAACCTCACCGTCCCTCCCTCCTCCTCCTCACAGGACACCCCTATCTATGGCCTCTTCCAGTGCCGCGGCGACCTTGCCGCCACCGACTGCTCCCGCTGTGTTGCGCAGGCCGTCTCCCAGCTTGGCACCATCTGCCCTGACTCCACCGGCGGCGCCTTGCAGCTCGACGGTTGTTTCGTTAAGTATGATGATTCTAAGTTCTTGGGCGTGGAGGACAAAACTTTGGTCCTGAAGAAATGTGGGCCGTCCATTGGGTTTACTTCCGACGTGTTGACTCGGCGAGATGCCGTGCTGGCGTATTTGGAGACGTCCGATGGGATATACAACACCTTTAGAACGACCAGCTCGGGGGACTTGCAGGGTATGGCGCAGTGCGTAGGGGATTTGAGTGCGACGGAGTGCCAGGATTGTCTCTCGAATGCGATCGGACGGCTCAGAGTAGAGTGTGGGCCCGCCCAGTGGGGACAGATATACTTGGCCAAGTGCTACGCGCGCTACTCCCAAGGTGGAGATTACTCGCCCGGCGTAAACGGTAAGCCGCCACCGTGAATAGTGGTGGTTTTGTAGCTTCTATTATTCGGTTTTTGCTTTCATATTATTATTATTATTATTAGTTCTAAGTTTTTAAGCGATTACTTAGAGAGAATTGACTTGCTGGAATAATTTCCTATTTACGTTACAAGCCACGTGAATACGTACAAAGGTTGGCGTGGAAATGAATGTCGTCGGTATTTGGTAGGAAGGAAGAGTTCTGATAATTATTGAAGATACCTTTTTTACTTTTTGTTAGAAAAATATTTCGATCTAGTCTGACTGTGGACCCATTTAATTACTTGAGTTTACTTAAAAAAATTATCTGTGCTCTTCTTTCTAAAAGGTTTGTCTTTGAGTTTTTTTTTAATTGCCTTCCTCCTATTTATTTACTTTTTTCTTAAAAGAGAAATCAGGTCAATCATTATTCATACCCCTCAAAATGAGGGAAAAGAAAGAATAATATAAAAAAAATAAAATGATTTGATTTTCTTGATCTGCTCTTATGATTCATAAATTCGGCCCCATATGCCTTTCCATGTATGAGTAGTTCATAATATTATTTCAAGTTTGTTAAAAGTAGCCACCCGAACTTTCTTGGTTAGTGATAGAAAGAGCAAAACTTAGTATAACACACACACGTCGCTTTACATGAAGAATCCTATGAATGAAAATAAAGAATAAAATATCAAATAAGCAGGAATGATAGTACCATTTCTCCTAATTCATAAAAAAACCCATAAAAGATAATGAAAAGGCCAACAAGGTAGGTATTTTGGTGCAGATTGAGAATCCTCATCATTTGCAACGTCTTTTCCTGATTATTAAAATGAATTTAGTTTGTAATTATCCTTATTTGGAGATGGGGTTCAAGTGATTAGGTGAATTTGAGCAAATATGTTTTGCAATCTTAAATTTGTTATGAATAAATGTAATATATTATATGAATTGAAATGTGTACGTAGGTGAGCATGAAAACAAGAAGAACGACGATGAACTTCAGAAGACACTGGCAATAATAGTTGGACTCATAGCAGGGGTGGCTCTACTCATCATCTTCATTTCATTCTTGACCAAGTTGTGTAAAAAGGATAAAGGTATCTTTAATTTAATAATTTATGTATTATATTACATCCCAATTTTTATTATTTTTTTAAACTTTTTTAAATTTATATTATTAAAAATTTGATTCACTACTTGCAGGTGGCAAATGAAGGATATCATCACATGTGGATAATTAACACCCTTGTAATGCTTTCTCTGCTAATTGATTGGCCCTTAATTTGTCATGGTCATCTTGTTTAGTTCTCAAGTAAGAATATCATCCTTTTTCTCTTTGTTTTGGTGTATTTTGTTAGTTAGTATAGCCATAGAAAGAAGCATGTGTGATGGAAAATAAAGAAGAAAGGAAAGAGAAGTTCATTGGAGCAAGAAAGAGAGAAAGTGATATTGTGCTTACCAACGAAGAAGAGAAAGTGAAGCAACAAAAGGAAGAAAAAGCTCAAAGATCCAAAATGGGTTTAGGCTTTTGTGGTCATGATTATGATCTGTGACTGTGGATGAAGCTTTTTCCCTCCTTAATTACCTTTTCAACATGAAATAAACCACTTTGCTTATCCAAACGGGATTGATTTGGATTCTTCTTATTCAAATTGTTTTTTAATTTGATAGAGTAGTAAGAATAGTGCAACAATAAAATACAAAACATCAGTACATATTCAGGTGTCCCTCACACTTAATTATCATTGATCAAACAAAAATTGTGCAATTTGAGTTGGTAAATACAATACAAAGCCATTTACTTGGGAAAATAAAAGATCGTCCAACACCCACCCCTTTTGAGTTTTGACCAAAAGTTACCGTTGGAAGAATAATTTTTTGTTGGTCAAGAGAAGGCCGCATTAAATTAAACATAATTATGATTAAGGAAGCCATCATTACTTGATTATATTATACGAGAAATGGGAGAGCGTTCGTGAGTTTAAAAGAACGAATCCATAGAATCTTCTTTTATTTTATCTCTCTTCTTTGTTAATAATGATAGTTGGTTTTCCTTTTGTTTAGCTTCTGATCTATGAGCTCTTATTCTGTATCCCAACATATCAAATCCTTGGCAAGGGCACATCTCCAAAGAAGATTTAATATTCCTTTTAACTAATGCGGATTAATCAACCACTATATATTGACAAGAAATTAATGTCTATATTTCTTTATTTTTTTTTAATCAGAAGTTGTGGGCCCTTTAAAGATTTCGTGTATTCCATTAACATTGGATATGTTTATATTGTGAAAGGATATATATATATATATATATATATATGTAGCGACATTTGGTAGTGAGGAATCATCATTAGGTTAAACGACGTAGTCGTAAAGATGAAAATGATGAACAACATAGTGTCAAATCAAAACTAACTTAAAATATTTATGAGAGGGCCCAAAGTTGTTCATTTATTTAATGCAACCCCTACTTTTAACCCAACTACTTAGAGGGATTGATCTTCGCATATGATTGTGCCCTAAAAACCTTTTGCTCCTTTTTTTAATAGCAAGGGACTGGGGAAGTAGATATCAGCCATTCTATTAGCAATATCTGGATTTTTTTCGGCTATGAATGTGTAATTATTAATCCTTGATCCAATGGATAAAAATTTTAAATATAGTCTATAAAATTATGAGTTCAAATTCTATTATTGATATAAAAATATTTTTAATAAATAATTTATAAATATTCTTTAAATTTAGAAGTATATATTAATTTTAGTGAGTCTAATTTACATAAATTTTTACTTAGAAAAAAAGGAAAATGTCTTAAGACTCAACATACATAGCTTAATATAGATTACTTAGACTCATCAATAAGGAAATTAAATATTAGCTCCAGTGCTAATTATAAAAATTAATTTTTTAATATATTAAAAAAAATTAAATAAATTAGTCAATTATAACTAATATAAAAATTAGTTAACTAATTTGGATAGATTGAGAAATATATAATTTAAATTTATTTTGAAATATTGATTTTTATTATAATTAATCAATTTATTTAATTTTATTAATTTATTTTAAAAAATTAATTAACTTTTATAATTAAAATAAAAAGAAATATAATAAAGGACGCTTTCTATTCAAGAGTTAGTGGCTTGTCCGATTAGGCGGTTTTCTATGATCATACGTTTAGAGAAGTCCATATGGGCATGAACAAACTGGCTAAACGCGTAACATATTTATGAGATGAACATGCATACATACATACATACATACATACATACATACATACATACATACATACATACATACATACATACATACATACATACATACATACATACATACATACATACATACATACATACATACATACATACATACATACATACATACATACATACATACATACATACATACATACATACATACATACATACATACATACATACATACATACATACATGTACATGTGTGTATATGTTCAGCAATTGATATTTATTTTAAACACATAAAATACAATTCAGGCCCACAAAAAAAATGTAATATGCATGGAGTTTTTTTTTTTTGGTTGCCCACCCGGTTCACTAGAACTTTGCCCTGACTACATCCGGATCCGATCCGCGTCGCGCACCTGGTTATGGTGGGTGAGTCTCCCAACGGAGATTTTCTGCATACGCTAAGGCTTGAACTCGAGACCTCGCTTAAGTGATACTGAACTGTTTACCACTCGGACTAACCCCTGTTAGTCATAGAGTTATATATATATATACATATATAATTGTTCACATGAATGAGCAATAGGCCAAGCTTTGGGCCATCCAATTCCATAATGGTTGAACTCTTCATTAAAGCAAAATGCAAAACTCCAAAGCAACAGCCTGGGCCGAATTTCATTTCTAATCATATATGCATTGTTTGGGCTCATTTTCCCAGTGGGTCCAATCCTCTAAGAAGATTTTTTAATTGGAAAGTTCTACTTTATAACCCATAAGTTCAACTATATGGATAAAATATACAATTATTTAGAGTATATTTAACATCTAAAAAATATTATTTTATTATAATTTTAATTGTTAGTATTTGGAGAGATATTTTACCTCTTAAATATTTAGATTTATGTCTGAAAGTAATAAATAATCACACTACTTAATATTAATATAGTATAAAAAAAAGATTTTAGCTTTCAATTATAAATGAGCATAATCACTCTCTAAAAATTTATATAAATAAATATTTTTTTAATTTTTTTACCCCAAAGAATCTATTATTTTAAGATTAAATACATCTATATATATATATATATATATATATATATGTAAAAAAAAATTGTAGACAATGTGGGCCTTCCTTCCTGCGGGTTATCGTGATTCGTGAACACTTCCTGGTTAAGAAAAGCAAACCATGAAATTCGTTAGTCTGCCACCTGCAGTGCCACGTGTCGTTTCGGTCTTCTGCAAAACCGCCCCTTCTCCTAAGGAAAGTATCATTCATTCCCCTTCCCCAAAACAAGAGCGTCGTTCCCACTGAAAACCGTCCTCGCATCGCAGATCTGTTGCATGTCCCCATGGCGCTCGAATGGGTTGTGCTAGGATATGCCGCCGCCGCCGAGGCCATTATGGTGCTCCTTCTCACCGTTCCTGGCCTAGACGGCCTCCGCAAGGGCTTGATTGCCGTTACCCGCAATTTGCTCAAGCCCTTCCTCTCCGTCGTCCCCTTTTGCCTCTTCTTGCTCATGGATATCTACTGGAAGTACGAGACTCGCCCTAGTTGTAAGGCTGATTCCTGCACCCCGACGGAGTACCTCCGACACGAGAAGTCCATCATGAAGAGCCAGCGCAATGCCCTCCTCATTGCCGCTGCTTTGGTCTTCTATTGGCTCCTTTACTCCGTCACCAATCTCGTTGTTAAGATTGAGCAGTTGAATCAGCGGGTCGAGCGCTTGAAGAATCGGGATTGAGTCCCCTCATGATTGGGGATTAGTGAGCTAATCAGGGTTTGGAGAGTATAACTCTCGTTTCGTGTGTTATATTACATACCATTTCTTTCAATTTCCGTGATATTTTTCCTTAATTTTTCAAATTGTGACTACTATTGTGTCTTGCCTGTTCAACATTCTCTTTTTGGGTTGATTATCTTCGTTAATACGATATGACTGAAACTTCACAAGGGCTTTTCCTTTGATTCTCATCAATGGATCGTTGATACAGCTTATTCTATAAATTCAGGATCCACAATTGCGTCTCATGATGTGAATATTCTGACATTCATTCTATCTGAGTTGCGGTCCGTTATTGTAATGCCTGCGTAAAACTCTGCCTTAAGGAAAAACAAATGATTGCTGAAGAAGGTCCTGCTTATCTCTTTCTCCCATGCATATGTAAGTTCTTCGTGCCTTCTCATACGTCAACACAACTGCCTTGCGAGATGCCTTGGGTAGTTGTTGATCTGAATTGCATCCTCCACTTGTGCATTCATATTTAGGTGGCTCATTCATTTTACCTTTTAGCATCACTTGTTTGATATGTTGGTCGGCAGTGCCAATCTGTTGGATGAATCTTCTTGTGTTAATGTGGCTAATCTTTGAATGAATATGCTCACATACTGGTTTCACAAGGGTTTATGGGAGGGGGTTCATACAGTATGCTAAATCAATTACAGTTTTTTGAAACTTGAGATGTGCCCTGCTGCCATTAGTTATTGTATTCTTAAGCTTATTTCTGGATTTTTTATGGACACATGCACATTCAAAGTGAGGTATTGGTCTTAGAGCATGTTTGGATTGGATCAGCTATTCGGAGAAAGATAAAAAGTAATTTTAGATAATAGATTTTTACTAAAAATATATTCTGTAAAGAAATTGATTTTGATAAAAAGAGGATAACGATTGATAAAAAAAAATATGATTTGATAGATATTATCAAAATATTTTTTTATCTATAAATTACTAAAAATGATATAAGTTATAATATTTTTATGTATAAATTATTAAAAATGATATAAGTTATAAGTTTATGTATAAAGTACTAAAAAGTATATAAGTTAATATGATAATTATTTGAATGATAAATTTTATAATGTATAATTTTTGTTTAAAGCAAAGCATAATTAAATAATATATATAAGATAAATTTATTATTTATATAATTAATTAATAATTAATATGTATTTTTTTTAAAAAAATATAAGATTAAATGTATGCTTAGAAAAATTACCAAAAAACGTATGTTTAGAAAAATAAAAATTTTACACAAGATTTTAAACATCAAAGTTTCATAATAATTGTTAATTGATGTTCTTAAACATCAAAGATGGCTTCTTTCTTTAATAGGAGAGAAGATAGGTTTTGTGGAGAACATTTTGGGTAAAAAAATTCTGACCCTGTGAGATTTCCTAACCATAATTGGTTTTGCTACCAAGAGTAAAAAAATTTCAATTCTTCCAAAACCAGGGTGCTGTGCTTAAAAGTGATTTTTTAAAAATATTTTTGCATGTTTGGCTACCCCACGTGTATAGTTTTATAAGTTTGCCAAACATGCACTTTGTCTTTCTGGTTCAACCAGAAAAGCATTTTGGTACCATGCTAACAATCTAATATCGTCATTCAGTTTGATTCCTTTAAGAATTTGTTAACATCCAAAATTTATAGAAAAAAATTAAATTTACCTACAATCTAATAGTAGAGAGAAGTTTTATTTTCTCTTAAACAATACTAATATTAGGTAGGTAAACTGTCAATTGATGTAAATCAAGTAATTAAGAGTTAGAATATCTCTTTAAACACTGCGATTAGAATTATAATAAAATGATACTTCTAAAAAATAAATATATTTTAAATAATTATATATTTTATTTTTTTTGTAAACTGGACTATTTCAATACAAGTTCCTTTTAATAATTTGTGATGCCACGGGTTATTCCCTAAAATTTACCCCTTGGTCTTAGATAATTCCAGGCAAAGACAAAATTTTAAACCAGACATCTCATATTATTTCCAGCAATTCAAACCATGGAACAATTTGAACATCAGGAAACCAAACCAAATAATCGAAATTCGAACTTTAAGAGTCCAAAAGCATGAAGCATCTCTTCATTTTCATTCATCAAATCATCTCTCTCACGCTCCAGCGCCCGATTTTCTTCTTCAGTTCTGCAGCACGAGCATCACTCCCACTTTGATTGGCATCAGGGGAACCGTCCCTAGACTGATCAATGCTGATGACAAATATGTCATCTCCATAGTTAATCCTACGAGAAATGAAGTAATAATCAAAGTTAAAACCTACTACGTTCGGTTTCCCACGAAAATTATAAAGAAAGCAATCGAATTCCTTGATCAACAAAGCTGAATCGACCAAGAATGAAAAATCTTAGTTTCATTTACTCAAAAGAAAAAGTCTCCTTGGTTTCAAAAAGTATAATGAATAAAATTTGAAGATGGGGCAAAACAAAAACCTGAAGATTGCATAACGCTGTTCTAAGTAGACAGAGAGAATGAAGCAGTGATGACTTTAGAGGTTTACGAGAAAAATCAAGAAAGAAGAGAAGAGAACGACGCTAGAATAAGAAGAAGAACGAGATCCCAGCATTGTTGAGGGGTAAACTTGTCTGTGAAACCGTCAAAAAAATCGGATGCCAAAAATAGGTGCGAACAGATTTTCCCTCATAAGACGGAAAATTGGCGTGGGCAGGAAAATGCTTTCCTGGAATTTTTGCCACCCAAATAGAAGTAGCCAAGGGAAAATGTCCAATTTTCCCTCAACCAAACGAGTCCTTAATTTGCATAAATTGGGCAGATCACGCTGTCAGCACTGTCTTATGAGATTGTGTGATGGAAAAGCTGGCGAGATTTATTTGCTAATTAGAGATTTTTCCCCGCGTGGATAGGGAGTGAGAAAAAATCAATTATAATTAATTAATTATTTATAATTATTATAAATTATTATTATAGCTAAAATTTTAAAATATTATATAATTAATTAACAAAATTATTGATTGATTATTATTATAAGTTCAAAATTTTTCAAAAAATTGAAATAGTTTAAAATTATTATGAATAATTATTATTGTTAGAAATTTAAAATATTATAAAATTAATTAAAATAATTATTAACTAATTACCATTTTGAATTTTATTTTTTTAAAAAAATTAAGATAAAATTATTAATTGAGATTATTAATTATAATTTAATAATTTATAAATTAATTAATTAAAAATATTGAATAAGATAATATAAATCTATTTTTAATTAAATTAATATAAATTTATTTTTAATTAAATTAAGTATTATAAAATTTTAAAAGTATATTTAACTGACAACATGCGGGTAAGGCAATGATTCCGTCAACACTGTCTAAAATGCTGCGCTGGTTAACGGCAAGTTTCAGCGTTTCTTGCTACTAGGCTTCTTGCAAAGGATACAAACTTTTCTGACTTTTCCTCCTTAATTTTCATTTTCTCTTTAATATCTCCGAAAACAATTACCAATTTTTTCTCTTTCTGGTTTATTCTATCGAATCTCTATCATCTTATCAATCGGTATTTCTTTTTTTAACCCTTTTCCTTTTGGCTTCTCGGGATTCTTTATCTCTTCGCTGATCATTGAAGCGTGTGTGGAAATGGACGACATGAAGGATAAATTAAAAGGTTTCATGAAGAAAGTCTCTCAATCACCCTCCGGTAAATTCAAGGGCCAAGGAAGAGTTCTGGGATCATCCCCATCCTCATCTTCTACATCCGGCAGTTCTATTATCCGTCCTACGCGGAATTTGGATCCAAAACCAAGTTCTGCATCGGCGAGCTCGCGACCGTTGCCCCGGAAAACGATCGATTCGGAGTCAAATAGGAAGGAAGGTTCAAGTAAGTCCATCGCTGATCGCAAACCGGGCAACGGGTTCGACCCTTATGATTCATTGATAACTACTGGGAAGAGATCTAAAAAAGGGTTTTCTTTGAACGTGTATGAATGTCCCATTTGTGGGGAATCGTTTAGTTCCGAGGAAGAGGTGTCTATACATGTGGATACATGTCAGGGTAACCCAGTTGACCGTGATGACGGAAATGGTGGTTCACAATTACCTGACAATGGAATTCATTTAAGAGGTGAATTGGAGGCTTGCATCAGTACCTATATGTCAGGGAAGCCATCTGAGGGTTCACTTGAAATTGTTCTCAAACTGTTGAGGAATATTGTAAAGGAACCAGATAACGCAAAGTTTAGGAAAATTAGGTTGACTAATCCAAAGATAAAAGAGGCTGTTAGTGAGGTTGCAGGAGGAATTGAGCTGCTGAGCTTTGTAGGATTTGAGCTAAAGGAGGAGGATGGAGATAGATGGGCGCTGATGGAAGTTCCTGCAGAAGAGCAAATAAAATTGATTAATAAAGTAATAGCATTATTGGAATCACCAGTACTACAAGAACCAGGGAAGAGAGAAAATTTGGCATCTGAAACATGTGCTGAGATGGATGAAGAGGCAGAACCTAAAAGGGTGGACAGACAGGTATAAGTCATATAGATAATATTTTTGAAATTCAGTTATTTGATTTTAAAGGTTTGCTGTAAGTATTCATATTGCGACTTTTGCTTGAGTGGAAGTGTTTTTTTCCCTTTGGGGATTCATGATCTAATTGGCAGCTTGATTGGTAAATGAAAAAGTTGGAATCCAATGAATTATAGTTTGTTTCACAGCTTCCATAAATGACATCTGATCTTGGTATTGTATCACAAGATAATGAATATAAAAGGAGTCTACCACCTGAGGTGAAGATGTAAGAAAATGTCACTCAGATGTTTTTTCCTACCCTATTGCTATGACTGCTAATCAGTAGAACAAGATTCACTGTCTACATGCAAATTTGCTGACCTTAGAGAGAGCTTTAGAATTCCACATTGGTTTATCTACTCAAAACTTAAATCCAATTTGGAGAGTTAAATATTGAAAGAACACATTACGAGAATAATTGCTGGAAGAGCCCAAGAGTCCATTTTCTCCTATCTGATCCAGTAGAATACAAAAGTTCTGAATTGGTGCATTTTATAAAGAAGAGAGATAATGAGGGTGAGGAAAAGCCTTCATGAAAGAAAAATCATCTTCTACCCTGATAACCTCCCAAATTCTGAATCATGATCCATCATCCAATCTTGTTGCCATTCTGCTGAAATAGTATGCAGTAGTGACTTTATCACTCAAACGTGCACTTGTCAGCTCATTTTTATTAGTTTGTCACCTTAGCCCTTTATAGTTTATAACAGTAGATAGCCCACTATGCTTAGGTTAAATATATCTAATCATTTTTATTTTTTTTATAAAAAAACGGTTTTCTTCAGGTAAAGGTCTTCTTCGCTGTACCAGAAAGCATTGCATCAAAGATTGAGCTACCAGATTCTTTCTATAACCTTTCAATTGACGAGGTGAAAAGAGAAGCTGAATTGAGGAGGAAAAAACTGGCAGATTCTCAGCTTTTAATCCCCAAGTCGCTAAAAGAAAAGCAAGCAAAAGCCGCTAGGAGGAGATACAGAAAAACTATGATTCGTATCCAGTTTCCAGATGGAGTGGGGCTTCAAGGTGTATTTAATCCATGGGAATCAACAACTGCTTTATATGAGGTTTGTTCTAACTTCTAACACCTACTTGTCATGATACTTTGTTTATCTATGTTATTTATTGTTACAGGCATTCTAGAGCACCGATTTTGAGCATAAAGTTTTGTTTGTCTATCTTGTTTTAGCACTGTTGGAATAAGTTAGCCTGAGGCCTGGTTTTAAACTGATTATCCACAATACCTTCTGCTGTCACTTATTTTTTTAACTCGATGTTATTTAGTGTAACTTGATTGCTGGCTATTAAAATTTTCATGGTATCAATTACCTTGGCATACATACTGCCTTTTTATCCCGAGGGAGGCATTAACGCTTTACATGTCATCAGCCCCAGTCCCAAGCAACCCCATCTATTATCATCCTGTTGTAATCAGTAGCACTCTTTCAGAGGCTCATCTAAAATAACCAGTCCAGCCTCATGATTGTGATCATAACCAGCCAACCCATTCCCTTCCCCGAAGACATGATTAAACAGAACCGCCTAGTCCGGGCTCATATAAAATTATCTATCTTCTGAATTAACTCACGCAAATGATGTGACCTTGAGCACACTTGCATGATCAAGTCTACTACTGAAGCAGAATCAGATTTCATTCTTGTCTTTTTGAATCCCAAATTCCACGCCATCTCCAACCCAGGGACCACACCCCACATCTTCACAAACAGAACTCCTCATTTTCCAAGGTTTCTCACAAAACCTTTCCGATGATGATGGCTCTGCTATCTGCCTAGCATATAATGCTTAACTTATTAAATCGGTTCTAATATCACGTCTGATAATGGTTTCTGGTGAACTCGTACAACACATTTTGAATGGACTAAAGTATAAGTCTTGGCTTTGGTTGAAACCTGAAAACGACCATTTATATTCGCTTTTCTGGATCTCTACCTCAGCCTAATATTTGTTTTACATGATGATGATGATGAAACAGTTTGCCAGCTCCGCATTGAAAGAACCATGTTTGGAATTTGACCTAATGCATCCTGTACTTGTTCAACGACGGGTCATCCCTCACTTCCCTCGAGCTGGGGAGAAAGCTGTAACACTAGAGGATGAGGACCTGGTGCCTTCAGCTCTTATTAAGTTGAAACCTCATGAAACGGATTCTGTTGTTTACACTGGCCTCAGAAATGAATTGCTTGAAATCAGTGAACCGCTCTCATGAGAGATTAAACTGTTTCTCCATCAGTTTCTTTTTCTTTTTGTTTTGGCAAACTCTACTTTTCCACTTCTATTGTTAGGAGGGAGGGATGCAGATATATTGCGATTGTGATCTATATGTTTTGTTATTGTCATTTGATGTCAAACTGTCCTATATTACCAATTGATAAGTGTACACATACTTTCATGAAGGTTTTGTTCATACTCGCTGCACCAAAAAGTATAGTCACCACTTTTAGAGGAAAATTTTTGTGAGCTGATTGCTCAATCTCAATCGATCTAATGTGGCCCAGGTTTTTTCTCTGGTATGGAATAATGCTTTATTCCAGGATTGCCCTTGAGGCCATGCTCTTGAATGCATGCGTAAGCTAGTGTGGTAACCCGCCCACAGATTCACTGTGAATCGCCAACTGCTTCTGTGTCCTGCTGAGTGCGGACGCAAAAGCAAAAAAGAATGGCAATTAAGTACTATTACGTACTTTTTGTTTAAAATACTCCCTCCCATCATTTTTATAGGCTCAAATTAATTACTTTATATAAGTTAACAAAGTCAGTTAAAAGTAGCTATTGTTTTTGTTAAATATCTAAATCACCCTCTTAAAAGTCATTAGTTAGAAAAGTTTAGTTAATTAGTTAAAAAATTTATATTTAGTTAGGAATATGTTATATTATGAAAGCAGGAGTTTTTTAATCAAGATAGGAGGAAGTAAAAATTAATGAATTTTGTAAGAAAATTATTTGATTAAATTTTTTTATATAATAAATTTTAGGTGAATTTGACAACGATTGCCATTAAGCTAATTAAATTTAATACTATGAGCTTCTGTTTTCCCCGAGGAATATTAAGAGAGAGAGAGAGAGAGAGTCAAATCAAGAACCACTCTATGGCGATTGGACGATGACCTTGATAAGAGCAAATTGAATACTGTGTGGGGGGTGCACATGGTTGAGGGACACTCAATCCAAAAGTATATATTCTATATTTAGAGATATTAATAATTTAGATTGAGATGGGGTCAATTAAAATTATTGGTGTGAGTGTCCTTTTTATTACTGTGCCAGCATCAAGAATGTGAAAAATGGATGATGCATGTGATGTTCATGACTGGTTCAATCTAAAAGTAATTGAACCAAAAAGGCCAATAATGGTTTTTTCTTTTTACCTTGAACAGCGGCTTTTCTTTTTCTACACACTCCAACAAGGATTTTGATTAACTTAATTAGGGATTTTGATGTTAATTGGATCTGTTTAAGTCATGATTAATCCCCAAGTGGTCCTTTTGCCTCACGAACAAGCAACCATAGTTTTGCTTTGGAAATCTCCTTCCTTTCATTTTGTGGGATCCAAAACCAAATATCTAAAATATTTCGGCCTTCTTAATTCCACCATCCACGTGAATCCCAAAATAAACGAGTGAAAAAAAAAATCTAATCTCAAGAATACTAGACTGTGATGGTAATTCCTTTAGTCAAATAATAATAATAATTAATTCATTTTTTAAGGATTAATTAGAAAAATAACTTACCCCCCTTCAAAGCTACTCAAGCTCTCCCAAATTATAATATGAATTCATGTGGGAGTTTAAAAAAATATGACATTTCATCAATTAAATACCACTTGTCTTATGTGATTTTTTTTATTTGATGATGATAAAGTGGTATAAAAATTATTGTTCTTAGTATAAAAATTAATTAGGTGTTATATTTAATCACAAATAAAATATTAGTCTATTTTATTTATAGTATTTATTATTTTTTTTAAAATTAATTTATCTAATTTATAAATTAATATATAATATAATGTTATATATGAATACTTTTTAGACACCATATTATATTTATTATAATTTATTTATTTATTTAATTTTTTTAATCAACCAGATCTTATATTATAAATTGGAGGGAGTAATATAGATCTTATGTTACAGAATATTTTCCATTATTGAGAAATAGAAACAATCTAAACCATGTTGTTAAGTTCAAAAGAATAATGAATGACTTCAATGAATATAAATAATAGTTTTAAAATCTATAAAAAGAAATTATGTGACCACGACGTTTGTCCTAAATAAGCAAATTTGGAACATACTTTCTTAATTTTTTTTTCAGAAACTTTGAACATACTCAAGAGTCAAAATCAAATAGATAAGATTGTCTAACAAAAAAAAATGCATAATATATATATATATGTGGCTTAACTAACTATAATTGGGTCATTAATGATAGACCTAAAACAGTACCCTTCTTTAATTCCCTTAAGCAAAGCCAATGAGCTAAAAAAATCACTTTTTTCTGTATATTTTTATAACAAAATATTCTCATAGCCTTTAATATAAAAATTAACTAATTATTTTAAATAATTTAAAAAATTAAATAAATATTTTAATTATAACTAATATAAAAATTATTTAACTAATTTATATATATTACTATAGGTTTTGATAACACTATTATATAAAATAAATAATTAAATATTTAAATAAATTGTTAATTATGAAGTATCAGTCAATAATTTCATTGAATATTATACTCCATCTTCATTGTGCTCTATATGATCTGGATAATTGAAATCAAATTAATAAGATTTTAGTCTTTGTTTTATATTTCCAGAGAATCTTCAGGATTTAATCAACATATATCGAGGGGAGATGTGCAGTATATCAATATCTCAAAATAATAATATATATGGAAGACTCACACTATTCACCTCTGCCAGAGACGTGAACTCAAAAGAAAAAGATTGAAAACTTTAGAAAACGATAACTTATTAATTTTTAAAAGTTAATAACAAATTCACCTGAATTTCAAAAAACCCCAACCATCAATTATATACCCTCTTCTCTACCAAAAGCAATTATATATCCCTTCAATTATTATTATTATTATTATTATTATTATTATTATATATAACTCCCTCAAGTTTTGAATTATATGCATAAGCCATCAAATTTTAATAGAGAGAGAGATCGAGGAAAGTTAGGAGAACAAAAACATTTAATTATGAAGTCAATTCTCAAGAGAGGGGCATTAGAAATATCTTAAATTAAGATACTTTACAAAGTGGAATGCATAATCTAACACAATTGTGATAGAAGGAATCTTGCGTTTCTTAATTAATATTCTTCAGATATAAAATTTATTTAATTAATTTATTTATATTAAATAAATTATTTAAATTAGTTAATATGATATATATATATATTTAAAATACTATAATTATATCGTATAATTTTCTCATGCCTCTTCTTTAATTATTGTTGAGAGAATATTAATGAGATTAATTTAAAAAATTAATAAATATATATTATATTTGATACTAATATTAATTCTTTAAGTATATCCTATATTTAGGATAAGATAGGTACTCACTTTTTACTTAAAGTCAAATTTGTAATGCAGTTGATATTTTTTGAGGTTATTTTGATGCATTGAATTATTTATAAATGTAATCATATAATTATGATGAATTAGTTGATAGAATTCGAGTCCCTTTACCTTCAGGGCGAGCCAAGCTCCCTTCTATGCACTCCATAAATTTAACAATCTAAAAATCGTAAATCATGACTAAATCAATTGATTATTTAAGACGGTGACTTAGTACCAAACAAGAGGTCTCCATTTCAATTAATTAAAGCTCCAATAAATCAAAACCTTAAGACAACCCTTCATCGCTTCTGAAATATATGTATGAATAAGTCCTTAAAAATATACTCAACGTGATATATATAAAAAAAACTATAATAAATCAATCGATTATTTCAAGTGTAATTTAATCATTGAAAAATAAACAATTTAAAGAAAAGAGTTGCACATGAAAATGGAAGAGAGTGGGACCTCACCCACAATCAATCATGAAGCTTCACACAATATTTGATGGATAGATCTAAGGGACTAGCTATTAATTAATTAATTGTAAATTCATATATTTTTTTAAGGGGAAAAATTAATTTGCAATGTCATATATATCTAGTTAATCGTAAAAAAAAATGCTATTATTTATACATGCTCATGATTGATCATGTTCCTTTATTTAATTAGCACCCAAAGTCAACGTGATTAAGAATATTATATTCCCTTAAAAAATGTTTAGCATGCTAGCTAGCCTAACCCCCTGAAATAAAAATTAAATTATGAAACGACCGAGTTTTGTCTCCCTTTCTACTTGAATTGAGACAGATCTTAGTTTACAATTTTTTTTTAAATAATATTAACCGAATTTTATTATTATATATCTTAAATTTTAAAATTCATGATTATATATTTTAGTATAGATATCCAAAAGCTCACAAATTGATAATATTGTTCTTCTATATATGGAACTAATAGTAAGAGATACAAATTCACGAAACCACAGGCATTTCTATAGTTATTACTGTTTTATCTTTTTTTTTAAAAAAATGATTATTCAAAAATTATTTTTATCGGTACCTCATCTGTTAAGATAAAATATTAAGAATCATGTGTGTGTGTAATTTAATATAAATACATTAAGCCGATTATTATTATTATTATAGCAGGAATAGAATAACACATTCAAAGAATCAAAGGCATACACACACACGAAATATGAACGTGTTGATATATTATTTTTTATTAGTATTGTTTTTATGTGAAATAATGAACTCACATCAATTATTGAAGAGTGTTAAAGATGTCGTGTTTCTTTGTAGTGAAGCAATGGCGGCTCCTCCTTATCCCACCACTTCCTACACCATTCGGATAATATGCTGCCTCTCTCTCTCTCTCTCTCTATATATATATATATATATTATTTTAAAATTATTTTGTTGTCTATTTAATCTTATAACCTCTCTCAAGTTAATTATTTTTTGAAGACAATACTAGTAGTACGTGCATAAAGAAACACATGACTACGTTGGGATGCTGTTTAATTTTTGTGAGACATTTTAATTTATAGGGGCAATCATGTAATTACCCGCTAAACTTTTGTTGCCGCTAGCCTGCTAGGGGCTCTTTATGAGATTTTTCCTAATAAAAAATGAAGCCACGTGGTGGTGGGGATGAGCTATGAATCTATGATCTATGAAGGTGGGGCATCATTATCACGGCGGTGCCGTTTGGTATGGGTCTCTCTCTTCATGCCAACCACGTGCCTTTTTCCCAGTTGGATAACTCTCCCTCCTACTTCACTTCTGAACTCCTTTTTCCCCGGTCTCTGCCAATCCTAGCCACACGTATATCTGTCTAAATTCCGCCTCACTTATTTATAAGAAATCCTTAAATATTTAAACCCTATATAATCAAATATAAAAACTCAATTTATTAAAAATAAATTATATTTTTAAGAAAAACTAAACTTTTTAACTTTAATTTAAATGAGTTTTTAATTTTTAAAATTAAACTATTTATTTTTTAAAAATAAAGTGATTCGTGTATCTTTTAGATAACTCATCAGTTAATTTATTATATTTTAATTAAATATAATTTAGATAATATAATATATCTATAATATATAATTATTTTTCTTTATATATTTATATACTGGTATCGTATAGATTTTAATTACAAAAATAATTCATAACATTTATCACTTATTCACGAAGATTCTATTTAATGTAATCTACTTCCATTTTTATGTAATATCAATACAAGAAATATTTATATATTTTATATGTGTTCTAAATCCTATTCATTTAAAATATAATAATTCAGTTGAAGATTTATATAAAAAATTTACACTTTATTTTATTTTTTCAAAAAATAAATATTTTAATTTAAAAAATAAAAATATATATGAAAAAAATTAAGATAATTATTTTTTAAGAATAAAATAAAGTGTGATTTTATTTTATATGAGTTATCGGTTAAATAAAATTAAAATATATTAATTTATTATATTTTAATTATACAAAATTTATATAACGTGTAATTTTTGAAGTATATAAATATTTCTCAATCAATACATTAAAATTACCTAATTAATATAAACAATAAAATTTATAATAAATTATATCCTTTGTAAATTATAAATATTAGTATCCTAATCTTTAATATAGTTCATAGTTATTGAGTTAATTTTAATATTAAATATAATATATATTTTCTTATATTTATTATTTATTTAATCCTAAATATAAGATATATTTTTTAAATTTGTCAATTCTTTTATAAATTACCCCTATTCATATTATTACAACAATAATCAAATAAGAAAATAGAAGAGGGGGTTAAAAAAGATAATTATGATACTTTAGAAAAAATATGATATAATAAATAATTTAACTAACTTATTGAATATAATTAAATTAATTAAATATATCATATATTTATGACTGGAGGAGTAATTTTTTTTCTAAGTAAGAAAGGGAGGGAAGGAGTTAATAAATATGATTATAGTATTTTAATAAAAATATGTCATATTAATGAATTTAAATAATTTTTTTAATATAATTAAATTAATTAAATATATTTTATATTAAATATTAAAATAGTATTATTTATTCTAAATCCTGTCTAATGAACATGGTTAAAATAAAATCTATGCATAACACACGAGATAAACGCAAATTATAAATATTATTAGTATCAATATATGACTCAAGATATTTAATCTAGTAATTAACCATCTATATAGTGAAAAGACTCTCTTTTAAACAAGACTTCAACGAAAAGATATATTAGTAGTAAAGTCTTTATCTAAATTAATTGGTTGTTTAAATATATGATAATAGGATTGTCTAAAAATTATAAAAATATTAATATATGTATTCAGTAATTATAAAAAAATATTTATATACTATTAATAATAGTACTTCATGATACATTTAGTTTTCATATTTATGACTATATGCATCCAAGGTCACGAGAGGGAAATGAAAGACAGCTGGGAGCAACTAGCTAGTACGCTCCATAATTCCAGCTGTACTCTTTTTAAATCATGATAGTAATCAATTCTTCATCCTCTTCTCTTTACCTAGTTGATGCCCTTTTCTCCCACGTGTCTCAAATATGCTCATTATCTGTATTAATTAATGAATACATGACAATATATAATGAGCATACAATTTAATATATATATATATATATAATGTGTACTGGTTACTTGTTGGCAAAAAAAATTTGATTAGTTATGCCATATGATTAAATAGTATTCTTTATATTCTTAATATCAAATATTAAAATTAATTAATTAATTTATATATATTAAAAATTATATAAATTAATTATAATAAATATGACATAATCTTATTAAAATATTTATGTATAATATTAATATTAATTTATAAATTAATTAATTAATTAATTTAAAAATAATAAATATTATATATAAAATATATTAGAATATAATATTTATAATTAAATCTAATATATCAATTACTTTTTATATTAAATAGTGGGATTTGGAATTTTAGAAGGGCCTAAATTAAATCTTCATTGTAATTGCCCGGTACTGCTTTTAACTGTCCACTAGAGGAAACTATTTCAAGGGAGCAAATGAACGGATGAGAATTGATAATTTAATCTAGGGTTTGAATTAATTTTTAGAAAATAAGTTTTGGGAAGAATATATTTTAAAAATAATAAATTTTAAAAATAGAGATATTTATATAATTAATAATAGAATCACTTTTTATATTGGTAAATTACTAAAAAAATATAATTTGATTAAAAATATGAGAGATGAGAGACGATAGAGAATAAATATGAGAGATAATAGAGTATAAAGATGAGAGATGAGAGATGAGATATGAGATAAAGTGGAGATGAGAGATGAGATATGAGAAAGGAGAGAGGAGATATGAGAGATAATAGATTATAGAAGAAAAAATATGGATAAAATAGTAATTGGATAGTCTATAAGCTCTTTTACTGTTTTAAAAGTTAATTTCAGTAATTTATTTAAAATTATAATTTTAGCTAAAATTATTTTTAAATAAATATAATTATTTATTTTAAAAAATTTTAAATTAAAGTTTTGACCAGGGTTGAAGTTCGGCACTGCTTGGTGTCATTGGATTAGAAATTAAGCTCCAACCTAATTTGATATGGTATAAAACATATTAGCTATTACCAAACACATTTGGTCTAACGGGAACATGACCAAATAAAAGGAAGGCAGCTATTGATGCTTTCAATGAAAACTAGTTTGCTATACATACATACATACATACATACATATATATGTATACACACACACACACACACGTATGAGTTGTCATGACCCATCCACCAGGGATGCCGTTCAATTGTATTATTCCCACTGATCCTTGCATAAACTGTTAGCCAAGTGGGAACATCGGTCAAATCTCAAAATTGCCCCAAGCCCCTTCTCATATTTTCTTGGGAGGTATTTTGCTCCTTTAAATTTAAACATTTATAATATTCTTTTAAATAGTCATTCTTACTCCTATTATATCTATTCTCCGTTCTTTGTATCTTTTTGGTTTTCCAGTTCGTGTCATTTCATAACAAGTAGCTCATACATAACATTACCAATAAGTGAGACTTTAAAAATCTTGAAAAAATTATAAATAAATTATATAGATCAAATTAATTAGTATAATTTATTTTAATAAAATCGAGTATAAATTTAAATTTTAATTTACCATATATTTTGAGAAGCTAACTCTTTTTATTATATCAAATTATATTAGTTCAAGTTGATTATTAAAAGGTAAAACTAGAAAAAAAATTGTGTCTGAAAAAGCTTTTATACAAGTGGCTGACATTTTACTACACCTATCCCTTCTGCCTAGTGTTTATGAAAGAAGTTTTTTTTTTTTAAAGTTTTTTAAAATAACGAATACTTTAGACAACTCAAACGCACTAACACTTATAATTTAAATCATAATTAAAAAAATCCACAGCTCCAACTTCCTCATCTAAATACACTATAAGAATCTTATTATTTTTTAATCATTCACAATGACACTATTTGAATCCCACCAGAAGGCTTCACTTTATTCTTTACAACATTTTTTTTCCCCTTTACTTCCGGTCAAATAAAAGGAAAATGACAAGTTTTTAACTTACTAATTTTTTTCATAAAAAAAATTAAATAAGTTGAATTTTAAGAGTTTATGTGGACCAAAATACACAACGCTTGCAAAAAATACTTAACTTACTCATATTTACGTATTATTTATTAATAACATTTAATTTTAATGATGTCATGAAATATTGTTTTAACGTTACAGATTACATAATTACATAGAAATTTAGGAAATATCTTAATGGATGGTGGTCCTATGGCCTCAAACATAAATTAGTTCACGAGGCCCAGTGTCACGTGTCCCACACACGTGCTTGATTTTTCACCCGTGTCACGACTAACGAGGGACGGTCAATACAAAATGGCATTATCACCGACATGTAAATCGATGGGGTCGCGCACGTGCTCCTTTACCGGACCATCCCTTCTCTATTCCAGTTTACCGGTAAACCAACCACCATTTCATAATTCAGGCTTCTCCTCATTTTTATAAATGAAAATTTAACGATCAATGTTTCATGAACCGCCTTCTCCTGAAGTATCTGATTGAGTTCTGTTTCTCTCTGCCTCTCCCTCCTCTTCACTGCCGTTGGAAGCTTCTTGTTCTTTTTTTTCTCCTTTTGCTCCTCTGTGATCCCTCGCATCGCACGGTCCTGTGAGTGACGAAGGAAGAAGTCTGGCTTACCTCTCGTCGGCGGAGCGCTAAGACGGTTCTGGCTAAAAACTGGAGGAGGGGTCTCGTTCGATTCTGCTTTCTGCTCAGAAATGGAGAGGGATTTCTTGGGTCTAAGCTCAAAAGAAACATTAACTATGGTGAAGGAGGAGATTAACAATGATGGATGCAAAGACTCAGGCATGTCTTCTCCTTATTCTGCTGTTCATCTTCTGTCGTTTTCCACTTCCTCATACGCTTTTGCAATTTTTTGGTGCTTTGGGCTTTTTGAGCTAAAATTTCTGAATTACGTTTAGGTCACCTTTCGATTTTTGTGTTTGCTGGATTCTATCCTCTCAGGCTGCATGCCAAGCTGCACTGAGATGTGAAATTCAATAATCAAACCAGTTCTGAATTTGCTTAATTAAACTTGATTTCCCCCAATTCTATCTCTTGACTTTGATGCAGTAGCTTCTTTTTAGGGGTTCATGTGTTTGTAGATTTCACTGGTGGAGAAAAAAAATTCGACAGGAACTTGTGGCGCCTTTTTCTGTCTGGATATTTGAAGTTGTGTCTGTGTAGAATTAGCAGTTTTGGAAAATATTTATTATGTTGTTCTTACGAATTTTGTTGATTTGAGTATTACAACTACGGACGCAACTAAACACACGCTCATAAAGATGGATAGATGGCCAAATTGTAAAACTTTACTATTCATTCCTTCCCCTTTGACTCTGTTCCACTTTTACTCAATGGTTTATTGAGCAAAGAAATTAGGTACGAAGTTTAGTCTAGTTCATGTGGGCCGCTTTGTGTGTTTATGTAGGCTTCACTAGGGGTTCAGTTGTACAATGGCCCTTCTCGAACAAAGTATCTGCTCTCCCACATTTGATGTCCTTTAAGGTTTCTCAAGATGACAAGACCAGGAAGATGGGGTCTGATCCCCTCATATCTGCTGCTGAAATACAGGTTTGGAACTACCCTTAGGCTGCTCAATGATTACAACGTTGTTGTGCACATATATGAGATCTGATGACTCCTGCTTTTTATAATTAGTATTTTAGATTGAAGTCAATTCTAGTTTCTTAGGAGAAGTTTCCCACTAGAAGACATTATTATATACAGTTCCATCTGATATTAGCAAAACCTTTGGATCTGAAGTTTCTGCGAAGTCCTGTGTCCCGTTTTCAAACATCCTTGCAATATAAATTGATTTCATCAGCAATATGTCATCTTCCATAAGTTTATCAGTTGATGTCTCTATCCTGTTTTGATTCTTTGTTCTTTATTATTTAGAAACCTTTCAATCACGATGTGCAAAGTGGTTTTCATTTTTCCCTGACTCCGTATCCTGTACCAAATTATGTGCATTCACCGAATCGTCCTCAAGATGTGAAGATGTTTTCGGCTCCCAATCAAGCAATTTCTGTCTCCATGGGACACCCTTTCTTGAATAACCATTTCACTACCGTGGGTCACAATATGGCTGGCAATGATGTGAAGCAACAGTTGCTTGGGGGTGTACCTGTTAATTTGCCTCATTTAGTATCCACCACCATCGGTTCCGTTGCCGCGATGACTGAATCATGGTAATTTTTAGAGCAATGATCTGTATGAGTGAATTGTTTCTCTTTTATGTCTCCGTTCTCTAACTAATGTTATTCTGAAATAACAGTCTGAAGCCACCCGCACCTCCCAGTCAACTCACCATTTTCTATGCCGGGACTGTGAATGTTTTTGAGGATATCTCTCCTGAGAAGGTATATATCGCTCTCTCATATATATGAGATTTCGCTTAATGCTCTACTTTTTGAGTTAATTGGTCATTGACACTGTATTAAGCCTCTATGACCCAAGGGAGTGTTAAAGAGTTTGACCCCCGCTTGAAAGTTTAACCTTTCGAGTTGAGGTGATTTTTAACATGCATATACGGTACATACCTTTACCATGTTAAAGCTTAACTTTGGCTGTGCTTTTTCCAGGCACAAGCTATCATGCTGTGGGCTGCGAATGGGTTACCTTTGACTTCTAACAAGGCACAGCCTAACGTTCAGGCACCGAACTCAAAGTTGACTTCAGGTGAAGGTGTGCCTGTGAGTCAACCCATAAGCACATCGCCTTGCGCTGGTCTTTCCAGTCCTCTATCTGTGTCTTCGCATACGGGTGCACAGTCAAGGAGTGGCTCAACTAGCACTGATGAGCTTCTGGCAGCTAAAACAACTGGAGTTCCCACAACTCCTGTTAGCAAAGTGGAGCCTCCTAAAGTAGTTAATGCAACTGCTATGTTGCCTTCTGGTATGATTCTGCTATTATTTCTTGCCATATTATGTTTCTTAAACTGCAGTCAATTCAAATGTCTGAAGACTTTGCTTGGTGAATCTGATATGCAATCTTTTATGCAGCCGTGCCGCAGGCTCGCAAAGCATCATTGGCACGATTTTTGGAGAAGCGCAAAGAAAGGTGCGTACAAACTGGTTGAATGCCCATTAAAGAAGTGAAATTAAGATATCTTGCTTGCTGCTTTTCCTACCCAAAGTATAAAACCTAGGCTTCTTAGCTGTTGGGTGTTTGTTAACAAGTGAACATCTTTTACGACTTCAACGTTACACTTTGTAAGAAACAATTTATAGTTTTTATGTTTCTGAGATTGGAGGAAATAATCCAAGGCATTTCTCGATGTATGCAGGGTGATGAGTGCCGCAGCACCATACAACCTAAGCAAGAAATCCGAGGATGTTGCTAATTTCTCTGCAACTACTTCGGTTGGTTCTAGTTTTCTATCAGCCAAGCAAGCATAGTAGTAACCCCAAACTTTAGTAGGGGGACTATTATTTTGGCGAGAACATTTTGTTGTAATTTAAATATTGCTGTAAAAAGGAGGTGCTTTTGTGTTCTTCCTTTTATCAAAATTTATAGTCCTGACATTCTTAAGTATCAAAACTATGTTAAAAGCACAGAGTCAGTGGTTCTAGGGCCTTCCCTTATTATTTCAAAGAACTTGTCGGATTTAACCTTCCGACTGTACCACATATAGCATATTGTTCGCTATGTAACTATTTGACAAATTATTATCTTTATGGAATTAAATCCCAGTTTCGGAATTTATTTTTGTATATCAATTTTATTCTGTTCTCTGATTCTATCTCTTAATTCTTAGAGAAAGAGAGAGGACTGCTGAATTCATGGATTGCAATTAAGTAAAATATCTTCTTGATCTGCATTATGCCACTATGCGTCTTCACTCTCAATCATGTTAATGTTTTTGGATGAATTAGGTTGAAAGGAATGATGGAAGCAAATTCATTTCCACCAAAGATTTGAACTTTTTGAAAAGTTGATGTGGTTTGATTCTAATGTTCAATTCATCACTTTATCAGTGGGTGAATGAAACAGCCGAAGATAACAAAACAAGCAACAACAAAATACTTCAAAAACTGGAGCAGTATCCTTTAGGCATGTCTGTTGGAATATTAAACTTGTTGGAGTTGAAGAGGCTCTTGTAAGACCTCGCTTCACTCATCTTTCTGTCGATCGGCCAAAATCCTTATTCGCAAGTAGAGTCCTCTTTGGTTGGCTAATTCCCAGGGCACAAGTTCTTGATAGAGTCATATCTTATAAGTTAATTGTTGGAGTAAGAGATTTTAAAGTTTTATAAGGCTATTTTAAAATTACCTTCTCGACTCACATAACAGTTCTGCATGGGGAAACAACAGTAGAACCGTTGATAGGTACCTGATTAGGAAGTTTCATGGCCTAAAAAACACACCCATAAATATAGTTGGGTGATGATAAAATTGTAATTAAAATCTGAGTTAGATACTTAACAAAAAAGAATAGGAGACAAGGGGTGTCAGTGTCAGAAAATAGGGTTGACAAGCACCAAAGAAAAATTTGATTCACGCGGGAACAGAAACGAGAACAAGAGTGGTTGTGGTTTCATGTGTTTGAGTGGTTATAAATCGAAATGTCGTGTCGATTGTCTCTTCCAATTCCCCCCCTGTGATTTGCTCTTTTTCAGCATAAAATCCAATCCTCAATCAATAAATGTTCATTATCACATCACTCCACTTGCTCATTTTGGTGGAACCCAAAAAAGTTTGGTCAATTCCCATTTCATTACCCAAAGAATGAAAACCATTTTCTTTTTTCCTTGTGGGAAAAAAGGTTTTTCGTTTACAATTTGAATCTGCGACGATGTTTCTGATTATGGATAATCTGGTCTAACTCAACTATATTTAGTCAAGGTGAATGCAGAAAAGAAATTGCAAGTCAGATTTGTTGGCCAATCTCAAACAAGGTCCAGTCTCTGGTAGTAAATATTTTTTTTCTTTTGTTGGAAATTTATAAAAAAGATAATTTTTCAAGAATTTTGTTTTGAGGGGAGAAAAAGAAAAGATCTATGGGGTAAGAGACACGTTTTCAACAAATGCAAAATTAAATGGAATGGGGACCACAAGGGGCAATTTCGTCAAAGGATTGAACCAATGAGGGAAGAGTTTCGATTAGGGGTCATTTTCAATCTCTCGTAGATACTTATACGCGTGAATATGAGGCCGTCGCGTTTGAGATAAGAATAAGATGACCGTAGCCCTATTTTCTCTCTTTGGTTATTTTTTAAATAAAAAACACATAAGCATACTTTTTTTTTTTTTTAAAAAAGGAGAAATGTCTTTTTCTTGACAAAGAAGTGAAAGGGACAAGGGACTGAGCCTACATTATTAAATTAATTATTGGAGGCACTTGAGCCTAGCTCAAATCAAACAGGCAAGACGAGAATTTAGATTCAAACTCTTCGGATATAATAAATTAATATTATTTAAAAAAAGTTAATATTCCCCATATAATCAAAGAGGTAATAATGTGTGGGTAAGAGAATATATATAAATATTCGGACTGTTTAAGCATTATATGATTTTTTTTTCAGGGTAAGATTGCATTAGGTGATCAATATATTCTTTATTTGAAATATAGCACCCACCCCTATTTCATATTCGATATGTATTATATATTAGTAGGCTATAAGTTTCTTATTTTATTTTTAATATGATAATAATAAACAAAGTTTTTTTTACAAATAAGAAGAAACATAGTTATATAATTCTGAAGGTAACCAGACCGAATGATAGGGGCTGTCGTTCTTGCTTCCTTTGTGTCATTTTGGGCTTTTTTTCTTGGTGTGTTGTTTTTGGGTCTGAGTCAATATTTGGGCTATCGCCTTCTTATGTACTTGTTAGTTTTTGTATTTACATATAAATGGGCTGTTTTGTAACAAAAAAAACGGCTGTTTGTAAAAGGTTCAAAAGTGCATGGAATAAGGGGTATAAGAAGGTTATTCGTCAATCAGATGTAAAATACCTTAACCATATATTGGAAAAAAATAGTACAAGTCAAAGAGCAGGTTGTTAGTTGTGCAGATTGGGGATTATATATGCAAACAATAGGAATTATAATTGGATTATATTTCAAGAGAAGTTAATCATGTTGTTAATGGCGTTGCTAAGAAAGGCCTTTCTAGATCTATCACTTTTGAGATATATCCTGCTAAGAAAGGCCTTTCTAGATCTATCACTTTTGAGATATGTCCTGCAAAATGGCAGGACATAATGGAACCAGAGCGTATGATTAAATTTTTAGTATTCTAAATTGTTTTACTTTTGGGCTTTAGTACTCTCTTGTATAAAAAACACTTCTAAGTACTATTGGGGTTATATATAGTGGAAGTGACTGCTTCCTTATAACGTGGCGAATAAATATTCGAATATTTGCTAAAAAAATACTTCATATTTAGTACTCGACAATACTTCAAATATGATTGTATCTAATAGGAGGCTACAGAAAAGATCTGTAGGTATATGGACATATTCAAAGTTTCCTGGATAATAGAGTTTAAATGAATTATAACAGCAAAATGAGTCAGATGGCTTTATATTCAAACACAAATATTAAGGACCAGTCAAACACTTGGCACTTGCCATTTTACATCACACACACACACACACACACACACACATATATGGAAGTTTCCTGATTCTAAGCCTACCCACCCAATATGAGACGACTGTTAGAAAAAAAAAAAACCACATCATGCATTCCATTCGCATGCTTGATTTAATTCTTTCTTGAAGGTTTGAATTGAAATTCTGACGTTTGTAATGGAACTAATTCAAAACGCATGTAAGAAGACACAATCATCAATCATGCACTACAATATCTGTTTCAAGTGATGACGTTATAGGACAAGCAGGTTGCTGGAAGTTTCTTCCACTAGCATCCTTAGAAACAGTGAAAGGATCTTCATTTTACAAGTCAACAAGTCAAACTATTAATGAGTTATGAACACTGGAATTCATTTTTCATACTACAACAACACAACACAACTATACAAGTTCAAGTAATTTTACGTAAACTATATATCAAAGTTTTAATGAATAGTCTAAAAGGGCATAAAAGTTGTAGCAGCAAAGATACCCATGATCAGTCTCCTTGTTTACGGAAGGATCCCTAGTTTTAAGACTGAGAATAATAGAAGACAGGGCCTTAATCTGCCGAACTAATTCCACAAGTTCAATCTTTTCTCCCAGATTTATCATGAAGCAACTTTTGGCTAGTAAAATCAGCTGCGATGCTGAGATTAATGTCCATATAACGGGTCTACTTCCAAAACATGCCAACGGGCATGCACTTTTAACTTCATAAAGCTTCAATTTAGGCTTTCAATTATGATTTTACGGTTTACAAAGTAAGCATGTAAAAGAAGTTTTATTTCAACCTACATATCATAAACATCGTCTGTTCCATGCATCTTGGGTATGGAAATGTACTGCCTCAGTCACGGGACACAATTGTTTCTGTCTCAGATTTGTTATCAAGGTGAAAGAGATTCCATTACTCAAGAACAAAAGAACCACTCTAACTTTTGTTTCAATACACACACCTTTAGAAACTTAGCTGATACATGAACAATATTTGATGGGACGGGGATGATAAAATATCAACACATTGGATTAACAATTGCAGATTCATCAGCAGAAGCAAGCACCAGCTGGGATTGAACTATTGCAGATTCTTCTCTAGCTTTCTTGCGCTCGCGCCTCATCCTGAAGTACTCCCTCTTTCTTGCTCTGTAGCTGTTGGGGTTCTCAGGCTGTACTTCTCTTGGGTAAACACTCACCTGAAATTATATAAACAAATCAATCTGCTTACTTGGATTATAATCCAAACAAGACTTAAGAACCTTAACTAACCTTTTTCCTGTCAGGCCCAAATTTCTCAAACTTAACGACTCCATCGATCAAGGAAAATATCGTATAGTCTTTGCCCAGCCCCACATTTTTTCCTGCATGAAACTTGAGTGTGGCCAGAAAAACATACTCAGAAGAATTTACAACATAAGACAAAGGCGCTACAAACACTACTGAGTATGCCTTAAAAAAATGGTGTGTATCAGTAATCAAAGGCTATCCAATATGCAATATACCTAATATTTCAAATGACAGGCGCGAGGAAGTTCTTTAAGTTTTAAGAATAGAACCATGTTAACTAGTAGCAAGACCTTATAGATTACCACTTCTTTAGGCCACTTGATCCATTTAATTATGGGATATTAGAAGATATTCGTCAGTTTATTCTGTTCAACTGTACCATAAAATCTTCACATTGAGGGCTCCAAAAGACTACTTATTCAGTATGCTTAAGAGTTAAGAGCACTTTAATTACTGTTCCAAAAGACTTGATTCATTTCTTCTTACAATCCAAGTAGCATCTCGGCTGCAAAATCAAACATTATTTGAAGTGAACAAATTGAAGAGTGCCCAAAACCAACCCCACTTTGTTGTTGCAAAGTATAAAAGAAAACTACTCAACAGTCATCGGTTGTTGACATAACAGTTCAAACCTAATAACGATAAGTAAGCAACTGATACCTTGGTTCCACGCTGCCGAACAATGATTGAACCGGGCTTCGCGACTTGGTCACCGAAAATTTTGACCCCAAGTCTCTGTCCTTTGGAATCACGGCCATTCTTTGTGCTTCCAGCTCCTTTCTTGTGAGCATTCTGAATCGTTAATGGGAATTTCTTTGGGAATGAGAGCAGTGGCTTGGGAGCCACATTGATTCTGCCGCAATCACCTTTGAAGAAGGACGACGATGAGCTTGAAGCCAAGGAAAGGCCTTTAAAAGCGCTTACTATGCTGAAGCTCATGGACGTGGCCGCCATGACAATTCTCAATCTTCTGAGAAAAAAAAAAAAAAATTAAGACAGTACCTAAGGCAAATTAGGTATTAGACCATAAAATGGAAAAAGATGAACAGAAAAAAGCTCGAATTTTGATTGAAATAATTAGGGTTAGATGAGAGAGCGAAAGTCCCAGAGACCTTATCGTTCAACTGCTAGAGACGACACCAGCCGGAAGGCTCAAACACATCCACATCACTCTATTACATAGACCTTGGAAACAAAAAAAGAACAAGATAAAGAAATACTTGAGGTTATGTAAACGTAATGCGGTTATAATTTGTCAAACATATTTAGATAAATTTAATTAACCATATTTACATCTAAAAATCAGCTTTTGTTTTTTTAATACAAAGTGAGGGTTAAACTTGAATTATAAGAAATTTAATTATAGAAAAATAATTCTCAATCTCTCTTTAGTTACTAATACCTTCAAAGTAAGGGGATAAACTCCTAAAAATGTTAACTTAGATAATCTTTATTTAGTTAATACATGAGTAATTTGATTGTGTTTTTTAAGAATATATATAATTTAAATGTTCTATTCTCGTTTTAAAAAATAATAATTTACACTATCAAATAGCTGCACATAGAATTTCTACCTATAAGAGGAATAAAATCAACTATATTTCCATCCATCAATCAGCTTTTGATTCGTCACATGTACCCTGTGAACTTCAATCTCAAGAGTTGAAGAGATTTGAACTAACTACATGTATTCAAGCATCACTTAGTTATCGGAATGTTCATATTAATTTTAGTTTTAAAGTAAACGCTCCGTTATTTCAACGATAATGTAATATAATTAGTTTTTCTATTTCTGACGTAATAACATCTGTCTGGGAAACAATAATTAGCGCTTTGACACTAGTTTCTGAAATCCAAAACAAACGCAGCAAACTTGAAATAGATTTGGAACAACAATTCGCCATTTTCATACAAAACGGTGAATTGATAAAAGCAATTCTATGTTTTTAATGCCATTTGAGTATTAACTCATACCGCAACAGGACAAACCAACTCATCTTTTGACTCCCAGTTGGGAAACAAATAATAGGGTTATGATAGGGAAGAAGGAAAAGTGTTTATCCATTTCAAATTTTGAAACTTCTATAAGAAAACTATAAACCACTTCCCTCTTTCATACAGATGGCTCCCTAATTTGCTGCAATATATACCCACAGAATTCGAGATAAGTAAATAGTACATCTATTTTATATACAGCTCTATACTCGAGTCTCTAATCAAATCTGTAAATCCTCAGTTCACCAAATAGTTAAGCATGAAGAATGGGAAGAATCTAAGCATTTCTCTGCCATTTTTGAACCGTGAAATGTGATCATGTGCTTGCATCTAGGTTGGATTCTGGACCTTTGGAACGGGTGCAAAATAAATAGAAGAATCTACATCAGGCTTCAGGTGTGAAAGCAGATGCTGAACGTCTGGACGTAGACTCTCCGCTGCCCTTCCTATGAGAGCCAAAACATCGGGTCGAGGTTTGCTGCTAGCCTGCACGGGCCCTCCTTGCCCTTCATAATGGATGACATGATGCCTGAACACGGAGCGGCGTGAATCGTGTAAGTGGTGAGGCAACAGAAAGATCAGAATTTTGTCTCAAGGTACAACGTTACGTAAAACCAAATTGAGGACTTACAGAAAGTCAATGATATCTGTTATTTCTGATGCTTCAACGGCAGCGGGCAGTTGGGAGTTTTTTCCAAATACATCCACTAGTACAGTTAACAGTAATGAAAGGGTCTGCGAATAATGTTTTGCAGAAGTTCAGGATAAAACTTTAAGGAATAAATTGTAGTAAACAACCAAACATCTAACAGCCTATATCAAAATCTTAATGATTTGTTCCAATAATATTCACACACTGAATAAATGATAGCAAACACATTATACAATCTGACTAATGATTATCTGCAGGAGGAGTTTGCTAGCATTTGTGATCGGGAAAGCTTTCTCATAATAGTAGAGTCAATAATTTTCTGTACCTTGCTGAAAAGTGCATGAGCATTGGCAAGTTTTGGAAGAAGTGGACCCATTATACGGAATGCTATCCTCAACATTGCGACGGATGTTACAGGCCGAAGTTGCTTGATGATAACATGTGTCCCTTCTAGCCATTCCTGAGGGAGGTTACTAAAGAAAGAGTGAAGTAGGGCAACTAGATTCCCTGCAAACAGAACAAAACCTTTCAGCCATTTAAAATTGCAATTACTAACTGGAATTAGAAAACAGTGTGTCCTAAGCATAAACCAAGTTTAGAGCAGTTTAATTTTGAAGTATGTGCTTTCTAACAAAACAAATGCAAAAATCTAATTGCCAACTATGAAGTAAAAAACCAAGCTTTGAACATTAATGAAGAATTGCATCAAGACCATTTTCACGAACAGCTCAAGTTAGTAGGCGAAGACCATGACTGATTTTTACTGATGGTTCAGACACTTTGCATCATAGAACATGAGAGCATGAGTTGCAATTTCAATGTAAGAGATAGGCTAGTGATATAGAAAATTCACATTCCAATAAGTCAAGTGAAAAATCATACCAATGGCTGTAGAGGTATTGTCCTGTGCAGCCCAAGTTGGATCTAACAAAGCATAGCCCACAGCAGAGTCTACTTCCCCAAGTGACCTTTTCCCATCTGTAAGCCAGCAGTTATCTTTTATTATACGCGTTGTCTCCATGTAAAGTTGTAAGTGAAATTCAGGAGGAAGCTGAGCCAGAAGGAGACCACAAGCTTGAATGAACAAGCAAGATAGTTGTTGGCATGAATAACCACTTCGGGAGGCAAAGTTGGAGGTATTTATTCCAGAAACTGAAGGAGTTGATCTGCTTGCGCCTAAGGAATCTGTACTTCCCCCTGAAGGAGATGTTGGCAATACCGAACCTTGCCCTACACCGTTTGAACCACCATGGAGACCATTACTAGACTGGATCAATGTTGGTTGTATATTTACAATAATTTGAATGAGTGATTGTACTATCTGAGATGCAGGGACAGGGAGGGAGAGGATTTCAATGACAGCAGTTGCAAGAACCAGCTGAGTATATGTGCCAGGATCCTGAATTTGATAGAAAGCTTTTGGGCCCTCCAAGGCATTTGCAGTCCCAGTCTGAGATACTGCTGGAGGCTTGTTATGTAGAGAGCGTAGCACATTGTTCGAAGCATCACCAGTTGATCCAGACTTTGAATTGTTATGCAATGGAGGAATAACGTTATTCACTATTCCCAACAAGAGAGTTGCAAAATAGTCCATAGGAGGGCACATGACAGGATTGGAAGAGCTTATTTGCTGTGGGAATGACTCTGACAAAGGAATCTGAAAAAATACAGAACTCTTATACATTTGTAGAATAATAATGCCATTTTAAACAGTTAATGAAGATTCCAACTGCCAATTAATATTAATATTGTATATATCAAATTCACCACTCTTTTTCCCATGAAAACATTTTTTTGTAGTCTTTTTCCTAGGAGAAAATTTATTGTATAAATTGACCTAGAGTCTCTTGTATCTTGTATTTATACCACTTGAATAGAAAGACTTAGTATACCGTCACTTTATAACCTTAAAAACCTGAAAGAAGCCAGAAGGGAAGCAGAAAAAGGAGGGTTACCTTGCTGATATCAAGTATATTGAGTATTCGAACAATGAGCTTTCCAGGAAGATGGCCATAGAAATATGCAAGTATATCACGAACAAATGTAAATCTTAGAGGGTAGTAAGCAAGCAATGCAGTATACATGGCCAATACTCTGTCTGCTAGATCCATCGCGTCATTTTCAATAAGTCTATAAATAATTAAAGGGATGACTGGAAGCAAACGGGCTGCAATATCATCAAAGAACACTGGGTGCCTGGAATATTAATGTGGAAACTGTAAGTGCATGCAATGTTCAAGTTAGAATCAAGTCACATGAGCTGCATCTCCATTCCCCACATGAAGATATACATTCATTTACTTCCAAAAAAGATCAGTTTCAAAATTATGTTTTTTAATGAAACAGAGATCGCAACTCCGTTTCCCAGATAAACTTGAAAAAAACCTAATGGGTTTTTTAAGTTCCATTACACTTGGGTCTTGATCACTGCCAAATAATTTAGAAGATGCCACACAGAATAGACATTATTTTTACATAACCTACTTGTCTTTCCATGAAAGGTGATTTCCGAGAGCCTTTTGCAGTTCGACCCGCTTGAATTGTCCGGTGTAAAGCCAATGCTCAGGGGGTCCACGAGTCACGATAAATTGTTTTACTCTTTGCTGAAGCTCTTGCCTATCAAGAAGACTGATCTGCAGTACTTATTGCTACGTTATTACTCCATACAGAAAGAGAAAAAACACTAGACAACCATGTCTTCTTGAAAGATTGAAACATCTACAAAGCAACTTCAGATAAGTTCATAGTGTGCTTGGGAAGAGCCCAAACCTAGGTTTTGAGAAATTTTAAAACAAACAGTTATATTTGTTCAAATGAATTTTTGGACTAAACCATGGTTTAAAACCAAAATTTCAGATAAGCTGGTTAAAGTAGCTTATAGAACAGTAAAAAAGCTTATGAACTAACCAATTATTATATTACCCATACTTTTTCTTACACCCTCTCTCATCTCATCTCTTATCTCTTATCTCTCCTCATTTGATACTTATACTATTTTTCGTAATTTACCAATAATAAAAGCACTTCTGGAAATAACTATCAAACACTCATTTATTCAAAACCACTTTTTTTTTCATAAACTCTTCTCCAAAAGCTGCCCAAAAGCCCTTTTTTTTCAGAAACCCTTTTCTAAAATTTTATCCAAACGGGCCCATAATCCACAATACAATGGTGAGATAGAATGTGCATACCACAATTCGTAAAGCATGGGGATCATCATCACGATCAATAAGTGCCAGAAGCAAGATATCTAAGGGAAGCAGCTCATTTATCCAAACGAAAAAGCCAAGATTTGCACAAGCTTTTAACAGAAGGTCCTAAAAAAACATTTGTTAGAACACTGAAGAATTAGCAAGGTAATTGATCTACAGAAGAGAAAACATCCTCTGCAAAGCTAACAACCTGTACGGAATGCCCTTGTTGAATTTCCATTTGAATATGATGAAGCAGAACATCCACCATTGTGTAAATATTAGACGTCACCTCTTCAGGAGAAATTTCCCTAAGGACACGTGCCTATTCATATATATATATATATATATATATATATATACACACACACACAAAGTTTAAGATCATTATGATGCAGTGAAATAATAAGCCTTGACACAGCTGTTAGAAGATGAATACCAGGCTTCCACCATTAATGTTTTCTCCATGACCATGCATTAATGTCCATGCACCAGCACACAAATATTGTCGATGTTGAGGGAAACTGTGACCCACATAGGTCACAATATAATTAGGATCAGCTGATGCTGTAAGCAGCTGTGTGCACTGGTTTAAAACAGTGCCTTCTACCTGCACAAGTACCTTGAATATAGCATAAATATGCCAAAAAAATCAAAACATAATGACAATTTCTAAAGTATGCACTAAGTATGACCACGCATCCATCTCAACATCCTCATCTTCGCTATCCCCACTTTATAATCATATTATCCCTTTAAAGCCAAACAATCAGTACCATATAACTATTATTTGTGATCAAAAAGCACCTAATAAGGTAAACGGGAAGCTTTATCACACTGCTGATTAGAATATGAAATTGTGATACTTTAGGAACTTTATTGTTAAAAATTAAACTTCAGGGACCAAATCAATAATTGAGGCAAACTTGAGGGATCAAAAGTTTCATTATCCTTTTTTCTTTTTTACTTTTTGTTAAACGTACAAGTATTATTTATCATCGTAACAGCCATGACAGCAGAAATATGAGCACGATAACACAAACTTGCAAAACAAACCTGCTGCCATGCTTGTATTGAAAGACTCCTTTTATCCATTCGACCACCCAGGGCATCACGCAGAACAGAAGGGAAGTAACGGAGAGTTTTTTCAGACCATGTATGTTGGCTAGTTGCCATTATTTGTTCCAACATAGTTGGAAGATAAAGCATGTGCTCAGCATCAGCAATCCCTCGTGTTTTAATAAGGATAGCAAGTGTTATTACAGTTACACGATTCAGAGTTTCAGTAAACTCGGTTGGACCCTGTAAATTGTGAAAGAAGAAAAGAATAACAATAAAGCATCAGTTTGCATCAAATGGACATGCTAGATTTTTTTTGGAAAGAAAAACAGAAACATAACTGAAAGGGGGAAAATGAAGTACAGCTCGGAGACCAAAGAAATTACCTTTCCTTCCCTTTTAACCAAGAAAAAATCTCTCAATGAGAAAATAAGATTCAGGCACAGATTTTCAGCTAATCTGAATACTCGGTGATCTCCTCGTTTCCCTTTTAGGGCAGAAATAATCTTTGTAACATCATACATCAAGGCCTTGCTTTTTCCCTGATACCTATACAGAAAAGAAAAGGATTTAACTTGGGCTAATGTTTGACTCCTGGCAATGAATAGGCATGATGCTGTTTAAGCTTTATTTCAGGAAGCTAGAGACATATTTTGGAGCACCAATAAGATGGCGAAAGATTATATTTGAATGTGCTTATCAAAATAAAAGGGGCAAAGAAACAAAAGAAAGAATGAATAAAATGCCAAACTATCTTTATGTTCGTCAAATGGAGAATTTTATATTATGGGACATGGTAATAATCACCTGTAAAGTGGAAGCAATCGATAGTTCAATATCTCAAGTACCAAAAGTGTCACTCCAGGTTTGCTCAATAAAGAAGGATTTCTTTGCACTAAATGCTGAAACAAGTAACATTTTAAACAGATAGTATCTTAATACTGGCAAGCAACTTAAGGAGTGAAGATTAAATAACATGAATAGTAGGAATATCTACAATGTCTTAACCAATGAAGATAGTGCTTCTTTACTTACATGATATAAAATGAATTACAAAAGATGTAATAGTAAATGAAGCCAGAGCAATTACATTGAAATGTGAGCGAAATAGTGAATGAGGCGCAATGAGCAACAATCTAGTATACGTTTCAACCATTGCAATGCTGGGTACAACCTGCATAAAATTAAGGTAAATATCTCAAGGTAATGATTTCCCTGGACCACAAGAACTAGATTAAAATTTTCCATTTCTAGCTCCCCAAAGCCATTCCCATGCGAAAAAAAATCATTGCTCAGAAAATTATAACTTGTCTATGATATTACAAAAACAATTACCCCACCAGTTAACCTGTATGACGTACAACAACCATGCTAATAATTGAATCTAAACACACCACGCTCAGAGAGAGAGAGAGAGTTAAGAACAACCTGCCCGGAAAAAATATTTTCTTCCATTTGACAAGATAGCTTCATGCATGAGTTCATTGCAAAACCAGACAACAATGATACGGGCAGTGGGCTCACTTCCCGTGTGGCCACTAATCTCTCTGGTGATTGTAGATTTGGTCCCGTAATCATCTCAACTACTCCAGCAGAAGTTAACCAATGCATTACTGTATCAATAGCAGGTTGTGCCATTGTGTAAGACACAACCCAAAACATCCCTATTGAGCGTTCATCCATATTCATATAATCCATCATGCGATCCCCTGAAAAATCATGAATGCTTAGCAATAAGCACGTACACTTTAATCCCATATTTAGTTAAACAACATATATATAGCAAGCAGCTATATAAGGAAATAAAAGAACAAACGTTTGCTCAGTAGGGCTCACTGATTCCCATGTAAATAAAAAAGAGAGTACCTGAAGAACTCAATCAGCTAACTTCGTCTGAATTGACAGACAGTGTGCATTTGACGATAATAATTTAATGGACCATGGAAGTAACAAACTGATAATGGTATTGCTAAAGTCAGTTGCTCAAGATCAGGCTGAAGCTTTTTTATGCAATTACATGACTACACAATATACATTAGAAGAAAGGCAAAATATATATAACATTGCATAATATATATACTTTGTACACTGAATTCAAGCACTAACACAAGCATTTTGACTATAACTAATACTAGAAATTGCAGAGTCCCAACAAGGTATAATGATTGTTAAATTCCATTGCATAAGATAGAAGAACTAGCAGAGCAAAACAGACCTTGTCAACCATCAGCTAATAGCAAAACATCACACCTTGATTTCACAATTTCACTGACAATAAAATCATGTTTTAATGTACCTTTGCTTGCTTGTTTCCACCATCCATCTATTTGCTTTCCTTTTTGAAGTTGCTCATTGTTCAGATAGTCTCTGGCTGCTGTATTCAAAGACCAAATACGTAAATTTTGGCAGCTGCTAACAAAATCAAGCAATATACTTTGTGGGTTATTGGGATCAGAGTTTTGCTCTTCTCTATGAAATGAAAGAATCTTTCTGGTAGTCTCCACCTGTAAGCAATGCCATGGTAATATGACGTCAATTTTAGTATTAATCCTTACTCAAAGAAACTTTACTAAATTGAAGCCAAACTAGAAAGTTAAGAAATGAAAAATATCCATTTATTCAGAAGATTGTTGACCAAATACCCTCCACAGATGAAAGAATTTATCGATGGAATGCCAGTGTAAAGAAAAACATACATCTCAATGAAGGCCAGAGAAGGTAATGAAACTAGTATTTATTTTACTACCTTTCTAGAATCTGAATTCAAAGCATTTATGACCAGTTCAACTCGAATTATTTGTGCAAGAAGCCAAGTCACATGGTTCGTCTTTAGAAGGTTGTCATCCTCTGCAAGGCGTGAAACCAGCTTGTCCACAAACTCAACAAAATCAATGCACCCACTTTTCATAAAAAAATAGAAAACGTCGGAGAAGACTAGCCAGTCCTGCCAGCAATTTACCTCTGCAAGAATGTCAATATTTAGCCAGTATTAGCTTTTCAAGATAACACCTAAAACAGTTTCAGGAATCAATTCTTCTACCACATTAAACAAAGCATTAACAATCAGTAACAAACAGTAAATATGACCTGACTAACCAAAAACTCAACGAATGTTCTGTCTTTCAACGCAAGTGCAACTATTGACCAACCCCACCTAGAGCTTAAGCTCATAGACAAGGCCCAAAAGTAGCTATGTCTATGTCTCTCAAACACCACCTAATGTAAAAACCCTTTAGACAAATAAACTCAATGATACCCTTTGAAGAAAATAGGGGATAAGCCAGCATCACTGATATATGAATTTCCATCAACACAAACGATTCTCACAAGAAGCTAGCTTAGATAAAGTAACCTCTTTACTATCAGGATAATTATTGTGTGCACAACCATAATCAATTGAATTTGCAGACAGAATGAATACTAAACTTCTTCAAAAGATATGAAGCTTCTTGATATCTGAACAGATAACATATCATAAATGATATATTTGCAGATCAATATCAACCAAACTTCCATGTGAATAAACAGCAAACGGCTGTTACAAATAGATAAGTGGGGAAAAGGAGGGAGAACCATAACTTGGACAAGAGCAAGCAAGTTAACGAAAGTCTCCTGAGATTTTTTCAGCAATAATAGCACTGACTAATAAGAAATCTATTTGCTAAAAGTAACAAAGGTCCATATATCACTGACGCATAAAGAACTGAGCACCCTAAAATTTCCTTAAAAGTGTTAACAAATAATCACATTTATCTGAAGAACTTCCAACCTTTACGCCTTACACCTAAAAGAAGAGGGCAATTAATCTGCAACTTAAATAAAACAAATGTCTTCTAGAAACCAGTATGTTTCCAACATTCCACTAAAAATGGAAAATGTCTTCTCAGACATCAGTAGCATTAAAAATACTAATCTCAAACTAAACACTCTAACAAGCCCAGACTGACACAAAAATTACTCTAAGTACTGCAAGTGCTACTCAGATATAAGAATTTATCCACTCTTCAAATACTCATCTAAACTTCCAAAACCATACAGCCCGACTCTGCTATGAAAAATTGTCCTCCAATGCCACTAGAACCCTCAAAAAACTTCCCATGAAGACCAGAAATTAACAAAAGATTTCCCACAGTTGCACATTATTTTCACAATTGCATTAAACCGATGCATGTAAAATAGAGAAATTGCCATTGCCTGAATTTGTCAATTTCAACAGTTCAACAATTCTATCAATTGTTGCCTCACAGATCATTTCTGAAGAAAAAACAGCACCAGGAGTAGGCCCTTGAGAGGAAGGCCTAAAGGAAGGAACCACCAGCAGCACACGTCTCCACCAATCAGGTGATGGGGTAGTACGAAGAGCATGCCTTATACAACGTAGAGCTCTCTCCCAGTCCAAACTTCCCTTCTGGATAGAAGTTGCAAGATCCTACAGACAGAAAAAAGGATTAATTTACCAAATTAGGACAAGTTATGATCAAAAGTGAATAGGTTACGTATATGTTGCTAAAATACAAGTAACTAGACTACATTTTGATACTAAGAATTCCTTGAAAAGTCGTCACCTCTCCATGTAACGGTTCCCCAAGTACACTTAAATATGTGATTGGCGCAAGTCTCATGCCTGCTTCGCCTGAAATATTAGGAGTTTGAGTAAGAATTCGAGGAGTGCCAAATGTTGGGCAATGAAGATGTTGGTCTAGCATTTGCATGTGCATAGCCATCATATCTCGTCTCCTGTGGATCTCCAAAATAAGTGTAAATAAGGCTTCATCATCAGGTATGTTCTCTATAAATTGCAAACCACTGCGAAGTAATTCATAAAAGGGAACTCGGCATTTTCCCTCATCAACTAAAAGCCAGATCACATCCAAACAACTGTGTAACCAAGCAATTAAAGCTTTGTCAGGTCTCCATGCTTTTACTATATCAGGTTCATCAACTCCCTGGTGCCTTTGGTCCCAATTTACCAGCCAATTTAGCATGTGATGGAAGATTTCAGCATGAGTCACTGGTTTCAAATCAAACTCAAGACCAATCAAAATAATTTTGCAACATAGCTGACGAAGGCTACTAATATCATTATTACGGATAGATGGAATGCCTGTTGTTTTAGATTGTTGTCCAGTGCATAAAATATCAGGAGATTTGACCGGAGATAGGGCCGCACAACTTGAGGGTTCAATGGTTGATGGAGGAGGGGAGCCAATGGGATGAACTGAAGGTAATGGAGATGCAGGATTTGAAGACTGAAAATTAGACACATTGGTTATTGTGCTTGAAGGTGGTAACATGCCCGACTGCAATAAGCTTGAAGAGGAAGCAGCTGGCACTGCTTGACTACCCTGGCCAGCAGGCAAATCTGCGGAAGAAACGGAAGAGAGAAGAGATGGCAAAAAAGTATCCCAGTTAATATATCTAATGCCACATAAGCTCCGTAAAGCAAATAGAAGAAATTCTGCTCTTGGTGCATGACTACTGCACTGCACCACCAGAGATATGATAATAGCTTCAGTTACAGAACGTAACTGATCTTGGTCCTGAAATAAAATAGACCATTAACAAAATAAAATGTCACGTGCTATTTTCAATAAAGCTATAAGCAAAACAGAAACAGTATAAGGAGATGCATTGCGCCAAACTGTGTGATTTGAAACTCACAGGAAACTGGCTCTGAAGTTGCTCAAAATCTAGAAGGAATTGCTCATTTGGAGGCGGAAGCTCTCTGTTAAGAGCAAGCACACGCTTTTGTGATCTGTTCCTGAAAGTAATTTAAAAACGGAACAAGTAAACACCAAACGTAACAAAGAAAATCACTCTGAATGAAAATAGAGACCGCAAATTTTATAAATCCTGTGAATTTATACATGCCAAGAGAGGTTAACTAAGTTGGATAAATTAACGAATTATTCTTTGGACTGCTGCGTGAAAATAAAAAGGGGCAGTGCCCGCACAAAGTAAAGAATTGAAACCAATAAGAGCAAAGGGATAGCCTGCAACGACAATGGTGACCTGTGAAATAGTTTCCAAAAAAAGGATCATTAAGACGAGAAGATTATTATTACACAAGCTCCAAACTGAATTTAATTCGTATAATTACACTTATCTCGTTCCACATACTGCAACTAAAGCCTGATCAACTACAAACACCGGAAAGTTGACTATGAAAAGAAAAAAACCCAGAGAACTAAAACCACGGAATGCCCAAAAATCAAAACTTTATTCAGCATAAAAATAGCTACACTTACGGCGGTTCTCGGATTATGTCATCGGGCTTCTGGCGGCTGTTTCTCTACCAAAACAAAAGGAACAAAACGAAAGATAGAATTACCAAAACAGGTGAAAGCTGAGAAGAAGGTGTATAAAAGAAGAACGGGAAAAGAGGGAGCTGCTTACTCCTAAGTAAAGGTTGAATAGATCGAGAATGGCGATTCGGGCAGGGTGCAACTGGTAAGCTCGGGAGGCTGTTCCTGCCGGTGATCTCTGAGTTTGATCCATTTCTTCGTTTTCATTCAACTGATTGCCTACTATGTCATGAGCATGCAATCGAACTTATATTTTCGTTGGATATCCACGGAACAATTTTTTTGCTATGCAGACCGAGTAACGGAAAAGGGGGGGAAAAATCCTAGTCTTCGACACTGTACAGTGCCATCGGTGCGCTAGATAGGATATCCACCCTTTCCTCCCAACAATTCTCACCGTTCTCCGTTGCTGAAAGGTTCGTTTTTTTCTTTTTTTTATTCCCTTATTTTTGAAGATGGACTATTAAAACAATAGAAGTCTTTCTTTTTTCCTTTTTTATAACCCGAACAAGACAATTTCACATTTATCCTCAGTAATATTAACCATATTTATTGGTTTTGACTTCTTTTTTTTTTATCATAATTGGTTTTGAACTTGAGATATGGATTTTTGTTTATTTATTAAAAAATAAGCTTATGACTCCCTCCTCAATCCCATTAATTGAGAGATCCGAAATTCCGAATTGATCAATGCATTTACTAGAATTTAATATAAAAAAACCCTAATATTTGACAAAATAACAAGATAAAAATTTACATGTGTGCATATGCATACATAATTATTTATTTTTGGTGAAAAAAAACAACTTATATGATATTTTATTTTTCAAGAAATTGAAATTTCTTTTAAAATAAACATGCTAGTATCTAATAAAAAACAAAATATATAAAAACTTCTCATTGAGTTTGAGGGCTTAATTAAGGGTTAATGATATTCTTGGGAAAAAATAATAAAATGCTTGGGAAGTACAGATTCTCTATATTTAGAATATTGTTGATGCTGTGAAGTTTATTAGGGCCTTCTATAATTTTTATTTTTGATGCAATTATACGATGTCGTCATGTTCTAACCATACTTTTTTTATTATTATTTGTACACAAGCCTGAGAGCATTTGATTAAAAAGGAGTACAAGATTAAAGAAGAGTATAGAATATATCACTCTCCTCCCTTATAGGATATGAACGTTTTGATTACAGACGTGTCTTGATTGGATTTTTGTTTTTTTTTCTGAGTGTATTTTTATATTTATATGTGAATATTACAGTTTGATATAAATTTTATTATATGCACGTAAGAATTAATAAGATTTCTGTTAAATATTTTTTCCTTACCGGTAACAAAACTAAATTGATAATTAATTATATAGAGACTTATTCTCAAAGAAAATCAATTTAATAAATAAGAAGGATGTGCTCTAAATGAATAAAAATACTAAAGCTTTGGTGCACACACAACCCCTAAATTTCGTGTCTCCGTGAAGGGCAAGGAGAAATTAACAGGGTAGAAACAAGAGTTTGAAACAATGACACATGTAATTTGGCAGCACGTAAAGCAATTAGATACAGCACGAAGCCCTGAACACGAAATGGGATTTGATTATAAACGGAATGGACGTACGAGCACATGAGCACCGACGCAGGACCGTTGGCGCCAGCTAAGATGCCACGTCAGCACATCGGGTCCTTTCTTCGTCGAAGGAGTCGCGCCAGAGACACAGCTCCTTACAAATACGAACACTGAATCAAACATTTGCTTCATTATTAAAGCCTGCTGCTTTTCACAGCCCTGCACCTGCACTCCCCCAACCTCAAGTAGTCTTTGATTTGAATCCAAAACTTCATATTTTTCATGATAAGTATGAATGAATATATTGTCCCCATGGCGTGACAACGTAGAGAAATTCTGGAAAATAACTTATTACTGCTATGTGGTGGTTAGGTTCGGACAGTTTTTCTTCTTCTTTAAATAGCTTTTATTTCACCACTATTCTAAGAAATGCACTGTCTTTTAAGGGTTCGTTGAGGAACCCACAAACATATTGTAAGATCTAAGAGAGTTGCGCATGTTATTTTTTTGCCGTTTGAATCCAATCTGGGCCGTCCGATTTACTGACAAACTATACGAGTATAACCACGATCTCTCTCTCCCAGAGGAGCCTCTAAAGCAGCAAGCCTCTCTCTCATCGTTTTCCCTCTCACTGCCTCGAAACTATCAAGTTTTCGAGCTCCTTTTGAGATTTTTCACTCGGGTTTTCTCTATGGGGTTGGGCCCATCTCCTTCTCTTTTCTCTTCCGAGTTCCTCTGAAATTTGAAGTGTGGAGGCAGGGCACATTGCAGAAGATTGCTGGTGAATAGTGCATTTCTCTGTGAGCTTTTAATGTAAAATGGCTCTTTTCCTGCTTCTTCTCCTTCTAGCAGCTTCTTCCTCTTCTGCTTCTTCTGACGGAGGTAAGTTCGTTTCCTCCTTCTCTGTGTTCTACTCACTTCCTTGTCCTTTCGCCATTCTCAATGCATTTAACTTGCTTTGTTTTTTTTAATGCCCTTTCTCAAATCTTAATGCTCAATGGGTTTCATTCCCTTCTACTCTTAAGGGTCTAGTTTTGTTTTCTGTCCCTTCCATATTTCATCTCATATCAACGTTGAAGTAGGGTACTTTATGACTCCATTAAGAATGGCATTAAATATTTTCATGAAGAGACGAATCTTTAAGCTGATAGTGTGAGTATGTATGAAGTGATTGCATATTTGCATTCGTCCTCTTCTGTATCTGTCTATGTTGGTAAAGAGACCTGTCATTGAGTTTAAACCTTCAAAGTCACGATCTTGCCATGGGACCTTCGGAAATCTGGGAAAGATATAGTTGATTGGCCTAAATGGTATTTTACTTTTTACTTTTTTCTGTTGTTGTCTTGACCAAACTGGAGTGTTCTCTGTGAAAAAAAAACATCTTTTTATTTTGTGGAGAATCTCCGATCTGTCCTTCCCTTTCTTTATGGTAAATCAAGCAGTCTTATTGCGTCCCAGCTCATCTGACAGTTCCTGTGCACCTTGCTACTTGAGAGATTTTGTCAAGTTCACAAAGGATCTTACCATAAAATTTATAGAGGAGGTGGATTTGAATCCTCTCAATGTCCTTAGAAATAGACCATCACAAACTTTTCTTGAATATCGTTAAGGGCCACATTATGAGAATGCAAGTTCTGGAAAAATTTAGAATTTATTGGGGTTAAATTCAAAATTGTAACAAACACAGATTTAGTCTAGCCGGGTAAGGCCCGGCAGATTCTTTTAGACTTGAGTTTGAGTCCCAAAGAAAACATATATATTGGAAGGGACATCTATAAATTAAAAAATTTGATTAGTTAGTTATTCGGATACTTAATAATAATAGGATTTAAAAAAAAAACACTATATACCTGTTGTTGATGGTACAAAAAAAATCAAAATTTTAAAATGTTGAGCTATCAAGTTGTCAGGTCTATAATAAGTCTTCCTAAGTTGGTACTATTATAAGCTGCCTGCCAACAGAGACGTCAAAATGCAGAGTTGGTCCACAACATTAATACGCGACCTTGCCCGGATTCTCTCTCCATTTTAACCAAATTGTTCTCTTCCGATCAATTTGGACAATCTAGATTCCTCTTTTCATTAAATATTAAAATGATCAATATCATGTTTTTATATGTTATGAATAGTGTTGTTCACCTCAAATTTCATATTTTGAACGTATCAACTGTTTGGACAATATTTGCTAGAGGATCCTAAGGTTATTAATTGAAATAGCTAAACAGGTACTGGTACTTTGTGTGAAACAAGAATCTCTTGCATATGAAGAATGTTCTTGCCCTTTATCGTTTGATTATGTTAGCTTAATATCAGCTGAATTCTTTTAGCTTTTTTCCCCTCAAGTTGTATTTCACTTCCCTTTTTCACTGTCAAGAAATTTATTGTCCTATTAAAATCCAAAAGAATCAGCCAAACATATGTCCTACATAGCCTATAGATAGGACATAATAAGCTCACATGGGATGACAGGTAAAGTGACCTTGAATTTTGTCATGGTCCATTGAACAGTACAGGTGATTACACATACAGCATGTTTTCGAGATTACAAATGTTGCCATTTTTTATTTTAATTTAGTATTATATTTTTACGACTAACAAATAATATTGATAATAAAAGTTCCCCCGGCCCCTGATTGCTTTCGCTTGTGGAACTGATTACCACATTAACTGTTTTCTTGTATATCTCTGTCTTGCTTTAGCAGTATACAGAAATTTAGGCCTTACTTTTCAGATTAGTGAGCCATTCTCCACCTTTTGAATCATTATATTCTCCGAAATAATCATACAGTTCTTTGAATGTAAATATTTCACACACTGTTTGCAAGATATATTGAAATCCCACTAACGAGGAGCTGGTTTGTCCTTGATTGCAATAACGAGACTATACTAATACACTAGTTTGAGATTTTATGAAAGTCAAGGAGGAAAATAAACTTTTCTTAGGGATAGAATAGAATTCTAGAAAGGGTAAGTAAATGTTGGACCGGAAAATATTTTTAATCCCTAATTCATGCATTGAGTCGCGTTCTTCAATTTGATATCCATGATCTTAGTCTAACTAATCTTGTGACATAAGTTGTTCATTTATATATGCTTCGAATGATCTCACCATCCAAGATTTTTGTTCACTTATAGTCATTTAATCGATTCCACTTGCAGATGCTTTTGTTGGGGCCAACGTTGGCACAGATGTCTCTGTCATGCCAAATCCAACACAGATTGTAACCTTACTTAAGTCTCAGAACATCCAACATGTCAGGCTCTATGATGCTGACCGAGCCATGCTCCTCGCATTTGCCAACACAGGAATCCGAGTAACTGTTTCTGTCCCCAACGACCAGATCCTCGGCATTGGTCAGTCCAATGCCACTGCAGCCAATTGGGTTACTCGCAATGTCATAGCTCACTACCCTTCAACCAACATAACTGCCATATCTGTAGGATCAGAAGTCCTTACTACCCTCCCAAATGCTGCTCCCGTCCTTGTCTCTGCCCTTAAATACATTCACTCCGCCCTCGTTGCTGCTAATCTTGACCAACAAATTAAGGTCTCTACTCCTCACTCGTCTTCCATCATCATTGACTCTTTCCCTCCTTCTCAAGCATTTTTTAACCACACTTGGAATCCGGTCTTAGTTCCCTTGCTTAAGTTTTTGCAATCTACGAATTCATATTTCATGCTCAATGTATATCCTTACTATGATTACATGCAATCGAAAGGCATAATCCCACTTGATTACGCGCTGTTTCGCCCTTTGCCTCCCAACAAAGAAGCCGTCGATGCTAACACCCTCCTGCATTATACTAATGTGTTTGATGCTGTGGTTGATGCTGCATATTTTGCTATGTCCTATTTGAACTTCACCGACATCCCCATTGTAGTGACTGAATCGGGATGGCCTTCAAGAGGTGATTCCTCTGAGCTTGACGCCACGATTGACAATGCCAATACTTACAACAGCAACTTGATCAGACATGTCCTTAACAACACGGGCACTCCTAAACATCCAAAGATTGCTGTTAGTACTTATATCTATGAACTGTTTAATGAAGACTTGAGACCAGGTCCAGTGTCTGAGAGGAACTGGGGTTTATTTTATGCCGACGGTGCACCGGTTTACACGTTACACCTGACTGGGGCTGGTGCTGTGTTGTCAAATGATACAACAAACCAGACCTTCTGTGTTGCCAATAATCATGCTGACCCTAAGAAGCTTCAGGCAGCACTTGATTGGGCTTGTGGACCAGGGAAGGTGGATTGTTCTTCTTTGTTAGAGGGTCAACCGTGTTACGAACCAAATAATGTGGTGGCGCATGCTTCGTATGCATTCAATGCATATTATCAGATGATGGCTAAGTCTACCGGGACCTGTGATTTCAAAGGGGTTGCCAGTGTCACCACTACAGACCCAAGTATGTATGCCATATCTTTATGTACTTTTCATATGTGAATACTTGAGGAGATAGCTGCAAAAGTGTGTATATTTTGAGGGGAAATTAACAGAACACTTAAGTAGAAAGGGGAAAATGCATGTTTGCACACAATAATCAGAGAAGTAGAATGACATACTACAAGCATGTTGAGATCTGATAAAGTTCACTATTGGGTGCAAAAATGATCGTTTTGGCAAGTGTGGTAGCGGTGGTGATTTTTTGAAAAAGTCTGTTGAAACACCATATTATGTTGTGGCCATTTTTAAAGCAAGTATCACATTAGTTGTCAGCTTCAAATTGATTCGAATGAATATAACGCATCTAACATGTTGTCATTGGTACAGGTCATGGTGCTTGTGTGTTTCCTGGAAGGTATGATCTCTAGTTTTTTTACTAGCTCATTTCTTGTGTAGTTGTTTATAATTGCCAGGCACTGAGCTATTCTTCTCCTCCTCCTCCTCCTCCTCCTCCTTCTTAATACTTGTGGGAACAACAGTGGCGGTAAAAACAGCACGAGCGTAAATGGCACGTCCCTGGCTCCATCGTCCAATATGACAGCTTCAGGTTGCTTGTCGCAATTCTACTACAAGGATGGTTCTTTCTCAAGCTTTGTGATTACGATAGGTCTTTTACATCTGAGTGCACTTGTCTTTTAACAAGGATCATTTTGGACTGTATAATTTATGGAGGCGTGCTCTATCTCCAAGGGCCTTCTGGTAAGATTTAGATTTGGTAGCAAACCCAGTTTTGAGTTGATCAGGTAGAGGGTTTGTTTGTGAATGGCAAAGGGCGACTAAAATGTGTATTGGCAATTGTATTATGAGTTGTCCATTGGAATTTGTACAAACAAACCCAATGAATTATTTGACCAGTTTGTATTCTTTGATCTTCAATTGCCTCTCAATTCTATTCAAATGTCGCTTTCATGATGCTTTGTTCATATTATAGCAAAGCCTCTACAAGTACAAGTAGGGAATGAGTTTCTCATTCTTTCAATATTTTACTATATATATAATTATTGACAAAGTTGTATAATTCATAGTTTATGTAAATTAATTAAAAGAACTTGTTTTTTGGGGACTTCATGTAGGACAAAATAGGTCTACACTTAATTGAGTTTGATCATTATTGAGCCTTTTCCTTTTTTATATACTCCCTCTTGACTTTAGTATAAAACTCATTTGACTGTTTTTTTAGAGAAATTAAAAAAAATATATAACTAATTTTATTATAATATATATTAAATTAGATTATATATGAGTTTATAAGTTAAATAAATTAATTTAGAAAAAAAATAAATATAAATATTTTAAAGTAATTTATTTAATTTTTTTAATATTCTTAAAAAAATCTAAGAGTCTAATATTAAGAACTAGTGACAGTATTAACAGAAATAATTCTTAGGTTGGTTATCTAAAATACTAGTTATAGAAATTCAAAGACTCGAAGCTAGAAAGTTAAAGCTCTACAAATCAATAACATTGGGGTTTATCTCCAGATCTAAGCTGTATATGAATGAATGCAGGGAATTGCTCTAGTTGTTTATAATGAGTCACAAAACATCAGAAGTTGACATGTATTCATGATATTCTTCATCACGGAGTCTGCAGATGAGTCCTGATTCTGAGAAACTGCACCACCAATGTGTGTGGCACTTGCAGTAGGGCGTGTTGCAGAAATTGCACTTTGGAAGCTTTAGCCAGCATTCACAACGCACTACATCTGAGCATGCAATCTCTTCTGTTTCTTCATAGCCAAGGCATTCCCCACAGTTTCCACACCTTGGTATGCAAAATATGCATGCCTTGCACCGACCCATATTCACCTCTCTCCTCTTGCAGGTTTCTCGTGGACAATCATACCCCACCCTTACCTCTCAGAACCTTGGACAGATTTCCAAATCCATGATTCTTCACCCGGCTTTTTCTTCTTCTTCTCTTATCACAGATAAAATTTAAGATACTAACCGTATGGGAAGTAATATCAATATATTGAGTGTTATTTTTAGATGTATGCATGGTACCCGGTGTGTCTGCCTAAACTCAGAAAAAAATTACCCAACCTATCCCATAAAATAGCCTAAAATATAATTGAGCAAGTGTCCAGTAAGATAGGGCACTGAATAAAGTATATAGTCCTGTCCATTTATACTAACCTTATATATAAGTATATTATATCCCTCTTAGTTTTTATAATTAAATTAATTTTTTTTACTTTACTAACCATCATATGATTATAGTATGAATTATAGTTGTTTCTTATTTTTTTTAAGATACTTCATATTTGTTAATATAAAGTTATAATTATAAACTATTTAAATTTTAATTTTTTTATATATATATAATAGATTTTAAGACTTTAATTATTATCTTTTTGTTATCTTATTCTTAATAGATTATGTATATTATTTAATTCTTAAAAATATAAATGATATTATTTTAAAAATTTATAATTATAATTTTTTTCTACAATATTAACAACATATTACTACTTGAATATACAAACTTGCTTATACTTAACCCTAAATAATTAAGATTTTTATTAAGACCATATATCTGACAATAATATTTTATTAGTGCAAGGCAACAGGATGGGGGACTGCCAGTTCTACCCATGCAAATCCTTAGCTACTTTAACCAAAAGTATTATATAGTACGTTACTTCTTCGTTAAGTTTTGGGCGGGTAGTTGGGTTTGATTTGGGTTTCGTGACACGACATGGTGCGTACGTAGTATTCCGCTTTGCTTTTCGATGCTTTGTTGTTATGGTGGAAGATTTCATCAATTTATGAAATGGAGTGGTGTAAATGTAATTCTCGAAAGTTGAAAGGATGAGTTTGTAATTAACTACGCAGAGCTTCCTTCAATCTTCATATCGCATGCATGCAATCATCACGTGACGTCGCATCAGATTTTACCATCCCCCGATGTTTGACCAGTCAAAAGTAAAAAACTTGGCACCTCTTCTTCACTTTGCGGACTTTTTGACTTTTGACCAACGATAAATGCCAGTTAAAAAATATATACGACACACTGCACTAGTCCACACTCATTTTCGGGGCATCTTATGCTGCTCACCATTCTGTCTAAACTCAGACGACACGAAGGAAATTATTTTTTCTGGATACATCAAACATAGACAATTATTGATGTTTCACTGAAAGAGCATCACTGGTTCACAGTAGACCTGTCGCTTTTATTTATTAATTATTTTGTGGGGTTGGCCTACCCCACTTTTTCCCTTAAAAAACCAAGTCATATTCTTCTTATATATATATATATATATATATATATTCAGCTCTGAAAGATCGAATATTAAATTCTTCTTACATATATATGTGAGCCATGCTTACGCTCTCATTAAGCGATTAAGCTTTGGCCATGGTTGATGACTCATTAAGCGATTAAGCTTTGGCCATGGTTGATGATCACAGATGCTTCATAAAACACGAACTACTGTACGGATAAGGACCAACTGGCAACAGTATTTTGTTATCGGTCCAAGAAAATTCAGTAGTAAACCAGTGTCCTGCGACTTGTCACCCCAAATTTTACACTCCACACTTTCCCATGAACCAAACCAAAAAAAAGAGAAACAGTTAAAGATTGAAGCGCATCAAATACATCACAGAACATAAGTCTTGAGATTTTCCATTTTCTGATTTTACATATTGGCAAATCCTTTTGAAAGTTTTAATCTTGCAAAGAGACAAGCGTGTGATTTCAAAAAAACAAAACAATTAGAATTCATCAATGATCTAACGGTTCAACAGCTGTCTTGAAGAGAAGGATATAAACCTTGTCGATGGAAAAATACAAGAAACCACCAAGAGAATGTGTAACGTAGGAACCAAAGCTAGTACCCACGATGCAGTGCCAAGCTGGACCATAAGAAGAATCGAATTCCTGAAAACACCAGTAAGCCATTCATTTAGTTAAGGAAGATGTGCCCAAATGGTCCCCAACAATGCTAAAACTAGTAGAGTTCCAACAAGCGATTCATTTAGTTCCACAATGCAAAGTTGGAGATAAAAGCAAAGGGTGAATAAGATTAAAGGACCCGTCTGTATTAAGTTCTACAACAAAGGGCCAACCAACCACTACTATGCATGTTTGTGGTTAAAAGATCCCATCTTGAGAAGTGAAATTATAATAAAAGCAATTCATTAAAGAAGTTGTTCTGTCATAGTCTTCGATACGATATACCAAAACCAGTATGACAATATTATGTTTAAGACACTTTCCATGGATAGCATCAAAGGATAACCAAACCAAAAAAGTTCAATGCATACTAGACTAGCTGTATACGGTTCTTAGAAACAGAAAGAGCAAGCATCCACAGGATCAGGATGACATAAATTGCGACGAAATATACCATAATTCATTCATAAAACATACAAAAGAAGTAATAGGCAGAGCAAAGGTATAACCACACTTAGTCTAGCAACCTTGGTGCCCTAGTAAATTCTCAATATTACCAGCAGCATCTATCAAGTCACGTGAATGTATTAATGATCATAGGCATAAAATATCTTTTGGTCATTCAAGTTTCTTCCATACTCAATGTTATCTGGAAAGGTTTAAATAGAAAACACTTTTTCATGCTTTGCAATTAAAAACTCACATTCAAAGGGGACCAGAGAAGGGTCAAACCTAAAAGGACACTTCCCCTTTTTAATGAAATCTTCCAGCTTAATGGACTTTCCAATAGAATAGGAAACAACTTACAGAAGCCTGGTCAAACCCCCTACGGTGTCTCAGTGTGAATCCCCTATGTCACTACTACAAAGTTTATTTGCACTATCCTACTTAAAATATCCAGTTTGTTTCAAATTACCAACACAAAACTTACCCAACCAAACAGAAAGAAACAATTAGATCGTGTGCTTGTTAGCAGACAATTCCTAACAGGAGCCCTATACGCATAGATCTACGCCACCAAGAAAGATAAAGAACAGAGACAAGTTCAGTTCCATCCAGCTGAATAAAACATAGACTGAAATGTAGGTCCGTTCCGTTGATGTTCACCCTAATAATGTGAAAGCCAAGATTATTAATAATGAGTGTCTTAAACTTATGGAAACGTTAGATTATTTTAGATTAGACTTATTTTCGCCGGGGGAGGGAGAGGGGACCAATTCTACCTGCAACGGAGGCACAGTGAGAAATTAATAGCCTAAACCTATGTGAGATGTCTGATCATAATCCATAAAATCCAAAAGCTTCCAAAACCCAAATAAACCATTATATAAGACATCGCACGTATGCATAAAAAATTCAGAACCCAGGAACAGAATTTCGAAAATGAAAGTTTTAACATAATGAACAGAAAGCTACCTTCTTGAGTGCTAGGGCGAGGCATTTACTGTCGAGCTTCTTGCCAGGCATGGAATCGAGGAGGTCACGCGCGCAACGAAAAGCGCGGTTCTGCAGAGGGAGAGGCATGTCACAAGCTCTGAGGCGAACATTGAGGTGATCATGATGCTCCTGTTGCTCTACGGCTTTCTTCTTCTGTATCAAACTGTTGAGAAACTTGCTTCTTCTCTCTAGCTCCTCTTCTGCTGCGTCCATCCTCTCTCATCAGTCACAGGAAAAAGACCCCTTTTCCTCCCTGTCCCGGTATATGCTTCCGATGATAGACAGACAGAAATTGAAATTTCAGCTTAAAGCAACGGCAAAGGAAAGGAAAGGAAGTATGCTGTGCACTCCATGAGTTTGTAAAAAGGCCCCAGAGAAGGAAAAAGAAAAAGAGACAAGAAAAGAGAGAGGGAAGAGTACAGAGACGGAGGAAAATTGAGAAAGAAACAAAGTAGTGTTTGTAAATAAATGTATACGTTGGATTCGGGTATTGGGTTTCGTTTTTTGTGTGTTATCTCTATCTCTCTATATATCGCCTTGTTTCTTTCAATACTGTTTTTTTTTTTGGTCTTAGTTGCGTGTAGACAAGGTCGTTGGGTAAAGCGTTGACACGGTCTACAAATACTCAAACATTTGTTTTTTTGTAATTCAATTGTTATTTTTTATTATTATTTAATAATAAATAAGTTTCATCACATGTGATTAAATTAGATTGGTTTATGGCACTAATGAGTTTCAGCAACTAACTCATTTAAATGTTAGTTGATAAAAAAAAAAAAAACTGGAAGGATTTATTAGCCGAAAGAAAGAAAATGTCTCTACATGGAATTAAAAGGACAAGACCTTGTTATTGTACCTTTAACTAAACTGCATGTATTTCATACCTTTTGAATTATGCATAAATAACTTTATTCTATTTTTAACCTGAATAAAAAATTTCTTGCACCTTTTAAATTTATGTAAATGTACTTTTGATCATTGACTATTTTATATTTAAGCATTGATTGATCTATTATTTAGATAATACCACATAACATCTTAAGTTTAATTATATTGGTCTAATGCACCACATGGGAAAAAATATATAGTTTAATTACAAAAAGTCATCCATATACATGAAGTTTAAATATTTGGTACAATTTAATTTTTTTATGAAAAAAAATTTAGATAAATTATATACCAGTTTTCCACTAAAGTTATAGCACAGTTCAAATGACTCGGGGAGTATTTATGGGAAATTTACAAAATTCTCTACCAAATAACTCTCATAACAGCAACGCGAATCGAACTCGTATTCTTATAAAAATATAAGTATATTAATTATTATATATGTTAACTCAGTACAATTTAATTATACCAACTAATAATCAAAGGATAAAAAATCAAAAAAAAAAAAAGAAAAAGAAATCAAATCCAAGTCATCCCGAAAATGGTTGCCCATCCTTTCCACGAGTTGTCCATTTTAATTATTATGCCATCTTTCCGGCCCAAAATAAAAAAATTATTTTGCCATCTTAGTCAAATAAATAAATGTTAATATTTCACACTATCCATAAATAAATTGTACTATAGTGTATGGGCTACAACATAACATATAGAAGTCTTATTAAAACGTTTTTTAAGAAATTACTTTTTTGATTCATATTTATAAAAGAAATAAAAATTTACAATTTATGGGATTAATTGATCATCAGCACAGACAGCGGAATTGGAAGTTTGCACAGAATGAATTAGTTTAATAAATTTATTTTTTTTTAAAATAAAACAAAATCTCTCTTTCACTTTTTATTAAAATTGCTTTTTTATCAATAAAAATTTATATAGATTTAATATTAATTTTTTATGAAGATTAGTACACAATTTTATAACTCAAAAAGTAATTATAAAACATTTATAAAGTTACTTACTAAATAAATTTTTATTATAATAATAAAAATTAAATTCATAATTTTATAAAATATAAATCTATATTTTACTATATTATGTACTGCCACTCATTTGCTATAAAAGTTGCTAAAATAAAAGGTGGGGAAAAGTACCGTTTTCCAAGGTGGACTCTGAAACCATTTGGGACAATGCCACGCTGATTGCGCGACAAAGGTCACATTGGATCCTAACCTTATTACTGTTATTTTATATCATTTAAAATTATTATATCTACATATTATTTTATTATAATTTAAATTATAATATTTAGAGAAATATTATAATTTTTATATATTTAAATTTATATTTAAAAATATTTAATAGCTTATCTTACCTGATATTAATATCATTTAAGAGAGAGAAAAATTTCTTTCTACCTTTAAATATTTGGTGAACCTAATCATTTTCAAAAAAATTATTGTACAAAAAAACAAAACTATTATCGCCCATTATTAATTAGAGTTGATACATGTAATAAGAAATATGTTCGTATTCTATAAAGATATCAATTTGATTTTCGCAATCGTTATGAAGGTTATTTTAATAGATTATTTCATAAATTTTCTATAATCGCTCTCTGAACTATAGAATTGTGCCATTAGCCTTAATAGAAAATTGATGTCGAATCCATTTAATTTTTTTTTACAAAAAATAATATGATCACTCATCTTTGTGAGTTTAACTAATAAAGAGATATGACATGCAACTATTTAGAACGTATTCGATTTTTAATGAGTACTATTTTGTTGTGATTCTAAATATGACGCTTAGGGATAAATTTTAGGTCATGTGTACCTAAGTTTACGTCTGAGAGTAATTGATAGCCCGCCTTATCTAATATTAATATCATTTATGAGGAAATGAGATTTCATTATACCCTTGAATCAAGTAGGTCAATCCCTTTTCAATAATTTTTATAAAAAAAACTACAACCATTCTCCTATAATCCTTAACATTAGAACTACTTATTTAATCTAAGTAAATTAAATAAATTATTTAATTATAATATATATAACTTAATTTTTGTAAAATATTTTTATTTAATATTATATTATATATCAATTTATAATTTAAAAAAATCAGTTTAAAAAAATTCTAAATATAAAAAATAAATTATATTAAATATTTATAATTAAAATAAATATGCACACATTAATTAGGTCCTTGATGAGTATTGTACCTTGTGTTTATTATTTTAAAGTTAATATTAATGCTTTAGGATTATTTAGGATCAAGCAATTGAGAAATGTTCGATTCTGTTTTACCCAAAAAGAAATGAAAAAAAGAAGAAGCCAAGGAGTCTCATCTCCATATATTCCTTCTTGCTTGAGCTCAAACTTGAAAACATAGATTATAAATAAGGGAGTAACTTAGATAAAATGAAAAATAATGGAGGCCAACTTGAAAATTTTTACAATATGGGGACCAAAATGAAAAGTTGCATAAATTATAGGGTAAAGTATTAGTTTTCGCTCTCTTTCTTATAATTTATTTCTCACGATGTTGGGCTTTAGTGTGGGGCTAAAATCTAAAACGAATAACCATATCTTCAATCTCGTCTCCACGATCTTAACAGGTCTCTCGCCGTCACCGTCTCTAATCTACCAGACTCCCGGCTCTCTCATCGCTGCGGTGGTTCTGAAGGAGGGGTTCATCGAGTCATCGCTTCTAGCGATCTGTATTAGACATCACCGGCGACACTCTGTCGTCGCCGATCGTCCTAGAAGTAAAGGCTTCAAGGGTATGATCTATTTCTGCCTTTTTATGCTTCTCTACAAATCCTTTATTCATGTCGTGTGATTATGTCCTCTCCTATAGCTGTAAGCTTTTTGTTTCATGATCCTCTTCCATCGCTTAACTATAAGTGAATTTACGCATTGACTGTTGTTGCTGATTCATTTATAGCATTAAAAAACGTCATCCTCGGGATCACCCACAAATATGCTATCAGTTAGATTAAGGGCATAAGTACGTATTGAATCTCTCCACAGTCGAGTGTTGAGTTTTCTATGGAGTCATTGATCACCGCAGATTCCCTTTCTTATTGGGATTTCACTGTCGTCCTCCTTCTCCGCCCTCTCCTTGCCATCGGATTTGTTCTCTGCTTAATTTCTCTGGGTAAATTTTATCTTTTTGATTTCTTTTCTACTGGGCTGGATTTGCTTCTAATCCTTATTTGAAAGTTTAAATTGATACATCCTTCCCTGAATTGATTTGTTGTAGGCTGGTTGCTGGCATGGAAACTAGTACTGGTACACGTCCCCTTGGTGCAAGAGATTTTTGGTCTCAGAAAAAAACCTGTCAAATCTAAACCACCAACTCGTCGTCTATCTAAATTTTATAACACCATGAATGCACAAAAGTCTCAATAGATTTGGGATGCATAGGGCATTGTTTTGTTCAGTCGATTTACTGAACACGACAATTATTTTGTGTACAGTGTGCTTCCTCTTCTAGAGTCTATTTTATGATTTTCTTGTTTCAGCGCGCCCACTTTGGTTAGGAGGATCGGACAGAGTTAACACTTCTACTGGGTTTTGGCTCTTGCCAAAGGACTTGAAATAGATCAAATGCTCGTTTTGGAGTCTATATATTGTCATTGGGGCATCCAACTATTGGCTTTAATGATCCCCATCAAGATGAATTGACATCTCACCAAAATATAAATATGCGGTTCACAGAGGTTTCGGGGATAATATTGTTAAACTTGGTGCTCCTGAAGGGCTCATGATTTTGGATATAGCCTATGCCCAGCGTTAGTAGGACCCAAAGCTGAGAAATCATTGTCCGGTAGTTGTTATTTAATTCCTATGTGAAGATAAAACATAAGACGAGGGGCTTATTGTCTTGAAGATTCCAATGTACTTGAATTAGGTTTTGATTTAGTTTAAAATTTAGTATGATTTTAATTTGAGATTTTTTTGTGCTTAGAGTAGCTATGAATGCATTATCTCTTCCACGGTTCCACCCCTTTACTTGAATCTATCAGGCGGCTGGGCCCAAATTGGGCTTTGGTTGGGCTTCATTTTTATGAAACCGGACCTACTTGAGCTTTAATGTGTGAGTTCACGAAGAAATATTTTATCAAAAAAAAAAAAACCTAACGAATAAATAAGCTATATGATTATTTAGAGCGTATTCGATCTCTAGAGAATACCATGTGACCATTTGGAACTAGGAGGCCTAGTGTTACGCCTGAGGATAATAGACGGCTCGCCCTGCTCGATATTAGTATTGTCTAGAAGGAATGAAAATTTTGCTCTGCCATTGGATCGAGGGTAAACCTAACCTTTTTTTTAAAAAAATTTGTACAAAAAAAAATATAACAGTAAATTATATGACATTTTTAATTTTCTTTGGAAAAAATATATTTCCATGGGTTAAAATAGGATTAAATTTGAACTATGATCATGTTCATTTTGTCGAAATATTCCTACGTGCAGTTTTTATGTAAATGTGGAGATTCCTAATTAGGAATAAATTAAATTTATTTTGGTCAACAGACAATAAATAATATCAAAATAAAAATCTTAAAAGATATATTTTTTAAATAATGTCAAATATTTTATATTGTAAGGTCACGAAATTTGTTTTATGTTTACGCGAGAGAAAAAATAGAGTTGAAATAGAAAGGAAGGAATGTAATTAATAGGATGATTTTATGACCGTGGGGGGAATGTGAATGAGATGAGAGAAAAAGTCGTAATTTAGAAATGTATTTGGAAAGCGTTTATCGGGGAAAGCTGGGGATGGAGAGTTTGAAGAAGACCGGCGACTTTATGAGATTGACCCTATCAAGGGCCAGCACAGTAACAATAACATCAACATATCAAGAATTCATGATTAAGAGATTATTTATAATTGCAACACCACAAGCTCATGGGGTTTTGGATATTGCTACATATAAATAATGTTGAGGCAGAAGGAATGAAATCAGCGGCTCATGCCCTGCTCCACCGGCGGAGCAGTGGCCGTCGTCATTGCCAATTCTCTGTTGCGCTGCTCGACGTTGCCATGCCATCCGATGAGCATGTCGAAACCGCGATTGTTGAGCTCACGGTACTCCTGGCACAGAGCACAGGTCTCGCAGCAGCAATGAACGAGACAATCGCAGCAAGGCTGGTCCTTGAGGGAGAACTGCTGCCTCATCTTGGCTCTGTAGAAGCACGAGTAGAGGCAGGCGCATCCCGTCACGCACGCCACCAGAGTATACAGTGCCCCGCTCGCTCCGCACGCTGCCCATTCAATTCATTCATTCCTCTCAGTTTCATCAATTTCATGAACCACTAGTACTTTCCTAGGAATGGATTAACGGAATCAATCATCGTTACTTACATGTTGACCCTTTGTCCAGAATCTCTGCTATCTGCCCAAACGTGATACAAGGACACCAGCACGTGATACAGCCTGCAAAACACACACACACACACACATGCACGTCAGCACATGCCTATTATTATTAATTAAAGGCTTCAATTGGCAGCAGCAGCAGCACAGGAGGGAGAAATACATACAGTTCTTGACGTCGGAGGTGCAGTCGCAGAGGCCGGTGGACCACTCCACTCGGGGCTTCGACTTAAGCGGGTAGGAGGGGAGGGTAGAAGCCTGGTACTGGGAACTGGTGGTTTGGGAGTAGGAGTCGGTGGAGTAGTAGGAGTTTGAGGGGGCGCTCACGGGGAAGCCGGTGGTGGCGCCGTCCTGGGGCTTACCGTAGGCATTTGGGTTTTGGGGATACATATTAATTATTGGAGGAGAAAGGTGAAGTTGATGCATGAAGATGAGGATAATGGAGGTGGGAGGTGTGGGGTATATATTATGAGATGAGGAAGAAGCAGCTAGCGTAAGGGACGGTTCTAACTGGTCGGTAACATATTAATCGGAGAGTTCAAGTCAAAGTCAAGTTTGGATGCACATATCCCTGCGCAAGCGCGTCTACATGAAGAAAGAGAGATATATATGAAGATTTCTACGTCAAAAAAAGAGAGAGAGAGAGGAGGACGTGGACCACTTCAATTCATTTATTTATGAAGAAAAGGGGTGGGACATAGATATCATATCAGGGACTGCACTACGAACTCTCCGCTCTTCACAATCCATTTAATTATGTCAAATAACTAAAGAAAGGGTCTAAACGTGTTACGCAATTAGAGCTTTGAAACTAATTAATTCTCAACTTTTAAGTGAGTTTCGGGGAAATAACCAAGAAGTAACTCGACACGGATTGCATCAAGGCACCAATAATTTCATGAATAATGCAAACACGCAAGGCCTCCGTTGACTTGTAAAGTGATACATTATGTATTATCTTAGAAACCTTGATGGAAACGTACCAAACGTACACTATTTTACTACGCTCAGAATTGAATATCTTTGTTCAATCTGACAATAACGATTCCGGCAGGTCTTGTCCATCCCAATAATCCCAATTAGCGATTCATGAGTTTTAATGTTTCCTTACATGCGTACATTATATTATCAGAACAAAAGAGATGGTGTCAACTGCTTTAGGGGCATTCATCCGCATTTCAGTGCTTTATATATGGTAATTTAGAACACCCCCCCCCCCTCAGAGTTATACACATCTTATTATCATTTTTTTGTAAAATTTAGCATGCATATTCCACCATTACTATTCATAATCCACCATACATTAATCACAAATCTTTCACAAATTCCCCACTTTTACCCACAATTTGCCTTCTATTTTACCTCTTCCTTTCTGAGCCTACAGGGCGACCATTTTGCCAACCACTAGAAATAACCAATTTACACTTTGCGACAATCATCAGTGGGCTGCAAGGAAGCCCAGCAGGCCTACGAGTGGCGCATTGATGTATGTTGTGGGCTCCGACTCCTGAAAGAAGGGCCTTGAATCCGGGAATGCGTCTGTATTGTTATTGGGTCCGCCCACCACCGCTCCTACCAATATGTTCGGGTTGGGGTTTGGGCTCAGGAAATATCGAGACCCAGCCTTGCAGCCAATGTGGGCCGGGTGGGCTGTCACCGAAGGAAGAGAGCTGGCCCGGTGGTGGATCCTCTGTGGGTAGCGTGCGCCGTATCCAACCATGTACGACATCCCCAGGGGATTATCTCCGAGAATGTAGTCCACCTACGCCACGTGCATTTCACATGTTAGAAGATCATTCACCCATGGTTCGAGCTAAATTACCACCCTGTCCCTCAATCAGTAGTCACCACGGGTCACGTGATGAGGGTGCACAGGTCGTGGACCAGCCTACAGTCACTCAGTTACATACTATGAACTCAGAAAAGACAAATTATAGCCGTTAATTTTGTCTGATGTCGAAATTTAAGAAAAAGGAATAAAAGGAGGGCTGGATTTCACACAAAGAGTTGGGACCCATTGCTTGGAGGACTTTACTAAAATCATAAATCAAAGAAACAATTATAAACACATACTTAGAGGCTTGTGAACAAAATTAACCAATAGACACATACAAGACTCTTTCTCAAACTAAGCTGCTAGATTTTAATAATAAATCCACAGAATTTTGGAACTATACAATTACCTGGCGTTTGGCGAGGCGCTTGAGCGAGGCAGGGGTGGCGGTGGTGTCGCCACATGACACGACCTTATTGGCGTGACTGAGGTAATTGGAATAGGCTAAAAGCAGGAACGAGAGTGACGTTACATGCTGCATGTTACTCCCTCCAGCCTTGAATATGAGCCCGCCTGTATCCACAAATGAACCCACAACATGCATCAGTTTTACTCACTTTTGGTTAGCAAAAACTACAGTGCTCCTTGCCACACTGCAATTATTAAGTGCCGTTTTCCGATGCGTGTAAACACAGAATCAGAAAATCAATGGCTCCCCCCCTCCCCCCCCCCCCCGGGGCGTTTTCTTTAAAATGTAAAGCATGATTAATGGCTTTGGTAAAGAGACCATGATACTTTACCCCCCTCACACTCATATGTACTATGCTGTTTGCTCGACAGGGTGATATTTTATCAAACTACATAGAATTTTGAGACTTCTCTATTTTATACTACGCTTTCTTTAGTTCGGATCGGAGAATTTACAAGAGATGATGTAGGTTTTCACATGATCACCATAAAATAAGATGAGATGAGGACAAATATATACCAGGAGAATATTGAACTTGAGGATGAGAAATCCCTGGCAATATAGAACAGATAAATCCATCTGCGTTTCGCTTGAACGACTCGAAATACTCTGCTCTTCCCATCAACACCTCCTGAGGTCATTAAAAAAAAAAAGCAAGAAAATCATACAGATGAACCACTTGATCTGACCCAAAGAAAATGCAAACCCCAATAAACTTGTACTCATGCAAATTGCAGACAGTAGAGAAAACACTGATTAAGTTTCCCCTTTTCTCATTGATAATGTGTTGATCTTGATCATCACTTTCACATTCTCTTCCTTCTATAATCATTCTCATTCTTCAAAAACAGATACATGGGCATAGCAAAAGAAGACAGTAAAGTCAATCTCTTTAGAGGAAAGTGACTGTGCAGAAAATAATGGCTGAGTATGGGAAGAGCCTTAGATCCAGCCTTTGGGCACATGCATGGAGCAGCAACTGATGGTAAAGGGACCCACTACCTGGCCAGATCCAAAAGGGATGGCTATTGGGAAATTAGGCGAAGACTTTTGTTCCAGAATGTTCACTATTTTGATGGCAATGACTTTAGGACCCTGTCCTGTTCTGATTGAAGGGGCAGGAAATTTACCTTCAATAATTCTAATCCTAATTATTAACCTAAACGACGAATTTGCCCAGTATTGTCCAAATTATGAATGAAAAATCAGGGGCTTTTTTTATACAAAAAAAAAATTATTCGGCACTAGTCTCCTATCAAAGTCAAGGCATAGTAGGGGCTTAAAAAATACTTACAAAAAACTTATAAGATTGTTTATCAAATGAACCCTTACCACGACAACAGAAATCAAACTCGCATTCTTATTATTCTTTATCATCTGTATTAATTTTTTTTGGATCATGGCGGTTTTGTCTTTGAGACTTTGATCCAATTATTAGAGAATTTCCAGATTGGATTCACAACATAAGATGGTGGCCGGACATGAAAACCAAAAACCCAATGTGCATCATGTGCCGTCCTCAGCATTTTATCATGCCAACCCCTTTTATCTTATTCCACATCTTGACTTTTCATACACACACAGAGATCAGCAATACATGAAGCTTCTGAAAATCCAATATACATTTATTCCTTATCTAGTAGTACTATATTGCACAATATTATTATTCATATGGCGTACATTCCCCAGTTGGCCCGCCAATAAGCATGCCGGATATCAAGTTTTTCATTATCTTCTCATTTTCTAAAAATTATAAATATTATATTGATAATGTTACATGAATCTAAGATCATAACATATCATAACCATATTCTCTGTATATATAAAGTTTAAAATGGTAGGGTCCAATTGAATTGTGAGTTGCCACCTAAATATGATAGATAGTGAATCACATCCCACACCATGTGATGTGCAGAGCTTTTTATCTAAATATACTATTCCAGCTTGATTGATTGTTGTTCCACATGCCAAACAGGACACAACGAGGGAAAAGGAACTAAAAACAACACATAAAAGACAAAAGCATGTTGATATATGATAAACGCACACACATTACTCCTCCAGATTAAACTCACATATTACACAAGTAATTACCAAAATATTAAAATAAAGATTGGATGGAATGTTACCTTGGAGACGAGGACGTTAATCCCAGCATGCTTGTTATCCCAACCAAACTCATTAATGGTGTCTCCTGCTCTCAACACCACCTCGTTCTTCACAATGTATTCTCTGTACTGACGCCTACGGGAAGCCTTGTGCAACCACGCTGCTCCCCAAAGTAACTCGTCCTATCAACATCCCGCGTCAACGATGTGGGTGAGTCAACTTAGGTCTCTTTCTATGTTGGTTTACTAATCTAACGGCTAGGAATTGTAGTGTGACTTACCTGGTAACCATTGACGTCGCAGTAAAATGGGCACGCGACGCGGTGCAGGCTATTACTGTACGCCCCACGGTACTTGTCAGCAAACTGGAACACCTGCACATGGCATAGCCATGCCGTTTCCCATCAACGGTCATTTCCTCGAGATATTTTAACGGAAAAATTATAAAAACAAAAGATTAAATGCTCCCATTAGTGTAGCAGTAATCATTAACTGGAACGTCAATGGTTTGCAATTTTGCATGAATTTAAGTATATACCAACAATGATTTTTTTTCTCGTAATGAAATTTCAATGCGATTATTGGTACGTTCATTTGATTATAACACAAAAAAAACAAAAGAGAATGCAATTCCCAGTAAAGCGATTTGATTTTATTATTTCCGTGCAAATAGTCAAAAGCCATTTCATGTCACCAGTGAAAGTTTCTTTTTCGTGTTTTGGGAAATTCAATCTATATTTTGTAACTTACTTTTTTTTAATATATTCGGAACTTTCACCAAAAGGTTACAAAGGCAAGATAGAAGCGAAAAAGCGTGAGAGCGACGCACCCTAACGGCTCGATTGAGGAGCAATCGGGAGTATGCGGGGTCACGTGATCTGAACACGATGGATGCCGCCGCTAGCGCAGCCGCTGTTTCGGCCGCCACGTCGGATCCTGGGCGGGCCCCATCGATTTTGTATGCTGTGCGCAACGTATCCATGTCCTCGGGCCTCTCCCAACAGTTGTGATCAGAGTACGGGTCGCCGACCTGCACAAAGACGACGCCGGGACGCGCCGTCGCCTTCAGCAGGTAATCGGTCCCCCAACGCACCGCCTTTAAGGCGTTCCCCAGCTCCGGTCCCATTGTCCTCCCGAAGTCGATGATGCTCCAAGACAGCATCGTCGTCGTGAAAGCCATCGGAAACCCGAACTTTATGTTATCGCCGGCGTCATAGTAACCGCCGGTTAGGTCCACCTAAAACGAAAACACAATGCACGTTAGGAACAGCGCCGTGGAAGTGAAAATTGAACGGATTTAAGCTTCACATACCCCGGCGGTAGCACCGTCGTGCAATGCGGAGTCACGGCGCCATCTGAGGCGTTGATCCGGAGGGAGTTTGCCCGAACGCTGGCCTTCAAAAAAGAGAATGCTCTTTCGGAGGGCGTCTGCGTAGTTGTGGCCGGCTTCTGTTGGCCGTAGAGGAAGGAGAAGGAGGAGCACGGTGAGGACGCGAAGAGCTGAGAGAGGAAGCTGAGCAGTTCGCGCCATTTTCTTGCTTCCCGCAGACAGTTACGAATGACTAAGCGAAAACCGTCGGGTGGGCGGTTATATAATCGAAAAAGCATCCTTGGATTCCAGTTGAGCTTCAATGACATAAAGCCACGTGGGGATGGAACACTTGTCGGAGTTCGGACCCCAATGCAGGCATGGCTTGACCGATTCGCCTCGGGTTTTGACCGGGGACGGGTCGGAAATGAAACGGGTGCGAAACACAGAGTTAATGGGAATCGGGGGTTAATGGAAAGGTCAAGGCTGGGAATAATGAGGGCATGTGATAGCCACAGCCAATTGATTGGCGACACGTGTAGACTAGGGGGTGGTTAGGACCTATAGAGACAAGGTAGCAAATATATATACCAATTCGGGAATTGATCAAGAGGAGGAGGGAGAAGGCATTATTTGTTCATGGAAGTATGCTTTTTTGTCCTTTTTCCTTCCTTTATTTGCTGAATTTTGGTAACGAGGAATGGGGAACAGGAGAGCATGTGAGTCTCTGTTGGGGTTTGAATGGTTGATGTGCATCTTCATAATAATTATTTCTAGTCACTATCCACAACCTGAGAGCTTCGACGGTGGATTATTGCACTATTTGGCGTCACGTTACAGTTTTCTTTGTTTTTTTAAAGAGAATATTGAGAGAGAGAGTGATAATAGCCCTAACACGTGCGACACAAATACAAATGTAATACTAATAATGAAGGAGTGTTGATTCTTGCAATGTTGCATTGAAATAGTGAGTGTCCCTCTCGATGATCCTCCCAAGAAAAGATAAGATTTAAAAAAAAAATAAAAGGAGGGAAAAGCTGCAGGAAAGACGACAACGGCTAAAAAAATGCCATAGAAGCAATACGGTTCAAGCTTTTAGCCTGTAAAAGAGATCACAGCCACTTTGGGAGATTGGTCAAACTGAGATGGACAACAAGAGAGAGAGAGAGAGAGAGAGAGGTTAATTGCGAAAATCAGATTCTGTGGCCATCAGTGATATTCATTGTGTATATACATAAACTTAGATGAAACGCAAGCTGTATTATTAAATCCAACATCATCAATAACATTAAAATGGTATTGCTTTATAAGTTCCAGGTGGTAGCTTGTCTTGGGTGTTTCATATTTCTATGGAAGATGCCAATTAATGTGGAAGCAACACTCAGATATTCCACTTTGCCTTGTGTGTGTGTGTGGCTCCTAAAGTAATACTCGTGAGGAAACCAATTACTTTTGTGGATATATCCCCCTCGAGACACTAGTGAGAGGACGCGTTTTTGGCTTAAAGTTCCATCAACCTACTTTAAATTACGTGCCTCATTCATTGAGGTGATCTCATAGTCTATCTTACTAAATCTGATGAATTACGTTACACTATATTAACAGTTCATAAATCGGGATCTTGTAATCCAATAATACTATAATCTTTTTTTTTTCAATCTTTACACTCTATTATAGATATAATGGGTTGTGAGTTATGCCAAAAAAAAATTCATAGATTATAAATAATTAATATAATTTGTCACATATTCTATATTTGACATTTGGATAATTTGAATATAAATGATGGAGAAGCAGTAGTTGATAAAAATGAGGGAGGGGTGGGAACAGTGTGATATTCTCCAATAATGCTGCCAATCATGTGGGGGGCACTGCCTTTTGTTCAATCAGATAAAAAAAAGTCTTATTATTAGACAAAGGCACACCAATTATATTCCCTTCTTCAACAACACGTTACAATAAATTCCAAATACTCGTCCCATTTCAAGGATTGTCAGGAATAATATCTGCACATCGTCCACCAAATTAAAAATATTTCAGTTATATATGTTGTGAATTGAATAAAAACTAAGAAGTATGCAGGCCTACTAGCAAGTTGTGAATTGAATAAAGATTAAGAAACATGTTGGGCCAAAATTGTGAGAGTCTGGATTCAATGGCTTCAAAATGCTGAAAACATAGGGGGCAAGTTGACTTGTTATCCTGTTGCTCTGGTCAGAAATATAAGAAGGTGAAGTCATATATACGTAGGGTTGGATGAAGATAGACATGAGACTTCCAACAAGGGGGAAAGGGCTTCCCTGCAACTTTGGAGCAGCAGCAATTATCAGCAAATATTTCTCATTCTTATATTCTTTCTTCGAACTCCACTTTTTCTTTGATATGATTACTGGAGATTTAAACCATCCACTTGCTACTAAGTCCCAATTCATGAAACCAATATCACATCACTAACAAAAAAATGTTAGTCAAATTGATAAGTAATTAGTTCATAATCTATATAGTTGTGAATTTAAATCTTACTTCTTACATGAGAGATTTTTTATATACGCCAAGACTTGAACTCGAGATCTCATTTAAGCGATATTGAGCCATTTATCATTTAGACTAATTCTAATGAGTCCTTAAAACACAACTTATGTACACTTTTTTATATTAACAAAAAACATTCTTGGCTAGTCTAACTCGTGAAACCAAAGAAAGCAAACCTTTTGAATGAGCTAGCCAGCGTTTGGGCTTCCTCACAAACTGGGCCGGATATACGCATCAGCTTCACACGTTAATTCAAAGAGTACTCCGATGATATCACATAATTATTGGTACTAATTGACACCAGAGCTTTGTAATCATCGTCCCTCCTGAGTGGGGTCTTGCTTGTTCTTTTACATGTTTGAATGGCTTGTAGGTGGGCTCATCCACTTCCTTATTATCTCATCGTAAATTTTTACAACATTTACCCTAAGCATAGACACATATACGACGCGATATGAGTGTGATTAGGATCCTAGCTAGCAAGGTCAACTTCGACCTAATCATGAGAAGTGTGCCTGAATAGTTTCTTTTTCCTATATAATGTTAAAAGTTTTGGTAAGTTAAACCTGGGGTATTCATCAGAATTAAGACATATTTTTAAATTTAAAAAATATTTATAAATCGTTTACTAATAATATCATTTTTAATTGCATTAATTTTTGTTAGCTGTGTGAATAGGTTCTAACATTACACATAACTTGCTTATAAATCTCTGGATGATTCTGTTTAAAGATGTCGTAGCATCCGCTATTAGCCAAATTTGGTAAACGTGTCCCCATAATCCTCCTTATCATTACGTACATTACTACATATTGCAACTAACAAAAAGTTAATCACAGTAAAAGATGTTATGATCAATCTGAATACAGGCTTGGAAAATTAATTTACAGGATTTTAATGGGAGTCTAATATAAAATTCCATAATATATAGAGGACCAAGTTGTAATAGCTTGGTCCGTTTGGTTGAGGAGGCTGCAGACACCATACGAAAGAAGGGTATTCTTTTACAAGAATCTTTGTACCTTTACTTAAAGCCTCTCAATCTGTTGCTTCTATTCTTGATCAATATATATATATATATATATATATATATATGTATGTATGTATCTTTCCCCTTTTTCTCTTTCACACACTCCCCTAACTGCTATTTATCTTTTTCTTCTGGGTTCACACCACAAGGTCCAATCTAATCCTGAAAATCCAAAAGAGTGACATCCCAAGTTTAGTTACAACATATCCGAACTTTCTTGAGATCGATGAACACGGTATGTCTCTTCATTGCTTAAGAGCTTGAACTGTTACCTAATTAAACATTACTAATAAGTTAGTTTCTTTTTAGGTTCGGCTTCTTGGAATTAGTTCATAGTAACTATTTGATCCTTTCATGCATCATGCTTACGTTATACATACATATACAGTCGTGAAGTGTTCTTCCGCTTAACAGACATTCCTTTCGTCTCCAACTCTCCTTTTAACTAAACTAGATAAAGTTTAGCTCACACAAGCTAATCAGAAGCACAACACATACCTCTCTTCATTTGCAAGCTAGAGAAGCTGCTGGAAGCCTTCATCTGTTACATTTACAGAATCATACGTATATTTTTAAGGTTTTAAAATAGGTTTAGACGTCGTACGTTAATTGTATTCCTAGAATAGATTATGTCATGCAACTTTAAGGCTCTCTCTTGAAAGTGCAACGGGACATGGATCGCTTCAATGTTTAAAGGAGACCCCACCATTGGCACCATAAACAAAATGATGGGATTAATTAATTAAAAGCTAAATATTGTAATGATCCCTCATTATTAGTGGAGGATCTTATTAATTCGACAGTGACGAGAGCTAAGAGAAGTCCACACGGAAGAACTACCTTCTCGCCACATGCATATATATCGCATAATAATGATCAAATATATATTGATCACTCTTAGCTTTCTTTATTTTGAGCAAGAATTCAGATCTCTCCTCCTTATCTTTAACTTCCTTTTCTGGGATTCTTGCTTATCCTTGCGACACAAACCGCATTTTTCTCTGTCTTGCCTCATAAGTAAAATAAGAATTTTGTGTTTCTAACGGGAACTTAGTATGAGGAAATCAATTTCTTGTTCGTATTTATCATGACAAAAGGTATATGAAATGACGAAGGACATTGAAACTTATCATTCATGTTCATTAAGTAAAACGATTCCCTTGTACGTAGGTGATCGAGCAAAGAGAACAGTCAATTGCGCCGTGGCATGAGTACGTGATTAGGTGAATATTAGTGATGGTCTCTCGAACCAAATAATGCATATATTATTGACCAGCTACTATTTAAACTGATTTGTTGTCTCGAAATTCAAAACACTCATCAAACACCCGACATTATTCTACATAACTGGGCATGAAATTAGTCTCTTTTTAGAAAGAATATTCTCACCTCATGCATTGTCCTTAAAGCTTAATTCGTACTTAAACATCGCTTTGTTTGCAGCCAATTAAGTTCTTTTTCTTCAGGATTGTGCAATGAGTGCGTATATAGCGTCTCAAATACTTGGTCAATAATATCACAAACGTGATAGCTTTTTTATTAATCATTACTAATAATTACTCCTTCTGAATTTAGGACCCATTTTGTTGATCACAATTGCTTCATATCCAATTTCTAATAGTCAGAATTGTATTCTCACATTTATTTTGTCTGGTTTATCTTTTCCAGTGTGAATCCTCATGTTTCCATGGATATATGATTACTATACCCTCTCCCCTCTTTTTCTCCACTTAAGGGGTATTTTGATACATTCATTTCTCATGTATTGTTAATATCATATCAAACACATTCATATCCATTCCATTCCCGTAGCCTTGTAATGAACCAAACATGCCCTTATTATAACCGATAGGAATTATCCAGCATCTGATGGCGCGAAGAGTTTAGGTGTTGACTCTGTTTTCCTTTTTTCGCATCAACTTCCTCTGTGGAAATATACATAACAAAAAAGAAGAAGAAGAAGAGGAACTTAGCTTGCAAGCCAATCCACACTTGATAGTGGCTAGAAAACCCTACAATAGATGCGCTTTCCGACCAGGGCACAAAAGTCCATGGTGGCCATATATATTCTTATTTTGTGCAATAATGTGGCGGCTTATATATATATATATATGTAACAAGAAAAAAATTACTATTAAATCTGCAGTCCTCTAATCCTATATTTAATATAATATCTAATTGAGAAGTTAATATATTAATTATAAATATAACACATATTTTCTATATATATTAATTTTTTTAAATTATATCTATTGATACTCTCTCAACAATTAACAATAATAAAGTAAAAATAGGAGGTTGAGAATTAAGGAAAATAATTAGAATATTTTAAAAAAATAATATTATATTAAATAATTTTATTAAATAGAAAGTGGAGAGAAATGGAATGGATAGCAGTGAGTATGAAAGTGAAAAGATGGAAAGCACTGTACACAAAATAATATGGAAAGTGTAAAATGGCCAATCCCAAAAGTGTCACGCTTGCTCTCTCAATCATGGGCCGGTGGGCAACTATACCAAACACTATTCCCCGCTTCTATTTATAAAATACTTAAAGGAGCGATTTTATGAATTTTTTAATAAGGCATACCATTAATTATTTATTATAATTTGTTTTCTTTTAATCATATTTAATGTCAAAGTAGTAAAGTAGGGAATTTTTATTTTTTAAACAGAATTAGTAAATTTTAAATTTTTTATTTCAATAAAATATTAAAAATAATTTATAAATAAGATCAAGAATAAAAATATTCAACCTTGCTAACAACCCAATACTCATTTTATATGTTATCAAGTCCCACTCCTGCCCTAGTCATTGTAACTTATAAAATAATAATTTTACATTACTCATTTATTATTTATATTTTATAATAATTAAGTTATTTAATTGGGACCTTAGAGCCATTTCTCATTAGAATATTAAGTGGAGGCGTGAGTCTTGGTTGCTTGATTAGGCTGTTGCCCATTGATTTGCTTCTACAACTCTTTACTTCAGTGCAAGCATTTACATAATTCCACCCTCCATTAATTAATTAATTTTTTATTTTACGTATCGCATTATCGTATCTCTTCATATATATATATATATATATATATATATATCTCACTCTTTCTTCCTTAAACAGATCGATGAATTAATGCCTATGTCAAAAATAAAAGAAATAAAAATGTCTATATATGTAAGGCAACTGGCCATGGTCCCAAAGTTCCACTGGTGTCCATCTGTAGGTTTCAATCCAAGTTTTTGTATTTAATTAAAGAGTAATTATCTTGTCTTGCTATATATTCATACAGCAACAACGTTTTTAAACATCAACCAGATATCGTAATAAAATAATAAATAATTTGTTGGTTACAAATACGAATAGACATATATTAATGGACTGGATTGCATTGTATTCAAATGCTGTTTAAACGTTGTTATTTACTTGACACTAGTTATATATATATATATTTGTCAAAATTCCCTCTCTGATTCTCTATCATCTATGATGAAGATATATATCCAGTAGAGGGGCTTCTTATATATGGATAATGATGATCACCACGACGACGATGATAATTATATATACAATATTTAAAAAAATTACATAATTTTTTTTATAAAAATTAGTTTCTAATTATCGACTAATTTTATTAAAAAGAAGACAGTTTTTATATCCAAATAAATGATTCTGTGATATTGACATAATTAAGACCACATCCAAATCTCACACATCTATTACCGGTATATTAATTAGAGTGAGTATCGTACATCATCAGTGGTAATTTTACATTATATATATATATATATATATATATATATATATAACAGAGATTTTGTAGAACCTAGAGAAACAGAAATTGTAACATAAGTAAGAAACTGGAATATAGAAGGAAGGAAATGATTGCGAGGAGTGAAAGGACAGAAAGAATAAGGTTGTGTTAATTTGAATAGAATAAAGAGGAAAAGGAATTAATGCCTTCTTTTGTGGTGAAATGGTGATGTTAACCTCATCCGCTGATTCACGACCACTAGCCGCAAAACTCAGTTCCCACTCCTCTCCTTTCCTTGCCCATCACCCTCCCCCTCCCCCTCCCACTCACACCCTCTTTTTTTTATTTCCATTTTTATTTAATTTGTAACTAATAATTATTATTAAAAAAAAAAAAAGAGTCCTCATATCACATAATGCCCCTCTTGGCCTCTTCCCCCATAATTTACTGTGACATGGAGAAAAGCACAAACGGAAAGGGATCAATGCCGTTATGCTAGGTAGGCATACGAAACAGAAATGGGTGGTATCCATGTCATTATCTCCAATGATTCCGGGGCATCAAAGTAAATTCCCCCATAAACTCTCCCCTACTTAAACCTCCCTCCCCAAGGACGAACCACCCAAGCAATAACCGTAACATAACCAACCATGACTACCCAACGCCTCCTCCTCCTCCTCCTCTCATCCACATTCTTCTTCCTCCACCCATCCACCGCCGTCGGTGAATCCTACTTCATCGCCCCCACCGAGTCTTCCCCCAACTCCTCCGATTTCATCCGCACGAGCTGCGGCACCACTCTGTACCCTGACATCTGCTACATCTCCCTCTCTCGCTACGCCAATGCCGTCCAGCAAAATCCTGGCCAGCTCGCTCGCGTCGCCATCGCCGTCAGCCTCTCCAAGGCTCACCGGATGGCCTCCTACATCTCCAACCTCACTCGCGACACCGACTACGAAGCCAACTTGCGCGCCGCCTCCGCCCTCCATGACTGCTTCAGCAACGTCGGAGACGCCGTTGACGAAATCCGCGGCTCCCTCAAGCAGATGCGCCAGATTGGGGCCGCTGGCTCCGGCGAGGAGTCGTTCAGGTTCCAGATGAGTAACGTGCAGACGTGGATGAGCGCGGCGCTGACGGACGAGGAGACGTGTACGGACGGCTTCGAGGACGTGGCGGACAATCCGTTGAAGGCGGATGTGTGCGATAAGGTCACGGACTTGAAGAAATTCACCAGCAACGCCTTGGCGCTGGTAAATAATTACGCCAACACGGGAACGCCTTGAAATCATCGATACGTACAGTCCGATTTGTCTTCTTCTGAGAGTTGTTAAAATATAGGTTACTGCTGCGTAAGTCAAATGCTCCGTTGTGAATGTGAATCCTCCTTGTATGTATGTTTTGGTTGTCTTCCCGTAGCTTTTTTTTCCCCCCTTTTCTAAAAGAAAAAAAGTGGAGTGTGTTTGTGTTTGTTAATTAGCCTTTTGGTGGAAAATCTGATCAAAATAGAAAATGTGAAAAACAGGAATTGGCTAAAACCAATAGAAATAGAGAAATGGAACTGTTTCTTTCTTCATGTTTTATTTATTTGTGCGAAACCGATCAATTAGTTTGTTTTCGGTTCAGTTTGAATTAGTTGTGCGGAGAATACGTTACTTTCATCCTGCTGTGTGGTTGGTAAATGGTAACTTTCGCATGCGTACTTCAACCGTCTGAGGAAACATTGAGCTTCTTGGCCTTTCATCATAACGCCACAACCACTATCATCACAAGATGCCACATTGAATGCCATTTTTTCCCCTTTCTTCTCTAACCTATAAAGCTGAAATTGATGAGCGCATTCAAATTTTGTTTTTCTATTGCAAGAGTACATATGCATATACATTTTTATATTATAGAGAGAAGGACATGTATGGTGGTCAATCAACATTAAGGGAACTATATTGAGTTCCTGCGTTCATAATACGGATCAGCGAACAAATTAATAACGGGAATTATGATTGATTACCTATAGTTGATTTTGTCAACTATATATAGTGAACCCCATATGAAATAATCAGGGAAATATTGGGATTGTTTTTCACCTGCATGATGAGGAAAAGTGAAAAGCCATGATATGATTCAATGGGAAAAATGGAGATGATGATGGATAAGAGAGATGGTCCACAACAATCCCTATCGATCTGATTCCACTGTATGTTTAATATAGAAACTGCATGGACCAAGAGATATATCCTTGATTATATATGTTCACATGCAAGAATAGGTATAACCCCACCCCTACAATTATATATGATATATGTTCATACTGCCTTTTAATTAATTGAATTGTTTTACATATATTTTTTCACTGGGCCAAAACAAATTGTATATAGGCAGTGCATGAGGATATGAATGAAAGAGAACGATGGCAACCGTTGACGCCCATTTGTAATTAATGTTGTAAAAACAGAGAGAATCTAATTTAATCAGCCTAATCATCAATGGCCCCCCCGATAACACTTCCAACACCAACTTTTTACATACATATTTAGCTTCCTCATTAATTCCTTGTTGGAAAATTACGTGCCAACCACAACTCATTTAATTAACATGTATGCATTATATTCATCCAGCTTGCTGTTGTAGTGAAACTTTCGGTTTCGAATGCTTCCATTGAAAAGTAAACAATGACCATGCAAATCATCTCATTAAGTTGGTGTGAACAAGATCGATTATTGATTATTATGGTAGAAAGCCATGTAATTCAGTTCATAAATTAAAAAGAAATATAAGTCACTGAAATTAACACACATACATAAATATAAACTTAAATGCAAGAAATTGCACCCATAATTGTACTGTGCATCATATGTATATATAGTCTCTGGCATTTGGTATTTTTGTTGGATTGAAAAGCAATAGTCTATTTTTTAATGACAATGATGCTCTCCGTACGTCCTTGTCCCCTTGGCATGTACACTTTTTTTAATATGGAGAGAGAGAGAGAGAGAGTAACAAGTGCCTCCATTTTAAAAATGAAGATGCTCACACTTTGGGGGGCACATGGTGGTGACGGCTTTTTGTTAAATTTATGAAATGTGGGGCGATGCTATAATTTGAGGACCGTAATATATAGTTTGGTATTGGTTCATATATTCATAGTATGTATATATATATGTATGCATCCATCTTATATGAACGAACCATTTTGGTTTCTAGCTAACATGCATTTGTGTGTGTATACCATGCTGTCAACATTTTGTCTTATAAATCCCATAACGGATTAGCCCCTGCTATAATGCAAAGCTTACTTGTTGCCTAGCTAGTATTTAATCTTGTTCCCTCTACGATCTCCAAAATTTTATTCATGGTTGACCAAAAAACAACATATGTAGTCAATATTGGTCTCCAATTGTTTCTTCCTCTGCTATTATCTTATATAGTCAATATTGGCATGTATGATCTGAGGCACGAGTTTCTGAAATCTTTGAATCTGCGTCGGCCCAACGGAACACGTACATAACCACATGCACACTTAATGGACTTGTTCAAGACCCCATAACCTATAAAAGGCATTGTTTTGGTAAAACTTTCAAAGTACGGCTGCTTAGAGAATGGATATGATATAGGTCACTCTAGGGTTTAATGCTTGCACATGCTCAGGAGAGGTCCAATTCTTTTAGGGAATTAATGTGCTAAATGCATTCATAACTACTAGACCACACTCTCATAACCCTGTGCTATAGTAGCCTGCTAATGTCAGAGTAATTTATTTAGCATATTTATATGTTCTGTAAAGACAACCACGAATTATTGCCTTTGAACAGGGTAATATGTAAAATTGGAAATAAAAAGGTTCAAATAAAATTGATTTCCCCATTCATAAAAATAAAAATAATGTAACAGCTAAACTTATCCTTTGAACATATTTTTGGGCCAACTTATCATTATTCCCGCATTGCAATTACTGGCCCATGTTGAATACTGTTCTAGGTTGACGGATTTTGTTTTGATCCTATATTGAATACTTTGTCTGGTTATAGTTGGCCCATTATATCATGACCCCATGGCCCATCTTACTTGAAAGGAATAAGCGACGTCGTTTGCCGCCTCTTATCTCTTTCCCCTCACCCCGCGAGACAGGTTTGTCCACGGAGGGCGCGGCTGTCATCACTATATTGAATACATCATCTTACTCGCGCCACTCTACTGGCCGTGTCTTGCGTTCTATTCTCTACAATTTCTGTGGTTTGCTGGAGCCAGGTCTTGTGTTTCGCGCCACTTTAGGATTCCTCTATTTCCCCCCCCCCCCCACTCACTTTTCTGGATTTCTTTTCATTCCATGTTCTCAATGAATACAAGTTTTTTCTTGGCTTGATTTTTCAGCAAGTTTGAATATTTCAACAAAAAGTATGTATTTGCCTTGACTTTTCGTTCCCTTTCCTCTTTCTGAGCGTTAATCTTGTCTTAAAGCTCTGAATTATATTATTACACATATCATTCCCAGTGACTTTGGGAAGCAACATGGCTCTGCTTCTCAAAGCCTTGCCTTTGATAGCCCTCCGCCCTAAGCCATCATTCTTCTTGATCAGCAGCATTTCCAGTTCCCTTCACAGAGCAATTCCCATATACAGAAGTGTTTTTTCTGCTTCGGTTTCTTCATCTCATTCAATACAAACACCTGCTTCTGCTTCTGAAACACTCACATCTAGTTCTCGACCGCCTGTTGACCTCAAGGAGACTCTTGAATGGGTTACTAGGAATGCTTTTTGTGGTGAATTGTCTTTAAACGATGTAGGTAAAAGGGTCCTGCTTTGTGGGTGGGTTGCTCTTCATCGTGTCCACGGTGGCCTCACATTTCTTAATCTGAGAGATCATACCGGTATCGTTCAGGTACTCTGCTAGCATATGTTATAGCAGGTTGCCTATTTGTAGGATTGCTGCTGATAGCACAACTTCTATTTTTAGTATTATTGCAAGTTTCAGCACTCATCAAGCCTTGTCTACTTTGTCATTGCAATGATTTGTGCAATGGCATTTGTACTGATTAATATTGGAATGTAGGTTACGACCCTTCCAGACGAATTTCCTGATGCTCATTCAACAATCAATGACCTGAGACTCGAATACGTTGTAGCCATAGAAGGTATTGTCCGGTCTCGGCCAAATGAGTCCATCAACAAGAAGATGAAAACCGGCTTAATTGAGGTATGCGGTAATATTTAATCAGGGCATCACATTTCTGTTAGGAGGATGATTGACAGCGATTGTTGTGATTTTCTGCAACTTTTTTGTGTTGTCTGAACTCTCAAGTGTATAATCTTAAACTCATAAGTTTTGTAACGTATTTTTATTTTAAATTACTTGATCCTTTGGTTGCTCATGAAGAAATCTAGAACGGTGATGAATGCATTCTAGGCTATTGGCAAGTTTAATATATTACTTTTTGCTTTGTAATGATTGTCAAATTTGAGTGAGATAGATTGAACAACAATTTGAAATTTGTTGTCCTTGATAACCTCATGATTCTTGAGCTTGCTCCTTATATGTTGCTTTTGATGGCTTAGTAATGAAGAACGGCATGGCCTATTATAATCATTTTTCTTGTCTGAAAATTCCTCTCTTCTTTACATGAAAGTTCTTTGTTTTCTCTTCAGTTCTTTCCCATGTTCCTTGATTGTTACTTAGAATTTGAAGAAAAAAGCCATTTTGTACTAAAGCAATTGGTGTTTGGTGTTCTGTTATCTTGAATTTGAAATTACTGCCTTTTCCCATCAATGTTCCAAGTATTTGTGTGGTAGGTTGCTGCTGAGAGTGTTCGAATATTAAATGTTGTAAAGACAAAGTTACCATTCCCAGTGACTACAGCGGATGAAGCAAAGGATTCTCCTAAAGAAGAAATCCGTTTGAGGTACTCACAAGGATGAATGAAGCTCATAATTGATTTATCTATATGTCTTTTGGTATCTATTCCATTAAGGTTTCGTCATAATGATGTCAAATCTTTGTCTTCAATTTATTTTGTTCAACTTTTGGGAAAATAGACTTCTCATTCAGTAATGTATCAAAAGTCCACATGCTTGATACCCATACTCTTATGTGGTACTGGATCTTTGGGAATTTGTTTTACATGTTAGAAAGTTAGGTAATGTATAATGCCTCCTGTTTATATTAATTTATTTATTTTGTGGGAGATCTATTCTTAATTTTTGTTCTTGGCAGGTACCGTTGTCTGGATCTAAGGCGGCACCAAATGAATTACAACATATTGCTGCGACATAAAGTTGTTAAGCTCATTCGAAGATATCTAGAAGACACACATGGTTTTGTGGAGGTAATGTTTAGTGAGCGCATTATTTGTGTAGTTATCTCCACCATTTGAGTTAGAGTGCCTCCTCCTCTCCCATGTTGCTTTGAGGTAGATGGTTCGTATCATCTGTTGATCTTTATCTTTTATGATTACAAGGTAGATTGAAACTCCAATACTGTCTAGGTCCACTCCAGAAGGCGCACGGGATTATTTGGTCCCCTCAAGAATCCAGGTATTTACAACTGTTTAGATTTTGACAGCCTCACAACTATGCTTTTCAGTCATTGGATAATGCGACTCACATAGGCTCTGTGTAATGGATTGGAAAACATGTCTCGTTATTTGGAATAATGTATTTCATAAGCATAGCATTGGTCAGGGAAAAACTTCTAATTTTGTTTCTTTAGTTATCATTTCTCTTGAGATAGTTTCTTCATGCTATTGTTCTTAATTCGTTCTTGTGTGACTTGTGAAGCCAGGAACATTCTATGCCTTACCTCAAAGTCCACAGCTCTTTAAACAAATGCTTATGGTAGCTGGTTTTGATAAATATTATCAAGTAGCAAGGTATGATTTTCCTTTAATAGTTGTTTAAACCTCTGTTGCTATCATATGTTCAAGATATATTCAACCTTTCATTACCTCTATGAACAGAAACATAGTGTCTGACATAAGTGCTGAGATAGCTAAGCTCTAGTATGATGAATATGTTCTGTTTCTTTGATAGACTACACTAGATAGAACTTTTTTTTCTTGTTTATTCAAAGTTATATATGGCCTAACCCATGTTAAATGTTGCGCATGATACCGATGCCATGTTCTGATTTTGACAGATGTTTTCGTGATGAAGATTTAAGAGCAGATAGACAACCTGAGTTCACACAGCTAGATATGGAAATGGCTTTTACTCCTTTAGAGGACATGTTGGCACTTAATGAAGATTTGATCAGAAAGGTTAACTTTTATTATTTGTTTTTAGAAGCCTCTTTTTGAAAATACATTTTTAAAAATGCTACGTAATTTGAACTGTGTAAGCATATTATTATTAGTGTAAATCTTGGAAGTGAGGGGTAGGATGGAAGTTGATAATATCTTGGAAAGTTCCTTTAGGTTTTGGAGGGAGAAAGTGAAGAAGGGAAGGGAAAGAAACATAATAACCTTCCTAGTGATTTTAAACTGACAATGTTGAAGATTTTGAAGCAGGTAAACAAATGGGAAAAGAATGGAATGGAATTAAGGACAACAAGATTTTTCCAGAAAATCCACTTTAAGAGATCTAAAAGTAGGGACAGAGAGATGGAAGTATTGATTTGCAATTCCAATAATGGCTTCCCTTTTATAATATGAGTATTCATACAATTGCACTTGTTTTTGTCTTTTAAATATGCTGATAGCTGATTACTTTAAATATATATGCTTTTGTTCTGGGTATAAATAGGAAGTGTCTGTTGCAGGTTTTTCTTGAAATCAAAGGAGTGGAGTTACCAAATCCATTTCCCAGGCTTACATATGCTGAAGCAATGAGTAGATACGGTTCTGATAGGCCAGATACCAGATATGATCTTGAACTAAAAGATGTATTGATCTTTTCTTTGACTTCCTCCATGATACTTTGGGAGATTTTGGTTGCATATTTCTAGTTATTAGTTAGAGAAACATTATAACATCCCCTTCATGTTCATAATCTCTTTAATTTAATAAAGCTTGCTTAAGTCTTGGGGTCAGAATCATTATTTTTTGTAATGTAGGTTGGGTTGATAATGTTTTATCTATCCATCTCTCCTTATGAATTGATCTTGCTGAAATAAAATTTTGCTTCGGCCGCAGGTATCTGATATTTTCTTAGGATCTTCCTTCAGGGTTTTCTCTGACTCCTTGGATAGTGGGGCAATTATCAAAGTGTTATGTGTACCTTCTGGTGCAAAAGGTTACTCAAATTCAGCTCTTAAGAAAGGTGATATTTACAACGAGGCTCTCAAATCTGGAGCTAAGGGTTTGCCTTTCCTCAAGGTCTTGGATAATGGTACAGAGATGAATCTTCAACAAAAATTTTCTGTCCTGAGACATATTTGAAGTGTTCCATCATTTACTGTACACTTTATTTTAGGGGAGGTTGAGGGGATCGCTGCTTTAGTATCAACTATGGACCCAACTACTAAAGAAAAGTTACTAGGCCGGTGCTCTGCAGGACCTGGTGATCTTATCCTATTTGCAGTGGGTCATCATGCATCCGTGAATAAAACACTAGATCGTCTTAGAGTTTATGTCGCTTCTGACCAGGGTTTGGTTGACAATGTAAGTTGATGATCTAACCTATGTTCAAAAAGAAGAAATTCCTCGTCTAAATCCTTCCTCTGATATTTGTATTATATGTATGAGTAGGGCAAGCATTCAATCTTATGGATCACTGATTTTCCAATGTTTGAGTGGAATGATTCAGAGCAGAGGCTTGAGGTCTGTTCCGTTATTAATTAAATCCAGCAATATATCTATATCCTTTGCTGTTAACTTATCTGGTTCTGCAATTTTATAATTACTCACACACACACACACACAAAAGACTTAGGTCATTATATGAGTCGGCAAATTTAGGTTACTCTTTTGTAGCCATGCTTAAAATTGTTATTTAGTACAGGCTTTGCATCATCCTTTCACTGCTCCAAACCCTGAAGACATGAATGATCTTGCTTCTGCTCGGGCCTTGGCTTATGACATGGTTTACAATGGGGTGGAGGTAATTGAGTTGTTTCAAAAAAACCAAATTCTCTCCCTTATGTAGGCTGAAGCATGATGATTTTATCACCATTTTCTATATTGATAACTGCTGGTTTTATTTTGTGGCTACCTTCTAGATTGGTGGAGGAAGTCTGAGAATCTATAAACGTGAAATACAACAAAAGGTTTTGGAGATTGTTGGCATCTCAATGGAGCAGGTCTGTGGGCCTATAATCCAGTGAAAAAATGAGTTTGTTTTGGTTCTAGTACTGTGGAAGATGTGAGTTTTTGAGTAGCATGATTTCCATTGTGTTTCAGGCAGAAGCAAAGTTTAATTATCTTCTTGAAGCACTGGACATGGGGGCTCCACCACATGGTATGAACTATGAAGCTTTTCAATCTTGTGTTAGTTGTAGTGTGTTTGGGTGGATTGGTTAATAATGGTGAAGATGAAATGTTGTGTTATGATACCAGATTTAGTATGGGCCAATAGGGAATATCCTTTGGGGAAGGAATTTGCCAGGTATTTGAAGAGGCTCAAATCATTAGAGAAGAAAAATAGGATTATATTTAGAGAAGCTATACCCATCGTCCTGGGTTCAACTGGCGAAGTGATAGGACATACGATCATTTGGAGCATGTTTGATCTTGAGGAGTACTATTTTATTGTGGTTCCAATCGTGAAGTTTGGGAGGCATCCTAACTCCTAGGTGTCTAATCTTTTTCCAAAAATTTTTTTACAAGGGGGGGGGGGGAATTATGTCAAGGCTCTTCTTCTCTGTGCATGGACCTCCCTCTTCTCTTCTCTCTGAATTTTTCTGTTCTGCTACTGCTATTAATTTTCCTGCATGGATCTTATCTTCATTTGGATGGTTGAGACCTTATATATCTGTATAATTTCGATTGCAGCGATGCAGATTAATACCCTTCTCAGTTGTTTTCTAAAGCGTAATTGTTGATATTGAGGGTGATCATTACATGTTGCAGGAGGAATAGCTTATGGACTGGACAGATTGGTGATGTTATTGGCAGGGGCTGATTCCATCAGAGATGTCATTGCTTTCCCAAAAACCACCACTGCTCAGTGTGCCCTCACCAGGACTCCTTCTGAGGTCGATCCTCAGCAGCTCAACGATCTCTCACTTAAACTCTAGATTAGTTCAAACGAAAGATATGATCGCCATCGTCAGAAACTATTCATTTTCAAGATTATATTTTTGGGCTAACTACTTGTTTTTGGTCATTTTTGTCAATATAAATGAGTGTGGAGAGATTAACATTTATATGCATCATACATTAAATTAAAACCTTGTGGGGCCCTCCTCATCAAATCTTTCTTGAATATGAGATTGCGAGATTGATCCTCCATGATTCTGATAGGTACGTGAGTTCTTTCTCTTGGATGAAGATGTCAAAAAATAAAAAATAAAGAATAAAACCTTTACACTTGAGCTTGGTTTTATTGTGTCTGACATCGAATGGAACAGTAACGGGCTATATATACAGCAAAAAATTATGACTCCATAGATGTTACTATCATATCTCTAACGGAGTTTCAATACTTTGTGGAATGGTCCTGTCCTGTAATTATCATTTTTTTAAAATATGTAGAATTAAAGTATCATATCATAAGTATTTGTATTTAAATTTTTATGAAAAATATTAAAAATTTATCATAGAAAGTATGTATAAATTAAATCTAGACTATTCTAACGCAAGGTGAAAAATCTAAATCCTCATAATGATTAGAATTTCATTATAGCTTGATTGATTTTTCTGACCAAACCATAAATTGACCTTTCATCGAAATTGAGTAGGTTTGAATTTTATGTTACTGAATTTGGGCTATATTTAGGGGGAAAAAACAGAGATTATTAAGAAACAAATTAGTCGTCCTAGGCCAGAAAAAAAAGTAATTGTACGATGAGAAGTAAAATAATTTAGGAATTATCTAATCATCACCTGGTCCCACATAAGAATGGGACCAAGAAGTATTCCTTGTGGGAAACATGAATTATCTAAATTTCATCAAAGCAGGTGACTTTTCTAACTTCTTAGCAAGTGAAAAAAAAACGGCTGGTAAGAAGATACAAAACAAATATCGAAATATTTGATATTTCGAAATTGAAAAAAACAAATCTGACATTAATTTTCATGAACTCAGTTGAAGAAAATCTCTTTGATTTATTATAGGTGTTTCTGGAGACAACTTCATCGCCCGAGATATATCATTCGAGAACACCACGGGGCCCGGGAGTCACCAGGAGGTGGCTTTTCGCTCCGGTGCCGACCACTCTGTGTTGTACCGGTGCAGCTTCAAGGGCTACCAAGACACTTTGTACGTCTATACACAGCGCCAATTCTACCGTGACTGCTATGCCTACGGCATATCCTCCAGAACTGCAACATCTACGTGAGAAGGCCGATGAGCAACCAGCAGAACACGGTGACGGCGCAGGGAAGATCCGACCCAAACGAGAACACCGACATTATTCTTCACGGTTGCCGCGTGACTGCGTCATCAGACATGAGGCCGGTGCAGGGCCCGTTCAAGACCTTCCTGGGCCGACCGTGGAAGGAGTACTCAAGGACGTTGGTGATGAAGAGCATCCTCGACGGGCTGATTCACCCGGCGGTTTGGATGCCGTGGAGTGGGAACTTCGCCCTGAAGACTCCATATTACGGTGAATATATGAACACAGGAAGCGGAGCCGCCACCGGTGGAAGAGTGAAATGGCCAGGGTTTCATGGGATCACGAATCCGTTGGAGGCCGGAAAGTTCAAAGTCGGGAATTTTCTGGCTGGTCAGTCATGGATTGCAGGCACGGGCGTAGCGTTCGACGCAAGAAGATGAAGGTGGCGGTGGTTATATGAAGGGAAGAAAGGAAGAGAAGGGAGAAAGAGAGGATAGTGCCAGTGACTGTACGAAGAAAGATAAGAAAGATGGGAAATTAATAATGTCACGTAGTAGAATGATCAATGACTTTGTGGGATGTCAGGGTTGCGTTGTATAGATAGACGGTACAGTAAGGTTGCTGTACTTTCTTTCTTTGTGTGTTTCGTTGTGTTTATTGTGTACGGGGTGAGAGTAAAATTTGTCGAACTACAAGAAGTTTAGGAAGATGTATATGATTTGAACATATCTGGTAAGCAGTAAACTTGTAATACGTTTTATTTCTCTGTGGGAAAATGATATCCTTGAGTTAATGTGAGTAGAGTTGTAAAGAAATATATATGTAACATTTGTAATATAATGAATAATCCGATTGTTATATTCTCTCTCTAACCTCTGCTTTCATAATCATAGTCTATTAGTTTTATAGTTCTGTCTGGACTGCTCAGATTGATTTTATATAGTTTAGATTTAATATAAATTAATAGAGATAAGTATTTGGTACTCTTCATAACACCAAATGAGGACCCGTCCAGTTGTGCCCTATGATGAGTAGTCTTCTCCTAAAAGCTGGCATTTGCTTTCCTTTCATGTGGTTTTGAATATTTAAGAAAATATTTATAAAGGGATTTTTAATCCGCTTTATGGAGTATTTATTTAAGGTAGTGGACATGAGGAAGGGTTTAACTAATTATGTTATCCGAGTTTAACTCAAGATGCAACTGATTAGTTGGTCAAGAAAGTTAAACGCAACTCAGACATATGTAGCTGTAAATGTTCTGACGTTCCCAGAAAAGATTACATTAAACTCTAGAAGCCAGAGAACACATATTATTGGATCCAGTTTTGCATTTTCAATAGCTTACTCACAGAGCTGGTAGAATCTATTGGCCCATAAATCCAATTCATTTAAAAAAATAACCTGTCTTTATAGTCGTACAGTGTAAGCTGGTGAAATATTGCCCTTGAAAAAAGAGAAATATTGCCCTTGATATGTATCTGCAAGATTATTGAGCAAGTTAAAATTTAAAGTAACACTGAATCACACCAGAACCATAAACGACGGCTTTTCTTCTCACAGCTTCGGTTGTATGCATGTCATGTAATGACGGTGGGAGCTGATCGCCCGGTGAATTCTTGCATCTTTGAAAGTTTCAATGCAACCTCCACCTGTTCACATAATAAAAAGTTCTTGATTCAGTCCTTCACAAATCCCCACTACTAAATAAACAAAAGGACAAAACCTTACAAGAGGGGGAATAAGTTACTAAAAGATCTTACCAGCGGGGCGAGTGCTTCTTGTGAAAGTCTCCCAGTTTTTGATGAATCCTTCTCATATTGCTCAATGTACAGACGAATGGTAGCACCAACTGATCCAGTTCCAGACAGGCGGAAAACCTAGTTGCATTTGAAGACGGCAAACGGGCAAAGGAATGAAGTAAGCCTCATAATAATTCAACGCAAAATACATTCACAACTTATCTGTCATCCACAATTCTGTAAGTTCACTTGATGTTCATTCTCCCAGAAACAGTAAGAAATATTTCAGAAGTAAACTTACCAATCGTGACCCATCCTCAAACAAATATCGGATGCCCTGATGTGATGATATAGAACCGTCGACAGGATCTTTGTATTCAAACTCATCAGCATGGGCAACACTTGACACATCTGACCTTACTCCCTTAATTATCCTAAAGAGACAGCGATTCAGACCACAATTTTTCAATGATTAATTTTAAAGTCATCCATGGAACACACTATAGAACAAAAATATGTAACATACTGATTGACTTCAGAGAGAGACGATTGCAGTTTGACCAAATATGCCATCAGTTCCTTTGCTGCACCTGCATCCACATTCTTTAAAAAAAACCACAAAAAGAACAAAGAACATGTTAAGTGATATGTGAGAGATGGATTACAAAAAAGTACAACAAATGCAGTTGTAGCATACTTCATAATCATATCTGGTATAATAATGACGCCCATAGGTTTCCCAATGCTTGCGAACTATGTCTTCAACTGTTACAAGCTTGTCTCCGCCAACATTATCTTTATTTTTATAAGCGAGGATAGATAGCCAGGCCAAAACTGCCCATATTCCATCTTTCTCACGAATATGGTCCGAACCTATTTACATACAAAATGAAATTATTATGAAATAGAACAAGGTTTGACAATTATTGGAAGTCATAGAATGGTCCAGTTAAGCCAACAGCGGATACTTGCCAGTTCCAAAACTTTCTTCACCACAAATTGAACACATCCCAGCATCCATTAAATTACCGAAGAACTTCCAGCCTGTGGGAACCTGGCTTAGAAGAAGAAATATAGAATTATAATTGATTATAAGGCCCAAAAGTATGTCCGTCTAATTCCCCAAACTCACATCTATTAGTTTCAAGCATGTAAGTGACAGTATACCTCAAAAAATTTCAACTTCAGGTGTTGGGCTACAACATCCAGGGCAGCAGAGGTTGGCATACTCCTATAAAACATATAGTCCAAAATGTTACCCATGTAATAAAGCAAAAATGTTGGCCAATATTGAGAGTAATTTCAACACATTCACTTGGCACTAATTTTAAGTAACCAACCTCAAGTTGCTGAAAGTACATTCAGATCCAGAGAACTACCTGGCAACACCTTTTAAGCCACCAGAAAAGTAGGGTATAGCCTCAACAGCATTTGCAGCAATGATGGCCACTGAATCTGACGGAGTAACGAAAAACCTAACAAAAAGAAGGTACATAACATAAATTACAAGCTCAAACATAAGATCTGAATATATGATTAACCAAGGTCACTGCTTCTCACCTTTTACCAAGTATCATGTTACGATCAGCATCACCATCAGCAGCAGCACCAAACTCTGGGACCTCACCTTGTGGGTCTGATTTGCCCAATCCCATGCGGTTAACCAACTCCTTTGCATATGTCAAATTGGGATCTGGATGCCCTCCTCCAAAGTCTTCCTGTATTAAAGAAAATCGTTAACAAAAGTTCAAAACTTCAGCTCTTATAAGGTTTTGCTCTTATTCATGGACTTTGTAAACAAGAGAGTAGGACCTTTGGTGTACAGTTGAGTAAAGAGCTTTCTTGTGCGCCAAGCTCTTCCACAAAAATACGCTTTGCATAAGCTCCAGCAACGCCATGTAGAGCATCGTAACTTCAACAAATCAAGGCACTCATTTTTCATGAGAGGGAATATAACCAAGAACCAAGAAGATTATTTTACGTCACATGCTTAGACAAATTCATCCACAAACCATACCAGAATGTGAATTTGGGAGATGATAGTAGTTTCCTGATGGACTCGAAATCAAAAATTGACCTGTGAAATTGTAAATTGAGGTTAAAAAAGAACTGGAAAGTGCAAACATAGTATGGTCAGAATGTTTAGCTATTCCATACAATCAATATTATCAATTGTAAGGACTACAGACCAATAAAATAAACCAGCGCAAGTTGATAATCAACTGACAGAATGAGCACACAAGTTAATTACAGCAAAGTTTTGCGGAACATAAGTGATTTTTCTAACATTCGGTTCCTTTGAAATTGTGTACTTTTTCTGGGTCAAGTGGCATAATAACATAATATATCATGAAATACTGCCTTCATATATAAGGAGAAAGTAAGACATGGATCCTATAGATAAATCTTACTTCATCAATTTTACATAATCACTTGCTGAATCAAAAACCTCAACATCAAATTGTCCTTCAGGGCCTGTGAAGTTTGTAACACCTGTTGTAGCAATATCCACCTAAGAAAACAAATCAAGAATTGGCATGACTGTTCAGGTAAAGCAAACAAGAAGGATGCAGCAGTCTTAGTGAAGATATAAAAGGAAGATTGGCAAACAGGTTTTGAACATTACATCAGGCAGATCTTCAGCAATGAAGTATTCCTTAATTGTTGTAGTGTTCTCATAGATCTTGTTAGTAATTCCCTCTGGAGCTGGTCCACCATTTTCCATGTTATATTTAATCCCAAAATCCTGTATTATCAAAACCAAATGAAGATCCAGAGTTAACGTTACATCAAACAAGTTCCCACCATGGTAACAAAGAAGAATACAAGATAGTTACTTCTCAATCATTTCATTAATGATTACTTCTCAATGCAAGCTTTAGAAATACATACTCATGCATTAACCTTTTAACATGAAACTGATCTTAATTTTGTTGATAACCAAGATAAATTGCAACGTTAAAGGTTCTCCATCATCTGTCAAGAAAGGAAATTAATGCACCAAGGAAGCAACCCCTTTTTATGTGTTTAATTTACAAGAATTGATTTCCTTAGATAATTTTCTAGCATGAAAATTTACTTATTTTATTTTTTATGGAAAAGAAAATTTCTGATTGGATAATATTTCCAACAATCTAAATTATATTTTAAAAGAAAATTTTCCTTTAAATAGGAATAGAAAACTTTTCTTTTGGTGCTTTAACTCAGTGCTGCTGCCACCTCAACCACAACTGTCTGCCATTATTGCCTATGGCGACCATGGCCTCATCCATCACCATATATAAAAATTATTTACATAATCAAAAGAAAAAATAAAAAAATCTAAGAACCAAAAGCTCTTATCCAGATACTAGAACATAGCACTTAACCTAAAATAAATTTAAGCAGTCAAGCTACAAGATATATTTCACATCACCAAAATGTAATAAGCTTCAAATATTAGATCCCAAAGCCAAATATCATCAGAACCAGTAATATAAATTTCATTAGTTCAAAATGGATTATAAAGAACACATGGCAGTACCCACCTCCTCAGGGCCACCAGGATTGTGACTTGCGGTCAATATAAATGCACCATTTGCCTTGGATCCCTGTTATAAAGAACAGAATTTTGGGTCCAAAAGTTAGGCTTTGAGTCAAGGAAATAGATTGTTAATTCTATTCATAAGTCATCAAAAAATCATAAACTTTTCCTTTTAAAAGAATAAGCAAGGATAAGCATATGCAACTTACAGACAGATAACTTACATCAGCTCCAACTCTCTCACGTATAACAGCAGATACAGCAGGAGTTGAAAGCAATCCATTTTGACCAACCCAAACACGTCTTACTCCATTTGCTGCCGACATTTTAATAATGATCTACAAATTCATCCAAATCATTAGTAATTCACTAAATGATATTGACCTTAATAAGCTAGAATTCAATACTAAAATAATAGACCCATAAAGTTTCGATAGCAAGATATGAATCTAATGCACTTTACTGTGTAAATTAGGAAATGAATATATACACACACGGCTAAAGGGTACCTGAATAGCTTCCTTTGAATAATAACGACCATCTCCAGATACAACCAGCGTAGCATCTGCATATTTAAATACAACACACACGAAATACTTAAACATGCAAAGGGAACAAGCAAAAGGAAAAGTAACACTAAACAAAATATCTTTTCATATAGAGATTCATCACTATCAGTTATGTGAAACAATTTAGTTTACCACCTCAATGATAGAAAAGAGAGCATTCTGTCCCACGGAGCAACAAAGCTTATACATGTTTCTAATATGGGATTAAGGCAACATATAAACAAGGTGAGGTGAAGCATGATCTTCAGGACATAAAGATCAATAAAAATTTCAGACTTAATTCTCATATATTTGATCAATCTCATAAAATTTTGCATCAGAAAAAAAATAAAATATGGCTATTACAAGTTACAAGCAAAATAAGGCACGCTCTTGATTAAGAGGCTACCTCTGACTTTTTCTGCTGTCAAAGCATTGAATGTTGCCTGAACAAAATTGTGCAAGTAATGAGGTTCCTTGAAAACTTTCACCTGAAAAGACGGCTAACTAAACTGTTAAACTCATAAAAAAACAAGGCATGGAAAAAGATGGAATAATTCACGCGTCAATGATGTTGCAACATGAAAGTATTTTAATATCTGGTTATGCCTCTAGTAATGACTCAAATTAGAGGGAAAAAAATTATATTTATCATTATTAAATGGACATGTTATTTTGACACAGCAATATGCACATACACCGTGTCTGCATTAGTAGAAGATCTAATGCCTTGCAGTTTAAGAGTTAAGTTAGCGGACATAGCATAAAAATTCAGACTTAAATGAATAGATTGAATTCTTGGTAAACGATGAAGTAAAAGCAGGGAACACACACTCACACACGCCATCACAGAACTGACTAACGTAGAGCTGCATCTACGAACATCATTTATCATCCATTCAGCTTCTTTACATTCAAAAGTAGACGGGGAGGAAAAAAGAAAAAAAAGAAAAGAAATTCCACAGAAACAAAATCATAAACTATTTTTTTAATAAAATAATAATCGGAGTATTGAAGAACAGAGAAGCACACGAAAAAAGGAAAGAGTATCAGATGTGATAACAACAAGATCGGTTGATGTGTAATATTCAATACACACACATTGATTTGCACGTCCACAGCTAAGTGCTGATCTAATCATGATTGACACCACGCGAAGGGATTAACATCAGCAGCAGCAAACAACCACATCGAATCAGCACGATCGCAAAGAGCGCCTAATGATAAGATTTCAAATCTAACTATGATCTAGCGAATTCAACTCCTAAAACAAGAAAAACTAAAGTAGAAATCCATCGAACGACGAAAAAATCAGCAATCAAATGACCAAAAAGAGAAGGCCAGATGGAAGAAGAGGCTGGATCAGAAACAACAAAAAGAGTGGGGCGGGAAATGGAGAAAGAGAGAATAAATAAGAGGAACCTTCTTACGGAGACCAGAGGTACCAGGCTTCTGGCCATCGATAGGCTTAGTGTTAACACAAGCAACCTTGAAGAGCACCATAGCTTCCCGGGCGACAAGAATTGCAGAACCTCAGATTTGAGGGACGTAAAAATTAATGAAAGAGAGACGTGGTATTTATGGAGGAGAGGGTAGAGAAAGAGGACAAGTGTAAGTTGTAAGCGTCGCGTTGCAGCAAGAGAGTATAGCGCACCGAAACGATGGGTGATAGGATATGACGCTTGTGCGACCACGAGAATTTTAATATTGGTGCTCGCGGCTTCCACTCGTTCGCTTGTTTTGTTTTAGCTTACATACGTTTTCTTCCTTTTTAATTGACGATGGATTGCTTTATGACAAAATTCGAGCTTAAAGCCTTAAACCGAGAGCGTTTCCCGCGGCTATTGCCCCGAAATATTTCATGCAAGGGCTTCCACCTGGTGAAAATTTATTCATATTTTTCAGCACTCCCAAGTCCCCACGCTTAAAAATAACATAAGAAAGCCCACAGACAGAAAACCATGTCTAACGTATTTTGAAAGCGATTGTATTAATATAAGAAATAAGTTATACATATGCAACTTGATAAATTAATATTTTTGAAATATGCGACTAGATGAATTCTCCATCTTCTTTATTTTTTATACTATTTACTTTATCATATTACTTGATATGCTCATGCGCAATTGATTGGCTATAAATTCACTATTGTTAAAGGCAATTTCTCTCATTCATTGATTTTCTCCCCTAATACATTGATTTGCCAAGATTAAATACAGTTGACCGCCGTTAAAAATTGTAGAGGATAAATGGATCTCGATTCTCTGTTGGCGAAGTGACATCACATCACACACACACTGGTTATAGACATCACATGATACATATTTTGTCTCTACAATCTCAAGTTTCAATCTTCGTCTTACACCTAAAAAATATAGCAGTGACGGGGGTGCCGCAATAACATAGATCAGCACTCAGCAATTCACCAACGTTCAATTTTTCCTTTTACCAACATCAAACTGAACGAAGTTTTGAGGGTCACGAATTACTGACAATGTCCACGAGTCCATCCTTGGCAAGCGCCAGCAACAGCAAGTCCCTCTTACTAAAGAGCAACAACTACGCTGACAAAGCCCGGAAATTGTCCAGCCATTCATGCAATGGTGGCTAGTTTACTGGATTTCTTGATTATTTGATCCTGCGGCCAACTTATGGAGAGAGGAAGAAGAAAGAAGCAAGGGAGTAATTCAAGGCCCTCCTCATTGATCCATCTTGTTGGGAAAACGAAAAGGGAAAGAACGAAAAATGCATATTAACTGAACAGTGAGGATTTATCTATGCTATTGTAGCATAGCTTTCACCGTTGACGAGTTTTTAGTGAAAAACGAAATCTGGGATTGCAGATCATACATTATCGTTGCAGGTGATGATGTAATGCAAGTCACCGCTTAAGTTTTGCAGCCAAGAAGCCATCCAAATGTTATCTTCTCAATTCTGCATTCAAATGCATGTCATCTTTCTGATAAAGAATGATCAACAATGGTTTCCCAAAATAAGTGGCCTGCTTTGGATTTGTCAACTATTCCCTTCCTGAGCTTTAAAACCTAGCTGATCCCGTTTATCTTCTTATTCAACCATCTGCCTCCATAAGCAAGATTATATCATCTCAAGCAAGTGTACAAGGATCGGACGGACCATGGAAACTGCCTCCATAAGCATACAACGAGGTTTTTTGAGCAATTCCAGAGAGCTAAGAAGTCAGCAAGCAACTTCTTCACACAAAGGTTCAACAACTTGTCTGCTGATTTATTCCTTTTTTTTTAGTGATAACTGCTGATGTATTCCTTGTTGAATCATTCAATGAGCACAGAGCAACTATTTCCTTGAAAATAACAGATTCTACACAAACCTTCAATAGCGAATAATTTGATGATGGACCATTATTCAACAACAGCGCCAAATTCCTAAAGAACTCTGTTATCACCCTTTCCAAACTTTAATTCATCAGGGTGTCAGCAAATTGTTCTCAACATTCAATAAAGATAAAAACAGAAGACAAGGATGCCCAGAATAGCAGTAAGTCAGTAACTGATTGTCTTCAGCTAGCAGTGTCATAAGGTGGCAACTGGTGTCCCTGACATTCTGATCAAGGTAAACGGCAAGAGGAGAAGAAACATGCATGCAATGCGCACAACACGCGGGACTCTTGAGAGTCCTATAAATAGAAACTCCTGATGTGGATGAAGGGGAAAACGGAAGCAGAAATTCCTAAGGGCGTGTTTAGACGAATGCCAAAATTCTGCAATCGACACAACCCCATTACAATCAAGGATATTCCTTTGCACCACTATTTATGAGAAAAAACAATGTTCTTGTCAAATTACTCAAATATATTAGATTTTTGGCCGTCATCATGTAGTTGGGATTCAAGATCAATGCATGGCAAGGAAATTGAAAAGCTCAGAGGGAATGGTCCAAAACACTAAAACTCGCCACATTTAAAAAGCTGAGGTAATCTAACCAGAAAAAAAGAAAGTACCATTCAAATAGCAACAAGCAGAGGCGTCTCTCATTCACTCCAATACTTCTCATCACCATCCTTGTCGGCTCCACACTCGTCATCTGAGCTCTCTTCCACCAAGGTCGTCTTAAATCTCTGCACATCCTCCACTGCAACACTCCTAAATAACCCCACATCCGTAGCACCAGACACCATGCGATATCCACGCGACCGAAGATCCAGGGGTAGATCATGCGGCAACGCAAACCCAGCTAAGTAAGCTCCGCTGCAGCCCCCATTGCTGTCCTTCTTGCTCTCCAGCACCTCTTTCTCAGTTGCCCTCATCGCTTCTCTCACTTTCTTGTTCCCAGGGTCCCACAGATACCCCAAGCTGGCACTAAGATCCAACGGACCCATCTGAATGCAGTCAACCCCATCAACGGCCGCAATCTCACCAGCCTTCTTCACCCCTTTCTCCGATTCAATTTGACACATGATCAGAAGCTCGTCCAGGTAACTATTCAAATACCCACAATCGATCCCGTACCCTGATGCCCTCACAATCGGATGGGCGGAACCGCGAATTCCCGTGGGCGGGAACCGGCAATACGACACCGCTTCCTTAGCGTCTTTCGCGCTCTCAATCATGGGGAACATGATCCCCTGTGGACCCAGATCGAGAGCCTTCTTAGCCCAGGTGGGGCAAGTTTCGGGGACCCGGAGAATCGCGGCGGTTCCGGAAGCAGCGAGGGCATGTAGGCAGGGCAGCGCGTCAGAGATGCCGCCGTGACCGTGTTCCATATCGACCACAACAAAATCGTAGCCGGCAAGACCTGCTATCTCGGCAATGGTGGGAGAGAAGGTGAGGAGGAAGAGGCCATAAAGGGTTTCGCCATTTAGGAGGCGAGATTTGAGGTTCTTGGGAGATGAGAGGGGGTAGTCGGGTGTGGGAGAGGAAAAGGAAGTGATGTCATCCGCTAAGGACTTGGGAATGGGCGAAACATTGGGTCTTGTGGAGATGGAGATGGAGATGGATTTCGGACACTGGAGAGGGAAGGAAGAATGTGATGGTGATCTGAGAGGCGTGAATTTGAATTTGGAAGGTGCGAGGAATTGAGGGTTTCTGAGAACGGAGGAGGGAGATGAGCTTGTCGATATAGTTGCGGCCATATCCATTTTCTGCTTGTCTCGAAGTTGAGACGAGAGAACAGCCTGCTCAGTCTGCGAAGTTCACTACGGAGTATTGGCGAATAACATGTGCGGAGGCGCCAGAAGATTAGAATTTATATGCTTGGAAAAGAAAAAAAGAATTAAAATTTAGAAATGATGTGGGTTTTGAAAATATACGTTTTACGAGTTTTTTTTTTATTAAAATTTGAATTTAAATTTTTTTAAAATAAATAATTATATTTCATCAAACAAAAATTTAGATCAAATTATAATTTAAAATTAAAATTTTAAATAAAATATTGAGATTAGTTTATAAAATAGTAAACTAACTTATAAATTATATAATTATTATTTTATTTTTATATATTTTTTCTTTCATCTCTTTTCTCTATTATCTCTCCATTCTCTCATCTTTCCTATATTTAATAAAATTATATAATTTTTAATAATTTTTTAATTATATAAATTTTTTTAATAATAATTATTCAAATATTCATAACTATTTTTTTTTTATAAACTCTTCTCAATTTTTTTTTCTAAAAATTATTTAAATTTTTTTTATAAACTATTTTTTAAACTTTTATTTAAATAAGTCAATATATATATATATATTCAAAATTCACTTATATTTTTAAAATTTTAAAAAATTCATTATTACTAAAATATAACACAGGAAATTTTGAAATTTAGTTTTGGGCTTTGTTTAATTTTAAATTACGTTTTAAAGTCTGAGATTAAGTTCAGTTTAAATATCTAGTATGATTATTGATGATGATGTAATATGTACTGTAATTCTTTGATTACTACTAATTTTTGTTTTTGTTAAAATGAAGTATATGTTTCTCCAATTAATACATTTTTAGCTAACATCATCGATGGTTTTCAGATTTGTACGTTTTTGGGTAAAAACAAAATGTATGATTTGTTATCAAAATATAAATGAGATGAGTAAAAAAAAAAATGACATGACTCTTGCAATTAACTTTTACATAAAAATGAAAAATTAAATTATCACTTAACATTTTCTTTTAACAATTATTTGGTTGTTAATTCAAGCATGATTGTCATGCTCTGGTTAAAACATTTGGGAATGCGTTCGAGCCGCCACAAAATCAAAATGACATCTTCAGCTCAGCGTAACAGATCTAAATTTGCTCATTTCATTGACATTTGGCCCGGAGATCATCTAAAATGCGTTATTATAGGCTATAACTTGTAAGGGCATCACATATTTAACTTTTTTTATATTACTTTATATCTTAATTATAAAAATTAAATAATCTTTTTAGATTTAAATAACCTTTTTAAATAAATCTAAAAAAATAAAATTAATTAATTAATTAAAATTAATATAAGAATTAGTTGACTAATTTAAATAAATTAAAAAAATATATAATATAAAGTTAAAATTATATTTAATTATAGTTAATTAATTTATTTAATCTTTTTAATATATATAAAAAAATTAATTAACTCTTATAATTATATATAGAGGGAGTATTAGTAATAGTCATGATAACATATAATTAATTAAACTAAAAATTGTTGGGATTTCAATGTGAAAAAAGATTGAGAGTTCTGGGGTAAGATGAATAACAAGAATTCAAGTAATTTCCCAGCATTATTTACATAAAGAATTAAGAGCCTTTAACCAGATTTAAAAGAAGAGAAGAGACAAAAAATAATCAATTGCTATTTGCTATTAACGTAATCCTCTACAGTCCATAGATAATCCCTCTCATCATTTACACCCTATTTCATATATCACACATGAGAAAAAAAATAATAGCAAAATCAATATAGCCCCTTTCTCCCTCTTCTGAGAGAGAGTAAGACTAAGCCTCCTGCATGGGACGTTTTCCGCAATGGTCAATTTCTCGAGCGGCGGAGCTTGTTCCAGGTGTTGTTGCGGTGGCAGCGTAGTTACTGCTTGAGTCTGAAGTCCGAGAATCAGACCCAGCACCGGAAGTACCAGCTGCGGAAGAAAATGCAGAAGGCCTGCAAGGTCTTCTGTATCTGGAACCAGGCGCTCCTGGTCTAGTCGGCTCATCCATGTGGCCCGGCTTCTTCGACTGCATAACCACCACCCGCCGCATGCTTGGCCGGAGCTGTGGATCCCCTTGAACGCATAGCAGACTCAGTTGTATGCACATTGCTATTTGATCTGCTATTGCTGAATCTGCTAATGCAGGGTCAACCATTTCTAAGCTCCGCTCTTTCTTGTAAAGCTTGTATGCCTGAACAAAGGCAACAACGTACTTGTTACTTGTTAGTTAAGTTAGATATAGAAACTTCACTCACAGCTGTTCCTTCACACATGAACACAATGCTAATACTTTCATTTCTTTTCTGAATTAGTCCACTTTGACTGTACTACAAAGTTTCTGCCTTTTTAATATATATTTTGCTTTTATTATTGTGAAAATTGCCAAACCTGACAGCTAGGTTTATTGGAATAACTTTTTTGCCGGGGTGAGGGGGAAATAGTTTTCTTGGAAACTTCCCAAGATGCTATTAGTCCGGCTGTTGAATTTTCTTTTCTCAAAGGCTTGATGGTAGCAAAGTCATATATGCTCCGCATGCACGAATTCAGGACGAAGTAATAAAGTTGGGTTTGAACTTTGGGGCTTGTATTCTTTTCAGTGTTGGTGAATGAATGCCATGCGGTTATGACCCACCAAGAGCATAAATTAATCAAACAAATAAATATTACTGGCCTTGATGTCTCGGTGGATGATGCAGCTATACTAGTCTTCATGAAGATAGAGTAACCCCTTGCTATGCCTGTGATTATGTCAAACCACTTTTTCCAATCTAGTTGCTCTCTTCTGTGAGATTCTGCAATAACATAAGAAAAGTTCTATAAAAATGAATACCAGGTTAAATATCTGTGGGCCCAAATAATATGTTCTACATTTCAAAATCTGAGACAAAAAAATGCAAGTTCCGTATTCATTTTCAAAACTAATAAAATTTAAGTGGATTTCATTCACCTATGATCATTGAACAGAAGAAGGAACAGAAAACCTTACTGAATAAAAGTTTGTCCAGGCTCTCATGAGGAACATACTCGTACACAAGTAGCTGCTCTGTGCCATGGGCACAATAACCCAACAAATTCACCGCATTCCGGTGCTGCACACGAGCCAACAACTTGGCCTCATTCATGAACTCTTTGTTCCCTTGATTTGAGCTTTGTGATAACTTCTTCACCGCAACCTCTCTTCCATCGTCCAACTTCCCCTGCAAGTGAAAAAGGGAAAGAAAACAAGTGAAGAGAAAATCAGCCCATGAGTTAGAATAGGTCTCAGGATTTCGGTTTACCAAGTAAACACCCCCCCCCCAAAAAAAAAACCAAAAATCTCATTTTTTCTGTGGGACATTTTGCCAAACATTAAAGTTACAGGAATTGATCAGCGAACTGCTTGCATACAAGATGGTCAAACCCCTCTTAGAGTTTCAGAAACATGAAGGATTGGAATCTTTCTCAGCCATTGCAAGACGAAGAAAGAATTCTTCCCACTCAATTTTCTCTGTACAGCTTTACCGAGAAACCAAAAAATTGGTGAAATTCCTCGTAGATCACTAGATCATATCTTGTAGACGGGTCCAAAACCTCCCTCACCGAGTTTGTGATGACGATGAAAATTTTTTGGTAGCAGCAAGTAAGGTTTCATAGGGAAAGATCTTTTGCTCCTGGGCAGCAATTCTCTCTAACTCTTCTTCGTTGCTTCCCTCTGATCAAACACAACCGAACACAAACAGTAAGACTATCCGAACCAAACACCTAACGACCACAAGATGAAATGAAACCAAAAGCTAAGGAATCCGATTTTGTTCGTCACCTTTACTAGAACCGAATCTGAAGGGCTTAATCAGATTATGAAGAAAACTGTGAGACTTGTCCATGGCGCTTGTGGTTCCCAAAACCAGCCCATGAAACAAAAAAAAGAGGAATCACCCTGATCAGAGTAGTAATCACCGTGCACTCTGAAATTTGATTAGCCGAGGGAAAATGAGAATTGGAGCAGAGAAAGTGAAAATTGGATACGATGGAAGAAGATAATTTGTAACGTAGGGAGACAACAAATGAAATCTGGAAAAAGGAAAATGGAAGCGTGAGCATGTGTATTGACCCAGTGACGCCTGCTTGACTTGGTGCTCATGATCGCCTCTTTTTATGCCACGGGGACGCAGAGATAAGATGATAATTCGCTTCACAATTCCCCATAACTAGTTCCTACCCCATGCGATGAAAATAATTTTTATAATATATATTAGGAATGATTATTAATATATGAGATAATTTAATTTAGCTAATAACATTATAAAATTTATAATAAACAAATATTAGTTATAAGTTATAAATAAATATTAGTGGGGCAGCTCAGTCAGCTTCCATTGTGCATACATGGCCAGTATTTCCTTAGACAACAAACACGTTGATTGATGACCAACGCTAACAGGCTCTTAACTCACATCCACAGCCATAAAATACAGCCTACAGCGACACAAGATAATTAAATTAGCCCATAAAGTAAATAGTCCAACTTTGTTTATGAATGGCCCATAAATTGTTATCCATATTTCAAATATAAAATTTTTGAGACAAAATTAAATAATGGGAAAATAATTTTAAAAGCTACAATTTGAATAGCCTTCAAATATAAAATATCAGATAGAAAATTAAATAATAGGAAAATAATGATAAAAGCAATAATTTGAACCCATAACCCTAAAATCAGCAATTTAAATAGGCATAAATTGATGTCAGCAGTTTAAATAGGTATAAATTGCTGAGAAATGAATGGAAAAAATGAGGTAAAATAATGAATAAAAAAGAAAAACATAACAAGTAATTGCATGTAGAAAAAAAGTAACCCCTCCAAAAAAATACCAGAAAAATAATTTATTATTTCTTGAATAATAAATAATTCAAAGAGTAGCATTTTATATAACACGTCTTTTTTTTTTTATAAATATGCTTAAATTGTTGTCTGAATTTTAAATATAAAATATCCTCAAAAATTAATAATGAAAAAATAATAATAAAAACAACCGTTTGAATAGCCCATGACCCTAAAATCAATACTTTAAATAGGCATAAATTATTGAAAAATAAAGGGAAAAAATGAGGTAAAATAATGATTAAAAAAGAAAAAAATAACCGCTACAGAAGTATAACAGAAAAATAATTTAATATTTATTAGATAGATAAAAAGACAAGTAGTACTCATTTATTAAATACTAATTTTTTCAAAATTAATTTATCTAGCTAGAGGCGCGACCTGTGAGGTCTAGTTTGATTACGGCGTTCCCTTTCCCTTTTATTATATATATATATATATATATAATAGATATCTCGGAGTAAGGAACGAGCATCCTATCACTTCTCCCATCACCACCAAATACTGAAAAACAACGACATTGCCATGCCCCTCCAGGAAAGGTCCTTGTCGTGAACTCGGCATTGCTTAGAATGCTCATCACAGGGCCCACAGCCCATAATTCTTCTTTATTTTCATTTCTTCTCTTCTGTTAAGTCTACTTATCTCTGTGCTTTGCATCGTATTATAAACAACGTCGGAGTATCATTCGACCCCCATTAAAATAACTTTAAAGGGATTTATAATTAGCTATATTAGCATTTATCAGAGTCAGAACCATTTCGAAAGCAATATTTCAAGATTAAAAGATCATTTGCCTATTCTTGTCAGACAATTAAGAGCTAATCTAAAACTAATATGATTTGAATTAAAGGGGCAAAGTGTGATTTGAATTAAAAGCCTATTCTTGACAAGACTTGGGCAAAGTGTGATCCATTAAAGGGCCATAATCCATTGATTAATAGCAGTCATCATCCATTAAGAGCTAATCTAAAACTAATATGATTTGAACCCCTTTCTTTTAACAGGGAAAAAAATCATCATTAAAAATTAATGCAGGGAGCAACATATTTGTTGGGCCATAAATTAATTGGGCCAGGCCCATATAAACCCGAACGAGGTGAGTCCACAAAATAAAATGGGCCAATACGGTGACACAAAGAGATGTCAACTTAGACATTCCAACATGCAAACTACAATGAGGTCTAGCATAGTTGGCATTTAACTGACTTCCTTAAATATCTAGTTAGGAGCTCGATCCCTAAAGGTGTATGGAGAGAAGAACTCCTGGCCGGTAATAAAATCCTTTCGTGAAGTCTACGATATGAGGAAATTAATTATTATTTATAGTCATAAATAGATATCATAGGCTTATCCAAAACACAAAACACAAAATAATATAAGCACATGTATCATCCTATTAGAAGCAATGATGTTTGAGATATTCTCAAATACTATGGATATGTATCTTATTTAAAACTTAGTTCATCTCATTATAAGGGATCAACTGGTTTTACTAGACATAACCCCTTCACATAATTTGTACCTTCTTTGAATTGGTGACCCTCACTGGTTGCTGCCCCATGGAATTTCCTTCCCTTTATCCCCATCTTGTCTTTCAATACTGAAAATATCTTGACATGTACTGTTGTTTTCACTTCAAGTACATTCGCATTTCACACAAAACATGCAAGGATATAAACCTGTTGTTTTCTTCTTGAAGGGAAATCAATTGTGAAAGTAATATTAGCCTCTGATCTCAATTTTTTTCATACGTTGGAACCTCCAGCCAAACCCAAAATAACAAAAACAAACACTCACTTTTTCTATAATTACAAAAATGAATACATGCAGTAGTATACAAGTGACTCATCAGCTGAAAATTTTCCCTCTCAGAAATAAAAAAAAAAAAAACTCTCATATGATGCAATAATTCAAAACATGAGACAAAGGGACAAAAAAGAGGGTCCTTTTTTTTTTGATACAAAAAAGAGGGTCCTTACCTCTCCTTTTTCCCTCCTCCCCCTAAAAATAATAATAATAATAAAAAAGAGTCAAAAAATGACAAAACTAGTGGGTCCCATCCTAATTCTGTCTGCCTAATAAACTAATGCCCTATTTACCTGGCACAGCAACCTTTTGTTGGATCCCTCCAGCCAGCCAGGCCATTTCCCCTCACAAAATACAATTTGACAGGTTGGCTTTTCCTCATTAGCCTTCGCACACCTTGATTCACTCATCATCATTCTTCTTTCCCTCAGAAGTTGATGATGGACACAACCAGATCAGAGATTCTCAATCTCTTCACTGGACCCGACCTACCAAAAAAATAAGTATACCATGTGAAATTACAAATAAATACATAAGCATGCTGAAGTCAGTTTGAGTTTCACTAAAAAAAGGATGAACTTGATCACATGCTTATACATTTGTTCATAATTTACTCAGGTTACTTATCTTTTTAGTAGGTGGAGTTGAGACTACCTTAAAGTTTTCGATACAACCCATAAAAATTTTGGGTTTTACATGGACAATAAAACGAGGATTTAACATAGAACAGAAAATGGCAGGCTTCATTTTGTCGTCCACCATGATTCAAACAGACCATACCCGGATTCTCCCCTTCTCCATCAGGGAAGAACTTCCACCGGCATTCTTTTTTCTTAATGTTAAAAATGAATTGATGATGCTTTGTATTTCTTTATAATGCAATGCATGCCTTGACTTTCAGCTTGCTGATCAACAACTCCAATGTGGCAAATCTGCATTTAACATGGGTTTTTACTCGATAAATCAACAAGTTCTGTACCAGTAAGAGAAAAATGGTGGGGAAGACTGAGAATTTTACCTTTTTTTAATGTCTTGGCTAGCTGACAGCAAACTTGTTATGAAGCAAGATCGCTCATGCTCTTGACTCTGAGTTCGACATTTCTCAGATCGCGAAGATGTTGTAAGATTTCTTGGAGAAGATCTAGGCCTTTGTCCCCTTTTCTCAAGGAGCTAATGCAGTGCTTAAGGAACTCTCTGTCTGCTTCAAGTGCTTGGAGTCTCTCGTACACGTTATCTATCTCTTCTACTACAGCAAGCTTCTCCTTCTCCAATTCAATCTTTTCTGCTGAACCATTTTTCAAGGAAACAAAATGCAGTCCGTTCTGATTATCACCATAAAACACCCCATCTTCTGCTTCTGAGTCAACCATTGCATCGAAAAGTGGAAGAAGTCTCTTGGCTTTTGGAACCATGATTTTCGTCCCTAGATGATGATGCTTACCATTGATTTCCTTTGCATGACCATTTCCAAATCCATTGACCTGATCTCGATAATCATCGTCATAATCATGGAATCCGTTCCCATTCTCGACATGAAGATGTTCTGTTGTTGATATGTTATCATCAGAATCATCATGTTCTTCTTCGTAATTCAACTTAACCAGCTTTTCTTCCAGTACTTTCAGCTGCTCGAGAATTGATACCCTCTCTTCCTCAAAGTTTGACAATGATTCTTCCAAGTGAAAAACACCATCCACCGGGGTGTTTTCGTTGCTGCTGATGATTTCTTGATGGTTGCTGTGGAAGCCATTTTCTTCCTTCGCTTCATGATTAAGATCAATAGATAGTCCATCACTGTCTTCAGCATTGCTACAACAAGGAGATGAAGTTCTGCTTCTTATTTTGCTGCAACCTCTTCTTGACATCATAGTTTTCTCTCTAATCTCGTACTCTTGAACCTTCCTTCGATACGCTTCAAGCTCCTTTTCTAGCTCCTGGTTCTCTTTCTCCCTCTTTACCATAATCTCATTCAGAAGCTGCAGGGCCTCTTGATCATACTCAGATTGTTCTTCCATCATCCTTTGGTACTGGAAAGCTTCCATCTGCATCGCGGCTTTCTCTTCCTGAAGCCTATTTATCATTGCCATTGTCTGACTAGCTGCTATGGCAGATGCACTCCTCTCTTCTTCTAGCTCTGCATATAGAGCATTCAAAGCCTTTCTCTCAGCTTTCAATGCTGATTTTAGTTTCTCAGTGGTTAGTTCACCACAATCAATGTCACTAATGACACTTCCATCTAATGAATCTTCTGTTCCAGATTCTTTCCTCGCAAGTAGGAGCAATTTCTTGTGTAGCTGATGCAGATTCTCAACAGAAGTGGGTGTATCAGGAACTTTCTCATCCTCATTTTCAGAAGTGGGGGTATCTGGAACTTTCTCATCGTTCTCATTCTCATTCCCATTAATCTCCAAAGATGACAAATGATTGTTTTCCACTGGTATCTTTAGTTCAACCTCAACCAACATGGTTCTAAATTCTACAAATTCTTCCTCACCTTTGTCATGACCTAATTATATATTAGAAAACAGATGAAACTCAATTAAAAACTTAACTAAAGCTACAGGCTTGTGGAAGAAGACAGTAGACGAAAATTGGAGCCTTACCGCTGTCATTTTGATTTGAATCCAAGAGAATATCTTGGCTTTGATATTCATCAACCGGTTGATGCTCAGGAATTTCAGTCCCTATTGAGACATATGCTTCAAATTCTTCACCCTGCATGTGTGCTGCTTCTTCAGATGCTGCAGATATAGCCATATATCAGAACTGTGTATAAGAACCAAGGAAGACTATAACAAAAAAAAAATTAGAACTAAAAAGGAGAACAGAGGATAAAATTATTACAACCTGGAGACGTATTCGTACATGTTTCTTCTCTTGTCTCCATGTTTGCTTCAAGATTGTCCACCTTAAGTGATTCTTCTTCTTGAAATCCTGAGGGTGCCTCTCTTGTTCTTACTTCAACTGATTCAGTATTCGCCCAAGTATGCCAATTCTCCATAGCTGGTTTAGCTTCTGCATCAGCTTGCATGTCAAAGTCCAGAATAACATCTTCATTACTGTCAATTCCATGATCTCCAACATTTTGATTTTGGTTCTCAATAGGGATCAATCTACAATCATCACCATGAATTAGAAATTCCAGATGCTGATGAAGTGAAGTTCCCTGAGTTTTCTTGTCAGTTGCAGAAACTTTTTGAGTTGAGGACATGTCACAAGATTGATCATCCTTGGTGATATTAAGATTATGCTCCTCAGCGGCTTCTTGTTCTTTATCTAAACCCAAATCCAACTTGTAATCTTGATAATCCATAATCTCCTTCATATTATCACAAACAGAGCAACCACAAGTGTCATCATCTTCCTCTGCCCTTCCACCTGAACAACCCTCATCAACATCAGAAACCCTGTGACTTTTCTTCTTGTTTTCTTCAGTGCTTCGTTCATCGTCATGGTGATCAGCTGCAAAATCCAATTTGATACGATCTGAGAGATTATCCTTATCAATCGCTGCATCAACCCCACCTTCTGTAATCAAATACTGTTTCTGCTTGGTATAATCCAAAAAGCTCAAAGAAGGTTTGATCAGAATACAAGGAGGGTAGAATCTGCTGTCCAAGCGAACACCACAGCAAGAACAACTGAAACTTTTCTTTTCATCTTCAATCTCCATATCATGAGCATCCTGAATCATACCAATCTGCTTCATCCATGGAAAGAAACCAAAATTCTTTGAAATTCTGACGTAATCTGTCTGAGATGAGGACGAGCAATCCTCACACATATCATCCGATTCAGCTAGTCTCCGATGACTGGCGCAGAAACCCAGTTTGGAAATCTCAGAGGCATGATCATCGCAAACAAGATCTCTCAAAGAATTCCTGCTGTTACCAGGCTCGATGATCTGATCAATTCTAGTGCACCACACACAAGGCCTCTTGAGGCCAAAGTAATCGGCGAATTTCAATATACAGAAAGAGAAGAGAGAGTTTAGAAGAAGAAGGATGATGAGAATCCATTCCAGAATAGCATAAACAAGAACAAGGGTCATTTTGTTGGTGTTTCTATGCAACATGGTAGCAAACTTGTTGGCAGCCATGGATGGATGATCCTGTGTTGTTGATGATATGTACAAAAGAAGAAAATCTTTGCGAGGAAAATCAGATAGGAACTGAATCAAGTGTTACAGAGAGAGAGATTAGCACAAAGTTTCGGAGGGAAGAGAATTTTCAGACAAGATGTGAAAACTTTTAATGTGGGCAGAGTATAACACAAGCGAAGGAAACTGTTAGTCTTATAACAAGTAGCTGTATACTTTTATTCATACTGAGAGATTAGTATTTTTATTAGAGCCATTACACTTTTTTTTTGGAGAATGTAAATAGAGTAATAAATACATTCCATGATGATCTCATTTCATGGTTTGTAATGGTATGCTGACAACTAGAAATAACAGGGGACTGAATTTAGAGAAAAAGAAAGGAAGGAACTTTAGTGAAAGAAAATTAAAGAATGTTACTTTCTTGGTATATAGGAAATTAAATGCTTATCACGAAAAAAAATCAACTAAAATTGTGGATATGGGCACATATATTTATGTATGATGGGGAATTTTGTTTTTCTGTTATAATGTTTTGGGGTCAAAATAATTTAAGTTTGTAATGGTACAAAACAGAGAACTGGAATTTTCTATGGAGGCAAGGAGGGAGATTATTTTGGGATTCATTCAAGCCAGCTCCTGTGATGACGTGGTGGGGCCAACCCTAAAGTTGAAGGGTGTGGGGCCTTTTTGTGACTGAAGATGCTTTATTTCATAATGTGGATTTGTTTCCTAAGCGGCTTTAATTTGTGCTTTTTTTAATATTTCAACATTTGCATCCCCACTCTCATCAATTAATCAAACTCAAATTCACCAATCTTACTTTGTTATCAAGTTTCTTTGTTTTGTATTCAATTCATATATTCTAGAGAACCCTTTTGCCTTCATCAAATGGAAATCTTACTATCTCACCATACAAATATCTTCTCCTTTCATTTTTCTTTACATTTTGTTTTATCACAATATACAATTATAAAAAAATAATAAAAAAATTATTTAAAAATTTTATTAAGAAAAAAAATTGAGTTTGTGTTAATATTTTTTGTATATAAAATTTTTAGAATACGGATATTTTTTATAAATAAAAAATATAATCAAAAATTCAAGTATCATGGATGAAGAAAATTATATTGAGAAAGCTATTATTAAGTCAACAATACTTAAATCTAATTTAATAATATTAAATATTATATACTATATTTTTTTAAAAAAAAAACTTACCCCTAAAATGAAATGAATCACCCCTGACTTGGTAATCCATATTAATCAAATTCAAAAAGAAGAAAGGTGGCTAGAGGAAGCCAAAAAACCTTTCAAGTCATGCTTGTTTTGTTATGGTTTCGGCCTTTGGGGTTGGGGCTGCACCGTCCTTCACCGACTTATTATCACCATTTGTTATTTGAAAAAAAAAATCATAAAATATTTTTAGCCATTTAAATTTAATATTTTATAGATTAGATCTGCTTAAAATCTGTATTTGCCTTCGTCAAATCTGCACCATTAAGTTTTTCAGTGTCTCAAATGGCCCCACTGGTTGTAATTCAGCAGGTGCCTCCATCACCCCCACCCCTAAAGCTAATAATGTATTTAATTAAACCTAATTATGCCCCCATTACAAAATTAATTTAAGTACAAATAAGCCAGCTTAAAGGATTTCAAAAAGATCAAAGCAACATCCCACTTTTTTCATCTTTTCATGAAAAATATTTGAATCCCAGATAAAATGCAAACATTCTCAGAACCCAGATTCAAATTATTGTTGTCACATGCAAAATTGTAGCACCTAATTACTAGTACATGAAAATAATCGTATTAAATTTCTGGAACACATGATTGCTCTCATCAATTCAATTAAATAGCAGTAAAGAAAAAAAAATTAATCAGAGAGCTATAGTAGTAGATAAATAGATTAAAGTCGAGCATTAATTTTATTGGGATTAAAGAACATTAAAGTAAAACTCACTTTATAAAGCGTATTAGTGGTGGGATCCCTTAATTACTCTTTCACTAATCAATTTTGTGTTCCTTTAATCACAATTCTCTTATTCTAATCAAAAATATTTCATTTTTAAAAATTGTCTTTCCCCCCCCCCCCACCTTCAACTTTACAATGCGCGCAAGATGTTCAAAAGATTAATTAAGCTACAATGACTTTAAACAAAAACACATGAAGATTGGGTCAACATTGGTCCCAGCATTGCTGAAAAAATAGTCAAATATTATGTGCCAAATAGCTCCTAACTAAAGCTTTATTGAAAACTTCGAACTTGACGACTAAAGCGAATACATTACGAATACATACATATAAGTATTATAATATATATATATATATATATATATATATATATATGGTTGATGATTCATGAATGTAGCATTATTGTGAAATTACTCAATTAGATAGGAGGGCCCTACAGCATCATACAAACGGCTCGCGTGGGCACAACGACAACATCTAAAAAAGTAATTATTATAATAATAATTAATAATAATAATAATATATATATGGGGATGAATCTGAAACTAGTTAGTTTGCTTAATCGTGCATATTAATCAATAATCAATATGATAACCTTTAACACCACTTTTGGCCACCACAGTTTTTATTTTTTATATAAAAAAATTATCTAATAAATTTGATTAGGAGCCTCATTGAATAGACTGTTTTAAAAGGCTCCTAAACGGCCTACGATGAGTGGGATATTGGGTAGTATCTAGAGGCACAATATATAAAATATGGAATTGGTCCTTAATTGATAAGCATGGATGATGGTTGGAATGTCCAAATCTTTGGCCCTCAGATCAGAATCCAAGCAAAATCCATGGTAGCAAGTTTTACTATTTTATTAGTGAAGGAAAAATGATTACTTTAAACTTTAGTACATAATTTTTTTTAATGTACTATACTACTAACTTGGTCCGATTATAAAAAAAATATTATAAATTATAATGGAAATAGAATATTTGGTTTCAATGTCAAATCACATGTTGAATATATTTTTTTTTGGGGCCAACTAACTGAAGTGAATTATTCCAGTGATACTGGCTTGTGGCCTCAATTAGATGTGCCGTTTTGATTTGTCACCCTTTAATGGATATTTGCTAATTAACTCTGATGGAGACTTCTTCTCTTTCAGTGCTACATTGAGAAAACACCCCCCATGTTTCAGAGAAGAACATTGTTATGAAAGATTGATGGTAGAAGTTGTTGGAGGGTATCCTATGTCGTCATCTTCATGGCATGGACGGCAGAAGCATGAAGCACCTCGACCTTGTACTTTGTAATTTCTTCCTTGTTTGTGGGGAAGGAATATCGGCCTCTTGTTTTGTTTCCTTTTATAACTTAGGATACTAATCATGCCTTTATACAGTAATAGTATAACATCACACGTTGTTACCACAAACGAAAAGATCACAAAGTGACAGAGCCTGTGTTTAAATTTATGTATATATAGAATTTCCATCTCTATTTCTTTTTTTAAAAAAAAGATTTTGTTTTATCTGCTTAATATTTTAAAAAACGGCTAACTTATTGAAATATGATAAAAGGACAAACTAGAAGTATATATTTATTTGTCTCGTATTTAAGATTTTTTTGTAATATAATTAAGAAGTTTTAAAATATATTATGACAAAATAAATAAACAAAGATGAAGTATTACATAAAGGGAATTTTCTTTATTATAATTCATATTCAACGTGTTCACAAATTTTACTTATTTAGTTACTAACTAGAATCTACCAATCTCTTAATGGCAGAGGGTGAGTAGAGCTATGGTAATGATAAGGAAGCAAAGTGATGGTGGTACTTGACTTTCCTTCACCCTCTCCTACACTGCTTTCTCCTTCTTGTAGCCCTCGTGGCTATCCCCTCGCTCTCTCTCTAACAATGGAGATATTGGAGGTTACCATTGTCGACTACTAGTTAGTGAATAGGCAGGCATGCTTTTGAGGCCTGAACTGCTTGATCATTGAACTTGAGGCAATGCCTCCTTTCTTTTTTGACTTTCCCATGCCATGTGCACTCCTTCAAAATACGAACTTCTTTTTCGAAGTACAGCAGCCCTAATGGATAACATCACCTCTGACATGTCACACAAACATTATCCATATAATCGTGCTAACATGATACCATCTCTTAGGAATTGCACGACACTGACATCTAAACCACTCACATTGCTTCCCCATGAGCGATGCCATCACTCAGCCTGCCCCATCTCAATACCCTTTTGTTCTTCCCTGCCTTTAGTTTAAATATGCCAACTATGAAACTTTCCAATACAGCAGTTAGTCTCAACAATGACAAACAATCTTGTTGACTTAGTATTTCTGCTAGCCAAGTCAACAATGCCAAAAGATAGCCGCAACAAAAAAAAAAAAGGTTCAGTATCTTCAATTAGTTTCATTTATCTTTCTGTCACCAAGTCTATCTAAGAATTTACCAGAATATGAATACTTGAGCATGCGTGAATTTAAGGGTATTAAAAAAACTAGGAAGTAAAAATTCCCACAAGTCAGTGCATTATAAAATTGCTGACTGGCTGTGACATCCTCAGCGTCGTCTGCATTTTACAAAACAAACGTCTGACTGTTAAAAAAACAAAACCATCTATTTAGCAACAAGTAAACCTATTTTGCTCACTTCTGAATGCACCGATCCAGCTTCATTGACTAAATACATTGCATTCCACAGTGTTCTCCTAGTAAGCCTGGGTTACCAAATGGATTGTTGTTATTTTGTGGGTGAGTAACACGGGAAACGCCCCAAATTCAGCATCCCCAAAAGGATTTGTGGCGCTCATCAACAGCTGCTGCTGAGGCTGAGGCTGAAAAGGTTGAAGCGGACCAAATGGATTCGTTTGCAGTTGAGACATCACTGCCATTTGGACAGCCGGACGAGGAGGGATGCCGCTTGAGAAAGCAAATGGATCTTGAACCTCAAATGGATTTGGAGCCGGTGCTCCATACGCTGGCTGCTGTGATCTATATGCTGCTTCATAGTATAAGCTGTTAAGAGTGAGCTAGTCCATTCCGCCAGCCTGACAATCAATGACATTACCTTGTAGCCAACAAGACGACAGAGAAGCTGCTGCAAAGCAGGCAACTGCTCCAATAGTTCTTCACTTTCCAGATCCCTCGTCCTGCTTTAACCCTGCTCAAAAAACAACTAAACATTAAACCTCTTCAAAAACAAAACAATTGTTCAATAGAAGTTATATGTTTTAAAAATGCATGCATTTATTTCTCAGCTTATTCATTTTAATAATGGTATGAATATAAAATAGCAGGAAAGTAAAGTTTCATATTTCATTTATTTCTCATGTAAATACCCTTCAGCTTTCATCAGATAACATCTGAGATGCTACAAGCTCAAGGTTGACGCGTTATTGCAAAGAAGTATAGTCATTGCTACAAGAAGACGTTCAGCTTCAATATCATACTTCAAAATCCGAAAACATCCAAGCCTCTCTTCCAAAAACAATGCATATGTGCTTACCCAAGCAGGGCAATCCCAGGCTGCAATAAAATAAAATCAGAGTCAGAAATATTATATAACTTGATTTTGAAATTGAACCAGTATCAGAAGTCTACAAACACCTAATAGAAGCCAGTAACTAGAACCAAAAAAGACATTATGAAAAAACGAAACTATAACCAGGATAACGCAATCAATTTTACCAATTGGGCTAGAATCATCCTTAAAATTAGAGAGTTGGAGAATGCGTACAGAAATTCTTCTTTGAAAGTAGGATCACCCTCAATAGCCTATGGATGACTATCAGTGTTTTTAGTGCCACCTGTTAACAAGACAAGATGAAGTAAAAAATCAGTTTAGTTGTGACTGAACTTGGAAATAAGAGACCAGACTTTAAAGCAACATAGAGAATTTGATGTGAGCAGGCATAGGTAAATTTGGCTGAAGAATAATTTCGCAATGCTTAGGCAGAGAAGTTTTGTGTATCTCATCAACTTCTAAGATAAGATCTACGTTCAATAGAATGCAAATAAACAAGTAATTCCGCGTTCAAATTAAATCATAATTGCAATTTCTAGTGCTATAAATTCATCACATTAAATGAATCTGACAACAAATGGCAATACCGTCCAATTTCGTGACTTGGCCAATCGACGGGCAAGTGCATGAATGCAATAAGCAACATCAGCTCGGGGTCGAATAGCAGACGTGCCAAATAGAATTTCTGCATAAAACAAGAACAAAAATGCAATCTTCTCATTCTTTACACATAGAAGCTAAAACCTAGAAGAACAATTTGGATCGACAAATACAGATGACTTACTTTTAAGGTGTCTCTCCTTAGGAGGGCATTCAACGTGGTTCGTGGCTTTAACTACGGCAACCTCCAAATCCTATAAATAGGAACCAATTGAACCATGCCCACATGAGAAATTTGGATGAAAACAAGAAATCAAATCGACAAGAACTTTATAAGGCATGGGTCCATCAGAACAATCTATATTTAGAATAAGAAAAATTATATGAATACCGCGTAATCGCTGTTGACATGGGCAAGACCAACTTTGGTGGTATCTTTGAGGGCACCATAAGCTTTTCTCAAGTCTGAAGCGTACCTATATCTAAATTCTGAGCGCTGATCTCTCTCACTCTATCTCTAACCCCTATGAGTCCCCTACTTCGCTGTGCGCCATCATCAATCCGCCACCTTTTAAATTAACAATTTTCTCTATTTTCTTTATGTTGACAAGCCTTAATCCTTATTTTAATCTAGTAATTATTTATTGAGTAATTTATATTAACCTACTAAATTAATTTTTAACCTATATCATATTTATTTTTTAATCGATCAAACGGTTAAAAATAAACACAAATTAACATTTAGCTGTTTGAGACATGGAATTAAATATAATGATATTAATTATTGCATAATATATATAAATTTTGGTTTTTTTTTAGTGTGTTTTGTTACATGAGAATAAGTAAATAGTGACTGAAGGAAGACTTATAAGAATAATTATATCATATATTATTAATATGTTACTAATGATGATGACAAGGATTCACCTCTCTGGGAATGTAACATATTCTAATCGTTAATCGTTAATCGTTAATCGTTAATTTCTATAAAAGTCAATAAAAGAGTTCATTAATAAAAGAGAGGTTTGCCTAACTCAGCTTTCAAAACACAATTAACTGTTTGAACAAGTGCAGAACTATACGCAAGTTATTATTAATTATTCTTCAAATAGTATATAAATTTGTCAGTACACAATTGAAGTAATTCAAAGTCTAATTATAATTAGAAATTATCCCAAAACATGAACAACTCAATCTTCAAAAAAGATATTCATTATACAATCATATATATTCAAAGAATTAGAATGCTTTAGATTATTATATATTATTATAGTAGTTCTTTGATCCTTAGTCAATACTAATAAAAGATTAAATTGACTAATTTAAAAAATTTTAAAAATATTTTAATTTATTTTTTTAAACTAATTTATTTAATTAATAAACTGATATATAATCTAATATTTTTTTTTAAAAAAAATCTAATTATATTTGACATATACTATAATTAAATTATTTATTTAGTTTATTTAATTTTTTTAAATTAATCATGTGTTTTATATTAATTTATTCATTTAGCTTTATTAATAATATTTTTTTCTATAATGATTATAGCATTAAAATATTCGGAAGCCATAGCATTTTATTATACAAAATAAGAACAACTTCCCCCGGAAGTCTGTTGAGACTCTGCAATGTGCTACAAGTTGAGTAATATACTCAAAGAATCTTTTACCCAAACATCATATAAGACATGATCCTAAACATTACTTTCATCACCTCACAAATTTAACCGAACGATTTGTAAGATTCTCTCCTTCTGTAGAGTGACGGCACAATGGCTCAAGAGGATCTTGAATGGTCACTCTAGGACAACAAGTTTTATTCAGGTGGAGTGCTATTATATTGATAACTAAATTTTTGGATAGATCAACTGGTGAAAGGACCATATATGATCACATGATCAGGTCATCCAGAAAAGGAGAGTTGAATGGTAACTTGATTACCCCGGAAGCTATTAGGAGTGACAAAGCCCAAATAGGCAGTATCCACTGCAACACAAAAAACAGAATCCTTTTTCCTGCAAACCAGTGCACAAATAATCAGACACAATTCACTTTCCAAGAACTACATACAATCTAACCTCTCCCTACATATAATTCCAATATTATGTTTGGATTTGAATCTTCCCTGCAAACCCAATTGGCATACATACATACATACATACATACATACATACATACATACATACATACATACATACATACATACATACATACATACATACATACATACATACATACATACATACATACATACATACATACATACATACATACATACATACATACATACATACATACATACATACATACATACATACATACATACATACATCCATACATGCATGCATGCATGCATGAAACAAACAAGAAGCTAAAGTTGTGATTTGAATCTGCTCATTGACACTATAGTCCCACAAATGCACGCAAATCATTCCCAGCAATTCAATAAGCAAAAGTTGTGCTTGTTATTATCGGCAACCCATGCATAGTAAAATTCAATGCCGCCTTCTCCAGCAAAATCGCAAAACATCTACCAGCTTTACTACTCTAAAGCTGTCTGTTCACTTCGTTTTTCTGCCTCAGCTTAAGCATTTAAATCCAAACTCAAAACTACCTCATGAGTTCAACGAGCACTAGAATGTAGTCCTAGAATCGCTCACCAGGACCCAAATTCCCAAAACATAAAATCTCAAAGTTATCACTTAAACTAGAACAAAAATCACATCCTCAAAAGAAAGTGGTACCAGAAGAACGAAAATCTTGCTCGGTATTGTTAATTAACCACTCTCCAGTCTCCCGCAGCCTCTTCTCCACCGGTCCCTCAAATTTCTTCCCCAAGAACAAGTCAAATACAGACTTCCTCACGTCTGGATCGCTGTTTATTATAAAATAAAAAGCCCAGAATTACATACATATAGATGCATTTATAACCATAATGAATTAAACCACATGAAAATAACACGATGCTCTGTTATCCTGCAAACAAACAGCCCCGCTCTGCCTAGAACTGAAGGGAAGAAGAACGAACGCTGGTTGGCCGTCACGGAAGCTGCCGGCGCCGACAATGCGTTCGATTTGGACTACAGTGGGTCGAGGGGGAGAACGGTTGCGCTTCTTTCCGGGTAAAGTGATGGTTTTTGGTTTTGAGGAGAGAAGGGGAGGTCTGGCATCAATGCTTCGTACGGGCTGAGAAGATGAATCCCTTTCGGGTAGGTTGGCTTGAGCAACAGTCTTGGTTATGGAGGAAAAGTTAGATAAGCAAAACATGGCGGGTCGTCTTCTACAATGAAATTCTCTGCTCTTTGCATTATCAAATAACTACGAGCCATATAAAAAGTTCAACACAGATAAGATATACATCTACGAAATATCTTCAAAGATGTTTTTGTCAAATAATTGTTTCCATCGGGGTTACCATTTTCTGACAAATGAATTTTAGAAGTGGAAGCTAGTGAACATATATATTAAATTTATTATACAAAATAACGTGGCAAAATTATTATTTTTAAAATACATAAACAAATATATTTTATATCTACACTTTTCTGCACGAAAGTCTTAAAAAAGTTGATAGACATGATTTTGTCAAATCTCAGCCTTATAGCTCTTTTATAACTGAGTAATGCGTTAATGAGTTTATACGGGCACAACATTAATAACTATATATTTGAAATGTTAATAAAATCCTATAACAGGGGATAAAGGTTTTATTTTACAAAATTTAAAATAATGATCTAGTTACAAGAAAATCATTTGAAGACTTGTATGCTTGAATGAAGCCCATCATCTCAAGTAGGCAAATTCCTGAGTAAATGAAGTGCCTTTTCCCACTGTGGCCTTTGTGAGAGAGCACAATCCTTCTCAATACAGGAACTGCACCAGCAGCCACAATCAATGAATGGTTCTCAGGGTCCATGCTCAGATTATACAATATAGCCAATCCCGCTTCAACCGCCCTTTCTCTTCCTTCTTCTATCAGCCTCACCAATGGGTCTATTGCCCCCTCAGCTACAATGGCTCTAGCAGAATTCTCCACTTCTTCAGATATTATTCTGTTCAGTTCTACAACAGCAGATTCCTGTGATTCCAGAGAGAATGAAGTTTTTATCTGTTCTGAGTCTTGGGATTGTCTCATAAAGTGTAACATCCTCATTGATTGGATCAAGACTTGGGTTGTCAGTGGAGAGAGAGCTGAGTTTAACGAGGCAAGCAGCCACCCAGTCTTTGCTGTGGAGAGGAATACAAGACTTTAGGATTTTTCGAAGCAAGCCGATGAAATGCAAGGAATTTACTTTTTCGCGAAAATGCTGAGAGTCGAGTAGTCTTGTCATTAACCAGGATGCTGCTGATACGGCAAGCCCAGCTTCTTCAACTTCAATCGGGTATGCTTCTGAAACCTGATCTTCAACATCAGGTTCTCCACCTGCAGCATTGCCAATCTTGTGGAAGTCAAAATCTCTAGATGCAGTATTGGTGATTCACAGTTAAACTAGAACCAAGTGAGGAAGGAAGATAAATAAAATTGCAAAGTTTTCACATGAAAATGTTAACCATGCAGGTAAAAAGCAATTTAAGACCTGAAATTCTCAAAATCTTTTGCTGAAAGACAGCATCCAGAGCAGATTCGATATCTACAGATATACTAGAGACCACAGTTGGGTCAGTCAGTGAAACGAACTCAAGAACTGATGCAGCTTTTGCTTGTAAACTGGGAGAAGAGGACTTCAGAATCTCAACAAGGCGGGCTACAAAAGCAGAATCCAAGACATCATTCCTGAAATGGTTTTTAAATGCAAGTGTACTTTAAGTATCTCTCTGCACCACACTTATCACCAATTCTTTAATCAATCATATCAGTAATGGCTACAGCAATACAATCGAATAATATTTTTTTTTGTCGGAAAAAAAGTGCTGAAATTGAACTTCGTTAATAGAAAATAAATTAGAGGGGAGCAGGCTACAATGTTTGAAAACAAGATAGTTATTGTTACATGGAATTAGCAGTTAGTTAATCACCACTCCAGTTACAAAAGCTAACTTCGTAACTGCTAAATCTTATATAAGTATATAGGCAATGACAAGTAGGGAAGGATTGAAGCGTAAATAGATAGCTCGAATCTATCAGTTCATTTCTCCATGTACCAAGTGTAATTTAGCCAAACTTCATGGGAAGCTAGTGTAGTTCACTCAATGTAGTAATATGTCAAAAGGGTCAATCTTGGAACGTATAGATGGGAACATCAAGAAATCCAAGTCCTCTCTTAGGCTAAGACAGCGGGAAAATTAAGATGCATTACCCATTCAAGAAGTAATCCCTAAGTGCATGCTTTTTGTGGACGATATAGTTCTTGTGGCGGAGTCAAGAGAAGAGATTAATTTTAAACTTGAGTTATGGAGAAGTACTTTAGAGTCGAAGGGTTTTCGTCTGAGTAGAAGTAAGACGGAATATATGCATTGTAACTTTGATAAGAGACAAGTTAGAAGTAACTTGGAGGTCAGATTGGGAAATCAAGTTATTCCACAAATAGATAAGTTCAAATATTTGGGATCAATAATACAGAAGGACGGTGAAATTTTGGAGGATGTTAATCATAGAATTCAGGCCGGGTGGTTTAAATGGAGAAAGGCTACTGGGGTTATATGTGATCGGAAAGTACCAGATAAAGTAAAAGGAAAGTTTTATCGTACTGCTATAAGACCAGCAATGCTTTATGGAAGTGAATGCTGGGCTTTAAAAGGACAGCAAGAGCATAAAGTTGGGGTAGCTGAGATGAGGATGCTGAGATGGATGTGTGGGCATACAAGAAAAGATAAGATTCGTAATGAACATATACGGGGAAGAGTTGGAGTGGCACCTATTGAAGAGAAAATGGTAGAGAACCGTCTTAGGTGGTTTGGACACGTACAAAGAAGGCCAAGGGATGCGCCGGTGAAGAGGGTGGATCAAATAGTATGGACACCGGTTAAAAGGGGTAGAGGAAGGCCAAAGAGAACGCTCAAAGAGGTCATTGAACGGGATCTCCTGGTCAATAACCTATCTAAGGATTTAGTTTTCGATAGAGCACAATGGCGTCGTATGATCCATGTAGCCGACCTCATTTAATGGGATAAGGCTTGTTGTTGTTGTTGTTATTGTACCCAACCCACAAGACAAAAACTAGCCTTTCTCCCTACTGGTCCTACATCAATCATGAACGAATGACCAAAGTATACACAGCAATGCAGATTAATCTCTCTATTTATATTTATGTAAAACACATGAAGAGAAGGTCAATCATCACAACAGATTGTAACCGGACAGAAATTAAAATGAACAACAGAAGGAATTTCCAAAATTAAAAGGTAACAACAAATATGGAAGGAAATAAATTAGACATTTTAAGGAGGGAAGTAGGGGGATATTAACCTGGTAGTGGTCTTTGATATCGGATATTCAGTGGTACTAAAGCTAGCTGAAGAAGCATCATTTCTAACTCCACTAAAAGTCTTCTTAGATCCATTAACTGGTCCATCATAAAACTGAAAATAATCACTGTGCTTGATAGTCATTAAGGGAAAAAGTTCTCCACATTTGCTGCAAGATCAGAGATACAAACCTCCAATTTCATCTCTTTACTGGGGTCTAGTATGCGAGCAATTGTACGCAAAGACTGCAGAAAAACACCACAGCATCATCAGAATCCTGGTAAAATTAAGTTATCAAACATAAATAATTTGTCTAACAGGAAATAGCAATACCTTTTCTGCAATAGTTTCAGAAATCTCTGAGCATTTTAGAATATTAATTAAAGGACCTAATGCTCCCTCAGATTCAATCTTCTGGCAGACTCCATTGCTGCAGAACCAAAACTAAGAATTTTTTGTATCAAAGGAATATATGTCATCAGTCAAGAATGTCAATTAATCTGAAAATTGTTGATGATAATAAATAAAAAATGATTAAGTGACATGTCCCAAGATTCAACCAGCAAGAAACAACAAAAAATGAACTATTGACTTCTACACAACATTAAGAAGAACTATTCTCTGACTAACCTAGTAAGATTACACAAAGGTGATCCTTAGACCATGTATTCCAAGTAAAAATAAATAATAACCAATTAACCATTCGTAATCATTTTTATGTTTACATTTTGAATTCTTTCATTTGAAGTCGATCCTTTCACTTCATTTTCCTTCCCAGAAGATTGACTTATGAGTCATGATGCGACCAGATCTCCCTTTAAAAGAAAATCACTAAATTAACCCATCCTTCTATTACTCATATGGTTCTTCTTTCACCCTCTAGGTGATAGGTCCTTATCAAATGCTTCTTCTTAATTGCAATGTAATACAATCACTTTAACATATTTTTTAGAGAGAAAACCACATGATATATCACAATTTTCTAAAACAATGAACTGATGACTGATCAAAGTTTTGGATAAGTGATGACAATGGTCCTCAATAACAAAAGTACAACTTTGCTGCCGAAATATTTTAAATAGGAACTAAATTTTGATGGATTTAAATTACCTGGCAGACAACCTCTCCAGAGCATGAGTTACAGCCAATCTGACAGCATCGTCATCACAATTCAAAAGCCGAACTAAATGCTTAACAGCTCCAGCCTCCTTGAATGCAATGCGCATATGTTCATTGATAGATACGTCAGCTATTGACTCTGCAGCCCCTTTTATGGCGGACTTATCTTCTAGTTCTAGAATAAGTACCAAGCGAGCAACACCATCCAACCAAGGTAAAAGCGTAAGTTGTTGCCTATCAGAGCTTTCAGAATCAGATGCACTTTTTCCTTCCCATTCTATAGCCCCAATACGAGCAAGGAATTGTTGTTGTGTCCGTTCCACAATCGCATTCAATTTTGCTTCCTCTATGTTAGCACTCTTATCATCAATATGAAGTCCAAGAAGTAATTCTGATGCACCATAGCTGGAAGGTTTTAGAGAAGCCCGTTCAATCTTTGTACCATCTGGTAATTTGGGCCATGAATGCAGACCAGGGGACAATGACTTGTATGCCTCAGCACCAATCAGTGGTACAGGAACCAGACCTTCCTCAACGACAAGAATTTTATGATATTCATCCTTAACAAATTCCAGCAACGCATTTTTTGCTTCCTTTTTAATGACTTTGGACCCTTCAGGATCATAAGTTAAGAACTTTGCCTGCAGGAAAAATTGATCTGGAATTTGTAAGCGTCAAGAATTAAGTCCCACTGAAAATATGACATTCTTCACACCATTCCTTCATTCAACCCTTCCCTCCAATATTCTTACGGGATTTTAGTGAATTTAAGTTGCCTGGATTTACATGCCTCTTATCAGTATGCATGTAAAACCAGCATGTCATGCAAATATTTTATTATGGGAATAACCATATTTTAATTAATATGTAAACTCAAAGGAAGTCTCACCAATTTTGGCATAAAACCTGCTTCAACCAAAATGCTGTGGTTACTGGTTAACATGGCTCAAAGCTAAATTTGCCAATATGCCTCTCCCGCAGCTTCCTTCACTTTTACATCCTCGTCTTCAAGGTACTTGATAATCAATGGCAGGATATCACTCTTTGCAAGTTTAATGCTGAGCTTCTCATCCACAGATAAATTCCACAATGTAATCAAACTCTGCTCCTTTACCTATGGAAATGACGTCCACATGTTCCTCAATATTCTACAGCAAGAAATATGTATAAACCCAAGTGGCAATATGCCTATTCCTATACCTCAGGAGCCAAGGAAGACTGCCTCAGCAGTCTATTTATCTCTTCTATTGCTACACTCTGCTACCAAATTCCTGTATAGATTGACTGAGGATAGAGATCGCAAAAGGCCTGCAGCTGCTTCACATGATGAACTAGAATCTGATCTGAGGAGGTTCACAGTGAGATTAATACAGCCAGGAAATCGCATTAAAGTATCAACACACTGCTTTCCGCTAAGTGAATATTTCCACAGAGCAATTATAGCCTGTTCTCTATCAAGAGGATCATGATCTAAACCTAACATGCGAACAAAAAAGGCCATATAACCATCACCGAGGCAGGAAGAGGTACTCTTCACTTCTTCCATGTCCTGAAAACAAAGTTAGTCATATATATAGCTGTATGAAATGGACTGTGCTCTAACTCAAAAACGACCACAGCCCAAGAGAATATAAACTCCGCATACATTATAGAGCATGAAGACATACCATCATCACCAAATGCATGCACTAGATAGGCATCCATCAAAATTAATCATGACCGGAATTGCCACAACTAAATGCTCAAATGGCAGCGTCTCAAATATAATTGAGTGACCCCGTCCCAACGATAAACATCACAATAGCCAGATCTTAAGACTCAATCACTTGTGTTTTTACTGCGTGCCAATAGAAGGGGGGAGGGGAACCTTTGGCCCCACAAGCAACTCAGAAGTTTATGGTAAAATACGCATAAGACCGTAAGTAACACCCAACCCTGTTCCAATGGGGAAAGAAAAGCCAGTAATGCACTCGTGAATCATGGCATTCTTCCAGCAGAAAAGCATTAAGTACGTTCGATTCGGAATTGTCTAGCTTTGTGCTCATGCATTGTGACTCAAAAAGAATAAACGGTACAGTGTTACAGATAATACAAATAAAGCTCCCTTTTCCCTAGCATGTTACTACTAATGAAACATATGCATTCCATGAACACCGTCTAAATGGTCAACGATTGAAACAAGAACCCATAACATAAAAAGAGTATTCGGATACATACAGAAGGAGGAGGGGAAGACTGTTGTGGGGCAGCATCAAACGCGCCATCATCGCCATTACTGACCCTCGTGGCCACTATAGGTCTAGTGTTCGATTTCGGGTAAAGACGGCAACTGTGATGGGCTGATTTAGAATAAGCTGACCTCTGCTTATCCGGTATATTCTTCTTCCAGGTGGGAAGATTTCTAAGTTGGTGTTTGGTGGGAGTAACATGAAATGCTAAGGTGTCAGTTTAGACAGTGTTAGGATCGTTGAGGCAAACATGTCAGCCGATAGGGAGGACAATAGGAGAAAGATAACGAAGTAAAGGCAATATATGATTATTAAAGCAGCAGAAAAGGCTTCCCCTTCGAAGGGGGCTCTCTGCCTTTAGCAGTGTCTCTGGAAAAACCAGATAGGGGTGGGGGTGGGGGTGGGGGTGGGGGTGGGGGTGGGTTTTAGCTGCTCACTTGAGTCATAGCATTTCTTTAATTGCTTTCGATCGCCATAACATATATCAATCATATCAACACTAAATTCCCCTGATCTTTTGTCAAGTTCAGCAGAGTTATATAAATTAAATATACATATTTCATAAAAAATATAAAATCATAAATGACTACTCTAAATATGTGTATGTGTGGTTGGGAAAAAACCAAAGATATGTGTATGTGTGTCATGCTGAGGTAAAAGAAAAATATGTGGATCACTGTCATGCATGGTAGGAGTGTGAGAAATAATTTTTCTTTATTAACATCAAATAAGAAAATCATGACACATTAGAGGTTATGAAAAAATAACCTAAATAATATTCATCACTAACGAATAATATGATTTCTTATAAATGAATAATATATATTTTTGGCCAAAAAAAGAATACATATTTAATTTAAATATTATAAGAATCGTATTATTGATTTTTCATGTAAAAATTATTCAGAAAACAGGGTCAATAACTTCTGTTTCCATCTGCTGGTTCTCTTCCCCCAATTTGCAGTTCTGTTTCGTAAGTGATAGGATATAACCCCTCCTTTTCTTGGAATTGTATTTGATTTGCTGCTTCTTCTTCCTTAGCTCCGGAAATTTGGTTCCGTGTACATTGATTTGAACTTTGAAGTATTCAACAGCAAGTTTGTGAATCTTATTTTTCAGCTTCAACTAATCCATACTTCAGAAGCAAAAACTAGGATATAGCAGCCTAAAATAGTAAAACCTCAGTAGATGGTTGACTTCCTCCTTCGTTATAATCTCAAAGTCTTGCCTTTGCAACGACACAAGGCCTTTTTTTTTAATTAGAGGGATGACGATTTGTAAATTATAAATGGGGTCAAATTTGTGACATCCCATTTATATTGAAGTTTAAGCCATTAGACTATAAGATCATTGATTGCAACAACACAATGCTGAAGGATTAGAGGTACATCATCTGAGAAACGTTTAATTTGCTACCAATATGATACAATTTACTCTTCGATGTCGTAACTGTTAATAGCATTTGCAGCTTCATCTACGTTATGAGTCAACTTATGGAAGATCGCATAATCGTTTCTGTAGACATGAACTTTGTGAATTTCAAATTTTAAGAAAAACTAACAAAATTATATAATTATCTTGTCAGTGGGAGCGGATGAGTCTGATATCCACGTGGCATCTGCTGAAGGTTTTGTCTTTTTTCTCTTTGAACTGAAGGCTATGAAATTGAACTCATAAAGAAGGATAAGAAATCAAACTGACAGAGAGCTCTGAAAAAAAAAAAATGAACTGCTCATTCAATCTCCATTTTCCCAAAGCTTTGCCTCCTCTCTCCTCTGCTCGAGGTGGGACTTCTGCTTCTTTCTTCGTTTCTTCCCAACGCAAACCATCATCTCAAACCACTCAACAGGCATAATCTGATTCCCTTTCTTCCGCCTACAGTTTTGGGTTAATTGTTATGTTTTATTGAATGTTTCTTCTGACAAGATCCCATGAATTCAATTACAGACCCTTACAAGCAATTCCCAGAAGCCAAATGAATCCATCAGTCTACAGAAACCAAGTTTGGCTCTACAAATAGGAGCTCTCTTGGCCATTGTGAGATACTCTTCTTCACATTTAACATTCATGATCTTAGAAATCAGCCAATAGGGTATAACAAACGGGTTTAAGTTAAGGTTGACTGTGGTCAATTGAATAGGCTGAGCAACCGGCGTTTGCAGTAACTGGGGTGAATAACGAGCCAGAACTCAGCTGGGTTTTGATACAATTGGGGATTGTCCTGTTTGGCTACTTCCTAGTTATGCCTGTAAGTTCTCTCCTTGAACGCAGATTGTGAAGTATGTACTTTTCTTTCTCATCAGGAATTCTGATGCCTGGTGTGTGTTTGTGTGGCTAATTGCAGCCAATCATATTGAACTGGCTTAGGATAAGATGGTACAGAAGAAACCTTCTCGAAATGTATGTGCAATTCATGTTTGTCTTCATTTTCTTCCCAGGGTGAGAAGCTATTCCTCTGCTCTTTTTTGAATAGTTATTTCTTAGGCTCTCTGCAATGCATATGATCCACGCTTATAAACACTTCAAATTTCAAATTTTATTATGCGAAGTTCTTGTTGGCAGCGGTTCTAACATGTTCATGACCTGCTTCTTACATAGCAATACTTTTTCCGAAGTTTTTTGTTTTGCCAAAAATGTCCTCCCTTTTCAGCACCATAAAAAGAATTCGGTTTTGCCACTATGAAGTAAATTATTTCCCTCTTCTGTGCAGGGTACTTCTGTGGGCACCATTTCTTAACTTCAGGAAATTCCCAAGGGATCCATCCATGAAGTACCCTTGGTCTACGCCTGAAGATCCTTCAAAGATTAGAAATGCATACAGAAAGTATCCATTTGCCGAACCTGAAGATTATGATTATCCATGAAACTGTATTCGTAACACAAGAAATCTAGTTGGAGATTTTGGGATCAATTGTATTTCCAAACTATTGTAAGGAATAGGGTGATTCAGCCTTTGCCAACAGTACATTCAAGTTGCAGGTTTTCTAAATGGAAACAAGTATACCTTTTCTTCTCATGATCAGAGAATATATAGAATGGGATACAATCATACAATCACTATCTTTTATCCTTTTTTCGCTTTTCCCAATTTGAGGTCCATGACGAAAGAGAGTAAATGGCAAGCCGAAAAAGGAAACAGGCCACAGTTACAGCCATAACCATGAAAAAAGAAAAATTTGCATTGTTTCGTGAAAACTCTGTATCAGCTACAACTGACTTCAGAATACAGGGGAAGCTACCTCTCTGGCATTTTGCCAGCACTATCATTTTAAAAGCCATGATGAAGCAATTTTTTTTGGAGACCGAACAAATATTTTAAAAAAAACAAAGAAAGATAAAACGAGACCAAAATGGTCAAACTAAATTAAACATTCTCGAAGAAGTGTTGCCTAAACTACTCTGTCCTCCGACCACAGCTTGAATATACAACCTTCACGTTATGCACTTCATGAGGTAATCCACAATTTAACTCGTTGCAAAGAAGCCATTACTGCCAGTTCTGCAGAATAATTCTCATCTTTCAGAAAGAGAGCTGAGAGCTCAAGGCTACAGTGAGTTTCCTTAAATCCCATGACCCCATATTGGGGGAGAATGCAACAGCACCCAAAGCTAAAGCAACAGCTGTAAAGGTCAAACATGTCATACGTCCATGACTTCGCGATACTCTTCCTAAGATTATTTTGCAACACTAATTTGCATCCTTAAGGAGTGATTGCTGAGGAGCATCTGTCAAGCCAATGCTTCATCATTCTGTCACCAAAAAGTAGCCAATCATTGTTTCGAAAAAAAAAATCATTTATTCTGCTGCAGTCATATACATAAATGAAATCCTCTGAAGTCAGCCCAGGCCAACAGTCCATGTCAGGGCTATTGGTAAGCAGCTCTAGATGTTGTAAATCGACGATATCATGTAGGTAAATGAATGAGAAACTACCTTTTGCTTAAAATTTCTTAGAGTTTCCCTCAAGGGCTCGAAAGGAGATAATTTAGATGCATTTTCAGTCCAATCTTCGGAAAGTCGTCTCGGAATGGAAACACTTACTTCTATGTGGCCTGGATAAAGTAGTTCCTGTCCATAACTAATAAAGAATGAGACCAAATAAAAACTAAATAAAATCGAATTGCCCTTGAAAACATAAAACATGCAAAAATCTTGTAAGAACTCAAAAATCAAAACGGCAAGAATAGCTAACCCAATTTCTGTAATGTCCTGAATTTTGGCTCAAGCACTGAATGAAAATACCAGCTGCTTCTTTGACAACTCAGGATTGCCGGGAAAACACAACTACAGTACATATAACTAACTTCTAATATATATTTACTTCTCTAATATTTCAGGCAGAAAAAAGAAAACAAACGAAGCTACAAAATATGGTTTACATACCTTCTCCAGCTGCCCTGATCGCAAAATTGAATATTTGCTCCGAATTTTGTTTCACTGCTTTACTTCCAGGTGAACCAGCGAGAGCTACCTCTTTCAGAGTGGGATATATTGCCTCAAACCTTTCAGTAGCCTATACAGAAACAGCACTTGACGTGAGTCTTGAAAACACATTATGGGCCACAATAACTGATTTACAAACATATAACCGGATGAAAATCCACCTTAACTCTAGCTGAAGATCTGGGGAATGTAGCCCGCATCAATATTTCAAATGCAAAAGGTGGAATTAATCGCTCCCCTTTCCTGATTGCACCATTTACTAAAATAGGCCGTGCTTTTGGAGCAGACAAAATTCTGCCACCAAATAGAAGAGAAATAACAATGGTATCAAGAAATAGCAATACTATTGAGGAGAAAAAGCTAAAAAGAAAGCTTAATCACATACCTCTCTACTAGCTGCAGAACCAAATCCCTGGACTGTGGATTAACACTATTGCCGCTCACTAATGGTAGGAGATTGCGTGCCCAAGCATATAAACCTACTGAGAGGTCTCCTATTGAAGCCTGCACAAAAGTGCTTCAATATTCAGCATTATAAAACAGAAGGGAAAACTAGAGAAAAATAAGATATTTTAGACAATTTTTTCTGTGGGGACTTGTATACTTGTGTAGAATCCAGCACTCACCTGAGATATCATCCATATAATCAGCCGAAGCTTATCGTGCCCTTGATACTTTGAATTGTCTCTTAGTATGGGTAACTGACTAATTAGAACATCAGGCTTCTGCCGCAACACCATAGCTAAGACTGTAAACATTGCAACCTGCGAGCAATGTCAATACAAAGTAAATAGAATAACATATTAGAATTTAAAAAGCTATGGACAATAAGGCAAAGCTTCAATGTAAATTAGGTGCAAAACAGCAGGAACTGTCTGCAATGAAGTCAAATTCATGCTCCAAGTTGATTGAATCAGGAAATATAAACTACTCCCCAAAACAAAACTTAACCTACTGCCTACTGGCTGCTTAAAAATACAAGCATTGTTTTCATTAGGACTTCTTTTTGGATTTTTTTTTATTTTAAGATTTATAGTGCCCCATAATGATCATATCATAAATTCAACTCAAGCTTCCTCTTTTAGACATATTCCTAGGTGCAAGGCTGAAATGAATTGGATGAACATTCAAGAGCACGTATTTGGCTTTGGCAATTCATTTATTTTTTTCTTTAGTTTATATGACCTATCGGCCACAAAGACCCTAGAAGGAAAATGAAAATAACGATAATAACAAAACGATCATCAAACACTAACTCATACATCAGCCACTTGAACAGAGTTGTAGTTGACGTCAACTAAACTCAACACGGGTGAATAGCCCCCTGAATGGCATACAAGACCTAATGACATGATTTAAAAGAAAATATCAAATCTCGTTCAGAGATCGAAAGACAGTTAGAACAAAGAACTCATTGATGAACTAGTCAAACATCTGTCCACTGATGGTATCAAGTTACCTGAGATTTTGTAGTCGTGTGATGGACAGCCTTCTTGAAGCCCTTGGTCACAGCTTGCTAGCTAGCCAAATCAGTAAGAATACTGTCTAAAGAATACAGCACAAAGGAACTAAGTGCCTCAAGAGAACGTTGGTTGATCCAGTCAATTGATGTCTTATATACAATGTCAGAAATGTGAGATGGCGGAATCTGGTAAAATGTACACTTGTTAAGTAGCTTCCCAGGAGAAGTCAGAAAACTAAAACCAAAATTCTCATAAGCAATCCATGTCTGAATCAACAGATCAAACCCAAACACACATAATCGTGGGTAATTCACAACCCATTAAGCAAGTAAGATGCCTCACCGATATCTCAGCAAGAAAAGCTGCCAGATCAGCCACATCAATCTTCGCAGCCGCTTCGGCCACGGACATCTTAGGCTTCTTCGGCTTCAACTTCTTCACTTCCTGCACTTTACCACCCTCAGGCGCATCACCATCTTCATCTTCTTCGTCATCATCGTAATCAGACCGTGGCTTCGATCTGAGCAGAGCATCAACAACACCGGCATTGGCCGCCCTCTGTGCTTTGAGAATCCTTCGGCGCCGGTCCTCAGTACCGGCCACCACTTCACTGGCAACAATTCTGATTCGCGTTGGAATCGGAGTTGTTGGCGGGCTTGGTCTTCCTCTGTCGCTTAGCGTAGGTGACCTTCTGCCAGCCATGGTCGCTGCTGCTATGACTAGCAGAGACTCCATTTACTTCGCTAGCGCTTGATTCAAAAGCTGCATGCTTTTCTTCCATTGTGGCGAGCAAAGCCTTCTCAATTAATCTTACCTTTTATCTTTTTAGTGGGAAAATGGTTTGGAAAACCCAGGGGAAGAGGAGAATTGGGAGATGTCGATTTTAAAGGGAATTTTATGGAGTTGACTTTCTTGAAGTTGACCTTCTTTGTGACCTTCTTTGAGCCCTGAATTACGACACTGCCATGGAGTAATTGTTAAGCAAAAATGAAGACTTTAAAGGGAATTACGACACTGCAAAAGGAGGTATCATCATCATCATTTCATACTAGTTCATTATTTATTCCACTAAAACTTGTTCATATATATATATATATATAATAGACTTTCAATTGACTGCAGATATAGAACACAAGTTATGTGCTGCAAATGAAGTAAACAGGGGTTATACATATTTCATGACTTTGAGGGTACTTCAGGACCCACCTAGTGGGTTCATTTCCAATAATATATGTATCGTTGAAGTTGAATTTTATGCGGTCAGACCTGAGGGCTTTGATATTGCTAGTCATTTAACTTATTCTTCCAAAGAATCCAAACAAGTTCCTTCAAATGAACCAAAGGTTGATGATGACGATAATGATGTGATTGATTTCAAGGATTTGGGACGAATAGAGAAGCCATTTAATCCACCGTTAGAGAAAAGTTTGTCCATGGCATCCTTCATTGATGGCATGTAAGAACAAAGGAAGCCATAGGTTTATTGAGTGGGCATTTAATGGTTTGGGTCGAGTTTTGCACTTTTTGGATGACAAGAAGTGGAAAGATATGAACGATAAAGCATGCGAGCAGCTTCAACATTTGTGGGAGGAACTTGAGATGAGTAGATTAGAGTTGAGTTGGTTGGAGCTGACCGGAAATCTGTTTTACCCTGTGCTTAGATTGAGAGAAAAGATGAGAAGAAAGAAAAATAGGTTAAAAAATTAGAGAAGAAATAAGTTTTTTTTTATTAGAGGAGAAAATAAGAGAAAAAGAAAAAATAGAAAGAAAAATAAGGTGAATCCTATGCTCTATTTTTCTCTCAAATTTTCACTCTACATATAAAAATTTTTTTATAAAAAAGCTCTGTTTACTGTCTGTCCTCCCATGCGCAAATCTTTCATTTTCTTTTCTCCATATTTTTTCTCATTCAACTAAGCAATATAGAGGGTTATATTATCATTGAAGTTTTTTCTTCTCTTCATTTTCTTTCTTCTCATTTTCTTTCTTTCCAAAGTTTCTTTCTATCCAATCATAGCGTTAAAGATGAGAGGATATGAGGAGAAGGCGGAGAAAGTAAGTTGAAGTAGAACTTGCTGGCTTTGGAGACAGAAATGGAGTTAAAAGAAAAGCTAGGTCACTTGAACAATGGACATAAAAGAAGGCTTCAAAGAAAAGGATTTGGATGCGGAAATTGGATATGGAGAACCCGAGAGTGTGTGGATGAGATGTCATAATGTAAATGGACCTGGATACATAGTGGATATTTGGCAAATAATAAACTCACGTTTTAAAATGGGTTTAGCCAAAATCTTAATTTAAAAAAAATTAAAATAATATATTTATCTAAAAAAAATTTAGATTAAATTATAGTTTAAAATTAAAATTTTAGATAACCTAATTTCTAAAATAGTAAAAAAATTTATAAATTATCTAACTACTATTTTATTTATATTTTTTATTACACTATCTCTCATCTCTCCTCTATCTTAAATTATTTTCACCTTCTATCATATTTCTTTTCTACCTTATCCCCTCTCTTCTCTCTCCTCCCTTTTTACACTTTATTCCCTATTTTCTCTCTCTTACTTTTAATTAAACATACATTTTTTAGTAATTTATCAATAATAAAAGTATTTCTGTAAATTACTTTTCAAACCCTCATTTATTTAAAATCGCTTTTTTTATAAATTCTTTTTTAAAAAACTCTTTTATAAAAATTGTCTAAAATTATTTTTTTATAAACATTTTTCTAAAAAATTATCTAAAAATAGAAGTGTATTATTATTATTATTATTTGCTTTCCATGTAAATACCAACGCAACCCTTCATCATGTTTGTCCGAGTCTTTTGTTATTTTCTTACAAAAACAAATATTCTCTAACCCTAAAAACATATGTTACGTACATACACAGTGTAATATCTATAAAACAATATATAGCATTATATATAAAAATTCTAAGTAATTTAATGAAAACTCTGTCCAATATAATGCACTTGAAAACATGCTTAATTTACATAAAAGAATGATTTGGATGCTGAGAATGATCATACATAAAAGCAACAAAAAGGGAGTTCTAAATTCCGCAGCTGTTGAGAACATCTTTTTAGATATTTTTGTAACGGCAACAACCAAAGAAAAGATGAACCATATATATATTCCTCATGCTGATTTAAAAAATCATGAATGATTAATATGACGCGTCACTTTTATTTTCTATTAGTCGCCGTGCTCTTTCATATAACTGCAACTAATTGATATATAGCTGAATATTGGGATATGCGCAAGCCAATAAAGAACTTGGGTATTGGTAAAGAATTACTTAGTCCCTACTCTGCATTTGGAATTTCTAATCCTCAAGAATGGTAACATTGAATTGTCTTCGTCGTCTGAAACAAGAAAGGATTATCCCTTTCTATCTTCAGTTTTGTTTCCTCTATTCAGCAGTTTCCTTCTGTTTTCCTATATATTCAATGTCCAGAAAGATCAGGCTCTCTTCGCCTCAAGGCTACATGTGAGATTCATCAATAAGGGAGCTACGTTCGTATTATCTCTCATTCACTCTGGTTACATTTCAAATAACTTGCTATGTTTTCAATTTAATTGTAATATCATCATTAATTATTGTCTTGGGCGTTCATGGCTTTCAGGTTTTATAATAAGGCGATTGTACGATGAAGAATCAGGAACCGAAGGATATAACATTCAAGAAAGTAGCATGGACTATCAAAAACTTTAGTACATTGAAGACCAATCACGAATACCTTTCAGAAGTTTTCAATATCGGCGGTTGTGCTTGGTATGAGCAAAAATCTATCATATATATACACACTCGGGTCCTTCATCTCTCATTTTCACCAAAATCTCTTATCTCTTATTCTATGAATGTATAATTCCTCATTTCTTTCTTCATTCTTTGCAGTCATCATCTAGTTTTTTTTTTTTTTGGTTCGATCACATTATAATAATTATCCTTATCCATTCAGGTAAGATTAACTTGGCATATTAATTAATATAATATCTCGTCGTAGGAAAATTGCTTTATACAGAGGAAGACAAGATGGGAAGTCTCTGGCTATATATTTGCGTGTTGCCGATGCTGAGAGTTTGCCTCATGGTTGGAGTATATATGCAGCCTGCACATTGACAGTGGTCAATCAAGCTTCCTCGGAAAAATCTGAAACAAGAGGTATCATTCCATGCCACTTCATTGTTTATTCTTGTAAAAGCTGCTTTGGGATGGAACAATCTTAAAATTTTGTTTCATTGATGTTCCTTTAATGCAGCTTTAGACGATAAGTTCTGTGCCAATAGTAAAAGTTGGGGTTATCCATCTTTTATGGAATTGGCTAAGCTTCATGACCCACATGCCAGCTATATTTTGAATGATGAATGTATTGTTGAAGTTGAATTTTCTAAAGTAAGCTCTGAAGGCACTCAAGTTATTGGGAAAGCATCATTGGTCCCAAAGGATGATCAAGCCATTGAGTTCAAGGATTTGGGACAAATAGAGAAAGTACTTGTTCCACTGCTAGAGGAGGCTTGTTTGTGGCATCCTTCATTGATGGATTGTAAGGAGAAGAGGAGCCGTAAATTTACAGAGTGGGCATTTACTGCATTGGGTCGAGTTTTGCAATTTCTAAAGAACAAGAAGTGGAAAGATATGAACGAGGAAGCATGTGAGGAGCTTCAACAATTGTGGGAGGAGCTTGAGATAAGTAGATTAGACTTGAGTTGGGTAGAGCCTCTTGTTAAATCTGCTATAAATATGAAAGGATATGCTGAGAAGTTAGAGAGAGTGAAGAAGATGAAGCAACACTTGGTGGTTTTAGAGACAGAAATGAACATAATAAAGGAAAACCTGATTAACACACAACAAAGTGTTCAGATGGTAAGAAAAGAATTGGAGAATGCAGAACAAGACTTTGAAGAGAAGGACTTGGATGCAAAAATTGAATATGGAAACCCTAGTCCTATACATGGATAAAGTAATAATTAAATGCATGCCCCCTCTCTATGTATGTATGAATGTATGTAATTACTAAGAGTGCACTATTGTTAGTTGATTTTTAATATGAAATAACATAAACGATGCCCCAATACCGCATGTATGTTGAGCCCGAGGAGCATCCCAAAAGGGGTAAAATCCAACTGGACCGAACAGGAATTAATAATAGGATGAATATAAAAGGTGTTAACATCACATCTTAATCCACAATCTTAAAGGAGTGAGTTTATAGATTGTTCTACTTATGTACCCCTCGTTAAAACAAACTCTAGCCACTGTGAGACTTGATGAATGTCAGTATTTCAAACCGTGCAGCGAGTTCATCATAATCTAGCAATTTGTGGTGAACGCAAGCATTAAGATCCTGAGAAGAAGGTACTGGTGGTGGCAAAACACCATGAGGTTCTTCTAACATTTCAATCTCTGCGTCACAATCAGATTCATCAAATTTAATATCCAAACGCGCAGAAGTTGGATTGCAGTTGCATGATCTCCTGTAATCCAAATGCTTCTTTTTGGATTGTTTGATTTTCATTTAGGTATGAAATGTCATAATTAAATTAAAGGAACAACTTCCTAATTCTTTAAAGGAACAAAAACAATTTCAACCATATTCTAGAATCTAGGATCGGGATAAAATATTACATGTGGCTTCCACTTACTAATTCTGGAAAGGAAAAAAGGTTATCGAATGGCAAGAAATGATGAAGAGTATTTATTAGCTTCTCTATTGCAACTTTGAAAATATCAATTAATAAAAACCAAAGCTATCTCACATACCTATTAGAGAAGAGGGGGAAATTCAAAGGGTTACTGCCAATTTGATTAATTGCATCTATCACTTGAAGATATAGATTATCAATTTCCATCAAAACTTCAGCTTCTTATAAACAGAAGCTTTTTCTCTGACATGTATAGCTGATCTAGTGATCTGCCCACACCATGTGTTCACTATTGAGCACTTAACTTCTTAAAAGCAAATATCTCATGGTCAAAAAATATAAGGTAAAAATAAATAAATTGTGCAATTCAAGAGGATAGTTAAACTTAATTAAAGACAATAAATATGTAAAAAATATAATTTATTTTCCTAAAATGTCCCCATTTATAGAGATAATGAGTGGGAGAGAGAATGAGTAAAAAAAATGTAAGAGACATAACATTAATTATAAGTAGAAAAAAAGTATTAAGGTATGAGATAAACTTAAATTTCACCTTATAAAAAAAATTAAACCCTTCTCAACTTCGTTGCCTTATATTTTGAACCCCAGTAGTATTAACGAGAAAAATGAGACAGTAGAGATATATTTACATTCTCTTACAGTATTCATCTAAATAGTGTATATACATGTATCTAAACGAGCTTCATGAGCTTCCAGGTGAGGGTTGTGGCTGCGGTTGCAACAGTCATAGGTGAGTTACGTTGAGAGGCACATAGAGAGAGAGAGAGAGACAGACTGAGGTTTGGGGTTTGAGACTTAAGAGGAAGGGAGGGAAGAAGAGTAACGGTTCAATGAAACAGAAGAAGAGAAGAGTTAGGTAACATGCATTTATTATTCATTTATGCTTCCTATGTTCAGTTTCCTTCCGTATTCCTTTAGAATTTTCTTGGTGCGCTTTCTATGAATTGCTGATGACGAGGAGGATTCTGTTTAATGAACCAACAATTAATTAATACCCTTACTCCATTATCCCAAGCGATGGATCTCAACCACTTGTGACTTAATTTCCCGTCTCTTCCCTAACAACATACTCCTCCACACAATTTATATATATATATATATATATATATATATATATCACTACGTCCACTAGTTGTTTCATCCGTTTTACACTTCCACCCAGTGGCGTTGTTTTTGAGGTTTCGATTGTGTTTTGGTAAATAGGGTCTAGGGTTTTCAATTTAATTGTACTATCATCATTAATTATTGTCTTGGGCGTTTACGGCTTTCAGGTTTTTATAATAAGGTGATTGTACGATGAAGAATCAGGAACCGAAGGATATAACCTTCAAGAAAGTAGCATGGACTATCAAAAACTTTAGTACATTGAAGACCAATCACGAATACCGTTCTAAGGTTTTAACTATCGGCGGTTGTGCTTGGTATGAGCAAAAATATATAATATATATACACAACTCGTGTCCTTCATCTCTCATTTTCACCAAAATCTCTTATCTCTTATTCTATGAATGTATAATTCCTCATTTCTTCCTTCATTCTTTGCAGTCATCATCTAGTTTTTTTTTTTTTTGGTTCGATCACATTATAATAATTATCCTTATCCATTCAGGTAAGATTAACTTGGCATATTAATTAATATAATATCTCGTCGTAGGAAAATTGCTTTATACAGAGGAAGACAAGATGGGAAGTCTCTGGCTATATATTTGCGTGTTGCCGATGCTGAGAGTTTGCCTCATGGTTGGAGTATATATGCAGCCTGCACATTGACGGTGGTCAATCAAGCTTCCTCTGAAAAATCTGAAACTCGAGGTATCATACCATGCCGCTTCATTGTTTATTCTTCTAAAAGCTGCTTTGGGATGGGCCAATCTTAAAATTGTGTTTCATTGATGTTCCTTTAATGCAGCTTTAGAACATGAGTTCTGTGCCAAGACTGAAGATTGGGGTTATCCATCTTTTATGGAATTGGCTAAGCTTCATAACCCACGTGACAGCTATATTTTGAATGATGAATGTCTTGTTGAAGTTGAATTTTCTAAAGTAAGCTCTGAAGGCACTCAAGTTATTGGGAAAGCATTATTGGTCCCAAAGGATGATCAAGCCATTGAGTTCAAGGATTTGGGACAAATAGAGAAAGTATTTGTTCCACTTCTAGAGGAGGCTTGTTTGTGGCATCCTTCATTGATGGAGTGTAAGGAGAAGAGGAGCCGTAAATTTAGAGAGCGGGCATTTACTGCGTTGGGTCGAGTTTTTCAATTTCTAAAGAACAAGAAGTGGAAAGATATGAACGAGGAAGCATGTGAGGAGCTTCAACAATTGTGGGAGGAACTTGAGTTAAGTAGATTGGACTTGAATTGGCTAGAGCCTCTTGTTAAATCTGCTATAAATATGAATGGTTACTTGGAGAAGGCTATGAAAGTGAAAAGACTGAAGCAGGAGTTGGTGGTTTTGGAGACAGAAATGAACAACATGAAAGAAATTTTGGCTAACTTGGAGCAAACTGTTAAAATGATAATAAAAGATTTGATCAAAGCAGAAGGCTTTGAATAGAAGGATTTGGAATTGGATTCTAAAATTGATATGGAAAGCCGTAGTCCTATATATATAGGTGATATAACAAGTGTTGGAATGTGCAGTGCCATCTGCTTTTTTGGTAATGCGGGATATACATAATAATTTTATGTACTTGTCTGTGGCCTTGCGTTCTTATGCTTTTAAAATATGAGGCATATCAGCAATGAAATCACGTTTCAGCGCAATACTACCGATGATCCCCCCATTTACTTCAGCAAAATCAGATTTTAAGTTTGACCAGAGTCTTTTTATGATAAATCGAACGGTTAATACTTAAAAGTGGGAATACCCACGATTATTTTTTTCTCCATGTCCATCAAATCTGCCTTATAAAATGATATGCACGCAATCCATATGTATAATGAACCAATTAGACCTAACCCACGTTTCTTTTTTTTTTTTTTTTATAGAATTTTTTAGAAAGAAATTAACATACGATTTAAGGGTAAGGCGAAATTTTCTTTATTCCTAGATGATACTAATATTAGGATGAGCCGTCTATTATCCTTAGCTATAAATTTAGATACTTAAGAATTATGATATCTCTTAAATACCGTAATTAGATTCATAATAAAATTATATTTTTTAGGAATCAAACAATACTCTAAATAAATAACCGCATATTTCATATTCTGAATGCAACTAGTGCATATACGGAAGAAGTGTCTTAAAACATTGCTCTAAAATCCATCCATGTTATACTCAAGAATTAAGAGAATAAAAAAACACATTACCATTATGTTGCTCTAAGATCCATCCATGATTATATATATATATATATATATATATATATATTATTTAGTTTCGGCCAGGTTTATGATTATCTCATAGGTATCTTTTTTATAAATCAAACTTTAGACATAAAGAAATATAACAGAATTCTATACCACTGAATAAATTTTATGTTGGTCATGTTCATATATATTTTGTAAAGAGAAGTTTAATACCATTTTATTTCTATAAGTAGGATAAAGTGTGTTTACGTGTCATGATAATTAATACTCCTCTATTGTATTATAAGTTATTTTTAATATATTCTATATAAATTAAAAAAATTATTAACTATATCAAAAAATTTAATAACTGTCTAAGTTTACTCTTATTTAAAATAGTATATTTATCTAATAAGTTTTTTTAATTTTATAAATAAGATCAAAATAAATTTTTTTATTTTATAAATAAGATTATAAGAGTATAAGGCATTCCTTTTATTTATTATGAGTTTGACGTGCTCTTTTTAATAATAATTAATTTATATATAGCCGAATGAATATTGGGATATGTCCATGAGAGAGCCAATAAAGAAGTTGGGTACAAGTAAAAAATTTGGAATTTATGATCCTCGAGAATAGTAACATTCAAGTGTCTCTTCGTCGTCTACACAAGGGATTATCTCTTTCTATCTTCACTTTTTGTCTTCTCCATTCATTAGATTAATTTCCTTCTACTTTCCTATATTTATTTATTTTTTTAAATAAGGATTAGCACAAAATTTTAAGACAAGAAAAATTACCATTATGCTGAAATTTGTGGAAAATTTTCCATGCAGCTGTTAATAGCGGGAATCCCACGCTCATTTTTTCTACAAATATATCCATCAACTATGCTTTACAATATATCTAATCTTTATATATATACTTTAATATATATAATATAATTAGAGAATTAATATTAATATTAAATATAAAATATATTTTTTATATTTATTTATTTAAATTATTTATATTAAGATTTTTTAATAATAATTAAATAAGGAGGAGAGATAAGAAATTAATAGAGATAATTAAAATTTTAAAAGTAATATATTATATTAGTTAATTTAATTAATCTTTTTAATGTAATTATATTAGTTAAATATATTATATATATTAATGATAAAAACAGTGCTAATTAAACTTGCAGCAAATGCATGTTATTGTTGATAAACTTGTAAGATTTAGATCGAGTTCAAGATTAAACTTACGAAAACAGTAACACTATCATTTGTGTTTTATTGCCCCACCAACAATACATTCTCTAGAATCCTCTTTTTCTTTTTCTTTTTTTCAAAATACTCACTCATTTTTTGGACCAGATCGCTTTTTTGCTAATCTGCTTTGTATATACACACTATATGTTACTATTTTTCTAATAACAAATGTGCAATACTTTGCGTCTCTTTCGCGGATCAAAAGGATTACTTGACCCCTTTTTCTTTTTTTTGCCAGACCTAACCTATTATTAAGTTGGTCTATTTCTTCGGTTAGATCTTAGATTCCTCCTTAATGGGTCACAATATTCAATAAGATGGTTTACTGAATCAAATATAATATAATGTAAATTGAATAAGTGATTTAATTTATATAATCCAAATAATTTAAATATCAGAATTATATGATTCAATTTATTTTGTTTAAATTTAAATATTTATGAATTAAATCAGGATTTAATCCATGGCCCGATATCTTTATATTATAGGATTTAAATGCATTTGAATTCAAATCCTATTTCATATAGTACATATTTAGTTTCACTTAAAAATTATATTTTAAAAGGATTTAAAGTATAAACTTTAATTTAAAATATTTTAAAATAAATAAATATATTTATTTAAATAAATTTTTGAATTAAACTATAATTTAAATTTAAAATTTTGTATAAATTACTGATAATAGTTTTTAAAATAATAAAAAAATTTATTGACTACTCAATTAATATTTTATCTTTATTTTTTTTACTCTTTCTCTCATCTCTATCTCCCCTCTCATTTCTCTTCACTCCTCTCTATTATTTTATATTTTTAATAAAATTATATTATTTTTAATAATTTTTTAATTATAAAAATTATTTTAATAATAACTATATAAATGTTTATTTAAAATTATTTTTTATATATATATTTTTAAAATTATCTAACTATTTTTTTATAAACTTTTTTTTTAAACTTCAGACCCATAGATTCCTCCGGAGCAGTAATCTAGTCCGCTAACGCCTCCAACGACTAAACATGCAGCTCGGCCATCACCCCTCCACGTGTCCATAGTCTCTCACGTTCTCACCTCACCATTAAACCCCGAAACGTATCGGTAACTTCGTGGATCGTGCCGGCTTATATAATTGCCCGGCTTCCTTAGCAAGCAAACAAATTACCATTGCAATTGGAGTGTTAAAGCTGCGAATTGAACCTCTCTCTCTCTCTCTCTCTTCCGCCAATTGGCAATTTACCCGAGTCTCACACTTGACTCGATCACTATAATCCCCCAACCTTCTCCTGCTCTCTCTCTCTCCCCCCCCCCCCCACGCGCTTAAATATTTTTTCTTTCTTGCCAGGAGTGAACCACTATTTGTCTCTCCTTACTCGCTCTTCGGTCTCTTCGGTGTGGGGTTTTGCCGATTGCTTATGGATCTTGAGGTGGATGATTGCGTCCCTGGAAATCCTGTAAATTCAGGGACCGGGAAGAGACGCAAACAAGAAGAGGTACTCTTTTCGAAATTAGTTCTTTGAAAGCTTGAATTCTTCCTTGCGTTTTGTTTGTGTTTGGGTGGAATTATATTTTCCCCCACTGGGTATCGCTCAAATATGCCGTTCAGCCGACACATTATTGGTGAATTTCGATCATTTTCCGATTCTGGCTTTGGTTCGCTCGCTTTCATTTTAGGCCTTCTTTGGTGATCGTTTATACTGCTTAAAGTGCGCCTTTTATTTTATTTAAAAATTGTGTTGGAGTTTGTTGTTCACTTACTGTTGATGTTCCCCTTTTTATATATAGTTTATTTTGTTCTTCTCTTTTAGATTGCCTTCCATGATTTGGGTTAATTGGGAGCCATACTTGATTTCTCGTTGCTCCCGTGTATAATGTTATTGCTGCCGAGAACAATGTTAATGGCTTTTCCGAACCTTGTCAGGGAATTCGTCCTTCCTTACCTCTGTGGGGTTTTGTTAGTTTGATCTTCTAATTCTTTGTCTCTTAGATCTTAGAAAAAGAGAATAAACTGCTGGAATAAAGTAGTGCTCTACGCTTTCCTCTCCTGTCCAGACTCCCCTTTCTCTTCGATAAAAAGGATTAGCATATAGCCGGTTTGAAATAGTGTTGGTTAGTGTGATCAATGATTCGATGCATGGAATTTTTTACGTAATTGAAACTAGACTATGATGTATATATACATGTGAAATCTAAACAGCAATATATATCTATACATACACGGAAATTTTTGCACAAGCTATTGCCTTTTTCTGCGAAGATTCATTGAGACTGGGAAGTCAATTGAAGTGTTAAGTCAGCTTAATTCTAGATTCGACTATGTGCTGAATCTATAGTTTCCTTGTAAATGTGTAGGACGGATGTTAATTCGCCCTTCAAGGTAATAAAAGTGCTTTATAAAAGTGTCATAAAGTGGCTAAATAATCATAATACGGCAATGCTATGGTTTAGGAGTAGCAAAATGTTCGAGCAATGCAAGCTTACTTGGAATGTAACAAATCACCAATGCTTTATTGCGGCACTGGGTTTCATGCACCAGGCTGTTGCCTAGCGGTACATGTAAACTTTACAACTCACTTAGTCGGTTGAACTTAAGAATTTCTAGCAAGAGAAATTATTAATACTTTTTCCGTGCATGGGTATCTGCTTACAGGGGATAACTTATAATTTTCAACTAATTGAGGGAAACAAATAAACAAGGGAATAAAAATTCAGGAGTGGAAATATCAAGCTATACAATATTATTTTGCTTGATGAACCATGATGAGTCCATTTTCTTAACATGGTTTTCTGACTTTATAAAGGTTTTAGAGTTTGATCTTGACTTTTTATAGGATGCTTCTACAAGCGATCATGGGAATTCTATGACTGTGGGAGAATCGTCAGGAAGTGGTGATATCTCCAAGAGTTCCATGTCTTCAAATAACGCTAACAGTCCCAATTCTGATTTTTCATATGAAAATGATGAAATGAATGATGATGAAGACGTGGATGATGATTATGCCTATGACTTCTATGACAATGATGACTTTATATATGAAGATGATTACACAAGTATGCAGGATCAGTTTGACAATGTGGATTTACCTCCTGGGGTAGAGGCATCACTGCCTTGGTTGAAGGATTTTGATTCAAATGTATCCAAGCAGGATGTTGCTTTGGGGCATGCAGAGTCCAGTTCTAAGGGTAAAAGAAAAGAAACCGAAGTCATTCAAAAGCTCCAACAATTTAAGCAATTTGATATGGTTGATTCTTTTCAGGATCATTTCTATGAAAAACAGGGCTCTTCAGAGCAGCAGGTAGCATATATTAGAAACTTGTTAAAAATTCACCCCTGTTGACTAATGGTTACACTCCTTTGATTAAATTGGATCTTGCTCTATTGACAGCGACCAAAGAATTGGGCAAAAAATATCCAGGAAGAGTGGAAAATGTTGGAGGAAAACTTGCCAGGTAAATCTTCACTTTTTTTTCCTTTTCTTTTTTCCTTATCCTTTTTAGTACTGCGTATGCCTTGTTATTATAACTATGGATGCTTATAATTTTTCAGGGGTTTTATTCCCTTTCATTGTTCCTATTCTGATTCTCTAGGATACAATATAGTTATTTAATCATCACGCAATGTCATTTGTCTTTCTTACTTTTGCGATTAATTTGCTTTGTGATGAAATTCAACCCTTTATGGAAATTGGTTTTTATCCTTTGAAGTTTAATCATCTTTGGTTTTGTCTGTATCTCACAAACTTGAGTTGACAGAAACAATTTTTGTGCGAGTTTGTGAATCAAGGATGGATCTTCTAAGGGCTGTCATTATTGGACCATCTGGCACTCCATACCATGATGGCCTTTTCTTTTTTGATTGTCTTTTTCCTTCATCTTACCCTGCAGGTCCACCAGTAAGTATCACGTATATTCCCCTTGTTTTGAAATGTGTCTTGTCTATGGATGATAGAAGTTGGACTTAACTTTTGCAGAAGGTGCACTACCACTCAGGGGGCCTGAGGATAAATCCAAATTTATATCAATGTGGAAAAGTCTGCCTTAGTCTTTTGGGCACTTGGCGTGGCAAGAGTACTGAAAACTGGATTCCAGATAAATCAACCATGCTTCAAGTTCTGGTTTCTATACAAGGCCTGATTCTGAATGAGAAGCCCTTCTTTAATGAGCCCGGTTACTCATCAGCGTATGTTGGTTCAGTGGGGGAGAAAAAATCCAAGGAATACAACGAGAATACATTCATCTTGTCCTTGAAGACAATGATGTATACACTGCGAAAACCACCAAAGGTTTGTTGGCTACAACAATTTATCAGCTATTCTCTCTATATTCCTCGCACAATAACATAGTGGATATAGTGAGCTTTATGGTAGGATCTAGACGGGCATGGGGCCTCTAATGCCCAACTTTCTAATGTTTTCTAATGCCCTTTGTAATGTCCCAACCTCCTATATGCTTTTATTCTTTCTTTTTTTCTATTGATCATTAGATTATATATAAAATGAGTGACATTTTAATACTTTACAAGCAAAAAATGACGTAGTTTTGAATTTTTTATTCAAGACCATACCATTTGTTACATTTAAGAGATCATAATGTCACTCATTTTATATAGAATCTAATGGTCAACAGAAAAAAGAAAAAATAATTTGGGAGATCGGGGCATTAGAGAGTGGGGCATTGAAGGCCTTTGCCTAATGTTAGAGGAACCTCTACTCCTAATGTATGTGATTATGTGAATGTGGTAGGAACTTGAAGTACTGTATGACTCAATCTCATTTTTGTTCTCTTTTGTGTTCTACAGCACTTTGAGGAGTTGGTCGTAGGGCACTTTCGAAACCGAGCCGTTAACATACTGACAGCATGTAAATCATATGTAGAGGGCGATACAGTTGGCTCGGTTGTACATAATTTAGATCAAAGTACAAAAAGTTCGACAGATGACAACAAAAGTGAATTTCAGTCAGCTGTGGGTAGGATGACGAACACACTTATTGCATTTTTCACAAGAAATGGCTCTACAGACTGTGAGGAGTTCCGAATTCCTGAGATTTATGATCCAGCAGCTACAGCTCATAATCTGGCAAATATAGATACTCTAAGCAAGAAATGATTCTTGTTGGTGTTAGTAATACCTAGTTAGGGGGGATTGCGTCAGGAAGTTTTTTCTGTTTTGTTAGGAGGGAGGGCTAAACTCCATTGATCATACAGGTGCAATTTATGTCAATGCATTTGTTTTAAATTCTGGAAATTTAGATCCCTTTATTCGCAGTATCTATCATAAATCATAAATTGTTGATAAGTTTAGTGACTTTCTGCCGGAATTTAGTGGCCCAAAGTTCTTTTTGTGTCATTATTAATTATTTTCTTAATATAGAAATATATTGACGTATATTAGCAAAAAAGGAGCAGCTCATAGAATGATACTAATACCAAGAACATGAGGCGTTGAATCATATGCCTATAGCATACCTGAGGTGAACAAGTTTAATATTTGCAATCATCCCTTTTCATATAATGTAATTGGCTATTTATCAAAAAAATAATCATGCCTGAGGTGAATCACAAGTCAACAAGCCCTGCTTGAAGTGACTTTTAGTCAGAAAAGTATACGTATTAGCTAAACTGGTTAAGTGGTTCGCCATTGTTGACCATTCATACAGCCACTTAAAGAGAGGCATTTTAGATCACAATCTTAAAGAAAAGTGCTTAAACATAATTTTAAGGAAATTTTTACACTTGACATATTGTCATATAGAGTTAATTAATCTACAAATAAATTGTAGATTATATTTACCTAAAACTTTTTCTACAACCAAATGGTCTAGCCTCCTGTAAAAGAAAACGAACAATTAAATTTTCAATAAATCTTACCTAACCAAACTCTTTATTCCACATGTCAAAAGTGAGTCATCATTACACAGCAGATTCACATGGCTGCTACTTATTGGCTTAAGTTACCAAGATTAGTAAGACTATGTATACCAAGAATTTCTAGATATATAGCGCAGCTGCAACACCACCATGCTTAAAATCTCACCATCCAAATCCACATTGGCACCTTCCCAAAGAGAATGATACTCTGATTCTCACCATACATACCTGAAATGGAAATATCGCAGTTAAGAGAAGAGAAGGGTTTAGAAGTGAGCCCACGGTGTTATTATCTCGAGATTCATGCAGCAATTATTTTTGTACCCTCCGCATACCATTAATGCAAATTCACAACTTTCTGCTGCAAATGTGATCGGTGAACAACTAGCTATCTAAAATCCCTTCAGGAAAAAAACAGATTTTACCTCACAGTTGTAAGTAATGATTATCTCGCGTTTAGTTTATAATCTTATTAGGATTTTGAACTGATCCATCAGTGCCTTCTTATGTGGAAGCTATGTCAGCCAGAGGGCTTAGAAAGACTGTTCGTATAGATTCATATCCGATCTTAGGCTCTTATCACCAACAGTTCATAGTTACACTTCATTTTTCCCTCTATTCATCCACACATAGAGAACTCTTTTAAAGCCTTTTGCCATCTCTCTCTATCTCTCTTACATACACCCACACCCAAATCCAATTGGCATCTTCTCACTTCACTTTAAAAGGCCTAGTAAGCCAATTAGTTATAGTCAAGGTCGTTACAATAATCGTAGAGATTATAAAAAGAAAAGTGAAGGGCCATAAAGGCATTAACATGACAGCATGTATGCATCCACAATACATGAAACAGTATAACGGTGAACAAAACTGTTCTAAAACCACATGAAAGCATGTATATTTTTATAGGTTTGACATACTGTAATGCAACATAAACTTGCCTTCTCTATACTGTAATGTAACCTGTTATCTCTCTTCTAATTTTCCCTATATGTATACATAAGTGGAAATGGGATCTAAGTTGGATGCCTAGTTACAATATTTCTTCGTACTCGAATATTCTCGTACTCAATTTTGGCTTGGATTTCGGAAGTCTCTAGTTTACAACAATTAGAGAAAGAAAAACATTGCACGCAAATACTCATCTGTTTTAAGTTTTGCTTGAAGGTCTCGTTTTTGAAGTTTATATTGGTGTTAAACGTAGAATCATGACCTTTTTGTGGTTTCACTAATAAAGAGTTCAGTCAAAAGGGAGTCGTGCAGAGAAAGGGTGATGGGAGAATATGTTATTCCTATGTGTAGGAATCTCTTAATGTACAGATAGGTTGAGAATTGAGAAACATCATGCCCCATGCACTAGTTAAAATTCATTAAAGTAAAACATACTGTAAGTCATATAAATATTGCAATTAAAATTAGCATGGATTAATAATATTTAGCTCTCCAAGACAGAAAATTACATGCATGTTAAGAAATGAAAGAGAAGATTGCGTGTGTGCACACGACTTAGTGAAATGATCCAAAAGAACTTATAAGAAAAGTACGATACCTCTTGAGGAATTCATTAGCATATCGTGACCAGTTGTAGAGTACAAACCAAAGAAGTACAATCACCAAAATATCTGAAAAAAAATTCAGGAAGTCTACAAAGCCCGCCAAGCACAACTTCTTCGAAAAAAGAAAATATCTATTAACTTGGATTCGCTGTCGAAATAGTTAATATGCAGAACAGACAAATTAAAAGGCTATGAATCTTATTTTCACAACTTCAAGCAATAATCAAAACTATTTTTTAGCGGTAAAGAAACAATAGAGGATACTAAAAAGACAACGCTCCCACCAGTCTAGCATATAAAGCCCAAAAGTTACATTGTAGAGGTAGATCTTGCGCTGAACCCAATTCATATCTTTCACACCTGGGAAAAGAAATGATGCTAGACTTAAGCCACCTTCTTTAATCTTGGAACAGCTCAAAATTAAAGGAAGTAACAAAATTCAGATCACATACGCAGAAGCAGCTCGATGGAAAATCGGAATAGGGGTCAGGTGACAGAGGGAGACAGATCCAACAACCACGACCTTGGCCTGAACGATTGCATTCAGTCATAATTTATTTTTTCCAGAAAACAACGGACAGCAAAATAAAATGGACAACAGAGATTGATATCAGTAGAAGAGAGAAATAACATCGCAAATCTGAATCTGGATGGAAAAGGGCAAAAATGACGAAATAGAAAATGGGCATGGAGGAAGATGAAAGGAGGAAGGATTGAGGATTTGCACCCGGATCAGCTGCGTTCACCAAGATGACTACTATTCGTGAATTCGACAATGTTACCTTTTGACATTGTTCCCTCCAAATCTAATAATAGTCAATGATAATGATGGTTGAAGGATGGGCCTTTGCCAAGCTTCTCCATCTCACGCACCCATTGCAATGTTTATCTGTAGACGCGTTATCATCACAACCTGCATTTGGGTTCTAACATTCATAGCAGATTTCAAACTAAACAATTCGATTTATGTATACCAAAAAAAAACATTCGATTTATGATTTGTTACCAAAAAAAAAATCGATTTATGATGGGCTAGGCGATTCATGAACTAATGAATGGGCCTCATTAATAACTTTTCCCAGGCCTTCAATTTAGGGTAATTATTGGGCTTCAGGCCCAATTTCGGTTTCTATTTATATTTCTTGTACGAAATAAGATTATCTTTCAGAATGACCCTTAAAAGACTGATAAATAAAACTTTAAGCTAAACTTAATGCTTTCCACTTGCTCTTTTGTTTCTGCTCAAACGAAGAGGATATATTTATTAGGTCACCAAGATTAGAGGATATATTTAAAATATTCATTCTTTCAATCATAGTTATAAGAGTTAATTATCTTTTTTTATAAATAAAAAAAATAAATAAATCAGTTAATTATGACTAAAACTAATTCTTAAAATAAATTCACATTATATATTCTTTAGTTTATCTAAGATAATTAATTATCTCTTATATTAAGTATAATTAATTAGTTTATTTAGTTCCTTTGATATATCAAAAAAATTAATTAATTCTTATAATTAATATTATAAGAAATATTCATAATCAATGTATCGATATAATCAACTGATTTATTTGACTTTTTAAAAATAAAGATAGATCTAAAGGATGTTTGTGTGTGTGTGTGAGTGAGGACCATTTATGTTTCAAAGATTCCTTTTCTTTTATTATTATTATTACTATTTAATATTTAATCTCTCAGTTACGTTTCCCATTAATTAGTTTAGTTTGGGAAAATGTTTCGATCCGTTAGGCATGAGAAAAATAATTTTCTTTTATTTGCGTCTCTGTTTCTCCTTTTTTTTTTTCCGCCTTTAATTGAGAGAGGGAGAAATCAGAGATGGGGGGGCCACATAGAAAGTGTGCATTATTGTTCAAGTTCTCTGCATCTCCTGACTTCTTCCTTCTGCTCTGCCAAATAGCAGCCTCATGAGAGTGAATGCTTCCTTCTTATGATTAATATATATATCATTTGTGGATAACTGTTTCAGTTTCTCCGGAAACAGGTGACAAGTTGGAGCAGCTTTCAACATCGTTCATGAGTCTTGCAGATGTTTAAAAGAGGCATGTCCATGGGCACGTAATCATGAATGTGTTGGTTGGGCCGTAATTTTATGAATAATTATATCTATTAACCCCACAACAGTTTGGTTTTATCCGAAGGAGGGGGGAATTAAAAAGGTTAAAGAATGCGTTGGGAGTGTACGAGTGAGTGTATGAACTTGCATTCTCAACTTTCCGGGAAAGCCCCAGTTTACTTTCTCAGGAAAATGATTGACTCTCAACTTTCAACTGCCGCGCGTGTAATTTCATTAAGTAAATTCGATCTCCATCTAATTAATTGACTCTCTCCCCACTTAATAAGTCCCACGTGCGATTGAGTGCCACATGTATTACTATATAATAACCCACTGCTGCTTTCACATCTTAATTAACTTGCTCATGTATTTTATTAAGCAGCATAATCATCACCACCTCGGATGCTTTATTTTCGTACGTTTTTCCACCGGTTCAATCTTGTGCTCGTGCATATATATCTATAAAATTAAAGGCCCAAGTTGTATTCTTTTTTTTTAGTAGAATAAACTAACTATTTTTTTTAATTATTTATCCTGTTCACTAAATTTTTTTTCCACTTATATTCATATTCAACTCATGTCATACATTTAACTATAACTATTGAATCTTTCAATAATTTTTTTTACATATATCAGAGCTCATGAACTATAAAACCAACATTAATAGCCTTACAAATTTTCAATAGCTCATGAACCACAAAACAGTATTGGAATTATTGTTTTAAAAATAAAATTTATTAAATTTCAGATGTTATCTACCCCTTATCCATAATTTCAACTAGTAAAAGTGTAAGATATATGATTATTTATAGTGTGTTTGATTTTTTGGGAGTATTATTTTATTGTGATTCTAATCGCGACGCTTGATAAGACATCATAACTCTTCGATACCTACGTTTATATATGAAAGTAATAGATGACTCGTCTTACCCGATATTAATATTATTTATAAATAAATAATATTTTATCCTATCTTTAGATAGTAGGTGATCTAATATATTTTTAAATTTTTTTATAAATTACCTCAAATGAGAATAATCAGTCATCAATGTTAAACATATAGAAGAATCCTCAGATTGATAATGTGATATGAATGATTGATTAGCGAATACCCTCCATTAATTTCTGAACCAAACATTTGGTGAAATATCGCTAACAACGCACACAAGCAACAAAACTAATAAGCAATCAGTCTCTCCCTCTCTCTCTCTCTAATAATTTATCTCACCGTTATCTATTTTTATTTTTTTTAATTTGATTTTGTTTTAATAACGAGCATGCATATGCATGGTTGCCTTCACTTGTCCAAATTGTTAATGCCGCTTCTTCCAACAAACACCAACAATACATGACTTTTTCCCAAAAAAATAATAATTATAATTATTATTTCCAATGATAAGTCTTTGAGATGTAGAATGACGTGGACTTCAATTAAAATAACATTCAATAGGAATATTCATAGATAGGATTGAGTAGAGTAACCCCTACCTAATGTCCTACTCAAAAAATATATGGACTATATTTTTTAGCTCGATGTCCCGCCTTACCCGATAAAAGCCCTAATTATTTTGGGCTGGGTATAGACGGGTTACACGTGCCCAAGTTGTGATGCCATGCTCATGTTGTGAAAAATAATCTGCAATTATAAACTTCTAAAATAATATCATATTCATATATTTTCAAAAGTTAAATAATATCTATAATTCATTAAAAATAAAATAACAAAAAGATAATAATTAAAGTATTGAAATTTATTGCATATAAAAAAAACTTTAAAGTCTAAGTAATTATAATTGTAACTTTATATCAATTTCTCAAATGTTGACAAGGATAAAATATCTAAAAAAATAATTATAATTTATAATGTAATCATATTATAATTAATAAAGTGAAAGAAAAAGAAAAAATTAATATAGTTATAAATATTAAAAGACGCAATTTACTTACTTAACTACTTATATTTCTAAAATGACCCTTTAGTCACCATTAATAATCATATTATCTCTTTTAAGTATAACATCTAAAAAGAAAAGTAAAAAAAAAAAATAAAAGAATGAATGCTCATAGGCAGGGTAGGGCTACACCCCTATCCAGTGCCTAACCCGAGAAAAGTATAGGCTATATTTTATAACCCGATATCTGACCTAACTCTATATTTATCGAGTTAGACAGAATTTTTTTTTCACAGATTAAAGTGGGTATATCATACTACGGATTTTATGAATACCCTTAACATTCACGTTATTATCCCTTTCAACTGGTATTTTAATTAACCAATTAGAAAGGAATTAATTTTATCCCGCCTGACATATGTGATACGACTAAGCATTATGAATTAGAAAAGAAATTAATCGGTGATTAACATAAAATGCATTCCAATCATGACCGCTGTGTGTTTTAAATTTCATGTTTTTCCTGCGATATATCTTTCTTTCTTTTGTGTACTTTGTCCATAAATTATTTTAAACACTATCCATCCAATTGTTTGGCATATATATGGCCCTTTCTTGCTAAATTGCAAAACTAAATTAAAATTTTTACGATTTGAAAATATCAAATCCCAACTTCATTATTAGTGGCAATATTTATTTAAATTTATATATATATATATATATATATACACCAAGTTTAATTTCATCATTATTTATACGACAAATATATAATTAAAATTTCAAAGTCAAAGGGTGTATAATTAAAACGGTGCTTATCCAATTTGAAGTCATACATACTTTGTATAATTAAAATTGTATTTGAAATTATTGTTGTTGTTTTAATTATTACGGGAACAAAAGGGGATTCCCTTCTATGAGGGGTAAGGTATGAATTATGAGGTCCTGTTTTTAGCATGTAGGAAGGAATAATAGGAATACTTTTCATTAATTGAGATGTTTTTTTTTATAATTATTAATTGAATTCCTGAACCCGGTCTTTAGCATCCATTCGATGTTGCCGGGTTTTAAATCTGAAGCCATCCCTATATAACTATTATAGTGCCTGTTTAAAAAAATTCAAACTTTAGTTTTAAACTAAGGTTTGGCTCAAAATTTAAGTTTGGAGAAATTTTAAAATAAATAGTCATATTTGTTTAAACGGGCTTTTGGACTAAACTCTGGTTTAAAACTAAGGTTTCAGAAAAGCTGGTCAGAGTAGTTTTTGGAACAGTAAACCACGTTTGAACTAACTAATTACTATATTACCCCTACTTTTTCTTACACCCTCTCTCCTCTCTCCTATTTTTTCTCTATTTTCTTTCTTACACCCTCTCTCCTCTTATCTCTTATCTCTCCTCATTTAATACTCATACACTTTTTTGTAATTTACCAATAATAAAATCCCTTCTATAAATAACTATCCAAACACTCATTTATTCAAAACCACTTTTTTTTCATAATCTCTTCTCCAAAAGCCCTTTTCTATAATCTATTCAAAAGCCCTTTTTTTTCATAAGCCCATTTTTAAAATTCTATCTAAACGAGTCCATATCCACATGTGCCGTCTCCTCATACTATTATTATTAAAAAAATAAATGACTTGTCAGGCATGGCATCCACTATTTCACCTCTATATTAGTGCAAACAAATATTTGTATCTGTGTATATTACTTTCCGATGTCCTCTATTGGTCCTAATTATAAAGTAGGAATTGAAGATTTTTTCCTCTTGCGTCTCTCAATTTTTTTATATAAATATATAATTTTATTTTTAATTTACTATTAATTTTTTAAAAGCTTATATTAAATAGAAATGAAATTAAAATGTTATTAAATTTCAAGACATAATTAATAATATTTTAAAATTATTTATTATAATAAAATATGTTAAAAGTGTTTTAATTATAAATAAAATAAGAAGAATATTTTAGTTTTTGTTCTTCCTTATCCTAGTCATGACACTTTGAGCTATTTCTAAGTCACTCGAGCTTATTATATAGTCCCTTTGGTGCATGTTACTTATGTGACTTTTGGAGGACAGATTTTGTAGTCATTTTTTATATATAGAAACAAATTTTCATATTTAATAATATAATCATGTTAATTTGTAACAGCCAAAGGTATTATAAACACATTGAAAAAAAATAGTTTGGAGGAATTATGAATATATATATATATATATATATATATATATATATCCCCCACATATTAAATATGGATGCATTTTGCAAGTATGCATGTGTCCAAATTTTAAAACTATCCCCACGTAAAATGCTTGCATCCTGCAAGCCCGACTAATGCAATTTGAATTTCGCTCTTCCTAGTTTGGTTCAATGGAGGGGTGAATTGGAAATGAATGAAATGAGAAAGAAAATAATATAATAGAAAAATATTAACTGGATGGATATTTAATCTGTATTGAGAAAAATGATTCAATTAAAAATATTATGTTTGGTTAGTTAAAAAGGATAGAAAATTAAGTAAGAAAATGTATAAATTAGCATATTCTGCTTAGCATATTTAATAATAAATTCATCTTCTAATTTTAAAAAATATTCAATATAAATATAAAAGTTATTATAAATATTAAATTATTAAAAATAATTACATAAAAACAAAAAATATATAACAAAACTAATGTTCTAAGAAATCCAACTGTGCGATTGTTTCCATGTATATTTTGTATAGATTCATCATTTTTCTTCTCACCCTGGGAATTCCAAGCTTTATTCTGGAAACATTTTACCCACCCTAGTGTTGGAAAATGTGCCATAGAGGTTAATCATTATCTTATGAATATTATTGATTTATGAATTTATTAATTGTGTTATCATATTATTTGTATGTTTATTGTGATGACCATCCTTGGATAATTCATGATCTTATCTTAAATGTCCCTGGTCGATCATTTATGTAGGAGCAGAGATGAAATAATGCCAGTATGACTTTGAAGATGTATAGAGATATAAATCAAAGTCATAGGCACATGTAAGAGCACAAGGTGTTGGACCGACCTGCTATGAGAGAGCTGCATGGGTTACGTCATAAGTTTCTCTCATATACAAACCATGTCACTATGCCCTTTGACCTGAGATCATCATGGATTCCTACATGACAAACGCTCAGCTTTGACCTAATCAAAAATCACTTTTGACAGAGTGATCATAAAGACTATGTTCGGGCTTAGTGATTTTTCATGCGGAGGAATGTGAATGGTCAAGATGGAATTTGTCACTCACATTTGTAGAGAGATATTACTAGGCCCCTCGATGAGTGAGTCTGAGAAATGTATGGCCATACTATAATGGAAAGGTAGTTCCATTTCTATAGTCAGACTACTTAGGGATCGAGAAAGTAACGGTCAAGAATAGGAGGATGACATTATCCGTGCCTCATCCATGACCAAAATATCGCGTAACAGAAGGGACATGATATGGTTGTATAAAAGGTTACATCGTTTATCGATCTTCATATGATTTGGGTAGTCGTTATGTCTTGCTAGATACCGCTTGCGACTTGTGGGCCAGTATAACAAATGGCCCACTGCCAACTTCATATGGGCTTACAGGGTCACACACAAAATAGCCCAACACGAGCTATGATGTCCAGATTCATTGAATCTAAGACGTGTCCAGATTCAATGAATGATCCAAAGTTGATGTATATATTTATTTATATTTATATTCGTATATATATATATAAATTCGTATATATACATTATATATCAGGGATATATAGGATTTAATTTATAAGGATAAATTAAATCTCTATCATGTTTGAATTTAAAATTCAAATTGATAGGACATCTCATATAAGAGATATTTATAAGATTCAATTTATAAGGATAAATTAAATCTCTATCACGTTTGAATTTGAAATTCAAATTGATAGAATATCTCATATAAGAGATATTTACAAGATTTAATTTATAATAAATTAAATCTCTATCATGTTTGAATTTGAAATTCAAATTGACATTATATCTCAAATTTGATTTATGAGAATAAATCAAATATAGTCCTGTCTTATCTTTATTTTAAATTAAATAAATAGGTGAATTAAATCTGTGGGACAGATTTAATATAAATATTATTTATTTAATTAATTTCTTATCAAATTATACAATATATGATATTGTATTAATTTCAGAATTAATGTAAATTAATTCCAATATCCAATTCGGTTGAGGAAAACGCAGAGCATCCTATATATCTGATTTTAGGAGCTACATTTTTGGTACACAACACACAACACAAAAGGCCGAACAGAATTTGTAAAAGGTTTGCAGGTAAGAAACTGCTGAAGTAGAGACGAAGAGGATGAATTCTTGAGAGAGCATTGGAGGGACAGGAGACGCTAGCACGTCGTTCGTGGTTGAAACACTATTCGTGTGGATACCAGTAGATGAAGCCGACTTCTTGCGATCAGAAAGAGAGCACGAGCCGCGGAGAGAAGCTGTGGACATCTTCTTGCGATCGAAAAGAGATCACCAGTCGCGGAGAGAAGCTGTGGAAGTCGCTGAGGAATACCAAGGGTAATGCTTCTTTCCACTTGACTTAAATACATACGGTAGATCTTGGCAAGGAATGGGAAAAATTTTTTATATTAATTTTCGCTGTGTGTCTTCCAATTCCTTATACCTAGTTGGGTGAGTTATGGTTTTCGCATCAAGATCTCGTAATGTTGAGAATATGACATTCAAAACATGTCCCTCTATCATCTTTGCTATGAATCTCAACACAACCTTAAGCAACTCCCATTTTTCATTAGGAAAAGTAATAGATTTCACAAAGTTAGTATCAAAATTTTTTTAAAAAGAAAACATAATAATTTATAAAACTAATGACTAAAATTAATTTAATGTAACCAATTATATTTTATAGTGTGTGTTTGGGAAAAAAACTTTAAATCAGCTTATGAAAAAAATGGGTTTATAGACAGCTTATAGAAAAGTGCTTTTCTAGAAGAACTTATGGATAAAAAAGTGATTTTGGATAAATGAGTTTTTGAATAGTTATTTGTAGAAGGGGTTTTATGATTGGTAGATGACTAAAAAGGGTATGAGTATTAAATGAAGAGAGAAGAGAGATGAGAGATGAGAGGAGAGAGGAGAGAGAGTGTAAGAAATAAAATAGAGAAAAAGTATGAGAGATGAGAGGGGGTGTAAGAAAAAATATGGGTAATATAGTAATTAGTTAGTTCATAAACTCTTTTACTGTTCCATAAGCTGCTCTGACCAGCTTATCTGAAATCTTAGTTTTAAACCATAATTTAGTCTAAAAGTCCGTTTGAACAAATATGACTGTTTATTTTAAAATTTTTTCAAACTAAAATTTGGACCTAAAAACTGTTGGAAACCACGTTTAGAATGATTTTCAAACAAGCCTATAGTTGAGAAAATATTTTATTTATTTTAATGATATAATGCATAACTATACTCAAATTCATTTTTAAAGTGAGGGAGTAATTTCGAGTGATAACAAATTATTTTAACTTACTATTTTAAATTATGATATACTCTATGATTTATCAACTTTAATATACCTCTCAAATCATAAATTCATTTGATATGAAGCTATATTTTAAATAGGGGTTAAAGGCATCTATCTCAATTATATAAGTGCATTTTACAGGAACCAAACGTGCAGTTATTATGAGCAATACACAAATTAATTATTTTTAAATAGCATAATGAAATGAGAGATAACGTCACAAATATTGGGGGGAAAATAATAATAATGAAAACCAAAGAAGAAGTTTAAGTAATTATAAAAGCAGATAAATATACTTCAGCAGGAGCTCGTTTGATTTGGAGGATAGAATTTTAATAAAAAATGGAATAACGAAAATGTTGATTTCCATTCTAACAACCACTCTTCTTCCTACGAGTCTCATCATCATTCCTCTTATAACTATAGTTGTTGACCTTGTGCCATGGCTATATATGTAATCATGTGATTGCGATGTCCACATACTATATATATATATATATATAACTTTGTGAGTTACATCAAGAGGATTCGTTGGAGCTATAATATATGTTTAGACTTAAAAGATAATTCTTATAAAAATAATAATAAAATTTAAATATATAATTTTATAAATTATGTATTAATCCTTTATCCACTAAATCAATATTATGAATTTTATTATAAATAATTATTATGGGTATCAAATCAATATTTTCGTTGAAAAAAATAAAAAAAATAGCTATAAAATTATAAGTGTATTTAGAATGTACTAAATTTAAGTTTGAGTAAAATTTAAATTTTAAAATTTTTTAAAATAAATAATTATATTTATTTAAAATAATTTTTAAATTAAATTATAATTTAAAATTAATATTTTAGATAAATAAATCAAAATAATATATGAAACAGTTAAAGAATTTATAGATTAATTAATTATTATATTATTTTTAATTTTTTTTATATCTTATCTCTTATCTCATTTATGTTATACACTATATCTCCTTTTTATATCTTATATTTAATAATTATACTATTTTTTATAATTTATTAATAATAAAAATATTTATAAAAATAATTATCTAAATATTAATTTATTTATTTTTTTAAATTTTTTAAAGAGTTATCCACAATTTTTTTTTTAATTTTTCTCAACAGACACTGTATATATAATAGTATGTGAAAGTGAAAAATTTGGGAGTAGATGAGGAAGACAGGCACAGGTACGCAGAGGAACAGTACGAGAGGCGGGGGGACACAACGTCCAATGTGGGAGGGGCCCACGTGGGGATCGAGATGGGAACACGTGTCAAAATCACATGTTGTGGGGCCCAGTTACAGCTGGTACTGACAGTTCAGGATGGTGGTAGGGTGCGTGTCAGTTCTGCTTCAGCTCTTTTCCCCCTCCCCTCTCCGCTAGCTCTCTCTCTCTCTCTGGTTTTTTTTTAATATTATCATGTTCTATATTATTTGGATGAAGTATATTTGACTTGAAAATAAAAGTTGAAGACTTTAATATGAGATAATTTTAAAATATAATGACATTTTTGCTAATCGTAATATTTTTATTTATTTATGGCGCCGTCAAGATAAGAAGTTCTTATGAAGAGGATGGTATCTTTCATAATCTTATATTACTAGCGTAGACGAACGACTTGAGCAATAAGACGATTATAATTATGCATGTGATAATCTTGTTTGATATTTACACCACACTAAGATGGATCTGAGTCCCCTACCTGAAATCGAGAATCAACTATATATTGTTTTTTATATTTATTTTCTTACATCTTATATTATTTTTCACATGCCCCCTGTCCCTGTCTATATTGTCATTCATTTGTAGTGAGGATTTCTCAAGGTGGATAATTAAAAAAAAAAGAAAAATTTTAATTTAAAAAAAAGTAAGCAGAAGCCAAAAAGTTCCCAATTTAGCGGAACCATGCTCCCCCTTAATGCAGTATTTAGTGGTTCTTGTTTTTTCCAAAAAAAATAAATAAATAGGGCATTTATATTGATAGGTTTTTTACGTAATTGAAACTCGACTATGATCCATAATACTCCTCTTGAACTCTCTATCGTAGTATATCATTAGGTTTTAATATACAAATTAAGAAATAATAACAGATATGTGTAAAAGTAAAACAGGTATGAATGAAAGGGAAAGAGGGATTAGTTAAGGGACGGCGTTAGGGTTAAAACGGCAAAGGGGGGTTATAGCTGAGGGGAAGAAGTTTGGACGGCCGTTGGTGGCGGGTGACGTCGATGGCGGGGCCATTGTTGTCAAACGGTCTCCTTTGTGTGGGGCAGAGTTGACATTAGATTAATCATAATAATGGGAATTCAACTGCACGCGCTCATGTCAACGCGCTGCTTCCATTCCAAGCTGCTCTTGTGGGGGAAATAAATGGGGATGGATACAGATCATTAGGAGGAGTAAAGTGGAGGGAAATGATTAATGATCAATTGCTTTGACTTAATTACACCTTAATTATCTTATTTATTTCCCTCCAACTTCGACTACGACTTCGTGGATTTCCTCCTCTCAAATCAATCGTCTCATCCTCATCGCTGAGTATGTTTAGCAGTTCCCATGAAAGCCTTATAAAATTGATATAGTTAAAAATAAAATGACTATCATGGACAGATATTAAACTACAAATAAGGGGGGGAAATATAAATAAATAAGTTAATGATAAAAGAAAAGAATTCTTTTAATAATGTCTCTAAATGGAACTCCCTTAAATTAAATAATAAGGTGAGTTGTTTATAATTTATAAATATGGCATTTTTAATATATTTCATAGGGCTATTAACATTGATATTGACGTTGATTGTTACGTGACAAACAGGAAAAACTGCACTAAGAAAAATAAACAATGACCTTGATGTGAGGGGATAACTTCCTGAACATGCATCCGGAGAATTTCGCCCATTCTGGTCGTAACTCAACTATTCATATCAATGCATAGCTTGTTTAGCAATGGTCGTAACTCAACTATTCATATCAATGCATAGCTTGTCAGATAAATAAATTATAAAATTTATATGCCAAACAATTATTTATTTATTTTTTACATTATATCAAGTTATGGAGGAAAGGATTGATTTATAGGCTTATTTTGAATTCAGTTTAAAAGGAATAATACTATTATTATATATTGGTTATTTCTAAACAACGGCACTTACCTGCCGGAAGGCGCCGCCGCTACCCAAACCATTCAAGATGTCAAACATTATCATTGTTGTTCTATTTAATTTAATTTAACTTCACTTCACTAACTAAAAATTAAAGGAAAAACGTTACGACAACTTCACTGGTGAAAAATGTCAACCTCTTAGTGTTTTTTGTAGGATTTTATATAAATCAACAGAAAAGGAGTAAATGGTATATTGATTATACATAGTACTAATAATTTATTATGAGTGTACTATTTAAATACCGAAGCGACTTAAAAACTCCTCAATAAAAAAATATCACTGAGGTTCCCTGGTATGGCATGATAATGAAAAATAAGGTCCTCTTCATAGTGTGACAAGAGTATATCTTCATTCAATTCCATTATTCAATGCATCAAATAGACCACACTAAATGCAGATAAAAAAGAATTGTCCTTTTAATGGCAAAAGTAGACTACTAGTAAGTTACTACATACATACAAGACAAATGAATCTTCTCAATTGGTCACCCCCCCTTTGAACCAAGAAAATTCCCTTGTCATTCAGTTTTTTTAACTTCCAAGGGTACATTTACACCTAGAAAAATATGGTAAAAAGTTAAAAAAAAAAAACACAGAGATAAAAAAAATGTATCTTTTGGATCATATCTGTTTGAGCTGATGTTCTTAACCAGATATGTTCATAGGAGGTCGCGCCCGATCACGAGCGCTCTCAAACAGTATTCTCATATATTTTTTTAATTTATTTTCTAAATATAATATTAATCTGTATTCTTTTAGAGTTTTGATATTCTCTCTCTGTTTTTTTTTTGTGGATTTCAAATTATTCCTATTTGCTGTTGTGTGAAGATTTTGTAGTACTAGTAGTGGGGAAAAAACTATGCCAGAGAGCGAAAGAGCCCCAATCCCCAATGCTCAGATTCTTCACCATTCATAGCGTCTGCCTCATCTTCATCCTCACCCTCTGGTTTTCTGAGCACCCCCGCTAATCGAAGGCACAGAAATCACTCTCAATCGCCAAAAACCCCCTCCGAATCTGAAACTAAATCTTCTGCCCCAAATCACGAGGAAAAGCTACCCGCCATGAAAAGAGAGCGTCATCAGCTTGGTCCCAGTCCGGGCGACTCATTCATGTCCGCTAGCTCTAGCGGCAAATCGAAGCTATGGGAAGACGAGGCTCAAGACGGTGGCATGGACGAGCTTCTCGCCGTGCTTGGCTACAAGGTAAGGTCGTCCGACATGGTCGATGTTGCCCAGAAGCTTGAACAGCTTGAAGAAGCTATGGGTAATGTTCAGGGCGGTATCTCTCAACTCTCCTCCGAACATGTTCATTACAACCCTTCTGATCTGTCTACCTGGCTTGAAAGCGTGCTTTCTGAGCTCAACCCGCCTCCCAATTTCGACTCTTTGACTGCCGTAGCCGGCGCCGTCTCTGCGCCACAACTACCTTCGCCTACGCCTCCCCCGGCGGAATCATCCACTATTACCTCCATTGATTTCACCGACCACAGCCAGCAGCAACATTTGAATCCTCTGCATAAGCACCAAGACAGCTTAATCTTCGAAGACGCATCTTCCTCAGATTATGATCTCAAGGCTATTCCAGGAAAAGCTATCTACAGCAGTCAAACTCAAACCCAGCACCAGCAGCAACTCGAATCTTCTTCCCGTGAAAGCAAACGTTTGAAACCCTCTTCTACTGTGTTCAACCCGGCATTGCTCTCATCCTCTCCTCTGGGGTCTTTTACCTTGCCCAACGAGCCAACTCGTCCGGTTGTCCTCGTCGATTCACAAGAAAACGGAATTAGACTCGTTCATACATTGATGGCTTGCGCGGATGCCGTACACCAGAACAATTTCGCTCTGGCAGAAGCTTTGGTCAAACAGATCGGATTCCTCGCGGTGTCTCAGGCCGGAGCTATGCGTAAGGTTGCGACCTACTTCGCCGAAGCGCTTGCTCGCCGTATATACCGGCTTTACCCAGAAAACCCCCTCGACCATTCTCTTTCCGACATGCTTCAGATTCACTTCTACGAGACCTGTCCATACCTCAAATTCGCCCATTTCACCGCTAACCAAGCCATCCTCGAAGCCTTCGAAGGCAAAAGACGAGTCCATGTCATCGATTTCAGTATGAATCAAGGGATGCAATGGCCAGCTCTCATGCAAGCACTGGCTCTCCGACCTGGGGGCCCACCGGCGTTCCGGTTAACAGGAATCGGGCCACCCGCTCCGGATAATTCGGATCACCTTCAGGAAGTGGGTTGGAAACTCGCTCAGCTAGCAGAAACGATTCACGTTGAATTTGAGTACAGAGGATTCGTGGCCAACAGTTTAGCTGATCTAGATGCTTCTATGCTCGACCTTAGACCGAGTGAGGTTGAGGCAGTGGCTGTTAACTCGGTGTTCGAGCTTCACAAATTGTTGGCCCGACCCGGTGCGATCGAGAAGGTGTTATCGGTGGTGAAGCAGATGAAGCCGGAGATTGTCACCGTTGTAGAGCAAGAAGCGAACCACAACGGTCCGGGGTTCCTGGACCGGTTCACCGAGTCACTGCACTATTACTCGACCCTGTTCGACTCGTTGGAGGGATCGGTGGACACTCAAGATAAGATCATGTCGGAGGTGTATCTGGGGAAGCAAATCTGTAACGTGGTTACCTGTGAAGGGGGGGACCGGATTGAGAGGCACGAGACACTGAGTCAGTGGCGGAACCGGTTGGGTTCTGCCGGGTTCGCGTCGGCTCACCTGGGCTCCAACGCTTTCAAGCAAGCAAGCATGCTGCTGGCTCTCTTCGACGGCGGAGATGGTTACAGAGTAGAAGAAAACGGCGGGTGCCTGATGCTGGGTTGGCATACTCGGCCATTGATCGCTACATCGGCGTGGCGACTCGCCTAGAATCCGGTGGTTGTTCTCTGAGTTGACCCAGCGAGTTGGTCCCCCTATTTTCTTGACAAAATTCCCAATCTTTTTTCAGGAAAGAAAAGGAAAAGAAAAGAAAAGGATTGTGGGGAAGAGAGTGCAGTGTGATGCTGAGCTGTTTGTACAGCTATTCCCTGGGAGGCTTAGACCCACCATTGTCTATGCCTTCCCCCTTACCTTTCTTTTTCCTCTCTTTCTCTCTCACCCTCTCTGTTACAATTACATTCCCCTTTCTGCTTAGGGTTTTTCTTGCAGTTTTGTTTCCTTTTTTGGGTTGGACTGGAACTGGAATCTCTTGTTATTTTTCAGGGTTGAATCCAAAATTAGGGCTCTGATGCTGTATTTATCTCTTGGTATAAATAGCTTGCTGGTAATAAATGTAATCTTTTTCTCTATGGGGCCATTTAATGATGAATGGTAAAGACACCTAAATTGATTAGTCACAATTAATCTCTTGCATACAAATTGATAATTTAACAAAATGGACAATGATGCTAGTTCATAAGCAAGAGCAGATATAGAGACTGAGTTTGATCAATGTGGCTGATGGAATGCAACTGTTCTAATGTTATACAAATTTACTGCAATCAACAGAGTCCTCTGTAATGTCCTGGGAAAAGCACAATCACCAGAAAGTAAAAATAAAATAACTCATAATGTCAAGATCTCCATAGTTCATGGTGCTTTTCCCAGTTGAAAAAGTTTCACTTTTTAGAGTTACTATCTCTCTTACTTATTAATCATATAGCTATTCACTGTTGGTGGTTTCTTCTGCTCAATCTTCTCCTTTTCCCACTCTCAGTTTCAGTTTTTCTGGGTTCATTTCAGATCAGATTCTGTGATTTTTTTTCGTCTCTCGTACCAAAAAAAAAATAGAAGCAGAACCCCTTGGATCCATCCCCTTTGAAATTGTGACATTCCCATGAAAAAATTGAAATAATTATGCACAAAGTTTATACCTTTTCTTTTCATTTGCTTTACTTGGTTCCAACCTGCAGTTTTCTGGTTCATTTCTCAAGGTCTTTCCCCTACATTCTGAAGACTGAAGGGATAAAGCCATCTCTGATCCATCTCCAAAAGATGTGATTTTTATTATTAAAAAAAAGAAGCATATAAAACCGTGAAAGATACTCAAAGATGAAGCAGCTCCAGATCATTGGTCAAAGCAAGAATCTTGATCTCCCAAGTTGGCTTTTAGATTGTACTTGCCAGGAGGTACAGATAATTAATATAAGATCCTCCATGTTTTTCTTGTCCTCCTCACAGATCCTGTTTCACCCCTCAATTTTAAATCCTCGAAACTCTGCCAAGTTGCATCTGCAATTCCCTATGATCCGCAATTACCGAAACATTAATATTAGACATTAGCTTTCTCAAATGCTAACTCTCTGTGGTGATGTCTTTGAATCTAAGCAGTAAACATATTCATTGAAAATAAGTCCTTATTTCAGAGTATTTTAACAATAAATAGAGTCTAGTTCAACTTGCTTGTATCTTAATTAACCCATCGTCATTACTGAATGAATTGGGAACATAAAATAAAAATAAGGCCACCTAAGAGGATCACAAGATGGGGAATATTTCCAGTTTATTCCTGAATTGATCTTCAACAACCAAATATCTCATTTGATTGACCCATTATTTATGAGGATATTCAAAAGAGAAAAATAGAAAGGAACAATAATAGAGTGATGACAGACAGCAACATGTTAGAAGCATTAAGGTGGCACATCCCAGAAAGCCAATGTTTATATATATAAAGGTGAGAAGAAACAATCAAAAGAACCAAGAGAGAGTGATTCATCAGCATCTGTCAATACATAAAGAAGAAGGCATTAAATAAATGTTGGAGAGGGCAGGCCATTTGATTATTGAATTGACTAAAATGAATGCATAAAAGTTTTGTATACGTACCACCACACATAAATCCATATCCATCTCTACGTATTGGACCAATCTTCCAATATCGTGTAAATTAAATTTTTTGCCACTTACAATTAATAGATTAATGAAATAAGTACCTGCAAATATGGTCAAGTTAACGTGAAGGAACATTTGGGTGTTATAATGGAGAAAAAGTTATGGATTAACAATATTAAGGTTTTTGGCCAATAATTGAGTTTTTTTGTTTATTGGGTTGCTCCGGGGCTTATGATATTGTGATCTGAAACTCAAATGTTGTTGGTGACATTATCAATTTCTTAAAAAGAAATGTTGAAGATTTCAGTCTCAATTTTTGTTACTTGAAAATCATTTATTTAGAGCACGATACCAACTCTTAGTCATAATTTTCAACATGATAAGTATTTTTTGCAATCCATACTCGATACGAATACGGCTATGAATTTTTAATTTGCCTAACCTTTTCTTTTAGTTCTTCTCCCAAGTCATATATCGTTAAGTTTCATATGTTATATTTTTTTTATGGTATCAAATATTTTTTCTAAAACAACTTGCATCGTCTAGAGTAATGTAGATGCTCCTTTGATGATTCCACGTCAAAATCAATGGCCCACAAGAGGCCCATCCTTTGGTTATTAACCTTTTTAATTTGGCATATCCTTTTCAAGCAACCAGAGAAAGTCGATGAGGTCTCTTTCAGTTATACACTTAAACTATGGTTTTAAAAGAAGCCTTAAAAGGTCAAAAAGAAAAAGGAAATGGATCACCTTCTAAAGTAGTAGTACTAGTAGTTCAGTTCTGATAATAAGAAAAGGATAAATTTAGAAAAAAGAAAAAGTTGATGAATTATTAGAGGAAGAATCAGAAGTAAGTTGTAGTAAAAGAAGCCCAGTCAAAGCACACGTACAGGTTCCAAGGTATATTTTTCAGATCAAGAAGCAAAGTGTATGAATTTTAGAGTTATAGTCAAAGCAGTAATTAATTTGCAGTTTCTGAAATGAGAGAAAGCTACGACAATTCGGATTTCTTAAAACTAACTAAACATTCATAAAATATCTAAAAATTGTACACAAATGTCTTGAAAGATTCCTCCTACGCATTTTCATTTTTGTAGGTTCCTTTTTTAAATGTCAGCAGTCAGAATCAGAAATACTTGAAGTTATAATAGAAAATTAAAACGTGAGGTGGAGATGGTTGGTGAATAACAAATATGAGATTGGAAGGCTGCAGGCATTTGCTAATGCGGCGGAGGCGCTGCAATATCACGGGGAGAGAGAGAGAGAGAGATCTGAATCTGAATCACTAATAATTCACTCACACTCGTGGGGTATGAACAGTTAAAGTGTGAAGCATTTGTGGGACCTTTCTATTGACTTCCTGTCTTCGTTGAATAGTATTGTCTGCAAATCCTGATCTTCATCTTATTCCGTCCCTTCAAATCTTTTTGTCATTACCAGTTTTGTTGAGCTTTGAAGAAAAGTAAATTATTATACGAGGGTGATTGGAATACCGATATATTGGGAACTTCATATTTTACATATGACAATAAGAGGGGCCTCTGATGTTTTCTGAATCTGCACTTCTGATGCTACAATGAGGTAGTCGTTTAAAACTTTTCTTCTACAGTTCTAGTCTTCCACGTTTGTTCTTCTAATCATTTTGTTCTTTGAAATTTCTTTGTATGGCAGTTTCATTTGGAAGGTCCTCATCCATTTAGTTTCATCGTATATATAATTTTTTTTTTCAAGTTCCCGTCTTTGTTGGTTCAACTAAGAATCTAAATTGCCAGTTAAATTGGCTTCTCACATAAAACGTTCGCTTTTATATGATTTGCATTTGACCAGGGCAAAAAGAAAGCTTTCTTTTTCGGCCTTATTGGCTTATCATACCGATCTCTGCAGAAGATTGGGTTTTTGAAATAAAATGATGCCATTAGCAACAGAATCAATCCGCTTGATACATATACAAGCCCCTGTCTGCATGTAAAATTTATAGCCGTGTGTCTTTAGAATTCAGTTGGTAAAATATATCCTCAAATGCTGGAAAGCTATTGCAAAAATTGAAAACACAAAACTTTGACTTCAGATCTTTTCAGCTACATCTTCAAAGAAGCTCTGGCCATGGTTAGGGAACCTTCAAAATTTTGGTGTCCACCAATAAATCCACTCATATGCACGAAGACACAACCAGGAATGCCAGATACCCTTGACAACTCATCATCTCTTAGACCCCGCCACTGTGATGGTAGAGGCTTTCGACTCTCAAACCTATCGGGAGACACTGCAACTGCCTGAACTCGCCAGTGTTTGCTCCTCTCATCCTGTAAAAGGCATTCAGTTGAGGAAAAATCAGCTCAAATGTCAAAACAATCGGATGAATAAACCCAACAAGTTTTAACAAGGAAAGGTTACAATGAAAAATTCTATAGTTTTTCCGTTCTTTTTCAGTCCTCTAAAAAATATTCTCTGAACAGAACTTCGTTTTTGTCAAAGATTTTCTTCTTATATAAATAAATAAATAAATAAAGTGGCAACCTTACATGCAGACACCTTGAAGAACAAGCCAGAAATAAGAACAAACTAACTACCCCATTTGAGACTCAACAATGCTGAAATCTGGATTAATCGGTAGTACAAAGCACCGAATTATTATTACCCAAAAAAAGTGATGATGACTATACCTGATAGAGAACATATTTGATGGGAGGGTCAATTTTCATCTCCTCCTCAATCTCAAATAAGTGAAGCTTCCACTGCAAGATAAAACATAGAAGTTCAAATTTTCTTACACATACACCATGTAGCTCATGTTAGAGGATAACTGAATAGGGTTGAGTATGATGCATCTAGGAATTGACATACCGCAACGATTACTGCTGAAGATAGATATTGTGAGACATGAAAGGTTGGAAATTTTTGGAGCTAGAATTTGATGGGCCTACAACTAATGGGCCAAGCAAGTCAATAACCTATGGGCTGTGAGGTGTGAGGTGTGAGGTGTGAGTGAGAGGAGGAGTGAAAAATATATCCTGGGGCTAACGGTTAGAATGAGGCAATTCATGAGTTGTTTGGAAAAGTATTGCCCCCTAAAATGTTAGGCTGTGCTGCGTTTTCCATTGTTTTTCTGTGTAGGTCACCGGTTTAGGCCCACATTCCATCAGATTTATGTCAATTTGAATTTGAATTTCATGTTTAAGAGGGTTCCCCCAATAAAACATGTAAAATGTTCACTAATTTTGTGAGCCACGCTCAATCTTCATGCTTTCACAAAACGCATCAGAATAAAAGCTTCTCCAAGAAAATCTAATAATGGCTACCACGATCAGGATCAGAGAAGTGCATAGACTAAAGAAATTAAGAGAATTGGCAGCAACTATGGAAGCACATGTATATTACTTCCAGAACGTGTTTTCCTTGTATAAAGGCCTATTGGATTCTTAGGACGGAGAGATGAATGCGAGACAAAAACAGAGAGCAATGGAAGTAATGGTAATTCTCTTCTGTACAATTCATCTATTCTGAACACATATATATATACACGGGAATACAAAATCAGAGGGGCGTGACACATGGAGAGAATCGGGGAAATCTTTGATGAATGCAATCATATCATATTTCCACAATCCTGCCTAATTAATTCCCGAAATCCCTCCTAATTAATTCAAATATCTCCTACACTCCCCCTCAAGTTGGAGCATAGATATTTGTCATGTCCAACTTACTAATGAGATGTTCAAACTTGTCTCGAGCCAATCCTTTTGTAAGAATATCAGCTGTTTGTTCTTTGGAGGGAATGTATTTCAGTTCAATTGTCCCAACATCAATTTTTTCTCTTATGAAGTGTCTATCAATTTCTACATGCTTAGTTCTGTCATGTTGCACTGGATTGCGAGACATATTTATTGCTGCCATGTTGTCTGATTGTAGCCTGATAGGTAATTCTGTTAGCATTCCTAATTTTTCTAGTACTCGCTTTACCCATAGGCTTTCACAAATGCCAAGAGCGATAGCCCTGGATTCAGCTTCTACACTGCTTCTAGCTACCACACTTTGTTTTTTACTACGCCATGTGACTAAATTTCCCCATACGTAGGTAACGTAGCCAGAGGTTGATCTTCTATCGTCTTGGTCACCTGCCCAATCAGCATCTATGAATATTTCTACATTTCTCTTATCAGTTTTCCTGAAGAGGAGGCCTAGGCCAGGTGAGCCTTTCAGATATCTGAGTATTCTGTAAACTTCATTTAGTTGTTTCTGCCTGGGGTTATGAGAGTGTTGACTTACAACACTGACAGCATATGCGATATCTGGCCTTGTGTGTGATAGGTAAATCAGTTTTCCTACCATAAGTTGATATCTTCCCATATCTACCTCCTTTCCTAGGTCTTCATCATCTTTAATCTTTTCAACCCTGATGGGAGTATCACTCGGTCTACAGCCCAACATACCTGTTTCTTCTAGGAGATCTAGTATGTATTTCCTCTGTGAAATATTAATTCCTTTTGCTGACCTGACCACTTCCATGCCCAGGAAATATTTCATTCTTCCCAGATCTTTCACTTGGAATTCTTGGTTGAGAGCCCTTTTTATTCTCTCAATCTCCATTAGGTTGTCATCGGTAAGGATGATGTCATCTACATATACTGCTAATACAGCAACTTTCCTGTTTTCATGTCTGAAGAATAGGGTGTGGTCACTTTGTCCTTGTATGTAGCCCAGGTCTTTCAATACTCTGGTGAATCTTTCAAACCATACTCGAGGAGACTGTTTCAAGCCATATAAAGACTTCCTTAACTTGCATACTTGACCTTCCTTATTGTTAGGAAATCCGGGAGGCATCTTCATATATACGTCTTCCTTCAACTCTCCGTTTAAGAAAGTATTCTTAACATCCATCTGATGTAGAGGCCAATCCAGATTAGCAGCAAGCGATAGTAGTATTTTGATGGTATTCAATTTTGCCACCGGTGCAAATATCTCAGTATAATCCATACCATAGATTTGAGTAAAGCCCTTGGTTACCAAACGTGCTTTGTATTTGTCGAGACTTCCATCTACAAGAAATTTTGGGGTAAAAACCCACTTACACCCAACTGCTTTCTTGCCTTTGGGTAACTCAACTATCTCCCATGTTTTGTTTCTCTCCAGTGCTACCATCTCTTCCATCACTGCGTTTCTCCATTCAGGACTTGTTAAAGCTTCATGTACATCTTTTGGTATCCTGAGTTGGTCAAGGTGAGAGATAAAAGCATGATGTTCAGAGGATAAGGCCTGGTAAGAGACAAACCTTTCTATAGGATGCTTGGTGCATGTTCTTTGTGGTTTTCTGATGGCTATTAGGAGTTCAAGATCATTAGTCTGAGTCTGGGTTTGGTCAGAACCTGCACCTGGTTCAGACTCTTGGTGTGCGTTATTCACTAGAGGAGCATTACCTGTTGTATCTCTGCGAGTATATACCTGTCCCCACTTCTTAGTGTCTCCCCCTGTACTAGCATCTCCATCTCCTGCAGATTCTTTGTCCCTTTCAAGTTCTTCTTGTAATGGTGTGTCAAGAGTGTAGATGTTTTCATGTTCCTGATGGAGGTATGGTGGCTGGGGTTCAAGCTCAGTTTGAAGTTCCAGAGGTTCACTCCAAGTCTCCCCCTGAACCGAAGAGGACGGAGAAAAAGGGATGGTTTCATTGAAGGTAGCATCGCATATAACATAGAGGCGTTTAGTCAAGGGGTCAAAACATTTGTACCCTTTTTGGTTATTGGCAAGTCCTAGGAAAATGCATTTGACAGCCTTTGGTTCGAGTTTGGAAGTATGGTGAAGATGGACAAAGGCGGTGCACCCAAAAATCTTAAGGGGAAGGGTGTTTTCCAGGTAAGGAAGATGAAAGTGATTTTGGAGGACTTGTAGAGGGGTTTGGAAGGATAAAGGTTTACACGGCATGCGGTTAATGAGGAAAGTGGCCATAAGGATAGCATCAGTCCAATAGAAACTTGGAACATGACTATTGAATAGAAGAGCCCGAGCAGTTTCGAGTAGGTGCCTATTTTTCCGTTCAGCTATACCATTTTGTTGGGGACTATAGGGACAAGAACTTTTATGGGTGATACCTTGTTCTTTCAGGAAATGAGATAGTGGGGAATTGAAGTATTCAATACCATTTCGGTATGAAGGGTTTGGATTTTTGTATTAAATTGGGTGAGGACCATTTTATAGAAATCAACAAATATTTGGTACACCTCGGTTTTGTCTTTTAGAAGAAAAACCCAACACAGGTATGATCATCAATGAGGGTTATAAACCATTTTGACTGGGTACGGTTTGCAACTCGGGATGGTCCCCATAGATCACTGTGAATTATAGAGAAAGGTTTAGATGGGCGATATGGTGTACTTTGGAAGTGGGTGCGATGATGTTTGGAGAGTTCGCAAGCATCACAAGAAAACTCTGAATTTTTATTAGAGATTGAAGGGAACATCTTACACATATATTGAAAGTTCGGATAACCTAATCTCTTGTGCCATAACTCCAAATCACTAGTCTTAGGGAGAGACACTTTATTACAGAAATGAGGTGCTTGATGAGGATAGTCAACCAGGTAATAGAGCCCATCTAACTTCTTAGCAACACCAATCGTCGTCCCCGTGAGCAGATCCTGAAAAGTACAATGGGCAGAGGAAAAATTAGCTTGGCATCGTTCATCTTTAGTCAACTGACTTACAGATAACAAGTTACATTGCAAGTTTGGAACATGTAGGACATTATGCAAAGTCAGAGTAGTAGAAACATTAATGGTACCACTGCCAGCAACCACAGAGTTAGAGGCATCAGCAATTTTAATAGTGAGGTTGTTTCTTTCAGGAGTGTATTTTGAAAAAAGAGAGATATCATTGGTCATGTGGTCAGAAGCACCGGAGTCAATTATCCAACAGTGGCCCATAAGCTTACCTTGAATAATGGAAAGAGCTTTAAAGGCATTACCTTTCTTTATTATGGTAGCAACTGGTTGCTTACATGTGTGATTTTCAAGAGCAGTGAGGCGCTCCAAAATCACTGCTAATGGGTCTTGGCCTTGGACAGAATTGTGGGCTGATCCACCAAGAGAATCACGGGCTGAGTCACCAACGGAGTTGTGGGCTGATCCATTAAGGAATGATCCATCAATGTGGGCTCAATCATATTGGGCCAGGGTCCTTCCTCCACTAGCGGCGCCTTGAGTTTCAGTTGAAGGGGTTCCGTTGGCCAGATAACCCTTTGGCTTTCTCGGCTTTGGCTTCCAATCTGCAGGCTTGCCGTGTAAGTCACAACACTTGTCTTTGGTATGTCCAATCTTCTTGCAGTGCTCACATACTGGCCGCTCCCTTCTGGCGTCTCCAATCCGAGCGGCGAGGGCGGAAGCTTCAGCCACCACTAGTCGCGTCGTTGGGGAGGCGGAATGTATCACCAGTCGACGGGCTTCTTCATCTCGCAGAAGAGAAAAAGCTTCAGGAACTGTTGGGAGTGGTGTGCGTCCGAGAAGGCGGTCGCGAACCTCGTCATAGGCTGGATTCAGGCCGACGAGGAATTCAAATAGTCGGTCTTCCTCCAGGTCGCGCCGATAAGCTGCTGCATCTTCAGTGTGACGCCAAACCCGTTGCTTTAATTGATCCAATTCCTACCAAAGGTTAGTTTTTTCAAGGTAATATACATTTAAGGGACGGTCACCTTGTCTGGTCGTCCACAGTCGCGAGCGGAGGTCAAACACCAGAGACGCCGTCCGGCGTTTTCCATAAGCTTCCTTCACGGCAAGCCAGAGCTCTTTGGCGGAGGAAATAAACATAAAGCTCCATCGGACATTGGGTACCATAGAGTTGAGCAACCACGACGCCACCAACGAGTTCTCAGTCTTCCATCGGCGGCGTGTGGCAACTTCATCTGTAGAAGGTGGGTCAGTTTGAATCACATCTAGCCTATCACGCCCATCGAGTGCCAGATACATACACTGGGCCCATTCGACATAGTTGTCGCCGGTAAGACGCTCGGGGACAATTATTACAATAGAGCCTTCGACGCCGACAGCCTTGGGTGGGCAACGCGACACACCATCGGTCATGGTGGAGACAGCGTCAGCGGATAGTGATAACGGGGATCCCTGCTCTGATACCATATTGGATTCTTAGGACAGAGAGATGAATGCGAGACAAAGACAGAGAGCAATGGAAGTAATGGTAATTCTCTTCTGTACAATTCATCTATTCTGAACACACATATATATACACGGGAATACAAAATCAGAGGGGCGTGATACATGGAGAGAATCGGGGAAATCTTTGATGAATGCAATCAGATCATATTTCCACAATCCTGCCTAATTAATTCCTGAAATCCCTCCTAATTAATTCAAATATATCCTACAAGGCCATTATACATACTTTTTATGTCATTATACTGCTCCTATTTCTTTTTAATAAAATGTGTGTCTAGTTTCTTATTTCAGATACTTTTAGTATCTATTATATCATTCAATAGATACTTAAAGTTGCTATTTTCAGTAATTATTAGTGTTTGTGTTCCATCCCTAGTTAGAATCCTATGCATTCAAGTCATAATTCCTGCGAAAATAACATCTGAATGAATGTGAAATAACTAGATCAAATTTAAATAGCATGCAGGGTCCACAACAGCACTACAAGGGGGATATGAGAATTTTCCACTCACAGGACAGAACTTCGTCAAAACTAATATTTCTCCTCTAGGATCAACAGCATGCCTTGCTTCAAGGGTCTCCATTACAAATGACCTAGCTGGTAACCATGATTTTACATGAAATCGGACACTCTGCAAAATTAATAACACAGATTCAAAGAGTCACAATAGCACATTATGCATAAGTCCTTCTTCCCTCGAGATAGGTACAAGCTGCTCATAATCTCAATGCCAGGCAAGATAATATATATTAAACCACTTATTCATTAATATATTTGAAAAGAAAAGAGGAAAAGGAGAGAGCTTACATCCAGAAACTCACTGCCAGCAAGAGCCATTGCCCGCTGAAATGCTTCATTCTCTTTCTCCTGTGATTGATCAGGATCTGTCCAATCTAAGTTAAGCCTTCCTACTCTTGAGGACAAATGTGTATTATTCACATATTTTGGAGGCTGGTCCGTGTGATACTGATTGATTCCATTGTCAATAGCATCGATTGCCTGACATGAAAAGGAAAGAACATGTTATTGTTAAAAAATGATCATCCCTGTGGGAGGACTGAAAAACCACAAATGCACTATAAGTCATATGAGTCCTGCTACCTCCATGAAGCACTTGTAAACAGCCAGAAATAAGCGATGCACATCAGGATGATCTTCATTAACCTTCAGTTCCTTGGCTATAATCTCCCTACCAAAATGCTATAGGCGGGGAAAAAGGACAATAACGTCATAAAATTGAATTCTGTTTCAAGTCCGATTCAGAGATGTTTGCTGAGTGCACGTTTTATTTCAAAAAGAGATTACCTTGTAAACAAGACCAGCACTACTTAGTTTAGTAGAGAAACCGTGCCCAAAAAACTCCTCAAATCCCTTTTGGTGATGATCATACCTATCTCGGCTAGGATCATACACTCCCCCAACATCAAGAACGGCATCAAGACCCTCTAACACCTGCAAACACAAATTGTTAAACACTATCTATTTTAAGAATGATAAAAACTTCTATTACATATGGTGGTTAAATGCATGCTATAGACAATTTAACGGGCTGATCAAAATAAAACATCTTCCCATCCATATTTTGAGGGAATTAAACCCATTTCTTTTCTTCCCTTCCTAATGGATTTCAGCAGCCGCTCCCCCATGAAGGTTATTGGAATCGTTTTCAGAATTGGAAGGTTTTCAAATCGAATTTATGTAAAGCATCCACCTTCACATTTTCCCAGCAACCAAACACAAGAAGCAATTCAATGGAGAGTTTAGCGAACGAACCTGGGGGTCTCGGGAGCGCACAATTTCGGCGCTGGAGAACTTATCAGTGAGACGAATCATGAAGCAGCCAAGGGCCTCGTCGCAATGGAAGCTTCCATTGTGAGTGCCCACACGCTTGAGAGATGAGTTGATGGGAGAACCAGTGGAGAAGGAAGCAGAAGCCCTAGCTGTAACATTAGCCATTAGAGGACGAGTAAGTTGTCTAAGGAAGTTGAAGCTAGACAACAGGTTTCCCCTTGTAGCTGCGAGCATGCCTCTTTCAATATCTAACAACGGCCTTCGTTGTCTTTACTTTTTTGTATCTCCCGTGGCAAATTGACAAATGTTTCACTAGGGTTTATCAAAAAGAGTTTTAACTACTTTACCTGTATTTAATTTAAATTCGCAGTTTACAATTTATGAATTGTATAGTAAAAGTAATCTTTCATTATTCTTGGTTTGAAATTAGTTCAAAAAAGTACTGGGAGATTTTTGTAAACTCATGGATGAAAATAAAAACATATGGTTCTAGGTGGGATAAATTATGTAGATTATCAATGCGATTTATATATAAATTACAGTATATATCTCGTTAAAACTTCATGCAATATTTCAATGCCCGAAATAATTAGTTTTAAGTATGACCTAAATGAAACACGCCATGTAAGAAAGATTGTACGTGAGGGAGGTTTTGTGAACGAAAAATGAGAATCAAATAATTGATATTTTTTTTATATATACAAATAATTGATATTGAGATATAATAAGGGGGGGGGGGGGAATACTGAGTTATAAACAGTACGGGTAATGTGAACAGAGAGAAATAGGTGGGCTGAACTGCTTGAGCTTGGGAATATATGGGCCAACCCACCAAATTAAAATGTATGTTGGGCCAACAAGAATGGGCCAGGCCGACCCATTTTGCCACTCATTGTCTACAGTCATATTCAAGCTGTGCCGATGGCCGACGTGTAGTACACACTGCGACCGATGTTTTAATTTTTTACTTTATTTAGATATCTTTAATTCAAGATTTTGTATAAATAACACTTCCTCTTATACTAATTATAAGACCAAAATAGAGAATTTGATTTGATTTTAATTATAAGACCTCAATCTACTTTTTCTCTCTAAATTATAATTTCCCTTCCTAATATATCCTTATAAAATTATACATATTAAGTAGGTTTTATCAGGAATAATTCAAAATACACATGATTAAAGAGAATATTTTAACACAAATAATACGTGATAATTATAAATAATTAATTTAACTATATTTCTTAATCTATTCAAATTAGTTAAATATATATTAGATTCAATACCTAAATCTCAGGTATTGAAGCTTATAACTAATACGGTATCGTTTTTATGGACAGGTGTTTTTTTTTTTAAAAAAAATAACAATTCCTGTGTATGTAAGTTACAAAAATATGAACACATTGACAAGAAGTCGGAATATATTAGAATAAGGGCAAAAGCCGAACGCAGCAATCTCTTGCACACCTACCTACCTCTATGTCTATGTATTTTTGTGGATTACGCTCATGCAACGCAATATAAGGATCACACTAGTTATATAGGAATGATAGTGTTATATTTGTAAATATGATGTGTTTAATCGAATTCTCAATGGGACGCGAGAGTGAGTGATGAAAGATCTAGTTAGAAATAAGAAGGTAGCTTGAGGGAATGAAGATTTTAAATGAAATGGGGAAATATGAGGGAAGTTGGTGAGTACTGGGAGGGGAATTTGTTGTTGATATTTTGTATTACCTAAAAGGACAGAAGAAAAGAGAGGGCATTAAATTGGGAATTGACAAGGAGAGTGAGAAGATCCGTTTGAAGATAAGGGGCGTGAGGAGCACTCGTTGTTCGGGTTCAAAAAGGAGTTGCCTCTTGCGTCTAGGGAAGGCCGGAAGAATGATGAGTTTGCAACCGCTTTTTGGAGGGTATTACAGCAACCATTTGCGCCCGCCACCACTTCCAACCAAAACGCCTTTCTCAATTTGGTACGGACACCATGTCCTGTGTTGCTGCTTTTCTGGAATTTACCGCACTAACCCGTATTGGCGCTCTTCAACTACCAGCATTTCATCACGTCTCTTGGGTTATTATTGGGTGCAGGGGCATGCACATGAGCCTTCCCTGGTACAGCTCCCCCCCCACCCCAAGGGTCCCACTGGCCCACAGGCACAAACGTCACTCCCCGCCAAATCCAATCAAACACAGGTGTATTGCTATTGCCCAACCCAATTGACCTTCCTCCCATAGTGTGCGCTTGACTCTATTAAAATCATACCATCTCATTGTATTATGAAAAATATTTCATAACTTAAAATTGAGATGCTTGTATGATTAGAATATCCAATTGAACAAAAACAATAATTCATATGCGGTAGCTCAAAAGCTCGGGTCAATGAAATAATCATTGATTGGGACATTCATTGTGATAACAACCATCTGAATCATGTACGCCTTAGGAGGGGTAATCACTATATTTTCACGGCTACTGGCTATTAATCCTTTAAAATGACGCTTCCAATTTCGTCCTTGCATACAATCCCGTAATAGCTACTCACGGTTTGGTTTTATTTGCATACCCGATACACTGGGTACAATCTCGATACACTTAATAGACACGCTCGATTTTACATTAAAAAATTACTAAAATCATAGTTTTGATCCAAGCATGTAAAATCAATCCAAAAGGGAGAGAAGCATATAGCAACCCATTTCCACCATAGAACCAAACACAGAATCAACATTTGTACTCACTTTGGGATGATGTCATGGTTTGGTGATACTCGGGTAGCCAACTACTGATTTAGCATATGCTTTATGGAAAATCAATATTGTACCAATAATTGACTTGTACGACTTTGTACAAAACCTACTGCGCAAGTTGTAACGTGGGTCGGGAGTAGGATCCAAATAAAAGATACTAGAATGCTGTATTTGTTTAGATATTAATCCCTCCTCCCCTACTGAGTCAACAAATATGAACAATTTTCGACACCAGGAGACATCCAAATTCTCCGTTCAATGCACTTGGTAGCACAGTGAACAATAAACAAACTACAAGAATATGCCCAAGAATATTTGCCCCATTCATCGCCTTAATGAAAATGAGAACTACACAAACCTGAGAATGTGCCGAGCTAAAGTAGCACAGTGAACCATAAACATAAACCAATATTCCAGCTTTATTCATAGATAAAAATGAATCTCTGATACGAGAACATCGTAAATCCTGCAAGAGTCGCAGGCAGGTACAGGCATCGTAATTTCTGACATAAAAGACTCAATAAAACAAATCTTAGCTAAGGCGAACAAACACCAATAGCTAATTCAACTTTATTATATCAAAGGCCGATGACCCAATGAATCTCTAAACCAGAATTATTCAGAGTTCAGAGTTCACAAGCCTTTGGCTAATGAGAACAGGAGTGAACAGTAACACAAGATAACTGACCCAATAAAGAACACAAGGTGGGATCAACGGAAAGCTCAAAACGGCGATCAATGGGAAGAAACTTTCAAGCTGAGGGACTTGTTGAACCAATTCTTCCAGCTGCCACCGTTTCCCTTGCGAGTAAGTGCTGTAGCCACACTTGCTTGTTCTGTCTCCTTCACAGGCTGTGGCTTCTTGCAAAGCATGAAGTTCCGAGCTCCAAATGATCCAATTGTATCCCATGGACTCAGAGCTGCAATAACATACAATTTAGAGGCATAAGCTTTCTAAATCAAAAGGTAAAATTCCCAGATTTATATATCTTAAAAACAAATTTGCATAGATGGATTGGAACCTACCATCCGATCCAACCTGAGGGGAATAGAGCAAGAAATCGCTGATATCAGATCCCAGAACAGGAAGCCGACCCTCGCGAGCATACAATTTCAGGACGTTGTCGATAACCGCAGCGACAATTTCCTCCTCATAAACTACGAAGCGGATCGGGCCGGCACTACCGAGCACATTGATGCTGATCAAGAGCCTCTTGCCATTAGCGTTATGGGCCTTCTTGGGCTTGGAAAGCAACATTGTGTCACAGTCACGAATCAAAATCTCAAATCACGAGTCAGCAAATGAAAACACGGGACCCAAAATCCCAAAGAAACGGAGGATCTAAGAATTGAACCGAACGGAAATCAGATGAGATTGCGAGCAATGATGAATCAGACGCGGGATTGAGAAGGAAGCAAAAACGAACGGGCTTGGGTCCGAATTGAGAGTTCAGGGGTCGACGCCGAGGCAGCGGTAGTACCAGCCTTCCTTGCAGGAGCCGAAAGCGAAAACAGAAGCAGGGAGAAGAGCGCTCGCCCTCGAACGGAGAAGGGAGAGCATGAAATCGGAGGTACTCAGGGTTTCTACCATTCACAACGAACTACGAAACTCAGGAACGTGGATGAGAAATTGGGATTGAACGGACAAGAATCCAGTGCAACAGCGGGAATCAGAGCAATCTATGAATCAATTGGAGAAAGGTGGGGGGTAATGGAGATAGGGAAAAGGGGAAGAGGAAGACGGAGTTGGGTGAGGAAGATAGAGAAGGTGGAGGGTATTTAAAAGGAAGAAAAAGCTTGAGGGGGAGGGGTAGGGTTAGGGTTTGCGTAGGCGGAGGTGGGATTCGGAAATCCATCTCTCTCTCTCTCTGTTTTTTTTTTGGGGGTGGGGAGGGGTTTGTTGACCAATGGAAATCGGTTGGTTTCATGGTATGGAAGCATCTTGCGGAATTTGTTTTGATGAGGAGAGCGGTGAGGTAGGCAATTACGCTAATTTTACCGTCCTCATATATATTCTCCCTTCATCTGCGCCGCACACTATCCGGGGACAGTAAAATTAAAAATAAATAAATATATAATATAATAAATGGAGTGCCTACTATTATTTGAAGAAGAGAGAGCAGGGGATTAATCACGACAAATACAGTTAAGATGCTGGGTAAATTTTTGTCTTTCATATGACCCTCTTGGATTCGATTTAGCGGAGTAGATCCACTTGTTCAGGGCCCTCCTGAAACTTTTTCATGTGCCTCCCTTCTCCAACCCCATTCACATTTTAAATTACGAATTTTGTAACTATTCTAAGATGTTGATTTGATAACTACAAAAATTCATAAGAAGCCTCCTGTGCATAGTTGGGGGGGGGGGGTAGATGCTAGATAATACAACTAACTCATTTCCTAGACTCTGTATAATACTTACACCCATGTCTGCTTACCTCTGTAATTAAGATATATCATTTTTATCCAATTTAAATTATAAATCTAGGAGAGAGAAAAAAATAAATGTGTTAGGTTTAAGATTAAAGTAAATTTTCTAACTATTTTTTTCCTTTATAGTGGAGGGGATTATTTAATGGGAAACGTCGCAAGGATTGAAAGAGGAAAAATACGAGCCTCGTTATTTAAGGACTTCAAATTATATTTAATTTTTATGATATTTATAGTAATTTTCAGTATGTTTTTTATTTAAATTTTGTAAAAACATAAACACTGTTAAATATTTTGATTTGTGGGCAGTCCAAAGTGGCGTGGAGGAGGGCAGGAAATAATGGTTGCCCCGCCTGCCAGGCATGCGGCCGCCTGCTTCTGCTACCATTTCCTTGACTTCATTCTCTATCTTTTATATATATATATATTTCCACTCTGACCACATCTTATTATTAATTCGGGGAACATGAACCACTGTTGGTGCTCACCGTTCATTGAGTACAAGTTGCTTGAGATACCAGTGAGTGTTTAGATAGAATTTTATAGAAAGAATCAGCTTTAACAAAACTTATTTAAAATGATGTATTAAAAATAAATTTCATAATATTTAAATATTTAAAGAGTCAAAAATTAAAAATAATAAATTAAAAAAATATTTTTAAGAAGGGAAAAATTAATTAGCTCGATAATAATCAAAATATCAGCAAAAAGGGTCTAGATGAATTTTTAGAAGTTAGGAGTTGGTTGTCCTAAAATTCACCATGGACATGGAGAAGGATAGAAATGTATACACTATAGCGTTGTATATAGTGGGGCTATTTAATCTTGATGAGAATCACTCTTTTAATAAGAGCTAAGGTTTTGATCATTTAAAAGAAAAGGGAAAAACAATATTGAGAAGCCAATCCAAACAAGGCAGATGGCATGTCTCTATCTTACTTGTTGAAGTCAGTGTAGAATCGGTTCCACGTAGGGACAGAGTAACGATGGGATAATGCGGGGTTGATTGAAGAAAATTGAAAAGAAGGGTTCATAGTCAGATGCTTTTGTTCGGATGATCCATAATCGAGAGGAGTAGCCTGGAATCATATACGACGCTAGAGGTGGGGGATGCATGAGATCTCATCCTCACGAAGACGAATTGTGCAATCAAATCAATCTGAAATTGTATTGGTTGAAAAAGCTGCCGCCTCAAATTGCTCATCAGCATCAAGCATTCGACGGTCACGGCTTCTTCTCCCAACTTGCCCTCAGAATCACATTCCCACCTTTACACCCCTGCCCCTGCTTCGCCTTCGTATCATCCTCATCAACGTACACCGTGTCCGTGTCTCTCTGAATTCCTCACTCTCTTTCCTTTGATCTTGCTTCGCACCCAGGTCTCATTTGTCTCCCTCCCAAAACATCAAGGCTTTATTTGGTTATCCATAAGAAAAAATAGATTAGATTAAATTAAGAGAGAATAAAGAAAGGTAGAAAGTTAATAAATAATATTTTTTATTTAGTTTATAAAAAAAAAGAAAGGGAGGAGAGGGGAGAGGAGAGGATTAATTAAAAGTTAACAAAAATACCCTTATCTCTTTATTTAAATTTATTTATTCTTTATTTACGATATTCGTATCAAAGTTAATATTTTTTAATTTATAAATCTTAAAATTTTTATATCATTTATATATATAATAAAAATAAAAAAAATAAAAAAAAATTAATATTTTAATATTTTTTTATTAATTTTATAATTATTATATATTTTAATATAATATATAAATAATTTATTATACTTATTAAATTTTATTATAATTTATTATAATTATTATGTAATTAAAGAAAAAAATTAGATGTGAAAAAAATAAAAAAAAATAGTTTGAGGGTATAATTGAAATATTAAAAAAAATTTAAAGATATTTTAGTAAAAAATAGGGTAAAATTTTCTCTCATCTCCAAAAATCTCCACTTTTAGAGGGAAGGGGAGGGGAGGGGAGGGGAGGGGAGGGGAGGGAGGGGGAGGGGACCATAAAAAGACAAAAAATCTTCTCTCCTCTCCCTTCTATTTTTCCCAACCAAACACTTTTTCCTCATTTCCCTCCTCCTCCCTTCCAAAACCCCCAACCAAATAAACCCTAAAACAAATCAAATCGTTTTTTTTTTTAAAAAAAAAAAGGATCTAAATGCAAGTTGCTATGAAGAAAAATCTCCTCTCCCAACCTAAGTTGTCATCAGAATAGAGTAGGGGCCAGAATTTCAGTCTTTATATATATAACAACTAATTAATTAAGAGGAGTCTACTCTTTAATTTTAATACCCTATGAATGAAAAGTGTGGGGAAATTTTCACGTCTACTCCTTCAATATTACGTACACACGTTTTCGATGTGGTGTTTGAAATATGTAAATTACGGCAGCAACACTGTTGGTTTCTTTTTTTCTTTTTCTTTTTATCTTATAATATAATATTCCTTTCGTCCTTATTTATAAGATAATTTTGACCAAATTATATTATTTAAAAAAATTGTTAGAATTAATTTAAATTAATAAATATATAAAAAATATATTTTATTTTTTAAATAAATCTTCATTTATACATGTGTAGATAAGAATGAGAAGAAATATAATAAAAAATATATAAAAAATTTATTAATAATAGATAAAATAGATAAAGATGTATTTAATATTTATACCGATTCAAAAAAATCTTATAAAATGGGTATATGTCATTTTTTTTTTAAATGAGATCTTATAGATAGGGATGGAGTGAGTATATTGGAAGGGGCAATTTACCTTTTCCCCCACAACAGAGGGCAATTTACGTTTGATTACAGGGTTATCTGTAGAATTATAATAGAAATCAAGAAGAGTGTGGAATCCCCCAAACATTGTTTCGTTCAACCTTCCGCCTTATCCCGTCAACCAAAACAGGTTTTCATTGAAAACGTAAACGGAATTACATCAAATAAAACAAAAAGAAATGGAATTAATGGCAACATGGCTGGAGAAAAGCTGGGCACGGAATTAAGTTCCACCTCCCAGTTAGAAATGCTTGAAACATGGGGAAAAAATCTTTCTCTCTCTCTCTCTTTTTAATTTAATAAGAGAATATTCCATTATATATTCGACGGGGGGAGGGGGGTCTCCTGGAAATTCCAGAATGAATTCGACGTGGGGATGGCCTTCAATATTCGTGGTCAGCCATGTTAATCTCTTTCTGCCGTGTTGCTCCCAGCTGGCCCCACGTTGGGTTCTCGGTTTCAACTTCATGACTCGTTTTGATGATGATGTTACCCATGGCCTAAACCAAGGTCCCCTGCCTCTCTTCTATGGCATCTTATTCTTGTGTTTTAAATTCACTCGCGCTGATCAATCTTCATGCTTTCGTTATTAAACTTGGGAATGATGACATGATAAATTGCTGCTAAAAAAATATCACATGATAAATTCATCAATCACTCGAACAAATACATGTTTTTTTCCCCATAATGCGCGAGCCATGCATTACACTATTAAATTTATTTTTACCTCCGAAATAATGCCGGTAAAAATTATATATATTTAATATGTATATTTTGAAAATTAACATAATACCATTTTAGCAAAGAAGATCGAAAATCAAAAACTCATAATTCATTATGGAAAATAGACAGATTCGTACATTTCACTTTTGGCGGTCTGTCGAGGGATTAGCCGCCTAACACTCCACTAGCTCGTCCTTTTTATTTATTGGATCTTGGAGGCTTCGCCTAACTCATCTCTCTCTCTGTTTTTTTTAAAAAAAAACAAAAAAATTAGGCCAGGTTGTTTGACAAAAAACTATCTTTTATATACACAAGTAAAATAGTCAAAGCTTGTGACAATCGGTAGATATGAAATTCAAATTACGAAACATATTTATATTTAGAACCTTTCAAATCAGTTCCGATCTTGGCATCAAGTCTTAGTAGCCCCCATTTATCAGATATTTTATAATTTATTATAAAATATATTATTATTATTTAATATAAAAACTAGATCTTTATACTATAAATAATATTAAAATTATTTTTTATTTTTTAATATACTACAGTTTTTTAATATTAGATAAAATATTAGACGGCACTTAAGTTTAAGGTTTTTATTTAATGTGATTATTAGTATTTAATAAATAAAATAATATTAAATTAAAATAAATTATTAATAAAATTATATCACAAATAAAATTATAATATTAAATATATATAAAGATAAAAATAAAATATTATATATTATATAACTCTTTTGACTATTCACAGACTATCATGTGCCTGTCTTTCAATAAAAAGAGCCTATCTTTAGTGTATTTTATTTGATGATATCTTTTCTATTATTTGGTCTTATGATTTTAGTTAATCTTATAAGAAATCACGAGTACAGTATATTATAATTTTAAATTATCTAACATAGTAAGATATATTTATTAAAGTTTTACATTACTATTTCAATAGTTTAAAATTTTTATATGTCAATGTATGTGAATTAATATAGAGTTTATCTAACGTGATTGGTATTAAAAATGTCACTGGTATGGCTAAAATAATCACAAGTGGGATGACTAAAATGATATATTTATATTTTACGTTACTTTCGTGTCAGTTCAATTGAACCTCAGCCACATTGCATGCATTTTAAATATATAAACCTAATAACTGCCTATTCAACGCATAAGATTTATGAAGCCATACTATTTCCAAACTATGAGCACTCAAATTTTCACATTCAATATGGAGGATAATTTTTTTTCTTTGTTGTTAACCCAATTTATTAAAATTTTACCCCAACTATATTAAAATCTAATTTGTAATGCATACCTAACTATATTAGATAAATTTCCTAATAAAAAATTTGTATGTACGTCAACCTCAAACTTTAACTACATAAAAATACTATGACTTTATTCATTGTGCTCCTCTTTTGGGCCCAATCTTGTGGACAGAATTTGTCGATCTGTCGTTTGGGCTTTCAGAAATGGTTGATAAAATTGTTGATTGGGCTTCTCTACAGGTCCGTTTTATGAAAAATCCGGCCCATATATTGAAATTAGTCGGGTTTTCCCGTTTTCGGGATACCAGTACCACAAAACTGGTGGGGAACATGGCAGAAGTGCAGCTGAACCTGGGATTATTTCCGAGGAGACTTTTTTGGTAAAAAAATATTATGAATTTCAATTTATTAAAATATAAAAATCGTATTTCTAGAAATATCTTTAATTTTTTAGTTGAAGTAGGAGGAGGGTGGGATAGGGACAATGGAAGCTGTGAACCACTTGCAGCTTGAGGAATCCATCATTTTCTTTATAACGTCTGTGGAGGGAATGTAAGATATATGGGCGAGAGTTTTTTTGGCTTTCTCCAATGTAATTTATTATATCTTCTCATGACGTCACTGGTTAATATTTTTTTTTCCAGAATTATAGTACTGTATATGATTTTAATTAGGCAGTTTGAAAATGGCAGGGAAAATGAAGCAACTCAATGGAAGCTTCATATTAGAATATGTTGAGTGGATGGGAGTGTGATCAAGTCAAATTCTGTCTACTAATTAAGCTCTCAGTTGTTCATATTTACACTGTAGCTCTTTTTTATCCACTCCTTGGCATTTTCCCTCTTTACCCCCATAGTCCACGATAATAAAAATATTATTAAAAGAAAATTATATTTAAATATTATAATTTATTAAATTATATTCAATAATAATTATTAATTATAATTTTGGAAAATTTATAAAATGTATACATTTTTTAATAATCATACATTCATAAGTAATTTTAATAAATAAAATTTAAATATAATTAAATTTTAAAAAATCATTTATTAAAAAAATTATCTGAATAAAAATCACTCGTTCAAAATTACCATTGTTTACAGCTAATCTAAATATATTTTGTATTGGGCTAAAAAGAGAGATTGAAAGCACCACAGCACGTGGCTTGCAATCCCCGCAATTATCGTGCCAGTGGGGACGGAGACAGACGCATGCGCAGAATCTACCATAGCACATAACCACCACGTGTTCCACGTTTTGCTTCAAATCTTATGTGTATCTGTGTAAAAAAAAAAAAAAAAATCTGTGCTCATATGGTGTTGTCGTTTTTGAGCCCCTCTACTTGGTGAGATGGACCGTACGTGTCCCGACATTCCGAGGACAATAATATTCTGTCCCATATCATTTCGGGGTCTTTTTTGCCCTCACTTGTCATTTCAGTGTCGACCATGCTCTATTCCTACCTCTTGACACCAATGCTTAACACTACACACTCCTACTACTATTATCTATTATATTAATTATTTTTTATTATAAAGTTTAATTTATTTTTAATATATTAAAAAAATTAAATAAATATCATATATATTATTTAGTTTATATTTTTAATATTTTATCTTATTCTAGTTTTATTAAAAAAATTTAAAAATAAAATATAAAAAATAGAAATAAAATATTTTAAATAAATTTATCATAAATTATAAAATTATAAAATAATTTTAACTATTTTTAAATTATAAAAAATATTTTAAATTATTTTATTTTAAATTATACAAAAAAAATATAAATTATATATTTATTTTTAATTTATCACATCAACTTTTAAAACCTATTATCATAACTTTCACTCCAAGTTTCACCTCTACTTTCCTCAGAACCCTTCCATCCTCGCGAACGATAGCATAAGGCATCGTTTGGTATGAAAAATTTGGAAGATAGGAGAGAGTAAGGGAGGGATTTTACTCTTCTCCCCTTGTTTGGTTCCATAAAATATTTAGGAGGGGAGATAAAATTTTTACCTTACCTCTAAATTTGAGAGAATTTAGAGAAGAGATATGAAATTATTATTTTATAATATTAATATATCTATAATTTTTTTAATATCTCAATATTATCTATATATTATATTTTATTAAAATATTATATAAAATAATATAAAATAAATTTATTTATATAAAAATATTTTCTCTATTTTTCTTTCTTGAATCAAATAAGGTAATATAAAAATTTCTTCTCTCTCCTCCTCTATTAATCTAAATAAGATGATAATAAAATTACTCTCATTTTCTTTTTATCTATTAAAATTTTTTCTCTTTCTCCTTCGAGCCAAACATAGCCTAAAGACTCACGAGGTAAACTCTCTCCTGTGTATATAAGCAGCTCCATCAGAATCCCTGCTTCATCAGTCTTGCTTCTTTTCTTCTCGACCACCTCCTTCCTCCTCCTCCTGTGATTTCTAAGCCACTCTGCAATGGATAACGTTCTGGGTCTTCTCAAACTTAGTATCAAGAGAGGTATTTCTCTCGCAATTCGTGATACTCGCAGCAGTGACCCTTATGTTGTTGTCTCCTTGGGCGACCAGGTTAGTACAATCTTGCTCTTTGCGTGGTTCTGATTCAGCTTTACCTTTGTGGCTTCCTCTTCATGAAATGGGTTGTTGTAGCTAATAGTAGCATTCGATTCCTCCCAGAATTTGCAGAATTTCGTCATCCTTCTAATTTTCCCAACTTTCCCTTTTGAAATGTTTATGTTTTTAAATTTTAATACTTTCTAGTTTCGTTCCATATGTAAGTTCTCTCTGTTTCGTAAATACTGCTCTCTACTACATTCCTGGGTTGGAAAATACCCTTTTCGGTGTGCATCGTTTGAGATTATACAATGTTCATCTCCCCTGAAATCAAGTAGTGGTTAGCACTTTGGAGTTCACTCTTTATTTCCCAGAATTAAATGAAACCTTTTTCCCACTTTAAGCCCAAAAGACTTATGTAACGTTGCCCAATAAAGTTCACACACATATATATGCTCTCCATGCAAATCATTGTCTATATAATAGATGTACTCCTCTCCTGGACTGGTATCATATTTAATGCACACCATATATTTGGAAAAATTCAAAGTCGAAGCCTGATGTGTACAGGATATGTGTAGCTATTTCTTTTGGCAAAACGCATATGACTCCACGGTAATTACAACTTGACAAAATAGTAAGTTGGAAGCCTTCATTTTGAAGCACTGAACTGTCATTTGAACTATCCTGAACTTGGTGATAGCACCGTGGGAATTGAACTTCATGGCCGATCTGGATTCTTCGTGTGAAAGCTCTTAATAAACTTAGTGATACCTTCTTTTGATAATCCTGCTCTGACCTGTTCTATGCCTCTTATTTTATATGTAAATTATCATTACATCCTTAATGACTACCTGACATGGAGATTGTTTGAAAGATCATCACAACAATTTGAACCTGAGAAGTTTGAATTTGCGATGCTGATTGAGTATCATTAATTTCACATTTTGTTGCTGTAACTTGTTTGACTTGAAGTTTATTTCATGTTGGAACAGAAAGTGAAGACTCGTGTCGTGAAGAACAACCGCAACCCTCAGTGGGATGATGAATTGACACTCGCTGTTAAGGATATCAACTCTCCAATTCATCTTGTAAGCACTAAACGAAACTGCCCCATACCATTATTGACATTGCAGTTCGCTGAAGTTTCTTTTGCAGATATTTGATAGCAAACACCTAAAGAACTTTATCTAAGTCTAGGTCACATCCTCATGCTCACTTGTTGATGGTGACTATGAAATTTGCTTGACTCTTGCAGGAAGTTTTTGACCAAGACACATTCACCTTGGATGACAAAATGGGGGATGCAGAAATAGATATAAAGCCATATCTTGAGTGTCTGAAGATGAACTTGGCCAACCTCCCAAATGGTTGTGTGGTGAAGAGAGTTCAACCGGATGGGAAAAACTACCTTGCTGATGGGAGCAGCTGCATATGGAATAACGGAAAAATCACACAAGAAATGACTCTTGCGTTGAGAAATGTCGAATGTGGCTATGTAGTTGTCGAAATCGAGTGGAAGGAAGTTCCAGGCTGCAAGGGCCTATCTGGGATTGAGGTCTAAGTCTGGTGCACAACGTTTGCTGTGGTATATTTCTATTATGAATCGGCGGTGTGACCCTTGTGATAGTGATTTTATATGTATTGCCATAATCTGAGACTGCTAAGTAGTTTGTATTCTGCAGAGTTGAAGCAGAAAGTTAGTGTCATGTAGAAATGTTGAATCAGCATCGATTTATATAATGATCTGTGCTAGTATTAGTAACCCAGCATTATGATTATTGTCATTCATTTTGAATATGCTTGGCCCAACACACTGGGTATAGGCTTAAGCCTAACGTTTTGGTCAATAAGTCTAAATTGAAGCCCATCTCGTTAGGGCATGCACCTAAATTAGGCTTGATCCATGGGCTTGTTGTCTGGCCCAGCGTATGATGAGATTAACTTCTCTGTTTGGATTAGTTTAAAAGAAGCACTTTTGTACTTTTGTGCGGTACCAAAAAAAAAAATTAAAAGAACAAACGGAAGCAAGGTCTTAAGTTTGAGTTTTGGTATATGCAGAAAATTTTTGTTCGGAGATTTACCTACTATAGTCAGGTATACGATGCGGGTCAGATCTAAATATAGTTAGAGTAAAATTCTGGTGAATCGGGTATTCAACTAAAAAAAATCTTGCACTTGACAAGGCATTAATCGTGGGCTTCATGTCTTGGGAAGACGATGGATTTGTGACTGGTCTTGTAACAATTGTGGGCTTGTGTTCTAACATAATTGACACTTGTATTTTTAATTAATAAATGAGTGAAACATACGATTATTATGAGTATGTTTAATCATTAAAAATTACTATTTTATTATTATTCCAGTTGTGGAGCTCAGGAAGATATCATAGTTTTTAGGTGTATAGGTTTACGCTTGAGAGTAATTATATCTCCTCCTACCCGACAGTAGTATCGTTTAAGAGGAAGAGAGATTTCGTCATGTCTTTGATTCGTGGGTGAACCTAACCTATTTTCAAAAATTTTGTAACAAAAAAAAGAATTGACACTTGCTACCTATCGTTTGTGGTTTCAACTAGTGAATGACTGAGACATAGGACTATTTAGAGTGTGTTCAATCTTTGGAGAATACTATTTTATTTTAGTTCTATTCACGATATTTAGAGAGGCATTTTAGTTCATAGGTACCTAAATTTATATCTAAGGGTAATTGACAGTTTACTCTGCTTAACATTAATATTGCTTAGGAGGAAAGGAGATTTCGCCATACTTTAAGATCATGGGTGAGTCTAATAATTTTTTAAAAATTTTTGTACCAAAAAAAAGAATGGACGCTCGCTGTTAAGGATATCAACTCTCCAATTCATCTTGTAAGTACTAAAACCAAGCTGCTTCATACCATCACCTGAAGAACTTTATCCAAGTCTAGGACACATCCTCGTGCTCACTTGTTGATGGTGGCTATGAAATTTGCTTGATTCTTGCAGGAAGTTTTTGACCAAGACACATTCACCATGGATGACAAAATGGGGGATGCAGAAATAGACATAAAGCCATATCTTGAGTGTCTGAACAACTTGGCCAACCTCCCAAATGGTTGTGTAGTGAAGAGAGTTCAACCAGATGGGAAAAACTACCTTGCTGATGAGAGCAACTGCATCTGGAATAACGGAAAAATTATCAGTTTATATAATGATCTGTGCTAGTTTTAGTATCCAAGCATTGTGATTATTGCTGTTCATTTTGAACATGCTTGGTCAATGAGTTTAAATTGAAGCCCATCTTGTTAGGCCTATGCACTTAAGCTTGATCCATGGCAAAGTTCACACCCTTTAATACAAGTAGTGAACAAGAGCATATATATATATATATATATAGTATATATACCCCTTATATTATTAATATAAGAGCTAGTTGATATTTTTAAATAAATTAAATAAATAAATTAATTATAATTAATATAAAGTTTAATTGACTAATTTGAGTAGATTTATGAATATGTAATATGAATTTATTTTAAAAATTTTTAAATTGAGTTATAATTAATTGATTTAATTGGTTTCTTTAATCTATAAGAAAAGCTAACTAATTCCTATATTAATAAATAAATATAATATATATATATATATATATGCACTTGAGGGAATCGCTTTTCTCTCTAGAAGTAAACTTGCATCCCTATTAATTAATTATAACTAATATAAAATTTAATTGATTAATTTGAGTAGATTTATGAATATGTAATATGAATTTATTTTAAAAAATTTTAGATTGAGTCATAATTAACTGATTTAATTGGTTTCTTTAATTTATAAGAAAAGCCAACTAATTCTTATATTAATAAATAAATAAATATAATATATATATATATATATATATATATATATATATATATATATATATGCACTTGAGGGAATCGCTTTTCTCTCTAGAAGTAAACTTGCATCCCTATTATTCTTGGCACCAACATCATATAGGTTCACACACCTCATTTATATGATAAAATATGTTAAAAATTACTTATAAATAGGGATAGAAAATTATAGATAGAATAAAATCATGCGTAGGTGCATACACTCACTTAATTATATTATTTATATATACAACAAACACACACAGAGATATAAATTCATAATTAAGCACACTAAACAAAGATCAAATTATTAAACCCTTCAATACAAATATTTGAATCGTCCGGCCGGAACATGTATCATACTCATGCAGCTGATCGAGAGTCCATGCCTATTGCCTCAAGACAAAGAAGCAAGCATGCATATATCTTTATTTAATTATCACTAACTATATATATATATATAAATATATATGTGTACGTTTAGATATAATAATAAGAATGATAATTAAGCATATTCAAGCTATGCCTTGATGATAAGATGAGCATCAACATCTTGAGTTAACTTGTTGCTGAAGTCCAAGCTAAGTAGTCTTGTGGAGGAGGAATACCCTCGTGGACCTTCTCATAGTCATAGGTCCATTTGGCGAGGGCCCCATTATTATTTTTATTATTGGCATTGCCAGTGACTTGAAGTTTTGCCTTTATACTCCTCACCAACATCTCCATCAAACAGGTTGAATATCAGCAACTTGTTCTCTTCATCAATCTCTTCAATGTGTTCCTTACATGTTCTTACCTTCCCTCCCGCAACAAATCACAATATTCTCATAAATTCCTCTTGTTCTTTCTGATCAGTTCAGAGTATCGTGGAAGGCTGTACGTATCGATAGTATAAGTCCAGTGCTTAACAGAGGCAGGGCCAACGCTGTGCCAGTCTCCTTGATGCAGGTTACCTCCATGAATTGTATCATTAATGTTCTCAAGGTCGTGAAGTTGGGTGACGAAGACGTTGAAGAACTCAGCAGCTGATGAGTGCACTTCAACTTCCCTCTCTAACTTAACTGTAAAAGCCATAATCTCTATGATCTTGAAGGAAAATGCGCCTTGCTTCTTCGACTTTAAATACAAAATGAAAATGCTTTTGCTTGACGTCTTCAACAAATGTTTTCTTTTAATTTATTAGTGCCATTCAAACCAAAATATGGAGCGAATTTGTTATTGGTATACGAAATATGTCTGCTGCTTTAATTTTGAGTAAACATTTCTGTCAGCAAATATTAGATTGATTTACGTATATGATGAATAGTATTAGACTATTAATAACATTTCTGTCAGGAAACATTACATTTACTTTTCTTCTTCCTTCCTAACATTATTCATAACTATTTAATGTTTATTAAATTTGTGGCTTCTAAGAATAGCTAATAATATAAAGGAATAAGGCCCAAACTTAAAATTGTTATATTGGAAAAAATGATATCTTTTATTTTTATAGTTTTCACTCAATTAAATTATAATTCAGTTCATGAGTTTTAAATTGCACAACTCTATCCTTATATTTTTTATATACTTATAATTTATTCATTGAATTTTGACTTATATAATTTTATCTTCATAATTTAATTATTTAAACTATTAGTTTTTATATTTTAAAATATAAAATTATATATTTCTTAAAGTTTAATTATGGTCTAAAGTTTTAAATAAATTGAGTCATATTAAGTCAAAATTTAAGAATTGAGTTATATAATTAAATTAAAATTATAGAGATTAAATTGTGTAGTCAAAGTTTAATTTAATGATTATATTACAATCAAGATCAAAATTATATGAAATAAATTCTTTTATTACTTTTATATGTAAACACGTATTGCAATTGTTGTAGGCATAAAATATAATAAACTTTTATAACGCCTCCACTTATTTATTTTAAAAATCAGAGTATCTATTAATTATGTCAACATTAGCTAGTCAATCTATCTAGATTTTTTGTTGGTACAAGAATTTTTAGATATGGGTTAGACTTATCTACGATTTAAAAGTAAGTTAAAATTTCTTTTTCTCTTAGACGATATTAATATCAGGTAAAATGAATTGTCTATTATCCTTATGTATAAACTTAGGTACTTAGGAGCTAAAATACTTCTCTAAGTGTCACGGTTAAAACTACAACAAAATAATACTATTTAGATATTAAATATATTTTAAATAGTTGTATGTGATATTTTTTTACTAGTTGAATAGTAATCAACCACCCAATAAGTCGTCATCATTTGACTTGTTTCCCGGGGGGGGGGGGGAGCTTAAAAGAAGATGTACCTATTAGAGATGGAAATTCCAAGCAAGGATGGCTGTCCATTATTAAGGATCAAATTAAAAATTTTATTAATTGAAATTAGATTTAGTAGAATATGTTAGTCTCTCATAATATAGTAGATTTAAGTTCAAATTTTTAATTTGAAATGTATTCATGTTTAATGTTAATATTATATTAAATAAGATTACTTTCAATAAGAAAATATTTATATTTAGTAAAAAAATTAAAAATTTTAGAAATTAGTAATAATTCAGTCAATTATATTTCTTTTAAATATAAATACCTAATTAATTAAAAACTGGATAAACTTATAGGGACAAATACAATTTTACCCTTATCATCTATATTAATATAACCAACATCTCATCATTAATTAAGCACGCTAATCAAACACTTTATTACAAGTACTGAACTCACGATCACACACACAGATGGGTTCACACGCTTCGCTTAATTAGATAGGTGACCTTTTCCCTGAAGAAGCAAAACATGGAGCCGTACACACACACACACACACACTTGTTTGATGTCTATGCCTTTAAAAGATGAAGATCGATATCTTTAGTGGTCTTAATGACGAAGTCCAAGTAGGCTTGTGGAGGAGGCACATCCTCACGCAACTTCTCATATTCTTAACTCCATTTCGCAACGGCTCCAATTATTATTAGTGCCCTTGTCAATCACCTGAAGTTTCGACTTTAAGGTCTTGTACTTCTCACCAACATGTCCATCAAAATTGTTGAACGTGATCGACTTCTTCTCTTTATCAATCTCTTCAATGTGCTCCTTACAACTTTCTACCTTACCATCTGTAAAATCACGATCCATGCTTACTCTTAATATATAAGGTGATTATTATATATGGTGTCCCTAATTGAATACGTGGAAGGGCTGGGCTTACCAACAGCGAAAGTCCAGTGCTTGACGTGATCAGAACCAACGGTGTGCCAGTCTCCTTGATGCACCTTAGTTTCATGAACGTGGTCGCTAATGTTCTGAACATGGTGAAGCTCAGTTATGAGGAAGTTGAAGAACTTATCAGCTGGAGAATTGATCTCAACTTCACCCTCCAATGTCCCTGAGAAAGCCATTCTTCTATATGTCTCTGATAGAGAGAGAGAGAGATGGATGTGGAAGGATATGCTTGCTTATTATTGGACCTTAAATAGAAGAAAGTTGGCATTAACCCAATATCTATCACTTTCTGTCATGAACATTCTCCTTGTTTCTAGATTTTTCATACTTGGAGCAATTTTTATCTTCCCCGTTTACTATAGACACTACTATTTTTTTTCCCAATCCAGAAATGAAAAAGAGCGAAGTAAAAATTATACTGTTTGGTTATGGAAGTAGACGTTTTTCTTTTATTATTAGAAAGTCTCTATATAAATATATATCATCCGCTCAGAATTAATTTGGAAGGTGACGACTCGGTATTTTAATAAATAAGTAATGGATTTGATAGTAAGTGATTCATTGCACATGTGGTGTTGAGATGTAGAAATGTGATGATGAAGGAGTGGTGCTCAATATGACAGATGGTTGGCATTGCAGCATGCATGCTTTTGTTGCCTTGGGGCCATCTTTTGGAAATGGGTTCAACACATGTCATTCCATACTATTAGAATTAACTAATTTTATAGATATTTTTGGTGTTTAATTTATACATACATACATACATACATACCACCATACACATAATATATGGTTTCCTTTCTCCTTCTGATCTTGTTAATTTGTCGCATTGTTATGGTTCAAAGGAAGAAGTGAAGTTGCTTAAGGGGCTTAAAGTGCTATTACTTGTCAATTTTCATTATTTGATCCATTAATCTTTAAGTATGAACCACTCAACTTTTCTATTGTCGTTGGTCTCAAAGCCAGTATCTATGAACACAGCGCGCACATATTCCTGTGTAAGTGTATTAAAGCATAGATGGATGGAGGACACGGATGTCGATCCAACGGTTTCAAAGCAAAGGTTATAAAATGGTCGCCGACAAGATTAATGATTCTTTTTTCTTGGATACTAATTACCTACATACAAGTGCAGGGTTTGTGTTTGGTTTCTCTATCCCAACACCATCCTATTCTTATCCTTCTAAGCTAATTTCGCGTGGTAAGATTAATCATTTGTTTCATTAGTTGATATTTCCTATTAAAGTTAAACAGTAAGATTCGGTCGTATGTATTCAATTAAAAAAAAAGGATTTTGCCCATCTCCCTCAACAATATCCTTCAAATTGGTAAATTTAAAAACTTGTCTTATACTCCTTTGGTATTATTTATAATGTAGAGAAAGAAAATTTATTTTTACCCTATTTATAAGGTAGAAATAATTTTTTTTATAAATATATCATTTTACTTTTCATTTATTTATGTTAATTTTGTTTCAATTAGATATAATGTATATTAAATAAAAATAAAAAATAAAAATTATTGAATTTTATGACCTAATTAATGGGGTTTAAATTTTATAAAATATGTTAAAAATAATTTATAAATAGGAGGAGAAGAATATCTCCTTTGCCTCCTTCAACCTTGCAATGATGATTCTTAGTTAACCTTCGACTGTAGTGGCCCTGCGTGAGTCATCTTGGACTAAGATGATGTCCAGCCTGTCAAACTCCCTTTGTGTGTGTGTGTGTGTGTGTGTATATATATATATATATATATATATAACCTCGTTAAATATGTGGGTGCATTTGATCCGAAATCCAACATTAAAAATAAAGCTTTCGCTTGCATATTCATATAATGAAGCAGCGTATTCTATAAATATTAGAGTTCAATTTTTACTGTTATTAGAAAAAAAATTTTATTAGGAGATCTTGTAAATTTAATATAAGTATTCTCTAAACCCTAAAACAATATATTGATTTTAGTGGATATCAATATCAAAATTATCAAAAAAATATAATGAAGGGGTGGCTCATGTCAAGCCCGCTGACCCCATTTTCATATAAATAGCAAAACACAAAGATACACGCATTGTGGAAAAGAGAGAGCTGACAGAGTCAACTTTTATTGCACACACAAACTTGTTCAGTAATATTATTAAGGTCTCTAGATGAGGTTGGTAACATATATATATAAGCATCAACGTCTTTGCTGACTAATTGAATAACAGCTGCAGTGCCTTCGCTTGACTTCTCATATTCAAAGGTCCAATGCAGTACGCTTCCCGACAAAATATTTGGAGTGAGTTTCAGATAAACCATGAAGCTATTGTACACATCCAACAGATCTCCCTCTATCACTCTGAATGTCATCGATAACTCCATTAGGTTTATGCTTTCCATACCACCAACTTAGCTACTTGTGCTCTACCATCTGTGTGTTCAATATATACATATATATTTATGCTGAAATTAAAATGAAGATTTCATATTAAGATGAACAGCAGGTTTCAGCTTTAATATACCTAAGAGGGTATAATGAGAGAGGAAGACGAAGCCTGGAGGGCCCATTCACCTTCAACGATTTCGACGCCTTGTATAACATCAGGGGAGATAGTGAGAAGTTCATATAATCTGGTCGACAATATATTTCAAGAAACGTCACAGCTGAAGTCTTCACTTCAATATCAGCCTCCAGACTACTAATCACAGACATCTCTCTCTCTCTGAACTTAGGTTTCACAGACGACAACTTGCATGTAATAAGAAGACGAGTGGTTGGGGAAGATTGGTGTCATTCAAAGTCCCTTAAGTAGGAAATTTGTAACGCATTCTGGTCCTTGGGAGGATATATTATTGTGAGGGAATGACATTTCACATATCCTTTATTTACATTATTCGTACTTTTTATATAAAATATTTGCATAAAATATATGACGTGTTGGAAAAACTTGTTTGATAGATCACAATTATTGACGAAGATGTTATAAAATTTTAAGAAAATGATTGATTTTTTTTTAAAAAAAGTTGAACGAGTCTAGGCTCTAGGGCCAATGGGAAAAAGCAATATTTTAGCAAAAAGACTTTAATTAGTATCACCTAAACTAAAACAAAATATATGAAAATAAATTTAAAAAGTCATTCAGAAATATAGAGTGACGTATAGTATCTTGAATCATTTGATTGTTCTTCCTAAATATATAGTATAATCTATAATGCAAAGATATACACATGGTGGAAACGAGAAGCTTACAAATTTAAAGTCAGCTTTTATTTGATACACAAACTTGATTCACGAAAGCAACGTGAAACAAATAATTAGTTCCTAGATGAGGTTTCTAAGTTAAGCATCCACGTCTTGAAGTAAGCATATCCTCTTCAATTCTAAAATTATATATATAATGAGCCATAATAGTAAAATTTAATAAACACTAACAAAATTATAGCAGCAATGATTAAATTAAAAAATTGTAAAACGTAGGGATTTAATTAATTATAAAGGAGTAGTTAAAATTGAATAAAATTATGAAGACAATAAACATAACTGTCTCATTAACAGAACAAACATTTCATAACAAAGCACAATAATAAAACATGCATAAAAAACTTTAATACAAGATAGTATGCATGTGTAGCTTAATTAAGGAGCGAAACATGCATTCTTATTCTAATTTTCACAACCATTATTATATATAGGCTCACATAAAACCCTAATAACAAGACAAATACATATGGTTGTTTTGAGGGCTATGCTTTGATGAGATGAGCATCAACGTCCTTAGTAATCTTAGTGGCAAAGTCCAAGTAGCCTTGTGGAGGAGGGACTTCCTGGCTCAACTTCTCATATTCGTAAGTCCATTTGGCTATGGCACCATTATTGCCCTTATCAACGACTTGAAGCTTTGCCTTTAAGCTTTTATACTTCTCCCCAACATCTCCATCAAACAGGTTGAATGTCAGTTTCTTGTTCTCATGATCGATCTCTTCAAAGTGCTCCTTACAATTCACTACCTTATCTCCTGTAATTAAATCACAGAAATAATCACTATATTAACTAAAAAAGGCGAAATTTAAGCCCTTGAAATTGCTTGATCGATCTATAAGGGTAATTTGGGTGAAAGCTTAATTACCAATGGTATAAGTCCAGTGCTTGACGTGATCAGAGCCAACGGTGTGCCAGTCTCCTTGGTGCACCTTAGTTTCATGAACGTGATCGCTAATGTTCTGAACATGGTGAAGTTCAGTTACGAAGAGGCTGAAGAACTTGGCAGCTGGTGAATGGACCTCTACTTCGGCCTCCAATTTTCCAGCGAGAGCCATTATTTCTGTGATTTGTGCTCAAGAAACAAGAGAGAGTGATATATGGAGATGTGGTTGGAGATGCTTACTTATGGGACCTTAAATAGAACAAAGTTTCTCTACTGTGGCTTAAATTTTATTTTCTTCCTTATTTGTTTTAACTTTCACGTTTTTCTGATGTCAACTTATAATAATGTCTCACTTTTCTCTGTGACTTGTTTTATCAGGTCTTCAAATAAAAAAACACAAAAAAACTAATATATAAAAAGGACGGAGCAAATTTAACAAAACATCTCGGGTTTTTTAAGAGAGTAATTAGGAGGTTAACTATAGAGGGTTAGTATCCAAAATGGCCATAAATTTCTTTGTTCGAATACTACTTTTTCCTTTTATTACTCTGTTTTTAAATTTAAGAAAAATTAATCTTTTATTTTCATAGTTTGCTCAAACTTTTAATTAGTCCCTATACACACACACACGCACACACATTTTAATTTAAGTAACATCCATAATTTTAAATTTTTTCATTGATATAGTCCCTATGCTTTAAGAACTCTAAATTTTTACTTCCAACATATATTATATATCCACAATGGAGTTAAGCATTAGTTGATGAGGTGACTAGTGGTTTTGAGATATGAGTGCCACATGTAGTCAAAGATGTAAAATTTCTTTAGAAATTAGTCGCTATCTTCTACTCCAAATTCTGAAGTCCTCACCACTCAATTTTTCAATGTAAGAAATATAATGGCTTTGAATGTTGCTAGGACCAGTGTTATTAATTGTTAAGTAAGTTGTGCAAAAGAGATAAAGATATACGCAGATAATCTGCTATCTGTATTATTATATTATTAATTGAAACAGTTGCAGTATCTGTATCAGCAATGAAAGAGAGTTATATAACATGAATTTGTTTAACTTATTCAATCAAGTTTTGATTGATTATTAATAAATTAATCTTTTCTGCATCAGAAATTAATTTAGCCGACGTACGGTTGCAAACTTCAAAGCTTGAATATTTGTAGAAGAAACATGTGGTGGGGATTTGGTAAACCGGAAAGTCTCCGATATTTGACAAGACTATTAGATTTTGTGAGATATTGTCTGTGATGCATGTCATCTGTATATGGGATGGGCCATTCTTGAATTGATGCTAAAGTTTCAATGAATGCATATATTAGGCTCAAGAGAGCATCCTATGCACCTGGTATTAAATATATGACGTGTTAGAAAAAATTGTTTGATAGATCACAATCATTGAAGTAGATATTATAAAATTTTATGAAAATGATTTTTTTTAGTTGAATGAGTATAGAGTGGAAAAAAATACTACCCGGTCCTAATAATAAAAGTTAATTGACTTTTTTAAATAGATTAATTAAGATAAATAAATTAATTAATTATAACTAATATAAAAGTTAGTTGATTAATTTAGATAAATTGATGAGCATATAATAAGAATTTATTTTGAGAGGTTAAATTTTTTCATAATTAACCGATTTATTTGACTAGTAGCTCCTGAACTAAAGCAAAATTTATGAAAATAAATTTAAAAAGTCATTCAGAATATAGATAGTGACGTATAATACCTTGAATTATTGAATTGTTCTTCCTAAATATAGCTCAATATTTAGTATAATGCAAATAGGTATCCATGATGGAAACGAGAAGCTGACAAAGTCAACTTTTATTTGATACACAAACTTGATTAATTAGACATGGCAGCTCACATTATAAGCAAGAAAGCAACGGGCAGCAAATAATTAAAATGTGTAGATGAGGTTGCTAACATTAGCATCCGCGTCTTTGGATAATTGAATAACAGCTTCAAGCAAGGAGGTTGGGTCTGAAGCGTCTGAGCATGGCTTCTCGTATTGCAAGGTCAAACGTAAAACGGTTCCTGACAAAACATTTGGAGTCAGTTTCAAAACAAACTTAAAGCTATTGTATGTCTCCAAAAGATCTCCATCTATCACTTTGAATAATGTGCTTGATAGCCTTGTTATGTTTATACTGTCCACCTCCTCCTTCACCACGTATGCTTTCCCATCTGTGGACGAGTATGGAGTGTTAGGGTTTTCAAATGAAATCTTCAGTGAAGTACGTAATTACAATTTAAAAGGTAATTAAAGAGTGAAGAAGTTGAAGTTAATTGGGTTTAATTACCGAGGGTATAGTGAGCAAGGAAGACGAAGCCTACAGTGCCCCATTCACCTTGAACGAGTTCAACGCTTTGTATAATATCAGGGGAGATAGTGAGAAGCTCATATAATCTGGTCGAGACTATTTCAAGAAACTTCACAGCTGAAGTCTTGAGTTCAACAACATCAGTCTCCAGACTACTGCTAACCACAGGCATCTCTCTCTCTCAATGTAGATTGCACATAAAACAAAACTTGTGATGTACGAAGATCAATGGTTGGAGAAATTGGCGTTATTTGATGTCCCTTAAATAGGAAATTTATAATGTTGTGGGGTTAGTCACTTAGTTGAAGGTTAACTATAGCTACTACTCCTACTTCTTGATATATCACATATTTTAGAAATTTAATTATATTAAAAAAATCAGTTGAATTAGTTAATATGACATTTTTTTAAATATCTTAATTATTTTATTTAACACTTTCTATCAATCTCTTATTTGATTATTATTTATAAATATGACTTGAGAAAAAATATGTATACTTACTAGCTTATCATATTTAGTAAAACTAATAGTTAAATTAAACCTAGATAATGGTAACGATGATATTGAATAAAATAAAATTTTTGAATACCTAGCATTCTTAAATGAAAATTGTCAGATAAATTTATACTTTAACTTAAAATAAAAATAATAAGATGACACATTAATATATTGATCAATTTACGATCAAACTTAATTTTGAATGATAGTCAGAGCGACATTGTTATAATTTACAAATTTTTAAGATAATATTATTCCTAAAAAAACTTTCGGATACTTGGTGCTCAAAAACTTTTAGGGTAAATTTACACTTTAACACTTAAATGGAATATGGAAGTATTTAAAGGTAGTGTTTGTTAGGGGGGAAAAAATGAAAAGTAATACAAGTTTGAGACACAACTTTACCCTTTAACTAAACTTAGTTTTGGTAAGTTAATTAAAAGCGGCTTCTATATAGAACTGGAGGGAGTATGTATACACTGGAGTTCTCAATTTCCATTTCCCTACCTTAAATCTCGTCAGAAACTAAAATTGAGAACAATTGGTCCATGCATGCATCTATGAATTTACAGAGAGGAACTCGCGCTCATATATATAAAAAATTAAATTATACAAACAGCTCGATGTAGAGACATTCACTTGTTCATGTCAAGCACGATAACAAGCAGAATATGATTAACAAACACACGCACATGCAACAGCTGACAAAGTCATCTTTTAATTACAGTAGACAACTAATTAATATGTCTACATGAGGCTGGCAACGTAAGCATCAACATCTTTGGAGACTTGAACAAGCTCGTTCATGAGCGAGGTTGGGTCTGCAGTGTCATCGCTTGGCTTCTCATATTCCAAGGTCCAGTGCACAACGCTTCCCGAGAGGACATGTGGAGTGAGTTTCAGAATAAACCTGAAGCTATTGTACACATCCAACAGATCTCCCTCTGTCACTTTGAATGTGATCGATAGGTCTATTAGGTTTATGCTTTCCACCACCTCCTTCGCCACTTGTCCTATCCCATCTGTGTACATATTACATATATTAAGCCCTCACTAATTAATAATAATCACCCCGAAACTAAGATTTCATATTAATCTTATATAACTAGTTTCAAGTATATGGGTATTATAAATCCCACACAAGTGAAGTAGGCGTTTTATAAGTTTAAGGGTTTTCCCACCCAACATATTAGTCTTTAGGTAAGAGCATATGACCGATGACCTTAAAAAGGTTTACTTACGCAGGGTCTAACCGACGTGAGGCCAAGAGTGAAGCCCTTTGGTATGGAGCGGCCAATGAAGTTGGCTCCCCCTTACCCCAAAGGCTTATTAATCACTCCGGAACACAAGATTTCATATTAATCATATATAACTGGTTTCAAAGTGTATGAAAACAGTAATTTGAAAAGTAGAGAAAGATGTTGCCTGACCTACGGTGTAATCTATAACGAAGGTGAAGCCTGCAGTGCCCCAGTCACCAGAAGTAATTTCAAGACTTTGAATGAAGTCAGGGGAGATAGTGGCGAGCTCATATGTTTTGGTGGAAAATATCTCCAGAAACTTCAAAGCTGAAGTTTGGAGTTCAACATCTGCCTCCAAAGTACTCACCATCTCTCTTTCTCTAGATTATTGCAGAGAAGGCAATACTTACAATGTGAAAAGACGTCAACTTCTTGTGGAAAATATTGGTGTCCTACAATGGCGACCTTTATATAAAAAAATTGTGATGCGTACTGTTGGAGGATATATTTTTGTAGTAATTAAGATTATATTTAATTAATTACCTACTCTTCTTGTTTTTAGGCTGGATATTAGAGGTTTCGTAATTTTATAATTATACTAAATAATTTGAGATCAATATTTTGTTATTATCATGAAACCCAATTATTAGTTGGTGAAGGGTTTAGTCCTAACCTTATATGAGATCAATCAATGATAATTCTGGGGCTACATAATTTCGTCCCTTAAATTCATGAGTGAATCCATTTATTTATTTTTATTAATAATGCTCAAACCTTGTTAACTATATTGAGGTTAATTACATATATATATATATATATATAGGATAGATCATAATCTTAAGTTAGAAATTTTAAAATTTTATAATGTTCAATATTTGAATTTATTATTGTAATCAAATCATGTTGCAGCCATATACATCAGATACAGTTTAAATTCTGAGCAATTATTATCTGTGAAAAAGATTTTTTATATTTCTTGACCAGCTGATAATCAGAATGCAGTTTCACGTGTTCCGACGTAGATGCTGGCCACATGAAAAAGTTCCATATATAATTGATACTGTGTTAAGTTATCATTATCGAATGATTAGCCTATGCAATTTGCTGTCTAAAATCTGGCGTTTAAAAATCTGAGTATTTAAGTGAGATTATTATTACTTTTTTGTTGTCCACTGCTATTGGATGTGTGATATTCCTCACTATAAGACAGATTTTATTATATTGGAAAAAAAAAATCAAACCCTAGTTTACCCTCCTCAGTGCGTTGCATTCGTAGGCCATATATTTCTTTTAATTGGCTGATGGTTTGAATTTCGTTTGAAAGCTTAATGGCAGACAAAAGTAACTCTTAATTGTTTGAATTTCGTTTTAAAATTGATGATAGTTGCTAAATTAAATATGGTAGCGTGGTTAATTAGAGAAGCTTTGCCTCTCATCTCATAAATGTACTCCCTCAATCCCTCGTCATTATATATTTTTTCCTCATATTTTGATGTAGTATTTAATGAGGTAATTTGAAAATGTCCTCTTAACCACGTTTTAATATATTATGAGAGTGTGGTAGTGTGGCTAGTTAGAGAAATGTGTCATCATCGAGATTTTGAGAGATTTTCCCGACATAGTAGTTGAACCTTAAAATACTCAAGATTTGCATAGAATTAGTGCAAGATTACTGTACTGAAAGGGATAGATGACACCAAAATCGAGACTAAATCCACCATCCTTTCGCAAAAACATAAACGTGCGAATATATAGTGCAACACAAAAATCAAAGCAATGGGCGAGAAGGAGGATTAAAGATGCATGATTGGAACAAATGAAATGATATATTTGGACTAAATGGAAAAAGAATAATGACCCATTAGTAACACTCCAAAATTTTCATATATTGATTGAAAACCTTTGTCTTCTAACTTACAAAAACACCCTTGTTTATGTATAATATAAGCTGAGCTGGAGATTTTAAAAAGTTAAGTTGGCAGATTCCGATCGGCTCGATCTGCTGATACCACTTTCATTAATTCATATTTTAATTTTAAAAATGATAGATGCTAAGTTGAATGTGTATATAAGTTAAAAGTGTCAGAAGAATGAATATAAAACAAATTTGTTTAATTAAAAACGATTCCGAATAAAGCATTCAGGATCCTGAATTCAACTTTTTGGACTTCCAATTTACATTTAAGCGCGAGCGTTTTTGTTAAATATTTTTTCAATATCAGTGAATTAAAGACTAATTAAAAAGGTAAGCCCTAAATGAATAAATGATATTTTTTTAATGAAAACCCTTAACTAATTTCTTTTATAAGCTGAAAAAATAAACAACAAAACAAAATCTCTGAGATCCAACAGCCAGGAACTCGCTAAGAGCCTCGGGGCCAAGGATCTTCAAACCAAACTCTCCATCAAGAGCTAAATAATTATTTTAAAACTTTATGATCTTATATACTACTCCCTTCTATTATGAATATATGAGTTAAATAATTAATGGATATAATTTTAAAAAAAATTAATAAAGACAAAAAATGTGTTCAAATTTTTTTAAAATATCATACTTTAATTATTTGCATTGAAATAATCGATAAAAAATTATAAATTAAAAAAAAGATAAAATGAATCGAGTACTAGATTGAAGACAAATATAAAACACCAAGCAATTCCTATAATTAAGACCACCAGAGCCAGTATTATCCTCATTATGCAGAGTGTGAAATTCCTATTAGAAGAATATGTGGGAGCGATCCCCATGTGAAAAGAAGGGAACCAAGCCCCCTGATGGCGTGGTAATAGGGCCTACATACAATCTGTTGAGTTTTTCGTTTAGTATTGGGCTTCGTCGTCTCCCTTATTCAACCAAAACGGAATCTTTAGGATATATATATATATATATATATATATATATATATATATATGAATAACTAACAAGGTTAATCTGACTAATAAGTATTTTAATATTATTTAAATAAGATCTCAAATTTGAGCCTTAACGTATACAAAAAATTTCTATTGAGAGACCCACCCACTATAACCAGGTGAGCAATACGGGTCAGATCCGGATGTAGTCGTGGCAAAGTTCCGATGAATTGGGTGGAAAAAAAAAAAGATCTATATGATTAAAAATTAAAGATTCCTCTAATAAATCTACAAGCTTAAGCATGATATATCTACTAGAATTTTTTTTAATGACAATTAAAATAATATTTCACAACAATTTTACGAGTAGTGTAAATTTTATCTCTATAAGTCTAATATTTAATAGTAGTTTTAAAATTGTCATTAAATGATAGACTTACAATGGCGATTTAATATTAAAATCGAGTGTAACATATTAACAATAGTTATATTATTCCCTTAAATATAAACAAACTCAAATGGTAAATAAATCTATCAAATAGGAAATAAATATGAATCAACGTTTTTCATAAGCCAATTAACAAACTAAAAGTATAAAAATAAAATCTTTAATAAGGTAAGATAACCTATAATATATATTATAATTTATAACAAATAAATTAAACAACAGAACAATTAACAAAAATATAAATTGATTCAAAAAATTTAAAACACACAAATAAATAAGAACCAATGTAACAAACTAAAATTATAAAGATTATATCTTCAATACAAAGATAATAGCGTATAATATATATTATAACTTATAAACAACAAATATCTGAAACAATAAAAAAAATAAGCAAATAATGAAGTTAAATGGTAACTTACGTCACGATGTAGAACAATAATAGATAATGACTTTATTGACAGAGAATAACATTCGTCTAAGTCTATCATTATTCGACAGAATAATAGAATACACAGGGTTATGATGAGAAATTTTAAAATTTTGTGAAATTTTATATGACAGTTTCACACTAAAACTATCGTAAAATTTACTTTTAACGGTTGTTTTATACAAAATTATTATTAAAAAGTTTTATAAATGTAACTTATTTATGAATATATCAATTTTTTTTTATTTTCTTTTAGCCAGATAGTGTCGTAATAAATATTTTTTCTATGAGCGAAGGATTATTTCTGGCCCTAAAACAACGCATATATACTGTTTCCTTCGATCCCAAGAGTTACATTGTACAGCAGGCAACTACATAGACTCGCGCTCGCTCATGCGTCAAGCGCCATAACCCCATCTCTGAAAATAGCAGAAGTAGAATACATAAAACACACACGCTTACAGAATATGACAAATTAAATAAGCCAACTTTTATTTCACACATGCATGAAAGTAATTACATGAGACTGCTAACATAAGCATCGACGTCTTTGGAGACTTGAACAGTTTCTTCCATCAACGAGGTTGGATCTGCAGTGTCAGAACTTGGCTTCTCATATTCAAATGTCCAATACAATACGCTTCCCGTCAGCACATTTGGAGTCAGTTTGATGATAACGGTGAAGCTATTGTAGACATCCAACAGATCTCCCTCCAACACTTTGAATGTCATCGACAGGTCTACTAGGTTTATGCTTGCCGCCTCCATCTTAGCCACTTGTGCTGTCCCATCTGTGTGATATCATATGCAATATAAAAGTTAATTTAGAACCTCTTTAATTGTTGAGTTAAAGAAGAATAAGTTTTTCAAAACATAGAAATTAGAATGAAGCTGATGTACCTAGGGTATAGTTGACGACGAAGGTGAAGCCTGCGGTGCCCCAGGCACCAGAAACAATCTCAAGACTTTGAACGATATCAGGGGAGATAGTGGCGAGCTCATATGTTTTGGTGGCAAATATCTCCAGAAACTTCAAAGCTGAAGTTTTGAGTTCAAGACTAGCCTCCAAAGTACTCACCATATCTCTCTCACTCCAATTAGATTGCACTCAGATGACAAATGCTTGTGCAAAATTGATGTCCTCCTATGATCCTTATATATAAATTCTGTGATGCATGTTGGGGATATTAACTTGTGAAGATGAACACGACTTGAACTTAGGTCCGTTTACTTATATTCATTAGGTTAGTTTCTCCAATCAAATTCAAGCACATATATGGAAATATTAATTTGATTAGTTAGTGAAATGCATGATTGAGAATGTAAGATTTCGAGAGATTTTTCCGACATGATATGACTTTAAAAACACTCAAAATTGGTAGAAAATTAATATAAGTACTATATGGAAGGGGCAGATATGACCAAAATGTCAAACTAAATCCAATCCGGTGACAAATGAATTGTGGAGAGGCAAATTTGTCAGAAGAAAAGGGACCTTACAAAGAAACAAGAATACTAAAAACGTGCGAACACAAAAAATAAAAGCAAATTAAAGACCATTAAACTTGAGCAGGGGGTTGTTCATTACATACTGGTGACACAGATGTGAAGGAGGATTACAGATGAGAAGGGAACCACAGGAACAAATTACTGGGCCTACAGCCCACAACTGTTAGTTTTCGTCGGGTATTGGGTTTCCTCCCCGTTATATATGCACCCAAAAGAGAAAAATTAAAGATACAAGAGCCTAACATCTATTCTTTTCTTTTACGTTGAGTACTTTGGTTTAAATTATATTTTTAATTATAAGATGCTTCTGATTAATATCCATTCTTGTGTATGGATTGGAGAAAATTATTGTTGGGAGGGCTTTATTTGTGTTATATCATTTTATTTGACTTATTCCAAACAAGTCTTGTCTAGAGTTTAGATATTGTGTATTATATTGAATAAGGGATACCAGATAATAATATAACTAAACAACAGCGGCCAATAAATTCAAACATGTTTATTTTGTCCTCTTGAAAATGGAGTAGAGGATGAATATATATAGATCTACAGTCAGTAAGATGAAGAAGAAGAAGAAGAAAATTCACTGCAAAAAGAAACGAGAACATGACAGTACTAGCCTCCTCCTCTTTGTTCTCATTCCGTTTTCCTTCCACATTTGCTACAGTACTGCACATGTAATGTAACTCTATTGAAAAAGGATAAAGTCCATGCTCTCATTCTTTTCAAATTGATGCGCTTGATACATACTAGTTATGAAGGGGGTTTGGACCAGTACGAATTAATCTCTTGTCCTCCTCATAAATGGATGCTTGAGAATTTGTTGAAGATGATTCATGAAACAACGCCCTTCTGATTCTGAAGCTTGTGCTTTGACTGTTGTGTTGTACTGCGGCTGGCGATGGAGGCTCAATGTAATAGTGAGTAGGAATAATGAACAGAAAAAGAACTGAAAAGGTGAGGCAACAGAAGAAAATGACAGCTCTAGTCCCTGAACAAGAAACCCTTGTTTCTATTTCTTTGAAAGCTGTCATTTTATTATTGCTCAGTCTTGTGGGTAACCATATAGGCCGAAAATCTTACAACACTCACACCGTGGAGGCTGAAGAGAGCGTACTCAAAAGATGGGTTTTTGGCTTTGGAAGAAAAAAAGTCACACGATGAACATGACCCGTGACTCCTGAAACTTCTTATAATTGTTAAATCTCTGTGCTCCTCAGTGTCTAATGCATGGACTCTGCACCATTTACAACTCCCAGATATATTCACCCTCGTTGGCTTGGTTTTGGGTTTGTTTCTATTATAAAATGTCTTGTGTATTCGGGCCTGTGAATTGCTAGTTGCTTGCCAAGAGTGTCGTATTAATAGCCGCTGTCTATGCACAGTTTTCTAATTCAGAAGGCATTACAAATTGGTAGACAGACTCATAACATCGTACTCTTTCAATTTCCTTCTCTCCAACAACTCTTTTTTCTTTTTCAAACTTGAAAGATGTTTTCTTTCTTTTTTTTTTCTAATGGGAAAAAAAATCTTTCCTACGGGACCCTATAGAATCAGTTACTAATGTGTGTTTGGTATGAAGAACTTGGAAAGGAGGGGAGGGAAAGAATTTTTTTTTGCTCTTTTTGTTTTTTTTGGCATCACAAAATTTTTAGGAGTAAGACTTTTAAAATTAATTATAGTTGAATAATAGCTATATAGTTGTTTGTTATTAGAGCTGAAAATACAGGTTGTTTGCTGGTTACGGGCCAGCTTGCTAAAGTGGCATGCTTCAAAATACGCTGGCAAACTGCCCTCTCTTAGTGGCTGACTGGCGGTACTTTTTTTTATATTTTTAAAATTTTAAAATATTAATAAAAAATTTATAATGTTATATTAGCATAATAAAAAAATTCCTAATGTTATACTCTTAAAAAAATTATTTTTATAAAAAACACTCAAATTATATAACTATAAATATAAATAAGTATTAACATAATATTAATTAATTATAATATGTTAACATATATTAATAAATAAATAATAATCTTTATTAGTATTTGATAATAGAAGTATTTAAAGTACTATTTAAATAAAATAAATAATAATATTAAAAATTAAAAAAAAAAGTGGGCAGGAGGCTGAACCCCAAAAAAGGATGGTATTGAACCCCAAAAAAGGATGGTATTTGGCCAACCCATACCCAACCCCCCTTTGAGGTAAAGACTAGACCCATTTTATCAGCTATATTTGTTATTTTAGCCTAGTGTAAATCTAAAATATTATACTTAAAAGATCCACTATGTGAGGTTTTATTAGAGATTACTTTGTTATAATTTTTTTATATAAATTGTCTTGTTATAATTTTTTTGGTATAAAAAAATTTAGGTAAATTCGGCATTGATCCCTCAGTAAGGCTAAGGCACAGGTCTAAGATTCAGAGAGTATCTACAGAGAATTTATGAGATCGCCTACTAAATAAGTTGTCACAATGGCAACTAGAATCGAACTCACGTCTTTGTGGAATATGAGTATGTTCCTTACAGTCTATACCAACTCTCATTGGCTACCTCCTTATAACTTTTTTATACAAGAAAGTTTAATTGAGTTTAACATCCATCACCCACTAATGTCAAGGCATAGTCCTAGGGTTTAAAAAATATTTACAGGAGACTTACGAGATTGCCTATTAAAGGAGCCCTTACAAAGATAGTAGGAATCGAACTTATATCCTTATGAGATATAAGTTTATTTTTTATCGTATCTGTCAACTCTCATTGGCCTAACTCTTTATGATTTGTTTTTGTCACAAAAAAGTTTAAGTAGATTTGACACTAGTCTCAAACTAAAGTTAAGGTATAACCCCAAGGCTCATAGCACTTACAAGGGTTTAAGAGATTGTCTATCAAAAGAACATTCATGAAAGTAGCAAAAATAGAACTCAAATTCTTATAAGATATAAGTTTATTCCTTATCATCTATATTAACTATAAGAAAACAAATGAGCAATGAGGTAATATGAGATCAGGACGCTCGTTAGGTATGGGCCTGGGCCCAAAAAATGGCTCAACGATTTTCTAAGGATTATATTTATAATTGTCTATATTAATATTTGTAATTCTTTATCATTTTGTTTTTAAATTAACTATCTTCAAATTAATTTTTGTAATCTAAATGTATTCCCCTCGATTTTTGCCCCTCGCTCATAGTCGCAAGATTTTCTGTCCACGTCTACAAAAGCGAAAATTATAATGGTGTTTGGCACGGTGCCCTGTAAAAGAACGAAAATCGGAAAATTTATGCTTTAACTCTGAGATGAGATCACTGTATTTTTCTGTTTTTGTATGCGGATACTAATAGAAAAATTCTGTATGTGCTGGTTAACTGCTGGAGCCAGGAGTAACGGAAATCTTGGGTTCAAATTATGATAATCGGTTGCTAAAAAATATGGGATAAGGGATAGAAACAGGTCAGGCGGCCTGTCAAGGGCCTCTGGTTTGACTTGCATTAGGTTTGACCTGTTTAAAAAAATATATAGGTTTAGGCCTGTTTGAAAGCCTGTTCTTTTTAAGAGGTCAGACTCAGACTTCTTACGAAACCTGTTAGACCTGTCAGGCGGCCTGAGTTTGTTATTCAAAATATATTTAATATTAAAATATAATAAATAGGAATAAATGGGTGTTAAATCTACCATATATTGAACACAATATAAGAGTCAAACTATTAAACTAATATATATTATTATATATTTTATTCTTACATTTTATTTTAACAGGCCTGTTAGGGGACTGTTATGAAGGCCTTTTAGGTGGTTGTCAGTATAATTAAAAAAATCAAGCTTTCTAAATAGACTTCAGGTTAGACTAGGTATTTATACAGGCTATGTTTAAGCAAAAAAAATATCCTATAATAGATCACAGCCTAAATTTAAACCGAATTGCCATTTAAACTTGTTAAAGTCAAAGCCTAATCTAGCCTATTCTCATGCCTACATGGGGTGCACTTTATAATCAAGCCATAAAGAACATATTACCATGCACATACTTTCAAAATTGATTCCCACCAATTTTTTCTTCACCCTCCACCTCGCTCCATTCCGACCCTCAAATTCTCTTTGCGCACCCTTACAAATCAACAAAAGTTTGACCAAAGAAACATTTATCACCCTGTTGCAATCTCGTTCCTCGAAGCCATATCAGCTGAAACAAAACCATGCACTCATCCTCACATCAGGCCTCTCCATCAAGAACAGACTTCTGACGCTTCTTCTCACCAGCTTCATTGCATTGGGCGATATGTTGTATGCCCGTCTTGTGGAACACCCTGATCATAGGTTACGTGCAAAATGGCCAACCCAATGAAGCTTCCTCTATTTATAAGCGAATGCACCTTCTTGGTGTACCTTCTTGTTGCAGTGATAAGGACTGCATTGATGATCATGTATGTCAAACTCGGGGAGCTGGGTTTAGCTGATTTTTTTTTGTTTAAGACCATGGTGGAAAGAGATTTAGTTGCATGGAATGCTTTCATTGCGGCATGTGCCCAAAATGGACGCGGTGTTTTTGCTCTTGCTTTCTTTCGTGAAATGGGTTCTACTGGAACTCGGCCAGATGCAGTGACTTTGGTGAGTGCCTTTTCAGTTTGTGGCCAATTAGGGTGCTCGGATACTGGGGAGGAAATTATCGTATTGCAATAGAAGAAGGGATTGATTGCAACATAATTGTTGAAAATGCACGGCTAGACATGCATCTGAAGTGTGGTAATCTTGACTTTGCGGCCGAATTGTTTGAGAAAATTTCTCGCAGGAATGTAATCTCATGGAGTACGATGATTTTAGGATATGCTATTAATGGAGAATGTGGAAAGGCATTATCCCTGTTTTCTAGGATGCAGAGAGAGGGATTGCGACCAAATTATGTTACGTATCTAGGGTTTTTGTCAGCTTGTAGCCATGCTGGACTAGTGAGCCAAGGCTGGGGATATTTTAATCGGATGTCTCGATCAGATGATGAAAACATCAAACCGTGGAAAGAACATTATGCTTGCATGGTTGATCTTCTTGGCCGATCAGGACGTCTTGAAGAAGCGTATAACTTCATCAGAAGCATGCCCATTGAGCCAGACTCTGGAGTATGGGGGGCTCTATTGAGCGCCTGTTACACACCTAAACCTGGAATTGGGCCAACATGCCGCAGGTCGTCTTTATGAACTAGCTCCTGATGTTGCTTCATGCCAAGTTCTAATGTCAAATATGCATGCATCTGCTGGGAGGTGGGACTTTGTTAAAAAGTTGAGGCAGAGGATGAGGAAGAAGGTGTCAGAAAAATAGCTGCTTATAGCTCAGTTGAGTTTAGTGGTGAGTTACGTGTTTTCTATGGGGGAGATGGGTCACATCCACAGTCAAAGATTATATATGAAAAACTAGATTGTTTGACTAAACAAATGAAGAGTATGGGTTACATTTCAAAGACCAATTCTGTGTTCCATGACGTGGAATTGGAAGAGAAGGAATCCATTATCGGCACTCACAGTGAAAAGCTCGCTATCACATTTGCTTTGATTAATGTAGGGCATGAAGGCCCCATCAGAGTAATCAAGAATTTGAGAATATGTGACGACTGCCATACTTTCTCTAAATTTGTCCCCCAAATTTCATCAAGAGAGATAATTATGAGAGACAAAATTCGTTTTTATCATTTCAGGAATGGAGTTTGTTCATCCAAGGATTTCTGGTAATTGGCTATGAGCAATAACGAGTTTTCAAGCTGTATAGGAATCTAGACTCACTATCAATGGTTTATGTTTATTAATGCTCCCAACGCATGGCGGATAATCAGAGACAAACTACAGGTAAAGACATCAAGGACATAAAAGATGGCCAAAGAATTGCATGTAACTAGAAATCGCGATGTTTAGTAGCTCTTAGAATGCATACCCCTGGCGATATAAGTACTCGTTTTCGTTGCAGGAGAACTTTCAATTCTTAGTTGTATGTTATTCAGTATAGGAATCGGGATGGTCTCAGGCATGTATCAATCTTTAGGAGGGAGGTTGAGGAAATTATTGAGATGGTTTAACTACACAATAATAGCCATAGCCACCGTTGTAAGCAACGTATCCATGGTTGAATTATAGGCTACTCTTGTATCATTGCCAGCGAGCAAAACCCTGGAGTTGGACAGTGCCAAAAAGCTGTTATTTTAATAAATTTCTGGGCTGCATTCTGGACTTGGTTTTTCATGAATGACCGATCAACATTGAAGAAGTCAGCAGTTTGTTTCCTCTGTCTCAGACACTGTTCAGAACTCAGAATTGAGAGAGTTTGAGGCTTTTCTGTGGGTAAAAGGAGTTGAACTTAAGTAGTCGTCAGTTCTATCAAACACTTGAGATCAGGATGCTTGTTATTTGGTCGGATGATGAGAAGAAGCTGGCGCTGTTATTCCGCTAGAATAAGAGCTCAATTTGTTCAATGGACTAATTATTGCAATAATATGAATGAAAGCACATTCCTTGAGTTGTGATTGTTATACTGCTTTCACACAGCTAAAAGTTTCAATTTATATTTACTTATTAGCTCTTCTCTTTACAGTTTTTACTTTAGCTAAAACCATAGACGGTGCCAGCTTCACTTAGGCTAGCCCGTTGGCAAATCTCCTTTCATTGTTCAGTGAATTTCAGACGTCGTTTTTCTGTGCAAGTGTTTCACTCTGCATATTGAACAGGAAAAATCTAAAATATTTCCTGATTGAGATAAACACAACAGTAATCGTAAGATCATTTAGGTTTACTGCTTCTTCGGTGTTCCTTTCTTACCACTGATGGTCTAGCAATGTGCCCAAACATTCCGTGTTTTATGTCTCCTATTGAGTATTGACATATTGCTTGATACAAATGAACACACAGGAACATTTTCTAGTGCACAAGATGTCTTGTTAATGACTAAACTAAACGATTCTGTCTCCAATAAAGTACAATTTCATGTCAAAGACTGCTCAAGAAATTATTTGTTCCATAGTATTCTAGGATTAACAATAATTAAATACATGAATTAATAGATTTTACCCTCCCCATCAAGAATTAGCTTGAGTGCGGAAATGACTACGTGTTGAATTCCTATTTGCACCTATAACCGGGCCAAAATTTTGTGTTTATATTGCACAGTCTAAAATGTTTACCCAGTTTTTCAAGCAGACGAGTGGAATTGCTGCCTGGTTTGAGACTGATTTAGGTTCTGCAATTTCTAATTAATCGCTTTATATTACTTCTAGATATGAAATCTTTCTGCCGTGTCCGTCCAAGTAACTTTTCAGTTCATCCATTGATGGAGGTAACAAGTTTCAACCTCTCTATTCATATTCATAACAATTTAGTTATTTTTCTATTTTTCTTATCATCCTGGCATTTGGTTTCAATCAAATGATTAAATCAGACGATTAATGATAACTTCATTAAACAAGCAACACTTGCCCACTCACTGCAACTTTTGAGGAGCAAGTCCTCATTTGCAAATTCTAATATTACGGTTATTGAAACATGGTTGCTTCAGACAAGATGATCTCAGACAAGATGACAATGCCTTTTGAAGTGATTAAATATTCGAAGGAGCACAGAGACAGCACATTTACTCCTTGTCTGTGACTTTGATATATACATTAGACTGCTCTTTTTTTTTTTTTTTATATCTTCAATTGTAAAAGTCGAGCCTTGGTTCTTTCTATGGAGACTATTTTGAAATGTGATGATGCTTTTTGAGGGTTGAAAAACATGCATGTTATAATTACCTACGCTAGGGGATGCATAGATTATTGTTGAATAGTGATCCTATAATATTGGATATTTGCCTCTATTTACAAATTTCTTCTACAATTTTTACACTTTATATAATAATTTTATGCTCCACACTGATCTTGAGTCCGTCACTGTATGCAATGCAAGTATTGTCTTGCTAACAAACAACAGTAGTAATTATGACGAAAATGATAAAGCTTCACTCGTTGCATGTCAACAACTTAAATGCAGCACTTTATGGTTAGACACTTAAAATCTGAGGAAGCTGAACCAGAATGGGTTCAACTTGTAGTACCTATGACACTTGTATGTAGACAGTTCAGAGAATGCGGGTGAAAATATGGGGGGAAAAATGGAACACAATATGAGCCAAGCTTATAATGAACAAACACTCACGTACAAAATTAATAGAAGTAAGTTATTTCAAACGACAAAATAATGCAGCGATAATGAGTTTCGTGAGACATGGTCGGGGGACATGGGAACACTAATGTATTATGGATGCTGCCTAAGATCAAGTTTGAGAGAGATACAAATGAGTTTTGAAGGAGCCTAAACTAGTGTCTAGGGACAGCTCTCGTATTCATTATTGGACACGTGAGACATATGCCTCTGTTGCTTCTACACTGTACTTTTGTTGCTTTTTCATTCATTGCCCAAGTAAGTATAGTACCTTACTCCATTATGCTCTACAAGTAAAGCTACTGTCTTTTATGACTTTAGAAAATGGCAAGCAAGGTTGACGAACTCTGTTTCTGTGCTCAACTCTCCAGCTATTATCCTTTACAAAGTTCATGATGATATTATCCGGTTCATAAAGTTGATGAGGATGATATTATTTGTTCAAGGTTCAAACGTTTGGTGAATGGTCGACATTGAGATCATAGTCCATCAAAGGAGCATGTCCTTGGTTGATGTCAATGTAATTAATGCTTCTTGAGAACTTGTAAGGAGGAACCTTTGTTATATTGCATGATGTGAGATTTGAACCAAGTTGTTGGAAATGATTATATTGTCATTGATCCATGCATTAAGAACTAGTTTTATCCGTGATTTAATTACTGTTGAAGTGTCATAATCCAGATCTATGATTTCAAATCCAACAAAAATATTCAGAAGAGAGAGAGAGAGAGAGGAACTTGTAGTGATAACTAATCTTCATTTGTTGAGCTTCTAATTATCATAATTAAGAAGCAGTTACAGAGACAGAGGGATTGCTGAATAGTATCATCAACTGTGTAGTACAGAACATATCTAAAAAAATAAAAAAGACCAGGTATACTAACAGTAACAGTTTCTCGTTGTGGAACACCGTTAGGTAGAAATCTCAAATATCTACACACTTACGTACTGAGAAGAAAGAAGAAAGACAGAACTGTGAAGGAACAAGTAAACTATTTGAGCGTGTTGTGTACAAAGAGACAGTGCAATTACCTTTTCTAGGTGCGTAAGAACTGTGAGTAGTTTTGTTGAAACTCTTTCGTTTTCTTTTCTGACTGAATTTTAAGGATCTATCTGATGCAAGCAAAATTATAATCCCTACAAAAAAAAGATGTCGTCACTCTTTGATTACTAGCTAACTCTGAAGATGTAACAACTTTTAATTAACACCACATCATATGGTTATCATAATGATCTTGTCCTTTTTTGTACAGCTTCACTCTCGACATCTCTCAGTTCCACGCTTCTATTTTCTCTCTCTCTCTCTCTCTCATGATTTGAACATTTGGTTTCTGTATCATCAGATGGAGTGGTCAACTAACTTTTCGTTGCTTGCTGCTCCACCTAAAGCTTTTACTACAACGTTTTCTGTTCCTACAAATACGCCCCTTTCCTCAAACTTCATCTCTATCATTCACTTTCACTCTCTTCATTTCAGTCAAAACCCAATCTCCTTACTCCAAAAGGCAAAGATCTTCAATATCAATATAATGCAGAATATATAACACCGACCTTCTAGGAAGCTGTAGTGATCTTGTTCTTAGAAAATATGTCTGATTCATTCAGTGCCTTCAAGCTTCATCACCCTCACAGTACTCCAAATTCCACCCTTAATTCTGCTGCACCTCCCAAAATCACACCTTTCTGTATTTGCATCCACTGCACCAATGTCATCTCTTTGAATTATCCTCTGGGTAAGCCAAAACTCTCTGAAATCTCTCATTCTTTTTCAGTCTTCTTAATATCCAATAATGACACTGGAACACAACAAGATATAGTATCAGTATTAAGAAATACTCAGTTAAATATGTGACAGTATAATGAAATAACAGACACCCGTTAAAGTAGGTGTTATATACGTGTAAGATTTCATTTTTCAAGTGTTAAAGGATTTAGATTTTGGGGGGGTGTTCAGGAGATGAAGGAGCAAGTACAACAACAAGTAGGGGGTTGCATGGGCAATCTCAGCAAAGCTCGAGGTGGAGTCCGACTCCAGCACAGTTACTGAAGCTTGAAGAACTGTACAGACAAGGGACGAAAACGCCGACGGCTGAACAAATACAGCAAATAGCTTCACAGCTACGTCGTTTTGGGAAGATCGAAGGGAAGAACGTGTTCTACTGGTTCCAGAATCACAAAGCGAGAGAGCGCCAGAAACGACGTCGCCGGGAAATGGAGCAAGCTGCTTCTGATTCCGCTCAAGACAAACAACTGTACGTTGTTAATGTGAGAAGCTCAGAGGAAAAGCAAGACCCTGCAGGTGCACCTAGTGATAAGCTGTACTCTCTTCATTTGATTTTTCAACTATTTCTCTCTGGACTAAAATCTAGAATTTAGTTCGTGATTTTAATAAATTTACTAAATCAAATAAAATATATACTTTTGTTTTTTCTTAAAGCATAATTGTAAAATAAAATAGAAATGTGATTTATAAAAGTAATATTTTAAAACATCTAATTGATGGGAAAGAAGATATTGTAGGAAAAATATGTAAAAATTTCCTATTTAAAAATTTTGTTAGGTAAAACTATTAAGTATTGATATTTTTTTGTATGAGATTCTCAAAATACTTGAACAAAATTTGTGTATAAACATGCATCAAATCTTTTTTACCATTAAAATTTCTAAAACAAACTTTTCACTGATTTCTCCTCAACAAAATTCCAGAAGATCTCTTTTATAAGTTTGGATCTTTTTGTGGGCAAAAGATGATAATGTCTCTCTATCCTAGACTGATGATTACAAAAGTGAGCATGAGAGAGAAAGAGGGTTATGATATGAATGATATTTAATGTACGAAAGAATTGAGGTTTATATGAAGGAGAGTTTTTGAGTTATTTTGGATTGTTGGGTGCAGGTTTGAGAGGGACGGGTTATCAAGTTAAAGAGACAAAGAAGTTCGCATCTTCTCCAAACTGGAGTGCCCTTCGACAGGTCAGTACATTTTTCTTTTGCCTTTGCTTTCCAATTTTCTTCTTATCTAATGCATAGCCCTCATACCCATATATGTCATATTCTTTTTTGTAACTCCTTGTTTATTGTTTTCACTTTATTCCTCTTGTTTTCATTTCTTAACCATTGCATTCTTTTCTGTCAAGTTACAAGTTACAACAGTAATTTAAATATACTCATGTTAGTTAAATAAATGTACTTGAAAATCAGCAACCACATTCCCCAAAAAACAAGAAAAAAGAGTTGATGCAAGTGAGGTCGAGGCTTTATATATGTATCTTTCATCTACCTTTTCGTACTCCTTAGTTCTTAGTTGTTCCCAAATCAAAAGGTCAAATAAAAGATCAGGCCAATTTTTTTTCCTGAAAATTTACAAAAGGATCAACAGAAAGAAAGCAATAAAAAGTCTTTTTTTTTTTTTTGTGTGTGTGGATACAGCAGCAAGGCTTTTGACTGTTGGAAAAAGAGAGGTTTCAAAAGCTGTTTCTTTTTCACTTTCTGTTGGGGCTGTTTTGTTCTGAAGTTCAGAATTTCTTGGACTCCATTTAAACCGATTCAATATCAATAACACCCTCCTAAGGTTGCTTGTTTCTTTAATTTGCACTTAGCTGCATTTTCAACATTTTACAGGAAATAGCAGAGAAAAGAACACAAGTCTTGAAGAAACCAGAGCAAACAACACCACTCTCACAAAAGTTTACCTCTCAAAATCATAATTTACCATTTATACTCAACAGAGAAAATTATTGCACCTATTGTGATGAAGAAGAATATTCAAACACAAGAACCCTTGAGCTTTTTCCTCTTAAGAGGGGTGACCAACATGGCATGTCTCTCAATGACAGCAAATCTAGGCTTCGTGCATCAACTTCTCTGCGCACTGAAATTGCCACCGCATGCCAGTTTTTTGAGTTCCTTCCTCTGAAAGACTGAAGCAAACTGGTACCAGCCATGTAATTGGGAGAAAATTTAGGACTAGTTTGTTTGTTATCAGATTTTTTCAATAGACTTATGACATATGAAGTAACTTTTCTTAGAAATAGACCTTCTTTATTGAAAAAACTGATAACAAACATATATAAGTACTCTTGTACTTTAATATATATGCTCTTGTCGAACTGATTTGCTTTTGCCTTTGTGATGCATGTATATGTTTTAAGAGGGACTTTCAAATCTAAGGTTCTCTCTCTCTCTCACTCATACAAATCATCATGCATGATGTGGTTTAAGGGATATATATGCTTTTGTCTTGTTCAATTCTGGGGCACCCCATGATCAGGTTTTGATTAATTACAAGCATGGTGAGATAATAAAACTGCTGCAACGGTAACAAACCCTAAACAGTTAGATCATTTTTCTCACATCACATATCATGATAATGTTCAGTATGAACTGTGATTTGTGAAATTATTCAGTACTTTTCTTTTAATCGCTGAGTGATACTGTTTTGGAATTATCAAGAGCACAATGAAACACCAGAAAAATGCTCAGCAGAAAATTACAGAGAGAGCTAATGAGAAAGAAGTAAAAGTACCTGATCCAGCCATATGTAATAAATAAGCACGTAAAAACAAAGAGGGGTACATGACAGAAAAGAAAAGTTTTAAAAAGGAAAGGTGGTCATTTTCACTTTTATGCCAATGAGTCAGTGATAATTGAAGAGCGAAAGAGAGAAGAGGGTTTGTCTATGATTTTGCAAAACTGCAATCTGCAAGATTCTCATCACTGAGATGTCTGCAGAGACAACGTATGAGTTTGTGAGAGTGAGTGAGGTAAGCAAAGCAAGAAACGTCCTACAAATGCAAATATCAACATCTCATCTCAATTAATTTGTCTCTCAGAGAAGTTGGGAGCATATGCTGCTTGTGTCTGTCAAGCCACTGTCCCTTTTCAACTCTGTTTTTTTCCACACCACCAAATCCTCAAAAGATTCATCTCCCTCTAAAAAATTTACCTTGGTACTTTCTTTTATGACCATTCATTAGATAATCATATTTTAGTCTTTTAGGTATTTTTGGATACAAATGGGGCGTTGTTAGAACTGAGAGACAAATTAATCAGAAAAAAATAGTTACTTGGGGGTTTTAGCTGTATATAATGAAATAATATGCTATGTCTGTTGTACAAATTCATGGTGGATACATGTCTACAGACAAGATGATAAATGAAGTGTGTTAGAGAAGCATATTTGTCAGCATGACGCCTTAAATTTGCTCGTCGCTCATTAAATGAGTTAACATAGGTCATACCCACCCAATTTCACGTACACTTTAACATGCTTGAGTTAAAGATTTTGTTTACTTACATAAGAATGCTGTATTTTTATATATTACAAAAAATTCCAATAATTTATCTATTCACAAACCATATTTACCAATATGACTTGCTTATGCATTGTCCTTGTTCGTTGCTTGATTCCATCATTATTATTTTTATTTTTTTTTAATTTGTTCACTTTATTTTTTGTTTACTATTTGAATTGGAATATGAGCTTTGAATTTTTGACATAAAATATATTCTTCGCTTAACAAGTTTTTATCAAGTTATTATCTATCTTGTTCCTTGAACTGAGAAAAAAAAAATCTAGGTAGCATAAAAAGAAATACACACACACACACACACCCCACACACACTGATGGCTGCACAGAGCCGCTGACACAGTAGGCATAAATTAAATTGCCAGCCAACCAAACCGCCTGCAGAAATGGAACATGAATCTGTAAAATTGTATTAGCCATTGTCAACACATTAATACATTATTACTTCAACAACTGGAAAGCATCCTCCATTCAAGAGTTTTAAGGTCAATATATCAATATATCCGTATGAAATTTACTGGTAGCCCCATTGTTCCTAAACCATAAACACTACAACACAATTTTAAACTCAATGCAATGTGCGGGACCAACGTATAGTTGTGATGAAATAAGGCAACTGAAACTACTAGTGTTCTTTATTTGCTCTTCATTTGCAGATTCTTGATTATGGCACTAGCCATTGATACACAGTAAGCTTCAAGATTGGTTCACATAGAGTGGCTCCGGCACCACCTTCCGTCTGATCCTGAAGGAAGAATTGACAGACAAAAAAAGTGTTTAGCAAAATGCTGGGTCCACTGTTATATAAACGAAGAATTGAAACTGGAAATTACCCTCTAAACTTCTATTCTTCATTCTTTAAAACGTCTGTCCGTTAACCGTTTTATGCAATTAACAAATATTCCACTTTACATTCTTATGATCTGTACTCACCAATTTTCAGGTGCCCATGTGCAGCCATCAGTGTCCACTATGTGCAAACTGTAGGCATGCCTTGATTTTGGGGACTTGTTTTCAAAACTGTCATCCATATACAACAACGATGAACAAGAAATTTTTTTGGAGAAATTCAACTTCAAGGGAAATTACTTCATGATGCACATAGACTAGAAAGGGATTTTTAAATGAACCTTTGATGGATAAGATCGCCATGGATGACAACCAAAGAACCAGCTTTTACTTCAATGGGCACAAAGTCTTTTTGATCATAAGATGGTGATGGCCGGTCAAATTTAACACCATTTTCATCTCTTAAGAACCTTCTAACAAGCCCATCTGTAACAAAGTGGGAAAGAGGACAAAACAAAAGGATTTTATTAGATTACACAAAGCATAAATGATAACATGATATGAAATAAAATGTAAAGGAAGAAATAACTACTCTTGTGTGATCCAGGAATTGCCCAGAGGCAACCATTCGTTATGTTTGCGTCTTCTAGAGCCAACCACAGTCCTGTGCATGTTGGTGGTTCAGTATATAGAAATGAATTATCCTGGTGAGGGACCACTTCACCCCCAATGCCGGGTTGCTGCCAACAAAGTTTCCACGAATAAGGTTATAATAATGACTATGAATAAAATATGGCAGCTAAACACCCATATGCGGTAAAAAGGAGAAGTAAAAATATTAAACATTAGCACCAATTACACCAGCTACTAAGAGCAAAGGAACTATTCCAGGCACAGCCTAAACACTACCAAGCTATATACATGGTAAATCAAAAGCAACTTTCATAATATTAGAACAAATCATCAAAATCTCCATACATGTGTATTTCTACTGCCTAGTTTTATTACATTTTCAAAGAGCCACACAAGTTTAATTTCTGAGACAAAAACTACCAGAATCTTCAGCACATTAAACCACCATAATTCCACAATTACAAAAGGATCCATTTCTAATCCTCATGGTAAATTGATTCCCATTGATTGTTTGATGGGGAACTACTAATTCTTAAACTCACATGACTGTTTGATGGGGAATTCTCTAGGAAACATACGGATACCAAAACTGTCAATGAAAAGACTTAAACTGCATGGACTGGACATATGAAGGGGAACCCCAGGTGCAGCAAAAAAAGCCATGCATTCATAATGCATCTGAAAACATTCATCACAGATATGTAATAAATAGACAAAATGCAAACCAGGGCGATAGCTGCTGACAAGTCAGCAGATTAGTTATTTAAGAAGGCAAATGCATGGCATTTCTTTCAATCATATAATCAGAAATCGAATGTGTTGAAAGACAGGAGATCTTAAACTACCTTAAATATGTACATGGACTGCATAATCACTGGTCTCTTGTACCCTAATGAGGACATCAAACTTGAAAATTTCTCGGAACAAGAAAACTTTTTGAATGCCGGTTCAAGCTCATGAAGCGCTGTACAAAATCATACCCAACACAATAAAAAAAATGATCCACAAGAAAAAGAAAAATTAGATTCAAAAGAATCCTTACGGTGGAATTGTGCGGTCAACATTACTCTTACGCATTTACATTTACGTGGAGATACGCCCCTTTGAATCAAATCAAATAACTTATTCATTGCTATGATAAAACGAGAGTATTTAACGCATACCATGACCGACTTTATTAATGGAGAGTTGCTTCGGCTGCTTTAAGTTTCCATCATCCCCAAAGGCTTTCTCTACCAAATGAGTAACAAAGAAAATAAGTCAACACTGCACCTATCAAAGCCTTCAACTCATCAAACTCAGATACTGGAAAGCTTAAAGGATCAAACGATTCGATACCCTCGAAAAAGAACGAAATTTTCTCCACGCTCTCATAAAAGTAATCGTCAGTCAACTTTTGCTGGAGAAAAAGAAGAGAAGATGAAAGGAATGAAAAATAAATTCATATTAAAACTTCAATTTCAGATGAAAACCCAAGTCTATGAGGCAAAAAAAGAAAAAGAAAGCTACAAAATCCATTTATCTCTGAATAAGTAACCTGATTCTTAGTGGAGAAAACTGAGGCGGTGGCGGAGCAATCAAATTCATCCAGTAACTGCTCCATTCTCTTCATCATTGCGTCAATATCATCGGAACTCGCGAACGATTCAATGACAAGATAACCTATGCAGACACGAAGGAATTGATTCTTGAAAGAACAAGTATGCTTTAGCGAAACATACCAGTAGAAGGGAAAACATAAAAATGGATTTTGTTTTCAAGAGCAAGCAGGTGCTGGTTACCTTGAGAGTTGAAGAATTGGAGCTGATCCGGAGTAAGGTTTCCCACGACTACCATGGTGTTCGCCTGTGTTCTCCGTCGTCCCCGCTATACTATTCACAGGTCAGAAGCAAAATAGCAAGGTTGCCCAGACTCAACTGCTTGTCAAGATCAAAAAGGTGTTTCAGAAGAATTTTTATCAAAAATGAGTTATAATATTAATTTTATATAGTTCTAAATAAAAATTTCAATTGTAAAATAAAAACTATATTTAAAATTTCACTGTTTTATTTACAATTATAACTCCTGATTTTATAATTATTTAAATTTATTTATAACTCATTTATTAAATAAATTTATCAGAATATCGTTAATTCTCTCTTTTAATATCTAGCCATCATTGTCTCATTTTTTACTACTTCTGTTTTTTACCTTGGTTTTTTAACTTTTTGACTCCATATTTTTTTTATTATCTATTTAATTTATTAAAATTGTATTTTAGTTATATTTAAATTCGATCTATATCTTACTGTAATAGATATGTTTTTTAATAAAATTTTTTTATATATATTAAAATTAAAATTTAAAATTTTATTTAAGCAATACCCCCGTTGGGCACTGACTATATTTCTTTCGCATTGAGATGGCCAAAAAAAATATTTCGTTCGCATTGGCAATGTGCTCCATGCGGAAATCCCTGCGGACATGTCAGAGTTTCCCTTTCGTTGGCAAGAAATATTTTATCCGGATATTAATATTTAATTTACTGTGTTAATACAATTTTAGTACCTCAAATTTTAAATCAAAAAATTTAACTCTCAAACAATAAAATAGTATAAATTTTTATTAAATTATATAAATTAATATTTTAAATTGAAAATAAATTTGACCTCTAATTTAAAAAGATTAAAATTAAATGAAGATAACTTAAAACAACAAATATTGTATTATTCTAAATAATTATTTATAATTAATATGTGGAAAATTGCTGTTGGACACCCTTATTTGTAGAATTATGTTCGCAGAAGCATTTGAGTTGGGGAAACGCGTATGATTAGACCAATTATCCACCTCAGCTAAGTAACTTTCCGAGAACTTGGAGGCAAAAATAATGAAATTTATCAAGACGTGCGAGCCGTTTATATTAGCGAGCTATGTAAAACTAAAGGCGTAGCTAACCATATTCACTGAAATCATCATTCATCACCAAACAAGAAAAAATTGGGACACTAATGTGAAAGAATAACAAATGTAATGGTATACAAGTATACAGCTAAAAATGGGACCTTCAATCTGAAGGCAAGCAAATTACAAAATTGGAAGCAAGGACCAAACCTAACAAAACAAAACAATAAATCGCCAAATGAGCCTGAATTTCATAAGTGTTTGTTGATAAGGTAATGTACAGGCAGGTGTGAAGGAATGTGAGTTTGTCATCTCAGCTTGTTAGATACAATCAAATGCTTGGTCAACTTCAGTGCTCTGAGGGAGATCGTTGCCAAGGAACATATTTGAACTCTGTTCTCGGTTGGCACCATATGTGAAAAAAAGATGTCGCTCCCTCAAAATCCAATCCCATGAAATAATCTGATCAACGTGACCTCCAACAAAATTCTTTAAGCTCTGAAAACTGAATGTTTGCCCTCTCACCCATAAGGAAAGGGGAAAAGAATGAAGTAATCCAAATTCTAGATGAACACAGTCAGCAGTAAGGCATGCTCAGAGTTTTAGGTAAGACAAACAGCTATCAAATTTTCTGTGAATGGATCAAGTTGCTGATGAAGATCTCGAACCATCCGTTTTATTTGCACGGCACATGCAATCTGGGCACGGAAAGCTATATATCGAGTCATTTGGTCTTTTGAGCTCAAATCCCTTTGAATCGCTATGTGATCTCATACTCAGCAGTTGACGTCTGAGACTTTTCCATCTGAAAATTAATCATAAGTAACTCTTGAGTTATGTTTTACTTAGATAAAACTCTCGTCATCTCTCAATAACATATGCATTTCTAAGAAGTTAAAAAGCATCATTAACAAGGTACATAGTTCTCAAAAGAACAAGTTTAGACACGTTCAAATATTTAACGTTTGTAAAGGGCAATGCTAGTTGTAAAATTAGTAGAATGGGCCCTAACAATTTAGGTGGTCCAACTAAAACTGTTCCCTCCCAAACTCAAGAAGTGTCTCCTTACGCAGTTTTAATTGTAACAGTTGTTAAAGTGGAGTTATTCTTCCTTAGAAAAGATATTCCTTTCTGGTGACTAAAAAGAGAAGACATTTCTTGGGGGACTAGACACTATATCCACAGTAGCTCAGTTATTAAAGAGGTTCGAGAGAGTTAAACATATGAACATACCACCAATTTCTGAGGAAAATATAAGGGCCATTTTATCTTCTATTTGCAGCTTGAAATTGCATTCTTGATTATTCCTTCTATTAAAAAAAAATTCTCAAGTAACATGCCACATACCCGATATTGGGGTTATCAAAGAGTACAGCTAATTTCCGCTTATCAGGTCTAATTGTCTGAGAGTGTCCACCATACAAGTATCTTCTGTGGCCCAGCAAGAAATGAGGGAAGTTACCACCTTGAGTTGTGACAAACACCTCACTATGAAGACAAACGGTGTAATCTATGGCAGCCATCCTGGAAGAATAATTCTAGAAGGAATAACTCAAGTCAACATCATGACACATTGGCACTTAAGCAAGCGTAAAGTGAATGTGTAAGTAAGAGCACTAACTCCAACCTTAAACGGAGCGAGTTCCTCTTCAGATGCCAGAGCTTCCTTAGTTTGCAAATTAGGAAACATTTCCAGAAGTGGGGCCATTGTTTTCTCAGCATTATATATTTTTCCAGATGCCAAATAGATAGACGTGTTCTTAGTGAAACCCATTCCCCTAAGCATCAGACCAACCTGAAGATATAGAAGAAAGCATTGACCATAATTTAAACATAGTTCCAGGGGAAATATATAAACATTTGATGCTCTTAGAACAAAATAAATGAAGCAAAATAGAACAAAGGGCTAGCTAGACTAATAAATTCCTACAAGGAAATAAGTATTGCCCTAAACATTCTTCCTCCGCTTATAGATTAAGATCACTAGAAATTTAAGGAGGGAATCACCTCCAAAGGAGTAAGGGGACACTTCCCATTGATCCTGATTGCTCCAGGACGGATAACTCGTCCAGGTTTTGTAAATTTCCCTTTCCAACCTCTTTCCCTTGCTGCAATCATGACTTCTCTCTCCTGTTTTCCACCATTAAAAACACAACAAGAAAAAGCAACCATATCCTGCACATGGAAAATATGTGACAAGAGTTGAAGCTAAGATAACAATGCAATGTGTTGTACATGCATAGAAGTTAAGCATCAAAGTTCATATATGATCTGAACCAACCTCTTCAAAACGGAGATGTATGGAGACATATTTGCCACCATTACTTTTACTACGCTCTCTCATTCTGGCAACCAAAGATTCACCCATGGTCAATATAGGACTATTGAATCGTAAAGCCTCATAATTTGCCAAGCATCTAAGCCGTTGGACAGCTGGAGGAGCATCAAATGACAGTCTATTTGCAAAAGGAGAAATCCTTATCACCCTGCATCATTTAACAGACAAATTTTAAACTGATGTAATTCCACGATGAGTCCTTGTTCATCCAAAAGAAATCATGTGACCATGGTAGGTATATCATTAGTTTCAAGCCAAATTCATATTAGACAAGTCAAAAAGTGTCACTAGACATAGTTTCAAGATGAACAAATATCTGCAGAACACAACATCCAGGCATCTATGCATGTGTAGTGTGCGTGGGTGTGTGCTGTATCACTCTGCTCAAGCCAACTACACCATACTACAACAAAAAGACCACAGCTCCACAGGCTTCCGTTCTTCTTCCAAAGGTATTTAAAACTACTAGAAAAGAGGTGCTCAATAATCAGAAGCAAATTCCTGAAAATACGAACTATATTTCTTTCCAGCATTGGGCCAATGCATTGACCTTTTCTTCTGAGGAATATGAATAAATTCTCTTTTTCAAATACCAAGGTCAAATTCCAATAAACCCAAAATGTTAAGTACAAAATTAGAGATTGAGAACAATAAGCAATTATTCATAGAACAAATATCATACACTCACTTTTCTTCAAGTAACTTAGGGAGTACCACATCTTTGTAATACTGAATAGATGACCATGCCTTAATCCTGAAATTGTGAACATTTGTCATGTTGCTCCCAAATCTTTCCATTAGGTACTCAGGAATCTTATCAACGATCTGTACATCATTTTTCAAGGTGCTGATAAAATATTCCTGATCGTAAATGTCCCTGAATTTGCTGGACAGTAAAGCATAATGAATCAGTACCTAATGGTAGTGTTATAGTCTTGTGCTCAAACTCTTGTTTCTTACATATAATGATTCAATCACCAATGGGGTATGTCAAATAAAAGAAATTGACTTAACCAGTAACATATGTTGTATATACGTAAAACAATAATCATTGAATCAAAAGTCAAATAGTATATGTATGCCAAGGGCCAACATTAATCAGTGACTCACAAAACTAGAACTAAATGATAGAAAACTGACAAACCTGGGATCTTTCCAGATGCTATGATAATGGAAGTTGGGGATCAGAAGCGTAGCATTGAGATAGCCAGCCACAGCAACAGCATTGCATATCTACAAGGCATTTACAACATTCATGAAAAGGATGAGTCAAGTAGCACCAAAGCAAGAAATCTTAAGTCAAACAACAATCTAAATAGCCATCAATAAAACTTTAAACCAGAAGGAATGAAAAGAAAACACTAACCGATGTCCTTTGCTGATTTAAGCCACCATTAGCCTCCACATATATGTAACCATTTGATTCTGGTAGACCTATAATCCATAAAACAAATCTGCATTAAAATGTAACAGAACACAATATGCTAGCCAAAAATATAAGTATACCTTCCATTATTATCTTATAATTAAATTAGAAAAATAAACAGCAGCAAGCTCAACTAAAGGTAGTCAATGAAGATCGAGTGAGCGCTCACATAGATCACACTTTCAGCTACACACCAAATCAAAAAAGGACCAAAACAAGAAACCTAGAAGAGATTATATCATAAACTGATATAGGTAAAAGCAAGGACGGTATGTCAGGCTTTTCCTCCCTTCAAAACTACCATTGGATACATAGAAAAATATTTCCAGAAAACAAGCTAATACTCCAGTCCATCAAATTCATTATTTTAGAGAAGATCCTTTGTATTTGTCCATTTAGCCGCAGATGCAGTGAAAGGAAAGTTTGGAATTTGGATATAAACCACTTTGCCCCTGACTATTTAAGAGATTCATCCCCCTGCAATAAGAAACAACTAGGAAAATAGGATACAGGAAAAGTATAGAGTTTTGCAATCTGGTTATTCCTTAACATTCAAATTATTTCCCAGTCAATGCAAACTTAAACAGACAGTCATATTCTCTTCCACACAAGTGAATTTTCTGATGGACAAAAAAAAAAACAGCTTCACCCACTCTAGACCCCAAGAGATAGAGAACGCATAAGAAGACTAATTGTATATGAACTGCAAATGATGGACAACAGTAAGCTGGTTGTTTTGATCTTTTACTACAACAAGATGCAACCTCTCGCAAGGTATTATATTAAGAGGGCGGCATAAAAAATACAAATCTCCTATAACAAATCATTGTCAATGATATCAAAAGTACCCAAGTAATCATAAACAGAGAAGAGATTGAAAATAAGGAGCAAAAGAAATGTTCTCGTTAGTGGTGTATCATGACTAAGCATGTCGTACCTTCTGAAGATCTGTTGACACATGGCTTCCACTCACCACCTTTATAGGAACTCTTCCATATTGTTGATATCTGAAAGGAAGTTAATAGCTTGTGTAACTAAAAATATCCAATTGAACCAAAAAAACAAAATTAATGCATCAAGATATAGAATTAAAGTAGAAGAAATCAACAAAAGACTCAATAATTTAAAAGAAGAATAAAAATAAAAAAGGAAAATAGTAATCTGAAAAAAAGAGATGCCTGTGGGCTAGAGAATTCCATAAACTGAGAATCATGCCAGGTAAAATTCCAAGAAGACCCTTACAGAGCTCACAAACTTTAAAGAAAAGGCCTGGTAATTTTAGGTTCTGGTGCTCCATGTTACTTTAGAACTTTGAGCAAGGGGATCCCTATGAGAGATTTTGTGACCACGCATGAATTGTTTTCCAAGTAAGCAGACATGAGCAGTTCACTCTCAAAAGCTAAAAGGAACATCTTAAATTTCTAACATCTACATGACATAAAATGAAATTTTCTGTTTTAGATGCCCCAGAATATTATTTCAAGGAAATTCTATGTAGAGCAAGTGGAATCAAGAGTAGCCAGACTTATCAATTCCTACTTGTCCCAATTACATGCTTGATGGTAAGCAAGAAAAATTCCTCCAGAAGCACAGCAATCAGTTCCAAACTTCCTTATTTTGCATCTAATCTTCTTTTCTTCACTAGAAAATTTATAAATAAGTTTCCAGTAGCCAAGAGGGCATCATAGAGCAAAAGAGATGCCCTGGCCTGGCATCAATTTACTCCATCAGAAATCTGTTATTGAACAGGTTTACGATCTTCACCAGTGAGTCAGTTCCTTCTCAGTAGATGTTTAGCCAATGAATTCAGACCGGATAGAGAATAACTCCTCTACCTTAGTCAAAGAAACTCTTCCAGAAAATATATATGGTCAAAGAAACTCTTCCAGAAAATATATAATGATGATCAAGTACAGATGTAGCATGCAATGGTTCAAGCCACACGTGAATTCTACATTAAAGCTGTGTAAAACAAAGAGATCGTCGAAACATTCAGAACATACAATGCAAGAAAACTAGAGTATAGTCCGAGCCTTCCCGTCCTTAGCCTCAAACCTTTCCAAAACAATTGAAGTTGAATATAGAGTAAAATAAGATCCCCATTACTAGATCGACACAATATCAAGAAATCCTTATGATTCTTCACCGTTCATAATGAATCCAAGAAAACAAAAGAAAAGCAGTCAAAATTTCAGTTATGCATCATAAACAAAAGTCATTACAAAGATAAAAAAAAAAAAAAAAGCAGCAAAACAAATCTACTAAGACCAACCGCATCGGCAGAAGAATTATCCGCATCCATCTCGTGTCGGAGTTTCGCATACAGCTCCGGGCTGCGGTACACAGACCCAGGAGCCGGACGGTGCTTGATAACCGGAACGACATCGAATGAGACAGTGCCCATGTATAGAAGCATGCCGGAGATGTAAATAAGGGGAGCGAAGAGGAAAACCCCCTGACGGCGTAGTAGGACGGAAAGGAAGATCCAGGCGAGACGTTGGGCAACAGTACGGCCAGCAGGCTGTCCCGGAGGGAACCGACCGGTTTTAGAGCGGCTGTGGCGGAACCTCGGAGACCGACGTGGCGACTGCGGCGGCGACGGCGTGGAATGGCCACTACCGGGTAGCCGGTTGTAAGGGTGCATTTGGTATCAAACTCTCTACATCACATCATATCATTACTTCCATGCGAACGCATATCTCTCTCTCCCCCACCCCTTTGCCCAAAAAATCCAGAGGGTGAGACTTGAGATGAGAGACCCCCAGACAATGGCAGCCTTGGGAAGTATTGCAATGGAAAAGAAAGACGAGAAGTTCGCGCCTTGTTGAGGGAAGAGAGAGATTGCACGTGCTGGGCAGTGGGCAGGAGCGGGGAGGATGGGTTCAAGCTTCGGCTAGCTGGGCATGTTTTCTGGTGGACTCTGAAGAAAAGTATTTCCTTTTGATTGATGAAGAGGGAAAGGCACCTCTTTCTTATTTCTTCTCAAAATTTTCCCCTCCCTTTCTTTTATCCATCTCTCTCAGTACAAGCTGTGTAGCTGCGTGAAGAAATAATAATTGAATAAAAAAATCCGTGTCCTCCAGCCATTTGTGATTGTGAATATGGGAAAAAAACAGCATCAGGTTTTGGAAATTCTTTGAGATTATGCCAGCCATCTAGTTCCAATTCAAGCCCTGTTGTAGATGACCATGATTCTGGGGTTGACGTTGCAACATAAGAAGCAAATCAAGTTTGATGGGTCAAATCAAATCCATTGCATAAATGATATCTCCAAGTAATGCTTCTCCTCCGTAATAATTAGGTGTTAGGTTAAATTTCCTCATTCCATTATTTAAGAAATTCCAAGACCAAATGTGTTGCTAACTTGACTAAAGTTAGCATATGCGAGAAATTTAGCAAAATTTACTTGAAAAGGGTATGCGAATATTTCTTACAAAAATTTCCCGAAACGTTTGCGCGTATGATATATATAATCTTAGCAGACTTGCAATCCTCATGTAACTCTCTAGTTCGAATTGTTGACTTAAAATGTCCTCAATTTTCAAGATTCCGTCCAAACAAAGAGGAAAAAAAAAATCTTGTTTTGATATAACATCAGCACCATTTCTTGTAATGCTTGAACACTCTCGTATTGATATAAATACATTGGCAGTATCCCCACAAAATTGTGCCCATCCCTATTTTTGTTCTTTAACAAATCTCCAGTTTAAATTTTTGGGTGAACACGAACTCAAATTTAAACACCATCAAAACAAAGAAAAGGTTTTTGTTTTTTTTTTTGTAAGAGAAAGAAAAGGATTTTATCTGTGACTACTTACTGTTATAGTTTATACTACACAATTCAAAGAGTAAGAAAACTCCGTTTCTTACATTTATATATTTAACATATTTCTAGCAAAATAGGATGCAAAAGTTAAATGCATTAATTACAAGAGTTAGTTAAAGAGTAAATTATGAATAAAAATATGTGTGTGTCTCCCATTTTGATTATAAAATATCTCCTTAAATATATAACTAGATTAGGTGTGGTATAAATTTTAAAAATAATGAAGATCTGTATGGTTCAATAAAAAGTGTATTTATTTATGAAATATCATCCTATATGTTTGGAACTATTTTGATTTGCTTCATTGCAAATAATTCGTACAAATTTATTTCACCGGTTGAACAAAAATAAAATTATTTTATTAATTATCCCCTCTTCGTTAATTATTATTAGTGGTTGAATTGTTAATTAATGGTTAAATCATACAAATTCCCTAAACTTTCAGGTAGATGCATAAAATTTCTCTAACAAATTCCCTATACTAATTAATGGTTAAAAAAGAGGAAGAAAGCTCCACAGGAGTGACAAAATCTATTAAAGATAAGTAAATAACAAAATCTATCAAAGATAATTAAATAGGGGTTACCACAAAAATGTGTATAAAAAAGAATCATAAGGATGCAGTATCAGGACAAGCAGAATATACATTGGTGTTTTCTTTGATTATTAAATTTTACTTTATATTTATACTAAGTTGAATAATAACTATTCTTTTATTATTTATGGAGGACAACCAGCCCCTGATACTCAAACCTCCAGCTCATTCTTGACATGAAGGAGAATGCAGTCCCCTTTTCAGTATCATTGAATGGCTTCTACTTAAAAAAATATTGTAGAGCTATTTATAATTAAATATTTATTTATTTTGTTAGGAATAATCGAGCATTGATAGGATACAATTTTATTATCATTGCAGTGATATTATATAAATATTACTTTTCTTGGGATAATTGGTCCCTCTCATATTTTGAGTCTAGATGTTGGTTAAAACCCCTAGTTGTCTGTTTTTCTTTTTTTAGTTTTTTTTAGCTTTGTTGCTTTTGTTTTACTGTCTTGCTTTTCTTTTGATTTTGGTGTCTTTCTCTCTATCTAGGCGATTTAACACTTGCAGTGGCCTGTTTCCTTTTGGTAATGGAATGCATTCATATTTAAACAAAAAAAAAAAAAGTAAAATAAGACGATAGAAAAAAATTGTATAAAATAAGATGGTAAAAATGCTATTACAAAAATATGGGTAAGGTATTTAATATTAAAAATTAAAACTTTAAGGAAGTTAAATTTAAATTTTAAGATGTCAGGGGTTATATACAATTAGTTTAAAGTTCGAAGAAATTTTACAAAATTATTAACTTTACATAGGGCGCAATGTAGGATATTAAGTATAATGCAAATTGTCTTTTATTAATCTAATATAGCAAATTCTGTTAAAAAATGGGTTGATTATAAAATAATTAAAAAATAAGGGGTTAAATTTAAATATTAAAATGTCAAAGAAAATAACATGGATCTACGTCAAAGGTTGGGGTGTTGTGTAATTTAGTTTTAATTAATTTGTACAATTTCATGCGGATGCTTTTTCTGCCTCTAAGCTTACGGTTAAAAAAAACCGATTCAATTCGGTATCCGACAGAAACCCGACCCGGCTATGGAGAAAAGAATCAGAGGGAGGGCATTTGCGTATTTCCATATTCCCTTTCTCAGCAAGATACAGAAACAGGGGAGAGTTGGTGGGATTCAGTTCGGGAGAGAGAGACAGCTTCCCCTAGGGTTCCATTTAATTCAAGCGCAACGCTTAAACCCAACGCTTTCTCTTCATGGGAACTCCAGAGACTTCTCGGGAACCCTGTCCCGATCGTATCCTCGATGACATCGGCGGCGCTTTCGGTATGGGAGCCGTCGGCGGCTCCGCCTTTCACTTTCTCAAAGGACTCTATAACTCTCCCAAGGGATCGAGGCTCATCGGCGGCTCACAAGCCGTTCGCCTCAACGCGCCGCGTGTTGGGGGCAGTTTCGCTGTCTGGGGTGGCTTGTTCTCCACTTTTGACTGTACCATGGTCTATCTTCGCCAGAAGGAGGACCCCTGGAACTCCATCATCGCCGGTGCTGCTACCGGTGGTTTTCTCTCCATGAGGCAGGGTCTCGGGGCTTCTGCTCGCTCGGCGGCGTTCGGCGGCGTCTTGTTGGCCATGATTGAAGGAGCTGGGATCATGCTCAACAAGTTCCTCAGCGCGCAGCAACAGATGCCCATAATGATTGATGAACCTATGCCCGGGTACCCGAACCCTCCCAATAATAGATTACCGGTCACAACCATACCTCAGGAAATGACGTTGCCGACTGTACCTTCAGATTCGGGTTCGGAAAGTAAATCATGGTTCGGAGGATTCTTTGGTGGAGGCAAGAAGGATGAACCCAGCACGAGTAGGGGGAGCGAGACCAAGGTTTTGGAGAGTTTTGATGCTCCGCCGGTTCCGAATTTTGAATATAAGTGAGCTGGGGTTTGAGGCGGTGTTCGTGTTTTACGAGTTGGCAAGGATAAAGGAAGGGTTTTCAATCGTAAAGGTCTTTAATTCGTGGTTGGGAGGTTCGAGTTGAACCGAAATTAACGATTGATTATCACGTATCAGACCCGATATTCCTTTTCATCTTTCCTGTTTTCTGACTTTTAAGTTTCTTATGATATATGAGATAGTGATAGTGTTGCAAAATAATCCTATTCATTAAGATCCTGGTCCATTCGTTTCCAATACAACTCAGCTATATGTGATTCTTAATGATTGCCATTGTTGATTTCCAGATTCTCCCGAGTAATGAAATCTTGCAGGTTTATATAATTTTTGACTTAATACACGTGTTGGGTTCAACTTTAAAATTACAAGAATTTGGTTATTGGTAAGAGTAGAATTTTCCATCAAAATCATTAGGCACATATGTCATTGAATTCTTTTGCCGTTGTGTTCAGGAACCTTTTGCATATAGTACGGGCTCAATGTTTACTCAAACGAAAATATGTACATTTATTTATTTGGCGGATTATGCTAGTCATTATGCGTAGAATCTTTTAGCCAGGCATTATTCCGTGTTAGAATACTATGGTCTTTTGTCTTATCTTATGGTGAGTTTAGTTGCTACACTTTTATGTGCTGCTTGGTATTAGAACTCCTCGTTCTACTGGGTCAGAAGGAATGATTTGCTGATTTAAAACTGTGAAAGTCCTTTCTTTTTTTGGGTTACAAAGGCAAGCCATCCAGCTTGATCCAAGCAAGAAGCAGGCGGTTCCAGAAGAATGGCCCACTTAACTCGTGAAAGACCTTGAGATGTCAGTTGAACTCACATCTTCACCTAGTTGATGATGGTAAACAAGGTTAAGAATAAAAAACCTTTATTACCCTCTTACCAACCAATTGAAGTTACACCATGGTGAGCATGCTTGCCAGATCTACAAGTGCAATAAAGTGATTCTAGCCTGTGGGCTTTTGATCTTGTAGTTATGAAGATACCTATTATGCTGCAAAAGTGTTTGTTATAGATTTTATAAGTAATAGGCTTTTCCCTCTTTGCTCGCATTGATTTCTTTAATTCACAGCGCAGGAGTCCCCCATCTGCTGAATATAACGCTCTTTGACGATGGGATTCGTGTCATTAGAGTGCTTGATAACTCTCCTACCTCCGCTTTCCCCGACGGTTCTAGTTGAATTGATTTTAAAATAACTATATTTCTGTTACTTCGAATTGTTGAGTATCGTTATTCGTTTACATTGTCAGAAAATGATCTTCGTTAGAGCCATGTAAACTTCTGGATGTTAGTTAGGTTGGCCCTATTCTAGGACAGTTTGGGAACTTCTGATCACGGTGGTTTTTGGAATAGAGAAAAACGCTAGTGAGGTCAGAGAATCTGAGTCTTTTTAAGTTTTAACCCTCAGCATCCGTTAATTAACATCTATGGATTAATAAGCTCTGATAAATATTTTAGGATTTAGTTGTAATAAAGTCGTTCGCTCTATACTACTGAGTGGACGGCAATGCAGACCTTGATCTTAAACTGACTGTCCTTATTTGCTTGTATAGCTACTAGTTTTTGCCTTTGTTATGAGTATAGATATCAATAATGTCAAGGTTAGCTTTGACCTGTATGGATATTGTGCCAGCGTCTCTGCAAATGATAAGCATTATCTCCAATAGAAGTCATACACATCCGTCATAACTACGGAGTGTGTATTCTTGCTAAATTGGTCAGCGAACTCCGTGGTCTGACTCTGATATGGTGCTCAAATTTTTTTCAGACATGATAAATTGTTGAGAAGTACCAAGTAGAATATTTTGTGGTAATACACCCTGAAATAGCGGTGCAATTTGGATAATTAATAAAACGGCCTTCAATCTATCCAGAAGTTTTGTTCTGAAACTAAAATAGATTTGAATTCAAATTTGGCACTTCGCATTAAAAATTGAGGTTTATTTTTCGTTCATTATAAAGACGACAATGCATCCGTTTTCCTTAACTCATTTCTTTAATTCTTTAGGGATGATAAATAAGTGGGTTTAACATATGATCTAGACCAATAACAAGAAAGCTAGAATTTCAATTAATTTTGAAATTTGTTTAAATAATTTGAAGGGCACGCCTTCCTCTTCATCCTGAATCCCTGCCCTGAAAGGAACACGCCATAACGTTGGAATTTGAATCGGTCCTCTCTCACGCGGACTGGAACCCAGAGTGGGATTTAACTATTTGACTATGAACTTCATTATTTGTTGTCCCTTCAAGGCATTTACCCAACGCAGCTTGCATCAGCTTCAAATGCATTGCTACCGACTTTAAAGACATACTAAGCTTCAGGTAAATAATATTTTTTTAAAAAAAATACGTAATGAAAGCACAATAAGATAAAAGCTATGACGCAGCAGAATTGAATACGTTCAATAAACATGGCCACCATCAAATCAAAGAAACACAATTGGCATAGTCATTTTTCATAATATAATCAAGCATAATTGTAGGTGAAAGTCTCCATAATTGTGCCAAGTCACATTCAGTGAATCCACTCTATTTTATCAATCGCAACCTCCAATTCAGAAAGCGTTCAATTCATCAATCATGCAGGGTGCCCAAAATATCCTCTTCCCTGAACAAATGAAACCTGCGATAGAAGCAGCCGGTTATAATATTTTAAATTAGCGATTAACAACCTACATTATGATAATTGAAATAACTTACAGTTACGGCATTCTTAAAATCTAAACACATCCTCTCTTCAATTCATATTCTGAATTCCACTACTCTGAATTTTCATAACCATTTCTTTCAGCATCTACCATGTAGATCATAACACCATCGATACTTGGAGAGATTTAAGAACATATACGAGAAGTTCTATTTGGAGTGTGAATTGAAGTTCTAAAATATTTCAAGTAGTGAATATAATTGTTTACTGAAAAAAATGTAACATCAGGTAGCATACTCTTTGTCATCGAGCTTGACTTGGGTGCCACCATACTCTGGCAACAGCACAGTGTCGCCCTCTTTCAGGGACACCGGAATCAAGTTCCCTACCTTGTCTCGCGCTCCAGGTCCTACTGCTACAACCTTCCCTGAATTAAGCTGTTTTCGAACAAACCCAACTTCAGCCAAATAATCAGGAAATTCAAAATAACATGGATTAAAACCTAGAGATACATCAAGCAGCTCCTCAGACAACATAGATACAAAAAATGCAAGACTCAAACAAGCAAGTTGAGCCATCAACGCGAATAGAAAATCAAACCAACGCAAGCATTGGTGAAGAGAGCGATATGGAACCTTGGAGGAGTTCTCGGGGAGGAGAATCCCGGCGGTGGTCTTGGAAGGAGGTACTATTTTCTCGATGAGGATGCGGTTGAGGGTTGGAATCAAACGCTTCGCCATCTCTGAGAAGCTAGAAAATAGGGTTTCTCTGGAAATTCCGCTGGCAATCAATACAGGATGGCTAATATGATTTGGATCGCTTTTTAAATCAAAGGAGAGGCCAACGGAGCCCCAAGAGCAGGATCTCTGGACGAGAGTGGAAGGTTCTAGGCCTTAGGGTTTTAAGGGGGTGGTGACGGTGAGGGTTTAACAAAGATGAAAGCAGAGGTTTCTCGTGCTTTGCTTGCTGGTGGGCTTATCAGTGTTTTGGGCAAATGGGTCGTTGGCTTAGGATCCATATCAAATCTATTCAGGGCTTTTTGTCCAGATTTAGGGATGTTTTCGGCCGAATCCAGATTTAGAGATTATGTTTGACCCAAAACAAAAGGAAAGAAAAGATAAGCCATGTTCATTTGTACCAAAAAAAACAAAGCCATGTTCATGGGTCTAGAGAATTTTCCAATTTTTAACATACATTTAATAAATGCTCTTATATTTTAATAGTTAGTTTTTATTTTTTTCCAAATTTATAATTAGTTTTTAATAAAAATAAAATTATATATCATCAATCAACCATCAACTTTATTATTAAAATTTTGTAATACCCAATTTAATTTAAAATAGGTATAGGTCAATCTAAGTCAATACTTTTAGTTATTTTATCTATAAATCCCAATTAATAATCCTAATTAATAATTTCATTTTATTTTTAAAATATTTTAAGCCCATGATGATAATTAATTAGTAATTACTTTTGATATTTTAGATTTTTAAAATAATTATGATTCATAATAATCATAAATCATTTTAATTTTTAAAATATTTTGAACTCTATTATAATAATTAATTAGTAATCTCATTAATTAGTTTTATTATATTTTAAATTTTTAACTATAATAATATTTATTATATGTATATGGAGGGATGAAATAAGAGGGAAAGGCATGAAATGGACAAGCACTTGGAGAAGAGATAGGCATTATCCGCAGCAGCAACAGCTGGTGGCGCAACAAACCATGAAAATTGAAATACGCTGCGATCATTTGGTTCATTCATTTCCTTCACTGTTTCTCTGCCAATTATAGATTATGCGATTCTTCTGTAGCAGCAGCAGTACCCAAGATTCTCTTCTTATATGCTCCTTCCTTCTTGACATTATTCTCTGGATCGGACCACTCTTCCAACTTATATTACCAAACCCTCTTTGCCAAAACCTTCCAACTTATATAGCAAGGAGCCCAGGGAGTACCTTCAAGTACAGTATTGTTTGTCTTATGAGAAAACAAGAAACTAAAGTATTTTTGAGGTGGTGAGAATTTCCCACCTGTGAAATGAATCCATCAAGTTGACAAAACGACAAGGGAAGTGCGGGTGCATGAAATGACATATCTTTCGGTATGAATCATTAGGGATGAGTTGCGTAGCCTCCGTTTAGCCATAGGAGTTGCTTAAATGAAGCAAGCAAGCAAGCAGCCTAAACAAGAATGATTAAGTTGGGGAAATTATTGGGTTAAGTGGGACAATGCACTCAATTTGATCATCACATTGACTTAAGTAATCGTAGAGATATTGACCACACATCACATGTTCACACCATAATCATCCAAAATGGACCATTATGCTTGCTCTCTCCTTTCTTGAAGGGTTGTTTCCATGACGGAATCTATAAGTCGGTATTCTAGCAGCTTCCCTTCGTTTTATTGGTATATTCGTGTGGCCGTACAGATCTCTAACTTTCTTTTTTGCTAATAATTCTTATTAATAAATTGATTATATGTTTTTTTTTATTATTTGAAAGGAATCCACAATTATTATTATTCCTATACAGGAAGACATCTTTATGATTTCATAATCTGGACAAGGCGTCAAGTGCATTGATATAATTAATTAAACATTATATATCCTAACATTCTTCATTAGTCTTTGTCATCAAATCAATCTTCTCTATAACTTAAAGAACCATTCCAACAACGTAATTGATCTCTTTCAAACATCTTTCTAGTCTTATGTACTTTCAAAAAGAAGGATACAAAGTTGATATTATCGGCAACATAATGATTTAATTTTTGTCCTTTTCACTTTTACATATATACATACAAGTTGAATTATGTTGCGGCTTTATATCGTTTCCCGCTATAATAATTTCTAATTTCCTTCCTCTTAAAAAAAAAAGTCTGTTTTTGTTTTAAGTTTTTTTATTCAATAATAATAATAATGGCATGGGTACAAATTTTAGTCAACTACGTCATTTGATGATACCCTCCACGTCTTATCAAAATCATGATTTTAGGAATCTAGACCGGTAAGAATCCGGTTCGGGTTTCTTCAATAATGACCATAATTATACAAATGCCCGTGCATACAAAAGTATAAATATCATGTTCAGTCAAAACATTAGTCTACGGTATTATGTTTTTGTGTGCGTGTATATATAATCACAAAGATAAAATTGAAACAAAATACAAAAAAAGGTATTATATTGCGTGTGTGTGTGTGTGTGTGTGTGTGTGTAGCATATAGGATGAATGAAGGGGACAGGGACCAGAAAGTTGGAAACCGATAGATGTTGGGAGAAAAAGAATAGTGGGGGTGGTGCTGTCAGAAAACGGCTTGGGGGGTTTGGAGATGCAAATCATTATAAAAAAAAAATTAAAAACAACCACACACACATATATATTTCTCATAAATTCATTCTCTGTGGTCCTTTTCCCTCACTGACATTCCTTAATAGAGACTCAATTAGTGATGATATGATCTTTCTTCCTACTATCCACTTGAATACAATTGTTGGTCATTATTTTGTTTGTAACAAAAAAAAAATCTTGTCTAGTCATTTCAAGCGTGCAAGTATTTCCCACTAATTAATTAAGAGGAATTAACCCCAAATTGTCAAAGAAAAAAATATATGTGACTTTTTTTTGACAGTGAGATTATTATTTGTTTTAGTGATTCAACTAAATCTGAATATATTATTCCTTACGTGCGTCCATTTGAGGATTATTGCCCAAAGACAGTCAATTAGAACTCAGAGAAGTCCTCTCATTAATTGACCCATCGCCTCTTTTTTTATTCAAATAAAGCCACTCTTGAGAGATCTTCTAGGAGGAATGAATTATATATATAAATGAGAAATTTTGAAATTGAAATGTAAAATAAGATAATTAAGAGAAATAAGAAATATGATAAAAAGGAATTGAACTATAAACGAATTATTCTTAAAAAAAAAACAAAGAGAGAACTTATTCTTAAAACTTGTTGGGTGAAATGGATTGAAACGAAGAATGTGTGCGCAAATGGTGGACAAATTATAAACTAAAGTAACTTTACAAATTAAAGTGACGTCGATATCGTTGAGACAATTGCAGATCGATCCAAGTTTGTGGAGTGTCATAAGCCACATATTACACTTCACTTCATATCAAACTAAGCCCACGCACACCATATATTATCCTTTCATGTGACTTAATCTTTCTCCTGTTTAATTAATCCCAGTGCCTAATTCAAGATATAATTATTATAAAATTAACATTATTTTAATAAAATCTTTAAATCTATCCAATCGCATGCACTGCCACTCACACACACATGTATGTGAGATAAGTATGTGCGTGTGTGTGTTTGCATGTGAATCACAGAGTAGTTTGTGGTTTTGCATACAACATATGAAACTGTGTGGCGGTTTCATGGTCAATTACAAAATCCTATATAAATCTTAATTAGCGAGCTGAATGTCAGCTTTATCCATATTTTCTTATTAATAAACGATTTGGATCTGTACATACATATACATGCTTCTTTTCGATAATCTCTGATACTTTGTTCCATTCGCTCTCTCTCTCGCCCCACATCTGCCGCATGCATATATAATTTAAGTGCTTAATGCTTAAAATGGAGTTTAAATAGGAAAAACACATTTCTTATTGATTCATCATTCTTGAGATTTTCAACAACTGTAAACAAAAAAAAACAAAAAGTTACATAAGAGTTAATCGAGTACGTACGTAGCTAGTATTATTGATTTTAAGGTCCTGAATTAATTTTAAAAAAAGTCAGCAACTTTCTCTAAACTCATCTCGTGATCTCTTTTACAGACAAATTATTCTAAAACAATGATATGATCTCTAGCTCTCTTATATCTTTTTTTTTAAATAATTTAGATATTTTAAAAAATATATGATATAATAGCTAATATAAGATATAAGGGACTAATTTAGATAAATTAAAAAATATATAATATAAAATTATTTTGAATAATTAAATTTAGTTATAATTAACTAATTTATTTGACTTTATTAATTTATTTAAAAAAAATTAATAAACTCTTATAATTTAGATAGGAGGAAGTAACTTTAAAAAATTTAAAAGAGAAAAGATGTTTAATTACCAGTCACGCATGCATTAATATAATATGCATTATATATAAGTACGAATGGAAGGCAGCTCGAAATAAAAAACAAGCGATGCTTGTAATATAATGCAGCGTAAAGAATCTTTTGACTTCTCTCATTCTTGGATATTATCCCTTCAGACATCACGATTTCCATTATTGTAGGAAATTATATCTATATGTATTATCTGGACACGGGACTTGTCTAGGCTTCAATAATAAATAAGTCTCGAAATAGTAATTATATTAATGCAAACATATGACCTTGTCTGTCTAGTATATTAAAAACCTAACTCACACACTGTCGTAGTATGCTTGTTGAAGTAGGTCGACGTATGAAAAGTTACATTCCACTGCTATCTTATCTTATCTTATCTCCTCTGTGCCAGTTCAGTCTCATGAGTTCAAATTCTTTCTGGCAAGATATTTCTGCTATATATGTACCGTTTGTTGCAGTCAAACGTTGGGATATATTAAAAAAGCAAGACCGTGAATCTTATTATGTTTGGAGAATGCAGTTAAAAAGAGACATATAAAAACAATAATGTAAGGTTAGGAAATTGGTAAGAAGGTGTAGTGTGGCACGTCAGAAGCATCAAGTTGCATATGCTTCCTCCCATGGATTATTAGGCTCACCTCCTATCTATGTATGTATGTATGTATGTATGTATGTATGTATGTATGTATGTATGTATGTATGTATGTATGTATGTATGTATGTATGTATGTATGTATGTATGTATGTATGTATGTATGTATGTATGTATGTATGTATGTATGTATGTATGTATGTATGTATGTATGTATGTATGTATGTCCTCTCTTTCATAGTATTATCCTTTCAACAATGGCATGACACCTAATTTCCATCTCATATGATTAACCCAATTTCATTTTTACTCTAATATAATTATAACGCATATATCACCCCAACACAATCATTTTTTTCATATCCATATTCCACGAATATTACAATTTTATTATCCGTGAAAGATAATATCAATAATCTTATAATCTAGTGGCTTGATTGGGCTCTTGAGATAGTGGGAATGCCAACCTGCATACGTTTCCTTTGTGCTTCCAGGTTCAAGCAACAAAATGGACTATATAAATGTCATCATACTTTCATTTTTAAAAAATTAATAACTTTATTATGAGAGATAAAAATTACTTCAGTTATCTCTAAATCTTAGAAAGATTAATCTCTAAACTATCGGTTAAGGGATATTGCCTAATTTCTAAAAAAAATAACTTTGCTTTATTAGATGAGAAAGGGAGAGAGTTTCTTACTTTCTTTCTCCCTTACTTCCCTTTAATTTAAATGATATTTCAAAAGATAAAAATGATAAAATAAATTTAAAAATTAATATTATTCTATTTTATAAGTCAATTTTAACTACAGTTATTAGCTTTATTTTAAAATAAAAAATTATGCAGACTTCCACATTTGTTAGAAGATATAAAAATATTTTATACTTTAAGCTTTAAAAGTGATTAGTCTCAATCCTAAGGTGACTTAAGTACACCCTTAATTAAATGAAAAAAAATCTTTCAACCTTACCCCTATTAAAGATCATTAATTAAAAGAAGTGAATGTATACCAATGACAATGATTAAGTTGGCAAAAAAAATCACAATGATTAAAATATTTTATTAAATAATAAAAATGTTATCAAACTACATTTATGTCAAAACTATGCCTGAGGTTGACAGGCAATGCCGCCCTGCTGTCAAATGAGGTAACTATAGTTACGATTTCACATGAATATCAATTCAATGGCTTTATGATTTTTTACGGCTATGTCATAGCCTTTCATTCCAAAAACAAAAATGATAATGTTAGCCAAAATCTATTTTCAAATTTTGATAATATTATATTCATACACGAACCGTTTTACCTCAGTAGGATGGGGAATTAATGGAGGACACACAGGTTGGCTCTCACCCCTGACGCTGGAGAAAAAGGGCGGGAGAGATTGAATTTACTAAAAATAAAAATATTTCAAAGAAAAATATAAACATGTTGAAGTACGTTATGAATAATTATTCTTAGCTTCACGGAAACCAACAAAAATTATTCTCATTTTGAAGAATATAATACAATCTATTTACTTGAGGAATTATTTAAATTTCTTTGGATTCTTGTTTCCACCCAAAAAAAAATTACCATGCTTATATTTTCCAATTAGCACATGAGAATCTATTGATATTAGCTATGATGAAATATGAGTAGTGATGATTAATGTTTTATATATTATATATTTTTTATAGAATTATTTGATGTTCGGTATATATACCAAACAAATCTGAGTATTGTCTAATTAAAGTAGTTTTCTTAATGCTATAATTTTTCCCCTTTTCAAGATATAGTCTGGTTACTTTTCATTTGACCCACTCATGATTTTTTTATATGTTATATCAATAATATTATTATAAATATTATTCTAATATTAATATAAAAATTAATTGACTAATTTAAATATATTATAAAAAATAATTAAATAAATAAATTATAATTAATTTTAAATTTTTAATATAAGTCTATATTATATACTTATTAATTTATATAAATTAATTAATTAACATTTTATTAATGAAGGGAGGGAGTGTATTATAAAAGTCATGTAAGCATTATGGTCAAAGGAGTTGTACATACAGATTGTAGATATATAAAACTTTTGTTGAGTAGTACAACCAGGTGCGACTTGGTTGTTTCGCGGCATTTAGCGAGGCGTGCGTTGACTAATGGGACAGAGTTTCCCAGACCATGAACCTGAAGCCTCCCATAAATAGCTTCGTTGCCCCTACCCAAACACCACAACTTCGCTCCCTTCTTTCATTAATAAAACAACTTTCTTCTCCTTCTCCATGGAGCCTGATGGCACCACCTCCAACAACGGAGCTGTGCTCTCGCATTGCCTCCAAATAAACATGGAAGAAACTCATCACAAGGTGGTGGCGCCACCTCGCCGGACCACCCTGGAGAAGCTGACTGCGAAGCTGAAAGAAATGTTCTTCCCCGACGACCCTCTTCGCCAATTCAAGGGTCAGCCATTGAAGAAGAAGCTGGCCCTGGCCGCCCAGTATTTCTTCCCTATCCTTCAATGGGGTCCCAATTACAGCCTCACTCTCTTCAAATCCGACATCGTTTCAGGCCTCACCATTGCCAGCTTGGCCATCCCTCAGGGAATCAGTTACGCTAAGCTAGCAAGCCTTCCTCCGATTGTGGGACTCTGTGAGTGCGTTACTATACATAATCAGATACTGATTTTCTGGGATTACACATGTCTGCAAATTTTATAACAATCTGGTTTTTGGAAACGTTTCCGCAGATTCGAGCTTTGTGCCTCCTCTGGTTTATGCCGTTCTGGGAAGTTCAAGGGACCTCGCGGTGGGACCTGTGTCTATAGCGTCTCTTGTTCTGGGGTCGATGCTGAGGCAAGAGGTGTCCCCAGCTTCAGACCCTGTTCTGTTTCTTGAGCTAGCTTTCACTTCTACCTTCTTCGCTGGTCTCTTTCAAGCGTCTCTTGGAATCCTAAGGTTATTCATTTTAGTATTTATTTATTCACTTGCATGATTTTCGTTTATTATTTATATATAAATTTCTGACGAGTTGTTGTTGCAGGCTAGGCTTCATCATTGACTTCTTATCAAAGGCGATTCTGATTGGGTTTATGGCGGGAGCGGCCATTATTGTGTCACTGCAACAACTAAAAAGCTTACTGGGAATCACACATTTCACCACCCAGATGGGCCTAGTTCCAGTGATGACCTCAGTTTTTCACAATACCCATGAGGTTCGTTCTTCCCTCTCTTTTCTGATTCTCTGTTCCTTTTGATTGCCTTTCTCACTCCACTTCAAATTCTCCAATCAAGTTCACCACACTCACTAAGACACACACCATATTGAGATTTTGCAAACTGGGCGTGAGGACATTCCTGTGGGCCTAGATACGTACGCAGTATTAATATACTTGCGTGTGAATATCATACTCTCCACGTAAAAATTGCTTCATAATAAGACATTCGAGATGACTCAACCCAGCCACCACCTGGAGCTACCTTATTTGATTTGAAATTGGTATGTTTCACCTGTCTGGTATGTTTCACCCGTCAAGAGGAAGATATAAAGTTAGAATATTTATTAGGAAAAGTGAAAACTTTTTACAATCGAAAAGATAAAAATGATCCTTTTACTAAATAAGAATAAAAGAGAGAGAGAGTGTGCAGTGGCTATCTTTTGTTTTTTATTTTTTGCAGCAATAACCTCAAATGTTGCCCCTTTTATTTCAGTAGTTGAGAAATGATAATTGGTGGATATATATTTTGTGCAGTGGTCATGGCAAACAATAGTGATGGGGTTTTGCTTCTTGGTGTTACTCCTCCTGGCAAGACACGTTGTATGTTTTTCCTGATCTCTCCCTCCTCTCTCTTCTTTTCCTCTGCAACTTAAGAACATACTACATGTAGTAATGATTGTTCAAACAATTTAAAACTTGCCTTTCACAAAATTGAAACCATTCTTCAAAATTTTGAAAATTAAAATTTAATACTTCGATCATTTTATGACTAATAAATTCTGATATTAAGACATATAGTTCATATAATAATTAATTTTCTTAAAAAAAAATGTAAGAGTAAGGATTTTAACTTAATTTCTCAAAGTATAGGTTATTTTAAATTTTTCATTGGATTGGGAATTGGATAGATACATACACAAGAATAAATGGTGACAATCTCTGTTTTCACCTGGGACAGTGATAAAACACCAGGATCGACCTCAGGAAACCTACACATTTCATATACAATGTATTTGACACCTGTATGCATTGAACTTTATGTTTCTTTCCGTTAGGATACCTGATAGCTAGGATATATAATAAATGGCTCAGACTTAAATTACATTACATATAATTTTTTAAAATATAATTTTGTCACTACTATAAAAGTTACAATTTTACTACACGCTATACCAAAATATGCATATAATTTTTTTGAGATAAAATATCCATAATTAATAATGCATATATTTTTCTCAAAAAATTTAATTTAGTTCGTACATCTTTCATAGTAGTATATTTTTTTATTGTAAAACGGAAATACACAAAAGACTAAACTACTTAACGATTAAAAAAAATATTAATAGGGTCTTTAAGATGAGATAGATGAAATCTCAATGGCATAGACATTGCGTGTTTGACTAGCGAGTTTGTTTCAAAGTTTTATTCCCATTGGAGATGACGGATCCCTAATTGAGTATAATGCAAATCGAAATTAGGAGATGAAATTTGGAAAATTACCCCCTAATTAAGCTGATTAATAATCGAATTCGGTACAATTAGATAGGGATATAAAGAAAAGATTCTATTTTTATTTTATTTATGAAACTCGATTACAATTAGGGGCATTGATCAATACGAATTATAGGTCAATGTGCCTTTTAGTCTTTAAAAGAGTCTTGCTTTATCTCGGAGAGTTAGTAAGTACATTCGAATAATTATCCCGTCACTCAAGACATTTCGGCCTCATCACTCCCACCTTTCGCTTTTAAACATTGGGACAGTTGGACTACCCAAAAAGTTTACACTCCCATTATTGTATTCGAAGAAAACCTGAAAAAAGGGACAATTTTGGGATTCGTTAAGAGACCCCAATAAGATTTACAGAAATTTTGAAGCAATCCAAGAGTGTCAAAAGTGAGGAAAGCATACTAACTGGAAAACTAATAGGCCTAGCTAAAAGTCTCCACTTTATTTTGGTGAGGTTGAAGTTGGATTCTGAATTTAATTCCCCTCGAAGGACCCTAGAATCCCTGTTTTGGTTTCATCGCTCCTTTCTTTTTTACCTCTAAAGCAATGATCTGATAAAAGAAGTATTTCACTTTAGCCTTTAGTTATTACCCTTCCCCACAATACTGAAATCTTAGTTATTCTTCACAAGATTTGACTTCCACTCCTCCACCAAAACAAAATAAAAGAAACAAGTGTAATCATAATTCATACCAATGCCTATGATTCTTTGGGAATTGGAACTTAAAGAAATATATGTGTTTGAAATCTGCAGGTGTTATAGTCCCTAGATTAGATTGAATATAACTTGCACATATGTAGATGTCTATATCAAATATCTAAGCAAATGCCTTGTAATCCACATGTGCAGAGCATAAGGAAGCCAAAGCTTTTCTGGGTCTCAGCTGGAGCTCCTCTTGTGTCTGTGATTATCTCTACCCTTCTGGTATTTGCAATAAAGGCTCAGCATCATGGCATCACTGTTGTATGTCTCAATCCCTCAAAATGTTTCACTTCACTTCTATTTTACTTTTTTGGCTAAATATCACGTTTTGTCTTATTACTAACCACGTGCTTCTGGTGTGTTTGTTAGATAGGAAAATTGCAAGAAGGTCTAAATCCTCCTTCATGGAATATGCTGCGCTTTCATGGAACTCATCTGGGTCTTGTACTCAAAACTGGGCTTATCACTGGCATTTTGTCACTCACTGTTAAGTTTCACTTTTCCCTATTTCCTTTTTAACTTCAACTCTCTATTTTCAATCAACATTAGGTTCTGTTAACCTCACTTATCTTGTACCATCCTGGTACATAGAAATATACAGAATTTCATCAGTAAGGACAACAGTAAAATTCTTTATCCTCATTAAATATTATGGGACTTTCTCAAACAGGAAGGTATAGCAGTTGGAAGGACTTTTGCAGCTCTCAAGAACTACAAAGTGGATGGAAATAAGGAGATGATGGCCATCGGCTTCATGAATGTGGTTGGCTCCTTCACTTCCTGCTACGTTACTACAGGTACATGTCCACTGCTATCAGAAACCAAAAACCACCCAAAAATGAGAGAGTCCTATAACGCCTGATACCACATTCTATTACCTGTTAGATTCAGACATGAACATACTTTAACAGACATGAACATACTTTAACTTTGAATTTCAGGCTCTTTCTCTAGATCAGCTGTCAATAACAATGCGGGATCAAAATCAGCTGTGTCGAATATAGTAATGTCTGTGACAGTTATGGTGACACTCCTGTTTCTCATGCCACTGTTTCAATACACTCCGAATGTTGTACTAGGATCAATCATAGTCACTGCAGTAATTGGTCTCATGGATATCCCTGCTGCTTATTACATCTGGAAGTTAGACAAATACGATTTCATCGTGATGCTCACCGCTTTCTTCGGCGTCATTTTTATCTCTGTTGAAGAAGGCCTCGCTCTTGCAGTAAGTACACGTTTCACTATTTCTTATGACTTTCAAATTCTAGGCGTTCCTACAAAACAGAAGTAAAAAGGTTTATGATATTATTGATCAGGTTGGGTTGTCAATCTTGAAGATCCTCCTGCAAGTTACAAGGCCTAAGACAGCGATGTTGGGCAACATACCAGGTACAGACATATATCGAAATGTTGATCAATACGAGGAAGCTGTGCAGTTGCCTGGTTTTCTCATTTTAAGCATCGAGGCTCCCATCAATTTCGCAAACATCACATATCTCAACGAGAGGTTGGGTTTTTCAACTTCACAAATTGTCAAATTTATCAATGACTAATTGGTCTTTCCTCTGTTAACTTCTAGCGTTTGTTTTATTCAGGATCTTACGATGGATAGAAGAATATGAAGAGGAAAATAACATAAAGAAAAACTCAAGTCTTCGATATGTGATTCTGGAAATGTCAGGTAACTTGATTCGTTGAAGCATATTATAGCGCATATTTAGTACTGTATTCAAATTAAAGGAACATTGAACCACAAGAGAAATATGGTGTTGGATCTTTTCAGCTGTGAGCAACGTAGACACAAGTGGAGTCTCACTTTTCAGAGAACTGAAACAAGCAATGAAAAACAAGGGCGTTGAGGCAAGACCACTAAATCTCATAAGCTTTTAGTGGTTTTGCTACTTTATATACTATGACTCTGACTGAATGTGTGTGACAGATTGTGTTGGTGAATCCTCTGGCTGAGGTTATGGAGAAACTGAAAAAAGCAGATGAAGGCAGTGACTTGATAAGAGAAGATAACCTTTTCTTAACCGTTGGGGAGGCCGTGGCTTCGCTTTCATCAACGACGAAGGGCCAAGCATCAAATATGGAAGAAGGGGCTCACTTCTGATAAACTATACAAGCAAGATTGCAGACCGAATAAGCAAAAGTAAGAAATGAAGAAGCAGCAAGCAAGGAGAGAAAGAGAGTAGAGTATAGCTAATTAATTGTATATTGCTTTAGTCCAAACGATCGATTTGATATTATGAGGATTGAGAATCATTAATGTCAAAGGGAGATGGACAAACAACATTCTGTCATGTGCGACTCTACTCTGCCTGCTTTTTGAAAAGGTACGTGTTAAGCCATCCCCATGATAGATTTCAGCATCCAATCAAAAAAGTGAGAATTGTCAACTTTCGATGTTATAAGAAAGATTAATTTTAACACAAGAATAAAATGTAATTATGATACATTCGTAATTGTAGCAACAACATAGTATTTAATATAAACACATTAAGTAGTAGGTCTAATGGTGGAAGCTGAGAAACTAATGAATGAATCTCTTGAATTGGCATGAACCGACACGTCTTTGATCAATCCCGAAAAATTAAATGAAATCAAACACCACTTGATCTCAAGAGATGGTTTCGAACAACATAAGAAATTGTGGAACGCATCACCTTTCTTCTCCAAGCTCTGCCACTGTTCAAGACACAGAATAGGATCAGTCGAGTACCCACTAGCTTCAACAACTTCAAGTTCTTCAGAGAACACAACAAACTTGGTAACTTGTCTAATTCACCAACCAAACACGCCTTTCAAGAAGTGCAGGTGGTGAGCTCATATCTTGCAACTAAAATCTTCCACTTGTATTAAGAAACAGAGAACGTATATTGCTCATTTTTTAGATGGATGAGCACAGAGCATTCCATTGATGTTTTTGCAGATTAGCCAGACACAGTCTTCTCAGCTGAGTCAACATCCCCAAGCCTTTCTCCAAGAAGTCACTTTCCTCTTCGTTTGGTACTTCAAGTATGCTTAGCTTCTGTAATGAAACCAGACAACCTAGTGCAGATGTTGCTTTGAAACCTCGTACAAGAAATATGTCCAATTTCGTGACATGGGTTAAGTTGTTGCGGTAGTTTTTCCACTTTATTCCACAACTTGCTGTGTCTAGAGGGATACGAGACCCTGGTTCGCCATCCTTGTACTGAAAAATCAAAAGATGATGGAGTTTGTAGAGTTTAGGAGCACGGTAACACGTGTCAGCTTGAGATCCAATGTCTCTAGATGATGCAGATTCCCAATTGATGCAAGAAGACTAGAGATTCTTGTATTTCTCAAGCTCAGATACCTCAAGAGGAACAGTTTCGTGATAGCTTAGGGGAATATTTCCAGTGGGGTCCCGTTCAATTCCAACACAATCATTAGCTTGAAGTTACCATCTCGTAACTTTGACATTATCGAGGAATGTGTCTGAAATAGAAACAAAGAACGAAGTCGGGACAACAAGGTATTCTTAATTTCAGGGTTATGTGCATTTCCCTCGTATATGGATAATCTTCTTTCTCTTCCAGGCCAACTTCTTGCGCTTTCCTTATTTGTGATTGATTCAGCGAAACTTATTTCTCTTGATTTGAGGACAACAGTTTCGTGTATCAGGTCATGGGTGCGAAAATTCATGATCCTTCATCAAGTGTGTATTTGGCTATTTGTATCAAATTTCTATTGACAAGTTCGCACAAATAGATTTCTGCAACTTCCCCTGTTATCTTATCATTTCCATAATCGATCGAACTAGTCTCGTGGGCTCGATCAAGTGGTTCTCAGGGAATACACTTAAGAGCAGGAGACATGGCTTGAGATGATAAGGTAAATCATCAGATGCCAACGAAAGTACTTTGTTCAAACGAGGATCAGAGGCACCATTATCTAATCCCAAAAGATATTCCAAAGTTCAAACAATTGATAGATCTTGAGGGATATGGCGTAAATCCCATGGAAAGAGGAGGAATATTAATTTGTAATATCCGCTTGACTAATTCAAATTTTTTATATTTGCATTATTCATAGTGAATATTATTGAGAAATATATTTTGATAGCCAAAGTGGATACATGATTTTGGATTTGATGGATGCACTTTGAATATTTTATCCGTTATTAATCTTAGGTGACTTCTCTTACTAACTAATAGGTTTAGTATTAATTAATTATTTTTTCTTCTTTTGAAATACACAAAAAATAAAAATACTTCCATGCATATTAATATAATTAAGAAAATAATAAAAATATAGTATAAATGACATTTTTTAGTCAACAAATACTAAAACAATATTGGGCAAAAAATCATTCAAAATCTGTGTAGAGATGCCTAAAATTCATAAAAATGTTTGAGAAAATACGTGTAAAATAAAGATATGTCAAGCAGTCTCTGGTATAACCACTATGATAGATTTGATGTGCCATGGTGGTTTTCCCCATCCCTCCTTCTGCAACCATTGCTATTACTTTATTCATGGAAGAATCTTCATCCTCCAAGAGACAATATTTCCCCATGCCTTCCAAGGATTGCGCCTAGGGAACTCTAATTTTTAAATATAATTATTTCATATTTAGTTCTACTTTATCAATAATTTAACATAAGATCTAAGATCTAATTAATTTTTTAAATATATTAATAAAATTAAATAAACTAATTAATTATGACTAAATTCAACCTATTAAGATAAATTTATAATATATATATTTTTAATTTACTTAAATTAGTTAATTAATTCTTACATTAGATATAATTAACTTATTTATTTAATTTATTTAATCTATATAAAAAATTAATTAAATCTTATATTAAAAAAGATAGATAATATTATATTATATTTGATTATTATAGAACATAATATAATTGAGAGCAGCTAGTCTCCTAAATATATTTTCAACGTTTATATGGACTAAAATTTGAGATTTTGTGCTTAAAGTGTAATGACTCCATATATCAGACTAGACTCCACACATTTTAGTTAAAGGAACTCCAATTCAGCATGTTTTATTTATGCGTTTTGAAATTTACAATCCAAATATTTATTATAAAAGTGGTTATATATACATTATACTATACATTCAATGTCATATATGGATATTTGATTTTTTTTATTATGAATATTTTTGTTGATGATATAACTTAATTAAATTAAAAAAATAATTTTTTAATATTTGAAAGATTATGTTGTAATTTAAAGTGCATTTGATAATTTTGACAAGGTAATAATAATAATAATTTATTCTTTTAATTACTATAAGCATACAGATGACAACGCATGTCAAGAGGGAGAGAATATAATAATTTAACCATTATTGATCGTGATGGCATAGTGGGGAAAAGGTAATAGCGAGGTGGTTAAATTAATTGATTCCAATCTTTAATACCAATCTTAAAGTCAACGCTCCTAGTGGTGGTCCCCATTGCTTTTTTCTTCCTCAGTTAGTCACTGCATTTTCCGTATGATTCTTCTCCCGTGCTCTGATTTTGACTCTTTCTGCTATCTTGCGCCGGGTTCCTTTTTTTTTTTTAAAAAGAGTCATATAATATATTTATTAAATTATTAACCACATAATTTAATTTTCAATGTACCATTGATTTTAACAATAGTTACATAAAATAAAATCTATATTCTGTTAAAATTGGAAGTTTAAAATAGGAAAATGACAATAAATGATAATTGTCGGAATGAACCATAATATTACCAAATATACGATAATTGGCTAAAAATAACATTAATATGGATTTTGATGATAAGGGCGGACGGCGCAGGGTGGAGTGCGCAGGATAAGAGATGCACCCGCCCTCCGTGCGTTTGAGTCCACCTTGTGTCATAGTCAGCGAGGTTTACTAATTCGCAGTCCCACACACACACCAAAAATACCGCTTACAGGACAGCCTCTGCTTCACGCATCATAGCTCACAGGTCACAAGCATCTTCTCCATTACTCTCTCTCCCCACCGTTTTCATTCCCAAATTCTGACGCAGATCCCGTTATCAACATCTCTCCCCCCCTCTCTCTCTCTAAAGCCATGGAGGATCTTCCTCAAGGTTACCGTCCCAATGTCGGTGTCTGTATTATCAACTCCGAGGATCAGGTTTCTGCTCCTCCTCTTCCTCCTTCGCTCTCTGGATTCATCAAATTTTTCCTTAGCTTTCAGGAATCTGCACTTTCTGTTCTGTTAAATTGATAACTTACTGTCTACTTTCGATTTATATTTTTTTTTTATTTTGGGGTAAACGTCTCCGTTATAAGTTGTGTATGATAGAATAAAATCTATAGTTCATGATTTGTGTTTCAGCATGTTTTCCTTATCTAGATTTAGAAAATTATACTAGTGTATTGCCATTTTCCACTTGCCAATCTTCATAACTTATTTCTTGAAAGCTCAACTAACTGGAGGATCAGTGTCGCGACTGCTGTAAATAAAAACTGCAAGGATTTTATAAATTTTGTTTCCGTTCTGTTCGTCCCTGACCGAGATCCTAATTCTGTTCTGTTTTCATTCAAAACTTGGTCATAGCTGTCAATCATGGTTCAATATTGATTTTATTGATTCTCTCTTTTCTATTTTCTGGTAGTCTATGTTTGATATACTGTTACTATTTTTTTAAAAATAATTATTTGTATTTGTGAAAATTTCACAGTAATGTTCTTGCTATTCGCAATCTATGGTTTACATTTTTAACTAGCAACCTTTTCAGAAAGTTGTCAAGACATGTATTTATCTGAAGAAAAACGATGACATATCCTCCATATATCCAAGTCTTTTGTCCAGTAGGCATATCTAGATGAGCATGAGGAAGAATCCATGACATCCAATCCTTCATTTCAGGTTTTTGTGGCTTCTAAATTGAATTCTCCAGGAGCATGGCAAATGCCTCAGGTGACTTTCCCTTCGTGCTGTTTCTGCCTTGACCACCACATTTTTTACACCATTAATTCTAAGAAGATAGATAATATGTGTATTCCTCCAACGTGCATAAAATACTTAAGATTATAAATTTAACCCAAGGGGTAAGGGAAATACTTAATCCTAAGTTCAAAATAAGTCGTTTGGTCAAAAAATAGTGCATAATTCATTCTTTAAATGATCCCAACTTCTCGACTATTATCTTGTTTGCTTTTCCTTAAAGAATCATAATTAAATAACACGAAACATAGCTAAATTAACTCAGTTCCAAAAAGGTTAACGTCTAGCCTACCTCTCCTGTGTGATTACTGTTTTCGACTTAAAACAAATTCGTGAAAATGTATTCTTTGCAGTTAACTTATGTTGAGTTGCGATGGATCTAACTTCGCAACTCTGTTGATAACTAATATTTTCATGTAGTTGAAGTAGAATCATGAGATTCGAAGACATGACTACTTTTGACAGGGTCATCAATTAATAGCATTGACTTTGTGAATCATATGATTTTGATGCTTATTTTGAGCAAGCTTTCTCATGACATGCTGACTATTTAAAAATAGATGGCAAGGGTATGCTAATACTTTAGTAGCTTAATTTTGTTTCAAGTGCAAAGTACCATTCTGTTGCTTAACTGGTGGGAGCTGGGAAGGGCTTAGTGTCTATTGAAATCCTGATTCCTCCTATTGTGATCTCACGAAAGGATCTTTCCAACAATATGCCACGGAGTGTGATGCTCCCTTTCGTTTAATGTTGTCATTAGCAGCTCTCCCGAATATGAAAAATTTCTTCCTATTGTGTACCTGGGTCTATTTTGGTCTTCCAATATAATGAGCTACCGATCCCTTCCGGAAATTTACATAAAGTATAGCTTAGAATGCCCTGGAGAGGGATATAGACTGTAGTTCCAAGATTTTGTAGAAAGTGGACTCTGGTATTTTAGGTATCAATTGGGAAATTTTTACTTATTTTTGCCTGTAACAATTTGTCATGTACTTTTCTGTTCTTGAATCAGGGTGGAATTGAAGATGGTGAAGAGCCCATATCTGCTGCCATTCGGGAACTGCGACAAGAAACTGGAATAGTATCTGCTGAAATAATTGCTGAGGTTTGTGCAAATTTCTACCATGAGTTTGTTTTAGTTTTTATAGTTTAATTTGCTAAAAAGTGAGTAGTGTGCAGGCTTTCATCTATGCTCTATAAATGAATGTTATCTAGCAACTAAATATCTATGTGAAATCTAAATATCTATGTTAGAGAAGAAAGAAGCTATAGCAGTTAGACATCTTGCTGGTTTTTATACATTATATTAGTAATTCTTTTGAGCATGATTTTATGATTGAGTGGAGGCTAATCTTTTTGTATATTTAACAGGTCCCAAGATGGCTAACTTATGACTTTCCACCTCACGTGAAGGCTAAAGTCAATCGTCTCTGGAGAGGTGATTGGCATGGACATGCACAAAAGTGGTGCGCTTGTGTTTTGCTCTTAAGTCATTGGTTGAATGACCAAGTGCTTACATACTTGTCACTTTAAAGAAAAGCACGAGTTTTATTCGAATTTTGACCTACAATATCAGGATATCATTCATGTGCATGCCGCAGGGAAGCATTTAAGAGCCACCATCATTCTGCATCTTCGTATTGTTTCTGACATATATGTGTTGATTTATATGATTGCCTGGCATGTAGGTAATAAGTGATTTGTGAAAAAGTTCCAGTGAATGGCTCTGGTATTGTTTCTTATGTTCCTCAGCACCATAGTCACGGAGAGATGTACATGTCGTTAACTTGTTAGTTACCCTTGATGTAGTGGAGTACTTCTTGAACTTTGTTCTACGGTGTTTCCCTCCGTGTTTCTAGTTAAGTTTTCTGTAAAATTTCTGTGTCTGAGTAGGCTTGGGGTGTGGTGGTTAGTAAAATAATAACTAATGCTAATTTTGTAGTGAGAAACTGAAAATATGGGCATAACTTGTAATTCTCCATTGTTCCATTATTTGATCATATTTGTACTGTTAATTAGATAGGTATTTTATCAAAACTCTGCTTCCTGCCTTAATATTGAATGTTTGATAGGTTTCTCATGCGATTCACTAAAGACGACAGTGAGATAAACTTAGCTAATGGTGAAGCAGACCCTGAATTTGCAGAATGGAAATGGTCAAGCCCTGAAGAAGTTATTGACCAGGCTAGTTGCTAAAACTTTCTCATAAACGTTAAAGCTTGTTTACTTTTGCTCTTGGAAGGGCTAATTGCAGATAAATTATTACAGGCAGCGGAATACAAAAGACCAATCTATGAAGAAGTTTTGAGAACCTTTAAGCCTTACTTCCAAGGGAATGCAATATCTGCCAAATGTAGATCTTCAAAGTGGTGAATGGTACGAGTCATTGTAGTTCTATCCATATCGTCAAGTAATTTTATTTAAGCAGTTTGATAGCAGCACTTGTCTCTTTGTAAATAGATATTAGTTACTTGGTTAGAACTTGTCGTTTCCTGCTTTTATGATGAGATATGTGTCAGTACCTAATTATTTTCCCCCTCTCTATACAAGTGGTGTGTGGTGTAGGAAGCATAGTGATTGGCTATAAACTTGTTTCAAAATACTAGCTAGATCAAGATCCTCTAAAGCAATTAGACAAAAGGGCTTGTGTATTGCATGAAGCCCTATATAACATGCGCTATTAATGACTTAAACATAGTACTACTTATAAATTATTTAGATATATATAGTTTTGTGTGAGAAAATTGACCAACTTTTAGGAGTAAAAATTAGGTTGATCTTTTTTTTTTTTGTGTGTATTTGCTGTTTAGTTTGAATAGAATTATGAAAAGGGAGGATTCCATTGTGTGGTGTTTAATTATAGAAGATACGAGCTTATTATGTTTTGTTGAAGAACCTACCTTCAAATAATTCAAAATTGCTGAAGCATTGCATTTCATAGAATGACATCGTGATGGTGGAATTTCGGTTAAATGAGGCTTTATGATTCAATGTTCAATCTCATAAATTAAGCTTCTTAAGATGCATAGATGATGACTAAATTAGGTCGGATTTAAGTTTCTTAATTGTTACGGGAGGTCTTGGTTTGATTCGTGTAAATTCTGTAAAATAATATATCACGAGTTTGTGTGGATTTTGGGTCAAGAGTGGAGGTTTTGAAAATTTCTTCCCAAAACTTCTGGAAGGATGCACGTATAATTCACTTTAATTTTTTGAATTTTAAATTAACAATAAACATACAAATAAAATATAAAATAGACAATCAAATGAAGAAAATATCTTATCTTCTCACGGACAAGAAATGACCATGAGAAAAGTTTAGCAAATTCTCACAGAAACACGAAAGCTGTGAGACAACAGTGAGAATGTGAAGTTGTTCACCTTTTTTGCTTTGTTAATGGAGAATCTCAACAGATACATTAGATAAACCATCAGTTGTAATAATATAACTTTAGACTTAAATAATGAGTAAATACATTTGCACTCGAGGTCAATTGAAAATCACAAAGGACTAGTAATATATAATTTTTTCATGGTCCAAAAGCAAAAAGAAAAGTCAATACACAATATTCAGACCAATAAATAATATATAAATAAAATTTATGAAAAAATGCATCATCAATAAAAGGAAAAAATCTAAAAAAAAATACTAAAATTTTAAAATCCCAAATCAAGAATTCCTATAAAAATATATTGTCATTTGTTTTACAATAGTAGTAAATAGCTTAAAAAATATATAATTAACAAATTGATTTAAAATTTTAAACTATTTTTTTAAGATTTTTTTTATAAAATATCATGATTCATTTTTTAAAATTCTGTATGAATAATCCCATATTTAGAGATAATATTTATGCTTTTATGTATTAAGAAATAAAATGATAAACCTCTTTTGTTCCCAACAAAAAACAAAATGATAAACTTCTGATTGCTCCTTTATCTTAATTTTTGATTATGGTTATTATATTATTTAGGAAAGTTCGTTTCGTCTGATTGGGCAATTGTTAATATTTTTTATTGTTGCTATTAAATTTTATTTAAAATAACGAATTTTAGTTTAATATAATTAAAAATATCAGTTTATTAAATTATCATAAAAAAAATTATTGGTTAAATTTTAATTTTAAGTCTAAATGTTATTAAAAAATAGTTAATTTTGATATCCAACAAAAAATAATTTATCCCAACATCCCAAGGCCTACTGAAATTGACCTCTATTGGGCCCGTTTCTAGTCCTAGTCTCTGCTTTCGACTCTCAACTCAAATTTGGGCGCTTCGGCACCTTGACGGTCCGGCTGCCATGGAAGAACCCCAATCTCAGCTACAGCTTCAGGTCACAGATTGCAGAGACAACCGCATTATCGGTAAGATTAGGGACTTCCTCACCTCTCAGGCTTCCGCAATTAATCCTTCCGTCATCGAACGGCTAATTCAAGAGCTTTCACCTCCTTTGAAACCCCATCTCATCCGCCATACGCATTGGTAATTATCATTTTCGCTTAACTCACGAGCATTTTGTGGCCGTTTTAGCCTTTTCCGGAATGGAATTAGGCAATGCTGTAATTGAATGTCATTTGAAAAATTTGACCTTTTTTCCCCTTATTCACGCGATTCCTTTCGGGTTGGGTGCGGAGATGATACAGCGGGCAGTAAAGAAGTTAAATGGACTGAGGAGGCTATCTCGGAGTTTATCAAAAATGAGTTTCAAGATTTGCCCTGGGTTCATTCGAGGATTTGCCAGGCTGAGGAGCTTTTTCGCACAGAGGGGGGTAGATATATGCCTGTGGATGATTACTAAGTTTGATGAGAGGAAAGAGAGGGGATGGAGGGGTTGCAGACGGAGAAAGAAAAACAGAAGGGGAAGATATCACAGAGGTGAAGAGACACTGGAAAGAATTGAATATGCAGAGAGATGTAATGACTTGCATGTGCGCGAGAATGAAGAACAAAATCATCTTTCTGAGTTACATGGTACAGGGACTAATGAACCAATTGAGGAACAGGGAAATTCTGTAAAAGTGCCACTTCGGGTTACTGAAGAGTGCCATGGACGGGTGGTTCAGGGACAAGGTGAAGCAGAAACACGACAAAATGAAAACACAGGCGAACGAATTCAAGTAATGCGTGATTTAACAGTAATTTATGGCTTTTTTCTTTTTTGGTTAGTCTACTTTCGTAGAATTGGGATTTCTCTTTTGTATAAGTAAGCTAATATTCTAACTAACATACAAAAGCTAGAGATCCTTTTAAAAATCAAAATTAAAATATAACAGCATCATCTTCATTACCTTTTCTCACCATGCATTATTTTCCTAGAATAAGGGCACTAACAGACAAAAGCTAGAGTACTTTTTTTAAAATTCAAATTAAAATATTATACCAACACAACAGCATCATCATCACCTTTTAAAAGAATAACACTTCATTGATTCATGTTTTTTCTCACCTTGCATTCATAAAGCTCACCGTGCATTCTTTTCTCCAACCTCTAACCCGTAAATTAAGGCATGAAACTAACCCACTATTTGGTGCACAACAGATTTCACAATCTTAACTTTCTCATTACAAACGCCGTCCAAAGAACTTTCAAGAGTGTGCCTATCACCTTCCTTTGAGATTCACTAAGATATGTACTTGCTGGAAAGATAAAGCATTGAGGTTGTTTTCTGAATGAACTTATTATTTTTAATTTGCTTCATGTTAAAAAGTGCAGATGGATCCTTCTATTTTTCACGATAATACTTGTCAAGAAAAAACATATGTCAGAAGGAAATATAAGTCGACTGCTTTAAAAACTTGAAATGTGTGAAATGGGGCAGAAATTTTGTTCTTGATTACCCTGCATTTTTTGGTTTTGTAATGTCATTTTTTTAGGTAAATATGATTTGACTTGTTCTAAGTTCCTTTGATTGCATTACTTTGTTATTCTTTGTTGTTACTATTTTTTATATTGATCTAATGAAATTTTTTACTTGTCAGAAATTTGTTTCATCATCCCTCTCATTATTTGTGGTTGAGATATGTAATATTTTGTCTTACTTTTGATGTAGGAGGCAATGATGGAGTTGAATGGCAAAATCAGCTCAAGCGAAATTATGAACATGGAGCCTCATATGGTGGCAAAACAGAACTCTATGGTGATAAAGTTAAGCATTCCATGTGAGAATCAGCCAGATAATTTGAGAGGTGGAGAGACATTGGAAAGAACTAAAGGTGTAGAGAGATGTAATGAGTTGCAAGGGCTGGACAATGAACAACAAAAACATCTTTCTGAGTTACATGGCACGGACTAATGAAATGATTGAGGAACTGGGAAAATCTAAAATAGGGCAACTTGGGCCGATTGAAGAGTGCCATGGACAGGTGGTTCAGGGACAAGGTGAAGCAGAAACATGACAAAATGAGAATACCGAGGAAGGTGAGAAACAAATTGAGGCCACAACTAAGATATCAAGGTTTTGTTCAGATGAAATTAGTAATAATGAAAACTTAAGTGCTTCACTTGATAGTCCTACTATTGCAGAAAATCCATGGGAGGATCAGTCAGGTAATTTGTTGGCCATGGCAGAAAATCAATCACTTACACAACAAATTGTGGCCATAACTGAGAGGTCAAGATTCTATTCAGATGAAATGAGTAATAATGAAAACTTTAGTGCTTCGATTGGCAGTCCTACTATTGCAGAAAATCAATGTGAGAATCAGCCAGACAATTTGTTGGCCGTGGCAGAAAATCAATCACTTACACAACAAATTGAGGCCACAACTGAGATATCAAGGTTCTGTTCAGATGAAATCAGTAACGATGAAAACTTGAGTGCTTCACTTGGTGGTCCTACTATTGCAGTTATTCCTGAGGAGAAATTGCAAATTTCAGAGCAAGAACAGCATCAGAATGAGACGCCTTCTGTCCAGCAGAAATTCTCTGGTTCCTGGGAATTACTTGTGGCTCAGGTGGGTTCTGAATTTCACATGGAAACTACTTGTTCATGCCTGCCCACGGCACTAGACCTTCCAGTTGATCTGACTTCCGATTGTCTGACAGTACTACCTATTTCTACTGAGTTCTTGGAGCACACACCATCAGAAGGGATAGAATTGACCCCAACACAATTGCTGGTTCAAACCTCAGTGTGGAACTCGAGAGACTGATTTATACCCAGCAATCAAAACTCTCGCTTCTATGACTGTTCACGGGCACAAACAACCACAGGATGATATACTAGGAAGTCCTGAAGGGAGGGTGGAAGAGAACACAACTTTTTGGGATAAGGAGAAGCACATGCCAATACCTCAATGCATTGAGTGGCAACCTTATGAGAAGTCTTTTGCAGACTATCCAGAGGTGTCATTGTTGCCCTCAGATGGTAGCATTGCTGACAAGCAAAAGCCTAAATGTTACAAGAGTAAGAAGCAGCTGCAGTTGAGACCTCAAGGTCTAGGTTGAGGGTGCGGTCGTGAGAGGCCTCCCAAACTAGATAGAAATCCTCATCAACACAACGAGCAGTTACAACTCCATTACCAAACTCTCACTTCAATGATCTGTCCTAGTTTAGAACCAAGTAAAAAAATTTACTCATTGCCTGCTCCAAACCTTCCTGCCTCTCCTAACCTGCAGCAGTTAGTTGATCCAACTTCTGAAGAGAGCCCAGGCTGCATAACGAGAGAAACATTGCGACTGCAGTTGGAAATGTCATGGAATAAACTCAGGTAGAGATTTGAGTACAACATCCAAAATGGAAGATTCATTATCTTCTATGAATGGGTTAGATGACAAGCGGCAGCAACATAGGAATAAAGGAGGTCATAAGCGAAAGTTGAATTTAGATTGGAAAACAGAATTTGGACATTCTGAACAGCAGTCTCCAAAGCGAAGACGTAGAGGGAGGCCTCCTAGTCCAGTTCCTACTGAATACTTCTCATGGGTGCCAGTGGCGCCCTCAAACAATGGCATTCATAGTGAGAAAAACCCAAATTTCTACGACATTGTGAAACACAAGTTGTAATCCCCACGAAGTATTGAACGTCTTTGAGAGTCATGGCCACAAGACCAAGCTCAAGTTCAGGTGCATTCTCCAAATTTGGCAGATGGTTATAACCCAAGTTGGGACCAGACACAGAGGATGCGTCCTAAACTGAAGTCATATGCCGATGGAAGCTATCAGAAGCAGATGGTTTCGCCAACGTAGTTAGCAGTCAAGTTCGAGGTAGGCGCGAGCTTCTGCAGCTGAAACTATCTAATGCTTACCAAAGCAATGGGCAGCTATCACCAGAAACATGTCAGAGTCAAGGTAAACTCCTGTTTAGGTCCAGCTTGACTGATTCAAGTTGAGGTGCAAGCTAACCCTGTAACGGTGTAAGCGGAAAGAACAGTCGTGTTATTTGTAAAACTTGTCTGACCGTACAATCCTTAAGTTTTAAATCCGCCTTATCATGCCATTAGTAAGTACGTGTATCATACGTTCATGATTTGACAAGGATTCTTGTATTTTGTTTTCTCCTCTTGCTGATCTTCCTCTGGTGAATGCGTTTTGCTAATCTTTGTTGTTATAGCATGTTTTATAACTTACTATTGCATTGCTTCGAAGAAGAAATGCAAAGGACAGCGGGTGTTTGGCGGGTGCAATTGGAAAAAAAAAAATGCTTGAACGGGAAAAAATCTTCATCTTGTTTATAAGTCCTTCCTTCTCATGTAATATACTCCCTTACGTAAGAGTTATATATTTAGAATTAGATGAAAACTTTATTTTCATGTTAATTATGAGATTTAAATTTATTTTATCTCTTAAGATTATATATATTTTTTAAATATTTTTATATAATTATATAAATTAAAGAAGCTTTTAGTAAAAATAATCTAAATACAAGTAATTATTTTAGAAAATTCAGACAAAATTATTATAAATAATTGATTTTATTAATTTATTTAAAATAATTAAATATATTTTATATTAAATATTAGAGGTAGACTATGTAATAAATAATAAATAGCACGACTTAATTTATACTTAATAAAATATATTAAAAAATTTATCTAATTTTTTTTTATATAAATTTTTTTAGAAATGGGTTAAGTTTACCCACGATTTAAGAGTAGGGTAAAATTTCTCTTTTTTCTAGGTGATACTAATATCGAGTAGGATGAGCCGTTTATTACCTTCAAACGTAAATTTAGACATCTAAGAGTTAGGATGCCTCCTCAAACATTACGACTGAAAATACAATAAAATAATATTATCTAAGGATTGAATATATTTCAAATAGTCATATGTCTCACCATTTCATCAGTTAAACCAACTAATAATGGGTTAACTTATCTAATTTAAGTCAACTAAGCTGGTTCTTCAAAGGGTCATTAAACAAAACACTTTAGACTTTAATGTTCATTTGGATAAGATTTTAAAAATATGTTTATGAAAAAAAAAGTTTTCAGGCGGTTTTTAAAAAATGACTTTTAGAGAAGAGTTTATGGAAAAAAAATAGTTTTAAATAAATGAGTGTTTGAATAATTATTTCTATAAGTATTTTATTATTGATAAATTATGAAAATTGGAATGAGTATTAAATGAGGAGAAATAATATATATGAGGAGAGATGATGTAAAAAAAAAAAGATAGTGTATAAGAAAAAGTAGGAGAGATGAGAGATAATATAAAAAAATAGGAGAGAGATGAGAGAGTATAAAAAAATAGGAGAGGGGGTATAATAAAAAATAAGTATAATATAATAATTGATTATGTCATAAACTCTTTTATTATTTTATAAATTACTTTAATTAATTTATCTAAAATTTTAATTTTAAATTATAATTTAATTTAAAAATTTATTTAAATAAATATAATTATTTATTTTAAAATTTATCAAAATCTAAATTTATGGTCTTCCAAACACATATTTAGGCAAAGAAGAAAGAAAGAGTGGGAAATGATAAAAAAACTTTAAAAAATAGAAAACTTAAATTGGCACGCTAATGTTTACAAAATCACACATGATCCATTTTATCATTTTGAAATTTTAGGCGAAAAGACCCAAATGTCCGTTCTCTCTCCTCTCCATCGTCTCATATCTGCAAAAGTTTCGCCATCCTCTTCAAGCTTCCCTCTCATTTTTTAGGTGAGTGAAGAATATATTTGATTTCTACTCAAAATATGCTCAACAGAGGGAGACTAAAAGCTCGAAGAAAATCTCTTGCACACAAGGTATGATCACTTAGGGAGATGACTTCATTAACTAAACGATGAGCTTTAGGAGTCTCGTTGCAGAATGAGTGACCATTTCTAGTGTTCCAAGGCTTCCAGCAGAGAGGGTCCAAAAGTGACGCACCAAGGATGATCTTCACTCTCACTTTTTTCTTCCAAATGAAAATATTTGAAAAACAATTTCTCCAATTTCACTTTATCTTTCCTTTTCCCTCAAAAGTTCCTCTCCAAATTCATGACTCTCTTCTCCCCTCTCCGATCTTGAAGAGTTGAGCAATTTTTGTGAAGGGTTTTATCTATATATATACATACGGTTTCTGGACAGATCTGAAGCTCTTTTTTTTTAATCTCTCTCTTCTCCCCGTTCTCAACACAGTTTTCTGCAGATTTTCCTCGCGGAAAGAGGAAGAAAACCTAAACTAATTAAGGTCAACCTATTGGTAGCCAAAAAATCCAGCTTGGGAAATGGAAAATAGCTTATTTTGCTTCCATTGTGAATGGTGATACTTTTCTTTCCATGGCCTTCAAAGTTCTCGAGCACGCTCATCTCATCTTTCTTCTTCTTCCTTTTCTCTCAGCTTCAACGGGTTTAATCGTCACATTTTGTTACTTTGGATTGCGGAGATTTCTTGGCAATGAAACGAAAGCTTTGGTGGGTTGATGACGAACGGAGAATTGAAAGCGAGACATCATTGATATTTTCTTCACAGATTACGGACAGAAATTGGAGAAATTGATTTTGAAATACTTTCATTTGGGTGAAAAAAGTGACAGTGAAGGTTGAGGATGACTTTTGCAGATTTAAAACGGTGGCCAGAGGGAGAGATAGGAGAGAAGACGGGCATTTTGATCTTCCCACGTAACCTTAAAATGTTATAGTAAGTCTTCATACAAATGTTAGAATCTCAATTTAAATTTTAAGAGGATTTTTTATCATTTTTCTAAAAAAACAAAAGTAGGTATTTATCTTGGTAAGAGAATTTTCTCCGCTTCCATTCTAAATAAGAGAGGGGTGGAGTGTTGAGATCAAATTTATGATAATAATAATTATATAAAATATTAAATCTATATCATTAAAAATTTTATAAAAAAAGAGGGGAGGCGATGAGAAAAAGCACACCCCAGTCCCCATGATCAACCGTTAGATCAGATTAGGAATGAAGTGCAGCTTCATCCTTTTCTCCGAAGTCCGATCCCGCTGATTACGAACCCAGTCTAGATTGGGCTCCCCTTAACGCCGGCAGGTCCTATGCCACGTCACTATTCTTATCGACTCTTCAGCATCGTCTCCGACGAGCTACGAAGTGCAATTCATGATCGCTGAACGCCGATCGCTTTGTATGAGGAGGTCAGCTGAAAGTCTTCAAAAACGGATTAAAAATTGATACAGGTTTAACTCAAACATCCATTTTCATTTCATATCTACTCAGTTCGAGCATACCTCAATCGTTCTTAAAAAACACGTTATGTTTTGTCATGCATCTGGATCTCGTGGTGCCCCGTATCCTTTTTAATATAACCGTGCTTCTTGTATGTTACAGGTCCAGTTGTGCTCATTCTATCTCTAACTCTTTTTTCTATGTGCTTGAATAGAAGATGAAGATAGGGCCTGCATATCGAGGCTTGTTGCTGCAATTAGTTCTATCCTTTTCTTGAGCCAATTCTGCACTGATACATTGCCATATTGGACCACATGCTGTTCCATTTGCTTTTATATTTTTATTTATCTCTGTATGTTGTTTGATTTTGTAATATTATCAAATGTTATTTCTTCCCAACTTTTGAGGAATTTTAAGCATGATTGATTATTAATTATAGAAGTTTCGCTGACAAGTTCAGAATTTAAGGAGCGTTATCTCCAAAGAAAAAAAAAAAGATCACTCTATGAGATTTTATTTTGATTAGTTCTTTTTCTTCAGTGAATTACTGGGCATGTCCGCGAATCTGGAACGAGCGGTCTTCTGAGTGCTGAGTTTGACTGGTTTGCAGAGTAGAATCGACGTTTCAATTTTGAAGGGCATATTATGTATAAATATCAAATATTCTTTTATCTTGATCAATTCTTATTCTTATAGATTACCTGAGCGTGTCAGTGAGTCTGGAACGAACTGTCTTCTGAGGTTGACTAGCTGCAGAGCAAAGTCGAGGTTTTTCTGATTTCTTCTTTGGATACAAAATATTCTCATGATATTCTTAAATTTTCTATTTCTATTTGGTTAACAATCTTGGTTGTATCTTCGACGAATTCTTTACAGCTACGAAATACTGTTATCCTTAGATTTTTTTTCCTGCAGAAGAACAATACATTTGATGGATTTTTGCTGTCTTTCTGACTCCTGTTTAATTGGCATCAGAATACTTACTTCTCAGAATTCAGATCAGCTTCAAATGTCCGATTTTGCAATTTTATGTTTTACAAGAAGCTAATTGCTCTAGTATTTTGAGTTTGGTTAATTCACAATTATTAGGTCGTCTATATCTTTTATCACCAATTTACTCCGGATTTCATATTCTATATCTATTCATCTGTAAAAAAAGGGTTAGAGGAAATTTTTTGGCCTGAACTGGTATTAAGGATTGACACTGTAGTTATGGTATGGTTTTACCATCCTTAAACAATTATGAGCAAGATTATAATCTAGTCTCTAAAAGATTGCCCTTTGATCAGCTTAGTCATCCAAAGATAAATCCTTTCAATTTGATGTTTCAAAGATAAAGTTTCTCAATCTAGTCCCCCGAGCATTTTCACCTTGTCCAACCGGTCTGTGTATTTGGAAGAAAAAGACCCCCAATGGTCTTGCCCAGTTTTTCAGCCCCAAATTGACATTGTATTACAGAGTCACAGATACTCCCCTAAGACGCCATTTTGATTAGGAGAAAATGTTAACCAAACCGGAGATTTTATCTTTGAAAGACTAAATTGAGAAGTTTTTCCTTTGAAGGACCAAATTTGGAGGAGAGTTATCTTTAAGGAATTTATCTCTGGATGAAACATTGGAGAATAGTAATCTTTTAAATAATAAAGTATTAATTCACTCAATAATTATCAAGTCATTTTCATTTATATTAAGGGGTGAGCACAATGGTATCGTACGATCTATATAGCCAACCCTACATAGTGGGATAAGGCTTCTTGTTGTTATTGTAAAGGGTGCTCTGGTTGTATTCTGATCAATAATATCCCTCATCGTCAAACTTATGCAATGCTATGAGAAAATCTGAAGAGAATCCTTATGTTAAAGGAAATTATAGGGAGGATTGTCAAACCTAGCAGAATGCTTTACTTGGATACAAAGCTTTAGTGACCTTTGAGTGCACATATTGGGTGTGATTATTTTCACTCTCCTTTAATTTCTGGTTTATCTTGGTTTTTATCCTCTGCAATAAATTGTATATTAATTATGACCTTTTTACTTCAGAAGGTTACTCTTCTTCATATGAATTTTTATCGTAATGAAATGCTCCCTCCCATCCTTATCTTCTAGAACCTTTTTTTGGTCCGCAATATTAGTGATGATGTAATATTATCTATTGTTTGGCCATTTTTATCCCTAATCCATTATTGAGTCCTCTTGGAAATTGTGGTAAAGAGTGGAAGTAACAACCTTTTAATAGGGGTTAAACTGGAATCTTTTGATCTGTTTTGACAAATTTAAGAATTTAATAACTTTTTCATAAGATGATGAAAATGTTGGAAACGCCTTATACTAAGGACCAAATGGAGTAGTATTTATTCACAATTTTAAATTTGTTAATTAATGAAAACTATATTTATAAAAGCAATGAGATCTGCATATTCGCAGCTGAATGCAAGAAGTTATTTGGCATCAATTGTCCTTTTGGTACTATTTTGCTTATGGTGTTATCTTTCTGAAGCTTTTCTAATGTTGGTTTGATTGAACTTAGAGAATGCTTGACAAAGATTTTTTCACTGAGTATGGGGAGGCAAGTCGGTATGAAATTCAAGAAGTTGTTGGCAAGGGCAGCTATGGTGTTGTTGCATCTGCAGTTGATACACACAGTGGAGAGAGGGTGGCTATCAAGAAGATGAACAATGTATTTGAACATGTCTCTAGTGCCACTCGCATCCTTCGGGAAATAAAGCTCCTTCGGCTGCTCAAACATCCAGATATAGTAGAAATAAAGCACATAATGCTTCCTCCATGCCAAAGAGAATTTGAAGACATTTATGTGGTGTTCGAGTTAATGGAATCTGATCTTGATGAAGTTATTGAAGCAAACCATGATCTCACTCCTGGACATTACCAATTCTTCTTGTACCAGCTTCTTCGAGCTCTAAAATACATACATTCAGGTTGATATCTTTCCATAACGTCCTTGACTGAATGTTGCTTAGCTTTACCATACTTTATAACTGTTAATGTGCCAAGCTGGGCCATGCTTGGACTAAAGACCGTTAAACTTCTTAGGTATAGACTGGATCCAACTGTCTTAGGGCCCTCAAATAAAGGCCGGATAATGATCTGAGTCTACCAGTAAATCTTAGGCTTGATCCATGTTTATTGGTATAAAATACTAATTTGTTATAGAATTCAAATGGTAAAGAGAGAGAAAGAGGGGGATAAAGAGAGCAAAAGAAACAAAGATAGAGAGCAAAGAATAATCTGAATAATATCAGTCTTATCGAATCACAAATCAAATCATGTATGCTACCCTTATAGGCGTAAGTCCTATCCTAATAGATATAAATCTTAGTAGATACCCTAATCTTATCTAAATCCATAATTGCATATCATAATTCCCCCAAATTTGAGATATTGTCCATTGGTAATCTTGTCAACCCAAGCACTACACTTTGGTCTAAGCCTATAAGTTCGTCAAGTATAGTTATAGGCCAGTTTACACATGAACTTCTAGACTATATTTGCTCTGATATCTAATCTCGTTGATTCTGCAGCGAATGTCTTCCATCGAGACTTGAAACCAAAAAACATTCTGGCTAATGCAGACTGCAAACTAAAGATTTGTGATTTTGGGCTTGCCCGTGCATCATTTGATGATGCCCAATCTGCTATTTTTTGGACAGTATGTGCTCTTATCATTCAATGGTTGCTTTTTCTACTAACAGCAGAATTCCAAGTAAACTGAGAATTAGAAATCTTCTGTTAGCAGCATCTTCTAAACAAGTTTTACCATAATGCATATGTGGCAGTTTTTCATAGCACTTGCAGCATAATCAATCCCATCACTTCCAAAGATATTTTAGTCTAAATGTGTTTCTTCATTTATCTAGCATTGATTTATCGTATAGTTTAGATTTAGAGCTATTCTGCTGAGCACATATTGCGTCCTGACACCTATCTTTTTTTCCACTTACCAAGGATTATGTTGCGACTCGATGGTACCGTGCTCCTGAACTATGTGGCTCCTTTTCCTCCAAGGTGACTTAACCTAATATGATTTTTTTTTACACTTTCTATTTATTATCTGAATATCTTGCAAAGACATTTTCATTTTTAGCTCCTTTCAGGTCTATTATTCTATTAACTATTTATGTTGAGGTTTATTTACTAACCATGACCCTTGCTGGTGTTGATGCCGTAAGAGTGCTGTAGTTCCTGTGACTTGGTAGTTACTATGGTACTAATCTTATTTTGTATTAAAAACCTTCCCTGGACTCTACAGAACATACATATTTATCTCTTCTATTTTTAGAAAAATAACATTAACCTCTGTTAGGGATTGAGGGTCTGTGCTTCTTTTTCATGCTGAGTTAATAAATATATATTGTTTGTGAGAAGTTAATAATTATATATGAAGTGCAATGGGACCCACCATTTTGTTTCTTCTGAGGTGCTCTTCAGTTTATGAGGTCCAGGCAAAAGAAAAGAAATCTCGCATTCCTAGACAAATGCATCTTTGCCAATTATTTTTTATGTTCCTCAAATGTGTTCTAGCAAGTGTTGCAGTTTTGGCTCAATAAAATTAAACATATGGATTTCTGTTTTTTGATCTTCTTTTTAACGTTTTCCTGATGTTCTGAAAACTATTTCTTATGCAGTATACCCCTGCCATAGATATCTGGAGCATAGGATGTATTTTTGCGGAAATGCTAACTGGGGAGCCTTTATTTCCCGGAAAGAATGTGAGGCATCAATTGGATCTCATAACTGATTTGCTTGGAACTCCTTCTGTTGAATGCATTGCAAGGGTTTGTTACTTTTACTATGACTTTATCATAAGGAGAACTTTCAATCTAAGAAGCATAGACACTGACATGGGTTCATGAGATACGATTTACGCAAACACCTTAACATAGCAAGATTTGAGGTTGTTGTCATTGAGTGTCACATTTTCTTATGAGTTTTTGTCACCTGTCAGTTTTTAAAGATTCCATGCTTCATAGATACTTTTGTGGTGGTTGTCCTACAGATGATCTCTACAGCCAGGTCATAAATGCATGATCTTATCATTTGGCTTTTCCATTCATTTGTTCAGATTCGGAATGAAAAAGCTAGAACGTATTTAAATAGCGTGGGGAGAAAGCCATCCATTCCTTTATCAGAAAAATTCCCTCATGCAGACCCAATGGCTCTTCGTTTACTACAGCGAATGCTTGCGTTTGATCCTATGGAGCGTCCATCTGCTGAAGAGGTAAGATTCAGACATTCAGTACACTCTTTTGTTATTAAATACAACTCTGGTACTTAATATAAAAGATAATAACTAATTTAGATAAATTTAAAAAGTTAGTTATGTTAGTTATTTTTGGTTATATTAGTTATTTGTAACAATTATAGTTTGATTTTTCTAAAATGCCATCTTTCATCATGACCCTTGGATGGAAACCCCTTCATATGTGCAATCAATAGGGATATTTTGGAGAAAAAATTTAAATTTTAGGGATAAAATAGATTGAGGTCTTATATTTATTAAATCTGACTTCCCAACTAGCTCTTATATTAAGGATAGGAGGGAGTAATTTTTTTCACGTTTCTACAATAAATTTGTAACATCTGAATTTCTTATTCTTTTGAAAGAATCAAGGATTCAGTTCTGAGTTTTAAAATTTGTAAATATGTTTTCATTTGAAAAAACCCTAAGAAACTTACCAGTGTTCATCCCTTTTTTTCTTGTGGATAAATTAGAAGTCTGTTTCATCTGAAACACATGCGGTTAAACTTTTGGTATTTAATTTCCTTTTTACAGGCACTAGCTGATCCCTATTTTCATGGGTTGGCAAATTTGGCTGATGAACCATCCATGAAACCAATTTCAAAGTTTGAGTTCGAGTTTGAAAGAAGAAAATTGACCAAAGATGATGTAAGAAAACTAATATATAGAGAGGTATGAACCCAATTGTGATGCTTGTTACCTTCATGAAGTTGAGTATTTTATTCTTTCTTATCATTCCCGGTTTAGATGTCTAATTTGTTTATTTATTGAGGATGAAGATTTTAGAGTACCATCCAGAGATTCTGCAGGAGTATCTTCACGGTGCGGGGAAGACTAGCTTTATGTATCCCAGGTCAGGCATCATACAACAACTGCTTTTGATAATCGTAGTAACTGAATTTTACAAAGAGGAGAAAATCTGCTTTACTATGACTTGATCTCAAAAAAATAGTCTGATAATTTCTGTGATTCACATCCAAGACTGGTAGTCCTTCAAAATTCATCAGGTCCTGAGAGATCTGACCATAAGGTGAATTTTTAGTTTTATTTCTCATAGAAAACTTTTGAATTTTGAGTTCATAAACATAACTGCCCTGCAAAGAAACCCATAATTAGATATAGTTCAGAATATTAGTGTTTTGTATTGGACATAGAGATTCATCAAATTCAACTAGTTCCAGAATCCAGATACAGCATTTTGATTCGATGATCTTTTAGGTATGTCCACTAGGGAGTGGGATTACTCTGAATTGTCAGTTCCCACATTGGCAGGAACTATAAAGTTGATCATACTTGTAGTTTCCTCTTCTGAGGGCATTGATTTCCCTCCTACAAAATTGTATCAAAGTACCTTCTCTGTTTGTTTATTCCAGCAAAGTACCTTCTCTGTTTGTTTATACCATTCTCTGCTGGAATTGATCATATGACGAACACTTACGCAGTGGAGTTGATGGCTTCAAGCACCGATTTGCTGATCTTGAGGAAAATAATAGCAGAGGAGAAAGAAGCACACTGCTTTATAGGAAATATGCCTCATTGCCCAGGTACTATGCTGACCATATTGTTGAGATTTAGCGAGTGGCTATGCTATTCGATTTTCTTGTGTCTTCTGAATTGATTGGCTAGCTTCCACTACAGGGAACGGGTTTGTGCAGATGAGGAAGAGGAGGAGGAGGAGGAGGAGGAGGAGACGGACAGAGATTCACTTAAGAAGGAGAATGCAACTTCTGTTGTGCGTGCAACCATTCTGAGTCCTCCAAAGTCCCGGAATGGTAAAGAAATGGAAAATGCTCGCGGAAACTCATTAATAATGCAGAACAACCGATGCAAAACAGCTTACGAGGGTCATAGACTTGTAAAGAGTGCTAGTCTGAATACTTCTATGTGGGGCAGTTGTTATGGAACCAAAACCAGGAAGTAAGTTTTAAAGGGTACTTTGCTAACTTTCACTGCCATCTATAGATCATGGACACAATTTAGGGATCAGGCATTGACCCTGCCCCGAGACACTACCATGAGAGACATGGGCAATTCATAAAATGGGGGGAAATGATGGAATGAAATACTGGAAATTCCCCCGTAACGAGACATGAATATTTTTATTATCCTTCTTGTACAGATGTGAATAAATTTTAACTAAGGCAATTAGAGACTAGAAAACTATGCTGTTAATCTGTTTTATTTTTTGTGTGATTACGAGATGTCAGCCATTCGAGGGAGCTTTTAGTTCTGGTAGGGGCTTAGCAATCTCACGGATGCCTTGTATTACTATTTAATATTTATACCTGTTTTTTGGCCATTATATATTATATATTTTTAGAATTTTACATCAACTAAATCTCACAAAATTACGTGAGTCTTTTTATATGAGATCCCTATACAGCAAATCCTGAATCTTCCTCGGTGGGTCTAGCAAATAATTAACACCCACTTCTTGAGATAAGCTCCGGTTTGCTAGGAAGTAAGCACAAGCATTCCCCATATCTTATATAACAAATTAGATATTTATATTATGTATATTTAAATTAATAGCATTATTTTAGTTCCCACTCAACATGTTATACATTTCTACGCTCGAGTTTAAATCATCATTTTTAGAATAAAATATATAAAACTCTTAAATTTTGTATTAATTGCGTATTTTTTTTCATTAACTTTTAAAAGTTTAAATTAATAACTTTAACTTTTTATATTTTGACTATGAATTTTTTGCTGTTAAAATTACAATTGAAGTTAATAGTTTTTGAAATATTATTATTTTTATATATTTTATTATATATCATGTTATTTAAAAAAAAATACTTAGCAATTGGGATGTAATTTTAAATATTTTATATCTTTTTATTTAAATATAGGATATGATCAAATAAATATTTTATGCTTTTTTATCCAAAAAGGTATGGTTAAAGAAATATTTCAAATCTTTTTTTAATATTTTATAATTTTTAAATATTTTAAGTATTTAAAAAATAACTAAAATTATATATAAAATATAAAATATTATTTTTTAAATGACATAATATATAATAAAAACTTGTCGTCCCTACTTTAAATTTTTAAAAATTATAAAGATGATATATAACTGACTTAAAATGAGGAGATTTTGTGTATTTTAGCTTCATTTTTATCTAGAGAGATTTATGGTTAAATATTATAACTTGCTTAATAACCACGGGCATACCGTTATTTTTATAACAAGTTAAAATTTTATTTATTTATTTATTTCTATAGGAAGAGGAGGCTACGTAAGTTTTCAACTCTCTTTCATACTTCCTTCAAAGCTCTCCTCTTAAATATCTATTTATTTACTGCCAAAAAAATAAAGCTATTTCTAGTTGAGTGTCATTTTCAAAAGCATTGATGATAATTTTGAAAAATGTAAGCCATAATAACTTTGATAGTTTAAAAAATAATTTTTATATACTTTTGGAATAATTATTATATGTTTAAGTGTTACTTTTGCCGAAAAATAGGCCAAAAAAGTATTATTTTTATTAATAAGTAACCAGATTTAAGTTGAATTTTTCTTACATCTCGAGACTTTATATATATTAGTATCATCATATAATATATATATATATATATATATATATAAAGTGAAAAAAGTTAATTAATTAATTATATCTTAATTTTTTGCTAACATTGATTGATAAATCGTTCTCAAGAAAAACGTATTGATTATGGAGAAAAGGAGGATAAAAAGTCCATATTAGGGGGATTCGCGGTCGTTATTGTTAAATATATAATAAATAATTATTATGAGGAGCCCACGGTCTCTGTAATTTGCGAGAGCTTAGAGTTAGAGGCAGTGTAGTTCATATTTTGATTCCATTCGAGATTTGATTTATTGGGATCTACTTTTAGTTTCCAGATCAACTTTCGAATCTCGATACCTGGAGATCCACGATGGTGAAGCCCAGGTACTCACGCCTTCCTCGGAAATCGTCTTCGTCCACTCTCATCCTAACATTGCTCGCCATCTTCACCTTCCTCATTCTCATCCTTCTTGCTCTCGGCATCCTCTCCGTTCCCAGTAGTTCTGGTGGTCGTGATTTGCCCAAGGCCAACGATCTTAACTCCATAATTCGTAGCACTCATGGCAGGTAGAGCCATAGGTCGCATTCAATTCAATTTTGTTGTCTTTTTCTTCTTTTTTTCTGTTTGGATTTTACTTTTCTTCCTGATGGCTTGAATTTTCTGTTGACGCTGTTATTAAGCAGAAGTGAGGGTGAAGAGGGAATGGGGGAGCGATGGGTTGAAATAATATCATGGGAGCCTAGAGCTTTTGTTTATCATAATTTTCTGGTGAGTTTAAGAAAGAATCTTTGTTGTTCTATTTATTTTCTTTCTGTCAGCATTCTTAGTTTTTTGCTGTTTTCTATTCTGTCCATACTCATCGTGGAAGATCCGCGGGCGTCGTCCAGCGGAAACTGCAAATTCAAGTTTGTCTGGTTGGCAAAATACATATGCATGTCTGATAAATGAAAAAAAGAATTTTTTTTGCTGATGTCACTTGCAATCCAGATTTATGGAATGCATTCAGGTGGTTCGCTAATAATTCCATCTCGAGATTTATGAAAGGTTTCTAGCAAAAAAGGATGCTATTTTTGTAAAATTGAAAATTTTATCTGAATTATTATCATGATCTATTAGAAAGAAGAAATGCCTAATATTTGGTAATATCAATGCTTTTTATGGAAATGATTGAGTACAGCAACGGCTTCTTGGTTGTCTCAAAGGAAAAAAATATTGGGGATGGTTTGAATACTGCGGCACCGGAAGTAAAACGGTTGTTCTTGTAAAATTCCAATGTCATATTGGGGCTTCTAGGTTCATGCTCTGCTGTTGCGTTAATATGTCAAATTATGTGGTCTCCAATTTTAAAATACTAAAGTTGAACTTACTAATGTGAGCAGACAAAGGAGGAATGTGAATACCTAATCGAGATAGCCAAGCCACACATGCATAAGTCAACAGTCGTGGATAGTGAAACTGGAAAGAGTACAGACAGCAGGTTTGGCTATTTCCAATAAAAAACTTGCTTTATTTAGATGCACTTGCCCCTTCCTTGACTGAATATTTTAACTGTCCATACTGCTTTGACATTTAGAGTACGTACAAGTTCCGGAACATTTCTGGCCAGAGGACGTGATAAGATAGTGAGGAATATTGAGAAAAGAATTGCTGATTTTACTTTTATACCAGTAGGTAAGGCTTCTTGAATTTGTATATCTAAACCGTGATCCTGTTGGTGAACCCTTGTGTATTTTTGTAAGATGTAGGACAAACTATTTCTTTTAGGAAACATCAATCATTCCCATCCTTCTAGCAATTAATATGTTTAATATGTCTCACAACATACAGAGCATGGTGAAGGACTTCAAGTTCTCCACTATGAAGTTGGACAGAAGTATGAGCCTCACTTTGACTACTTTCAAGATGAGTTTAACACCAAGAATGGGGGGCAGCGAATAGCAACTGTGCTGATGTACCTGTAAGTGACACCAAGTGCCCTCTTTGATTATTCTCATCTCTCTCTTCTTGGTCCTTTTGGATATGAACAGGTTCATTTTGTATTATTTTTGTATTTAATGATACAGTACAGATGTTGAAGAAGGGGGTGAGACCGTGTTCCCATCTGCAAAGGGAAACTTCAGCTCTGTGCCATGGTGGAATGAACTTTCTGATTGTGGAAAGAAAGGACTTTCGATTAAGCCGAAGCAGGGTGATGCTTTACTCTTCTGGAGCATGAAGCCTGATGCATCTTTAGATCCTTCAAGTTTACATGGTAAGATACCATACTTTTATTACCGTGCTGCTTGATGTGCTTACAAGATTCACCATTGGTGGAGATAAAATAGTTAGATTAACTCCTCTGTTGATCATCGTCAGGTGGTTGTCCAGTAATCAAGGGCAACAAGTGGTCAAGTACCAAATGGATGCGTGTTAATGAATACCAAGCTTAGAAATGATTACTATATAGGTAATTGTCCCCCAACCCTTGCGCTGTTGAAAAATATTAGTATTTCATAGTCGAGGTGTTATCCAAGCTGGTAGATTGTTTACATGCAGTTTTGTTTTGTCATGTATTTTGCCTTCAGTGACATATCCTCTCAGGATTAAATGAATGATAGGCTCACTTGGACCTGTTTTGAGCTGTTCTTTTGAACTCGAGCGAAGTTTGTGATTTGTGTGATTTACTCTGATCCAAAAAAGCATGTGTAGGTTTTAACAATAGAGGTAAAATCTACATGATTTTAGCAAACTGGAAATTTGTAGTAGTTTTAAAAATAGAGAGAAAAATTGTATAAATTCAATAAAATTTGCTGACCGTTGCTTTTCCCCTCACATTCTCACAAACTGATTTGGTTTTCAGGCTTTGGAATTATTTGCACCAATGTTGTACCATTTGAGAGCCTGATCAAGTACTCGACGATGATTCTCTCCACAAGTCTCTGAAGGAAATATTGTTAACAGCTCACAGCATCACGCGGCATTTTGTAGTTTTGATAGTATCGCTTGACTAGCTCTTCGTTTTATCACCCCTCGCTTTTCCTGGTGTGCTTTCATTCATATTAGCAATATTATAATAAAAGTTTGACAGATTTGGTAATCTCGCATTACAGAGGCTGAGTAAAAATGTACGAGATAACATATGAAATGAGTGTATAAGGTGAAATTGGCAAAATAACAAAATATCTAGTTAAAAGATATTCGTTGATTTGTTTTTATTCGTTGGTAAATAGTTAAAATATAATGAAATTACCCGTGCGCATGGAAAAACATTTGGTTGAAAGGGGTAAAAATTCACTCTGAGATAATAAGAGTTGATATAAATGGTAAAGAATAGGCTCGTATTCTATAAAAACGTGAATTTGATTTCCGTTATTATTGTAATGGTTCTTTTGGTAAGTGATCTCGTAAGTTCTCTATAGGCGCTCTTTGAGCTTTAGGGCTGTACTTTGACCTTAATAGGGACTGATGTCAAACTTATCCATACTTTTTTGTATAAAAAAAACTCCCTCTGGTGATCTATACACCTTAAAATGATTAATCTCTAAACTATAAGCTAGCGGATATCTCTTAGTTTCTAAAAAATTATAATTAAATTGGTGATAAGTAAAGCTATATTTTGAAGATTTATATACTAATATTCATAATAAAGTAAGGGTGTCTGAAATTATTTTTTAAAAAATGCCATTGTTTATGTTAGTCGCAAATCTGAGCGCCGGGGGTAAAAGGAAAACTTGAGGGGGTTTTGGAGATCAAAAGAAAAAGTCGTCTCAATTTGTTAACTGCCTGAATTATTAAGTTTTGAATATTGGTATAAGGCAAAGTTAGGTGTAAAATTTGGCCCTGCGCAAATGTCAATTCATTAAATTTATGTTGCGAGCCCTGACTGTTATTTTCCCTCTAATTATGCATATTGTACACTGGTCAATGCGTCTTGGGCCTTCCACGACGTTGATGTTGAGGGCCCAAGTTTTACAATTGATCACTTTGTTTTCTTTTTTTAATTTATCCATTAATATCAGGAGTTACTAACAACTTACTAGTCCAATTTATAAAAATATAAGCTCACAATAGAGGTTTGAGTTAGAATAACTTATAACCAGTTGATCCAAACACTCACGGTATTGATCCAGAGGAGGGGCCTTAATTGCCCACACATTTTAATTAAGTTTTTGCAACCCCCCCCCCCAACCAATCTTTTTTAAGTCGCAATCACTTTATTGATGTTCTCTGTTCATTGTACATGTTACTGTCACATTCAACATTTTATTCATTCTTCAATTCTGAGTTCATTGAACGAATCAATGAAGGTGAACCTCACTCCGCGTCCCCAATGAACACACGTTTCCCATTTTGTTATCTCTGGTTTATTCATAAACACCTAAAATTGTCTGACCCAAAAACCAACATCGGATGGAGGGAGATGCATTCACCTTTTTATCCACACGTGCCTTTACACGAACAACTTTTAGTGCACAATGCACCAACACAAAATTAAAAATTCGAAGTAGTAATTTATTTAAATCACCTTTCAATTTACTTTATTTGTGCAAAAACCATTGTCATTGGAATAAATTGCAATAAGTTAATATATTTTTCTTATTTTAAATACACGCTTCCCAATTCATTTCAAATTTCGGGCTTATTTATAAACTTATAAAATCAAGAACTTTTAATTTAAACTTTAATTTATTTTTTTAAAAAATAAACAGTTATATTTATTAATAAATATTTTTTAGTTAAATTATAATTTAAAATTAAAATTTTAGATAAACTGCTAAAATTAACTTTTAAAACAGTAAAAGAGTTTATGAATTATGTAATTATTATTTTACTTTTATTTTTTCTTATACATTCTTTCTTCTCTATCATCTCTCATTTTCTTCTCTCTTATATCTTTTTTACACTCTATCCTCTTTCATCTCTCCTATTTTTAATAAAATTATATATTTTTTAGTAATTTTTAATTATAAAAATTCTTATAGTAATAATTATCTAAATATTTATTTATTTAGAGTCACTTTTTTTATAAATTATTTTTTAAAAATATTTTTTTAAAAGATATCTAAAAATTTTTTTTATAAATTATTTTTTAAAATTTTATCCGAAGATACATCATAGTAAATAAAAAATAATATTGACAACATGTAAATAATACATTTTAATATAAATATTATATCAATCGTTATATTTTTTAATAATAAAATTTGATAAATATATTTTACTTTAAACTACTCCTACTTGCTTTATTTATTTGTGCTTTTCAAAAACATTTATTTTATAATTTTATCAATAATTATAATCTGTCACGTGAATACCCAACAAATCTTACTAGTGGAACGAATGGTTGTGGTTGGATAGATCAATCTAACTTTAACTAATATATATCGATTTCACCGACGAAGGCTAACAGTAGGGACTAGTTGCCCTTCTGCTTTCAGTGCAATAGACAATGGTAGATAGTGTAATTCGGTAAGCCATGCTTTAAATGCGAGTTAGTTGATGGCAGTTTCCTACTTTCCTCCCACACACTCTTGAGCTATATCCTTCGCTCACTTACTTTAATTCTTTCGTCAATCAAAATCCCTGATTTCTACCATAATCTGGGTCTCCAATTCGTTCCATTTCTAAGCCACCCACATGGATTTTCTCGCAAATCCATGTCCTTTGCCTCTCTCTGTGCTGTTTTCGTTCCATAATTTCGTTGAAAGGACGAAACAGATTAGCAGTCTCGCGATTTCTGCCATCGTGGGGAACATCTTCTCTGCGATCTTGACCTTCTTCTTCGCATTAGGTTCGAATTCGACCCACCTCTTTCTTTTGATAGCATTATTGTGTGTTTTCCTCGGACATTTCGTCAAATTCTCAATCTGCTTCTGCTTTTTCTGTTCGTTTAACCCTAGACATGTTTTTGGGGCTTTGAGTTTCTTTACAAGAATTGAATGATTCAGGTGTTTCAGGCAGAAATCCACTTTCAGTGAAAAGTGAAACCCGGTGTGCCATTTGTTTGTGGCTTATATTGGCATGTGTTCCCATTTGTTTTGTTGTATTTGTATTTTTTTTCCATCTTCAAATTTATCCAAAATTATGATTCTTCCCTGTCCAATAATGTAATGCCTCTGTTTCTGTGACATATGCATCTGTTCGAAATCATCAAAGGCCAATAAGAAAATAAATCTAAAAACTCTGGAGATGACTCCCGTATCTTTAAGCCATAGCTGAGTACATGTTACACTGAAACTTCAAAGAAGTAAGCGTGTCCATATTGGATACGTCATACGATATGTGTATCGTGCTTTGCAAATATATGCAACATATTCTAATAGATGTAGCTTATGGAGTGTTAATGATACGAGCAAGACTCAATTTTACACTCGAAATGCTTGTTTAAAACTCAATTTTTTATATTGTTCGTTTTCACGTGATGATTTATATATGTATATTTATATCATACCCATGAGCTGCAGTTTTAAAATTTGCCAAATTTGCTGTATTTCGTGCCAGTACGCAATACCTCTATCCTTGCAAATTGAATAAGGTAATGATTTTATTTTCTTTGTTGACAGTTGGAACGTTGTTGGGAGCTATGACTGGAGCGTTGATAGGCCAAGAGACAGAGAGTGGCTTCATTAGAGGAGCTGCTGTAGGAGCCATATCAGGAGCTGTGTTTTCCCTTGAAGTGTTTGAATCTTCTCTTGTTCTGTGGCAAACCGACGAATCTGGGATTGGGTGTCTCTTGTACTTGGTGAGTAACTCAACTTTTTAACCTTCTTGTGAAATTGAGACATCTTCTGTTGATTTAGAAGCTTATGCTGTTATTTGACCATCAGTTTCGTGCTGATTTGCATAATCTTGTTGGCTTACATGTGCGTTACATATGCAGATTGACGTTATTACTAGCCTACTGAGTGGGAGACTTGTCCGTGAGAGGATTGGTCCAGCCATGCTAAGTGCTGTCCAAAGCCAGGTAATTCTGCTGTGTTTGGAGTCCATTTTAAGCTAAGAAGCACAGAAGCATCTATATACAAGATACGACCAACATGAACACTGGCATACCCCTAGTTCTATCATTGACATGTAATTTTGATGGAACTCATTTATTATTTATGAAAACAATGATCTGATTAAGATTACTGGAATGGAAAAAGAGCGGATAGACCTTAGTACAAGAGGAAAACGAAAGAAAAAACGTCCTCCCTAAAGCGACCATTTTGATGGAGACCAAGATAATACGGGATGGGGTACTTTGCATCACATCGAGTAATATGGAAAGTTTTATGAAATAGTTAATTAGGTTGGTTCTTCCAGCTGGCCAACTTTTTTGGGGTTATTCTCCTTCTTACTGGGGTGCCTATAAAATTTGAATTGTGATATGCCTTATCTGATGGGTATTTGAACAATATATCCCTGTTTCTGAAGCACGGTTGCTTCATAATTTTGTCGTGTTAAGCCTGAAATTTTCTCTGGTGATTCTTCTAATCTACACATTTCCCCATCCTTGTCAGATGGGTGCTGTTGAAGCCAGCTTTGATGAGATTCAAAACCTCTTTGACACTGGAGGCGCCAAAGGTTTATCAGGAGATTTGGTTGAAAAAATTCCAATAATAACAATCACAGGTGACTACAGTGTTGATGCTTGTGGTGAAAGAGTTTCCTGTTCAGTTTGCCTCCAGGTTTGCTTATCCTGCTACCCTCCCACACGCACACGAAAGTGTGGGTGTGTGTGTACAAGTTGAATTGGTACTGTTAATTACTGTATATTACTAATCCATGAGATCAAAACAATTAACTGTGTTTCTGAATATAATTTCCGTATTTTTCATTTCACTTTATTTTGTTTCCTTGACTTCCGTGTTTTCAGAAAGCGTGGCTGGCTATTCTAAATATTTAATTTAAATATTATGAAGAGTTTTGATTCAGCTTATGCATTTTGGAAATCATATTGTAAACATGCAGGACTTTCAGCTTGGAGAGACAGTTAGAAAATTGCCTCATTGTCATCACATGTTTCACCTACCTTGTATAGATAAGTGGCTCTTCAGGCATGGTTCTTGCCCATTATGCAGAAGAGATCTGTAAGTTGTATATGCAGCAGATTCATGAATTGAATCAATGTACTTAGTGTGAAAAAATTTTGTACGCACAAAAGGTGACACTTCGGACCCTGTATATATATATACACATACATTGAAACAAGCACAAAGTAATAAAAATTTAAGTCAGATCATGATATGGTAGTGCAAGTAGCAGAAAAGAATCAAGCTGAGGGGGGAATGGGGGTTATGTACCGCAAGAGGACGATTTCCTCTTCTTCTTCTTCTTTTTTTATGTTATTTAATATTTGTTGCCGGGTAATTATCGGGTCTAAGTAGAGTAACTTCCCTGAAGACATCTCCTTCTCTTCTTCTTTATCTACTTGTTTTTGTTTGGGCTAACCAGACAATCATGAATCAAAGCGCCTTGTTATATTTTTTTAAAAAAAGAAATACATAGACGTGGAGACGTGTCATGTGGATAAATATATGTTTAGTTAACAATTTATATAAGACAATAATAATAATAATAATAATAATAATAATAATTTTGTAAAGCTTTAAAAAGTGAACATTTTTCTTTGAGAATCACATGCTTGTTATTCTTAAAGTTGCACATGACCTCTTTTAATTAAATGGGGCAAGGCAAGGCAAGGCGAACATCAAAATTCATAGGAGAATGCGCTTCATGTTTTACCCTAGCATCTCATTCACATCGATTAATCAATTTTCCCTTCATAAATCAAAAGTATTTTAAAACTTATATCATTTGAACACAACTTGCTATATGAGATGTATTTGTGCCATCATCCAATAATTAATGATGAATAAATGGCTTTGTAAAAGGAGTAACATAGCCTCTCCTAATTCTTTTTCATTAATTTTATTTATCATTAATTAATAATGAATACTTTGCGGGAATCTTTAATTGCCCGTAGTAGCAGTATATCTATTTGGCGCGTGAATGTCACATTCTTCGATGAAACAGCACCCCCCCGGTAACTTCCGCTTTCCACTCGGCCCCCCTCAAAAATTTCCGCTCAATTGCTACGAAGGGGAGAGGAGAGGTGAGAGTCCCCGTCAAACGAAGAGACCAACATTCAGTAGGGACTAGGGAGGGGCATTTCCGTCAAACCACCCCACAGGGAAAACCCGGCATCAGGAGTATTCCCACTGCGAAGCAAAAAACTCCAAAAAAACCAAAAGAATGCCAAGTCGCCAAAGAGGGAGAATAAAAAGTGAGAGCCTAGAGAGAGAGAGAGTCAGAGAAAGAAAGTGAGAGCAGCCCGGAGCCTCCGTTCCTCTGTACGCCTTCTCTCTCAAGCCAAACCTCCTCGCAGCGGTCTGATCGCTCCATTTTTGGAAACACTACCTTGCGGCATTCATTTCGAGTTTGTTTCAAACCCTAAATCACACTTCCCCAGATCAATTTTTCCCCCGAAGAATCTTCCATTTTCCTCTTGTCCTCTTGTCGATCATCTTATCGACGCTATCCTTCCTATACTAACCCTAAAATGGGCATGAGTGGTACTGGTTCCAATCATTCTCCACGACATTCCCCCGATAACCCCGAAAATCCTCCATCACGGCGTTCTGTGAGGTCCGTTGTTTCTCCGCCGTGGAACCAGGTAGTTCGCGGTGAATCTGAGCCGACTTCTGCAGCTCCTTTGTCTCCGTCGCCTCCGACAACGCCGGTGGAATCTTCCACGGTCGTTCCGCTGTTGCTGATGGACGATTCGAGCTCTGTCGGCGAGAGCTTGGACAACTGTAGCGTGTCGAATGGCAATACGGGTAAGCGGCCTGCTTGGAACAAGCCGTCCAATGGTGCTGATTCTGAAGCTAAGCCGGTCATGGGAGCTGTTTCTTGGCCCGCGTTATCGGAGTCTACCAGAGCAATGATGAAGTCATCTACTGAATCGCCGAAAGGTGGAGCGGACGGATCGCCTGGATCCCAATCGCAGGTTTGGTTTTTTCTATTCTAGTTTCTTCGAGCTTGAAAAATGCTAGTGTTTCAGGTACCGTCATCTTTCCAGTTTCGGTCAACTTTAAAATTTCAACCAGTGAGAGCAGTGTAGTGGTAGGGCTGATGTCTCCTATATTCCTGATCTGAAATGGAAATAATAATAACGGCAAGATAGGAATATTATTCTCATATATCTATAATTGTTGGAACACTTGGCAAACTGATTATTTCTTAGTTTCGTTCTTGTTGGTGTACCTTTTTAAAAAAAAAACAATTGAGAGCGACGTCGTAGCTGTTCTGGTTTAGTATGATATGAATGTTGTTTTAGGATTAAATTGGTTTTTGTCCCTGTTGGTTGCCATATACCAGTCTTTTGCTATGTCTTAGCAACCATATAGGTTTCAAAACACATTCTTCATTCGCATCGCTGGTGAGTGTGTGTGAGTTATTGTGTATGTTTGTTTATTCTCTTTGTATGGTTTATATATGCACATGTAGTCCTATTGTTTGAAGTGCCACTTATAGGGTGCTGGAATCACACCTTCCTCTTCACAAAGACTAGTTAGTGATAATGCAAACCCAAACAATGTGGTTCCAACTCGCCAGAAATCAATAAAACGGAATGGTCCAAATGCATCGTTAAATAGCGGCCGTCCACAACAATCTGCACCTCAAGGTCAAATAGTTGCAACAGGTCATCACAGCACCTCTCCAAAGGACCGTACACAAAGAAGTGGATTTGTGTCTCAAAACCATAATGTTAATGATCATCCGCAACAGCGGAATTCATTTAGGAATCGTAATGGGGGTCCACATCAGCTTGGAGATGGTACTCATCGTCATAATTATGGTATCAGGAGTGAACAAGATCGGGGAAATCAAGATTGGAATACTCGTCGATTTAATGGTAGAGAATCTCATATGTCTCCAAGAGTTTTTCCAAGATTTATGAGGCCACCACCTCCACCTAATTCTGGTCAGTTTATTTCCCCACCACCAGTACGGCCTTTTGGTGGCCCTGTTGGATTCCCTGGTAAGCGTTATAAATTCAAGATTTTCCCCCCTTTTGGATATGTATATGATCTGTGACTATTTATTTCCAGAGTTAGCACCTCCAGTGGTATATGTAGCTGCTCCACTTCCAGATTCGCTTAGAGGTGTTCCTTTTGTACCTCCATTGCCACCTCATGCTATGTTTTTTCCAGCTCCTGATCTTCAGTTGCCTACTAAAATAGTCAACCAGATTGAATACTATTTTAGGTAGTGTTTTCACTGGCCAGATGTTATTTTTCATATGTTTTCTTTCTGTCTTTTTAAACTTTCTTTTGTTAGAAGGTTAACTGTAGATATTCCACGAATTTACTATTGCAGTGAGGAGAATCTAATTAGAGATACATACTTGAGGCAGAACATGGATGAACAGGGTTGGGTCCCCATAAAACTAATAGCAGGCTTCAAGAAAGTGAGTTGTCTGGAGTATTTCATTGCTTAACCCCTTTCTTTTAATATAAAATATTAGAGACTCTTAACTTTTATGTTAAGGGCTACTTTAATTTCAGAAGACTAAACATTATTTGAGGATCATCTGTTATCACTTACTGGAAGTTACTTATTGATTGAATTGGATGCTTCTTTGCTAGGTGATGATTGTATACAAAAAGTAGTATGTGATGTTTGCCTATGATTTTAGAGTTCCTAGTAAATATTATCTGTGGAAAGCATGTAATAAAGACCAATTTTGCACTATAGGGTCAAGGTTTTTTATTTGGATTTTGGACGGCAAGGTACCTGCTTAAATGTATTTTTTTTTGTTGAGTTCCTGTTTATAAACCTATTGTAAACAGAAAACAGATTTGGTCCTGGATGGTCATTACCATTTTCATTTCCTCATTGACTAAACATAACAATTGGAATAGCATCCAGCTTGCATGCTCTCCTTGAAATATTCGCAGAGGTCCATGTCTCTAAGTTTGCATGCTCTCCAGGAAATATTTCATACTATATCAATTTTTTATGTGTATGATTGTATTAGTGTTTTTTTCCCTATTGGTGCCCATTTCTTTTACTATACTAAGGGAGCCTTCAAGTAGTAGGGCATTGTCTCTTATATCTTTGCTATATCAATGATTTGTTGAAATATTAACTAGCTAAGCTATCTCCATCATGTAATATAAACTATCCTGCAGCTTTAGTTGATGGCACAGATTTGTTTGGCCTGCCACTTCTAATGTCTGAGTATATTATGTAGCCTTGTTTATCATCATTAACTGGTTTTCATTGTTTCGTTTTTCAAAGTTTGCAATTATCTCCCCAAATAACATAAAATTTCTTCTACATTGGACTAAATTGTGGCATTAATCACTGCCAGATGAGATGATAACATTTATGTCTCTATCAGGTCATGCAGTTGACTGACAATGTCCAGCTTATATTAGATTCTCTTCGAACTTCATCAGTTGTTGAAGTGCAGGTATTTTCTGTAGATTGCCTTCATGTTTGTTGTATACTATAATTTTAGAACTTGATGACATAATTTTGTTCCTTCATACCATATTTGTAACTTTTAAATTTAAGTAAACTCGAGCATATGGTTGGCGAAGTCACATGATACATGAACTTTCAAGTGCTTAGCTATGTCGCTAAATAAACTTGAAGAAATCATTTTACAATATCAACATAAAATTACCGATTCTATCTCCTGACATTTATATCCCAAATCTTTTTAATATATGAGATCTAAAATAAATTAGAGACTTGGGAAAATCAGAGACGTGGGAAATTATGAGATAAATGGAGAGAAAATTTACAAGGTGATTTTGACAACCATGTGCAATGTGATCCTCCTTTTGTGATTCAAGCGTCAATTCGTGATGATGTGATTTAGGCTTTGTCATTGTTTTATTAACATACAAAAACATAATTTGAAATATGTATTCATACTATAGGGTGACAAAGTAAGGAGACCAAATGATTGGAGAAGATGGATCATGCCTACTTCTGTTCACCCTCCTGATATTACTGGCTCCCAAAGTCTCGGAAAGTTTAGTCATGATATGCTGTTAGCAGTACAAAATATTTCTTTGGAGCATATAACTAGCAATGATGCTGTGGGACGATTAGATGTTCCATCTGACACTTCACAGGATAAATCTTCATTTGGGGATTTGAATAGCCAGCTGCAGCTTTCCACTGTTGAAGAAACTAGTGAAGATGGAATTCAAGGATCAGATCACTCTGGTTATGCAAGAAACTAGCTGTAGATGTGCTTCAGCACAAATTTTGAGAAGAATATTCTTCAGAGGGAGTTAGGAAACAGGGATTTAAGAATGATCTCACAATTTTTGCAGATAATGACTTTGCTAAAGGAGCAATTGGATATATGATATTTCCCAAGGTATTTAGGAAGGTTAATAAGGCGGAGCAAAAGATAACAGAGAAGGAAAAGGGCCTACTGGTAAATCGCCCCTTAAAAGACACTTTTCTTTTCCTCTTTATATATGTTTATATATGGAGCTAGGAGGAGCATGACTTTATTGATTGCTTCTTGTTTTTGTTGGGTATACTCTTTGATGTTGGGATGCTTGCTGCTTCATTCTGGGGATTTTTATTTTGCTTCCCCTAACTGCCCCTCAGCTGATTTTTTTAATCTTTGGGGTCAGCATTTCATGTGAGATCGTGAGTTTTGAATGCTTGGATCAAACAATTTGGTAACTACCTGTTTCCTCTGAAGAGAAAAGGAGTAAAGATGACTCTGGTGATGAAGCTGGTCCGACAATTGTGTTGAGTCTTTTTTTTCCTATATATTTAAAATGAATTGATGTTTACACGTGTTTAGACTTTCTGGATTTAAACTGGCATGAATTTTAAAGCATAAATGCCCCTAGTGGGTGTATGAAAACTTTAATATCCAGGTTGCTGGGTGATGTTGGGGTTCTTATCAAATCTAGATTTTGATGTTGCATGTTTCTTAATTCCCACCTTGGTTATTTTTGTCCTCCTTAATTTATCATAATTTATTGATATTGATTTATTAGTGTGATTAGTATCATTAATAATTTATCCTGTTTGGCATTACTCGATGTTTCTTTGTGCATTGCATTTGGTTTGAAAATTGAACTGTTTATTTTGGAGACAAATGATACACGCTTTATGATCCAAGAAATGGTAGGAAGAGGGGAAATGCTGTATAGTTCGGTAGCTGAGATTTCAGATTTCCCCCTTTGTAAAACTTACCCTCTTTTTTAATGGAATATATATATATATATATATATATATATATATATATAGATTGAGAGAGAGAGAGAGAGAGAGGCACAAAAGTGTACATTTGACTCTAACCTCAAGATAAATTTATTAAATTTTATTAGTTCAATTTGCAATCTGCAAATGAATATACGTTAGTTCAAGGATGCGATCAAAGTTACTTTTTGTTTTGTGTAAATTTTAAGGTTTTAAATTAAAGTATTTGGAAGGTTTTTAATCATGGAAGACCGGATGGAACCAATGATGAAAACCCACGAGTGGCCCCCAAAGGCGGTGGTTAAAGGGAAGGTGAGAATCCATTTCCTTCCTTCGCCCCACTCCTTTCTCCTCCCATCCCATTTGTTCATTAAACAACGCCTTTGCATATTAGAAATTAGATTTCTAGATTTTAAAAGCTATGTATAGTTTGGAGAATTTTAGAAAAAGGTTTTTAGAAAAAAGTTTATAAAAAAAGTTTTTAAATAGTTTTTAAAAAAGAGTTTATGAAAAAAAATAAATTAGTATTTGTATAATTATTATTAGAAATATTTTTATAATTGGTAAATTACTAGAGAGAGGGTATAAGATAAAATAATTATAATGTCTTGTTTTACTATCATTGTTCATACTATTCATTGAAATACTGATTATCATCTTCCTTTTTCTCTCTCGTTAAATATAGGTGTTGAACGGAGATTAAGCAAAAGTACTAGTGGTGGGGAAGAGAGAGGACTGATGAACGAAGGGGAGAAATGACGACAATAGAGGCAACTAGAAGAGTGTTGACTATAGATATTGATAGAGAAGAAGAAAAATAAAAGAAAAAAAAAATATAAGAGAGTATAAAAAAATAAAGATTAAAAAAAAGTTTTAATACATCCAACTTGGTACATCTCTACAATCACATTTAGTGTGTGTTTGGATCCTAAGTTGGAAAATCAATTTTAGGGCAAAATCTCGGTTTGAGAAAATTTCACACAAACAACAATTTTTATCCATAATTGATTTTGGTCAAAGCCATAGTTTTGAATAAGGTACTGAAAATAACTTTTAGAATAGTAAAAGAGTTTATGAACTATCCAATTACTATTTTACCCCTACTTTTTCTTATACTCTCTCTTCTTTCATCTCTCATCTCTCCTCTCTCTTCTTCATCATATCTCATCTTTCCTCTCTCTTCTTTCTCCTATTTATTCTCTACACTCTCTCCTCTCTCATACTTTAATCAAATCATACCCTTTTTTATAATTTATCAATATAAAAAGTAATTCTACTACGAATTATCCAAACATCTCTATTCTCAAAATCTATTCTCCCTAAAATCTATTCTCCAGAATTTATTCTTCCTAAAATCTATTCTTCTCAAAATCTATTCTCCAAAAACTAATCTAAACAGGCCTTTAATTGGATTAAAAAGAAAATTAGTTTTATTTTTTACTCATATTTTTTGTATAAATATAAGAACTAGTTAAAAATAGATTTTAATTTTAAATATATAATCTTAATACAATTTACCTCTTATATTTATTATTTTTTTATAAATTAATATATAATTTATAAATTATATATAATATGATGTTACATAAAAATATTTTAAAGAGATTATATGGTATAATTAAATAATTTATTTAATTTTATTATATTTTTTAGATTAGATAAATAATTAGAGCGATATAAAGTACGCTAGGGAAGAGAAATTTATTTTTTCCTTCCATATATTAGGAATTCAATAATGGTAATAATAATAATAAAAAAAAAAAAAAAGCCCCATGAAACGTAGTTCCACTGTTTGTCAACTTATGGCAAGGAAAGGCGTGCACCCCCCCCATGTTGCCGCCAGAGTTCAATATGAGTATATGACCACTCGCACAAAGTGGAAAACAGATTCTCCGTTACTTTTTTTTTTTTTTCCAATCACAGAATATAAATAGCTCGAATTGAATTTAGATAATCTAAATTATGTACATAATTAGGTTTAATCCATACATGATTGCATGAGCATCGAAAAGGCTTTAAAAAAATTACACGAAGCACAATAAAGTTTAAAAAAATTACAATAAAGCACAATAAACTTATAGGAATTGTTGTTTAAAGCCTACTCTATCTACTCCGAAACCACTCCCTCCGTTTCTATTATAAATACATTCCCTCTGTCCAATCAAATTATCATTATATATCTATCCCTATTATTGCCATCTTCTTGGCTAAGATCCAACACAGCACCATGGAAGAATTCTGGAAACACCTCAATCACGTTCCTCTCATCACTACCCACTATGTTCCTTCTTCCTCTTCTTCATCTCCTCCTCCTCCTCCTCCTCCTCCTTCAGCCTCCAAGCTCCATGAATTCTTCACCCAACCCCTTCGCATTGATTCATCTTCTTTGCTTTTCCCTTCCTCCTCCCACAAGAGGCTCTCTGAGTCTGATCGCGACCGGCGAAGCAAGCGTATGATCAAGAATCGCGAATCTGCAGCTCGATCTAGAGCTCGAAAGCAGGAAAACACTTCATCTTCTACTTCGTTCCACTTGATTCCTTTCTTGATCCATTTGTCTTCGTTTTTAACTTTTACTTCTCTTGTTTCTTTCTGCAGGGTTACACGAACGAGTTGGAGCAGAAGCTCTCTCTCTTAAAGGAAGAGAATGCGATCCTCACGAACCAGCTCCAACAGGTAGCTACGTTTCTCAATTATTCAAACCTTCGTTTTGTACAAATCCGTGTGTGTCTGCCTGAGAAGATAGTAATTATTATTTATTATCATTTTGGTTGCTGTTGTACGTAGTTGGATGGAGATACTGCTGCAACAGACAAATACAAGTTGAAGAAGCCTCCGTATCGGACATTGAGGGCTCCGTTTTAAGAAGTCTTCCAAGTTCCAACCTTCGTTGTTGTACAAATCCGAATGTGTCTGCGAGTGGATTCCCTCCAGCCATATTTTTGTAGCTTCTTTGTTGGGCCAAATCTAAGTCATCCATATATATAATGAATCTGGATTTCCCAGAGAATGAACTTGGTATTGAAAACACGTCATCTCGAACTTAAAACACTATTACTTCAGTTTTACATAGACAGACTTCCACTAATAATGGACTTTGCCTGAAGAATGGAGTGGTTGGAGAATCTGAATTATTAATTTTAAGAAAGTAGTGGTTTTCAGATTTGGCAAAACAGAAGCCTGCAAAAGTTTAGCTGCAATTGCCAAGGATTCATCTCCGTACGATTAACTTGATGATGGGGTTCTAATGTACTCGGCTACTTTTTATTGCTTATTGATCAGCTTTCGCGGAAAAAGGTGTAGTGTATGGATATATGTACCATATAATGTATCATTTGAGTCAATATTAGGATATATGTGTAGTCATTAGCTGAAGAACAAACCGTTGCTACTTATTTGTTTTTACTAATCATTGTTACCCTCAATCAAATATTCATAGCAAATCGTACATCTTTAAATATCTAAGAGTGGGATGGGTAATTTAGATTTTATATAAAGGGTTGTATTGTTTGAAGATAGTACTTAACAGTACATACTTCCTCCTCCTTAATTTAATATAAGAATTAATTGATTAATTTAGATAGATTAAACAAGTCAAATAAATTAGTTAATTATAACTAAATATATTTTCTTAAGACGAATTCATATCATATACTCTTTAATATACTCAAATTAGTCAACTGACTCTTATGTTATGTTAAGAAATATAAGGTGTTTATATAAGGCTTACTCTCTCATTAATATAAGATATAGATGATTATTTTTAGTAGATTAAGTAAACTAAATAAATCGGTTAATTATGACTAAGTTTAGCCTCTCAAGACGAATTTATATTATGTATTTCTTAATCTACTTAAATTAGTCAAATAACTCTTATATTAGTTTATAATTAACTGATTTATTTAATTTTTTTAGATAGGGATGCTCTTGAATGAACTAAAAGGCTGTAGAACTAGTCAACCTTAGTTCATTAGATGAGACAATGATATGAAGAGAATTTAAAACACATAATTAAAATTGAAATGAAAATATTATTAAAACATAAAACTTACAAAAGAGAAAAGATACAAGAGAAGAATTAGAGGAAAGAAGGAAGATGAGAATGAGTAGACTCTCTCTCTCTAATATCGAAGTATCTCTCTCTAAGTATAAAAGTAAAGGGATAATTGAACCTGCCTCAATAAGGAATGAATCATACTTAAATATATAGATAAAATTACTGTTTAAATAATGCTTTGACCTAGAAATAATTTCTTTTTGTACAGTTTTAGTTATTAAAAAAATTAAATACTATTACTTATAATTTTTAAGTACGTATAAAGACTTATATTTATATTTAGAGATAGAGGGGATATGATGTTATGATTAATTATGAAGAATTTATTAAATTAAATACATAAATGATAAGGAAATGAGTGAGGGATGAGTGGAGAAGGGGGATGTCCTGAAAGCATAAGATGAAAGATGGGGACACTTTGCTCTTCCCATCAATAGTGCAATCGGACATCACCTTGTCTCTTTTTTTATCTCTCTACCCTCCTCCAAGCAACCCTTCCACTTTTCTTCTCCGCGTCCTTTTTTCTCATGATTTTGTTTATAATTTATTGAGATTTTTTTTAATAACTAGTCGGAAAAGACTCCATTTTTATCAAATAAAATTTTACATTTAAATATTGTGAATAAAAATATATACTCATTCAATTTGTTTGATATGAATGAATTATTTTGCAAAAAAAAAATCAATAATATGCGAATGAGTTTTGAAATATCTGCCAAAGATTTGTAATTTGTAATTACTATAAATCACATTATTTATAGGTTAAGGATAATATCTGCCAATGAATTTTTATTTAGTCTTCTGTTAATATCAGCTTTGCTCTTCTTGTATTTGGCTTTCTGTCTGTTTTCTTTTCAAGAAGAAGAAGAATGGAATAAAACCCTCATCTAAGATAACTTGTCACGTGCCGTTCATTCATTCAATGTCACTTTCTCATTTAATTTAATTTAAGAGCCGCTTAATGTTTGGAATTCTGGGGACATTATTAGTTTAGCGACAGTTTGGTTGTATGGCTAGAAAATCAATTTTGACTAAAATTTTAATTTAAAAAAATTTAAAATAAACAGTCATTTTTGTCCAAAATTAATTTTGGTCAAAATCATGAATTTTGAATAAGCTACTGAAAATATATTTTAGAACAGTAAAAAAGCTTATGGATTATACAATTACTATATTACCCCTACTTTTTCTTATACCCTCTTTCCTCTCTCATCTCTTTTCTTCACCATATCTCCTCTTTTCTCTCTCTTCTCTACACTTTCTCTGTCTCTCATCTCTCCTATTTCTTCTCTACCCTCTCTCTTCTCTCCTATTTATTTTCTACATTCTCTCCTCTCTCATACTTTAATCAAATTATACATTTTTTTAGTAATTTATCAATATAAAAAGTGGTTCTACTACTAATCATCTAAATATCTCTATTTTCAAAATCTATTATTCTCAAAATCTATTCTCCAAAAACTAATCCTAATACACCCTTACTAAAGTCGGCAGAACTTTTTGCTTAATGGGGCTCTGTAGAATTAATTAAGGATAAATATTGCATCCTTAATATAGAATTCATAACAGTATGCTTTTAGTTTTTATAATGTTTCAAGCTTATATTTAGTATATGTAATTTATATATATTAAATTAATATTATCTTCAAATACCTTAAAACTGGTTGATATATAATATTTGATACCTATATTTATTACTAAATTTGATTTAATGGGTTAAATAATAAATATAATGAAAGAGTCTGTTCTATCCATTTTATGAAGAGAATCCGCGCAGAGCAAATGGTCCTAATGAAGTTGCCTTTTTTATGGTGAGACATTAATAATCGGATAATTGAGTTCATAATATCTTATGTGCTCATAAACCGCATCAGTCATTGAGTTGAGTTGGTGTATTCGATGGTTAAAAGTTCAGTTATCCAGTTGAGGTTAACTTGAGATTGACCTAATCATAACTAAAACAATATAATTTAATTAAAATATATAAAATATTTATATATAACCCTAAAAATAGTATTATTCAAATAAAAAATCTAATATTCACAAGAGACATTTATATAAAATCACACATAACCTAATAAAATAGAGTTATTGATACACAAATATAATTAATTATCTTTTTTTAACTCAAAACTACATCATTTAAGGAGAGAGAAAATATAACCTGATTAATCCATCAAAAACTCTTTGATTAGATAGATGAGGGAACCAATTTATGAGTTTACTCATCCAATTGCTGTATGTGAGTTGGATTAAGTACCTAGTATGGGTGAGTTGGATTAAGTACCTAGTATGGGTATCAAATAGGATGAAAAAGGTAATAACTCCTAATCTAACGTGGAGTCATCTTCGTTGTGGATTTTATGATATATTTTTTTTTTGTATAAAATTTTTTAAAAAGAGGTCGGGTTTACTTATGATCTAAGAATAGAGTAAAATTTTTCTTTTTTTAAGTAATATCAATATTAATTAAAATAAACTATCTATTAACTTTAGATATAAATTTAGATTTTATGACATTATTTTGACATGGGTATGAGGTATTAGAAAATGTGGATTGGGCTTCATATATAGGCCACGGGAGGTTGTAAGCTGATCAGGCAGGATTAAATTTTAATATTAGAATTCAACTAAAAAAATATTTAATATTAGAGTATTGGTATCTAAATAATTGGCTAGAGAATACCCGATATAGCCTCCTAATCACCTAATCAATAACAAAGATTCAAGAGACGTATTTTGGACTGAATCTATCACTGTATACTCAGACAAAGATAGATTTAAAAGAAACCAAGTGCAATTATTACATCTTTGTTTTATGCTTTCTTTTTGAATGTATGAGTGTATAAAATTCCATTTAACCCAAAGAGTTGAATTATTAAAAGAAAAAACGCCATAATAAGTGTAATAAAGGGCTATCATGTATGAACCACGTAGAAAGTCATCTTTTGTATCACTACTTTTTATCTGAATATGAACGTACGTATGACGTAAAAATCACGCCCAAAGAATTGAATTTGGTTCACCAATAGCACAAGTTAGGTGGCGAAATAAATTCCATATGAACAGGATCAAGCTGCAAAAGAAAAAAAAAAGGTCTGTAATTCATAACTTCCCAGAAAACTGAACAATTAAAGTAGCCATTCTCATTATAAACTGCTGTAAATTCTGATATTAACACTCTTCATTATCAGCAATTCTTTACTAATATTCATTTGCACCCATAAAAACATTGCAATTACATTCGGGCTCATCATCTAAGCTTTTGCTCAGACTTGGATCATATTCATTATAGAATTTCACAGAAATCAAAACTTGATGAAGCAGTGCCCTTTTATGGACTTGAACTCGTGATTAGAACAAGATGATTCAGATGCCTGCAATATGGAAAGAAGAAAACCATATTACCATATCCTCAGTGAATTGAGCAGAAGCAAGAGACTTATTCTGATCTTCTGCTACCATTGAGAAACGACACAGAGGACATGTTTTGTGGCAACCCTTATTAAGCCATTTATCTACACACAGTTTATGGAATCTGTGAAAGCAAGGAAGGACCTTCATCTCGTCTTTCTCCTTTAACCTTGACAAACACACACAGCACCAATCAACTTCGATCAATCTCGGTGCTTCTTCTGATTCACTTGAAATTGCCTGCTTCTGCCGATTGATCTTGTCTGAGACAAGACCAACAAAATCGAACACGAGCGAAACCAGGCCCGTAATAAGAGCCATTTGATTCAACTAAAGCCAAAAATATCGATCTGGGTCAGAGTCTTATAAGCTAGTAATTGTAGTTGTATATGTCACAGTAGTGTAGAGTGTTATTATTATTTTAAGTCATAGCTAGTGTTAGTTTTTTGCTTGGTTTGAAAGGGTGGTTAGATGAGGTGTGACAGCTTCAGTGTTCCAAACACAAAGCGGTTACACCAACACAGGGTGTTACTCTTGACCTATATTTACATTACGTTAGTTATTTCTCTGAGTGGGAAAATTTGCTCCAGGTTACGTAACACTTGAAATTAAGCATACTAGTAGCATGGCCTCATAATTAGTCTCTTTTCCTTATAACGTCTCTTTCTTCCTTTAGATGTCCCAATATCTTACCTACTTGCCACCTAAAAGAACCAATGCATCTCTTTGAAAAGAAACAACCCAATTAATTCGTCATTCACTATACAAATATCTAAGAAAGGCGTCATACAATATGCATATATATATAGAAGGTTGATAATTGGAAATAGCTAAAGAGAAAAAAGGAAGTTCACAAATGTGTATGTCATACAATATATATGTGTTATATGTATATGTATCTCCGTATGTATGTATGCCAATTATTTTAGGTACTCATCCAACCCTTAATATAGGATTAGATTAAAAAATTAATTTTAGCTATAAATATAAGACATATAAAATTATCCCTTTTAAAATTCCTACAACAATAATATAGTAAGAGATAGAGGGAATTAAGGAAGATAATTAAAGTATTTTAAAAAACATATATTATATTAACTAATTTAATTAATTTTTTTAATTTAATTAAAATAGTTAAATATATTATAAAATAAGAATAATAGAATGTTTGGTGACAGCAAGATATGTGGTCAAAATCGTGAATGCATTTTCAGGCTTCAGAGTCACAGAGATTAGGATAATAGGTCAAAAGAACATAAATGAAACCACTAGAGTTCATGGATGCTGCATTCGCGCCCATTTGGTAGCATGTGGTATTGTATAAGATTTAAAGGTATGGAATTTAAAAACAAATGAGAACAAAATATTATTACATTCGGACACTTAAATTATAATCTGGACCATCGGAATAATGATAAGGACCTCCTAGGAATCCACTTTTCTTGAGCCCATCATGTTGCTTGACCCAGTCAATAATATAGACGTGTCCGATATGATATGATGGAATAAATCTCTATTTTGTTTTATTTTTAGATTTTTGGTGAACTTAATTCTTTTTTAAAAATTTACGTATAAAAAAATTTAAATCTTTAGAGAAGTGATCATATAAGGGCTGATAATAGTTTTTAATATATACTTTAGAAAAAAAATTAAATGATTTGAAATATGTTATGAAAAAAATTAAATGGTTCAAAACGATCCACTACATAGGGGCCACGCAATTATGTTTGACCAGGACAACGTGGCCCACAAAAATCTCATTGAATAGTGAACTCGGCGATCGGTGAAAAACTCAATGATGTGAGAATAAACCCAATTGCCCATAAACCTTAGGATCAAAACAGAACAAATTACACGTGGCAAGCCCTCAGGTTTCATCTTCATCCGAAGCCGTGTCAAGGGAATCAAGCATCCTCACATGCAACTTTTTGGTCGCCGAAACTAAAATATCTACGTCCACGTTTCGCCGTACGACCGTTCTTCCCGAACTTTCCAGCATTTGCCGAAACTTGCAAGACTTTCCTTTCCTCAGATATTTTGAGCGTTTCTAGAGCCCCACCTTCCCCATCCGCCATCCAACCTTTATAAATGCGTTTAGGGTTCTTTTGCTTCATTTGTTGTTATGAGCCCTCATTTGTGATTGCAATCATATGTTACATTGATTGAAGTAATTCTATGCTATCTGCATTTTGGTGGGGGGTTTGTGTTTGATGGTTCGAGGTTGATCACATTCGGCGACATTCATGGAGGCAGATATTGATACCGTAAATTCATCATCATTATCTTACTACAGCATTCTAGGTGTCGATTCGGATTCTTCTCTTGAAGAAATAAGGCGCGCTTATCGCAAGCTTGCCATGGTAATTAGTGTTTTTCCTCTAATCCTGTGTGTTTCTTGATTTCTTGAAGCCAAGATCAGGATAATATGTTACAATTCATGAAATTTGAACGCTTTGATCTTGCGCTGCGTCCTCTTTATATAATAGATTAAGTTGTGAGAGATTCGATTCTTTATAATTAAGTTGAAACTTTCGGTTAGACTGCGGACGTATATATCTCTGCTTCCGATCAAAAGGATTTCATTCAATCCTTTCCTTGAGAAGAAATTGTGGTGGAACAAATGCGTAGCTGCAGCCTGCAGATGAATAGGTTCTGAATGTGTTAGATACTAATTGGGCAATTGTCTAAGCTGATATTTGGGTCAGTGTAAATACAATAAGGGTACTGATGTAATTGGGTTTTCTGAACCTGATGTAGCAATGGCATCCGGATAAGTGGACAAGAACACCTTCTCTACTGGGGGAAGCAAAACGAAAGTTCCAGCAAATTCAGGAAGCCTATTCAGGTACGTTGATTTTAGATCCTCAGTGACTGATTCTGCAAATTTTATAAGTGCATACTTAGGCTTTGGTTTTTGGTTCGAATATTTTTACTTTTGTTAAATTTTCCCCTGACTTTTTGTTTGAACAGTATTATCGGACAAAAGCAAAAGAACGATGTACGATGCAGGCTTGTACGATCCCCTAGAAGAAGAGGATGAGGTAAGTGCTTGTCCAGGAATTGGGGTTGCCTTCAATGGATGTTGAGTTCTTTTCCTTTTAGCATGACCATACAATCTGTGCGTTGTTGTTAACCACAGGGGTTTTATGACTTTGTGGAAGAGCTGAAGACGCAAGTGAGCAGAGAGGTATAGTTGGTTAACCCTTGTTCACTTATCTGCTCTGATGTTGCCAGTTGCTGATAAAGGATAGGAACGATGCTCGATTTTCCCAGGCATTGTTGAGACTGCTGCGGTTTTTTATTTTCGTGGAGTTCATTAAACTGGCTTCTAAATTTAGTTGTTACATCCCTCAAAATCTTTATGTAGGTTGTAAACTTTTGCTGATGTATTCGTTCAATTAGCAGTAATTAATGTGAAAATAACTAAGTGTCTCCTTGGCATCTTATTGTGCATCGCCTAGATATTGATCTGGGTATTGTATGATGCAGGAGAAGGAATATAGTTTAGAGGAGTTGCAGGGCATGCTCATGGAAATGGTTCAAGAATTTGAGAATCCTTCATGGCAATTCGGAGCCTCGGCGGTGGATGAGGAAAGCCAGTGCTCGGGGAGGGCTATTCTGGACTTGAACTTGAGGATGAATTTAGGGTCACCTTTTCACGACCCAGGGCTTCATTTGTACGAAACGAGTGGTTACTGTAGTTAGGAGGTCAAAATCAGTTCTGTTCCTTAATGATGTAACACGTAAAATAGTGAGTTTTCTTCCAGTATTGTTGGGGTTTGTTTTGGATCTTCAGCCAACTCGAGGCGAGTGGCCTGAGAGATTGATCAGAAAGGCTAGGACCAACATGAGGGGGGCCGGCGGATTATGTAATTGGTCTTAGTGCGTGCTTTGAAACAGATGGGCTTTAGAAATGGACAACGTTTATGGGCCAATCCAAAATTTCTTCTTTAGCTTGATGAATCTAATAACACGCGTCTTGGAGAGAGTTGAAGTGAGGTCTGAAAGTTGTTAGAATTAATAATTGTGAGTGAACAGTGAAGTGAGCGGGTAGGAACTAGGAAGGGCGTTCAAGAAGGAGCTACATAGACATAGAAAAAGAAGGGTGAGTGAGGATGAGCTGGAAAAAGCGAATGATGAAGGAATGAAAAACAGAATTAGGGGTGTGCAGGGGTTAAATTGGGTAGGGGAGCTCTCTTATCTGGTGATCTATTTAAAAAAAATATGGATTATATTTTATAGTATGATGTTTGACCTTATCCGGTAAAAGCCTTAACAATTTTAGGTTGGGTATAGATGGACTGGGCATATCCAAGTAGTGATGTCATACTCATGTTATGAAAAAAAATCTGTAATTATAAATTTTTAAAATAATATCATATTCATTTGTCTTTAAGAATTAAATAATATTTATAATCTATTAAGAATAAGGTAACAAAGATAATAATTAAAATTTTAAGATATATTACATATAAAAAATAAGTGTTGAAGTCTAAATAGCTTGTAATTATAACTTTGCATCAATTTTCCTAATATAGATAAAGATAAATCATCTAAAAAATAAAATAAATAATTATAATTTATAATGTAATTATATGATAATTAATAAAGTTAAAAAAAGAAAAAAATTAGTATAGTTATAAATATTAAAAGATATAACTTACCTACTTATATTTCTAAAATTACCTTCTAGTCACCAGTAGCTATCATATTCTCCTTTTCAAGATAGAAAATATAAAAAAAAAATAAAAGAATGGGTGCTCATGGGCAGGGCAATCTCTATGTCTGGTGTCCAGTTTGAAAAATATATGAGCTGTATTTTGTAGTTTGATGTCTAATTTTACTCTATACTTACTAGGTTAGATAGAATATTTTTATTGTGAGATAAGGTGGATATACCATACCATAAATTTTATATACAACTCTAAATGGAATAGTCAAAGACAATGACGTGTTCAAAATTATTAATAGGATGTGTGAATGGAAGGAGGAGAGGGGAGGGAGTCCTCCAAATATGAAGTGGGCTGTCCCATTAATGTTATTGCAACCTGGCGTGTCCATTTTGTGTGTTCCAAATTATTTACATCCTGACAACGATTGATGCGTTCGCTTCCGTCAACCTCCGTCTTTATTTAACGTTTAATTTAATTCCCTTTTGATGACCATCCTCATCTCCATCACCTAACCTATCAATCTGCTTTTGACCTTTCTTCAAATTTACACATGTATTACCTCTATATAATGTTCTCAAACAGATACCAAGACCCAAGTAGATTGCGATGAGACTTCATCAATCCAATATATATATAAGCATATATATGGAAGAGCATATAGCTTTTGCTGATGTGGTGGGTACCGACCACTGAACGAATCCCTTCCTTAATCCTCAAATTGGATTCCAACATTTAACCCACTAGTCCTAAACCAATTTAATTTATATCTCTAATTATTTAGTGTTAGCAACGAGTATTCAGGCATATACACTGTACATAATACAGCGAGGAGCCCCCACAGGCACATGCATGCTATTAGGGGCTGCTGCCTTATTCAATGGGGTAGGAAGTGGCCTTAAGACTTAAGAGTCTGCTGTTTCTGGTATACCTGTCTCTCTAGAAGACCAATGCCTCAAGTGCCTTTTACATTTTTACCCTACAATTTAAAGTCCCCATGCACCTAATAGCGTAACAAATCCTTCCCCTTTCACCTTCCCTCCTCCTCTCTTCTCCAGAACTCTTCTTCTCACACACAGCCCAAGCTCTCTTTAGTCTTAACTCCTCTTTTCCCACCAAACCCAACATGTTAATCCAAACGCCTCCTCAGATTAAGCTTCCCACTGTTATCAACTTGTCCCTGATTGTGATTGTTTGTGTTGTTTGTACGGCTCCTCTGCTCGTCACCGCTGTGGAAACTAGGGAACTTGACGAAACCACCGTCCCCGCCACGCCAAACGGTGGCGAGAAGTGCACGCCATGCGGTAACAGCTCTCCCCCACCCAGTCCTCCGTATATTTATTCATCGCCGCCACCTCCTCCCCCATACTATCCGCCGCCGCCACCCCCATATATTTATTCATCGCCGCCGCCTCCGAAGAAGAATTCACCATCTAAGTACTGTCCCCCACCTCCCGCGTCGATCTCATACATCACCGGACCTCCAGGCAACTTGTATCCCGTCGATGAAAATTTCAACGGCGCGAGCCGCCGGAGTTTCACCGGTGCCTTGCCTCTTTTGGCCGGGTTGTTGACCGTGCTCGCCTTGTGGTGATCAACGGATCAGCGATCGATCTTTAATTAGCTTGTGAAAGGTAAAAGGAAAAGAATAAATCGATTTTTACTGGCAAATAGATTAATTTTGCATCAGGTTTTAGTTGATATATCATGTATCACTCTGTTTAATCAATCCCCCTGTGATCCCTAGATGTTGAATAAAAATCTCGCAGTTCGGCAGCGTCCGTGTAAAAATTGAAGCTTCAACTCGATCCCCTTCTCTGGAATTACCAACGCTCTAAATCTTGGCGTCGTTTTGATACGAAACGGGATAGAAGGGCATGGTTTTTTTTTGTTTCAACATCACGAATTTAAAAATACATTTAATTAATGGCTTGAAGGCGATGTGTATATATATTTGTTGAGGAATGAATATTAGAGATCATCCACCCAATTCCCAAAGACAGCTGTTGTTCTCCATGAGTGCCGTGTGATTTTAGAAAAGGTGCATTCATTAAAATAAATAAATATTTAAAATTGGGTGGTCCAACGTCTCGGTGATGTTAATGCTCCGTAGGAGCGGTGTGGTCATATGTACACATGCCCAACTCCGCTTCGTTTACTTTCTACGTCTCCTCAAGTTCTAATTACAGATGGCACGATGCCAATTTTTTTACTTCATTCTTACAGAAGAAGTTAAGAAGACTTTGGGATGAAAGAATAGATGAGGGACACGTCAGATTCCCCTTTTTATTTATTGGATTTTATATTTTTATTAATTTTAAGATATTAATTATGAAAATGACACGGAAAGTGGTATACGCTAAATTGCTATTGGCCAGTGCAGAACAAAGTTGGCGATTTGGAGATCAAGTCACGGTAATTTCATCCTGATCGTAAAATTATTTAAAATCCAGAGAACAAGATGGAATGGGATTTTAGCAGGAATGATGATAAAACAATGCAAAAAGTAATGTCCAAAAAGAGCAAACATTGCAAAGAAAAATTAATAAAAGGCCAAACTAAAGACTAGGCGGGTGGGTGCGAGGAATTTCGTGTTTATCCTTTTGGTAAAGTGGATGCTCAATAATAATATAATGAAGGAATGAATAAACTATAGGTCATGTGTTGGACTGTGATGTCAGAGTTCAATCGAATTCTATTGTCTTTGTGAAAGGGGAAGTATAAAAGGTGTCAGTGACCCCGCAAGATCAACCTCGGTGTTCACCAAACAAGTCATTCATTATAGGGACCCACATTGCAACGTTTCTTTTCCATATATTTTTACAGTTTCTTGTTGATTTTTTGTCCTTTAATAAAAAAAATTACCAAGCAAGGGAAATTCAGTAGGGCACGTCTCCTACAGAGCCCACCTCAATTAGAGTTAAAAATTTAGATTGAGATCGTCAACCTGTCAATTTATAACAAATTAAGTTGTTAAATTAATAATTTATTTTAATGCAAGTTTTTTTTACCCATACCTATTAAATCTATATTTATAAAAGTTAATTAATTTTTTTATTTTTTATTATTTATATTATATTTTATTAATTTTAGAGTATTAATTAAATTAAAATTTACATTACACTTTATTTATACTAATTTTATCATTTCTTTATATATATATATATATTATTTTATTATTATTTTACTTATAACAGATTTATCTATAGATAGTAATAAAATTAAATAAATAAATATTTTAACAATTTTATATCATGTTTTGAATCAAATTAGTATTAATATATATAAATTATTTTTTAAAATATATATATATATAAAAATAACTTTTAAAAAAAAATTGATAGGTTAACAGGTTTTAAACTAACTTGTTAAGAAATGAACCTCTTAAACACAGTCCACTTCTAAATTAACCCGTATCTAGTGGATTGGTCTGGATTTTCACCTCTCATCTCAATATATATATATATATATATATATATATATATATATGGCTCCTTCAGAGAAGGTATAAAATTATGTAAGTCAAATTCATTATTGAATTTATTTAATCTGACATACCGATCCGTCATTGTTGATTTTCATTTGAAACATATAATACCTAATGCATCTCTAGGGAAGATACTAAGTCACCTTGTTTAACTGGGATGCTTATCTTAATCACATGGCACAGGTGACCCCATGTAGGTATAAAAATAGGTCAAGCCTTTGTCTTAATAGGCTAGGCCTGTTAAGTGACAATTTGACCTGAGCCTAGTCTATAGCCTGTTAAAGGCTATTTTCTTTTACTTAAACTTGGCCTGTACAAATGCCTTGTCTGGCCTGGCCTGAAGCCTGTTTAGAAAGTCTGATTTTTTTAATTATACTGATAGACTACCTAACAGGCCTTCGTAATAGGTCCTCATAATACGCCTCCTAATAGGCCTGTTAAAATAAAATATATAATAATACATATTAATTTAATAGTTTGACTCTTGTATTGTGTTCAATATGTGGTATGTTTAACACCCATTTATTATATTTTAATATTAATTATATTTTTAATAACAGGCACAGGCCGCCTGACAGGCCTAACAGACTTCGTAAAAAGCCTGGACCTAACCTCTTAAGAAGAACAGGTTTTCAAACAGGCCTGAACCCGTGCATTTTCTTAAACAGGCAAGGCCAGACCAGAGGCCTCTAACAGGTCGTCTGACCTGTTTCTATCCCTAACCCCATGTTAATGTGACCAACTTAAATTAATTTAATTAACTACTAAATTATTGATAAGCTACAGATATATATATATATATATATATATATATATATATATATATATATATATCACCGTGGAATTATCTTACATGCGGTCGGTCACGTTAGTGATATTTAATAAATTTGGTGTAACCTATCGTCCTGTTTCGTGAGCCATAGATACGGGGCCCAGGAAAAGACAGCATAACATATCCCGCACTGAATTGGATGCACCTAATTAGAGTTTAAGGTAATTAGCTAGATGAATTATTCTAATTCTCATGAATTTCATTATATACTACTTTTTGTTTGGCCTTCTGTCTTTGTTGGGTGATGTTCTTGAACCCCCTTTCATCCCACTCTAACAAACAATTATAAAAGCTCATTCCAACAGCCTAATTAAAAACTTTGGGAAAGAACACTTTTTCCCCCCATTTTCTTTCCTTTTTTTCTCCACTTTTTGATGCTTTAGAGTTTGTGGATTTATTTTTTTGCCTCACCGTCATTTTTTCTTTGGTGGAGCTAACACTTCTTCATTCCCTAAGCCAAAATAAATAGTTTGATAACGATAAAGGTTAATTTATTATAATGTAGTAAATTATGATTTAAATGTTTTTTTGTTGATCGAGATTTTTATATTTAATGATTGATATTACATCGAATATGATTATATCTCAAATAGGAATATACTTATGCTTAGAAAGAAAGAAAAAGAGACAATTTTAAATTTTTTTTAATGCTTGATATAATTTGAATATGAATAATTTAAATAGGAGGATACTTATGTTGAAAAATAAAAAATAGAAGGCAATTTTAAAATTGTTTTTTATTTGATCTTTTACCACCCTCTTCTTGCATACTTCTCCAATTTATGAAATAATTTTTTTTTTACCTCAAGAATCAGTAAAGCATATAAATCCAATTTGACAATGTTTCAAGAGTTTTTAATATTTTTTATTCATACGCAATATATATTACTTGCATGGTAGATGGGGTGAGTGCCCATGGGAGCATGGAAGAGTTGAGAAACGTTGAAGAGAAGCATGTTCATAGATAGAAGATTCTTCAGCCTTCGGGGTAATCTCCCCCATTTTGCTCATTCATTTTCCGCCGACATGGATATAAATAATTGACTTTGAAGAAGCCAACACATATAGAAAGGTGGCAGCCAAGAATTGACATGTACAATTTCCTCTTATCTCGACATAATTCAATTCAATATTAAAATTAATAACCATTAATTAATCTTAATATCAATCCTTGAGTTTGTATTAAAATTCAATGTATTATTGGCGAGAAAATAATTCGGATGGGAATCTTGGGAAGTTGAGGACTAGTGGTTGAGCTTAAAGAGAAGCAAACAAAAAGGAACAAAGTGGTAATAATAGTGAGGGATTGAAATCAAAGATTATATTGCAAAATGTTGAAAGATCTAACAATCAGGGGACATTACCACTACCACACGTCAACTTAAGGAAACAGATACCAACTACATCACTTTAGTTCCCACCGACACTATGATTTTTACTGCAACTAATTAAAACCTACCCAAACCCAAACCTTCCTTTTAATTCTCTTGATTTTCAACACTCGCCATGTGGGGGTGCCAATATTTTTACTTACTCACTCTCCATCCAAATATAAATTACTTTATATTTAATTTGTTTTTATTTGATCAAGGTACCCTCAATCCATTTTAAACTTAACATATAATTTCTTTTAAAATTTAAAATATACAGAGTTTTCATTTATCCTAACAAGTGAGAACTTATACCTCTTTAACCAGCAACTAGTTAGTTTTCTACTTACTTTTTGCGGATTTAAATATAAATCATTTAGAAAGATAAAAATTAATATGTAAATTCTTATAGTTTTACTCCATTTTTAATTAATTTTTTTGTAATTTTTTATCATATCTTATAGTTCCACTTGATTTTAATTAAGTCTATGCAGTTTCTTACCATGTCCTTGTAATTTAATATCACATTACTTCGAATAAGATTCATGTATGGTTTTTTGTTTTTTGTTTTTCAGTAGTCACATATAATAATAAGAGCTGATTAAAAATTAGATGAAATTATAAGGATATGGGAGGAAAAGACTATAATTATGAAGACTCTGAAATTAAGTTTATGAATAGTGATAGTGTGGATGTGAATGATTGGTTGAGAGAGACAGAGGATCAAAGTGCTAAAGAATGAAATGGAAGGGATTACGTTTGCTTTATAAATAAAGAGATGCTATTTTTTTCCTGTGGTACAAAATTTTTTAAAAATAAATTAAGCTCATTTATAATCTAAAAATATAACGAGTCTCCTCTCTCTTTTATAAGGGATAAGGAAAGGAGGCTTATTGAGTGGGGTGTGGGGTGTGACATACATGAATTAGGCCCACTCGTCAAAATCATGAATGGATGTGTTGTGTGCATATCGTTATCCCCATAGTTGTCTCTTTCATGTCTTTGTGTGGAGGTTAGTTGCGTATGGAAGGGATTTGGGAGGTCCAATAATTAATTAAGCTTGTCAGTTCGAGCAAATGTTTTGGACGTTCCCTTCACTCGCAAGCTTCTCCACATGATCCTCCCTCCATCATTTGATTCCCTCTCTCTCTCTCTCTCTATATTCGACTCAAATATATACCTACCTTTGCCAATTACAATTTTTTTAGATATTATATTATCATCATTAATTAAGTACTATTCTATATATAGATATAAGCCTATAATTAAGCAATTCTTTTATTAAAAAAATAATATCAGGAGATAGGAAATTGTAACCCATAAAGGGAACGGGAATTAATTAGTACAAAGAACAAGACTAGAAAACAACCCCTTATATGGAAGAGCACCCACAAATATTGCTATGAACCAATGGCCTTCCTATGGAAGACAATTAATTACACTATATATCCATGAAATCTTTAAATTATTGTCAAATCCCAAGAGATTTATGAGTTGAAAATTTTAATTATAAAAAGGCACTCTTACTATTATTTTCATTGGTAAGTGGCGGGGCTTTCATTGACAACTTAAGTGAAATAATTGATAATTGGAAGAGTGTTCTTTAGCAATTTATTGTCAATTGAAATCTCCACTTATTAATAAAGACAGCTCCATTTATCAAGTGTCATTTTAAAAATCTTCAACGAAAGCTCTTGTATTTATTAATGAAAGTAAAAGCAAGAGTATCTTTTCTCAATTAACATCTTATACCCACGTCCTCTTGAGACTTAACAATAAGGGTTTTGTGGAACTTTTGAATAACAAAGTGTGTTATGGAGTATAATGTTCTTGGGCACATAGGTTGCAAGATCCAACGCAGCGATATTACGGAACAAATCTCAATTAGGGCACAAATTCTCTCAAATAGAACAAAACTTATCGAAAAGCACAAACTGGATGATCCTGGCTACCTTTCGTTGAAGGGAAGCATCCTTTTCTCGTGAAAACACACACTACCAGCAGTTCCTATCACTCCGAATCATGGAAATCGATGTTTAATTTGCTCCTCTCAAAGCACACCCCTATCACTTTCCGGAAACACTCTCGCATGCTCCTTCCTTCAGATTGATTTCAAGGTTATAAATTATTATACTCCAGAAATTTGAAATATAATTGTGATAGTTTTAATTCCATACATTGATGGGACGGCCGTGTTTCATAATCCCATCATCGTTGATCCATGCATGAAGCTTTGCATTAATTAAACTGCCTTAATCACTTTTGGCTGCAATCATTTCTTGCCTTATTACTTCGAACTAAGAAAACACCTTGTCCATTAAGTAATGACAGGTCGGAGAAGCTCAAGGAAAGTTCCCCTCTTAGTGCCCTTTTGCTGTTCTTTTATCTCCCTCTTGTTATCATTGATTCCATAACTTTTATCTTCAAATTGGATGTAGCTTTACGGCATTTGATAGAGAGACTTGATGATGATGTGCTTAAAAATGAGTTTAAAAAATCAGTAAAATTTAAGAATGAAAAAACGGACGGATACATAAAACTCGTGATGAAGAGAAGTTTATTTTGTACCTACGAGCGAGCATTGGTGTGTTCTTCCAAGAGTCCGATTTGCTTTGAAAGTAATACAGAATACAGAATCAGGTTGTTGTCATAAACCATTTTATTCTTAATATATACTATATAGGTGCATCGTCATGTGCAATGATCATTATTCTTTGCAACAACCCAATTATAATTTTCTTGTATTACTACTTCCATTTAATTTTAAATAGCCCAAATCCAGGGCTTTGATGCCCAGCTGTGGCTGGCCTCCTCTTCCACCTTCGCTTTTTTTTTTTTCACCCTTAAATGCAAATAAATTAAACTAAAATTAGCATTAATTAATCAAGATTAAACACTTATGGATAGGTCCTATCCCTTAATATCTGCAATTCCCATCAACTCTTGGACTCTTGACTAATTTTTAATTGCTTTAACAAACACTTATAATTAGAGCAAATGAATTGTATATCCCTGTTATTATTATTCTTGTAATTAGAGTTTAAAAAGGATAATAATTAGAAGGATGAAAGCTGGAGAAGGCATGTGAGCCCAGGTTGACTAAAGTTGTTTAATTTCTGGCTCCATACATCCCAAAAGCATCTATTGGTAGCTACGACTTAGTTTTCAAACCATTTAATCACTCTCAGCCTCCTCACTCTCACCTTCCCTGTCCAAAATTCACAGACCCGCTTGAATTTTCTCTCCACCCACCTTCATAATTTTCCTTCACTTCCCCTCATTTTCCTTCCTCCCAAACATGTCCGAATTCACTTGCCTGCTCTTCCTCACCATAACAATCCTCCTCAGTTTTCCGGGCATCACGAGATCGGACGAGCCATGCGCATATCCATGTTACCCGCCTCCCATCGGCGGCGCCACTCCGACAACTCCTTCCATCACCCCGCCGCCGCCTCAGTCTGTCTCATCCTATCCACCTCCTTCTGGATATTACCCTTACACCCCTCCACCGCCCTACGGCGGCGACTTTAACGGCGGTTCCGGTGCGACCCCTCCACCTCCCGATCCGATTCTGCCTTACTTTCCGTTCTACTATAGGAAGCCTCCTCATCAGACAGATGAGTCGTCGGAAGCACCTGGTCTGCAGAGATGGACGGGGACGAGGCTAGCCACCACCGGCCTTTTGTCTTTGACTGTTCTCCTTGTGTAATATAAATTTCAGTGAACAAGTTGATGTATTTATTAAGCTGTGTAGCTTCGAAAAAGAGGGTTTAGAGTATTTAATTTGCAGTAATTATTTGAGTTTCTCTGTTTTCGGTGGATGAGATTTCTGTTGTGCGTGTAGTTATATGCAGGGGAGGGAAAAAAACAGAGGAGAGAGGAAGAGGGAGAGTGGATAATTGGGAAAGCTGGTGAGAAGAGAGAAAACGCAGGAAATAATAAGAGTGCATGTATCTTCCTTTTATGTTGAGAATTTCCAATTATTATATCAAAGGTCTCATCAAAATAATGAACAAGAACTGAGTTACTACATAAATATGCCTAATTCAGAAGGTTTCAAAATATTAAGATTGTTGCTGTCTTGAAGTGGGAGAAGCAAAGATTCGGAGTGGTCCTTTTGTTTTGCCCTCATACTAAGTTGATGTTCGCTACTAAGGAGAATTGCTTCTGCCACCAAAATTCTAATTTCGAACTCCCAGCTTCCCCAACAGCATATACTTCTGTTTTCATTACAATCATTCCTTTGATATTCATTCATCGATTCGATTTTTCTTGCATCACCAGCAACTCATTTTTCAACTAATTTCACTCTCCCTACTTGAGCTGTTGATATTATCTCTTCATTTTTTTTCTGTTCATTCATAAGCCTATGCGATGAATCTCGTCCCCTGTCATCTTCTTCTTTTATATATTTTTAATAAGCAAATAAGCCCGAGTTCATTGTTCCCATCAGAAGGCACACAAAATCGAATGGCATAAAGAAAAATACCAGTCACATCACATGAGGGAAGAAAAGACACAGATTCAGTAAGAAGAAAGCAGAAATCAGAGAGGAAAAGAAGCATAAACAGAAAGGGAAAGGTTCACACAAATTATTCTCTCCCAAGCCCAATTAGCAAACGTTTGGACCCATTCATTATAGTGTTGATGGATCCTCAAATGTATGATCATCTCATTCGTGGGTATGGGCCTCCATAAAATAAGACAACTCATGTGTCCATTTTCTTATGTCAGATTTTGTGGATCGTGTACCAAAAAAAAAAAGATTTTGTTGATCGTGGTCCTTATAGAATAATAATGACATTAACCCATTATTTCTATGTTCAACTGACAATGGATTAAACGTGCCATCACATTTAGAGTATATATGAATATATTCTATTTTTAAAAAATATTATTTTATTATAATTATAGTTGTGACTTTTAAAGAAATATCTTAATTTTTAAATATTTAAATTTATATTTAAGAGTAATTGATAAATTGTATTAATATCTTTTATAAAAAAAAAAATTTACCTTTTTTAATTATAGATGAGTTTAACTTTATTTTAAAAATATTTTATAATAATAATAATAATAATAATAACATGAAGAAAACAAGATACAGTGTGAACAGGATAGTGGGGATGGGGAAAGGTGGGGACCAAAATAAGGAGGGAGATTGGAATGAATGGACGCATGTCAGCTGGTTTTCCGGTGCTCATTTAATTCCCTCATCATCACCTCTCTCTTTTTTCCACTTTCTTAGCTTATCACCCCCAATGTCCAGTGGATCCATTTTCATGGGACAAATTCATATCAATTAAGAGAAAAAAAAATAGTAATATATTCTCTCCATGTTTATATAATATATATATATATAAAGGAAGAAAAGAGTATGTTGTAAAAGAACTAAAAAGGAAGAAGTTTTAAATAAAATGTAATCGAAGGGTGGGAAGGGAGGGCGTGGCCTTAAATGGTCCCAGGCCTAGGCCAGGGACCACCCCCCGCCTGGCTCCTGTCCGTGGTTCACCCTACAACGCACCTTCACTCTGCTTTTATTTTCTCTTGTTCCCACTCTCCCTCCCTACCTTTTCCCTGCCTTGCAAATTACAATTACAACCCCTTCTATATATATGTGTACACACACATGTTTTCTGTGGAAAATAAATATTTCTATACTCTCAAGTCTCAACAACACAATCATAAAAGCAAAAATATATATATATAAATTCTATACATATATATTTAAAAAATATTATTTTTACTTGACTAATCTCTTAAAAAATAAGAAGAGTAGATCCTCTAACCTATTTTATTTCTTAATTTTATCATGAATAAAAAATGACAGTAAAAAAAGGACACCAGAGAGATGTACTACTTGACTAATAGTGTTAGTGTTTTTTTAAGTTACAATAATAATATTAATATATATTATTACAATTATCTCCCCACTAGTAATCCAACATTAATTATCTTATTTACTTCTGATAAGAAGGGAAGAAAGTTTGTGACTGATCTGAGTTACACTGCACATTCTTCTTCATTTCACCTGAATAAATTCTTTGTCACCCATCCGTATTCAGTAACTGCTAGCTTGTTGCTTGGCTCATGAATTTAAATGCTGAGATTAATGAAGAGTTCTTCAAATATATATAATTAATATCCATCGCTTTCTGTACTCCCATTACGGCCACTGAAATTAGAAGGCTCGGTGTGTGTGTGTGTGTAATACATATCTGCTTCAAGATAAGGCCACCCACACGAGGCTAAGCCATATATCCATGGGACTAACCTTTCATTTTCAGGCATGCCCACCCCTATGAATTATTAATAGTATCATGTCTTCCCCTATTACTACGTCTCTTACTCATTCCACTGTTCTCGCCCTGTTACACCCTCACTTGGTTTTTTGCAATCATCAGTGTTTCAAACTTCAATAACAACGAGAGCTACAAACTTTAGAACATGCATGCTCGCTCGCTCACCTGTTTAGCCGGTTTGTAGGTGTTGAAGCAAATTTCCATCTTCATTAGTAGAGAAAAAGAGTTGCTTAAACGTTTAAACCTCATTAATTATATACAGCCAAATAGCCAAATAATTTCACATAGTTATGATAATGGTCACTTAATAATTATATCTATCTGAATCGTTTCCAGTGACAGATATATCTGAATGATGATCCATATTCTGATGACTGTCAGAGGCAACAAGGGAAAAAGTAGTTCATGACAGTTTCTGAAACTGTGAATAATACAAGCGAGCCTCGTTGTACTTTGTAAATGTCGATCTAAGGGGTTTAATTCAGATATCCGTAAGATGCTTCTATATAGCTTTCTTTCTCTTTTGCAGAATTCAGAGATCCAGAAACGGAGACTAAAATAGTGGTAGGACCCTAGTGATGGTGGTTGATGCTAATATTGTGAGGGGTCCATGTGAAATAAAGTAAGGTATTCAAACACCCTAATAGATGAGATGAGATTCATTTCATTTCATTCAAAGCCTACAATACTACAACTACAGGTTGTGATATATAAGGTTTTGCTTTAACTTAATTCTCATCGATATATCTCTACCTCTTTGACCCGACCTCAGTTGGAATTGAATTCCTCTCTCTTTCCTTGCAAGTATGCAATAATGAATTAATATTGCAGATACACACCACACCATGTTTGGTTCCCATCACATGAAGCCTGTATGGGCAACCACATGAGCATGGGCCCCTTTTATCCTTCATCATGATATGCCCTTTAATTTCCCTTGTCCAAATAATACCTATCAAGACTTATTTTTAGATCATATATATACATAAGTCTCTGAATAATTCACCTGTAAACTTGCTCTATAATTGTCTCTGTCGAAGAGATGCCACCAAAGATTAACCTTTGGCCAATGCCTAGCTTTTGTGTGGGAGCACTTAGATTTGCAGTTAATATACATTATATATATTCAACTGGCAACGAGGTTCCGATCGAACTTGGACCTCTCTAGCTAGCTAGTTCGGATAGAACTTTAATTATTTCTCCTCCCACAAAACCTCGTCCTTATATATGAAAAGCAATTAAAGGATATCGATTTTTTTTTGAAAAACAAAAAAGAAGAGTAACCATTAACTAATGTTGGTCTAATAATATAAAATCATGTTATATCCTCTTAAGTTTTGAATTTGAATATCAAAAATATATCTATACTAGGAAGAGTACCCACGAACTAAATAACTGGAGTAGTCAATTACTTAAATATCTAATATTAAAATTTAGAAAAAAGCACTGGATATTAATTGATAATATATAAAAAAAGAGTATATACATCAACAAAGCTTAGACTTAAAGGATGATCATCCTCTTCAACTCAATTTTTTTTTGCCATATAAGATATGTGTTTCTTTTAACATTCAACATCAAAACTATAGAATAGAATGTAACCCATCGTATCGTACATGGGTTTAACAGATAAAAATATAATATATGCGATTATTTAGAGTATGTTTGATCATTAGAGAGTACTATTTTATTGTGATTTCAGTCGCAGTATTTGGGGAACCATCTTAACTCCTGAGTATCTAAATTTATGTCTGAAGTTAATAGACAGCTCGCTCTGCCTGATATTGATATCGTTTAGGAGGAAGAAAAATTTTATCCTACCCATAGATCATAAGTGAGATTAACTCTTTCTAAACATTTTTATAACTAAAAAAAATTAAAACTATGTAATTTTGAATAAATAGAGAGTCATGGAGGGTGCCCGGCGAGGCCCCAAACTCAAATAAAGTGTCCAAAAGCCCGAGAATAATAAATGAGGGACAGAGAGAGACCCAAGTGTGTCTTCTGCGAAGGTTGCTGGAAAAAACAACGTAGCTAGCAAGAATATTGATATATGGCCATGTTAGTACGAAAGTTTATGATTACAAGTAGACAAATAGATAGGGACACACACACACACATATTGTTTGATATTTCTGTCCTGTATTTCAGACCAGAAGAGTACTAAAAATGAAATTATATAGAGAGATGTCAATCAGAGTGTGTGTTAGATGGCTTTGGCATGCATGGAAATGGACGGGACACAAGTTGTCCTTGGCGAAGGGATAATGACTTGCTTCGTGTAGCCATTGATGGTTGGTTCAAAGATTATCATACTCTGATAAATCACCATCCACGTACACTTCTTCATTTAATTTCATTATTACACACACACACCCCTCACCAGGCCACCACCTTCCATTATCCATCATCATTCTCGATTTGCTTTCGCTATAACTATTCCTTTTCTTGCTTTTTGCTACTTTCAAACATATGCTTTCCTTTTTGTTTCGTAGGTTCATCGCCCCAAAACAGAACAACTTTTGAGAATTCTCAAAGTCTTATTACATTCAATTAGATATTAGCAGTTAATTAGGGTCACCATGATACATCAATTATCGAACTCAGTCGGGTAATAAGGATATGTGAAGAAGATTACTTAGGCAAAAGAGATATAGGACTATATATAATCACATTACAAATTATGGATGTTGTTGTGACTGGACCAACAATTATATATATTTATATATGATCCCCACTATGCAATTAGTCTATATATACTTTGCATGATGAGATGCTAGCTAGGGTTTTTGTCCATTAAAAAAGAGTAATTATTAATTAATACAAATTAAAAACTACGTTCACGAGTGTCATCTATATATTAGTGTGTGAGACTGAAATGGTTGTCTAGATGTCAACTTCAAATTCATATAATTAAATTGATCGAGTTAGAGGCAAACCCTAAACTTGAGGAAAACCAAACAGACTTTGACCCTACAAGTCTTCACGAGAAGAGTTAGGGATTGTTGGAATGTGATTAATGTATAGGGTAGTGGGTGAGGAATTTGTGACGTAGGTGTCGGAGTTGATGATCCATAAACAAAATAGAAGATGCACGCACGCTTGCATTGAGAAATAAAATAATTAATATTAGAACTTAATTAACAATGGGGGGAAAATGGGTCAAAGCCGTCAATTAGTTAAGGGGGGGGGGGGGGGGGAATAGAGAGAGTCACTTTCAGAAAAATAATTGAAAAATGAGGGCAAGGCCCAGTGAAGGCCATGATTTAAGGGCAAAGCAATTACTAATCCCAATCACACGTGAGCTTCAACCCACTTTGCCCCATTTGCCTACCATCCCTCCCATTTATGATTACTGAAACCCCCACTTACTTACTTTCTAGGATACGCTTTTGTATATTCTTTTTTTTTATTATTTAAAATGCATTGAGATGAGATTATAAGAGAGATCAAATTTATAAAAAATGTCATGTTATTATGTTACAAGATCATTCACGCTTTGTATATACTTAAAATAGAACACGAGGAAGTCAATAAAATTTAAGAGAGACGATCTAGATTTTTTTTTGTTTTGATTTTATGTGATATATTTTTATTTTTTTAAAAAAATAGAGGGGGGTGTCTATATATAATTTTAACTGAATTTGAAAACACTTACATGTTGATTTTCAAAATTGATAAAATTATATATATATATATGAAAAAGAAAATTAAAATATAGGATGTACTGATGTTTATTAGCGTAGCTAGTTTGAATTATTATACATTTGAAGAGTTTCTGCTGGTAGGGTGAGACTGAGAAGAGAGGAGAGAAATGGGTGTGACCTGTGACAGCAACGTCGGTTCCGCTGCCAATGGTGCATGCATGTTGGTCTTTGCGTGATTTAGTGGCCTTTGTCTCTTTTCTTTTTCGTTATTTTTATATATAAATAAAAAGGTGACATGGCCTGATCTGTGTTCACATCAAACCCATTTTGCCATTTTCATAGACTCCCAATGCAATTCCCCCCAAACCCTCCCCAGTCCTCACAGGCTCGCACCCTCAATAATAAAATTTTACTGTTGATTGTCACGTTTCCTCAAATCAAGGGAATGGCGTTATGATGAAGTGAATATTGTTGTGGGAGTTCATATAATCATTCATAAATAGAGAGAGAGAGCATTTCAACGCCCTGTCAATGCTACACTGTTGGTTGTTCACAAGAATTTATATAAACCTCGATACCGACTAGATTCCTTAGCCTCTTCTTTTTTGGGGTTGGTATTGTTACCAGATGAACCTAACCGAGGGGTTGAACCACCCCTTGAGATTAATTGAATGGAATGCATCCAAAATTACAGTGTTGAGGAGGCATCGTTTTCTTGGGTAAGAAAAGAGGTTCATGAGCCTGACACTTCTCTGGTTAGGGTTGTGGCCGCATCAACCATGGCCTAATAAAGCATATAAAAGAAGGGTTTGTGCCCTTTTTGACTCTCTCTTTTCTTTCTCTGAACTCAACTTCACAGCAAAAGGTAGGCCTAAAAGGAAAAGTACCATACCATATCCCCCACTCACTTTGAAACAACCATGTGACCCTTCAAACTTCTTCTCTCTTTTCAGCAGAAAATTTTTTAGAAGCACAATCATGTGACATGTCTTTGTCCTAATGAAAAAAATCCTTCCCCAACTTTTATGTTAATCAAACTTGAATGAATAATTCATTTCTTGATCCCTTTCTCCCTCTCTCCTATCAATACTATTTTTTTCAATTAGATTAGTTTAGGGTTCCATGACTACATAATAGTATATGATATGTGAAAAAAATAGCTCAAGGATACAAATCATATGATAACTTTCTTTTGAAAAAAAATTAAATACGTGATTTACTTTCCATGGATTTAATAGTGTAAGTATTGTTCTAATTGAATATAAAGGGATGCATGAAAGCCATTAACTTCCTTTTACTAGCTAAAACGAATTGCTCTGGATAAATCTCAAATGGCTTTGACGAGAAAAGGGAAAGACGACAAAAGCAAATAATTGGAGGATCAGGGAACAATCAAAGGCAAACGCATTTCATCTTAACATTTTTTTTAAAGAAAGGAAGATTAACCAAACAAAAGGTGAGATAAAGAAAAAAAGCAAGTCTTCTCCTTCTATTCTCATGTTGATCTCTTCCACCTAATTATTAAAATCGACTGTCACTTGAAGACCCAAATCAAACTCTCTTTTTTACTTTTTTTCCCCCCTTAATATAAAATTTACAATGCAGATAGAGATGGAACTACTTCTAGAAATCATTGACTCTACTTAATGCTCATGCTAGCTTTCCCCTGTTGCTGTCTCCCATATTGCCAGCTTGTTCCTCCAGCTCCTTACCCTGAGGTCTCTGAAAAATCATATCACTTTGGAAGGGCATCCGAATCATGAGGATCTGTGCCAATCAGTCAAACTCTGTCTTAAATCCCCCAAAAATTTGTTGAGAATTGAAATGATCTCCTCTGTTTTAAGAATACTGCCACTTTTTTAATAACTTCCAACTCCTCTCTACCCGGAAAATCCTCCTCCCTGTTATTAATAGCATATGTGGCCTCACTGGTGCAAGCATCCATTCTAACTCTCAAAATTTAACAAATATTTTAAATTGCCATTCACTTTGTCCCTGTTTTGTTCGCTTACAAGCCAAGGAGTATGTAGTAGACCAGAGTAATTGGTAGGGCTATCAACATCCCAAATATAACCCTGCAAGTAATAGCCAGAGACTAATAAGAATGAGGGAATATAGAAGTCTGTCTAATAAATTTTCATTCACCCGTGTGTAGAATTTTTCAAGAGAGAGAAATAAAGACGCCGAGCAGCTTACGCTGTGCTAAGAATGGCGGGGTGAACATTATATTCCTTGGCAAATACAAATGGAACAATTCCTTGTGGAAGTGCTGCCTGCAGTTTTTCAACGATTACATTTTCATGAGTTAACTATGAAACTATATGTTTATTGAGCTCTGATATGATTTTGATACATCATGGAGGCAAAGAAGACAAAGAATTAGATACCTGAACGATTGCGATGTGCAAGAGGGTGCCACGGAGGCCGACTGCGACGGAAGCGGCGGCCATGACAGCGGGGCCGGTGAGGAATCGGATAGCCATGGCAAATGTTGCAACCGAGTTCCCACATGCAATGATCTTTGGTTGAAGGGCCATAAACAGACCTACCAACCATTTTTAATTGGCAAGTATAAATCTATATCCAAAATGGTTGAAAATTAAAATAAAATAACCATCGCCCTCGAAATCCCGCTGTTTTTGGACCACAAAGGGACGTAGTTTATGAAACAGACCCCACATGTTGGGAACGTCTTGGGGTGGTTATCCAATCCCCATTGTGGTCAAGTAAAACCAGATCAACTTTCCAATCTTCTGGTTCATGCTATTCACGCATTTTCTTTCAAAGACATATTTGTAAAATTTTGACATAATTTCTTTCAAAATCAAAATTGAAGATTGAAATTGTTGCTAAAACGTTTTACTTTGTTGATTTATGAGAGAAACAGAGATGGGCGTGAGAGCTGAAAGGCACAGAAAAATTGCGGTTTTATACATGGAAGAGGAAATTAATGGGTCATGTTTAGTGAATAAGAGAAGCAAATAATTGAGCACGGTAGGAACTTGGAGATGTGGTGGCGACCACTCACCTAAGCTGAACATGGCCATACCAAGGCCCGCATCTGATAAGATGGAGATTGATTTCTCTATTATTTTCGGCATATGCACATTCCACCTACATTTTCATCAATTCATCATTCATAACTATCTTCATAATTAGTGTCAGTATATTCTATCCATTTAACTTTTAGGTTGTTGAATTTTTGCGGTACGCTTTTCAAGGAACATTTGATTGACTTTGATTGGATCATTTGAAGATTATTATTAATTAAAATTCTAAAATGTAATTTACCTGAAGGCAATGAGGGACCAAATTAGTCCAATGAGGCTAGAGTATGTGTTGGGATTACGGATGAGCTTCCTCCACACCATTATCAGTATCAGACGGGTCATCACACTCGCCGGAGGCATTTGTTTCCCGACACCGGCATCAGCAATCCCGGCAGCTTTCAGGTGGAGCTCTGCTGTAGAACTCGAGCCCAGCTTGTTCCGCCCATTGGGTCCCTCTTTTTGATGTCTCGCTTCCTGATCTGTCGATACTTCTTTCGCGGGGAACCTGAACTCATCCCCGCAAAGCTCCGGTTCTGGCATGGCTTCATTTTTTGCCCATAAATACAGAAATTAGTAAGTATCGTCATTCTAATTAACTTTAACAGAATAGTTTTTTTTTTTTCCAACGAAAATTCTATGTATGAAATACCTTTGTTGGTTTCCCCATTTGGAGGGTGATCATCAGCTACTATCATCCGGATCTCTTTGGCACCCTGATCGGACCGTCCAGATTGCTCCGATCCTGCGAACTCGGTGCCACCAAACACGTGCAGACCGCCGCCTTCTGAAACCGGTGATGCGCTTGAGCTCCACACGAACATGTGGAGTTCCTTAGCGTCATGGCTCGCTTTCCCTTGAGTCTGAGTTTGTACTTGTGACTGTTGGGAATGTTGCTGAGGATGTTGTTGCTGCTGCTGCTGGTTTTGGCTTCTCACACCCTTGCTCAAGGTTGATGAGAATTCTGGATTCGGAGCTGGATATGACACCGGCGCGGGCGCCGTCTGTGCAGGGTAGAATCCGAATCTCGGAGAACTGATGGCCTGAGCCATTGGAGGAGGAGCACTGTTCTCTTCGAAATTGGATGGTCTAGGCGTCGGGCCTCGCGATGACTGAACAGAGTACAAATCCGCAGGGCCAAAGTTCGAATGCCTCGGGAACCCCATCATGGAGTAGAAATCGGCGTGGTTGAAATTCGAACCCCGTGGCGTTGGATTCCGGGAGGAGCTCAGGCTGTAAATCTCGGCGCCAGTCAGGTTTGAGGGTCGGGGAGTCATCGCAAACGATCTTCTCGACGCGTTGGACTTCCTAACCGTCACATGGAGCTTCCCATCGTCCCCAACCTCGGCGTCCGTCTCCAGAAAGTCCCGGCCGTCGAGTGAGACAACGTCTGAATCAACCTTAAAAGACACAATGGACGCTGCAGTCTCCGGGAACTGCTCCATGATCAGTAACTTGGCTCCACGGTACTCGAAGAGAAAAAGCAAGAGTGTGTACCAAATAATACACTGCAACACTACTATCTGAACCATGAGACTACCTGAGTCATATGGACTGTTGCCGTACATAGCGATCAGCAGAGGAATCCCCATGACAAGAGTGTTGGGCAATGTCGAGAGAGAGAAAATGGTGATCATCCATTCGAGGCTTCCGTTCTTGGTGATGTTGGTCCATATTCCAAGAGCAAAGAGCATGATGACCTTCTGGAGGGTGTCGGCGGCAATGAAGCGTAAGTTCATGGCGTAAGGGTTGTTGGTAGATATAAAGTGGAAGGAGAGGAGAGGAACGGCGAAGATGGCGACGAAGCGGTTTATGCCGGAGCACTGGTCCGGGGAGAATATCTTCCACCATCGGACGGAGCCATACGCTAAAATCATCGCCACGTACAGAGGAACCACCGCCGACATGACGGTGTAAAAATCCTTCCAGGTAATCATCTTTTCTTATCAACTACCAAGAACAAAGATCTGAGCGTGAGACCGTGAGAGAGCAATCAAAGCTTTGCCTGGCTTGGAAACTGGGGAGGAAAGTGAGATGGCATGAAAGAAGGAACAGAGAAGGGAGGAGGGGGTAAAATGGGGAAATGAAGAAATAAAACCGTTAGATAACGAACTAGAAGGGAAGGGATTTATGTCCCTGCAAGATTTTGGCTAGTCCACCGCTATGCGTGACTCTGATTCTGCTGCTGCTGAAGCTTTAGAGAGAGAAGTGTCAGAGAGCGTGTGGGGGAGAGAGTGAATTTACAACGGTTTAACTTGCATAGAGTATAAGAATCCGAACATATATAGGCCTCGAGAGAGAGAGAGGGGGGGGCGAGGGTTTATTTTTAATTTATTAATTTATCTGAAAATAAAATACGAGTGTGAGGATTATTTTGAGCTGAGTTTGGGGGATTGTTGTATATGTGGGGACCACCGGGAAAGTTGGACTTGGGGTCAGGCAATGACCACCCGATATGGTTAAGTTAACCTAACATGGGTTTTCTCTCTAGGAGGAAGTGACGGGGACAGCCTCGTCGCTTTCCTTTTCCTTTATGAGAATTTGCGTCCCATTCTGTCAAAGTTGGAAGATTAACTACCACAGTGGAAAATCACTGCTATGATGTGTAACCTTCCCTTTTCAATTACTAAATGAGAGTAATAACAGGCAAGACTAATTTACCGAGTACTAAATATTTCGCACTAGTATCACTAAAACAGGAAAAGAGAGAGAGCATGGGGAATATGGATAAGAAGATGAATCACACGTGTGCATGGGGGGATGGTGCCCTGGGGCCGGAAGGATGTTCGAATGACTCCGCTCATAATATATATATTGAAGTATATATTAATCTATTTGTGTTTGGAAACTTTGATTTAAATTTAGATTTAGGTAAAATTTAAATTTTAAAATTTTTTAAAATAAATAGTTATATATGTATTTGGATAAAATTTTAAAAATAGACTTATAAAAAAAGGTTTTTAAGCAACTTATAGAAAAGAGCTTTTAAATAAAAGCTTATAAAAAAGTAATTTTAAATAAATGAGTGTTTGGATAGTTATTTCCATAAGTACTTTTGTTATTGATAAATTATAAAAAAGGGTATGAGTATTAAATGAGGAGAGATAAGAGATGAGAGGAGAGAGGGTGTAAGAAAGAAAAGAGAGAGGGTGTAAGAAAAAGTATGAGAGAGTGTATAAGAAAAAGTAGGGGTAAAATATAGTAATTGGTTAGTTCATAAGCTCTTTAACTGTTCTATAAGCTACTCTGACTAGTTTATCTGAAACTTTAGTTTTAAATTATGGTTTAGTCCAAAAGCCCGTTTGAACAAATATGACTGTTTGTTTTAAAATTTCTCCAAATCTAAATTTTGACCTAAACCTAGATTTGGCAGTTTGCCAAACACACCCTATATTTGTTTAAAAGAACTTTTAGACCAAACCATAATTTAAAACTAAAGTTTCAGATAAACTGGTTAAAATAGTTTATAGAATAGTAAAAGAGCTTATAGACTAACTAATTATTATATTATCATTACTTTTTCTTACACCTCTCTCCTCTATCTTATACACACTCTCTCATCTCTCCTCTCTTTTCTATACTATCTCTCATCTCTAATATCTCTTTTATACCCTCTCTCATCTCTTCTCTCTCCTATATTTAATAATCATACACTTTTTCATAATTTATTAATAATAAAAATATTTTTAAAAATAACTATATAAACACTTATTTATTCAAAACTATTTTTTTTTCATAAATTTTTCTCTAAAAATTCTTTTTTAAAAATTACCCATTTTTTTTTATAAATTATTTTTTAAATTCTTATTTAAATAGGCCCTATATATTTTTCTATATATGCAAAAGTATAGTATTAACTTCGCTAATGCAAGCATGCCTGTACGTAGATCTTCATGGGATTCTTTCCCCTTTGCTTCTTAATGGACGAGAGCCAAAATACGCTAATTCATTACACATTTGAACCATTTCTCAAGAATCTTTATTTAAGATTTTTTTTTTAGATTAATCATGAGAAGGAACATTAGATTGTATGGCTTATAAAGACCCTCGCTCATTCTCGGTCCTCATGCATGGAGGACACTGTCCATTTTCCCTTCTTATTGCTGGCAATCTTTTCCCTTAACTGGATGTGTAGCTTCTGGACTCATTCTCAATGGAAATGGAAGAGAGCGATTCCCAAAAAGAACAGAACAACAAATGCCATGTTCCAAAATCTCATAATAATCTCTGATCTATGCGTCTTTGTTTGTTTCAGGAGCTGTCTGCACTGTGGAGGGATCAAAACTGGAGACACATTCAGTTGGATGTGAGAGACATGTTTGGATAAGGACTTAGGTTGTGAAGGGAACTCTTAGGTGACAAAATAAATAAAATTAGGATTTGTGTTTGTGGTGTTGTTGTTGTTGCATGAGGATGGTGCATATTGGGAGAGGAATGAATGGCCGTTGATTGGGAATAAAGCTCATGAGGGTGTGAGACCCATGTGACGTTGTTCATCTGCCTTTTACTGATTTTATTCTCCTTGTTCGGTAGAAGGCGTGTGCTTCTTACCTCCTTCTCTTTCCATCCTCTTCCTCTCTCTCTTTAGTAGTATTCCCTCCTGCCTTTAATTTAATATAATATCTATATAATTAAGTTGTTGAGTTTAAAAAAATTAATTAAACTAATTCTATATTTATGGATATATATATTTAAACAGGTGTGTTAGGATTATCTTAAATCTCTTTCATATGTGTAATTAATAGAGATATTTTAGAGAGAGAAAAATATAAATTTAGGAGATAATAAATTAAGATCTTATATTTAAAATTAAATTAAAATATCTACTGAATGAAGTAATTTCTTTTATTTTTCTGCAAACGCACAGGTATCATCTAATTGAAAATAATAGTATTTAAGGTATAGTTCTATTACTAAGTACTAAATATGAATATATTTTTTAATTAAGATTCAAATATTGTTTTACTATTTATGAGGGATTAATCCTCCTATTAGATTCAATCCCCATCACTAGAATATGGAGAACTTTTTTTTTCTAAACATATATATAATTCTCTTAAAAATAATTCTATTCGAGATAGTGTCTAATACTTAATACTAAATGTGGCTATTTCTTCTGGTGGAGATTTATACCTTGATTTTATATGTTGTGGTAATTAGCCTCTTTGCTAAATTTAACCCTATTGATAAACAATGGATAAATTGAGAGAGAGAGAGAAGAAGGCTGGGGAAGGTGGGGTTAGGGCCACAAATTAGGTTAAAGAGTGGGCTACACATATCGGAGTGCAGCATTATTCGTTTGGGGCTTATTTATCATTGCTTCTCCAGGTACACCCTTTTTATAACCATTATTCTCTTTCTTGCTTTCCCTTTTAATGATTGTCAAAATGTAAGTGAAATGCACACTTCAATTTTAACACATTAGTACTTCAAGTCATACTATAATAATATTTAAAAAAAAAACCAGAGAGAGGGAAATTGCAAATAGAGAAGCAATAATAAGGAAGAAAGTAGGGGAGGATGATCACTGTCTGGGACAGGATCAGGGTGTGTCTGGTTGGGTCTTTGTGAATTGGGGAACCTCTCACTTGGCTATGTGCCTCTTTTGTTTCTCTTGTCACTCTAAATTTTCCCATTTCAATCATCTCACCAATGACTAACCCAATCATGTTTTTTTCCCCTCTTGCTTCACCAAACAACCTCTGATCCTCCATTACTTGTGGGCCACTTGTTCTCACACATTTCAGACAAGGATATGACTACTCCTTCTCTGAAACTGGGCCATATTGGGCCAAACGTCTTTTTTGGGCCCAACCTCATTTGGGCTGCTCCCCCTCTTCTCTTCCCATCTTCTTTGGATTTCGCCATTTATTTCTTTGTTTGGTCTTCTCCTGAGCAACAGCCTCTGCCGCTCTGCCAATTCAATCATCACGACGCAATTTTCTTTAATGTTGATTCGTTTTTACACGAGTCAGGATGAAAAAATTTGAACGGGTTTGAGGTCAAAGTTTTGACCAAATTTTTTCTTTTGAAAACAAAGCTCCCATGATAGTTTGATGTGATCCATATTATCATTCGTCTGTACTAATTTCCATATTTTAACACTTCAAACAGATTACTTGCTGAAATCTCATATTACTACTACACATACGTAAAAAATCTGCCAGCTATATACAGCTACACTACCATATCCAAAATTTCTACCGTTTGCCAGATGGATAAACATAAAAATAAGATATGTGTGTGAGAGAGAGAGAGACTGGAATCCCATGATGTAATGTTTCTTCTACCTTTTTGGTAAACGGGCCTTTTGGGCATGCGTATAAAGCCCGTATAACCTGTTTGAAAGCGACAAATCCAAGGTATAAACATTTTGAGACGGAACCAATATATGTGATTGCTTTTTGGCATTTTGTGAGTCAAAGGAAAGGAGCACATACATGCATGGGATAGAAGATCATAGAAGGGAAGAAGAAGGGGCGGGAGGCGAATGAGAATGTCGGTAGGTCATGGTGGGTCCCAAGGCGGCGGCTGAGGTAGTGGTCGTGACCTTCTCGCAGCGAGGACACATAGTTAGGGTTGACGCCGGAAGTGGGTGGCAACTGTGGGGTGATATCACGGTGGGGGGACCCACCTTCATAGCCCTGAGCCCTTCGACTTCCTTGTGCAGCTTTCTGTTCTGCTCTGTCAGCGATCCGAACCATCTCTTGAGGTACTCGCATTCCATCTCCATCTGCTTCAGCTTGCTCCTGCACTAGTACTCTTAATCTCGAGTCTTTCTTTTCTAATTACTACTACTAATTACTAGCATGCATGCACGTGTATTTATATATATGTGCATGGAATTGGGGTGCAAAGAGTAAGTAGACGAGAAACAAGGGAGTGGTCACAGGAGGATGATAATGAGAAAGCCCACGAGGTTGAACAAAACAAAGTAAATGCAGCCTTTGCTTTGCTATCATTACGGTTGTTTTCGTCTTTGTTTCCGACATGCCTCATCATTCTGTTCTTCCACCATCCCCACCTTCCTCTAATTACTCCTCTCTCTCTCTCCTTCATTCATTACTCTTAACTGCTCTACGTATGGTTCATGTCAAGACAAGATTCATTCAATTAAAGTTGAGAGAGAGAGAAAGAGAGAACAACACAATCGATCTGCAGATTCTGATTTTGCATATAGTTATAGCAGATGAATAAATGTCACACTATACTCTCAAGTCAAGTCACTTTCTGTTAATTTCCTCTCTCGACTCTATTAACTTTAAGCACTTAGCTAGCTAGCTATATGCGTGTTACACAAGCAAACCTAATGCTTCAAAAACAGCTCTCTACTTTCCCAACTAGGAATTATTAATATTCAAAGAGTTATAGATGAAATGATCAGGCTATCAGGTATACCCCCATCATGAAAAAGAAGATGGAATTTAATAAAACTATGTATATATTAGGGTAATTAATCAGTTAGGGTTACATAATATACCTTGCCCTACGGTTCTGAAACCACACTTCCACCTGCCTGGCTCGCAGATTCAACTGCTTTGCCAATGATTCCTTCTGCTTCTGCACAACCCCAAAACATCAGCTTTTCTCATCTATCATCAACTCCGATTAAATTTTCCTCAGCATTTAAGTGTTGAGAAAGCAAATAAAAGCTTAATTGATCGATAGCCTCTTCAAAACATCAGAAATATTGTATATTTTCAAACATTAACTTTCATAAACCAACGATTGCTACAGAAAAGTATACATTCGCTTCAGAAAATATCAAGTCAACCTTTTTTTAGGGATCGCATTCAAGAATATATAGTTGATAGTTGATGAGACTTATACTTTTTGTAGTGCCATACTAACATTTTTCCTTATATATATATATGTATAGAGAGAGAGAGAGAGTTACTGGGTTGAGAGTGTGGTTTTGTCTGAAGCTGTCTTCGAGGAGACGAGACTGTTCCTTGGTAAGACGGAGTTTCTTACGAGGAGGACCTCCTCCATTAGCGCTTTCTTCTTCTTCTTCTTCTTCCATTGTTATCCATTCCTCTTCTGTTGACGGTACTTGGTTTATGTCTAACTCTCTCACTGCAAATTAACACCACAACATTTTTATATATCTTCGACTTATACTTTTGCTTATTCACTACGTATATATGTAGTTCCATAAGTTTTAGTTAAAAAAAAAAAAGGATTGTCTACCAGAATATTAATATACCATTCAAGAATATAACCTCTCAGATGTGATTGATCTTCCTAAAACCGACAAACAGTTTTCAGGAATAATAATTTCCTACCAAAAGAGAGAAAACATAGCACCAGGGACCTCTAACAACAATCATATAAGAATTTAACCTTGTCGTTATACGATCGTCCCTTTTATTTTCTCAAAGAAACAAAAAATAATCCTGGGGAAAGGAACCTCTCGGTATCGATCTTGTGAAACGATCGTGGAAAGTGAATGAAAAAACCAGAAGAAAGATGAAAGACAACAAACTACTTCCCCACGAAATTAAAGAAATATATATAGAGAGAGAGAGAGAGTGGAGAAGTATGTATGCACAAATCAAAGAATCAATCGTTTACCTGCAGATGAAGGAAGAGGAGGAGGAGAAGCAAAGCCAGGGACAGATATGGTCAATTCCAAGTTGGAAGTGCTTCTAGGTGAAACCGCCATGGAAGATGATCGAACTCAGGTATATATATTTATATATATAAAGCAAAATCTTGTGAAGAGGATGATAAAGATGGTGCTGGAAAAGAAGGAGATCTCTCTCTAAAACCAGAGGAAAAGGTAAAGCGACAAACAGAAGGAGACAATAACATCCATGTATCTGAAGGAATAGATATATAAGAAAGCGGTAAGCAGAGGATCCATACATATCTTATATATGAAATAAAAAAAAACGAGAGAAGATAGAAAAGTCAAATAAATAGATAGACAGGAAACGCATTAATTAAGAATTAATTAGTAACCTATAAATGAACCCTGAGAATTTTAATTGAAAAGGTTGTGAGACTCGAAAGAATTATGCTAGTAGCATTGGAGAGTTTTAATTAGGGTTTCTGACCGGGGTGGTCAAAGTCAAAGTCAAAGAACAGTATGAGACCCGTCGATGGGTGTCACGTGGCAGCAAAGATAATGACCAGAGCCCCATAAACCATTGATAGATCAATTATGAAATCTCTATAATCATATGAATTAATATTATTGAATTGTGAATACTGTATCAGTACACAACTTATTATTTGGGCAAAAAAGTATAAAATTTATTTACATTAAGGAAATCAGTCTCCACTAAAAAAATACACTCACCCATACAATTTATTAAAGCATACTTTAAACTCCTATTTCTTTTATATTTATAAAAGTGATTATTTTTATATTGGTAAAACATATATTAATACTTGATATATTATATTTGTTAAATATAAGGTTAAAATGTATTTTTCTCCCAGAAAGCACCCTTTTGACAACTATGGAGCTAATTTAAAATAAGAAAAATCTTTAAATTATGACGTTTAGGAAGCATATTAGTTTTTAGAAGTTTAAATTTATATTTGAAGATAATAGGCAATTCGCTCTACTTAATATTAATATCGTCTAGTTGGAAGAGAGATTTTATCTTATTCTTAAATCGCATGTGAGTCCAATTATTTTTTTAAAATTTTTTATATTAAAAAAATAAAAATAAAATGAAAATAAGTAGTAATTAATAAGGTTGAGAGTTGAAAGAGGCCACTCTCTGTCTCTGCCTTCACCCTCACCAACCACTTTCATTGCCCCCACACCCAAACAACACACAACTACACAATAACAAGCTTTTGAGTTTTCACTTTCCACCTTTTTTTTTTGGTCAACACTTTCCGCTTTTCAGACTCAGGGTCAACAAAATTATTTTCTTTCATGTTTGGATGGAAAACAATTGTTTAAAAAAACAGTACTACATTCTATCCTTAATTTAAGATATCATTTGTAATCTTATATTTTAAGACAAGACATAGTAATATGCACATGAAGTTTCAAACAATTTCGTATTCAATTTGTCGAACCTAAGAAAATCCCAAAATGAGGTCAAAACTCTTGTTTGGTGACAGAAAAAAAGGAGAGAGAATAAAACTCGTCACTTAATTATTTTTGGACCGAACTTGTTAAAGGAATCGAAGCCTCAATTTCGCCCCAAATTATGATTTCTTTTTCTGGTAATTGAAGTTTCATGAAATAAAAAAGTTAGGTTCTATACGATATAGTGAGGACCACCTTTTTCACACTAGGGATCATGTCATGTTATATATTCAATTAATGTCCGACAGGCTAACTACAAATCTACAATTAATTAAGCAATATATATATTTATTTGTTTTTGAAACTATATATATATCCTTTGATAAACAAGCTAACAATAAATCAAATTTTGGGGTTAATGGGAAAATAAACAAATGAGGATAAGCTGTGATTTCTGTAAAAGAAGGGATTTGAATCAATAATCAATATGAATAAAAATATTAGAATCTAAGATACAAATTTTATTACTTATTCCCAAATCTTTAGGGTCTCTAGCTAACAATTTATTTTCTAGCCATCATAATGTTCCACTTGGCATTTTCATATTAGGTCACGTGTGGTTCTTCCATGCAGCCCCTTTCTAAGGTTGCATAATGAATTTATATTTACAATTTTATAAATTAGATGTTTTTAATATCCTTTTACATGTCTGGTCTGGACATGTTTTTTATGCATTATAAAAACTTATGAGTTGCACCATCCACAATTTGTATGTTATGTTATTATTATTATGTAACGGTAATTATGATGAGTTGCTAATCACTTTCCCTTATCTTGAAAATGAGTTGGTACCTCTCGATCTTGAGGTTAAGCAGTGAAGAGGATTAAGGTTAAAAAGGAGGTGTTTTTGCTTAATTAGTATTGATTGGGTTGGAAAAAAACCAATCGACTAAAACTAAACAGCTGGAGAGGAATTTGAGTGTGATGAGTTTATAAGGACGAGGTGAGATTTTTCCAAAAGTGAAAAAGCAGGCATGCGTATGGAGGAGAGTGATATGATTATGAGGGGAAGGGAAGGCGACAATACAGAAAACACGGGCACAGGTGGACCCCACACGTTGACCGCTTGGTAGGGGACCACCAAACATAACTCCGCCTCCCCTGTCCCCTGCATCCACCCTCCAAAATCATCCTTCTCATCCATTTGTTCCCTCTTTGTAACTTGTAATCATCCTTTCTCTTTCTCTGGTCAAGTTTACCTTTCTTTTATAACTTTTAATTCACACAACCCTTTCTAATATTATAAAATTTCTTTCAAAAGCACCTTGCATTTTGAGGGAATCAATTCAATACAAATTATCCTTTTCATGATCATAATCATATAACTTGACTTTACTGCACAAAATTTTTATGCTTATTGTTAGCATAAAAGAATTGTTTAGTATCATTCCAACTTTATAATACCCCCCACGCACTATATATCTCCTCTTCGACAATATAAAAAATGGAAGATATATGAATAAAGTACCAACATAATCACTAAATTGTTAGACTGATTTAATTTTTGACAGCTCACCTTCCATGTCGATTCATCACACAGGTATGCTGGTTTTTATCATCATGTTCCTGTTCCATGAAGCAGCAGTAAAAGGTTGAAGGAACCAGGATGCTCTTCATACGTAAGCATCTGTAGTGTAAGAAAAAGTTCAGGGCGTACTTGAACTCTTTCAATTATTGTTTTGTCATTGAAATTGCAACAGCCAAAGGCCTGCGAAGTCATGTTATAGGGTAATGGAAAAAACTCAACTAAATGTACATGTCCCTAGACTGCATCATCGACCTTAGTAAAAATTAGCTTTCGCGGATTTTAAAAGTAAAAATTAGCTTTCACGGATTTTAACTTCTGCAAATTCCGCTAAAGACAAAAATATGTACTATGGCTGAAGAAAAGGGCAAAAGAGAATACATGGATGCACCTTTGGCATATTATGGCAGTCGAGTTTCAGATTGTTTTTTTGGTATAAAATTTTCTTTATAAAAAGTTAGACTCATTTATAATTTAAGAGCAGTATAAAATTTTATTTTTTCTTAGATGATACTGATATCAAGTAAGATGAGTTGTCAATTACCCTCGAATGTAAAACTAGGTACCCATGAGCTAAAATACTTTCTCAAATACCGCGACTAGAACTACAATAAAATAGTACTCCTAGAAATTAAATATATTCTAAATAGTCACATATCTCATCCTTTCACCAACTGAACCACGGACAATGGGTAGTCCAGTTTCAGATTGTTACCTCATAAACTTGTCTGACTTTGGGCTGCAGCTCATGAAACTAACACAAAAGTCAAACCCACAGCCCAGTACAGCAGTACATTATCAAATATTCAAATTTACAAGTAAACTACATCGCCTAAACCCTGAAGGCAAAAGCCTAAATCATGGTAAAATACAAAAGAAGAACCCATCAAATGGAATCATGGTAATCACATACGAGCAAGGTAATTTCTAAATACCAAATGGGGACTCAATCGCCAAGCAAGCAAAGCGGCTGTCTCATGCTAAGCTCCCAGTTTAAGCGCAGGGAACCGCTCCAAATCATGGGAAGTACTTAAAGTTTTCTGCATGCAAATAACAGGGTGAGGCCCATCTTATGGACTTAAGCACTAATAATGCAGCATCCGGTCTACTAAGCAAGGAATCAGAATTTGAAGAAATAAAGCAGGCTACTAGATCTTCAGTCAAACTGTTGCTATCGTAAATCACAATCATCAGCAGCAGACAGATTTAAGAAATTTACCAGTGCAGCAAAGGTGCGAATCTTGTAAGATATTCCCATCAACTTCAATCTAGCAATAGGAAACTCTGGAAGATGCCCTGATTATTTCTTTCCACGCAAGTCACCAGGTCCCCGGGATAAAAGGTCCATTTTAGCAAGGTGAAAGCCATCTGATGAGTGCTCCAGTACTTTCAATCGATTTAGGCCACCAGCAGCAGATGCTATTAGTACACATTTAGATTTCCTTGCTTCACGTCCAAATCTCTCGGCATTCATAACAACCATCATAGATGCATCTGGAACATCGACACCAATCTCAATTACTTGTGTGGAAAGCAGGATATGCATTTCTCCAGGTCCTAAACCTTCTCAATGCTTCCTCTTTTACATCACTTTTCATTTTCCCATGTAACAAACCACAGCTGTATCCTTGAAACCGTTGTGATATGACTTCTAGATCTGCAGAAGCTGCTCGAAGCTGTGGTAGCTGTTCAGAAAGTTCAATAATTGGGTACACAAGATATACTTTTCCCCCATCTTCCAACTCATCCATCATCATCTGCCGTATATGAAACAATTTGCATCATCATATATAAAAATGCTCCAAATTATAAAATTATAAATCACTTATTTATTTAAACTCAACATCTTATATCTTACAAGCAATTATACTTAAAACTTCAGCTCAGGATTCACCAACTATAGAGTGAAAAATTGGAAGAATCATGTGTGAACACATGGGTGGGTATAGTGCAATAACCTACTTGAAAAATTCTATTGAAGTTCTCATAGTCTAATATGGAGATGACATATATTGTGCTGAAACAATAGTGGATCCAATGTCCTCGTAAGAATCAGTTTAATTCTAGAGTAGCCACTTCAATTATTTACTACCAGTTAGCAGAACAGTTTGTGTAATATCAGATTAGCAACAGTTTGATGCATTCTATAATTTTAATTCGTCAAAAATGAGAAATTAAAAGAACACTATTATGGGTTCGCATATTCTTCCCATTTCCAAAAAAAAATGTTGCTAAACATATTTATCCTCACCTATAACAAAGGTTTCAGGAGCATGCCAAAATATCAAAATGAAAAGAAAAGTGGATTCCCAATATTAAAGCATCCGATTTTCAGGGTGTGGAATGAGTGCCTGATCATGCATACAGAGGAGATGTTGATTACATGCCATACAAAAGAAGATCGGAGCCTATGGCTATCACTAAACATTAGTTGCCTAAAGTATTAAACTGTACATCAGTTACCAGGAACAAAGGTAAGAAAATAACACAGCCTCCAGAAAACATGAGAAAGCAATAATTAAGTACAAGATATTAAGAATTGTCACCTTGTAGATATCCATTTTCATTTCCTTCAACTGCATATGTTGAACAGGAACTCTTCCTCGAGGCAAGTCAGTTATCTGAGATTGGAAGCCAAAAATAGCTCTATTAACAATTGAAGAGCATTTTGCATACTAAATTGAGAAGGTTTGTACAAAAAAACCAAAAGAGGAATAGATAAAAGAAAGCTTAAATTTAATTCTTCAATTTTTCTCTTTTTACTTTTCCTTCTCTATTGATGATATCCTCACAATTTTATAGATGAGATACAGTGAATGCATCACTAAAAATATGTCTAGATACCATAAGCAGCATAAACTGCTCCTTGATGTTTCAACATTAAGCTATTAAAGGCTTTGCGATAGCTAACGACAAAGTAGAAACAAAAAGAAAACAATATAACTGGAAAAATCATAAGGTTCAAGGGATTAACAGAAAACTATGAAAGATGCCTACAAAGGCCTAGTTGTTTATCTGGACAATGGTTCCTAATAGGACTCCTGCTAAAGATGTGCTGTAGATTTGCAGAGCAGACGGCCCTATCTCCAAACATATATCATGTGCATGTGTGGCACTTAAACTGTTGTTAATTTAGTTTTACATTGTTGGGTGGTGGCTTCAGTATTCATTTGGGGTCCTGCATAAGAATTGGGTGTGCCCTCTCAAGCTAGAGAAATTTTCTTGGCAATGTGCTATCTTCACTTGTTTTGTTGTGTACTTGAATGGAATGCTCGCAGGGGTTCTTTCTTGTCTCTTCAAAACCTATGGGATGGGATTTATGTCCGTGGCTTCTCTTTGATGTTCTGTCAGCAGCTATATTACATGTTTAAGCTTTTGAGTTCTGCCTTCTCTTTCTTGTTAGCTTTTTCTTCCATAAAAGAATATTCATACTCCAACCGTTTTTTCTCTCTCCTTTTCTTAAAAAAACAAAAGTTTATTATATCCAAAAACATAAAACTTTGTCTACAATACTGGCACACTGTACTTAGAGATACACAGGGTAATTAATAACTTTGAAGAGATTTCGATAAAATATTGGATAAAATCTCACTATAGACATAATAAATTCAAAGGTTTCCCCTCCAAATATGAATCACAAGGACAGGAAATATTAAATACCTCGGTCAGTGACATATCACCATATAAAGCAAGAGCAAGTGTCCTTGGGATGGGAGTCGCAGACATAGCAATAACATGAGGAGCCATGTATACATAATCACTATCACTCTTTGGGGATCCATTTGAACTGGCATCTTCTATCTGAGAAACTGATGAGGTGTAATATAACTGCAGTGTAGCAAGTTGGGAGATCAAAATATTACACCATTAAAAAAATTAGAGAATAAAATGCAGTGAAGAAAAGGCTAATTTTGAATTTTTTTTAATATTATGCAAGCATGAAAGATGCAATTTGCGGAGGCAAGGAAGGTGTTCGATCATGTAATATAACCAAATCAAAGATGAAAAAGATAAGAGGACCACCTTACTGTTAAACTTCCCTCTTTGAATCACACCAAAACGGTGCTGCTCATCTACCACAGCAATACGTAAAGCTGAAAATTCCACATTTTCTGATATTAAACTGTGAGTTCCTATGACCATTGAGATTTCTCCAGTCTGGATACCCTGCCACAACATTATGTGAATGAACTGCAAAGAATTTAACTTGTGAGCAAGAAAGTGATATGAATTCACATCCACACCTTACAAATCAGCCGAGACTGTTTTTGTGGGGTGGAACCTGTGAGCAAAGCAACTGTTGGTCTGCGATCAACCTCAGTCAAATTCTCTAGCAAATTAAGCAAGTGCTGAAAATGCTGAATTGCAAGCAACTCTGTTGGAACCATGAAAGCTTCCTAAATACAGTACAAGAAAACATGTTATTATGCATTTAATTATACAATTTTTCCAAAATGAATAAAGACTTCAATAACAATAAACAAACCTAGCAATAACAATAATGATGCATTACGCATTCAAGAATCCAATGAAAAACTAATAAAATCATATTAGACACAAACAGTATAACACGATGGGCCCAAGGTACGTCTAGGCAAGACCTATGTAAGATGAAGAAAAGGAATTGAGCCTGCTTAAGGGCCCAAATATTTTACTAAAGAGAAGGGCTGAGTTAATGAGGAAAAAGCCAAATTGGTTAACTCAGCAGACCTGCGAGGAGAATATAGTGGGAAGGGCAAGGAAAGGGGCATTGAGAAAACTGGACAGAAAGCCTCTAGCCTCTTGAAAGCTAGAGAACCAGCACTTTTTTTCCTTTTATCTCAGTTGCTGTTTCCTGCGTGTCTATCTCTGTTTTGCAATCCACCAGAACTTGTTACCCCAGTTTTGCACAGGAATATAGGTGCAGTTCTGTTTTCTAAATATAATTAATACTGGATTTAAAAAGGATTCCATCGCAAAATAAATGACTTACTTGATATCCAGAACCAATAACCTCCATGCATGCCAGAAAAGCTACCACAGTTTTTCCGCATCCAACATCACCCTGTATGTCACATGATAACTACAGATGAGCAAATTTTATATTTGCCCATCTATGAAGATCGAGACAAGACAGATCAAAAAAATTATTCAAAAGAAAAGGCATTTCCGCATACTCAAACAAAAGTTTCTGCATTTAACTGTTTTCATTTAAAATGAAGAAGTTTATAAGAAAAGAGACTAAAGAATGCACATGAAAGCGGGTCCCCCTTTCTCAAAAGCAAAAAAAAAAAAAAAAAAGACAAAGAAAGAAAAGAAAAGAAACCCATACAACGTCAAAAAGCAGAAGCATATAGAAATTCTGATAGCACTCTAGCTAGTTTTGCAGTCTCAGAATAGAAAAGCAAGACGATAAGAATTCTATCATTTACTGATTATGGTAAATCTCATTGTTGTAATCGAAGAAGCTCACTTTGAAAGTCTTAAGAGGCTAAAATGGATGGGTTTATTAAAAGCTTTTATAATTGATTGAAAGACAGGGAATGAAGTTGAATTCTATCCTGATGGGCCTAATAAAAAGCCCAATCTAAGCAGCTGAACACTTATAGCAGAAGCGGGAAGGATGTTGGGCCTCTTTACGGCCCTAAACCTTTCAGGGCTTACGCAAGAAATAAAAGATGAATGGAGAGGAATGACTTGGCAGAGCAAGAGGAGTAAACACAAAAACAACGGCTAACTTAAGAGGGCAATATAGTGTCAAGGCAGGGGTGTGAGAGAGGAAACTTGGTCATGAATTGAGAGTTCTAACCTCTTGAAGAGACTGGTTTATTGCAGGTTTCCTTTATTTTCGTGCATTTGAGTCTTAATTTCTCTAGGTTTAGCTTATATATCAGATAATGTACAGAAGTTTGTAACTCAGCATTTGTGGATAAATAATAGCGAAATTCAGTCGAGTTCCATCACATTCATAAACAGGAAGTATGAGAACCAAGGAAGAAACAATTAGAAACATATACCTACTACTTGATAATTAAGGAACAGAAAGACATTGAAACCCAAACCTGCAGCAGTCGGTTCATAGGGACTGGCCTTTTAAGATCCCAAATAGTTTCTGAAAAGCACGAAGTTGACTAGATGTAAGAGTATATGGTGAGACATGACCATTTCTCTGCACACACAGCATTATCTTCTACCTTCTGATACTTATCGAGCAATACATCCTTTTCTATTTTTGTACCAAGGCCTTCAAGCATTTGGAATAAGCGGCCTAACTGAAAGGTTAAGATAACGGGGCTAGTTTAAATGATCAAACGATATGAACTTAAAAGAGCAATGAGTCATTGCTAGAAAAACATTAGAGTAGGGGATTTACAACAGGAGCAATTTTAAGTCTGGAGAACTCAAATATATTCAACAGAAGTTATTGGCATCATTGTAAAAGGAAATTATATATATAAGGAGCAATGGTCAGTGGTGGGTGGCAATGTTAAAATAGCTAACTGAAAGACATTCCTTTAGATGTGTGAATAGGGTAAACAAACCAGAGGCATGAATTAACATGCTGAAAAAATATTAATAGAATATTCGATAGATGAGACTGTAAGAGAAATCAAAGAGTGTTCACCTCACCTGCAGGTAAAAAAATTCATCAAATATAAGCCTCTTGCGAGACAAATTAGCTTCAGTGATATCCTTTGGTTTATGAATCCCAACATATGCCTGTATTGTTAGCATACAGAAAATTGAATTTTCAAGTGATAATATGCAGAAACACACAATAGTAGGACCTAGAATAAGCAAGGTTGTCGAGAGTTTTTTTTCCCCACACTTTGTACAAGGGAATGTGTTGAGTACTAAACTCATTTTCAGGCCTTCACATAATACTTTAAGCTTATAAATTTAAGGTTCTCTGAAAAATCTTAAGCTATCAAACAAGAGCTCAATAACGGCCTCAATGATTTTAACATGCCTTTTCATGCAAAACTCTATGATTTTAACATGCCTTTTCATGCAAAAGGTTTCAGGACTTAAAATGTGGTTGATAGCTACACTGTTATCAAAATTAAACAACACAACACTTCAACCATATAAATGAATTATAAGACTGATGGTTGAAAAGAACAATCTCTATATGGCTTGGTTAGGTAGGCTTAACCACCTTGTCAAAGAACTAATTAACATAAATGCTCAAACCATTAGCATAAACAATCAAGCAATGGCCCAAGGACTCAAAAAATTATATTTATATATCAAAAAGTTCATAGTCTTAGAACAACCCCTAGTAAATGAGGTGAGAAATATACAAACTTAGCAACAAATAAAAACTCAAACAAAAAATATTAAATGAGCACGCAAAATATTAGCAGAAGAGGAAAATTCGATAGGGAAAGATGAAATTCCCAATTATGACAATTAATTATTTTAGTATTATTTCAGAAAAAATCCCGCTTGTACTCTAATGATGCAGATGAATGACCCAAAATCACTAATAATTTTATGGCTCTTCAAGTGTTCTACCAGTACAATCCCCTCAGATGAAATTTTGGATGCTTACCAAAATCCAGAGATACTTCTATTCTTTATTTACGATACACACAAGGGAGGACACTCCAACGCACAAGAGAACAGATTGAAAGAGGCGTTTGAGAATAGTAAAGAAGATTATAATTTTGACTATTATCAATGTAAATTAAGGTGACATCCACTCCCCTACGCATGTACATCCTTAATAATTGGGGTGCACTTATAGTAACTACTCTACTTCCATAAAGTTTCCTGATACTGCAAAAGGAACAGAGGCATAAATACTGGAATTTTTAGTTCAGTTCAAGCCACCAATATGGAAGGTATGGACTAGGGAGAAATGAACTAAAGAATGACAAATATAAAGATACTTACATCATGAAGACTTAATAAACCAAATTGCTTTGTTATTTCTAGAGGTATTGGATCAATATTGACAAGCAAGACCTGTAAGCCGCTGGAAGAAATAAAATAAAAGAAAATCAGGCATTATATATGGCATTAAATTTATTATCTTAATGAAAGGATATTAGTATAACCCTTGATGTTTCTTATTAGACACTAGAGGACAAATAAAACACGTGAGAGCTATATATGCACAGTTATCTGCCGATGAGGGGAAATAAGTGCCGTTCCCCCCATTTGGATAAAAACTGTACAGTTGCGAATGAATCATCTGGTTGTTCCAATAACACAATTGTCTCTAGTAGAAAATGCCATAACAACATAGAACAGGTTAAACAAATTACAATATTCATCCAAAAGAATGAAAACGTAGGCTTTATTACTGATTATAACTCAAATTAAAGGGTCATATAGCACATTTCAAAAATTAAAAATGAAAAAAATTGGCAGGTTGCACGCAAATTAATATGAGCACAGTTTTGAGGCGCATACCTCACAATGATATTCCTGAGAAAATCTGGGTTCAAACCTACTTTTGAAGGGTAGATTGGATATGGCCTTTCTCTAGCACAGAAGGATGAGTCGTTTCCATCATCAAGCACCTCAAGATTATAATCTCTCATCGCATAATGATTTTTAGTACGCATAGTCTTCCACTTAGTAGGTTAAGGCTTTTGTTGTGAAAATTTCCTTATAACACCATGTTTCCCTTTATATAAATGAACTTGAATTAAGAGAGAATAAAGATACAAAAGTGATTAATAACCTTAAAAGGCCAAATTGGACCTTTTATGCCTTGAGGGCAAAGTCAAGTTGATTCAACTATATATAAGTATATCATCCCCGCCCTCATCCAAGTGACAAACCAAGATTTTTTATATCACTTAAAACCTAGATTAAAAGAAAAACATAAGTATTAATATACCTAGTCAAGAAAAATAAGAAATTAAAAAAAAATAGAAGCTACCTTGATGATAAGATTTTTCCAACAAAAATCAAATACTGCCCATCAGTAATTTGAGAATGTGCATTCTGTAGATCAGCATATGTTTGTGGAAAATGGTGTAGCAATTTCCGTAACTACAAGGAAACAAGAGGATCAACGTGCATCCAAATCAATTTTTGAAATTAAAATCCAAAGAACATGTCTTTCAAAACCCAAGCATTTCTGGGAACTCACTGTGTGAAAGCTACAGTTCTCTAGCTGCTGGCAATTTCTCTTACTTAATCCAGGTATGCAATTAAGAGATTTGTCAAGAAATAACTCGTTAGGCATAAGTTTGAAGTGGGACTACAACCCTACTTTCCCATGAGAATCCTCCTTGGTGGCTTGATGATCCAATTTTTCTTCATATATTGAAGACATTAAATGCGGTGATAAAGAACAAGTATAAGAATCTTCTTCTCTTACAGAGGAAGATTTTACACTAGAATGATTGGCATATACAGAAGGCTGACCTTCAGAGAGTGAATTTTGCACCCACCTTGCCTCAGAAGAATCAGAAAAATATTGTTCTAAATCCATTGTTTCTAGAATGCTTGTAATTTAAGGGAGAGAAGCGGTCCCATCATACAAATCCACTTGAGAAGCACTGCCCAAAATGATTGATGGAAATCTTTTACATGCCATGGAAATGTCCACCTCATCGACTACACCTCTAAGATTCATTTTAGATTTCTTTTCATCTCTTTCATTTCCATCAGGAATGCCATAATCCATGGCAACAGATACCTAAATTTATGATGAATCATATAAAAGGTTAGTTTCATTAATTTCATTGTAGCAAACTACAACCAATCAAATATAGACAGCAACAGAGCAAAGCTGCGCTATATCACTGTACGTTCTTGGTTGCCTCACAATAACTGCCCCACCAGTGGAGCTCAAGTCAAGTATCAACAGTTTAAAACAAACACACAAGCTCAGATTTGCAAATGATTTAGGCCCAAGCAAACCAGGATGAGATTCCAATTTCAGTGTTTCCTTGCTCTTTTTGATAAAGTAAATCAAGGACATGATGACAGTCAGATTTCTCATCAGCGTCTCTGTAAGCTTCAAAATAACTTAAACAAACATAAACTTTCAGGTCCTCACCTAAATAAAGCAGAGTTGAAAATCTACAGAAAGCAAATGAAATAAGCAAATTTACTCCTCTGGGTCCCCCCACCCCAAGATCCCAGAATAACACAGATATCAAAGTACACAAGCATCCATCTACCTTATTATGAAACTTTGAGCTACTACTTGAACCAGGTCGTTTAATTTCCATCAGCATCTTCTTTGCAAACTTATGCTTTAATCGATTGCACATTTTTGACAGTTTTGATGGGAGAAAATAACTACATCTGCAAAACTAATGCATTTTGATTTGACAAAAATAAAAAAATTTCCATTATCAAAAGCTCAAACTGAAGCCAGAATCATGCACAGTACCTCATCCTCCTATTCAAACAGCCCCAATGTCCTCTCTCACCTTGAAAGATTACAAGACCTCTCAGTTGCTTTCCATGTAGTTAATGCCACCTAGTGGGATAAGACAAATTGGAAAACACATCTTCCCCCTGTTGGATTGGCTTTGGCCAATGAACTAAGGTATGGTTCTATATCGAATAGCTACATTCACAAAACAAGACTTAATCTACATAAATAAAACAATAAGCTTCACCCACACTATGACGAAAAGGTGCAGATTGTAATGAATGAGGTATAGTGGAGATACGCAAAAGACCGAAATAACAAATAGAGACCTAAGGACCTCTAGTCTAGGCCCCTCACCCAAATAACAAAAAGTTATTCTTTTTGGGATAGGGAGCGTACACTCAACAAAATTCTAGGGGTGAAACGGGAGGAGAAATGATTTCGAAGCATACCAGAACCCATGATTGTGCAGCTGAGATTGTCAATGTCATGTCCTTAAGAGTTCACTGAAAGAAAAAAAAATTGTACTTAAACAGTATTTTAGAGGGGCAAACAAGGTAGAAATAAAAACAGTTAGCAAGAAGACAAAAGGCAATGTAAACATACAATTAAAAGCATTGCCGGTAGGGTGGCAATACCAGCATGCAATAGAACAAAGACTTTCAGAAGATGTAAACACATGTTTACGCCTATTGAAGTTTCAGCCGCTTACAACAAAGACATATACCAAAACGTCTTGCTGCTAAAAACTATGTCAAAAAATTATCCGTTACTTACGGTTACAGTCTCAGAAGCACCACTAGCACTCTCAAGTTGATATAGTTCAGTATAGTACTCATCGACGCCGGACTCCTACTTCCGAGAGAAACGGTGGTCCTAACCAGCTGCGTGCAGTATAGTATTGACACAAAACCAGCTGCGTCGGAACTGGAGGCCCAAAGAAATCTGACCAGCTCTATTTGAGCCCTTTTCTTTTCATATAAGGATCCGATTTCACGTTCTTAAGGATATGTATGTAAAGTCATTGTATATGTATGTAACTAGATATCACGTCTCTCCCAATCCCACTTATTTTCCACCGTTTTATAAATCATCATCATATTTATTTAAATTTCTGGAGTCCCTATGTTTTTGCAGAAAGATTTCCGCAGGATGTTATAATGTCAGTCACACATATATTAATTATTCAATGCTTGAGGTGGTAACGGACTAACGGTAAATTGGACAAACATAAACTTCAAAGAAATTCTATTCTTCCCGTGGGAAATGTTTTGAGGATTCAATTAGTTCATAAACTTTTTTTCTTTCGCAGAAATAATTCATGCCCACATTTGCACCGGCTTTATCAACGTCTTTCTTTCCTTTTATGGAAGTTAGATTTTTATTTGACACGACATATGAGTTAAATAGAAAATTAAAAAAATTAAAATTGATAAAATCTAAAGAAAAAAAAAAGTAAAATAGGAAAACAGAGTTGAAAATAGTCGGAAAAAGAAGTATTAAGAAATGAAATATATGTGAAGCCATAAATCGTGTTTTCATTTTATATGATTACTAAGTTATTTCATTGGCTTCTTGTGTATTTGACTATTTTATAACTGGCATCTTGTATATTTAATAATGCTGTTCACTTGTGACTTGTGTAAATATCATTTCAACTGATACTAAAATAATCTATTGTTTATTTTATTCTAAATATAAGAATTAATTTTTTAAATTTGTTTAAAAAATAAGATCATATAGTCAATAGATTGATTTTAATCATAAATATAAAATTTTAATTCACTTTATCTATCATATTAACTATTTTTCTCAACTAATTATATAAGGGTATATCCTAACTCATAAATTATTATATAATCTAATTATATAAGGGCACTTTAAAAATATTATATCACTTTATAATGAAATAATTAAAAGAAAAAAAAATACGGTACTGTAATTTGGGTAAACTAGACAATAGAATATTGAGTTAAAAAATGGACAAAGAACATGTTTTCCGAAGAATTGAACGGTTGGTTTTTGCAAATAGTGCGATATACAATAAATTTGATACTCTATATTAATGAGGTGCAAATGGAGTTAATTTAACAATTATTATGTAGCTAAAAATCTACTAGAATCATGCATTACAACTCACGATGGTTTCTACTTTCTAGTCATGGGTTGAACCTTTGAAGGAGGTCTTCAATGAAAATAGATAATGTCAGAGTCACGGTCTTTGGAGGGGATAATTGAAGAAATGGCCAACCGTAACAACATTGCTTAATAGGATAAATTCCAACAATAGATGACTACTGAGGAAAGGCGTCACTCAATCTCACTAACCAGAGATCCTTCAAGTCCTTGCCATTGAACTACTTGTTTTAAGACCAAGGTAAAATCATCAACAAAAGTGAAGGAGAAATAACTTACAAATCATCAATGTCCATATTAATCTATAAAATCTACAGGAGAAATAACTTACAATTCATGAATACTACGGCTTAAATTATGTACAACACACGAAACCTACACTAGTTAGTTTCTATTTTGAGGAGGGTAAAGTTCCCATAGTGCCACTGTTGCATCCTCTGATGCAGAGGCCATAGTTTTGCAATCAGATGAATAAGTGACCGCATTGCACTGCAAGATGTATAACTACATGTCAAGGCAGACAAGTAGTTGTATCACGACAAATTATAAGGAGATAAATCAGATATATGAATGAAACAACTAACATACCGTGGCACGATGATACTTCAATATTGCCAAAGCATTTCCTTTGCGATAATTATATATCCTCACTCTGCCAATAAGATGAAATAGATAGCAAGGTTATATAGCGGGTCTTACATTGCACCATGTAGGCAGTTATTTTATGCAAACGCAACGCACATGCAAATTACTTTCAGGGTTCAGGGGGAGAGGGGTGGTAGGAAAGGAATCTCGGTTTGATGTCAAAACTTTTGTAATTTACCTCATGCGGATGTTCGTATTTCCAAGCAAATCTAAAGACCTCGCTCTATAGCGGTGAAAATAAGAATTCCATAATCTATACTTCAAACCATATATTTTCCCCTCAAAAACTTCAAACTCAGCACATGAAACTTGATATATTTTTCTCGCAAATCAGAAAATTCAAGCATGGATATTAAAACTAACTTATTCTGATCCATCTTCAGCAGGAGTGTCTCGAATGAAGTAAAATTAAACATTCGATCAAGGATATTAAAAAAAATAATAATAAAACATGCCAAATTCTGATAGATTAGTTGAATAGAAGAAAAAACAAGCTGGAAACCAGTAACGCATTTACAACCTATGGTCCCAGCCAGCAGTAGCAGCAATTTTTCAGTCCGGTCTGATTGAGGTGCCTGATATTCCAGGTCGCTCCAAGTTGATTTCTCTCTTGACTACACATGCACCCTTAAGACAATATATTGAAAAAATGGTTCATAAGTTATGAGCTGCAAACTGCAAAACCATCATAAGATACAATCAAGCACTCTGTAATTCTTTGTTCACATACCAAGCTTAACAAAAACTCGTTATTGACCATAATCACTCATTTCATAATGTTGAATTAGTAGTTTACAGGATATATCTTGAATCCCCGTCAATCTCACAATTTTTTATAAGAACCTAGAAAATGGCCAGTTAAAAATTTCAATGAATTGACATCCAAGTTGAGGCTGGATTAAAGTAATATGCCTCGGGCTTTTTGCCACTGGTGCTTATTGGAACAATATCTGGGTTTTGCCTGGCAACAGAGAGTATCACCAATCTTATCCCAATCTATGGAGTCTATTGCACTCTTAACATGACTCTACTAACAACAAGCCTTCTAAAAATACAAAACAAATGATTTTATAACAATAAATTTTAACATTTTTTTTTGCCAGAACATTTGCTCATTCCATTAACAATAAAATACGAGCAACTAGTTGAATGGTAAAGATAAAGAAAAGTAAAACAGAGCTATTTTGGTATCGTTAAACCATGCTCGTCAGCCAATCACTGGAACATGTTCATTGGCTCATGGCCAGATCTAAAGAGAGCACTAAGGCATGGCAAAGTTACACGTACCATGCTTTCAACACAAACTTTACAGATACATAACAAATAAGCAAAAAATAAAATAAAATTATAGGACGGGAGACGTTTCAGTGGAATAAAAGTTATATGATAAACAAAATTACCGTAGAATGCTCCAAACTATACATCACAATCTTGTCATCTGCCGCTCCCAATATACCTCCATTGTAAAAACCATACAAACACTGAGAACTGCACAAAAGACAAGCAACTTAACAAATTTTAGTCAACAAAATAATGACACAAAACTTAATGGTGCTAGGGGAAACACCTGGCTCAGAATGGAACTTCACACAAGTTACAGGAACTTCAGGATTCCGTACATCCCGCCAAAGCATGGAACCATCTTCATATCTATCACATCCAAAATATGAGATTAGAGAAGGCAATAATGCTATAACAGGGATTAATCAATCAGATGATGAAGACATGGTCTATAAAATTACAGATACCAGAAACAGAATAGTCATGATTCTAATATCCTAACAATTTTCACAGGGAATTGCGGCATTGATCAAACAAATATAGGCACAGTTAAAACAAGATGTTCCTAATGAGACTAAAGATGCAATTCACCAATTTGAGGAATAATTTCAGCTGGCAAGGATGAATCAAATCTATAGCTGATTGACACAAGTTTACAGTAGGTCATATGCTTTTACATCCCAGTGATTGACACAAGTTTACAGTGTTTACAGTGGTAAACAATGGTTTAAAAAAACTCAAATAAGCTATAATAACTGCTCCAACAGGAACTTGATTAAAGATAAATGCCAAAAGCACACATTATGTAGTATGTAGTGAGACATCAATATGTCAAAACATACTCCAAATATAGAATAGTGTGGCAATATTGTTAAATTTATAAATCAATAATACATATCCTAGCTTTTTGGGGAACAAAAGGGGAAGATGACAATAAAGAGGATTACGACCATACCCAACCAAGACATTTAGAAATCCTTGAGATTCAGAAGGTAAAAATAATTGAAGAGCCATGCACATTCCTGTAGAAAACTGTGTTTAATTTTAAAGCAAAAAAGGGAGAACTAAAGAATAGGAAATCTAGTCAGGTGTAAGGACCGAAGATGTGAGTATAAGAAAGTAAAAAAAAATAGACAAAAATATTAATAAATAATATAGCAATGAAAATATATGTCCACATCAATAAAGATTCGATGGTTGACTGTTATTAAGACTAGTAAATATGCAGTGGGCAATAGACAGTCTACTTGAGTGATAGAGTGAGAATTGAATGAATATAAAATTACTGGATAACCTGAGCGATACAAATTTCCAAACAAGATGGTGTTTGGGAAACTGAAGCTCAAACATCATAAAGAGCATAAATGAACCTTTGTTTTTATCGCAGACATTTGAGGAGCTACTAGGAATGTTTGAAGGTAGTTGTGCAAACTTCTTTGCAGACTTGAGGTCCCAAATTTCAACCTTCAAAGCAGATAGAATTAATAAGCATCAAGGACCCCAGAACTTTTCCAACAAGAATACATCATCAAAGATAAAAACTGGTATACTTAAATCAGATGCCCACCAACCTCGGAAGACTGCTCCCAGATAAAGCCACATATTCTTCAGGACATGTTGAATCTGGAAACAACGAGGTTTCATCAATCAACAGATTCCAAATTATAAGGGGTAGAAATAATCCAATACTAGAGGGGAAATCTGTAAAAAAATAAAATAAAATGAAGTAGTCTGAAAATTTTATAAAAACTAAAGTTTACTGACCTTCAAAGCTTTCAGAACTACTTTGGTTGGACTGAGTCTCTTCTCTTCTAACCTCCACATTTTCACTATCAGAATTTCCCTTTAGCTCCATTCTGAGGCAATCTCTCGATGCATTTTCTTCTTTAGAATTAGACGAAGTGAAAGGCTTCTTCACTAAGGAAAGCTTGCAAAAGTGGTAAGAGTTTGTCTTGATTGTAAGATATGGAATCCTAGGAGAGAGTTAATTACAAGGGAGTAAGATGATATGTAAGAACAACTCTGTAATTGGTTTATTTATTATCATTATTACTATTATTCGGGAAAAAGAGGGTGAGTCATGCTTAAAGTCAAAAAGAGTTTATTCAGCAGGTTGACAGCTGATAATGTAGGACGCCAGCAAGTATGAAATTTAAAACCGAAATCCACAGAATGTAAAGCAATCAAAAAGGGGGGGGGGGGGGGGAAGCAAAACAAAAGAACAAAAACAGAAGAACAAAGAATAACTTCACTGACATGGTTGTGTACCTGGACAAACCACCATCGCCAATATCCCAAAATTTCACAGTTCCATCCCTACCCTGGCTAAATGAACAAAGAATAACTTCAATCAAAATGAAACTCAATAAAATGAGTACAGGAACTCCCACGAAATACTTGTTGAAAATATAGAATGGCAAAGTGCGGAATGAAGGTAAGCACCTAAGAAATTTATTGGTTCCAAGGGATGCGCTACTGGCAACAGCAATAATCCCATGGGCAGCACTATGTATCCTGCCATTTGTGTCATTGCATCTAAATTATTTGTGCAGTTGGTGAACTCGGAAGACAAATCCAAGGATTATGAAGCAAAAGGTCTACAAAGGCTAAATGTTACAAAAAAAATGAAGAAATGGATACCATGCAGATGACACAGTTCGATGTTGAATGGTATCCCAAATCCGCAGTTCACCATCAGCAGAACTGCAAGCGAGAAGACGGTGAAGCCACTGATCGAGCTAAACTAGTTATATAGGCAAATAATTAAATAAAACAGTCAAGGCTACCCATATCGACTACAATCAATATCAATAATCAATAACTATATGAAAATCAAACTGTTTACCCGGAGAATAATATGGATTTAAATGGATGAAAACAAATGTCCATCACAGAGCACGGTGGCCCCGCAATACTGCCGTTGGATCCGGGGGCGGCCTTTTGTCCATCCTTTCTCTTTCTCGTCCAAATGTAACCTGAAAGGTTCAGCAGAACCCACAACTAACTACTGGAAGTGGTGAACAATTTCTCCTTGTGACATACTGAATTTCATCATCGTATCAAGTGCCGTGACTGTGACAAGTGCGCAATGGCGTGCCAGCGACCGTGGTTTTAGCTTCCTACTGCAGTGCTTTTTGTTTGTTTGCAAAATCACTAGCGAGCAAGGGCAAAGTCTGGAGCAGGAGAGAACCCGAGCTTCAGAAGTGGCAGGAGAGATAAGGGACAATTAGAAACTGTAACAAGGGATAGGTTCTGGGTTTTGTTGGCAAAATTGATGATGTTCCAAGAATGATCGCAGAGATACGTGCAATCCGTGAAGGCCTTGAGTTTTGCCAGAAGAAAGGATTGAGAATTTGAGATATATAGAAGTTTTCATGGACGGTGCTGAAGCGTGAATTAACGTATTGATAAGGACCAGTGCGGTCTTGGAAAAAAGGACCTCCTCCTTAGTGTAGTTGATAATTTTTTTAATTGTTATAGTGGTTATTTGATTTTGATGCTTGGATGAGAATTTTAAAAATGGGTTATTAAAAAAAAATAATTTTTTTTGATAGTTTTTAAAAAAAATAAAAAATTATAAAAAAAATAATTTTAAATAAATGAATATTTAGATAATTATTTTTTAAATTTTTTTTATTATTGATAAATTATGAAAAAAGGGTATGGGTATTAAATAAGGAGAGATAAAAAATAAGAGGAGAGGTAATGTAAGAAAAAGTAGAAGAGATGAGAGAGTGTAAAAAAAATATGAGAGAGGAGAGATAATATAAGAAAAAATATGAATAATATAGTAATTAGTTAATTTATAAACTCTTTTATTATTCTATAAGCTACTTTGACCAGCTTATCTGAAATCTTAATTTTAAATTATAATTTAGTCTAAAAGCCTATTTGAACAAATATAACTGTTTGTTTTAAAAATTTTTAAAACCTAAATTTTGCTCACCCAAACACACACTAAAATCAAAGTTTGAAAATGGGTTTATCGTCTAAATTTTGGTTTAATTTTTTTTAGAATGAATAATCATATTTATTTAAATGGATTTTTAGATTAAACTATAATTTAAAACTAAAATTTTATATAAACTACTGAAATTAATTTTTATAATAGTAAAATAAAATAATTTATAAATTATCCAATTACTATTTTATTTATACTTTTTTTACACTTTCTCTCCTCTCTCTTTTTACCCATATCCTCTATCTTATATCTTTTTAATAATCTCTCACCTCTCTTATCTTTTTTATCTTATCTCTTCTCTCATCTCTCTTACTTTTAATTAAACTATATTATTTTTAGTAATTTATTAATAATAAAAATATTTATAGAAATAACTATCTAAATACTCATTTATTTAAAATTATTTTTTTTATAAATTCTTTTTCAAAAATTCTTTTTTAAAATTTATCTAAAAATTATTTTTTTATAAATATTTTTTTAAAAACTTATCAAAATGGGCCAATGATTTAACTTCAAATAGTTTTTCTCTTTAACTAATGCTTTGTTATGAGTGATTTGGGAGAGAGGGAGAGGAAGTTTGCTATTTTTATTTGAGTATTTAAAACTTTTATGAGGATAATTTTTTCCCTCTCAAACTTAACCTCCACTCAAAAATTAGGGAGATTTAGAGATGAGAGGTAATATTTTTAGTTTATCATATTAATATATTTATAATTTTTAATATTAAAATATTATCTATATATTATATTTTATTAAAATATTCTATAAAATAATATAACGATAAATTTATTTATATAAAAATATTTTTTTTCTTTCTCATTGAATAAGATAAAGTAATATTAAATCTCTTCTTTCTTCTTTATTAATATTAATTTAAATAAAATAATAATAATTTTTTTATTTATTTTTTCTATTAAAATTTCTTCGTTCTTCTAGGCAAACCCAATGTAAGTGGAGACTGATATACATTGTAATGTTGTTTGATATAATATGATACAAAAGAAAATTACAAAAAAATAAATTGTAGTTTTGACTTTTGAACAAGTAAAAATAAAAAAAATGATAATAATATGATAGTCATATTTTTTTGGCCATTTATACCCAACTGAACCCAAATTACGGCAATTTATCAATGGATTTCTCAAAATTTTGATAAAAAAGAAATTACTCCTAATGGCCGAAAAGCGCGCATCCGGCGTACGATAGCCCGCGTAAAGGTCGGCTGCGCGGCTTTCATTCTATAAATAAGACATTAGGGCCTCTCATTGTGTCTCTTCGTTCTGAGGAGAATTGCTCTGAGGGAAGGGTTAGCGGCCGATCCCTGCGAAGTAAGATTAAACTGAGAAAGCGAGGGAAACTTCATGTACTACAACGACAAATAATCCAAAAACCCAAAAAACAAGTGGTGCTTTTTAGATTTGAGCTTAATTTTAAGAATTTCCTTCCGAACCCTAACTGATAGATTCCCTCTCGATCAACACAGCCATGGATATACGGTTCCCGTACTCCCCGGCTGAGGTCGCCAAAGTCCGTTTGGTTCAGTTCGGCATACTCAGCCCCGATGAGATCGTAATTCTCGCTACCATATCTACTTCTACAAGTTTTCTTGGAACCCGATGGAGATGAGAATTAGAATTTTTCACTAGTCTTCAGTTTCTTATTGATTTGTGTGGTTGTAAAGGTTTTCTGAACTTATTGTTACTCGGTTTGGTTTGCGCAGAGACAAATGTCTGTCGTGCAGATTGAACATGGAGAGACAACGGAGAGGGGCAAGCCGAAGATTGGAGGATTGAGTGACCCTCGCCTTGGTACCATTGATAGGAAGATGAAGTGCGAAACCTGTACAGCTAACATGGCCGAGTGCCCGGGCCACTTTGGGTACCTGGAGCTTGCGAAGCCTATGTTTCACATTGGGTTCATAAAGACTGTGCTCACTATTATGCGTTGTGTTTGCTTTAACTGCTCTAAGATTCTCGCTGATGAGGTACTTGATTTCCTTCACGATGGACGAAGTGGGTTTTGCGCAGCTACTTTTTATGTTAGGACGGGAATTTGAATTCCATAAAAAGATTCTTGTTCTGCATTTAGTGATAGCCGCACAAAATGTCAGTAAATTAGACTTTTATATCAATGAACGCATAGGGGACCGTTTCCATGTTTGTCAGCTCTCAGTCATGCCCATCAAGTACATATTTATTTTGACGGTCGAACACTTCGTTATGAAGCTCGCAGAGAAGCACACACTTAGGAAGTCAATTTCATCTGCGATTTTCCCCTCATGCTTGATCGCGGAAATTTAAGCTTTTGTCTTTCCGTTGGGTTGGTTGATTCTTCATGGATGGTTTATGGCACAAAAATATAACTGCTGTTATAGGACTTTGTTACCTCCATTGTGACAGGCTTTTGTTTTGTGTTATATTTATTTGATCTTCTCTGTTTTAAGTGCAGAAAACTGTTAACCATGTTGCAAGTTTTAATTTGGTTGCTCATTCTATAGGAAGATCATAAATTTAAGCAAGCTTTGAGGATAAGGAATCCCAAAAATAAGCTGAAAAAGATTTTGGATGCGTGTAAAAACAAAACCAAATGTGAAGGTGGTGATGATATTGATGTTCATGCTCAAGACTCTGAAAAACCGGTTAAAAAGAGCCGGGGTGGCTGTGGTGCCCAGCAACCAAAGCTCACTATTGAGGGTATGAAAATGATTGCTGAGTACAAAGCTCAAAGAAAGAAAATTGATGACCAGGAACAACTTCCTGAATCTGTGGAAAGGAAACAGACTCTTACTGCAGAAAGGGTAATGATTTGAACTTATAGAACTTATATGTCGATTTCTACAAAATGTGTTGATAATGACTTGTTGAATCTGTTGAAGGTTCTAAGTGTTTTGAAAAGGATTAGTGATGAAGACTGCCTATTGTTGGGTTTGGATCCTAAGTATGCCCGTCCTGATTGGATGATCTTACAAGTTCTTCCCATTCCTCCACCACCTGTGAGGCCTTCTGTAATGATGGACACTTCCTCTAGGAGTGAGGTGAGTACTTTTTTTAATTAGAAAAAAGTAACACTGTTTTTCAGTTCTTGTTGATTTTCTTTTCCTACTACCTACTGTTAGTGATTACTGGTGATATTTAATGGCCAACTGTAATATTTTTTCTTCATATGTTGATACTGATTATTTCTGTCTTGTGTAGGATGATTTGACTCATCAGCTGGCGATGATCATCAGGCACAATGAGAATTTGAAGAGACAGGAGAGAAATGGATCGCCTGCGCATATTATTTCTGAGTTTGCCCAGTTGCTGCAGTTTCACATAGCTACATATTTTGATAATGAGTTGCCTGGGCTGCCAAGGGTATAATTGTTTATACATAGGCATTTAGTACTGATTAGTGGTATATTTTATGCTAACTTGAACCTTTGGTGTATTTTATAATGCATGGGGCTGATATATTATTTTTTAAAGTCAATGTATGATATCTTATAGGCTACACAAAGATCAGGTAGGCCTATCAAATCAATATGTAGCAGGCTAAAGGCAAAAGAAGGCCGGATTAGAGGTAACTTGATGGGGAAGAGAGTAGATTTTTCCGCACGGACTGTAATTACACCAGATCCAACAATTAACATTGATGAATTGGGAGTGCCATGGAGTATTGGTCTGAATCTTACATACCCCGAGACAGTGACTCCTTATAACATTGAAAGGTTAAATGACATGCTTTTTGTTGCTTGATACTTATGTATCTTTTATAATTCTTAACTAAAAATGTTGGGAATTAAAAAAGAATACAGGTTGAAGGAATTAGTGGAATATGGACCCCATCCTCCGCCTGGAAAAACTGGGGCCAAGTACATCATTCGAGATGATGGACAGAGGCTTGATCTTCGATATTTAAAGAAAAGTAGTGATCACCATTTGGAGCTTGGATACAAGGCATTGTTTTTAAACTATGGCTAATTTCTAAATAATTCTTGCTCTCACTGTCTTCTTACAACCCTTAATGATGCGGTTTTAGGTGGAGCGTCATTTGAATGATGGAGACTTTGTCCTATTCAACCGTCAGCCTAGTCTTCATAAAATGTCTATCATGGGGCACAGAATCAAAATCATGCCTTATTCTACTTTCCGGTTGAACTTGTCTGTTACTTCACCTTATAATGCTGATTTTGATGGGGATGAAATGAATATGCATGTTCCTCAGTCATTTGAAACCAGAGCTGAGGTGTTGGAGCTCATGATGGTGCCTAAGTGCATTGTGTCGCCTCAGTCAAATAGGCCAGTCATGGGAATTGTCCAAGATACACTTTTAGGATGCAGAAAAATCACTAAGAGGGATACCTTCATCACAAAGGTTTGATCTACACAACTCTTTATTGTTGCATTTTACTCTATTGTTGTATGATCCAGTCGGAAGTTGATTAAAGCTACTCTTTGTAGGATGTTTTTATGAACATTTTGATGTGGTGGGAGGATTTTGATGGGAAGGTCCCAGCTCCAGCAATACTGAAGCCAGAACCATTGTGGACTGGGAAGCAAGTTTTTAATCTCATCATACCGAAACAAATAAATCTCATTAGATATTCAAGCTGGCACCAAGAAGGTGAAACTGGATTTGTAACTCCAGGTGATACCGTTGTCAGAATAGAGAAAGGGGAATTACTTACTGGAACTCTTTGCAAAAAGACGCTTGGAACATCTACTGGAAGTCTTGTTCATGTCATTTGGTATGTAATTTCTGTATATAATTATTGCTATAGCATTTATACCTTCAATCCTTTATGAATATAACAACAAATATCTATGGCTACAACCTCTTTTGAAATAATAACTTTTTTTTTTTGATGAAATTCCCAAGTCTAACATTTTGCTGAGTTTGGGGGTGTTGATGATAACCCATCTTCCAATAGGATTGCTTGTTGTACCATGGAATATTATTTATAAAAATAATGAAGTTGTGTGGTTCTCAATGGTTATTTCAGTAAAATCTTCCTGTGTTCGTCCTTCTGTTCACTGAATGTCTGCTTTGAATATAGGGAGGAGGTTGGCCCTGATGCGGCTCGTAAATTCCTTGGTCATACTCAGTGGCTTGTAAACTACTGGCTTTTGCAGAATGGTTTTACCATTGGAATTGGTGACACTATTGCGGATGCGGGAACTATGGAGACTATTAATCAGACTATTGCAAATGCTAAAGAGGAGGTGAAAAAGCTTATTAGGGATGCACAGGAGAAGAAGTTGGAGGCTGAACCTGGACGAACAATGATGGAATCCTTTGAAAATAGAGTGAATCAGGTGCTCAAATTGGATTGCACCGCATTATTAAATTTTCTTGCTTTACTTGAGCCTAATGTTCTTTAATTTTTTGTGGGATACTTAGACACTGAATAAAGCTCGTGATGATGCTGGAAATAGCGCACAGAAAAGTTTGTCTGAGAGTAATAATCTGAAAGCAATGGTTACAGCTGGTTCAAAAGGAAGTTTCATTAACATATCTCAGATGACTGCTTGTGTGGGCCAGCAGAATGTTGAGGGTAAGCGAATACCCTATGGGTTCATCGATCGGACCTTGCCCCATTTTACAAAGGATGATTATGGACCTGAAAGCCGTGGCTTTGTGGAGAACTCATACCTTCGTGGGCTAACCCCTCAAGAGTTCTTTTTTCATGCCATGGGTGGTAGGGAAGGTCTTATTGATACTGCAGTTAAGACCTCTGAAACTGGGTACATCCAGCGGAGACTTGTAAAGGCTATGGAGGATATTATGGTTAAATATGATGGTACAGTTAGGAACTCATTGGGAGATGTTATTCAATTTCTGTATGGAGAAGATGGTATGGATGCTGTTTGGATAGAAACACAGAAGTTGGATTCATTAAAAATGAAAAAATCAGAATTTGATAAGTCTTTCAGGTATGAGTTTGATGATGAAAACTGGAAACCTAATTATATGCTTGAAGAACCTGTAGAAGACTTGAAAACCATTAGAGAATTCCGGAATGTGTTTGAGGCTGAAGTTCAAAAGCTTGAAACAGACAGACACCAGCTTGCAACTGAGATAGCAACTACTGGTGATAGTTCTTTGCCCCTACCTGTTAATCTGAAGAGACTGATCTGGAATGCTCAGAAGACATTTAAGGTGGATTTCCGAAGGCCTTCAGATATGCATCCTATGGAAATCGTTGAAGCCATTGATAAGCTCCAAGAGAGATTGAAGGTTGTTCCTGGTGAAGATCTATTGAGTCAAGAAGCTCAAAAGAATGCAACTCTTCTGTTCAACATTCTTCTCCGTAGCACTTTTGCTAGTAAGAGAGTCTTAGCGGAATACAGGCTTTCTCGTGAGGCATTTGAGTGGGTTGTGGGGGAAATTGAGTCCCGATTCTTACAGTCACTTGTTGCTCCTGGAGAAATGATCGGTTGTGTTGCAGCTCAATCTATTGGCGAGCCTGCCACCCAAATGACTCTGAACACCTTTCACTATGCTGGTGTCAGTGCTAAGAACGTTACTCTTGGTGTTCCTAGGTTGAGGGAAATCATTAATGTAGCAAAGAGAATCAAAACACCATCTCTCTCTGTCTACTTGAAACCTGAGGTCAATAAGACTAAAGAGAAGGCAAAGAATGTTCAATGTGCCTTGGAATATACTACTCTTAGGAGTGTTACGCAAGCCACAGAAGTATGGTATGATCCAGACCCAATGAGCACAATTATCGAAGAGGATGTTGATTTTGTGAAATCTTACTATGAAATGCCAGATGAAGAAATTTCCCCTGAAAAAATATCCCCTTGGTTGCTTCGTATAGAATTAAATCGTGAAATGATGGTGGATAAGAAGTTAAGTATGGCTGACATTGCTGAAAAGATCAACCTTGAGTTTGACGATGATTTGACTTGTATATTTAACGATGACAATGCTGAAAAACTTATCCTCCGTATCCGTATTATGAATGATGAAGCTCCCAAGGGAGAAATTCAGGATGAATCTGCGGAAGATGATGTATTTCTGAAGAAAATAGAGAGCAACATGCTGACTGAAATGGCCTTACGAGGCATCCCAGACATTAACAAAGTTTTTATTAAAAACACTAAAATTCAGAAGTTTGATGATGCACTAGGTTTCAGGCCCTACGATGAGTGGATGCTTGATACTGAAGGTGTCAACCTTTTAGCTGTGATGTGTCATGAAGATGTTGATGCATCAAGGACCTCAAGCAATCACTTAATTGAAGTGATTGAAGTTCTAGGTATTGAAGCAGTTCGTCGTGCTCTTCTAGATGAATTACGTGTTGTTATATCTTTTGATGGCTCTTATGTCAATTACCGGCATCTGGCTATTCTTTGTGATACAATGACTTATCGGGGCCATTTGATGGCAATAACTCGTCATGGAATTAACCGGAATGACACTGGGCCAATGATGAGGTGCTCATTTGAAGAGACGGTGGATATTCTCCTTGATGCTGCAGTATACGCCGAATCTGATTACTTGAGGGGTGTTACTGAAAATATTATGTTAGGTCAGCTTGCCCCGATTGGAACTGGAAGCTGCGCCTTGTATCTCAATGATGAGATGCTGAAGAATGCTATTGAGCTCCAGCTACCTAGTTACATGGAAGGTCTTGATTTTGGCATGACGCCTGCAAGATCCCCCTTCTCAGGAACTCCTTATCATGAAGGCATGATGTCACCAAGTTATTTGCTGAGTCCTAATCTGAGGCTGTCACCTACTACTGATGCACAGTTTTCTCCGTATGTTGGTGGAATGGCGTTCTCCCCAACTTCTTCTCCTGGTTACAGTCCATCATCACCAGGTTATAGTCCATCCTCACCCGGCTACAGTCCCACGTCACCGGGTTACAGTCCCACATCACCTGGTTACAGCCCCACCTCTCCTACTTACAGTCCTAGCTCACCAGGATATAGTCCAACTAGTCCTGCATATTCACCTACAAGCCCTTCTTATTCGCCTACATCACCAAGCTACAGCCCCACCTCTCCAAGCTACAGCCCCACTTCACCAAGCTACAGCCCCACCTCACCAAGCTACAGCCCCACCTCCCCAGCCTATAGCCCCACCTCCCCCGCTTACAGCCCTACTTCCCCTGCGTACAGCCCCACTTCTCCTTCTTATAGCCCAACATCTCCATCGTACAGCCCAACATCACCGTCCTACAGCCCAACTTCACCCTCTTACAGCCCTACATCCCCGTCATATAGCCCTACTTCACCAGCATATAGCCCCACATCTCCTGGCTACAGTCCAACGTCGCCTAGTTACAGTCCGACCTCACCAAGTTATAGCCCCACTTCCCCTAGTTACAATCCACAGTCAGCAAGGTACAGCCCATCACTGGCTTATTCTCCGAGCAGTCCAAGGCTGTCTCCATCAAGTCCATACAGTCCTACATCCCCAAATTACAGGTGAGTCATCTTTGGATTTATGAAGTAGTATTTCATACTAAATGATTTAAATAGAACTTGTAGGGATATCATGATAACCCTACGATATGATTGGTTTTTCTCTTGATTTCTAGTTGTTTAATTGTTAGCCATTTGGCTGATTCTTTTCTTGCCTTCCTTTCTTCCTTTCCTATCTTTTGTTGCTGCAATTGCTGTACTTTTTTTAAAAAAACATAAAATATAAATCGATTGCTGATTCATCCTGTGTTAGAGCTTTCCAAAGTTTGTCTAACTTTTTGTTTGATCCAGTCCCACGTCGCCATCATATTCACCAACATCTCCATCTTATTCTCCATCTAGCCCAACGTACAGCCCCAGCAGGTAGGTCAACTCCATTTATGATATTGTACATGGAAGTTGCTATTTGTCCTTCTTTCTGTATCTACATTGAGAACAAGGATGGTGTGAGAGACCCCTCTTTAATCTGTCATGAAAACAAGAGAGTTGGTTAGTTCAAAATCTGGTGTTTAACAATGCATATTTTTGTCGGTTTTTTAGCCCATATAACTCTGGTGCAAGCCCAGACTATAGCCCAAGTTCTCCTCAATTCAGGTGAGCATTTCTGTACTTGGTTCTTCAAATGTCAGTCATACTGGTGTATAGAATTATTAACCGTGATTGATTTATGACTCTTGATTTTATGGGATACTTTGCAGTCCCAGTACTGGCTACTCACCAAGTCAACCTGGGTACTCGCCTTCATCTACCAGCCAGTACACTCCCCAGACTAGTGACAAGGATGATCGGAGCATTCGCTGAGGTATATAATTTGCTTTAGAGAGCTTTATTGAAGCGAGATTGACTGATTGAGTTATGAATAAAATTTCCTTTATGAGACCCGAAGGTAAAGTTCATTCGTGAAACCCATCGCATATGAATAGCGGGAGATGCAATGGGTTTTATATTTTATCATATTGATATTTTACTTTTTATTTATTTATCATTGGTCATTTTGCTGATAAATGTAGATATCATGACGAATCGACAAATTGTCAATGCTAAAAGCCCACTTTAGGCCACTGGCAGCGGATTGAACACTGTAGCCCTGCTGGGTCCTTTGAGAAGGTTTCAATCTTTTGTTGTCAAGCTTGACCCTTACGAGATGGGCATGATAATGTTACTTTAGCTTTTGTTGGTGGGAAATATCACGGTTGATCAGGGCATTTTTATTTTTGGGCAACCACAACATTTTTACTGACTATAAGCGATCCATACATACTGGTCTGTTTGATCCTATAAATATTTGAATACGGGCAGGTGTGTACTAGTACTCGCTGAATAACTAAATTATTGTCAGTGCAAGGTTAAAATATTGTCGCTGAATGAGTTTTGTATCTAACAAAAATTGAATATTTGTATATTTATCAGTTTCACCTAAAGAACCTTGTTTTGTAATGATACTTTTTGTTTAGGTAAATTTAGAACTGGTTGTTATCTCTACTCGATTTCTAGCCCATCTTTACTATAGGTTCGGTTGGCCGAACGTCGATGTGAATGTGCAGTGTATTTTTTTTTTCCCTTGGGACAAGAATGGGCAGTATTTAGAAATCAGGATTATGAGCTTGACGAGGTACTTATACTTTATAAGTCGGGTTTTGTTGAAGACTTGCCAAATGCATTTTGTATTTTTTAAAATTATGATGTAATTTTCTTTTAGTAGGGAAATCCATGGAGGTGAGTGGATGACAACGAAATTTTATATGCAAATGGTTTCTGGCCAAAATAAGTTATATGCAAGTCGTCTTGCTTCTTGAAAAACCAAAATGAAAAATAATAGCTTGATAAATATACGTTTGAAGGGATTTTTAGCATAATAACTTTTTTAAGTGGATTTTATTTTATGGACTTAATCATTATTTTAATTAATTGTACAATTGTTTTTTAAAAGCAAGTATTATAACTTAAAACTTATATATATATATATATATATATAAGTTTATAAGAGAGTTAGATTTATTCACAATTTAATAATAGAGCCTTTTATTTAGGCGATTTTAATATTAACTAAAATGAGTTGTTAATTATTTTTAAATATAAATATAAAAATTTAAGAATTAAGATCATATTCTAAGTATTATGAATATAATTATAATAAAATAATATTATTTATAAATTAAATATTTAAATAGTATATGGCTCTTGAAACTAGATCTAAGTCTTTCACAATTATAAAAGACCCAAAAAATAAATACTTAGTTTAATCCAAATTATTTAGAGGTTTATATTTAACCATCAATAGAATATTATCTATTAATATCAATAAAATTTTATATATGTGATAAAAAATATATTATTATTTTATAAAGATGTGAAATTAATTTTTATTGTTATTATGAGAGCTATTTTAGTAGATAATTTTATAAGTCTCATATAATTTTTTTTAACTATAAAATTATGTCTTAATCTTACTTAGTAATTAGTGTCAAATTTACTTAAATTTTTTTTATAAAAAAAATACCGATCAATCAATTATTAATATATCATGAAAATTATCTAAATAACTTAACTTACATATATAAAAAAGTAGTTAAAATTAGTTAATATCTGAAAATTGATTTCATATTTTCACTTATATGAACTAAATACTCATCATCATCATCTTTCCATGCTGCATAGGAAAGGCTGTTCGTTTATTTATCAGATGGGCAAGTCTTTTTTATTTATCATTTAAGATTGTTTAAGAAAATTTCTAAGTATTACCAATTACTCCTAAAATTTTGTAAAATACCTTATATAAAGAGACATTACAACCTTTAAAATTTTCCCTGCATCATTAGACGTGGGGAATAATATGTAAAAATTTTCACTGTTCATAAGCTTACTTATTAGATTTCATTGTTTTAACAAAATTTCTAAAAATATCTTTGGTTTTGATGATTTTTCTCAATCCTTAATAAATGTTTTTTTAAAAAATATTTATATTTAATTAGAGGTATATTTAGAAAATAAAAAATTATCCGGAGACAAATAAACTCCTTAACTAAGTTTTAATTTTTGTTTTTTCTTGGCCCGCAACAGAAAAACACTAGTTCTTCACAAAAATAAAATGTAATATTAAAAAATAAAATAAATGACCGTACATCGAAAAAGTACCGCAGTTTTTTAAAAATCCTTAAAATCGAGTGGTGGCGCCACCGCGCGGCAACGTGCCCGCGACATGTAATCCAGAACCCAGAAACCGCATACACAGCTTTTGTCAGCATTGAGAAATTGATAATCCCACGTGGTTTCTTTTAGGTAATCGGTCAGTGTTTGAATCAAACTGCACCGGAACAATGTCGGAGAACTGTAATGGCGAGACGGCGATAAGCTATCTTCACGGCGACCTGGACTTGATCATCTTTGAGCCTCGAAACTTGGCCAACATGTATGTCTCTGAGCATTTCCGCCGTTGCGTCACCGCCTGTGGCACCATCAAGTTCCATTCCGGTGACGACCGGAAGACTCACCGTCGCCGGAGGATTATCACTAGCGACTCATACGTTACCGTCTCGGTGCCGCAGTCTACTTTGCCCGCACGCGTGTGATAAAGAACACGCCGAACCCTCAGTGGAACGAGCGATTCAGTATCCCCTTGGCACACCCCGTGGAGCATTTGGAATTTCGAGTAAAAGACGGCGACGTATTTGATGCTCAGCTTGTGGGAACTGTCAATATTCCTGCACAGAGAATTGCCTCCGGTGGGTTTATCGCCGGATGGTTCCCCATTCTTGGTTCTTCCGGTAAGCCTCCCAAGTCAGACACCGCTCTTCGTATAGAAATGAAGTTCATAGCCGTGGAAGAGAACTTTTTGGACCGGCGAGGCATTGCGGCTGATCCGGAGCACAAGGGCGTGAGGCAAACGTATTTTCCTGTGCGGAAGGGAAGCTCGGTGAGGTTGTACCAAGATGCCCATGTTCCTAACGGCATCTTACCTGAGATAAAGCTAGAGGGCGGAGAGGTTTACAAACATGGAAAGTGTTGGGAGGATATTTGTTATGCCATATCCGAGGCTCATCATATGGTTTATCTTGTGGGTTGGTCAATCTACCACAAGGTAAAGATTGTGAGGGAAACTAGCAGGCCTTAGCCACGAGGTGGGGATTTAACCCTTGGTGAATTGCTCAAATACATATATCAAGAAGGAGTGCGAGTTCTCTTGCTGATTTGGGTTGATAAGACTTCCCATGACAAATTGTTCTTAAAGTCGGTGAGACTTTGACCGGAAATTCAATTTTGAATAAGTTAAACCATTTTAAACAAGTGTACTGAAGTACTTTTGAGTTGATTCCTAAGCTAATTGAGCTTTCAGTGCAGGCTGGAGTAATGCAGACACATGATGAAGAAACCAAGAAATTTTTTAAACATTCTTCCATTATATGTGTTCTAGCACCTCGGTATGCTAGCAGCAAGTTGAGCTATATGAAGCAACAAGTAATGGTTTCTATGTTCAGTAACTTGATTTACCTTTTATTAGTTTGTTGAACTGCAGTTGATGACTTGAAGATATTAATTCTTTAGTTGCTTAAACTTGATGTGTGTGTTTGGTTAAGAGTAAAAATAAGGTTTTAAAAGGGCAGCTAGTTAAAACTTTGATTTAGAGAAATTTTAAAATAATAAGTCATATTTGTTTAAAATAACTCTTGGACCAAACTATGGTTTAAATTTAAAATTTTGCATAAACTACTGAAAATAATTTTTGAAACAATAAAAAAACTTATGAACTACCTAATTACTATTTTACTCTTATTTTTTTGACACTCTTTTTCATCTCTCTTATCTACCCTCTCTCATCTCTTCTCTCTTCTTTACCCTCTCTATTATTTTTAATAAAATCATATAATTTTTAATAATTTTTCAATAATAAAAATCCTTCTGATAATAACTATCTAAATACTTATTTATTTAAAATTATTTTTTTTATAAATCCTTCTCTACAAGATTTTTCTAAATATTGTCTAAAAGCGGGTATATGGTATGGAGGTAAGATTCTATATGAGCTAATATTTTGAGGCGTCAATTTTCCATTTCCCATTAGTTTTTAAATTATCTTTAATTCATTAGTGATCTTTGTTAAATTGTCTTTTGAGACAAACTTCTTTGTAAATTGTCTGAATTCATATAGGTTGTTGAAACTGTTTTCACACATCACCAAAAATGTGTTCTTGTGGACACGCAGGCTTTTGGTAATAACCGTAAGATAATTGCCTTTTTAGAAGGCCTTGATCTATGTGAATGTCGCTATGACACCCCTGAGCGTCGACTTTGTCGTGATCTTGATATTTTCGGGTGACTTTCACAATCCTACATTTTCAGTAACTTGTCATGCCAGTTTTTTTCTATTTTACAGTCAATTTTTGGTAATGAGCATGTGTTGGGACACTGAATTTTTATTTTTTTTCTAAAAAAAATAAATTGTTACATCATTCAATTTATGGTGGCGGCTCATATCTTCTGTTTTTGATAGGCTGGAACAAGGGCTCCTAGGCAACCTTGGCATGATTTGCACTAAAGAATAGATGGACCTGCTGCATATGATGTTCTTCTTAATTTTGAGCAGCGTTGGAGAAAAGCAGAAAGTGAAAAGAGTTTGGAATACTTTTCAAAAAGGCTTCCCATTGGCATGATGATGCTTTACTGAAAATAGATCGCATCTCATGGATTTTAAGTCCTTCCTTAACTTGCTCAAAGGATAGTAGCACAACTGTTCCAGGAGATAATCCTTTACTATGGGTCAACAGCGAAGATGATCCTGATAAATGGCACGTTCAGGTTAGAAAATACTAGTTTGGCTGACTTATGCTATAGCAAGTTAATCAGTAATTATTTTGGGAGATCTTTCATTTTTTTACAGTGTTTCCAATTCTTAATTCAGCTATATGATTTTACAGATATTCCGCTCCATTGACTCAGGATCCCTGAAAGGGTTTCCCAAAAGTGTTGATATTGCCCAGTCTCAGGTTTATTTATTACTACTATTCCTTTCCTTTCAAGTTCATCCTATTGTGCAGATAACTGAAAATAGTCTTACTCAATTACTCTTTATCACTTGCTTGTGATAAAGACCTGTATACCAAGTTTAAGAACCTATATATCAAGTTTAATATATTATGTACTTTAGTGATTTGAATCATATATCATAGTTTCTAATGAGTTTATTTTGATGCAGAATCTTACCTGCGCTAAAAATTTAGTAATAGATAAAAGCATTCAAACAGGATACATTCAAGCGATCAACTTGGATCATCATGTGCTTGGCCATCTTATAAGGATGCAGGTAATCTTAAAATGTAGATTGGTTGTCTGTCTATGGCGATTCTTTCTTTTAAAACACAGCTTAACCATTTCTAGAAGTTTATTTTTTTATTTCCATATTATTTGATTTCAATTGTTGCCTAGTCATATGTTGCCATCTTTGTGCAGGGGTCGATAATCTCATTCCAATGGAACTGGCACTCAAAATTGCTAGTAAAATCAGAGCCAAGGAGAGATTTGCAGTGTATATTGTTTTACCAATGTGGCCAGAGGGTGATCCTAATTCAGCAGCTATGCAAGAAATCCTCTTTTGTCAGGTACCATGACTACATGATGTGTAAAGTTTAGAAACTTGTCCAATGATGGAATTCTATGGTACAAACATGAAGTTTATAATGCTTTGAAGATCTTAAAATTAACAGCAATAGGCAATAGCAATGATCTATTCTCAGTTCTACCTTTTTCTGCATTCAGAGCCAGACAATGCAAATGATGTATGATGTTGTTGCAAGAGAATTAAAATCAATGCAACTTGTTGATTTGCGCCCACAAGATTACCTCAACTTCTATTGCCTTGGTAACCAGGAAGAATTCCATGAAAAAAACTCAAGTGCAAATGGTACTTCGGTAATTATTTCAAACACAATGTTCATCTAGTTAATGCATTAAGCACATGACAACTTTTTCTTGCTTCTCCTGAAGATGAAGTTCTTAGGTATGTTAACCATATATCATTTGGCTTACACAATATGAAAATAGTACAAATGCATTTACTTCTTGTGAATTCACCAGGCCTGCATCTTTTCTCAAATTTGTCTGTGATGGGTGCTAGATTTTGTTTTTACTATGTTTATATTTTTATGAAGAAGAAGCCCTTGCATAAATGTGCTAGTTTTCAATGGGCTTGGTTACTGCATTCTGCAACTATATCCTTGGCTTACTTGTCAAGTAATTTCTTGGTTATGTATTTGTCAATTTAAAATTGTTTTATACAAGCAAAGGAATTCAGAATCTATTATTTAGTCATATAAAGGTGCATGACATGGTGAAATCCTTATTCAAGAACTAGCTGTATTTATTATCAGGTCTGCAGTTCGCAAAAAACATCGCCGATTTATGATTTATGTATGTGCATGCTAAGGGGATGATTGTTGACGATGAGTATGTTATCGGGGGATCTGCTAATAAATCATCGATCTATGGCTGGCACAAAAGATACTGAGATAGCTATGGGTGCATATCAGCCTCATCACACTTGGTTTGCCAGGAAAAGACATCCGTATAGTCAGGTTTGTGTTTGGTAAAGATATTTTCTTCTGGCTTCAAATATTGAATTGGAGATATTTTCTCTTCTTTTAATATTTACAAATTGCACGTCTCATCAATGACCTGGAAATCACATAACTCATACCAAATGATCATATTTCATCAGTTCTGTGTTGTATAGCATGAGATGGATGAATTGATGTTTTTGGTGGCTGCAGATTTATGGATACAGAATGTCACTGTGGGCAGAGCATCTTGGGATGTTAGAGGAAAATTTTGAAGAACCAGAGAGTTTGGAATGTGTGCGTAAGGTGAATTCCATTGCGGAAGAGAATTGGAGAAGATACACGACAGAGGACTTCTCATCATTGCAGGGACATATCCTGTACAAGTAGATGCTGATGAGAAGGTTAACCCTTTACCTGAATACGAGACTTTTGTGGATGTGGGCGGCAAAGTAATGGGATCTCATTTCCCTACAATTCCTGATATTCTAACAACATAGTGCTCTCGAGTTCATGTTCATAAATGAAATGATTGCTTCAGATTCAGCCTTGCCTCCTGTCGGCAAATGGCAGGGAGGAATGAGGGAGAAAGAGGGTGAGCAAGTTCTTATTTTTCTGGACAGAAATTAGTTTATTGGCCGAAATGTACGCTGAAATCTCTAACATGGTAGGCATTCATAGATAGAGATGACAATGGGACGATATAATATCTAGTTTTTCATTGACCATATTTTTTTCCAAAAAAAGATTGTCACTTTTTGTTTCAAAATTTTATAGTTTATTCTTTTCTTTTATTTTCTGATTTAAATATGAGGGTGGTATTTAACCACACCATGGTTGTTTGTTTTACTCCATCATGAAATACCCTGAAAAAAATTGATTTTATTTGTCTATATTATAAATATTGAGTTGAGATATTAACGTATAATTTAATAATTTAGTTTGAAAATCAAATGTTTTTAATTATAGAGTATATAGATTAAAATTCGAAATCATATCAGTGATAGTTTCCCAAACCATAGGAACGTGGGATCTGTTTGGGGTGGGGAAAATATTGGATTTATCTGTGCATTGACTTTGTCGGTCCCGACAAGACAAGTCAGGTGGAGCATTCATGGATCACATTTTAATGCTCATCTCGACTCATACGTGATACCTCTAAACTTTAATGTCGATGTTGACAAAAAAAAACATTGGCAGATTTTTTTATTTAAAGCAGACAAAATTGTTTTTATTTTAAAGTTCTTATGTAAATATTACTAATGACTTTAGTGTTTTTACTAATAATTAAAGGACTATAGATTAAAAACAAAAGTATACAGGGTGGAACTAGGGGCTCCAAATCTATTTTGGAGTTTCTACGGTTTAAATTTTCTCTTTGTAAGAGAATATTTTATCTGTTGTTATCATGTGAAAAAAAATGAATTTACTATTAAAAAATTAGAAATTGAAAACTTTAAATATGGGTAATCTAAGATTTAATTTAGACAGTTTAAACCTCATCACAGCAATAAATGGGACTGCCACTGGCATGGACCATATATATCCTTTTTCTCCACAGCATGAGTCAGCATCTAGCCTCCACAGAATGGTATATGTAACTTTCATGATACTCTTCTTTGCTTAGAATTGCCCATTAGCATAAATGATTCTTAAACCTCTGCTGACAATTTCCTGCTTTTGCATTAAAGCTTGTGTTGAAATAAAAAGCTACTTTTACAAACATTAATCTAACCAAACACGGCCTGATAATAATTAGATTGCGTGGAAGAGGCTCATTTGATTATTCTTAAATAAAAGCATATATTCAAACTTCGTGTATGAAAATGATGAGTTAAATCATATTTAAAACCAGTTAAATCAGACACCCACTTAATTTTAATGGCACTTTAATTTCTTAAAAGGTAAAAGGTGAATGTCACGTTTGTAACATTATATTTGGCCATCCATCTCTACGTCAAGTCATTTATTGTCTCTGTATGTAATTAAATTGTTTTAAGGCGTTAATATGGTTTTTTTTTAATGAAAGCAAATCAACCGTTGTAATAACATAGTGATATCATATGGGAGCTTTACTAAAGCTAGATGCCCCATGTCGGATCCCCATTATGTTAATGCCAAACTTACCCTTATAATTAAGACAATAATAAGTGGACTTAAAGTGTTCCTTGTTATTCTCATACCAATCACGTCAAAGTCGAAACATTTAATGTCACCTTTTAATATTGGCACTGCTCAACAACTTCACAACCTCAGCATTTACTCCCAACTTCCAACTACACTGGACAATCGACATCGTTAATATAGTTAAATTAAGTTAACATTATTATATGGATTATTGCATATATATTACATCTTCAACTTGCTCTCCTCTACAGAACTATATACATAAACTAGTGTTGGCAATATATATATATATATACACACACACATATAAACTAACTATAGTCATATATTTTGTATGAAGTTTAGATGGGTTGTACTATTTATTACTTGTAAATAAATAGAACAACTTGCTGTATAAATTTCACTAAAGGATATCATTGGTTATATATCATAAGTAATCACACCAATAACTCGTCATGTAAATTCAATATATACTCTCTCAATTTTTAATTTTATTATGACTAATTTAGATAGATTAAAAATTTTTTTTAATATTTAATATATAATAACTTAATTAAGGGGTTAATCTTAATCTTAAATATAAAATATTTTTTATATTTATCAATTTTTTTTTAAATTGAGATTCCCTCAATAATAATCAAATATAAGAGGGGGGAAAAGTTAAAGAAGATAATTAAGGTATTTTAGAAAAAATAGTTCATATTAATTTAACTAACTTTTTTAATTTAATTAAATTAGTTAAATATATTTTATATTAAGAAAATGAGGTAAGGAGTATATATATAAATTTATCTTAAGGTTAGATTTAATCATAATTAATTAATTTATTTAATTTATTTAAATTAATTAATTAGATATTATATTAACAACTAATATTTAAACCAAATCATACCTATATATGTTGAACTGAATGCTCTTCGTATTCTTTTACTTTCTGCTAGAAAACAGTTACTATTTGATATATATATATAGAGAGAGAGAGTTTGATATATATATATAGAGAGAGTTTGATATATATATAGAGAGAGAGAGAGTAAGTCACAGATCATAATGTCTCATCAATTTTATAGCTATCTATTGGAAGTGGAGACGGGTTTATAGCTATTTATCATGTGCATAATGGAATATAATCTTACCCTGTACCACCTAACCACACTAACGAACAATTAATGTTAGTAATATACAAGGATTATTGCCCTCCATTAATTGTATTTCAATCACAGATAAACCTAGGCTTTACCTTGACTCTTTACAACGTAACTCCGGAGACTATGGTAAGTTTGAGACTCTCGTACGCATAACTCAAATATGGTGAATTCGCTATCCCCTGTATTATTTCTCTTCTGAAGAATTCAAATTTCTAAGATTTTTACTCACTCTCTCGTCTTGATGATATATAAGGCTATCCCGGTGATCATGGTGGCCGTAATCGTCGTTATGACTCCTCTTATTGTCGGTCTCCTGTTCACCGCTCACCTTATCTCAGTGGCCAACGTCATTCACCGGAACCACCGTGATCACCTGACGGAGGGAGCCGAGAACCTTCACCAGCATGGTATTGCTCACCCTGGCGAGGCGGTGGAGGTTATTCACGAGCATGGCGGCGGTGATCAGCCCTTCGAGGTGGCCGAGGTAGTTTACCAGCACTGGATCGGATGAAGATAACGGAGATGATTCATCAGCACCACATGTTGTGGCTTACTGGTTCAGACTAGGGTAACGCTAATGAGAAGAAAGTACGTAAGATCGTAGAAAGACTGAAGTAATATACGGTGATGAGAGCTAGCAAAAGTTGTGAAATATATTGTAGGATTATTATCACTGAGTTAGCACTTAGCTAGGTATGTGATTTACATATTAATGCTCGTGAATGAAGTGTGTGTCGCGTGTGTTGTGTACTAGACTTTCAACCCTTGAGTGTTTTGATAAGAAGTGTGCCTCATGAGAGACAACATAGTTAGTTTGTATATATTTTTCTGGAAATCTATAAAAGAAAATTCTCAGAGGATTCACGTTGTACAACAATTGACCTATACATAAGATTGGAGGAAAGGGAGTACTACTTCTTCGATATTTAGACTAACTAGATCACAATATACAAAAATAGTTAGATGATCAATACGGAGTAGTCAGATACTAGAGTGAGCTAGAGGGTTATAAAAAAAGGGAATACTTCCTTTATTTTGGATTAAATTTTATAAATAAAATATAAAAACTTAAAATATATACCTTATGATGGTAAAGTGATGGATTAAATTAAAAGGTTTACACAGAAGCAGTTGTATGAGTCTTGAGTTAAGATAAACAAATGCTTAGAATTAAAATTTATAAATTTATTATTTTTTGTATAAAATTTTTTAGAAAAGGATTGAATTCACCTATATAGTGCTCATATTTTTTGGCCCAATTGAGAACCGTACCATCTTGGGTTGGGCCGAGTAGTGAATAAACAAGTTGGTTCGTAATGTTCTTGGTTGGACACAAGACCAGGCAAATATTTGACTCAGTCTCTGCTTGTGATCATTCACGGATCTTATAATCAATGGCGTAAAATTAATTCATGTTTTATATAAAATATTGACAAAATATAATACTAGAGGAATCATAAAAATAAAATTTTCGCTACTCAGATAACGGAAGGAATTAAATTTGGCAAATGATAAGAAGATGTTGAAAAGAGAAAAGGGAAAGCAAGAGAAATGGAGAAGAATAAGGAAATCAATGCCACATAGTCGTCAAAGAGCAAAGCTATATCCACTCTCAGCCAAGAAAACAACACATCACTCTCTTCTCCCCCACTTATATAAATAAATTACAAGTCTCTCTCATCTCTAATGAAGATCATCATATAATCTGCAAGCTTCTTCTTTAACTTGTGTATTTAAGCTAGCCAGCTAGGAAGGTATATACATACATATACATATACATATAAAATGCATCGTCAAGCAGTCAAAAGCAATCTATGCGGTTCAAGTGCAGAGACAGAAAAGATCAGATCAAAAGCATATGAATGCGATGAACCACTTTGCCCCAAACCCAGAAAGCTTACTCCTGCAATTGCTGAGTTCCTCAAGCCACTCAGATGTAGCACACACAGGTTTGTTCCTAACCAATATATAAAGGGAATTACAATAAGGTCATAAATAAGAGACTTAATTATCAGAAGTTTCAATAATAACTGAGGAGCTAATAATGATAAGTTCTAACAGAGTAATAGAAGTTTATGTTGCCAGGGACTTTTTAGTAATAACCTTAGTATCTTATAGTAATTCCCTTTATACTAAGTTCTTATTCACATATCTCAGTACTAATATTTACGTTTCATTCAATGGGTATGCTTCTGATTTGGCTTTGTTGCTGTAGCAGCCAGTCAAATGGCAAGGAAGAAAGTGGAGTTCTTAACATGATCGCAGAAAAGGTTGTGGCTTAGATTAGATTAATCATCAAAATGGTAATAAGAATTAATGCATGATTTAGGGGTATAATAAAATGCATGTTTTTGGTGCAGAATCCATCAAATGAGAAGGAATTGGTTTGCAGCACAGGGTGCTTACCTTCTTGTTACTCAGGGTCTCCACCACGAAGAACAGAGAACCCATTAATTCATGACCTGGAGTTTCTTCATCAAAAGGACATTGTTTCTGCATTTTCACGCTCCAAACTCTCTGATAAATTTGCATTTACCTCTGCCTGATCAATCCCCAATTAATTATCTGATTCTCAACCGTGGAAACTGATCAGCTGTCAATATATCTAATATAATGAACATAACAAGTTGTATTATTTACAAGCCATGCATGAAATATATATATATATATATATATATATATATGGCTCATTTTTCATACCTTGTGCAGAAGATGAGGGATCCACGAGATTTGTTACGAAGAATGAAGTGACTTGCAAAGCATATACCAATTGAGAGGGATAAAGCTTTGTTTTTGTAGAGAATAATAAGGAGTCTATCTGATACCTGAGGAAGGCCAATATGTATATATGCTGTGAGCTGAATTGACTTTTCGATGTATTTTGTATGGAATCATGTTTCTCTCGAGATCAATGAATGCTGTATTTGAAAGAATAAAGGTATTCATTTTTTCTTTTTACATAAAAATTAACCACTTCTGCAAATATTTTAAGGGGAATAAATCATTGTCTGATTATTAGTAGACCGTTGTCGCGTTTCTAGGAGGTTATTGGTGTGTGGTTCAGTGAAGGTAATGATGAATTTACGGTAGAATTGGGAAGTTGTTTACTGGAAAAGTTTTAAAAGTTTACTGAGATAAAATAAAGGAAATGACTATGCATTTTTACTCTTTTTTGTTGGACATTTATTGTATTTTATTTCTTTCATGGTCTTTGTATGTCATTCTCCCTTTAATCATTCAACTAAATGTTAATCTAAATTTTTTTCATTGTTTCCCAAAAAAATAGCATTATTAAACTCTTTAATGCCTTACAATATTGATGGGTGGATTTACGTTTTGGGTTCTCAAACATTATTTTTTTGTTTCTACGGAGAAAACCGCGTTTTGGGAGCCTAGGATGAGACACATTAACAAACAGAGCATAACTTGTACGGGAATCCCCGCTAAGCGGCCGACCGTTTTCAACTGTCAAATACAAGCGTTGTGGGGTCCACGCACGTGTTCGCGTTGAAGATGCTTACCTAAACCCGAGCTTGACTGCCTCACTCTTCTTCACAGTAGAGTACTTCAAGATCTTACACCCGCTTCCTTCTCAAGATCCCAAGATCCTCTCTTTTTGTGTGTATTCCTAATCTCCAAACCCTAATTCTCTTTAGTTCAACTTAAATTCGCTCTCTTCCAAGATCTATGGTCTCGATTTCAGGCATTTTGTGGTTTTTGTTCTCTCATTGACGAAAGAATGGCTACATTGGGAAGAACTGTCCTCGTCTTGCTTTCATTTTGGAGCTTCTATGCTTGCTGCCAAGCTCGCATCTTCACCTTCACGATGCACCACCGTTTCTCCGAGCCTGTCAAGAAGTGGTGGGAGACCAGCGCTGGAAAGTTATCTCCGGTGGATGGCTGGCCTGAGAAGGGGACTTTTGAGTACTACTCTGAGCTGGCCAATCGCGATCGTTTCTTCCGTGGCCGCAAACTTTCCGATAAAGATGACGTACCCCTGGCATTCTCTGATGGCAATTCCACGTTTCGGATCAGCTCGCTGGGATTGTATGTTTCTTTTCTTTTTTAATGCAATTGCGCGAGCGCGCACATATTGAATAATTATTAATCTAATTTTTTCCCCTTGAATAAGTCCCTGTTCTGGGAAGTTTATCCCTCATTTCTTTAACTTTCTCCTTTCTTTTGCTTGTCTGGAGATTCATACAGTCTGCATTATACAACAGTTCAACTGGGGACACCGGGAGTGAAGTTTATGGTGGCTCTTGATACAGGAAGTGACCTGTTCTGGGTACCGTGTGATTGTACCAGATGTGCAGCAGCTGATAGCGCAGCTTTTGCTTCAGTATGTTCCCTTCTGCTTATTAAGATTTGATTATAATGTGCTAGTCTACTAGAAATTCTGGATATTTGTGAAGAAATAAGCTATTACTCATTCTTTTCCTTTTTCGCTGTTGGTGTTATTTGCAAAACGTAGCAGTTTTTGTTCTTTCATAGTGAAGAAGTGATCGGACCACAAAGTTAGCATTTTAAATTTTCTGTCTGCGTTGTCAAATTATTCTTGTTTTCATGTATGTTGCCTATTTCTTGTCTTGTTTGCCGGATATTTATAAATTTTGCCTGATATCTTTTTAAGTCATCCCATTTGGTTTCAATCAGAAAAATATTTTAGAAGTTTTCCTTTCCTATGAAAGGTATATGAATTAAGAGAGGAAGTGCATTTATTTTTGGTAAAAGAAGACACTTCATTTTGTGGCCTTGGCTTGGTTCTTGAAAATGAAATATTGTTGTGGCAGGATTTTGACCTTGGTATATACAATCCCAATGGATCTTCAACGAGCAAAAAGGTCACTTGTGCCAACAGTTTGTGTATACGCCGTAATCAGTGCCTTGGGACTTTCAGCAACTGCCCTTATATGGTCTCTTATGTCTCTGCTGAAACTTCCACATCTGGAATACTTGTGGAGGATGTTTTGCACCTGACGAAAGAAGATAATCATAATGAGCTTGTGGAGGCATATGTCATATTTGGGTTAGTTTCATTGTTCTATTACCGAACTGATCTGAACATTCTGTTTCATCAATGTTCATATGTCAGTCTATTACTTTTAGCTTTCTGGCTTTTCTTTCCCTTTTCTTTTCTTCAGTCACTGACACATACTAGAGATAAAATGGAATACATGTGCAGCTGTGGACAAGTTCAAAGTGGATCATTCTTAGATGTTGCAGCTCCCAATGGTTTGTTTGGGCTTGGCATGGAGAAGATATCGGTTCCTAGCATGTTATCCAGAGAAGGTTTTACAGCAGATTCATTCTCCATGTGTTTTGGACGTGATGGCATCGGAAGGATAAGTTTTGGGGACAAGGGCAGCCCTGATCAAGAAGAGACCCCATTTAATATGAACCCATTGCAGTAAGTGGTAATTCCCTTGTTACTTCTTGCTGCTGATTTCAGATATCAGAGTAGTATTTCTGTGAAACATATTGAGTCTTATGCTTGTACATATCTCACAGCCCTACCTATAACATCACAGTCACTCAAGTCCGAGTGGGAAAAACTCTAATTGACGTGGAATTTACTGCTCTTTTTGATTCTGGGACATCTTTTACATACTTGGTTGATCCAACTTACACAAGGCTTTCTAAGACTGTAAGCGCAGAAAAGGGATCGATTCCGTTTCAATATGGGTTAAACATCATTTGATACTGGACCTTACCAAAATTTTTATTTTTGCAGTTTCATTCCCAGATACGAGATAGGAGGCGTCCACCTGATTCAAGAATTCCTTTTGATTTTTGTTATGATACGAGGTCATAGAACCATTCCAACATATATATATATAAATTGTGTGTGTGTGTGTGTAGATATAACCTCTGAAAGCAAAATATTCTTACTTATGGACAGGTCTGATGCAAATACAAGCTCGATACCTAGCATGCGTTTAACCATGAGAGGAGGAAGTCATTTTGCTGTTTATGAGCCAATAATTATCATCTCTACCCAGGTGGCTGTTAAATCTGTACACCTCTTTACCATGCCTTTAAGCTTAGGATAAAACTAAAGTTGTATCTTCACTTCCTAATTATTTTGGCAGGGTGAACTTGTATATTGCCTAGCAGTTGTCAAGAGTACTGAACTAAATATAATCGGACGTAAGTTGTTTTTTTTTCCTTTTTTCTTTTCTTCTTGTTACATTCTTAGATCAGATAGACTTATTATGCCATGAAGTTGAAGTAAATTGAGTTCAACTGGGGGCAAGCTTAACTTGTGAAGACCGCTCACTCAATATCGAAGTGACAAAATATGGGACTTGTCTTTCTCCTTAGTCTTTCTCCATAATTTTAGCCCTCACTTGTTTTGATGTTTATTACAGAAAACTTCATGACGGGCTACCGAGTTGTATTTGACCGAGAAAAGCTCACATTGGGCTGGAAGAAATCTGATTGTGAGTGTTAACTTTCTTCTGTCAGCGACTGTTCTCTATCCAAATCTTCATATTTTGATGGCATTAACAGGTTATGACGTTGAGGATCAAGTTGCAGCGAAGCCACACTCAAATAACGTGCCTCCAGCTGTGGCGGCAGGGCTTGGCAATGGCAACCACAGTGCACCAAAATCGACCACAAAGACCCGAACCGATTCTCAGAGGTCAAGGGCATCATCATCTCCGTCGCACTACAATCGCACTTCACTTCTGACTTGCTTTGGATTTCTTTCTTTTTTTTTTTGGTCACATATTCTATGATCATTCATTTGTTTGATACATTGGAGGTTCACGGTAGGCTTGTAAACATCATCTGCTCGATGCACCAGCGTAAATAACAAAGGTTAGCTTGCATTGTAGTGTTCCTATTGCCATTCATGTGTTTGATCCATTGGAGGTTTATTGTGAGAATCATGTTGTTTTAGGGTCAACAAAAAGGAGAATCATATTGTTAGTCTGCAACGAAAGTTTGGAAAAGCTTAAATAGCCAAAAATTTAATTTAAAAATGAATAAAAATTAAAAATTAAAACATTAGGAACGATAATGAAGGACTCAAAACAAGCCACTCCTGTTGACGACTTGCTAACTTTCGCTTCCCTGTTGTTTTCACAGATGCCTGGTATGTATGGTAGAAACTTTTTTCTTTTCTCGTTTTGTTATTATTTAATTGAAATAATATAAATTTAATATTTTTAAATTCTTCGGATTTAGTTAAAGATACATAGAGAATGTTTGTTAAAAGGAGGGTCATGTCTCTTTTGAGTTGACCCTCAAATAGCCACTTGTGCTACGGAAATTTTTATTTAGAATTAATTAATCTGAAACCAACGCCTCTTGATCTGTGGCATCGAATGCGGTCTCTGGATTAATAAATGTTTGGATAACTTTACTCAATCAGAAAATGATTTAGATTTGAACAAATAGCAGTAAAATTAATCAAAATAAAAATAAATTACTCCTCTAATCTTATCACTTCCAATATTTTTTATTTACAAAGTTGTAATATTTTTACAAGTGACTTCTCTTTTGAGTTGACCCCAAGAATTGTTCCCTCCCTCTTCTTCTTAATGGCCCGAAAAATTGAACACGTCAACCCGTGGGGCCCACCAGCAGCCACATCACTGTACTTTTCTTCGTCCTCCATCATCTCCGCTGTCTCTGGCTTCCCTTCGTTTCTGAACATGTCGTCTGGTTAGCGCGCGGGTCCTACCGATATTGCTCAGCTTCATCGCTCCACACTCTAGCTCCTTTTTTCATTTTTTGGTTCCCATATTCGTATCGTTGCTTTCCTTCATTTCGTCTACGTCGTTTTTTCGTTATATATAAGTCATATTTATTTAAATAAATTTTTAAATTAAATTATAATTTAAAATTAAAATTTTAAATAAATTAATTATAATAACTTATAAGACAGTAAAAAAACTTATAAATTAATCAATTAATATATTATTTATATTTTTTTATACTATTTCTCCTACTTTTTCTTACACTCTCTCTTATTTTTTCTTATACCATCTCTTTTTCTTTCTTACATTATCTCTCCCCTCTCCTCTTATTTCTTATCTCTCCTTATTTAATATTCATATCATTTTTTATAATTTATTAATAATAAAAATATTTTTAGAAATAATTATCTAAACACTTATTTATTTAAAATTATTTTTTTTATAAACTATTCAAAAAAAATTATAAATTTATTTTTAAAAGTTTATCTAAACTGGCTTAGGCTTTTTGGGTCATCATTTTGCAGATTTGCATTTAATGGTGAGACGTAGTGTTCTGAATCTGATGGCCCAAAATCAAAACATAATTTCTTCACGCAAAGTCCCAAAAATATTTTGCACTTAAACTCGTGGGACCCACCAATGGCGATAATAACCCCCATCACAATTCTTCGTCCTCGGCTGTGCGTGAAAGCTTTGACTCTTACCTCTGACTATGACACTCTGCGAAATTTCCCTCTTTCTCACCCTCTTTTTCTCACCCTTTAATTCTCTTCTACCAGACCACCCTAAGCTTCCTCATTTCGACACATTTCCTTCAACAATTTCATTCATTCATGGCTTTGCCGTTCAGTTCTGCGCTTGGATTGTTCCTGTTCGTCGTACTTTTGAGCTTGGGTTCACGAAGCTGTTATGGATTCCGGACTCTTGGGTTCGCTATGCATCACCGGTATTCGGATCCCGTAAAGGAAATTCTGGGCATTCACGACCTACCTGCCAGGGGAAGTCGTGAGTACTATGTGGCTATGTCTCAAAGAGACCGCCTTGCCCGAGGTCGTGGACTCGCCGGTGTAGATCTGACGGCTCTGACGTTCGCCTCCGGCAACGATACTTATCGGATTGCCTCCTTGGGATTGTATGCCTTCTTCAACTACTGCTCAATTCCTCCGTTTTATGATTTATTTTTGGGTAAAGGTGCATCACTTTAAACTAACTTTGCAGGAAGAATTAATATTCTAAAATATTTTAAAATATAATTATTGAAACTTAAAAGTGTAATACCTACAGATATTTAAATTAATATAATTTTATCTTTTTATTAATAAAAATATAAATTTATATAATATTTAATTTTTTTATTTTAATATATTATTATTTAAAATAGGACATAAGTTTAAAAATATATTAAATAAATTTTAAAATTGATATTGTATATACATTAAGATTAAAATTTTTTATAATTTATTTAATATAATTTATTAAAATAATATTAGTATATAATTTTTTAAATAATAATATATTGAAATAAAAAATTTATGTGTAATGTATCAAATAAAAATTTATATTTTTATTAGTAAAAAAGTAAAATTGTAACTATTTAAAAACTTTAGGATGTTTATTATACTTTTAAAATTAGTTTATAGTAGTAATTATACTCTTAAATATTTTAAAATACTAATTGTTTCTATAAAATTAGTTTAGGGTGTTGGATATTTTTATCCTTTATTTTTTTATTATATTAGAGACAATTTGGCTTTAAAAATTTGAGGATATCATTCTTACGTGTAAATTTTAAAAATACGCAATAAATTTGTGTAGTATATTAACTGAATATAATGAAAGTATGTCTAATTGTTTTTTATTTATTTTCAAGACAAGTCAATGTAATTTTTTTTTGGATATCTTTGTAGAAAAGGTTCGTATAATTTTTTTGAAAAAAAGGTCAAAAGAAATATTTTATTTATTTATTTACTATATTTTGAAATTTCCCGCATTTAGTTCGTAAGCAGAAATTTGTTGGGAAATCCAAGTTTTGCATAAAACTTGGAGTTCAGACCTCAGAACATTGTAGCCAAAAGTTTTTTTTTTTTTGTTTTTGTTTTTAACTTCCGTTACATTCACTATAGACACAAATATATACGTATAATTTAAATAGAGAGAGGGTGTGGGAAAGAATAGCTAACATCGTTTTCCGCCCCCTTTATGAAGGGTTCTTCCATTATTTTCAAAATTTTATAAAAAAAATCAAAGGAATCACCTTTTTTTGGGTCTATGGGAAACTAATTGTTCACCAAATATAAGTCGACTAGAAAAGGGGGGCCCACCCACACTAAAGCATTTTGTGGTAAACATTATACACAAAATAATGCATCATGTGGTGGTAGTACACGAGAAGAGGCATATTTGTTTTTCCAGAAAGTTACTTGTTGCAAATGATGTAGAGTGATTCAGAAGAATAATAGTTTATGCCAATGTTATGGAATTTAGTTTGCATTACGCCAATGTTTTTGTTGGGACACCACCAGTATGGTTTCTTGTGGCATTAGACACTGGCAGTGACTTGTTCTGGTTGCCATGCAACTGTACCAACATAAATTGCGTCCATGACTTGGGGACACCGAAAGGACAGGTTTGTACAAGTTCTAAGTATAGAGGCATAATCAACGAGAGGTATCTAACAATGTGCTTAATACTGAAACAAAAATGACACTGATTTCTTGAATACTTGCATTTTGCAGAGACTGAAACTTAACATCTACGATCCCCTTGCATCCTCGACAGGCAAGAATGTTCCATGTAACAGCACCATATGTAGGTATAGGAAACAGTGCCCTTCATCTAACAGCAGTTGTCCATATCAAGTTCGCTATCTTACAAGTAACACGTCTTCAACTGGAGTCCTAGTTGAAGATGTCTTGCACTTAACTACAGATGATGATCAGACCAAGGAAGTTGAGGCGCGTATTAATTTTGGGTAAATAGCTTTCTAATAAGACCTTATTCAAAATGGGATGATTTTTTTACGATGGAAGCCATGCATAGTCAGGGAAATCACGGTTTCTTAAGATGATATGAAAATTTATTTTCTATGCAATGTCTTGTGTTTGATTCTTGCTTGTTAAAGCTGCTTGTGGTTCAATTTGTGGCAGATGTGGTAAAGTTCAAACAGGTTCATTCTTGACCGGCGCAGCACCAAATGGTTTGTTTGGGCTTGGTATAGAGAATATATCAGTTCCGAGCATATTAGCTAAAGAAGGCCTCACTTCAAATTCTTTCTCTATGTGTTTTGGGGATGATGGTGTTGGAAGAATAACATTTGGAGATAATGGCATCGCAGACCAAAGAAAAACACGAATCAACCTTGGAGCATCGCAGTAAGTGTTCATTCTTACTGAATCAATCTCTTTGGTTATTTTGATATATTAGAAGATGCCACTCTCGCTGCATGCAGAGGACATCATTGAAACTTGAAAATCTTGCATCTATTTTTCAGTTTTCACACTAATTATACCCATTTTCCTTGTCAACTAATTTGTCAGTCCAAGTTACAACATTAGTATCACTCAAATTATTGTCGGAGAAAAAGCTATGGACTCTGAGTTCAATGCAATTTTTGACACTGGAACTTCATTTACATACCTAAACGATCCTGCTTATACAAACATTATGAGCAGTGTAAGTGATCCATGTTCACTTTTATGATGACATCATTCTGTTTCTTGTGCTGAGTCGCGAAACTTTTTGCTAATTTGCAGTTCAATTCCATGGTCAAAGGAAAACGTTATCAATTTGATTCTCATCTTGAAATGCCCTTTGAGTATTGTTATGAAAACACAACTAGGTTGGTTTATCTTAATATACTCTTCATCTTCAGTTCTTCAAATTTTCATTTTTTCTGACTTTTGCGTGATCTGCAGCAATCAGACCAGTTTTGAATTTCCCTCCTTGAATATGAAAATGAAAGGGGGAGACGATTATTATGTTATGGATCCACTTGTTTATATTATTATTGAGGTAAGGAAGATCTGACTAGTACATGATATCAAGAATTGTTTATACACGTGCCTTGTTAAGTTAGAAGGTCTTTATTATATGATGTATCATCTCTCTTCTCAGTCTCCTAATTCTTCTTGTGGGCTCCAGGGGGTTGAAACTTTTAGCACAGTGATTTGCCTTGGCATCGTGAGAAGTTATAACGTGAATATAATAGGACGTGAGTATCTGATTGACACACTCCTTAAATGTCAGTCAATAGTTTCCAGTTTGCTATAATATTCATGTTACTTCATTATCATGCAGAGAATTTCATGACTGGTTACCATGTTGTCTTTGATCGTGATAACATGATTCTGGGTTGGAAGAATTCCAGCTGTGAGTATAGTTTGGCTCGTCTGCAACAAATCTTTGCATATATACATATACCAATATATGTATATCAAGAATTATCTTATATTCTAAGGAGATGTTTCCCTCAGGTTATGATGACGAGGTCTCAAGTACATCATCAGCTGTAAACACTGCACATTCTCCAGTTGTTTCGCCTGCTATTTCTCCTGCACGTCCTGCAAAATCTGAACCCATGATTAACCAGTCTGAAAGTTCGAGGCCGCAGTTGCCTAATCACTCATTCAAGACCAAACCTTTTGTGATTACGTTTCTACTGGTTCTTTTTCCGATATTTTCCATTTTTTGATCATTCTGGTCGAATTCAAATTCTGAGTCATAATTCAGCTAAAATGAGAAGAGGAAGAGAGCAAGAGGTGAAACTTGAGTTTGACAGTGAGTTTTACAGGTTCTACCTCTCCATTTCTTGTTCTCATCTACATATATATTGAGATTCTCAGCTATCCGTTTTAGTTTTATTTAAAATTAGTTCAGAGAATGCTCTTCACATTCTTATATATTCAGTATTGTATTATTCAAAGCGTAGGGTAAAATACTTGGGCTACGTGAAAAAGAGAAGCATCAGGCTATTGCTTCCCAAAATTTTTCCCCATGTATCATGCATGTAAATGATGTATTTGGCATACACATAAATCCTACAGAGGATTCTATACTTTCATTTTGCACACTTAATTTATTGGACATCATTTTTTGTGTTTTGTATATCCATGAAGTTCGGGAAATATTTTATCTTCCCCCACCACGGTATCAAAACCCATTGATATCTTAGCTTAATTTTGAACTTGGAAATTCTACTCTCTTACTAATTGGGGTGATATTTCTAAGCTTTTGTTTTTTGTTGTCTTCTGATAACAATTTTCTGGTTACATGGCTTTTGAAAATTCAAAAACAAAATTTAGTGGAAGAAGAAGTCGGGTCAAATGAGTTTGTTATCTGATCATATCAGGTTAACGCGACATTTGTGATGTGAAAGGGGAGAGACTCCTATGAAACCTAGTTCATTCAAATTATTCTGGTCATTTAAATTAACATTAGATGGTCCAGATTTTATTTTGTTTTATTCCTAAAACTTTAATATATTTATATTTTAACAAACATAAAATGTAAAATAAAGATCATTTTCTAATTAAAAATGGTAAGCTTTAAATTTGGATACTACTACTAACAAGTTATTGGTTGAGGTGATAATTAGTTTTACTTTAAAAAGAGAAAAATATAAATTTGAATTTCAGAAAACATACTTATTAAAAGACAAATTTTTTATGTTTATAAATAAAAAAAAAATCTCTATCATCAGAATTGAAGGAGTACTAAAAACCCTCATTATAATAAACGTTGATATTGTTTATCTCAATTAATCAATTTTTTGTACAATAGAAATGAAAAACTTCTCTAGTACAGGCAAACGGATTATGTAGTTCTGGATCCTTTAATGGATAACTATTTCTCACTGAAACACACAGGAAGCTTCATTTGGGACCATGATAATCAACTGGGACAGGAAAATAGCTATTAGTAATAATTGAAATGACCTCACTTGACTAAGTCATAACAAAGTTGAAGACTTGCAATTTAAGTTTCAGGCAACAAAAAATAACAACTTGGAAAGCTCAACCTTAACCACCAAAGACATTCCTAGCTAACAAGAATCCAACGTACAAAATCTAAGTTTGATTCGGTTGGTTCTGATCTGTGACCTTCCACCTCAATCAAATAAAACACTTGCATCTTAAAGCTCAAGAACCCATTTACACAGAACTCCAGAATGTAGTACCATCCCAGAAAGATCGTACTACTAACCTTTAACATTTCATCATTTCATCACTTCTCAAATCAGGACAATTCCATAAAGTAATCTCATCTATTATTATGCTGCAACAGACGTGATATTGCAAGCTTACCAGTCATCATCGTGATCAGCTCCATCAGATTTAAAGTGTAAGCTGCGTAATTATCTCCCAAGAAGAAAAGAGCATCAATCAGAATGACTCCTCATTTTGGTGTTCGTGTTTGTGCCTTTTATATCAAATCTCAATGATTCAGATGTAATCATTCAAAAAATAAATGGTTCGAATGTCAAAACTCAAAAAGAAGGAAATTTCACCCACGAAAACACAGAACAGTGTAAATTTCATCTAAATACTTATGAACTTGGGGAGCATAAGATGAGTAGAAAATCCAGATCAGACGATAAGTGATACATGGAAAAACAATGATTGAGATGTCAAATCTAAATCGTTAAAGTTGAGAAACAGAGAGCCAGTAGAAGGTGAAGAGTTAAGATCCAAATTACTACAGTAACCATAAGACGCTGCAAAATACCAGAGTTTTTTCCCCCGGCTTCTAAAAGTATCCTCACTTTCCTTTGAGTGAGTATATATACCAAGACACTACAAACTAGCGGAGGTTTTAACCTTCAGTCTACAAAGTATTAAAGAAAGTTTCTTTTGATAATGAGGACGCTTAAACGTTACTACATATGCAGGCTTGCTTAACTAAATGATTGTTAACTGGGGCCACATGTTCCCTGACCATAACTAGTCTATTTGTCCCTCTATAAATACCCACTTTATTCATCTTTGATTTCCACGGCCAAAAGCTGAAGATCATTAACTCTTCTCGTTAAAATGGCTATCATAATTGCAGTCATGAGCTCAATGATTTTGTTCTCAGTGGTTCCTTTAGGTAATTCGCTTAGCTTACATTACTATGAGAGGACATGCCCTGATCTGGAGTTCATTGTTGCTAAGGTCGTAAGGGAAGCAACTTCTAAGGACAAAACTGTTCCTGCAGCACTTCTTCGTATGCACTTCCATGATTGTTTCATTAGGGTAATGCTTTTTAATTCCCTTCTACTCTGTTTTCTTTCACTCATACATCTTCATGAACTGACTTGAACTGATTTTCCCCCTAATTCCAAAGGGATGTGATGCCTCGGTGCTGCTAAACTCAAAAGGAAACAATAAAGCAGAAAAGGATGGGCCACCAAATATTTCTTTGCATGCGTTCTATGTCATCGATAATGTGAAGAGTGAAGTAGAAAAGTCATGCCCTGGTGTGGTCTCGTGTGCTGACATCCTAGCACTAGCAGCAAGGGATGCAGTTTTTCTAGTATGAAAACAAAATTCAGTGCAGATTTAAACAACTATTTTGTCCTTGGCATTGATATGTTTGGTTAGTTTCAGTGAGTTTGCAGCTATGATGAACTCTCTGATGCATGTTTTGTTGTAACTTTTACAGTCTGGAGGTCCAGTTTGGGATGTGCCTAAAGGAAGAAAGGATGGTAGAACATCTATGGCCAGTGAAACCAGACAATTGCCAGCACCAACCTTCAGCATATCACAGTTGCAGCAGAGCTTCTCTCAGAGAGGTCTGTCAACAGAGGATCTGGTCGCGTTGTCAGGTAAGCAACTCTAAAAAATCCACATTGCCAATTATTTCATCTAAGAATATCCTATTCCAATATATATATATATCTGAAAATTGTTTAGAGTAATACATCTTTTGATTCAATGTAGGAGGGCATACTTTAGGTTTCTCTCATTGTTCATCCTTCCAGAACAGAATTCACAATTTCAATGCTACACACGACGTGGATCCTTCATTAAATCCATCCTTTGCTGGAAAACTGAAGTCAATTTGTCCGCTCAAAAATCAGGCAAATAATGCAGGCACCACCATGGACCCTTCAACTACTACTTTCGATAACACATATTTCAAGGCAATCCTCCAAGGGAAGAGCTTATTTTCTTCTGATCAAGCTCTGCTAGATACCCCAAAGACCAAGGAATTAGTGTCTAAGTTTGCTACCTCACAAAAGGCCTTCTTCAAATCTTTTGCCAATTCGATGATCAAAATGAGTAGCATCAATGGTGGGCAAGAGATTAGGAATAAGTGCAGGTTTATCAACTAAAATACCAATCTAAATGCTCTGTCTAATTCAGGATAAGCTACAGATTTGAAAATTTCTTAAGGTATGACAGCTGTAGATCATACCTGCAAGATGTCAAAATATTGCTTATCTCATGATGCTAAGAAAGGATTTTTTATCTGGTTGTAATGAAGCTCAAGATCTTTAAGAGCTGAGCTATAAATTGATTATAAAATATGCACTTCCGATCACTTGAATTACACTCTAGGAAAAAGCACTCTCCTTATCTGTGCCATGATTTTCTGCGCAAAATTACGAACTCGATCTTGCAAGTAGCACATCCAACAAATGCAACTCAGAGATGATATGATTTGAATGATCATCCAAGAGAACAAAATTCGAATGATCTCATTGCGAACTGAGAGAACTAAGGGCATTATTAAATTGCGGAATCTAATCAATCTTTGTAATCTGCATAAAATTTTATAAAGTGAACAGTACAATTTATAAACCTAAAGATGGGGTGGGTGTTTAAGTGTCCATGTTCTTTTTTCCTTTCTTCTTAATCACCACCATCCCTCCCTCTTAAGAAAAAGTGGTGAATAGTTTACCAAAAGAATTGGTTGGCGATAGAGCGGAATGGCGTAATACAATTTATGTACCACACCCCATTTAGTAGAATAGGGCCTACTTTTGTTCTTGTTGTTGGAGTGTTTATAAGGAAATAAGGCTGAAATATTAGACAACATGAAACAATTTGTATTGCAAAAAAGAATTAATTAAAGTTGTCTGTTCAAAATAATTAGATTTGGAGCCATTTGACAGTAGCACAGATACAAATGTGTTGACATCTCTGCAAATTTTGCAAAATTGAATGCGTAATAACTCAATAGTAGATCAAAACAAGCCCAAATTGAACTTTAGAAGCTCTGATTTAGAAATAATGACAATGGCAATGGCAAGGGCGATGCCAATGCCAATGCCAGAGAATTCCGATCATATAGCATCTTGGCTCCCTCTACAAAGAAACCACTTCAATACTCAGTCAATTTGAACAGCAAGCAACAACAAAATCTAGAAGGAAGTCCCACTACTTCCAAGAAAAGGTAGAGAAGGACTCTATCTGATTCATTTTTACATATAAATTGTGATTAGTGAGTAAGTAAACATTGACTTACACGGTTAACTGTACTACTTGATATTATAGAGTATTACATGGAGCCTGAAAGCAGTAAGCACCAATATGACAATAGTAATGCCATGGTGTCACCAAAAACATTCTGAATGTTATTTGAAAACTATGAGCTACCTCAAGCTTGATCTTTTCAGATAAGAGTAATTTCTGCCAATTGAATGTTACCACTTAGCATAGATGCCTTGCAGGGTGGCAGGAAAGAAAACCCATCAAGAAGCTTGACACACTTCAAGCCCCATTTTACCATTAAGAACTCAATAAGGTGATGCCCACTGCACATGATTTATTTTACGGATATAATAGAATATAGAAGAGAGCCAATGTATCTCAAGCACAAAGCATATTACAGATTAAAATGTACCTCCGATTATGATATGATGTTATAAAAACTGATCCAGGAGATTTTTGAAGCAGGAATGTCACAGTAGCAAAGAGGTCATCAAAGGCTGAACAATAAGAGAATCAATGTTCCTGCTCAATATATATAGGAAAGTTGATAAACAAAAGAATGACTTTTTTTTTTCACCATTTGAATCATACAAAACATCAGCCCCAAGAATAACTTTGGGCTGTAAGCTGAATATAAATGAATCCCACACTCCCCATGTCAATCCCATAACCTACAAAATTAAAGATGGAATAGTTAAGTCCGAGCATATTTATGCACAAAGATGGAATAGCTGAGACAGGAACTGTAGTGATATCTCACATTGCACTTAAGTTTGTTCAAGTCACAAACTTTACGCATGTTGTCAAGGACCTGCAGCTCCAAAACAATTAGCTATCAGTTCACAAATATAGAAGTTACAGCCATGGTAGATGAGTATTTAAAGTATTTCACTATAAGAATCGAAATTATCCTAGTAATGAGAACCAAGATCTCAAACTGCAAATCCATAATAAGGAATACCTCTAATCTACTCGAGTCATCTGTAAGAGTGACATCAGCTCCCACTTTTGCAGCAACCAAACCAGGCAAGGAAGTTCCAGCGCCAAGCTGCATGAAAACAATCGGATGAATTACATTTTGCGGATATAAGCAAATCCTTGAACTAAAATCCGACCTCAACAACAGTAGTTCCAGAAAACCGTTGCCTTTGTTGCCAAACATACTCCGCCAAAACTATACTGCAGGGCCAGACGAAAAGGCCATAATCTTCCTTCATATTCTGCGTCAAGTCACCAACAACATATGGAAATAACACGGTGTGGTTAGATTCCAAATTAAGAAGAGAATCGAGCGTCTGGGGAAAAGAGGACCTCAATGACGGAGATGCACAAGTCAGGGTTTTCAGGGTCATCGCCGAAATTGTGCCGAGAAATGGTCGTCATGTTGGGAAGTGCTTCATCATCCGAATCATTGCCTTCCATATCTCAACTTCTCGAAACTTTGCAGAGCTACAACGCAATGCTCCACCTACTCCGAGTATATTTCAGCTGTTCTGGAGGAAAATTGCAACTCCATAAAATAGATTTTATTGGAAAAACTTCAAAATTTTAAAAATCATTTTTTTTTAACTTGGATGATCAAAACTTTACTTAACTTACCACCATTTTTTTTTAAAGTTATCATTGGTTTCCGGTAAAATTATAGCTTATTATTCAAATATTACAAGATTTTTTAGAGTCCTTATAGGAGTAATTTACATTCGGCAAACATCGTATTAAATCTTAGCCCAATAACCCCGATAAATCAGACCTTGAAACTGCTCCAATGAGCATTTCATCATATACCCTTCGTTCCTTTCCCTCCCCTATGATGGAGTAGTAAATGTAAATCTCATCTTTGTCCGTTACAACCTCAATCCTTCACGACTTTCTCAGCTAGCTTATTCACTCAACACCAACAGAACTCCAACGTATAAGCCATTCATGGTTAAATCATATGCTTCAGCTATGATTACAGAATTGTTTTTAACTGTGGTTTTTATAATTTTGGGTAAGTCAAGGTTTATTCACAAACATTCATCGCTTGATTGTGACATAAAGAAGTCCTGACCTTTCGCTCACTAATAGATACGCTTCGACAAATCAATGCTGGTTTTATACAAAACACATAAAACTATTGATCTGAACTTGAAGAAACAAAAACAAAAGCTCAGCGCTTGCCATAATTGTGCCAACAAATAAATCCGCTTATAAAGCATTGTCATGCTAATAAAACAAAAAAAAAATGTTTCTTTTTTGTCAATTGCCATATTTTTCAGACTAGTTGGTGACATGTCTCAAGAAGATAATCATTGAATCTTCATTCGGTATATTGAGCTCTTGCCTGTCTAAGAATACAACCGAAAAAGGGAAACGTATTGCTTTAGCATTAATCATAATTTATTTGTTTACATATATTAGATTATAAAATTTAGTTATAAATTATATGTTTGCTCCATAACGATCTTGGGTCTTTCCCTATGTGTTATGTTTTAGATTAACTTTAATTTTTTATATAACATGTTTATGATTTTATTTTCTTTTAAGTATCTCAATAAAATAAAAGGGACTTCAACCAAAATCTAGTTATTAAATTCAATTTGTTTAAATGCAGCCTAATTCCAAAAGCCTCACCGGTGTTTGGTTATCTCGTTGTGAAGGTAATAATGTCTATCTGATATTAAACAATCTGATTGCAATTTTCTAATCTCAAATGTTACAGATTAATCCATATCATGGATTTGACATTTTAAATTGAAATAACTAAATATATTTAAGGAAAATTTAGTTTAGAGTGAAATGTATGTACACAATTCAGTATTATAATATATTTTGTCAAAATATTTTTTTTTTGAAATCATTATATTATAGTTTAGAGGAGGAGATGTATTTTGAAATCATTGAGAAAGTAAACCATTAAAATTTGCATTTTTTTTTGTCAAAAAAGTATATAATATATCACATTATTATTGCCAAACAAAATTTATTCAAAATATTATGCATAATAATAACTTCCACTAAAAGTGACTCCTAGAGTGAAATTTATGCCCATAATCCATACTAAATGGTACCACTTCACTTACTCTATTTTGTTTTTCTTATATTTAAAAAAAAACTTATTTTCTAAGATCATCTTCTTTATTTTTGTGGAAAGAAATGAATTCCACTTTAAATCTGCAGGCGAATGATACGTTGAATCAACAAATAATCATGATTTTTACTTTAGTTTTCCGACATTGTCATTAAATAATAGAAAGTTTAAAAAATTGTCATTAATTTTTGTGTTTTAAGGTTGATGGTTTTAAAAACTACAACTAATAGAAACAACGTGAAACCTTTTTGTAATTCATCATTGAAGGAGATGTATTTTGAAATCATTGGAAAAGGTAAACAATTCCCATTTGCATACGTTTTTGTCAAAAAATGCATATAATATATTATATTATTGCCAAACAAAATTTATTAATAATATTAATCATTTTTACTAATAGAGTCTAAAATGTATAGACATGTAATCTATAATAAATGCTATAGTATCAGTTACTTTACTTTGCCTACATTCATTCATAGTCTCTTTAAATTTTAAAAAATTGCTTCATTTTTATCTATTTTATCATAGATCTAAAATCTAAACAATCATGTTTCCTAAACTCATATTTTCTGTTTTGTCAAAAGAAATGAGTTCCGCTTCAGATCTACAGTTGAACGGTACTCCCAGCGATGATGATCGAGAGAAAGAGACGGTATATAACATGTTCGGTTGATTTTCTTTTACCTTTACCCCAATATTTGATGACTCTATTTTCTTGCAAATCCTTCATTTTTTTTTCCATGTGCGTATATATTTTCCTCTCTTTCATATTTTTTAATATTTTGTGCCCTTTTCTAAAAAAAATTTTGAGAATAATCTTGGTTTTCTCCTTATGCATAACTCTCGCACATGTATAGTCAATTAAAAATTTTGATGAGAAAATATGGTTTCGATCTAAAACTCAAATGAGTAATTTGCAACAATAAATTGATTTTCCGCCGATCGAAATTATCTGGTAGTAAACATCAAGGAACTTTTATATTTGTTTTTTTTTCTTTGTTATTTTCATCTCCTTCAAGCCTAATTTCTAGATCTACTCCTCCCTTGTTTTCTTGATATTTCTCTGCATTATTTTTATATTTTTCTACTTTTACTTGAAAATATCTGTAAACAAAATTTCCCCCTTTTTATTGACGACTCTTCTCATAAAAAAATTCTGGGAAAAAAAGAACTAGAACGGAAAAAATGGCCATCTTACAAGCAAGGGTCATATTCTTGCACAAATTAATTTTCTGATGAAGCCTCGAAATCGTAGACTAATATGAAGTACATCTTCTCTTTCTGGCATTTTGGAAATGAAATAAATAATATTAAATTTGCTAATTAATTTAATTATCCACTCAGACCTAAACCTATGCAGGGACCAGGAGAAAACGAATGTCTTTGTCGAGGAGACTCATATATAGTCTAGTCAAACACGAATTTTGACTAAGCTAAACCTATTTGCAGGTCAACGATTTCTATTTGATATGAGAATATATACAAAGAGTGAAATTGAAAATAGATATAAACATGGGGAGGGAAATTTTTGTTCTGTAAATTTTTAATTAAGATTTCGAATGAGTTGTTGTGTAAGTTTTGTTTACATTGATTATTATATTATAAGATACTTTAATGTTTTCCTAAGCATCTTAATTAATTGTATGATTTCTCTTATTATGTATACTATCATAATAGTGACTTATGAATCGAAATGTATATACATTTGATCTATTTAAAAATGCAGCCTGATTCCAAAGCAAACTTGGCATTTAAACGGCCAAATGATGGTGCTATAATCGCATCCACTTCTTCTGGGAGAAGGGTATGTATGTGCAAATTACTTTTCTTCACAATTTATATTCTTTAGAAAACTACGCTTTGAGCTTCTTCCTTTATCAATGTATAGACTCATTTTTCAGAGGAAATAATGACTAGGTTGTTAATGAATATAGAATTATTCTATTCTGTTGTACTTAGAGGAGGAGAAGAGCTGAAACGCCTGGAGGATGGATTTGTGAGCCAAGAGCTCGAAAAAATGGAGTGATTGATAAGGTATTATGTTTTACATGCGCATGATGCATGGATATATGTGTGTGTGTGGGTGAAAAAAAATTAAGTTGCTTATATATTTATTAAGTCAAATTTTCTAATTATATTTATTATTTTATATTATTAATTGGTAAAATGCGCATCTGAAACCATTATCATATATACACACACTAAGCATTAGTATTAACGTTGTTTTGTTGCCTAGTTTTACTATCATAAACATACGAACGTAAGATGCCGTTCACTGAAAGAAATACAAAGGTATTCGTTACATGGAATTCGTCCTGGACCTAGAGCCAAAGAATTGGAAAAGGAAATCCTTACTACTGAAATGAGAGTTAGTTCATATCATAAACATAAATGTATATAATGTTATTTATTATTCCATCAATTATTTCTCTCCAGTACTTACTATTACATTTGAAATTGTCTGAAACTGGAGGTCAAGGAGAAAGAAGAAATCCGCCCGAGTACTGAAGCTCGTGTGGAGGGCGTGGCTCCTAATGCGAAGAATAAAGGGTGAGTTACGTTCTACGTACATGTAATTTTTTTACAAATATGGTTAGGTTAAGTCATTCCTTTCATGTCTATTTATATGTCATGATGTCACTTATGGTTATTATAAAACATTTCAGAAAAGCAAAGATTCATATAGAGTCGATGATGAACAAAAATGAAGAACATCAAAGTTTTGTCGAAAAATTGCTTGCCGAAGCATGGCATAACATGACGCAACCCCCGGATATACAGACAGGGGCATGGGAAGGTAACTTTTTCAAAACTTGTTCTCTTTTTTCACAGAAATCTCACTCCTCAATTTCTTACTCTTACAAGAATTTGTAGTAAACGATGGCAATTATGCCATTTTGAATGGTTTTCTACCACTTCTGACTCCGATGATTCGCATGAAGAAATGGAAATGTGGCAGCAGGAAGAAGAGGAGAAATCAATTGAGATGAAGCTTCAAGAGGAACGTGAAAAGATTGTTAGGAAATTTGAAGAGGAGCGTAAAGAGCTGGAAAGGAAGTTTGAAGAAGAGAGAGCTCAGCTTCACCAGTGGATAAAAGATGAGATTGACTACAGAATCCAACTCCAATTGGATGCCATCCTACCCACCCTCCTAAAGGTGTATATATATATTCTTCAATTATTAATTTTCCAATTGCTAATTTATATGTCACCATAATTATTTGAGTCGTATATAATTTTTTAACAGGGAAAAAATATCGGTCCAACATCTGGCGGCGATTCAGCTGGCATCTAGTTATGCGGCGACGGAATTTTAAAGATAATATTATGTCATAGTACTCCAATTTGCTCCTAAGTATGTCTGTGCCGATCAAGGAGCCGTATGTCGTACATTTGGACAAGGTTGTTTGTTGTTTGTTGTTCTTTGTCGTGTTTAATTTGACCGAGTTGATGAGACTCGATCGAATCATAACAGTACTGTTTCTATTTGACTGTTGTTAATATTGCATCTGTATAGATGCATAGTATCCTTGAACTTGAAGACTTGGATCGATCATGCATGATGCTTTTGGTTTCGTTATCTCTTTCCCATTAGTTTAAATTCTGATGCTGATGATGAAAAGTTTTTGCCAGCACATGCCTGACTCCATATATCTGGTTTTGGAATTAGAGAAGTTGTATATATTATTTTGCAACTCGTTTAAGTGCTGAGTTCATGTTCGATTCATGCATGCTAGTAGGAATTGAAGAGATCAATGTTTTACAGTAGTCTAGTTCCATCTTGCATTAAAACTATGGATCCAATTAGTGCATTTTGACTGCTGATCTTACATATTGTTCTTGCATATGTATCTATGGAATGACATCCAATGTCACTTCATTATATTACGTTGACGTTGAAAACATTCAAGCTTTGGTACGTACATAGTGCAATTTTCCTGCAATGAAATTGGTGTTAAATAGATTTTGTATGCTGTGGATGAATGTATATATAATGGCTTTAAATTAATTGGATTCTTTCGCTTTACATTATGTAGGGGTTATGCTTTGTGGGATGGAAGTACATACTGTCGAATTGAAATTGAGAGCCTTCGTAGTTTATGTGATTATTACAATACTCTTGTGTCGACAAAGGTTTCTAAATTGTTACTTAAAACAACATCTGTTGATCAAAAATGATATCTATTTGAGTTTTAATGAGTACCTTAAACTCAAACTCATTAGATGTGAATACTCTAGTTCTAATTTTAGTTAAAAAATATTTTAATAGATACATAATCTAAAATAAAAATAATATTTTAATTAACTATATCATTTTTTAAATTGATGAGTAGTACTTAAATTGGTTTCGCGTCTATATTATTTGGATATTTATATATAACTTGTTAAATGAGAAACAATCTCGTGTTTTAAGACAACTTACAGTGTATTTGAAAAGTTTTTAAACTGTAGTTTTATAAATTCTTTTGGAGCAAAATCTATGTTTGAAAAAATTTTAAAACAAACAGTTAGATTTGTTCAAAACGACTTTTGGATCAAATTGTGGTTTAAAACTAAAGTTTTAGATAAGCTAGTCAGACTAGTTTATAGAACAATAAAAAAATTTATGGATTACCTAATTACTATTTTACTTTTATTTTTTTCATACTCTCTCTCTCCTTTCTCCCTCTTCCCTCTTCTAGCCAACATGTTGTCTTATGCTCTTCGTTATCGCGATCGTTGCTCAAGCTCATTGTCGTCATCTCTGTACCACCTTCATCGATCCATGAGCTATTGAATAGCGTATGGTCTTCAACCTCGTCACCCGTGGAGGAAAAAAGAAGAAGATGGTGCTACGATGGAAGAGGAAGAGGAAAGAAGGGAGTGAATAATGCAATGGACAGTGAAAGAAAAAAAGAGTGAATAATGCTATAAATAGTGAATGAACAGTATCACCTAATTTAATTAATATTTTTTTATTTTATATAATTTTTGATAATTTATCAATTATAAAAGTCCTTCTATTAATAACTATTTAAACACTCATTTATTAAGAATCAATTTTTTTTTATAAACTCTTATCTATAAGTTATTTTCCAAAAATTATTTAAAAACCTTTTTTTTATAAACCTATTTTTAAAAATCTATCTAAACAAACCCTTAAACTTAAAAAAGTAACTAGTTATCATGCTTATTTTAATTTGTGCATCTATATATATATATATATATATATATATATATATATATATTATATTAAGTCTAAACTGTTTAAACTACCACACTAGTAGAATAGAGCATGTCTTACTAAATGAAATTTTGGCTAATTTTTTGTTTGGGACAAGGAAGTTAATTGTTATTAATGACAATAAATTATTTAGAACCCTCATTAATTGTAAATTGTCAACTTGACAATTGACCTATTGACCGATAGAAATTAAATATCACAGTTATAGTATTTAACCATCTAAAAATGAACCAAGTATTTTTTTTTTATTAAACTCGATTAAACCATTAAAATCTTAACCTGGCGTTTAAAACCTTTCTTGAGTTTCAACAAGACGGTATTGAATGCCAATTAATACACATGCATGTGCCTGCACCTATTCACTGTGAAATGAAATTTGTTAGGGACATGGTTTATTATTTTATTAAATCGTTTCTATTCTCACAGGTTTCATGTATAATTGTACTCATTTAATTTATATAGATTAAAAAAATAAATTATTTAATTATAAAATATTAGATCTAATTTTTTTAAAAATACTCTTATATAATATTAATTTATAAATTAAATATATTAATTTTAAAAAATAATAAATATAGAAAGATAAACTGAATTAAAATTTAATATTTATGATCAAAACTCCTCTCCTAAGGAAGCTGTACATTTAGAATCCGACCAGTATTCTATTCCCGTTCAAACACAACTCGCCTAATTAGTTAAAAAAAAATTCTCCCATTAAATAAAAGAATCTGTTTGTGGCCCCTTTAATTGGTGGGATATTCCCGTTCAAACACAAGACGCCGCTTTTGACGAGGACACGTTTTGATAGGCCCAACTGCCCAACATGATTGTCCACTTATTGCTGATAATTATATTTTTTTTAATATAAAAATTTTTAAAAAATAATTAAACTCTTTTTACTTTTAAAAGATATTAATAACGATCAAAATAAATTATGTATTATTTTTAAATATAAATTTTAATAATTAAAAATTAAAATATTTTCTCAAATAATATAACTATAATTATAATAAAATTATATATTGAATGTATTTTAAATAATTTTTTTATTTTAAAATTTGTTGTTCTTTCTTCTTTTTTTGGGCCTGAACAATTAAGGGCAAGTTGATAACCTATAATTAGGATGTTCTATTTTTTTTTTGCCTATAGGATATTCTTTTTTGATCATCTGACCAATGGGATATTCTAATCACGATGTTTACTTTTTTTCCAGGTTATATAATCATGATGTCTACCTTTTTATTAATTAAATGTGAGCAGACTCACATCGGCCCACATTTTTTTTCTGGTGGAAAGGATAAGTGCTGACAGACTCATATCCACGAATTAATCTTTTTTTCTTATCGATAAGATTAAGAATTTTTTTTTATCAAAATATAAACTTTAAAAATTAGTTATTATTAATGTGTTTCTTGCTGCCAGGATTAAATTAAAAGATTAACTAGTGACAATATAAGTATATGTTTAAATTTAAAATTTAAAAGATATTATTAAATTTTAAAAATTACAAGATTATACGAACATATATAATCTAAAATTTTAAAATATATACTTTTAAAAATGAGCAGTGTTTTTCTGGCAAAAAAATGAGCAGTGTTTTGGGTTTAAATTTTCTAATGTAATAAAAAACTCTATATTCTCAATAAAATTTTAATTTTATTATTATCAGCATACTTTTATAATCCTTGCAAAAATATGTAAAAAAAATTAAGAATATACTATGTGATAAAATAAAAATATCCACTTTATTTATTCCACAAAAATCTTGTGATTATCTGTCGTATTATCCATATCCAACGTCGAACGATCAAATTTCTAATTGCCAATTTTCTGTCGCATTTACCCCGCAACGCGGCCCCGCGTCCGATTGCTTTTGCAGTACACTAGTACTGCCAATTGCCTAATTCTAGTGCCTTGTTGATTATTTAAAAAATAATAATAATAATAATCAAGTGCCTGGTAGAGAAGGAGAAGACGTAACCAGAAAAGAAAAATGAAAGATACTTTCACGATTCAAGAGTTGAATCCCGTGAGCTTTTGGCTTTTCTTTTGCTTTGCATGATCCATTTACTTCATTGGAGTTGAATCTCTTGGTCTTCTTCTTCCTCCTCCTCCTTTTCCTCCTCTGCTGCGTGAGAGTGTGGAGAAACACAATCCGCAAGAGTTGCTGATTGTGCTTTGCTTTGGCACTGATGGTGATCGAGGAGGACGTTGAGAGCTGCGATAGTCGAGCCGTGCAGTCACAGAAAGCTCGTCCCCGTCATCACAGCCAGAAACTGGAAGTGTACAATGAGGTGCTCCGTCGAATTCGAGAGTCCAATTATGAGGAGGCCAATACTCCGGATTTTGATGATCAGCTATGGCTTCATTTTAATCGTCTTCCTGCTAGGTATTGGATATTTCACCTCATGTCTACGTTTCACACGAGACAGCTTCTGCTGAGAAAACCATGGAAAAACCGAAGTATTGCGCAATTATGACCAGGAATTGATTATACTCATGCCTGGATGTTTTCTTTACGCATTAAAAGCTTTCTCTTGAAAATTTGAAATATATGGATCATTAAGAGTGGAGAAGAAAGAAAACGGCTTACTTTGGCTTCTATATTTTAGCCATTCAAGTGGAATTGCCAAAGCGTTTATTCTCTGTGCAACTTTTTTTATTGTGTTCTGATCGTTACTATGAAGGTACGCATTTGATGTGAACGTGGAGAGAGCAGAAGATGTTCTTGCTCATATGAGACTACTGAAGTTGGCAGAGGACCCTGCTAATCGACCTGCAGTTCAAGTTCGCTTAGTACAGGTAAAAACAGCTAAAATTTGCTTGGCTTCCAGATGTTACCTACAACAATTATTTAGTTAGAGTTAAATTAATTTTTACTTAGTCCCGTACATTTATAACTAGCTTACAATCCACAACAAAATTGACGCAAAAGTTTGGTAAAATGACAGTTTTGATTTTCTTTTTTCAATCTTCCCACAGTATACATGAAATTGAATGGGTTTATCTAGATTATCATTTCATAAAAAATATATCTTAATTTGCAAACTATACTTGAGGACATTCCATCATCGTTGTTATCTTAGAATCTTTTGTTTTAATTGATATCCGAATAACAACTATTTCCTTAGCTCACTGGAAAACACATCACTTGCTCTTTCAAATTCCACTGGTTATTGTGCTATAAAACTCTTGAAGCTGTACAGTTCTATGAGTTTGGAGTTGAGGTAAATTGTCACTCTGCATACCAGGAATTCAAGTTTTTTAAGGATGCTCAGAACTTGTCTTTCTCAGGGCATGCTTAATGCCTCAAACGTACATTAGGAAGCTCATCTTTTCCTTTTTCAACTCTCCTCTGTGGTGATTTACATTTTATTTTTGGCGAAAATTAAAAAATGAATGTTGCTACCTCTTAGCAGAACAAAATTTGGATCTTCGAAATTCGTAGCATCTTTGTAAGCGCCTAAATGCCCCTATCATCCTTAGTGCAGGTACAACCCTTTGGTAGTGCAAATTATGGTGACTCTATGCACTCAGATCCCTCTGAGAATGAAGATGCACAGAGCTCTTTTAACTATTCTTTTAAACAAGGGTATGGTTTATGCATTATATCCCATTTACTTGTAATTTCCAATCTTGAAGCTGCTCAGTAGACAGAGAACATCCCATCCTTTTTATTATTCTTGTTCACATTGTTATTTGTCATCCGTTCCTTTCTAATGTCATCTTTTTGTCTCTCTCGTGGCCAAAAAAAGAACTCATCTGCCACCTACTTTCGGTTCATCCTCTAATGTTGAAGCTCTTTCACGTAAAAGAAGTAAAAATAATATTGAAGATGGGGACAGTGCTCCGGATGTGATACCATATTCTTTCCAGTAAGTATTTTGATCACCTTACTTTCTGTCATTTTTCTAGAAGAATATTGTGAAAGGCCATGATTCTTTCCTCTTGTATTACTTTTGTGAGATGCCTATGTTGGAGTTGCTAAAAGAGGGATTACATTTGTCAAGTCAAGTGGCCGCATTGTTTTATTAAGAGATCACTTCTGGTTCTTTATGCTACTCAAATTTTTAACTTGTTCTTTATGCTATTGTTTACTAACTTCTAGGCCCATGCATGAGATAACTTTTTCAACAATTGACAAGCTTAAACTCCTTAGTCAGGTAATCAATTTTTTTATTTTATAAGAAAATTCCCTTCAACTAGCTTAAATTGTTGTTTTTTAGATTAAATTGGTTTGATTAGTGAACTTCTACCTGCACGTATTACCTGCGCTCATCTTGTATCTAATAACTTGTGCGGAGGATCCCACAAGTTTTCATTTCTGAGAAGACTGCTTCCTTGTTTATTTTACATTCTATTAGCTGTGGTTAAGTTAATTGAATATTCACTTCTCAAGCTTTAACAAATCTGAAGCTTTTTATTTATGAAATTAAACATTTAAATTTCGCACTCTATGCCTTCTCTCTGCTTTACCAATAATCTCATTAGTTATTTTTATTCCAGTTAACCGCATTACTTGGGGAGATTGGATTGAACATTCAAGAAGCTCATGCATTTTCCACCAACGATGGCTTTTCTCTTGATGTATTTGTTGTTGATGGTTGGCCTAATGAGGTAAAATGGAAATAGCTAAGCAAATCTGATTTTATACAAACGCTTAAATGTTAACATTATTTTTTCTAGCAGGATGTTTAACATAATTTGTTAACAAGCTTTCTTTCTTCTTCCTATTCTGAACAATTTTTTATGGTCATTTATCAGTTGATTGTTTTATATTTCGTGAAGTTGAAACGTTTAATTCTCTTTTTCTGCAGATGTGTTGTTTTGCATGCTTGGCTGTATATATTGATATAACGTTTTTCTTTGGTTGACTCGTTGAAATCGAACCGCTCATCTGTTTTTTGTCTTTCTCTTTGCTTCTGAAACAATAATAGGATACTGAGGAGCTCAAAGCTGTATTGGAAAAGGAAATTTTGAAATTTAAGGTGAAGTATTCCACATTAATCTTGTTTAATATTTAAAATTCCAGATTTTTCTAGAAAGATAATTTAAATATTTTTTTGTGATGTTTCAGTAGAATGGGTTATGCATGGTTCGATACATTACTTTTATACTGTTTCAAATCACTTCTAAATCACATTTCTCTTTGGATTTGAACATTATGGAATATATTGTTGGCCCAACAGGAGCGATATCTTTCAAAACAGAGCGCACATTATGCTGCCAATGACGATCATCAGGAAAGGATGGAACCTTTTCCTCCTTGCATAGAAATACCGTCAGATGGAACTGATGTCTGGGAAATTAATACGAACCTGTTGAAATTTGAAAACAAAGTTGGATCTGGATCATTCGGTGATTTGTGAGTTATCTTTTGTGACATCCATTAGACCTCTAAGTAGCTTCTCGGCTGATCTCTCTTTTCCTCTTTCCTTGATCTTCCTTAGGTACAAAGGCACATATTGCAGCCAAATTGTGGCTATCAAAGTCCTCAAACCTGAGCGAACAAATACAGATATGTTGAGAGAGTTTGCACAGGAAGTTTATATCATGAGGTTTATAAACACACCTGAATGTGATTGATAGAGATATAGTTCCTAGTGACAGACTCTTTTTCTTCCTCCGCTTTGATATGGCATCCTTGTAAGTTTTGACTGAGAATTCTTCCTTTGCCTATGATAATTTGCTTTGCAGGAAGATTCGACACAGGAATGTTGTGCAATTCATGGGAGCATGTACTCGACCACCAAATCTGTGTATTGTTACTGGTAAATAACAGAGATCCCTGGAACTTATGATGCCGTGTTTTCATTTTGTTAGCTTTTGTCAACAGAAAATTTTTGTAGGTATATCAAGTTCTACTGTTTATGCGTGAAGATATTTTACTTCCGAAAATTTGAATAAAATCTTTAATTGAATGATCATGATGTATCATGTAATCTTATTTCAAAGATGATTTGGCTTCCTCTTTCGGTCACCTCATGATTCCAGTTTGAATCTTTGCTTATGTCTATGCCTTCATCAGAGTTCATGTCTAGAGGAAGCCTATATGACTTTCTGCACAAACACAGAGGTGTATTTAAGCTTCCATCTTTGCTAAAAGTGGCAATTGATGTTTCCAAGGGAATGAACTATTTGCACCAAAATAATATCATACACAGGGACCTCAAGACGGCCAATCTGCTGATGGATGAAAATGAAGTAAGAGGACTCCTTGAATTTGTTCACATTAATTACCTGTTTCATGTCATCATTTGGTCAGCCTATGTCTTGCCACTCTCTTTATAACATGGTTTATGAAGACTGCCATGTGAATGAAGATCATATTCTTCTTCAATAGGTGGTGAAGGTTGCTGATTTTGGGGTTGCCAGAGTGAAGATCCAATCTGGAGTGATGACAGCTGAAACTGGAACTTACCGTTGGATGGCTCCAGAGGTACGGATTTTCTTGGATAGCTTGCCACATATGATTTTGAGAACTTTTAAATTGATCTGTCATTTTTCCTTTTCTTCAATTTTCTGATTTGATTACAAATTCCACTTTGGTAATACTCGAAATCCCTCCTCAAGTTGATTTGGTTTTTACTTGAAGGTCATTGAACACAAACCTTATGACCAGAAAGCAGATGTCTTTAGTTTTGGAATAACTCTTTGGGAGCTTCTAACCGGAGAAGTAAGTCCTTTCCATTTTTCTTATCTCAAACAACGGTCTTGGATTTTACTCTCATCATGTTTACTATTTTTTATGACCAGCTACCTTACTCTTACTTGACTCCATTACAAGCAGCAGTAGGCGTTGTGCAAAAGGTTTCCATTCTTTTCTCTTCATAGATCATCTTACCGGACCAATTTTTTTAGGGTTATATAGTACCTAATATCCTGATCTTATTTCTTATATGCGTCTAGTATCCTAATCTTATTTGTGGTGCAATTTTACCTATAATCTTTTTAATTTGGTACAATTTCACCCATAATCTTTTTAATTTTATGCAATTCTTAGTATTTGAGAAATAAAATTATATGTAAAATTGCACTAAATTTAAAAATTATAGGTAAAATTATACTACAAATAAGATTAGAATACTTGACACATATGAGAAATAAAATCAGAATATTATATGCTATATAACATATTTTCTTATCTTTGCATGATGATTCTATGTTTTATCATTGCAACTAGGGTCTAAGACCTACAATCCCCAAGAGCACACACCCAAGACTTTCTGAACTTCTCCAACGTTGCTGGCAACAAGATCCAAAAGATAGACCAGAATTCTCCGGGATAATAGAGATTCTTCAGCTGATAGCTAAAGAGGTAAAACGCTACTCGCTCTCGTAGAAAAAGCTGAACCAATTCTAAAATTTTATATATGTTTCAAACAGGTTATTGATGAAAAAGGTGATCGTCACAAAGATAAATCGTCCCACGGCTTTCTCTCAGCACTTAAATGGGGCCATCACTGACTTGGATCCATCATGATGACTGTATAATGTATATCCTTCTTGTATTCTCTTATACTCTGAAATGAAAAGTTAACCGAGTTACCACCACCTTGCATTAGGGAGCTGGTGGATGATGATAGGTTTGGAAATGTACATTAGAAACCCTTTTGTCTGTTCCATTTTTTGAATGATAGTTGCAGTTTCTATTCCCCAAAAGAAAAGGTTAACCGAGTTGTTTCTTCGTACAAGTGAAAAGTTTTGTTTTAACATTTTTTCAACAATTTTTTTTGTATAATAAAATTTAGATGAGTTAGATTTTAAAAGTTCATCAGTATACCTCTATGCTCAAATAGTATTTTTAGAAGCATTTATAAATTATTTGATATAATTCGTTATAAAGTAACTTTTTATTAAGTGAAGTAGTGGACCAACCTTTATGGATTTTTCAACAAAATATTGCATATTAGATTAACAACTCCTAGTTCTGCACCTGCAGAAGATGTGTTTAGAAGGCAGAACATTTATATCAAAACATGCATTAAGGTCACAAGCTCTATCGCACTCTTGGAAATGAAGAGATTGCCATCAATGATTCTTAGAGAATTGCAGATGCATTAGCAAGAAAGGTCCTACTACTTCTTTCTTTATATATAAAAAAAATTTTAAAAATGAGTTAGGATCACCTAAGATTTAAGAATAGGATAAAATCTCCTATTTTTTTAGGCGTTGTTAATTACCCTTAAACATAAATTTAGATACCTAAAAATTAAGATGTCTTCCCAAATTATACGATTAAAATCACAATAAAGTGATATTTTTCATAAATCAAACATGTTTTAAATTATCATATTTTATTATTTTACTAATTGAACTCATAAAGGATAGGGTTAGCTCCTAGTACTTCAATTGACATAACACCTCAATAAATAAAGGCCCACATAGACAATAGAATTGCTATTCCCCTTATGTGAGCTTTTAGATGCTTTAGTGATTGTTTAGATTCAGTCTAAAGTTTTAATAGAGCTTTTAGTCTAAATTTATATTTAAATTTTTTTTAAAAAAATAAATAATTATATTTATTTAAAAGATTTTTAGATTAAATTATAATTTAAAATTATAATTTTGAATAAGCTATTGAGAATAATTTCTAAAACAAGAAAATAACTTATGGCTACATAATTATTTTATCTCTATTTTTTTACTCTCTCTCCTCTTCTCCCTCTTCTCTCTTTTCTCGTCATCCTGGTGTTTGTCACTTCACTGTCACTTCTCCATAAGAACATCTTTTCTCTCTTCTCATCGACAGTGTGGATAGCTGAATAGTATACATGAACAGTGTTAATGAATAGTACAATTAATGAATAGTATTAGAGCGTGTTCGATCCCTGGAGAGTATCACTTTGTTATAATTTTAGTTGCGACAATTGGGGAGACATCTTAGTTCCTGGATGCTCAGGTTTATGCTTGAGGGTAATAGACGGCTTACCCTTTAGATTGTAAATGAGTACCATTTTATTATTATTCTAATTGTGATATTTGAGGAGACATCTTAACTCCTAGGTACTTAGATTTATACTTGAGGGTAATAGACGGTTCGCCATATCTAACATTGGTATTACCTAAAAAGAAGGAATATTTTACCCTGCTTTTGGATCGTGAATTAACCTGACCCATTTCTAAAAATTTCTTGTAAAAAAAAAATAGCACCTCTTTACATATATTATATGAAGATTGAAGTAAGTTTCATTGTTCAAATACATGAATAATAGATTTTATTATAAATTTTATATTTCATATTGATACAAGAATGTTAGGATATAGGATTTGAAGGATTGAATTTCAATGTCATCACAAAAATCAATAAATATATAGCCAATTGCACTATTTATTTCATAAAAAGTGCAGCTTATTTCATTCAGTGGATAATTCATGAGAAAATATGTATAGCTTTTTCATGAAGAAGGTAAATAAGGACATAAATATGAGAATGTAGATAGAAAATATGGCTCAAGAGAAGGAATGACTGTCCCAGTTTTTGAATTTTTGTGATCAACCACTCAAGTCTATGTATCATTCAGAAAATTTATATATATATATATATATATATATATATATATATATATATATATAATTAAACTGTTTTTGAGGGTTCTGCACAACTCTAGTTCCACTCGTCTCAGGCATGTGCCCTAATGTTTTAAGAAGAGAATGACATCTCCAACGCACCAGAACAACAAAGGCACTTCTATTTGGGACTGAAAACAATTTAAGGTACTTTAGTTATCTATTCATCTGTTATTATCAACAAAGATATACATTATCATGATTTTTTCCTTCTTCGTCACGATTCCAGTAATTGCGTTTTACAAGTATCAAAGTTATTACTGCCCTAGGGGAAGTGTTTGAATCACAAATTCATGGAACTCCCAGCAGGAAACCTTATTATATACGTTTTAACAGTTGTAAATCTCGCCTTGACACTTCACTGTTCTGTTGGAAGACTATTTTGAGTCCAAGCAGAGAATCCACCGGCTATGTCTGTAATTCCAGAAAATCCCTGCCCAATGAAAAAGAATAATTACGATGACTGAAAGTTACCTTGTAATTTTAGTCATCAGTATTGTAACTTGTAAGTGGAATTGGTGATAAGTATGCATTCAGTTCTGAAAGATGCATCTATGGGGAAAAATAAAATCTGATTCCGACATTCGACCAAATTCAACTACAACCAAACACTGAGGATTCCCAAAATATTAGGTTAAGGTGTTGAAGAGGAACGTACAGCAGCTATTAAGTCAGTAGCAGCCATCATAGACCTTTTACCAAGTTGACAACCCTGAAAAACCACAACGTCAACATTAGAACCAAGCTTTTCAGAACATGAATATGGCATATAGAGTCTAGCAAATGAAAATTTAAGAGATTGTGCACTCACAACAATAATCTCATCATCTTTTCTAAAACGTGATGAGACTTCTGCAACAAAATTGGCATTCTTTGTCATACCTGCATAAATGATAATAAAATCCATATCAGGATAATTGAAGACATTATTAATATTCAGAGAAAGCATTCCCATTTTCATGAGGTCAGGAAACTCTGGTAAGGGACCATATTCATCCAAAGGTTTAGAATTAAGGCAGGACACGTTGTCAGGACATATATTTTTTCGGCATTTACTAAATGAAATGAACTTATTCTACCTTCCATGGAACGCAAGCAAGAAAAAGGATACCATATTCCCTTACAAACAAATCAAATATTTTAAATATTATCTAAAGAAATGTCGAAACTAGGCATTGCTCCTGTTAGCTGAATTGAGAATGAGTTCGCAACAAAAGCAAGTGATCCATGACCAATAAGCACAGTGACAGAGGAATCTAATTCCAGGTAACTTGCAAAATGATTCTCTCTGGAATATTATGCTTTGTTGCCAAGTGAAGAAAATAAATAAATAAACTAATTATGAATGGAATGTGAGAACTTCGACATTGGGAATCAGTTAAAACAGAGTGGCTACTGTTGCTACCAAACCTCTAGATTAATATTTAGTATATTTGTTTTGGCAAAACTTTTAGTATTTTTCACTTCAAAAGAGATATCGCAGAGAATTTATTGCGTGACTTGCATTATAATTGCTCGCTTAGAGAGCGAAAGAGAGAGAACCTGATCCAACTCTGTACATATATGGTATGTTAATTGCGCCTGGAGCGTGCCCTGCATTGAATTCTTCGGGAGTTCTGCAATCAAGCAAGCAAGCAAGGAACGACGAGTGATTTCGGATTGAATCGGAATTTTCCAGAAACATCAATTCGAAAAGAAAAAACAAATGATTGAAATATGTATGTTACAGATGAGTGCTATCTAACCTCACATCCAAAAAGCGATGTCCAGCAAGAAGCAGCTCGTGTGCAACCCGCACTGGCACAGACATCGGAACTACGACAGTCTCCAAATTCCCGTTCAGAGCAGCTTTCGTGCTTGAGAATTCAAACGAACACGCAAATAAAATTAAATCTAACAAAAAGAAAGTGCAACAATTCAATTAGATTCCTGTTCATTATACACACCAGTAGTTTGGAAAGCTGGATCTAACAACACTAACGCTTCGTGCCTGACAAGAGTTCACCGGTTTCAGAAATGAAATTCTGCATGTAATTAATCATGAACATCAAGAAGGGAAAGTAAAACAGAAACACAATACATAGAATGGAATAAAAATTGTGTGAATCTTAACCTTGGATGATGATCAAGTTTTGGGGAGCAGAGAGAGGGAGAGAGAAGGAATCCGGAGATACGGTACGACGTCGTCGCCATGGTTTTGTGATGGTGGTGTTTCTGAGAGCTTGAGAATGAAAGGGAAGTGCAAATGAATGGTTTCCAATTGCTCAGAGGAAAATGAGAAAGAAAGAGAGCACGGCAGAAGCCAAGAAGTGGGTTCCTTATATTTGAAGATGAGGGCGCGAATGAGCGGCATTCTTCTCCAATGGCTTAATGCCACGTCATCAGAAGGTGTACTGATTAATACAATTTACTCTTTTTATTTTATTTAATTTTGAGATTCACTTTCATAATTTTTTTTTTTTGCCAATTTTAACTAGTTCAAATCATTCAAATATTTGTAGTAATGTTAAAAAATATAATATATGAAATAAAATTTAAGAAATTAAATATATTATTATCTTAACATAATGTTATATGAGGTTAAAATCTTAAATATTTTTAAAATATATAAAACAATTATGTGTTAATTAATATCCCCAGAGGATGACTCTAAGCTGGGTGTTGATGCATTGGATATGACGTGAAACTTTTGTATGGATAAGCCCTGTTTCAAGGTCGAAGAAATAACGGAAGGAATGTGGGTCCCACCCACCACCTCAGCTTGAATCAGTAGTGATCTCCTGGTACGGACCCTAGCGATTGCGACTGATGGTTGTGGATAACTATTCCTAATCGTTATCCACGTGGCAAGATTCGTTCCACCTACTATGCCCATAACAAGTTGATATTGGACCGTTTAAATAGAGCTTTAAAAAAAATGTATAAAAAAATAATTTTTAAATAACTTTAAAAAAGATTTAGAAAAAAATTTAGGAAAAAATTATTTTTAAATAAATAAATATTTAAATAATTATTATAAAAAAATATTATTAATAATAAATTATTATTTTATTAAAAAAATATTTTTTCTCTCTTTCTCTTTACTCCACCATCATCTCCCACCTCCACCATTCCTAAATCCCAGTTGTTTCAAGTTTCATGTGTCTTTTGATGAAATTAATTGGGCATTGAAGTGGTTTCAAGTTTGGTTGGCCTAGTTGTTGAATTGGCTGAAATTTCCTAGATTGATCAGAGAGTATGTTTTTGTTGATAGATAATTACTGTAGCATCTGCTATTAGTTGTTCTCTATGCAAACCCTTCATGATTAATGTTTGAATGTGATAAAGGAATGGAGATAGATATGCGTGGGGAGTATTTTGGAGACAAAATCCATGGATTTGGGGTGTACCATTTTGCCAATGGCCATTGTTATGAAGGAGCGTGGCATGAAGGTCGTAGGCAAGGTCATGGGGTCTAATGGTGATAGAAAATGTGGTGAATGGGATGCTGGCAGCCTCATTCATCCTCTACCATCACTAACCCACTCTAAGCTCCTTGGATCTGTTCAGGTATATGTCCTTATTTCTGCATTCTCACCCACGACAAATCTGGAAGCCTGCATCATTACCCATGCACATCTCCCATCACTCTACCTCCATTCCATCATCTTCACCCACAATGCACCTCCAGTTCCCCATAGCACACAACCGTCAGCACTTCTGCCATTGAGGACGTCGACAGCAAGCATAATGTATAGGTGACAGTAGAACAGAAGCAACGAGTACGTGGACAGCAAGTACATTGGACGAGCAACAGTAGATCTACCAGAGAGAAGAGAAAAAGAAAAAAAATAGAGATAAAATAATAATTAAAAAGTTTATAAATATTATAATTATTTTTAAAAGTTATTCTTAATAGTTTATCTAAAATTATGATTTTAAATTATAATTTAGTCTAAAATTTTTTTTAAATAAATATGACTATTTATTTTAAAATTTTTCTAGATTAAAGTTTAGATAAAAAAAATTAGTTTAAAACCTAAGTTTATAAAATATCCAAATAAACACATTTTTTCCTCAGCCTTTCTGCTAAGATCAAGACTTTGAATGCAACTGATGTGAACGCAATGAAATGTGGAATATATTTTTGTTGGTAATTTTTTTTTTTTAAAAAAAAGATAGACTGATCAAGAATCTAAACGTATAGTAATGTTTTTTTCTTCTTCTTATAAAATGCCAATAAATGTTAGGCTGGGAATAGTAAATGATTTACTTTGTTTTCCATATTTGAAGCCCATTATTTAATGCATCGTGGACCTGAGATCAGGCGATTAAATGGGCCTCTTTGTCACTAATTGCCTAAATTCTAAGCATATAGTTAAATATAATTGAAAGAACTAATTTTTTATAATATAATAAATTAATATCTACATTTTTATTAAATAATATTTTAAATAAGATTATTTTTAATATCATGATACATATACATTAACAAAAGCTCTTATGTTTGTCCAATAACACGTCTTTCCTTTTCTTTTTCTTTTTTTAATAAGTGAAATCAAATAACCCCTCTTTCCATGTATCAGATGAAGATTGAAGTAAGTTTCATTGTTCAGATCTATGAATAATACAATTCATTATAATATTTATATTTTATATTGATACTGAATATTTTTTCTTCAGCTTTGCAAGATTGATTGGATATGTATAAGGCTTTTTTGGACCTTGATAGGATATAAGATTTGAGGAATTGAATACAATAAATAAACGAAAAATTAATCTATATGACAAGTTTCACTGTTTGTAAATTATAGAAAAAGCGTAGCTCATTTCAAGCTGTGGCTAATACATGGAAAAACATGTATAATTTTTCAATAAGGACGTAAATATGAGTGTGGAGAGAGAAATAATGGCACCAGAAAATGATCGTCCCAATTTTTGAATTTAAACCATTCAAGTCTCTGCGTCATTGGGAAAATTAATTATACTCCTCTTCTACATAATAAATGATCTATTAACAATTGATTTTAATTATATATATAATATATTTCTTCTATTTCTCTTTATAAGAGATAATTAATTTAAACACGTCTATTAAAAAATAGTTAAAATTAATTAGAAAAATAAATATATAAAAAATATAAGTCTTTTTTTTCAAAAATACTCATATTTACGTAAAAGATAGAGAATGTGTGGTAGAAAGATAGGAATTAAATGCATTGATATATAAATAATTAAGTGGGGTAAAATGGGGAGTTAACAAAAAAAATTGAGACAATGGGTGTATTTGGTATGAGAGAATTAGAAATTGGGGAGAGATTTTTTTCCCCTTATTTGGCAACATCCCTAACATTCCCTTTAAAATTTAGTGATTTAAAAAAATATATTTATCTTCTTTTAACTGTTATATTTATAATATTTTTTTTAAAAAAATAAAATATCACTTCTAAATCTTATAGTTGTTTATATAGAATATTTTTTTCATATCTTTTAAACTAAATAACATAACATTAAAATTCTTACTATATCCTCTCAATCTATCAATTTAAATTAGATAATATTAAAATTTATTAATTTACTTTCTCGCCAATTCTCTTCATTAGAATCCTTCTTCAACCGTTGAGCAAATACACCCTAAATGTCTCTTTCAAAAAGGAACATACAATGTTAAGATTGTCTCTTATAAAAAAAATAACGAGGAAGTATTTCACATAGTTATTTATATTTTTTAAAATTATTTTTATTAATTATCTCTAACAAACATTTAAGTAAGAGAGCGAGGGAGAAAATTAAAAGAATAATTATAATATTTTAAAAAAATAAAATATACTAATTAATTTAATTAATTTATTTAATATAATTAAATTAGTTAAATATATATTATATTAATGATGAAATAAGTATTATTTTGTTCAGAATTCTTTTTTTTTTCTTTTCTAACATTTTGCTCAGAATTCCAGTCTAACCATTTATAAGTTTTTCATCATTTTTAGATTTGTTGGTTAGGCTTTATCGATCACCCCAAAGTTTTCAAAGTAATTAGGAAATAAATGCTACTTCAATATGAACACTACTTTTCCATTCGGCTTTAAAAGTGTGGTCAATGAGGGGGATCACGATGGCACAACAAACTCCATCGCTATTAATTTCGGTCATAATTTAGATTATCTAGACTCTTGATTTTTATTTTTCTCATTCCAAAGGAACTTCACGTTTTCCTCCTTTTCTTTTGCTTCATGGAACGAAAGAACATCGATTGCTTTGAAAATAAAAGGTGAAATATTCATTTCTCAAACGAATAAGTCCAAACATACCAATATGGTCAATTTAAAAGGTGTTTAATCTTTAATAAATATTATTTTATTGTAGTTCTAATCATAACGTTTGGAGAAGTATCTTAACTATTGGATGTTTAGGTTTACGTCTGAGGGTAATAGACAACTCGTCTTGCTCGATATTAGTATCATTTAAAAAGAAATGAGACTTCATTCTGCCTTTAAATTATGGGTGAATCCAATCACTTTTTAAAATTTTTTTTACCTAAAACAAATATATGGTCTTCTTCTTATTTTTGTTTTTGGTAAAGATTCGGCTGTACAACAAATAATTGAAAAAAGTCAATCCCCAATGTTGATCAAAATAAAATTCAAATTGAAGTGGACTCCGCCACCAGTGAGATGACTTTAAGCTAAATATTGATTGAGCTATGTCAGCCTTCTATAAAATTGCTAAATGTGTTATACAATAAGGGACCGTACTAGTAATTAGGTGACTAGTTTTACACATTCTATTATAACTTTGTATTGCTTTTGAATCATATGAGTGAGTTATCTTGCTCATAATTACATGGAACCATGGTGACAAGAAACTCATCTTTAAATTGGACTCAAAGCTCCTTATTGATACCCTGGAGAAAGAGAATAACAAGTACCTTGACAACTTGCCTTTTGTACTAATCAAGCAACTTATGAGAAAATTATGGGAGCTACAATTAAAATATATTTTAAAAGATAATAATAAACTTATAGATACTTTTATAAAAGAGGAATTTTCTAAATCTTACATATTTATTTAGTATCCGTCACATATGAAGAATCTAGTGACTTGTGAGTATTTGGGATTAAATGTTTTATTAGTGTAATTTGCCATTTGATTAGGCTTTAACCCTTACTCTTTATCAAAAAAATAAAATATAATTTAAAATTTTAATTAAAAAAATACTTATATTTAATGTATAATAATGATTAGAATAGAATTGTCTTAAATAAAATGATATTTGTATATGTAAAAACAAGGAGATAATAAACTAGTGAGTGCGTGTATTGACCAACAATATATCATCCTTCTGTAAAAGAATAATATAGATCTGTATAGAAATTGGATTTTTTTTGAAAAAAAAAAATCATGTATAAGGAGGCTATCAAGTATCAACCGGTGAATGACAAGAGGGGATTGCTTTAGATTTAATTTTTATAATAATCTTAGATTAATAATATTAGATTAATGGGACCCATTTCTCATTCTAAAATTAATGTAAGCAAGCAAGTTAGGAGACCAAAAACGAAAGACCGAAGCACGCTATTGAACTTTGGATTACTTAAAACTTAATGAAACTAATCCCAATTAATTGTGCCTGATTACCATTATTCTATTATAAAAATATATTATGATTTATGCGTAGGAACACGCCTCTATGGCCTGTTATCTCGGCCGAAGCCATGCTTCTCCCAACATTGGTGTATCGTTAAATTCTATCAGAATTGATTTATCATTTTATTATTAAAATAAAAATTTAGCATGATTCTTGTACCAGGAAATTCTATTTTTGGTCTTATAAATTCACTCAAATTTTAAGCTACTCCTTATTATTGTTATATCCTATCAATATTTTACTACATTTTTTCTTTTCATCTGGATAAATCATACATATTAAAAGTATTAAGATATTATATAGTTATTATCTTCTCTAATAAATCTTACAAAATCTAATCACAGGGGCTAAATTAATTTTTTCTAAGTTATGACATTTAATAATTCATTATTATAAATCAAATTGAAAGAAATTATCAAGGCTAAAAATTTTATTTTCAATTTATTGAAATATACATCATTATTATAATTTAACAAAATTTAATTAAAGTATGATTACTTTTATTCTATTTAAGATTAAGATTTAAGATATCAGTTTTGATTCTTTATACAGGTCGTTTTTTCCAGAGATCTATCCAATATCCGTTCTCCTTTTTTTTATCAACATATACGTTCTCGTTTTCAATTCTCCACTTTTACACGCAAAATCCTATTCTATAACACCTCCCGACCCAATTTCTTCTCTTGCCGTCAATTTCCAGAACTGAAGAAGAACTCAGATGAACAAAATAATGAGTGATGACATATCCGTACTCGAGAAACTAGAGTTACTCCACAAATCGGAGGTATTTAAGATCAAAGGCAGAGACAAGCAGGGCCGAAAGATCCTTCGCATCATTGGCAAGTTCTTCCCAGGTAATTAAATTCACCCATCCATCCGTCGTTCTTCGTATTCTTCGCGATCATTCGATCCTATCTTCCGTTTTTCTCTTCGTTGCAATTTCTTGATCGATTTCTTTGCGTTCCAGCTCGGTGGGTGAGCGTTGACCTTTTGAAAAGGTACTTGGAGGAGAGGATTTTCCCTAGATTGGAGAAGAAGAAATTCTCGGTGGTGTATGTTCATACCGGCGTTCAACGGAGCGATAATTTTCCAGGAATATCAGCTTTGAGATCAATCTATGATGCGATTCCGTTGAAGGCGAAGGAAAATATGGAGGCCGTGTATTTTGTGCACCCAGGCCTCCAGGCACGGCTTTTCCTCGCCACGTTCGGCCGTTTCCTCTTCAATGCAGGGTAAGCCTCTTCAGATTTTCAAACGCTTTTGAGCTTGGCTCAACTTAGTTTTGGTACGATCAGATTTGCTAACTTAAGCATTTATGTTGGTTACCGTTTAGACTCGCTTAACAACAAATTGGATCTTCTGCTTAAACATAATCGTGAAAACAATATCTAAACAAGTTGAATGATATTTATGATTTTATTCGGGTGTTGTAGGTTGTACGGGAAGGTGAGGTACGTGAGCAGGCTTGCGTATCTGTGGGAAAAGGTGAAGAGGAATGAGGTGGAAATACCAGATTTTGTGTACGATCACGATGATGACTTGGAATATCGGCCGATGATGGATTATGGATTGGAGAGCGATCACCCCAGGGTGTGCCATCCATCCTCTATCGAATCCCCTGTCTCCACCTACTCCATGAGGAGCATCTCATAGGATCATTCCACCTGCCCTTCCCACTCAGTAATGGAAAGAAACTAGGAACAGCTCAGTGGGAGTGTCATTTAAATTTTAAAATCTTAAATTAAGAATTATTATAAAAATACCTTTTTATTTATTTTACAATATTCGTTTGTACTAAACAAACTGATAGCATTTTTTTAGGATTTTCCCTTGAATAATTTTTCTTTTGTTTTTTTGTTGCCCTTTATACTTAAATATCATCATGTAAATAGTTTTTTCCTTCAAGTTATACATGTTTTAATTTTTAAATGAAATTCTGTGAATAGATATTTAGGAATTAATATCATATATTAAGTTTTATTTTGTTGTTTAGAGATCAACCTGACATATTTAATTTTGCTCTTTAGACTTAATTTTTTAAAATAATTTTATAATATTTATCATAAAAAATAATGACTAATCCTTTTGTACTATCAATAGACAATTTGTCTTTGGTAAACAAAGAAAAATACAATTTTTGTCCAGAACAAAAATGTAGTACAATTGAGGTTAATGCATAATTATAAAGTTTCAACTTTCAAAATTCTCCAATTTGGACCAAAATATTTGCGTTTTAAGAGAATCTCGCTTCATTTTTGTAGAACCAATCCTAAGTCGACAACAACACCTCGTGCACCATGCACCAAGAAGTCACCATCAAAAGGGGATAATTGGGATTACATGCTCCTTATTAGAGAAAGCATACAAGTTGTCGGCAATTTTTAGTACCATTACCTAAATTCTTTAATTTTTGTGAAATGGTTAAAAGCTTCCTATATATATATATATATATGGAATCGTACAGAGTAGTAAAATCAAAACATATTTAACGGTTTAACTCGCGATTAGAAATAATGCCAAGTTGGGCCTATTTTTCCTCAACCACCTTAATTTTCTGCAGATTGCAGCTTCATTTTCTTACCACAAATACTGCAACCTGGTCGGATTGGCCACCCTACAACATGCAAAAACGTCATGTATCAGCAACTCCCTTCTTCTCATTAACTGAACAACCGTTTCATTAGCCCAAATCATTATATGTTTCATATATAACTCTATTTTTGAGTCATTAGTATCCAACACAATGACATTTGATAAACGAACTCCTTCATGAATTTAAGGCAGTGTTTTAACAGAAGAATCAAGTTATAATGTACCTGTATGAGTCAGATATTGTTCTACTGAACTCCTTCATGATGCTACCATCACCCATGTTATATACGCTCTAACATTAAATATATTAGTGAAGAAAATGCAGTTCCCTGTATACCCAGCAAAACCATCAGCAGAAACAGAGAAGGCACAGCTATCTCCCAACATAAACATTCTGTCTTCCAAATCCTTCACATCCACCCATGTCCCCCACTCTTCATCCAACCTATAAACCTTAAAATCCACAACGCAAGCTTTGATAATATGGCCTCTCATAGTACCTATCAACAACATAAAGATTCCCACTTGATTCAACCACATGCTTCTTGTGTCCAAAACCACACAAGGAGGCGAATATTGAATCAATTTGAAAGATGATGTGTCGATCCATGATATCGTGCCCCATCCATCTGTCACATAAAACTGACCCTTATACACAATAACATCATCGTAGTGAAAATTCTTGTCATCCACGAGCGTCCATTTGTTGTCTCCTCGTCTGAACATCGCCAACTTACTCTCCCGATAGATACAGCAAGCCACAGAATCCTCCACGTCAGACCAACACGAAGTCGGGAAGAAAGAGACTTTCTTTTCAGGGAATCTGAACTGCTGGAGGTTATAGGATTTGTGTAATTCCACCACCCGATAGTCGAGATGTTCAATATTCTGGGCGAAGAGCTGAGTGGGATCGAGATTTTTCGGTCGGAAAGTGGGTGTAGGCGATGAAGAGGATGGGATTCTGAGGGGTTTGATTCTCTGTCTACTTTGATTAACCAGCCTTTCGGAGAAGAAGATGTGGGTTGCTGGGGTGGTTCGATTCGATAAAAAGTGGACTGAGTGAGGAAGACGAAGATGGAGGGATAGATGGGATGGGGGATTTGCAGAGGCAAAAAAGGAGAGTTAGGGAGAGAGGGAGGGATAGAGGATCGCCATGAGTTGCAGACGCTGCGAAATCGGAGAAGGTCGATGTGATCGTGGAGAGATTTGCCGATCTTCGGACACAGTTCCGAAGGAAGATCGCACCAATTTGGCTTGGATAAGCTCGTGAGTTGACTCTGCATGGACATCTGTGGTTCCAACTTCCAACCCAGAAGCTCACAAGTAAGTACTTAAGGCTATTTTACTGTGTTTGGGAAACTACACAGGAAATACGACATCTAACTCTTGAAGTCATGCTTTCTTTTTCGTCAGCACTTAGAAACAGCCTTAATCGCTAAGTTAGAAGAAATGAACGGGTGATGCTCACTTTATCGTGAAAAATGAGCTCAGGGGATTAGAGTTTGTAACAAGTTTAGTTGTTCAAAGCTTATTACGTGTAGACTGTTTATATTATATATAGAAGATCTAGATGAGATACTAAGAGTGCTTGAGTTCAAACTTTAAAATAAGTGCCCTGGAGAGGATGGCTATTGTCTAGAGATAGGTTAGGAATGTTAGTGACGTCGTCATGTAACTGTGTTTTGTTGAATACAAGTTGCAGTTTGGTAAAGTTGAACAACATTAATATAAAACTTCTCTTTTGGTGCCTTTGTGTCCTATTTCACCTCATATATACATGTACCGCGATTAAATGGACATGTCGCAGAATCATTTTATTCACGAAATAATAGATGACGTCAGAATGAGATCATGCAGTCCCTCGCATTTGCAAGAGTTCTTGAAACGAAAAACAAAAACTACTAAGAAACAAATGGTTTTATTTGAGTTTTTTTTTTTCCTTTGGCCCAGTGAGAGAAGCTAATGAATGAGAGCAAGCCGACGGAAGTTGACGGTATTGACTTAATCAGAACCTCCATTAAAGAGTGCGGCAGCTGCAAACCAGGAAGCTTTATCAGTTGGATGGAACCAATCCCAAAACAAGAAATCATTACGCTTTCCACAAAGCCTTGCATTCTTGGGTTTAAGGCAAGGACCCTCTCCGTTGAGCTTCCCTTGTCCACAACATGCCCTCTTCGTCTCCTTTATTCCAAAGACGGAAGGCTTTCGCAAGGCGGCTGAAGTCATAGCAAAGGAATTCCCAAATGAATACTTGAAATCCATCAAGTCATAGCTTAGCTTTCGCATAAAAGAAGTTGTATGAAAATTAACGGGATATTTGGCATGAAACGATTGGAATTATTAGAGGAGGATCCTATGCTTCTGTAATTAATTAATGATGGCGCTTTCGCATGATTATTCATATATGCTTGGTTATTATTGTGCCATCCATACAAATCATCCATATGTGTGTGTTCGATGAAAATAATATTTTCATTTGTAAGTGTCAAATTTAAAATCAAATAAAATTACAAGGACAAAACTTGTAGAATGAATCGCGGGAGGTAATTCCCTATAACTTCCACATAGAAATTTGATATCGTTAACGGCTTAACGCCCAAGAATGTTCTTATCACATCATAAAAATATAAATTGTGCATGATTAACAAATATATAAATACCACAAAAGTAAAGATGTTTACTCTGTTATATTTAAATATTTTTTTTAATTTTTTTAATCTTTTTAAATTAGTCAATTAACTCTTATAATAAGTAATAGAAAAAATATTTTGTTTATGTTGTTTCTCCTTAAATAATCCAATCTCTCAGTCTGTGGGGTTTGTTACAACAAAACTCTGTATGCAGTGAGATCATGAGCCATGTTTTGAATGCTTAAATATTTTACAATAGTCAAAATAAAACTTCTTTGTACACTCTGTTTCCTTTTTGACATATCAGCATACAACTAAAAGTTACTGTAAAATTTGAATCTTAAAAGAAGAAAAAAAAACAAAATCTCACCAACCCACTTGGTAATCTCCTCTATATCATTCCCCCTACAGTACATTTTCTTGCATCAAGATTAGCGCGGATTGAAAAAGCTGACATTAATTCCAGTATCTATGATAACATAGAGACTAGCAACAACAAAAATACCGCTAAGAGCCATCCCCAACGTTCCCAAGAACCAATTGAGACACCACATAACACTATACTTGTTTGGTTTCCTATGCTTGAGCCACATGAAGCATGGGTACGCCAATGTCACAGGCAGAGCCACTCCTCCAACCAGACCTGCCAAGCTTGACAAAAATGGAATCGCCACCCCTATGAAGAAACACAGGAACCCACAAAACACCCTGAAAGCCGCCCTGAGCCACCACGGGCATGGCTTCTTCATCCTTCTTGTGTACTGCGATTCCATGTCGTCAAAAAGTGGCATGCTATAGATTTGGAATGAGCACAGTCCATTCACCACCACAAATAGACTTGTTAACCCCAGTACAAATCTTGACACGTCTTGAGAATGGAATTGGTATAGAGCTGTCAGCATTCCTCCATTTGCTGGAATCTGTAACATTTTCAGTCGATTATGAATATCAGCAGTGGAAGACAAAGCATTGCAACACAGTACAATGGTTCCGTAGATTATTTTCAAAGTAAAAGCTTGATAATGAATTCTGCTGTTTGGAAGTGAGGATGATTACCAGTTGACCATATGCCCAATAGCCACCAATGGCCAAGGGGAAGAGGCATGCAGCTATGATGGTGTAAGCAACCTTGACTCCTTTCCACATGGGCACATGAGAAGGATGCTTCTCGCTTGAGGGCATTGTAGCCTACAAATATGGAACAGAGACTTGCAAATTAAACTAAGCTGGTGGACAAGTTTGAAAGAGATATCGGCCATTTAATTAAAAAATACAGAACTTTCTAACATCTAAGATTCCAAAAGAAACGAGCAGAGAACAACTTAATTTATAAATTGTACTATTAGAACAGATTCGTGTCATCTGTTTGGTATAATAAAATTTCAATTCTCTCTGAGATGAACATCCTAAAATATCTCTGATTTTCTTCCTACTGTGCAGTTATTGTGGACTAATGCACTAGTGACTTAGAGGACACAAGCAAGAAAAGTCATCGGCAGATATTAATAGCATGGGCTTGACACACTCTCCTTATTGGTGAAGTTTCTCAACTTCTAACTTTCAATGCTGATCTATTGTCAAAGCCCATCTTTATTGCCTTTTCTGTTTATTAGTAATATGAATCCTCTGACCTTTTCAATAACGTACGTCAACTACTCAATCCCATAAATCATGTACAAACTACAAATAATTGTTTTACAACTAAAAGTCTTCGTTATCAAGTTTCAAATGATTTAGCCTCATTATACGTTTCGATTCATAACCAAGACGAAACGACAGAATTAACTCGAAATTGGTACCCAAGCAATTAGCATGAACTACAAATTTGGCGGTAAAACCAGAAAATTAGGGCTATAAGGAATAGAAATACAACACACCTGAATTTCAAGGATAAGATTATGGCCTCTGAAAGCGAAGGCGATGATGCCGAGGGCGTTGAGGACACTGAAAGCATTCTCCACATCATTCCCCGTCCTCACTGGATTATAGGACACCCCAGGGAGGCTACCCTTGGAGACGGAAACGGCCCAGATGGAGGTAATATATCCGACGGCGGTGACGGCGCCGATGAGAGAGATGCCGGCGATGGAATTCAAGTTTGGCAACTGAGAGAGCACCACCGCAGCACAGGTAAAGACAAGATACCATTCCACAGTGGTCATGGGGTTGGCCGTGCAATTGGCCCCACACACCACCTGATAGAACGTCCTGGCCGTTGACCCTCCTATGATGATCAAAGTCGTACAAGTGCCCGCCGATAAGTACATTATCGGAAATAACGCCATCAATTTCCCCATTCTCTCACCTACACCATAAAACATCCAAGCCAAAAACGTTAGGCTTTCACCAAAAGGGATCGATGAAAGTGACTGTGTCATTCCTTCCTTCTCAACAAGGAGAAGATATGATACTCGTAACTGTAATGAGATCTATACGTTATGAAGTATACTAAAATTCAGTAACTTAGTTAGAAATCGTTATTGTTCTTTTAAACATAAAGGTTTATGAATGTATGACTACCGAAGGTGGCGAAGACGAGTTGAAGGTAGCGACTGTAACGAACTCCATGTTCCACAGATTCATGAAGATGAACCAGCAGCCACAGCGTGTAAAGCTGCCATACGAACGCCACCGTCAAGCTTATTATTCCCCAGCTCCTGTTTCCATCAAATCTTGTTCATCAGCATACTAATAATGAATCACTAGCTTCAAATTAAAGAAAACTAAAATCATGATGATGACGACGAGGACTTAATCATACGTACCAGCCCAGAATAGTGAAAGCCACGGGCAAAACCAGCGCCTGAATACCAATCCCAGAGCATAGAGTATGAAACGCAGCGTAAAACTTGTTCCCATTTCTCGACTCTGTGATGGGAAGCCATGCGTCCTGAGGGTCGAGCTTGGTGAACCTCAAAGCCTTCCTCATAGGGCTGCCCAGAGGAGTGATGAACCTGGGCGTCAGATTAGAGATGGAGAGCCTCGGTGTTCGGGGAGTTTTAGGGGTCTTGCTCACGTGATGATCACGTGCATGTGGTTGAGGAGGAGGTGCTTCTCCATTTTCAGGGTGAAGAAGAGGTGACCTAGAGAGAGAGGGAGAGTGAAACTGAGAAGGAGGACAGGACACAGGTGGAGGAGATGACACAGTAGGTGTCCCCATGACTGAAGCTGTTCTCGGCGTTATAGGTGCAGACCATATTTCCTTTGATTCCGCCATTCTTATTTGTTTGTGTGCTTTCTACACCTTCTTCTCTCTCAGTGCTGCACTGGTGAGGAAGTTTTGAGTTTGTGTATATATAATGGCTTAGCTTGTTTCGTGGAAGGAAGAAGATAGGGAAGCAAGTGGGTGGGCATATAGTGGGAGATGCGACACCAATTAATTAAAGTGTGTGAAAATTGTTAGGGGCATTAAAGTAATCGGATTAATTGGTTGGTGGAGAACTGTATATTAACTATTTAAAAGTTATTATAACAACGAGTGTGAACACGGACAACAATGGCTGCTAATCTGTCCAGCTTGGAATAACTTTGGATTATTTGGTTTGTAGGTCTGGTAGGAGCAGTTCTACTATTGTAAAAAAGAAAAAAAACACAAACTCGACTAATTAGTATGGGATAGTGAGTTAGTTAAAATTTTTAGAAACAAAATTATATAAAAGCCAAAATTTATAGGTTTTAAGGTTTTACAACAGTGCAGGAATGGATGAGAATAATGTAATGTTATTCTAGTATTTATACAAGTGGTAGTTAAGTGTTTTGACGGTTGAGTGGGAAAACATTAAAAAAAAATGAATGAATGAATGAATGAATTGTGTCCAAAAGCATTTAAGGAGAGTAGTCAAAAAGTGATTATTTTTAAAAAGAAATGATATATTTTTAATAGAATAAAATATTCTAATTACCTTACAATTATGTTTTAATTAAATGGAACCCTATCTATTTTTTAAAAAGCAGTTTAATTCAATAGTTAGCATTTTTAGGAATATTATCGAAAGATTCTAAAATCTTGATTTTTAATTAAAAATTATATTTATTTGTTTTTACTATCTTACCCCAATCTAATAAATCTCTAAAATTTATATTAAAATATATTTTATTTCATTTACTTTTTCTTAATTTTTATTTTGTTATTTTTGCAAATAGTTATTTAGTTAATATTTTTTTTATCTAAGCTTAAGTAATGAATCTTAAAAATTGTGTTTAAAATTTTTAAATTATAAATTTAAATGACTTACACAATCTCTCAAACTTACCTTCTTTATATTATATAGTGAATAAAAATATGTGTTTGATGTATATTTTTAGACATTTAAAAAATAAAATAAATATATTTAAAAAGTTATGAAAAATTAAAATTATAAAATTTTACAATAAATTTAAAATTAATAAATTTTATAGTATATTAAAAATTTGAAAATTTATGTATTAAAATTAATTTTTGGTTATATAATTTTTTAAATATAAATGTTTAATTAATTTTTATGATAAAGAGTGGCATTTTGATAAAAAGAAAGTTTAAAAGTCAAACTTATAAATTAATAATTTAGGTAGATAAAAATTGAATATTAAATATACAATTGAGGTTAGTGTAACATATATTTTAATTATAAACGAAGTCTATATATATTTTTCAAATAGAGGGAAAGTGCATATAAATAAGATAAAATATAGGGGTTGTTAGAGTATCTTATTTTTTAAATACCTTATGAACATTTTCCTAATTAAAGGAGCAATTTCTACGAGAAAACAAGTCTTGGTCAGCATTTTGCGCCTCATGGCGGCGAGACATTCAACTTTCAACGACCGTGAGAGGGAAATGCAGAGAAAGAGAAAGTACATAAAAGGCAAATAAAGACAAAATCATCGTCATCATTATTATTATTATTATTATTATTATTATTATTATTATTATTATTATTATTATTATTATTGTTATTATTAAAATAAAATAAAGTGGACATATATAATATGTGGGGAATGGGAGAGACTGGTCAATTAGCGCGTCCACGATGTTCGCACGATATAGTGGGATTGTTCCAACCTTGCACATCACGAATTATGGATCAAGTTGAAGTTATTTAGATTTTTTTTAAAAAAAATATTAATTTAATTTACATCTCAATTTATTTTCTTATATATCATCTAAACAAGTTTAGTTTATAAAAAAATTAAACTAAAAATCTATCTAATCATAAATTGTATAACTTTTATTCTAATTTTCATTTATAAAAAGTCAGATTAAAATAAAATATATTTTTGATAATGGTATTCCTTAACATGCCCCAAGACATTTGGATTGCAGTTCCATGTTTTTCTTCATGAGAAAGCACCGCCAGTTTGTACTTTTCCTTTTAATTCAATATTTTCAACTCATGTTATGTATAGATGAACGCCGTATGAATTATATTTTTCTAGTTTTGTATAAAAGTCAGCTGACTTTTTATTTAATTCCCATGTAAAACATATTTCATTAAAAAATAAATATCTTAAGATTAATCAATAAAAATGGATAAAAATAAGTCAAATATGCTGATTGGTCTAATTTTAAACACATTAATATTTTATAACAATTTTTTAAAAGAAAATATGTAATTTAATCCTTTAAATATGAGCAGCTACCCCTCTTCTAAGTCCCACATTCCGTACTTGGTGGTCAATATAAAGCTGTTTTTCCTAAACCAGAAGTAATACTAATTAATGATTAATTAAACGGAACCTCTTGGAATTCACTGTTTTAAAATAAAGTCAACACAGGGAACCTCCGTTCAAACATACTCCTTACTTCTTAAACAGACACATGCACAATTAAAGATATATGTATCTTTTGGTAGAAGTAGAACGCAGCTAAAGATATTAAACCCAAAAAAAAAAGTTTAAAAAATGAGAAAGAATCTGACCCCATAAGGACAACGGTCTCAATCGACAAATATATTTATTTATTTTATTCCCAAAAGTGTGTGTTGAACAATTCTCACAATTTTCTTGGGTTTGACAAGTTAGTTACACAAATTGCTCTTGGTCAACATACGTAGCATCAGTGAAAGAACGGAGGGACATGAGGGTAGGTGAGAATTTTCAAGGTTAGATGTATGTATTAAGTATATTTTCAACGTATCCTTGAGATTTTTCTATGTACACATGGAACCTTCATGAAGGAAAAATATTGAATATTGACATAGTGTTGCATCATTTGTACGTTCGTATTTCGTACATTTTCTTCAAGCTTAAACACAAATGGGACAAATCATGGTATTTCCTACCCTCCAAACTCACATATCGGAATAACGCAGACAACAATTTCTTTATAATTAACACTGAGTTTGACAAAGTCCATCGTTTAAAAGCATAGCATGCAGGGAATAATGCTACTGCATTTTTCATTATCTGTCCCTGACTACAATTTTTTGAATGTATGATCAAGATTTGAAAGTTATTGACAAAACTGGTTTCTGTCCCATGTTTTGCATCCCTTTTCAAACATATATTTATACTATTCATGAGTATCCTAGACTCGAGATCATATCTCAACACTAAATCTCAAGGCCATGGGTTAAGAGGAGAATCAAGCTGCGCCCAACAACAATAAGAAAATGCATATAACTGCGCTCGATATCATAGCTTAACCCCAAATTTTAAGGTACGAGAATCCAACTGGATCCTACAACAATAGGATAATGGATATAAGTAGGCTCAACATCATATCGTAACCCAAAACTTTAAGGTGAGGAGGATCCAGCTGACGTGGTATCAATAGGTGATATATATATATATATATATATGTATATATAGATATATAAGTGGGCTAAACATCGAATCCTAGCCCAAAATCTCACAGAATGTGTCAAGAAGAGAATCACCCATGGCCCAATATCAACAAGAGGATGCATAAAAGCGAGTTCCGCTTCATATCTCATCCCAAAATCTCAAGGCATGGGTGAAGAAGTTACTGTACGATCATGGAAAAGGGCAGAATTCAATGGGTTGGATGCATATAAGTGCATCTTAACCCACAACCTTAAGGTAACAAGGTTGTGATTCTTCCACTTATATACTTCTCACAAGAGTGTCATCTTCATTTAGAGTCTATAGTTTTTACTGAGTGTTTAAGATTTAATCTCCTTCTGAGTTAGTTTTTTTATGTGTCCGATATTTAGCCCTCCTTTATAACAAAAAAACAATACTTCTCATCAAGACAAACTCTATAGACATACGGCATTAAGTCAAATGTAATACATATATGCAAGTATAATAATATCAAATAGAATGACATTTATGTGGTATACATGTATGAAAGTAATCTGATAGTTGATAAATTAGAACGGAGACTTCTTGAATTTCAATGCTTCAAAGCGTGCAGCGAGTTCATCATAGTCCGGCAATTTGGGGTGAACATGAGCACTTGCATTACCATCTTGAGATGAAGGTACTGGTGGTGGAGGCCGGTTAGGTGGTGGCAGAACACCATGAGGTTCTTCTCCCATTTCAATCTCTTCATCACAATCTGATTCATCGAATTTAATATTCGAATGGACAGAACTTGGATTGTAGCTGTATCTCCTATAAACTTTCTCAGAATACATGTCTGTAGGCATTTTCTCCTCAGTGTTCATGTGATCAGATCTTGATAAGCTAAGGGACCTGTGCATTGTCTGTTGAGTTTTCCCTTGATGACCATCATTCGATTGGAAGAACGCCGGATTAAGTCCTGAGTTATTCAACTTATCATCATAAATAGATCGTTGATTAGCTTCTTTCTTCTTAGCCATATAAGCAGCAACTTCTGCAGCAGCTATTGCTTTCATGGCTGATTCAGCCGCTGCCTCAGCAGCAGACTTAGAGTCTTCAAATTGTACATTACCGCCCTGGCTGCCGCTAACACCTGCTGACCTGATGGATTATCAGAAAAAGAAAAGTGTTAAATTTTGAAATTACAAATATATGCTGGAGTTGTCTTCCTATCAAAATAACTTAAGTCTATGTGATAGAACTACCTTTGATATCATGTACTCTTAACCTCTTTTTTAATTATTCAATATAAAACTATATTTTAGCATTCTCCCTATTATTAGATTTGGGGTTGTACTTCTTCTTCTTGAGTCTCAGAGACCTGAGGCCTATAATTTTTATTTTTTTTCTCTTTGCCTGGGCGTGTACTATTTTTTTTCAGCTCAGAGGCCTCAAGTCTACAATATTTATATTTTATTCTCTTTACCTAAATTTGTACTATTTTTTCGGTCTCATAGGCCTTAGGCTCACAATCTTCAACTTTTTTGATTAATTTTTGTTTTGATGTCCCATATCCAAAAGCTCTAATAGCATGTTAAATTTTGAGATTACAAATATATATTGGAGTTGTCTTTCTATCAAAATGACTTAAACCTATTTGATAGAACTTCTTTTAACATTATGTGCTTGTTTGGTTTAGCAGAAAATCAAGGTTTTAAAAAGGCTTCTGACCTAAACCTTAGTTTGAGAAAATTTCAAAATAAACAATCATATTTATCTAAAGGGATTTTTGGACTAGACCATGATTTAAAAACCATATTTTAGATAAGCTACTGAGAATATCTTCTGGAATAGTAAAAGACCTTATAGACTACCCAATTACCATTTTACCCCCATTTTTTCTCACTTCCTCTCCTCTCTCCCCTACTCCAACCTCCTCCTCCTTCTTTCTCCGTCGTCGCGGTCCGTGCTATGGTCTATCTCATGGGTGCAGTGGCTTGTCGTTGTGGTCGGTGTTGGGGTCCATCTTGTGCCTCACTGTGGTCCGTCTTGTGGCTCGCAATGGTCCTTCATTATGGTCAATCTCGTGGGTCACCTTGGTCCGTCACCATGGTCAGTCACCGTGGTCCACGCCATGGGTCGCTATGGTCCATCACCTCATCGTCGCAGTTGGTCATCGGAAGAAGAGAGAGAAGAACAAAGAACGCAAAGGGATTTGCTTTTTTTTTTGTTATCTTATACTTAGTAATTTACTAATTACAAAAATCCTTCTGATAATAACTATTCAAATAATCATTTGTCATTGATTCAGAACCACTTTTTTTCCATAATTTATTCTTCAAAAGCCTTTTTCTATAAAAACTGTCTAAAAGCATTTTTTTTAATAAGCCTATTTCTAAACTTTTATTCAAATAGGCCCTATATACTCTTAATTTCTTCTTCAATTATTTAATGTAGGACTATATTCTAACAAAATAAAAAGTAAATAACTAGCTAATGTAAATATTTTAGAGGTACACAATATGATTAACTGCACAAATTTGTGTGTTACCTCCAAGTGGGCTTGTTGTTAGTCTCCATGAATTGAGCGGCTGTGGAAGGCTTGACTGGTAAGTTGCTGGCGCTGACAAAAGTATTTGGCCCTTCCTGAAGATGAAAGATATCAAATTCTGAATAGAATATAAGGAAAAATCAGAAAGAGAGACACAGATTACGTACTATTAGCTCTTCTGCAGGCTTGAGAAGTTCTTTCTCCGTTTCTGTTGTATCCCATTCAATCTGATATTCCTTAGCTATTTCCTTCATCACTTTCAACTTTACTTCACCAGCCGGTGTTCGTACTGAGAGCTTGTCAATTAGCTAATATTCATTGCAATTAGCAAGTTCTTAATGAGTTCATAGAAGAAATATACCAAGTTGGAATCGCCAAAACAAGGCTTACCAAGCGATTTACACCACAATTTGGTCTTAGATCAGTGGCAGCAGATACAAATTCTCTCCCATACTTCTTCTCAAATAAATCTTTAAGAGCCAATAGTTCTGGAATTTCTGAGCACCTAGGGGCTGCAAATATTAAGCTTGCAATCCCTTCCTTTAGATCTGCAGGGCATTCCCTGAAATAAGTTGGATTGGCATCAAAATTTTCACAAATTCCAACTTTACATTATTATAAACAAAAGAATTCGCCTAAGTTCACCTTTGTTTTGCAATGATTGAAAGTCTAGCCACAACTAATTCACAAAAGAGCTCAATGAACTCATTTGCAGCCAGAACATTTTGCTCTCTCATCACATGCTCAACCTGAAAAGTAAGGAGACGTCTTTAGGCTGATATCACAAAGTTATCATCCCAAATCAGAAAAGTGTGATCTGTGACAATCATCATCCTAGTTTCATGACAACAAATCTCCTTTCAAGTTCTATATCTCGTCAGGCACAATAAGGTTGAGAACCATCACACTCAACCTCAGTAAGAGGGAAGATGCGAAATAACAGATTATATCCATTGGGAGTTCTGAATCAATTAGTCAATCATTGAAGGCGAAGCTTGGAGGGTGAAAAATATTCAATTAAACTTTAAAAAAAAACGAGAGCAGAAATTTGAGAAATAATGTATCAGAGAGATGGCTATTGTGATCGATAAACGAAAATTACCCTGATACGAGCTGTGCCATCTTGACCAGACTGAAGAAGCAGCGCAATGTCTCGCCTCATCTGCCTCACCACCACCTCTCTCTTGTTCCTCAGCAACTTTATCCTAGCTACCGCCATCTTTGCCGCCGTTTTGCTGTTTTCACCAATTTATTCCATTTTGCTTAAGTCCGTAATCAAACGAGAAACACAACTAGAAATTTCCAGACAGAGGCAAAATGGAAGAGAAGGAGAGGAAGAAAAACATTTTCCTTTAAATTTACGGGACCAAACTATCCCCATTTTGATTTCACCGAGGAAGTGTGAGAAAAAACTGATAATGAGAAAAAAGTACCATTTGGAGGAGCTGAAGCCTCGGCGGAGAAGAGAGATAAAGAGCTTCATGAGCTTCTTGGTGTGGGCGGTGGTTGCTTCTGCGACAGTCATGGTTGAGAGACAGAGAGTGAGGTTTGGGGTTTAAGAGGAAGGAAGGGAAGAAGAGTAACGGGTCGAAGAAAAAAGAGTTTAAAAAAGGTGTCTTTCTCTTCGTTGATGAGCCAGGAGATCCCATGGGCCCCACCTTCGCGCTCTGCTGTAATGGCTCCATGGGAAAATTTAGCCGTTAGGAGATCTGACACGTGGACAATGCAGATGCGATAAGGGGTGAAGGATCCTATGCAACGGGGATCACCAAGGGGGGGGGTTGGTTGCACAGAATTTGACCCCGATGCCAATTGTTAGGACATGTTTGGTAACTGAAAATAAAATTTTCGATTCTTTATTAATAATATTTACTCATAATCTTAAATATAAAAATTATTTAATTTTTTAGAGAAATTTAAAAAATTATTTAATTATTATTAAATTCAACATCTTAAAATAAATTTATATTATATATCTAAATTAATACTAACTCTTATATTAAGTATAATTTATTGATTAATTTAAATTTTTTAATATATTTAAAAAAGTTAATTAGCTCTTATATTTATGATTGAAAAACTATTAAATACTTATAATTATTATTTCATAACATTTTTTACTTTTAAAAAATATATATTATTTTTATTCTCAAAAATTGAACTTTTGTTTCATTTTTTAATTTTTTTCATAAATATTTCAGTGAATTGAGATCCATAATCTATATCCCATCCCACCACCTGCTCCCCTAAAATACATTGCTTGAGCAGTAACATAACACTATGTTGGCCGGAAAAAGAAATACTCCTTAATTTTAAATATATAATATAATTGAGGAGTTTATTTTATTCTTAAATATAATACTTATTTTTTAAATTTATTAACTCTTACTCAAATTACACCTATTAATACTCTCTCGACAATAATTAAGTAAGAGAATAAAGAAGGAGTTGATGAAGATAATTATAGTGCTTTAGAAAAAAATATATTATAATAATTAATTTTAATAATTTAATTTAATTAATTAATATATCTTATGCATATAACCGGAGTCTAGTCCTAATTATAAAAGTTATTTAATTTTTTGGGATAAATTTAAAAAACTAAATAAATCAGTTAATTATAATTAATATAGTATGAATTTATCTCGAAAATTAGTTTAATTATAATTAACTTATTTATTTAGTTTTTTAAAATTATTTAAAAAGTTAACTAATTTTTATGATTAAAAAGAAATAGATTATAAATCTTGTGTTATGGCTGATGTTGATACAGAAAGGAACCATAATCATAATACTTGTGCTAGATTATGTTGGATAATGAAAATACTCGACCTATACGCATAAATCATTCAAGTTGTCATATTTCTTGGGAGTTTTGTGGAAGCTATATAAGTCAAAGTTTGGTGGGTTCGGAATCATTGATTTTTGTTAACATTGATTGTTTAAACGGTAATAGAACCAGTGACAAGATTCAAAATATCCTAATTTAGTGCATGTTTGGAATAATGTTTTGGAAATATCTCAACTTGATTTTAAGCACATTAGTTAATGTTCACAGCTAGCTAATATGGCTCATCTTATCTCTAACAATCCACTCTGGTATTATTAAATCCACCCCTGTTTCAAACCCTCTATCGCCATGAGACATACTGTGGACTCATTCTAGGATTTCGTGTGGCGTGCGTTTTGTGGTCTTCCGCCAGCATTGCGAATATTCAAGAGTTCTTTATTTTATGAACATATCCACCCGTCTTGTATAAATGCCTCAAAGATTTGCTCTGGTCTTGGAAGCAATTGATATCAGCGGGCATTTCCATCCCCATGTCCCTTTCTCTGTTTTTGCTCTGCTTTCGCTAGGCTTTTCTTTTTTAATTTCTTGGATATGTTTGGTTGTTGAAGAATGATCCAGAAAATTTTATACAAATATATCTTTAAGATCTTCCTTTTTCACAAGTGGCATGTTGTTTGGCAGGTCGCTATAAAGATTCAGTGTTAAGTTCAATGCTTTCATATGTTGCTTGCAGGTAGGCGCCGGCCATACCCAAAAAGAATATTTGGCTCTTTCATTTCATTGATGAATTCAAACTCGAATTTTTCACACCACACGTATTTGAAGTAATTGAAATCTATACTGCAGATCTTCAAGATAAATTATTTTAGATTGGGGTCTGTTCTATTATATCCAATCAAATTAAAAGTTGAAGCTAAGGATCCATAACTTCTATCAATAACCAACTTTAGCCGTCGTTTTACTTCATATCTCTGTTTTTGGTGAGGGGAAAAGGAAAAATCTCTTTTTTCTGTATCTGCTATACCACCATGGCTTTCTTTAAGTGGAGATGGAATGAATATAATATAGAGTGTGAGATAAGTATGAATATTTCATCTTTTACTTTAAGCTGTATCTTCTTTTAAGAAGCCAGATTATCATTATAATTCATTTTGAAGTGCCTCAAAATCAGACTAAAAAGAGAAAGAAGATCCCAAATATAGAGTAGAAACTGTTGTTTTGTATTTGATAGTATAAACATCCAAATACATACATACATATATACGTATTTAAAATTGAATCCTCATCCCTAAAATATGGATGGCTTGCAGGATTTTGAATATTAAATGCTCTATTGAGATATTATGTTCAAGAGAGATGCTCTAGTTTTGATCAACCTCCTAAACACAACCTCAAGCCCATTCTCAAGGCCTTCAATGGCCATCTCCAAAGCCTCCAATCTCATATGAACAATCGTCACCTTCTCAACGCGAAGACCACCTTCACTCACAACACTGTTCAACACTGAATCTACACTCTTCAATTCATTGACGATTTGCGAGTTATCTTCACATGCTTCCACGGTCCCTTTGTGCATCCATCTGCTAGCAACCACAAACCATCTTGCTTCCTTTGGCATCACCAAGAAGGTTAAAAGTGATTGGAAGATTGAAACGTTCATCAAAATGGCTTCCCTGATTACTCTTATCACAGAAGCCATCTGATCATCAAGATTCAGAAGTGGGGTTGCACCAAATCGGTTTTCCATCTGCTTTAAGTCTGTGATCTGTGTCTTCACGTCCTTCTTCATATTCTTTGTGAAGAACTTGTATTCTGCTACACTTTTTTCAACAGAGGAGTCTCCTTTTCTTCTTCTGACAGCAGAATGAAGGGCTTCAACGTTTTCCTTTATCTGCAACAAAATGTCTCTTGTGATGCCACATATGTCCAAAACCCTAACCGATCCATCTAAAAGCTCCTCAACGCAGTTATCAGCTTGATGCTGCTGAGAAATCGCCAGTTGGATTGAGGACATGTGAAGAAGCACGTCCAAGCTTATGTAGACATCTTCAAGCAAGAACAAGCCTGTGCGAAGTGATTCTGATGTGGGTGTGGATGTTGTTGCTTCCCAGGTCTTGAGCTTGTTGAGCTCTTCGTCTGCTTTAATGGTCGTGGGGTGAGATCTAGAGGGTAAACTGATAGAGCGGGCATGGTATTTCATAACCATGGCTGCTCTCTGGCTGATGTTTTTTCTCTATGTGGATGGCCTCAGAATTGATGTTTCTATTTAATTTCAAGTAGTGGAATGGCTGTTTATATACAAGTGTGAGGGATATTATTTTATAGGGAAAAATAGAGACGGCAGAGGAGGTGAAGGAGCATGTGGTACCCGCATGGATCCCCTTCAAGCTTGGTGACTTCGTCTCATTTCTGCCCAACAAGGATTACCACAATTATTTAATATTTCTATATTTCACTTATTTAATTTATTATTTTTTAAATACTCTAATTATATACTTTAATTTTATCTATTACTCTTTTATTTGATTATTGTTAAGAATATTAATATAAGTAATTTAAAAAATAAATTAATAAAAAAGATAAATATATCTTATAATTAGGATTAAAATTAACTCCTCAATTAAGTCTTATATATATTAAGGATTAAGAAGTATATATATGTTTACTTTGAAAATAATAATAAATTTTATCTCATTAGAGTTAATATATAAAATAACTTGTGCTGGGAAACCAAGAAGGTCATTAGTCATCACGAAGGGGTGCTTCCTGTGGTGCCACATTAGTCTCTCATTTCCAATAAACCAAAGTGAAGGGTGCTTCGACCTCAAACATGTGAACTGTCTCTCTTGTCTCCTCGTGAAGCTGCTTGCACTGCAAAACGAAATAAAGAAATGGTTCTTGGGAGAGTTGAGATTTGGTTTCTTTTAAGCAAAATGGGTTAAGATTTGAGTGTTGGATAAGATAATTAGACTTTGTTTAGAGTGTGTGCACGAGTGGCATGTACTCTTAATGTCCCCTTTTTGTTTCATTAAGAGTTTTGGATTTAAAGAGCTGTGAAGATTCTGACCAATTTTCCTCTCGCGTGATTGTTTCTCGAGAAACTATCCGAGTAGGTACGTGAAGGATAGGACACGCACAAGCATTGTGCTGGGTGTTAGCTTGTGTATATATCAGACTCAGAGATGCAATATTTAACAAACCTTATTCCAACTAATTAACACCAATAGTACCAATAATAGCCGTATGTGTCCCATATATAAATAAAATCTAAATATTTGCGGCCGACCTCTCCAACATATATTAGATTCTACGGGTTACTATCACTTACTTTTTATTAAGAATTTAATTTAATCTTAAATATAATATTTTAATTTATTTTATTTTTTAAATTTATAATTTTTTAAAAATATCTCTATTAATTGTATAAATTAAAGAGATTATATTTAAAAATAGTCGTGATGAAAGATGATATTTTTATAAAGATTAAACTGTATTTGTTAATAATAATTAACATAATTAATTTTTTTAAACTACCTAAATTAATTATATAACTCTTATATTAAGTAGTAAATGGCTCAATATAGATTAAGCGATATCTCGAATTTAAGCTTTAGTATATGCAGAAAATTTTTGTTAAGAGACTAATTTATTATAATCAGGTGCGCGATACGAGTTAGATCTGGATGTAGTTGGAGTAAAGTTCTAATAAATTGGATGAACAAAAAAAAAGTTGGTGCAATATTTGCTGTGATGTTTTGATTAGATGCTAACATATCAATTTCCCAGGTTGAAGAAATATCACTGTTTGGTTGCTCCCTCGTCTCCTTAATGCTTATATATGCTTCCAATTATTTTGTAGCCACTTGACCTTAAGCCTTCAAGTATAGCCATTTCATCAAAACAATAATGAAACATTTATCGCTCTTTCTTTTTTTTGTATTAATGCTGCACCAGTTTCATCCGGCAAAGAAAATAGAATGAGATCCCCGGGGGGGGGGGGATTTTTATTTAAAAATATTAAAAAATAAATAATCATTACATTATTATACTATGTACTTCATTTGTCCCTAGATACAAGTCCTAATATTGAAAAAAACACACAAATTAAAGAGGTACCATAATTTATGTATTATGTAAAAAATTAGTTTCTCTTTTTTATTTTTACACCCTATTTAACATCACAATATTTTAAAGATCAATTACTAAGAAAAAGAATATTAACTATATCTAGAAGGGATTTTTTTTTCAAAAAAGAGAGAGAAAAATACTATAAAAATAATAAATGTTAAAATAGACATTATGTTAATAATACTTAATCTATTGTTAGTATTATATATGACTTTAGATTTATCATTTTCTAGAGTATTTTTTTTAATTTCTTAAACAAAAATTATTTATATCTAAATATTAGGATTTATACTTTAAAATGGAAGAAATAATATGCATTATACGACCTTCTTCTTTCTGTGTTTTGTTTTGTGTTTCACATGGTTTATGAAACATGGCTATGAATATGAATGATGTAAGCCTAGAGTCCAGGCCTGCGGTGGAAGCTTTGGGATACAACGTTTGAGCCATCAAATATTATTTAAATCTGTTAGTCACTTATCCCTTCAAAGGAATACATGCCATATACATAATTTTTTTTTAAAAAAAAAGTTAATAAATACTTCTTCCAATCCTAGGTGGGTTTGATTTGAGGGAAATGGAGGGGATTTGATCCCCTGTTTAGCTCCTAAAAGTTTGTAGGAGGCTCCCTCAGGTATTTAGAGTGAAGGGATAATATTTTACCATGTCCTAGATTAATCTTTTCCTCATTAAAAATTTAAAAATCAGATTCGCTCCTGGCCTGTATGCTTCGTTCTTCTCTCAACCTCGATAAATTTTGTAGCAACAGTGCAATACCATTCTCGTCTGCGATCTTCACACAGGACCCACTAGTCATAGTACTACTATCTTCTTCACAACAGCCACAGGACCCACTTGTTATTCACCTTATCATTATTCACTAAGTGGGTTGCCATGCATGGGTTAAGATGAATAGGGCAAGTAGGGATGGAAATAGGTCAGGTGGCCTGTCAGGAGTCTCTGGCCTGGCCTGCATTAGACCTGGCTTGGCCTGTTTAGAAAAATACACAGGCTCAAGCCTATTTAAAAGCCTATTTTTCTTAAGAGGCCAGGCTCAGGCTTCTTACAAAACCTGTTAGGCCTGTCAGGCAGCCTGGTCCTGTTAGTCAAAATTTATTTAATATTAAAGTATAATAAATGGGTGTTAAACCTACCACATATTGAATATAATACAAGAGTCAAACTATTAAACTAATATGTATTATTATACATTTTATTCTTGAATTTTATTTTAACAGGCCTGTTAGGGGGCATGTTATGAGGGCCTGTTACGAAAGCATGTTAGGTAGCCTATTAGTATAATTAAAAAAATCAGGTTTTTTAAACAAGCTTCAGACCAGGCTAGGCTTAGACAAAAAAAATAGCCTATAACAGGTCACAGGCCAGACTCAGGCCGAATTGGCACTTAACAGGCCAGGTCTGTTAAGGCCAAAGCCTGGCCTAGCCTGTTTCTATCCCTAAAGGCAAGTTTCCCGTCTGCGAGGGTGAATAATTATAAGGTGGTTTGTTATGCGGTGCTCAGCGATGACGAGGAATGAGGATTTTGAGACAGTGGTACCGATAGGTATAAGATACTAGACAATGATATGATAAAATTAAAATATTATATATAATTACAATTATAATATTGATAATTATATTGTATATATATTAATGTCACTCATGTATTATGATTATATTTATTGAATTATTTAATTTCAATAAACATTCAATTATATTTAAAAAAAATAACTTAAATAAAATAAAAGTAAAATTATTGAAAATATTTTTCATCTTTTCTCCTCTTAAACCAAACAAAATAACATTAAAACCCAATCCCTCCCCTCTCTTCCCCTATAATCAATCCAAACAATATTAAAATCCCTCCCATCCCATTCTCTCCCCACCATTAAAATCCTTTCCCTCACTCGGCTTCCTTTTGTTGAACCAAACAGATAAATGTAAGATAAACCTTGTAGTGTGATTGGAATTTGATCGACAGTGCAAATTGGAATTTGATCATGGTAATAATTGTAGTAACTAATCTGTTTCTTCACATATCCATTTAATAAAGCTCTATTCATAAGTCATAAACAATACAACTAATATGTGATTTATCCCTCAACAACGTAATACGACCAAAAAATGAACTAATTTCTCATCATTTACCACCTCCAACAAGAAGGTGGTAGATGATCAAAGACCCAAAAATCAGCTTCATGTCCTAACTAAAGAATAAGCATTTTGCTAATTACATCCTATATACACAGTCTAAAGATATCTGCCAGTTCTTATGGAGAGTAATGCATCTTCGATGATGATATCTTGATAAGCGTGATGTCTGTGATAATCTACGATGCATAAGTTGATTACTTTGGTGCTACTGCAGTAAGCCTTCAAATGTTTGAAACCTTGCCTTTAGCAAAATTCCAGTCCAACATATAAAAACTTGATCCTCAGTGATAGCAAGAAGATACATTCCCACTTTACCACAAAAAACCCACTTTCCAGCTATCTTGTCTAGCTTGAATAATCCAACTTAATTTTTGTCTCAGAACAATACAAACAACAGCTTTTAAAGTCACATTAAGTAGTATTACATTCTCATGGCCACAGCTCCACTTTCCTATTGAAGATATACAGTAGAAAAAGGCAGCATAAACAAGAAGAGGGAATTGAGACAGTACAAAGAGGAATATTGGGATGCTTGCAAGTAGAATAACACGAAGGAGATACCATAAGTAGTTTATATGCTTCAGCATGAGACCAATGGTAGAAAAAAATGATATTACCATGGTTACAATGGAGATAAAAGGTAAAGAAAGACCTCAAATCAATTTTGTAGGTAAGGAATTGAGGAATTTTTCTTCTGAGTGGTGAGAGGGAAGGATTGCTAGAAACATTATGAAAATTAACCATCTCCTCCTTAAAGAGTAAAAGTTACAGAAAATATACTTGTAACAATTAGAGCGCCTACAACTGAACAAGAATATTTTGTGTCCTTTATCCATTTCTCTCCTTCCTTCATTAACTCTTTGTGACTTTCTCTGAATAATTCTTCAATTATCCCTGTACCGAACTATTCTAATAGTTGGAGGTATTATTCTCTCCACCTCCTGCACTTATTTCAAAAGAAAAAAGCATTTCATTTCAGAACATGGTTACATGATTTGTTACTTTCCTCTACAGTTCCTTTGAACATTCAATATTTCACTCAAGATATGAGATAGGAAGAACATTGCAAAGACAGATATGGTGACCAAATAATGATTGTATGTTTCTTTTTCTAACCTTGAACCGTTGTAATTCTCTTTGCATTTGTAGTGTTGTTCCATAGATGCGGTTAAGAAGTGCAGCAGGAGCCTGTGTAGCCGCCATACGGAGCAAGGTATTTCCATGTATATCTTTGCTTGTAGCTACTACATCCTTGAAGCAAAGCCCATGGATGAGGCTGAAAAACATAGCTTGATGACGATCAACAGCGTAGCAGAAAATGTTTCGAAATGAGCTGTCCCCAGTTAGCATAATTTCTGGGTTTGCTATTGACACTTGAAACACAAACCCAGCATTCCCTTCTTTATCTGCACAAAACAGAACATGTGCAAATGCACTCACTTGGTCGCACTTCCTAGCATTCTTTACAAATAAAAAGGAATAAAGATGAAATAAATAAGAACACATATTTTGGAGTGTACAAAAAAAAAAGAGATTGAAGATGCAATACACCACTATTATGTAAAATTGAAGAATGATTTAGTGATTAAATTCCGTTCCAACCTAAATACTCTATGGCGATTAAGATCAATCATAAATTCAAATTTATCATTCACCCATATGCGACTGTAAGAGACAAAAATTCACACAACGTATAGATTAAATCTGTTCTTGTTTTAACCAACGATTAACTCCGCCGTTTAAGCACCAATTTTGTAACATAACTAGCTCAGTAAAAGAACAGATAAATAATGCATGCACCTTAATTGAAAATCTGTGATCTTTGTCGAATATTATTTCATCTATGACAGAGAGAAACAAATAGTGAACATGCAAATCAATTTCCAACCATAATTCAAAAAATCGTAATTAAGTGGGCCAAAATGAGGCACTTCTATGAACTGAACTCTCAAAACACTTAGCATTGGCAAAAATATAATCCAATCTCTCCGATCTTCAATGCAAAGGCTTAGTTCAAAAGCTCAAGTGGTAAATGGAGAGGGATCAAAATTTAAGTATAGGGCGGTGTTTCCAAATTGTGGCAGATAAAAGTTTCTTCAATTCATAACTTACAGTAAAGTTAGTGGCTAGGAGCTTACCTGAAGGAGACTGCGCAAGTTAAACGGCGCCGAATCAACCTGTATTCACAAAATTCCACAAAACATTTGCTTCAACTCAATTAATCAAAGACGAGAAAGATCTACCAAAGGGGGCAATAAAAAAATATGCTTACAGCTTAAAGGCTGGAAGATGAATAAGATCTGAAGGAAGCTCCGTCACAAAACAGAAGGGCATCAAGGTAAACGAAGTCGCCAGCTCAAGTGAAGCTCTTCTGGGGTTCTCAAACTAAGTTCTCAAACTAATCCGCCGTTTTTGTTTCTTTCCGATATTTTATAAGTAAAAGAAAACGCAGAGTGGGATGCTAAAGTTAAAGTTGAACAGAATCATGTTTCAAGGGTTTTGACAAAAGTAAAAGGGCGGAGCTTGGGGCACAGTGAATTTTTGAAAGAACCTATCAAGTGGAATCAAATGAAGTTGTGGAGTTCCAACTTAACAAAATGTCAAAATCTGCCCGGAAAAGCAAATCTTAGAACCCCTTTTCTGATTTAATGCTTTGCTATTCCATTTCTTAGAACTGCCTTTTTTGTTTTTGTTGAAATGCAAGAATCTAGCTGATGGTTTACAATGGGAAATTTTGCAACCACCTATTACCACCTGCCTCTTCATTGAAATGAAAGAATTATTGCTTATCGGAATAATAAATAATTTAATATTACTCAAGTAAAATTTTAAATTTGGACATTAATATATATATATATATATAATTTCTATTAAAAAACTTATACCCTAACTAAATATATGACATAGATTAGATCTAAATATAATCGAGATAAAACTCTGGTAAATCGGATAATAATAATAAAAAAAATGATTATTGGTTGAATGGGGCAAAATTAAAATTATGAATGATTTAAATTAGATATTAACGACTTTGATTTCTTTGTTTTGACATTGTACTTTCAAATTTGTTTTTTAAAAATATCACAATTAAAGAAAATTAACCCAAATATAATTAAATACGAACTCCTCTTATTTTTATTCCACATTTCAAGCTCAATAAAATTTCTCTAACGAAAACAATCCAAATGCATGACGAGCTCATCTTACCCATCTACCTAAAAACTTAAAATTAAAAAATGAAATATTTCCACATTCTTCATGAATTAGATGGAAGCATGTTCTCCGTAAATCTGCCTAGAAATTATCATTTTTCGGTTTACCGCTATATAAAATAAATTGTACCAAATCAGGAGCATGGTTGCACATTATGAAATTGAAACCAAAATAAGGAACAAATGATGACAAAATTAGTCTCAAAGAACATAAGCAGATCCCAGAAAGGGCGTATGACGGCGCCATCTTGCATGAAGGGGCAAATAATTTCACCCATCGGAAGTTTTAGCGGCTTAGATCTTCCCCATATCTCAAAAAGCTTAAAGCCAGGGAGTTCAATTGATTTCAGTGCCTTGCATTAAATCACTTTACACCCTGATTTTGCTGGAAACTAGTGCAAAGCAAAGGATCATGGCTGAGATACTCCTCTGACAGCTAAACGATATCTCATATGTACCACCACTGCAACTTGTTCTTAAATGAACAACAGTTAAGCTTACACGTGCAGTTTCCAAGCTTTGCTGTCAAGCCGACCTTAAATTTTAGTAAAGAAATGTTTGTCACATTCCATCAAGGAACCAATCTAAGCAGCCCGCGCTGGCATCACAGAGCTGGCAATAAGAATAACAAAAGTATTTACTTGGGTTAGCATCTCTTGTTAAAGAAAACGCAATAGCTTAGATCAATTGGACAATTTTAAGGGCAAAGCGTTAAATAACTACAACTTTTCAAAATTACATTAGAATGGAAGATGCAGAAATCTTATCAAAAATAAAAAAAAAAAAAAACGAAGAAGAAGATGCAGAAAAACAAAAGACGCCACTTTATCATGATGGGGCGTGGAACATAAAAAACGGTAACATATCAAAGTTCAAAACATTGCAACTTCATCTGTCTTAAATGTCAGTTTTTCGTGGACAAATACCATGGTTAACCCAATCACAGAACTTGAGGACAAGCAACTTGTTCTAACCATAACCAATAAATCAGGGGTTTCCAGAAATTATCATCACACTTAACCCAAGAAAAATAACATAATCTAAATACTGGAGCAAGACATAGGCTATGATATGCCCAGTTAGTCTGCATAGACTATCCCAAGAGCATATATTCGACTATTTGTAAACAACATATTTGCACAAGCACAACAAACTTTGCGCATACATATTTTCTTTGTATGGTCTCACAACAGTAAAGTATAAACACGAACAATACAACAAGCCTTCAGGACGATGAGTTACATAACTATAAGTAGATAGTGAGACATACCGATCAAATTGTGTAACCTTGTTCTTTCACCTTCTTCAGCCCTTTAAGTGTGCTCTCTAATGTTGAGTAAGCAGTGACGTCTGTCAAACTCTTGCTCTCAATTGCATAATCAAACACTTCATAAGCTTCTGAAATTCTCCCATCCCTACACAGAGTCCTCACAAATGTAGCATAAGAAGCAGTTTCAAGATTCAGACCACCTGATTTCATCACTCCATACAACTCAATGGCCTTATCCAACATCCTGGATTTACACAATCCATGTAGCAGCGTGTTATATGTGCATGAATTTGGACTGCACCCTTTTGCTTCCATTTCCTCCAACAATGCCAGTGCACCCAAGGCATTCCCCTCCCTGCACAATCCATTCATTAGTGAGGTATACGTAACCTCATCAGGAAAATGACCCGTTCCTGCCATAATGGCCAAGAACTTTTTAGCTTCCTTAACTCGGCCAGCTTTTGATAACCCAAAAATCAAAGTGTTGTAAGTGACAAGATCAGGCTCCACTCCTTCTTCCTTCATTTTATTATAAACCTCAATTGCCTCGCTTCCCTTGCTTAGCATACAGTATCCCTTCATTATTGTATTGTAAACGAAGCAGTCAGGCTTAAACCCCTCCTCTCTGAGCACACTCACCAATCGCAAAGCCTCACGTAAGTTTTTGGTGTTACAAACATTATCAATCAAAATTGTATAAGTAACAAGATCAGGCTTTATATTAAAAGAGTTCCGCATGTCTTCAATAAAATTGTACACATTGCTCAATGTACTGGATTTACACAAATATTTAACAAGAAAATTGAATGTGTAAGTGTCGGGGACTGAGTGTTTCAAGGACAATTCCTTGACCAATTCAATTGCATGCTCTAAGCGACCTGCCAAACATAGTGATCGGACAGCTATATCAGTTGTAACTTTGTCAGGGTTCATGCCATTGCTGACCATTAAATTCAGGGCTTGATGAACAGGAGCAAGGCCCAAATCAGGCAATTTACAGGACTGGGAGAGCAAGATGTGGTATATTGATCTGTCAGGTGAGAACGTAGGATTGCTTTTCATCATATGACGGAGAAAGGCAACAGAATCATTGACAGTAGAGATTGAGGCATATGCTTGAAAGAGGGAATTATAAAAACGATGGTCAATGAAGGTCTTTGAACTCTTAATGATCGAGTCAAAAACATCCTTGGCATCAGAGAGGCTTGCAGATTTGAAGAGTTTTAGTGCCTTATGATTTGTTGAAGGGTCAGAATCCTCGGTTCCTTTCACTTTTCCAGGAAGTTGGGATGGTTTTTTATTGGAGGTCTTCTTGGGTAAATAACGGGGCTTTCCAGATGGAGTAACAGTTGATTGTGAAGTTTCTGCAGGAACCAGAGATGACGGCTTTCTAAGAAATGGGTTTGAAATTGCAGAACGGAAGGCAGGGGGAATTTTCCCCATTTATGGTACCTAATGTTCTACCTCTACTAGGGTATTGCAGATTTATGATGCTCGAGGTTTAAGATTTTGCAATGATAAAATAGGACGAAACGAACAATTGACTGTGACACTTTATTGCATTGGCAGCTAGCAGTAACGTTGCATATATATAGCTTCCTTCAGAAGACCCTGCAGGTTTGTGTGGTGATTATATAAGCAGAATGACGTAAATGAATAAAGAATTTTTTTAAAGAAAAAAATAAGAGTACGGGAACAAAAGAAAACTGTTCTTATAAGAAAATCACAACTGCCATCAATTTTTAAGCAGCAATCTTAAATTCCAGTAGACTAAAATGTTAGCTGCAACTTTGTTAAAGACCAAAAATATCATAGGATGAATTTCTCGAAGAAGTGAAACGAAATTGTCCCGAAAATATGGCAAGAGATTTGGAAATTCAAATAGCGCAGCATTAAGCTTCGCATTACAGTCACGCGAAACCATACAGCAAAAGCATCCAGATCTCTTCCCGATTGAATCGTATTATCGATATTAATAAGACACAGTACATACATACTTGCGTTAATCAAATAAATGAAAATTAGGCGAAGAGGGGTGAGCTACAGATAACTTGCCAGCTTATATGTAAGGCAAAAAAAGGGTCTTCAGTAACAAAAAGGGCAAACTAACAAAAGAAACAAACAGGAAGAGAGAGTAAAGAGTGTCGGATTACCGTTCTACACATAGAGGAACGAAAATGAACAAATGAAGTCCAAATTCTTCGAGAGCATAGCCTTTATTCAGATAAACATGAAAGAAGAGAACGAGAAGGAGTCGGCGAGGACGGAGACCGTGGCGATGAGAGAGAGAGGATAGAAGGGGAAGGAGAAGAGAGGAAGTGACGCTGACGGCAACTCTGCAAGGATGGAGGCACGATGAGTGAAACTTTTTTTTTGGGTTGAAAGGAGGTCTAAATACATAAAAATAAACTACAAAAACTAATTTATACGAAATTATCTCCCTGCCTCTCAGTAATAATAATATGTTTTAACTTTAAAAAATAAAAATATAATATTATTGTAGTCATCAAATTAACATCCGTTAATTTATTTTAATTTTTAAATATATATTAAATTTTTAATTTTTATAAAAACTGAATAAAACTGTGCGTATTTATAATAATAATTGACTGTATCTTCATTTAAATTTAATAATATATTAATAATGTTGTTTGCATTAGATTAGTGAAACTAAAAGAGCAAAGGAGGAAGAGGAGGGCGCGGCAATTTTTTTTTTATTCAGTGATGGGCCTTCAACTGGACCATTAATTCTGTTCTGGACCGTAGAATAGAAATTTGTATCAAAACAAAAAAAAAAGGTTACGAGATATTATCCTTAAATTCAACTATTTAAAATAAATTTATATTATATATTTATTTTAATTAATTAATTTTATATTAATTAAAATTAATTTATTAAATTTTTTAACATATTTAAAAAATAATAATTAATTCTTATAATTAAAATTATAGTTAATATATATATTCTTTTAATATTTAAGATATAACATATTTAATTAATTTAATTATATTAAAAAATTTAATTAAATTAATTAATATATCATATTTATTATAAAATATTCTAATAATTTTTAACCCTTTTATTCTGTCTCTTACTAAATTATTATTAAATAGATATTAATAGAAATAATTTTAAAAAATAATAAATATAAAATATATATATTTATTTATTATCAATATTAATTATTAAATTAAATTTATATTAAATATTAGAGTAATAATTATCCATTATGTATTATATTATTGTTTGAAAAGTCTTTTTGGGTAAAACTTTAATTTAAAAAAAATTAAACAAACAGTCATATTTGTTCAGAAGTGATTTTGGCTAAAACTATTGTTTAAAACTATAGCTTTAAATAAGTTAATGGAACTAGTTTTAGAACAGTAAAAAAGTTTATGGACTATTAAATTATTATTTTATCCCTACTTTTTCTTATACCATCTCTCATCTATCATCTCTCTCTTCTCTCCTCTCTTCTATCTCATCTCTCGTCTCTCTTATCTACCTTATCTCCTCTATTTTCTTTCTTCTCTATACTCTCTCCTCTATCTTTTTCTTATCTATATTATCTTATCTCTCTTACTTTTAATCAAATCATACATTTTTTAGTAATTTACTAATATAAAAAATGATTCTACTACTAATCATTCAAATATCTCTATTTTCTAAAATCTATTTTTTCTAAAATATATTCTCTAAAATTTAATATTCTGGTAATCTATTATTTAAAAATTAATTCAAACAGATGCTAAGATATTCTTGCATATGTTGCGGTGGAAAAAGGGCCTTCATTGTGACATCATCCATTTGTTTATCCAAATTATATTTATTTCTTAATTGTACTAATTTTCTAGCCTGATAAACACCGAATGCTCATCATTTAAAAGAAGACCGTTTTATCAAATAAATAAAAGAGGCAAAATTTTCCATAAAAGTAGCGCCGGAGGAGAGTGTAGGCTCACAAATATTAAAAGCTTTAAGTGTCTTTGCTACCAAACTGTTCAAGGAAGAATTTGGAGGAAAAATTCAATAACGATGCAGCTGGAAAAAAATATAAACTATAAAATATTTCAAAGTGTTACCCCAATCTAAAACAATACTCCAAGCTGATGGGAGCACCGAATGCTCATCGCCGATGTATATATACCCATAGTTATTCCGATGCACGATATTTCAAACTTCGCCTCAAGGGGATCCCATAATACTGATTAATAGTGCCTACACTTTCTTCTTGCCCTTCTTCGCTACCAGCTAAAACGCATTTCATTTTCCTCACTGCCACATCCATGTCTTGGCCTAAAACGACGACGCCTTCACGGCTTCTCCCCTATCGTCGCCGCTTTCATTCTCTTCAGGTTGGACCCCTTCCAGCCAGTTCACTTCCCCGTCCACACCATGAGCCGGAGGACCTTGACGGCGCCGGCGCGCAAAGAGCATATGCGAAAAGGATCGGAGGCTGTGGCTGAGGGACCCGTGGAGGGACCTGAATGGTTTGATAGATAACCTTCACAATGTACTCAGTTTTTAATCTTATCAATGGCAGTCTCCCACGTATTCTTGAGAATTAGCACAGAGATACCCAATGATTCGGAAGGCAATGGCAATGTTGGTGAAGTAGGGAAGAAGGCAACAGACGGAGAAGAATGGAGGAGTTTTTGCCGTTGACTTGGAAGGGAAACCAGTCTCACATTACTTTGATGCTGACTTCTCACTCATTTCGAGTTCCCTTCACTATCCTTCCATCATATGTTTGGATCACAACAAGCATCCTGCTATCCCCACAACCAAACAACATCATGCATGATATTACCATGTAACTTTGTTTATGGTTTGTTAATAAGGAGTAAGTAATAGCAGCGACTGAGTTAAGGCAGTGCACAATAACTGGGTAATGAGGGAATGGTGAGTTTTTGTTTTGGTTTTGGTTTAACAATAATCAATATAGGCTCGAAGTTACAATAATCTTTGCATTATATATTATATTTTTGGGCTGTTTAACACTAGAGATTTAGATAGAAGAGGAGCGGAATGAAATTTGTTTTAAATTAAATTTATAAAAATTATAGAAGTAGAATTAATTTTTTTTAAAAGTTTTTATTATTTTATATTATATAATATCTTTATTAAAATTTATCGTACCAAACAGTTTAGAGTTACGGTTTTTGGAATTAGAACTTGATCCAAACATGTCGCATTTCAAGCTGAACTAAAAAAAAAAAAGAAGGCATCTCCAGTAATCTGGTATAGCTTTGTGACTTTGTCCACGAGGTTGATATATTAAATGGTGCCATGCAATTTATTCACTTTCATGACATGGCACGTATCGGTGATACTAAATTCATCCTTTTATAATTTTAATAAATTCTATACAAATATTTGTAAGACTTTATATCAAATAATTTTATAGATTTGATAGTGGCAAATTTTAGGGTAATTTTGTTTTATTCTTGTATTTATTTTTTATTTAATTTAAAACAATATATATATATATTTGTAGTTAAAGATGTAATATTTTTAAAAACAAAACTGAAGTATATACTAATGAAGAAATAAAAGATATATAATTATAATTTTTTCGGGCGTGTTATAAAAAAAAATTATACGAACGTGTGAACGTGTAATGTACATATGCGCGTGACCTACACGTTATACAGTAGACATTTTGGCGCGAAACTTTCCCGCCATAGAGCACCCCCCGCCAAAGCCTTGGGGGTTTATCATCTATGTTTTGCCCCCAAAGGAAGAGACAACCCCTTCTGGATTGGAAGATTCAGCATAGACAAGTATGGCCGGAGAAGCGTCAACTCCAGGGGATCCGTCATCAACGCCGGATTCGCCGACCTCTCCTTCGGTTGGCTTCAACACCGATCAACTTCCTTACACCAGCCGAGCCTCCGATGATGACGCTGAGGCTTCTGTCGATCCAGAGATTGTACGGGATGAACCTGAAGAAGTCGAGGAAGAGGAAGATGGGGAGGATCTTTACAATGACAATTTCATGGAGTAAGTCCTGTTTGTAATTTTCTTAGAAAATGTATCAAATTTTTACTGCTATTCTCTAACTTGATATTTAATTTAATTTTAGTGACTATCGGGGGATGGAGGAAAATGACCAGTACGAATCAGTTGGATTAGATGACTCCTTGGAGGATGATAGGGATTTTGATCAGATCATGGAGGACCGAAGGGCTGCTGAGATGGAGCTCGAAGCCCGTGATGGTCCCCTTCCCATTCGCAACAAGCTTCCTCAGCTTCTTTTCGACCAGGGTAATGCCGTTTCATTTCTTAATTTTATTTTAAAGCCTTTGATGTTAAACGTCGATACAGGGCCCATTCCCTTGAACTCTCCATATCATGATATCTGTATCTACTTTAATGGATTTTTGACTTGAACAGATTAAACGAAATCCTTTGCCTCTATTTTTTGATATGTAAATTACTATATCAGCTGGAGGTCGTTTATTTGCAAATTGCTACTGGTGGTTTAAAATTAAACGTGTAGAATTGTATTGGTTCTTGGAATTATGACGTTATTAAGGTGAATTGGCGATATGAGAACCTTTCTTGAACCTCATTATTGGCTTAATTGAGCAAGGAGTGGAGCATCAATATTATGAAGCATTGAAGCATGGCCTGATGGTCAATTTTTATTTATTCTTGCTTGTATTGCAGATACTGATGATGACAGCTATAGGCCTTCAAAACGGGCTCGAGCTGATTTCAGGCCTCCACGTGGTGGAGGTAATGACAATATTGATGGGACACAAAGTTCACCTGGAAGGTCCCAAGGGCACTCAAGAGAGGACATTCCAATGACTGATCAAACAGAAGATGAGCGATATGACGTAATAAACATTTTGACTCTTCGCATTTTATACTCTTGGGGATAAATTGTTGAGTCATTTGACAGTTAACAAGGATACTTGGATTGTAGGATGAATATGGTGATGACAGTGAATACGAAATGTATCGGGTTCAAGGAACACTAAGAGAGTGGGTGACAAGAGATGAAGTGCGCCGCTTTATTGCCAAAAAATTCAAGGATTTCTTACTTACATACGTTAATTCAAAGAATGAACACGGTGAATTTGAATATGTGCGGCTGATAAATGAAATGGTCTCAGGTATATCTATCATGCCTAAACTTAGATTGATTGAATTGTCACAATTAACGCTAACCCCTGTATTTTGCTTGCTGATCTCTGATGAAGTATGGAATAGTTTTTCACATCCATCAAATTAACCATGTGGTGTTAACATGCAGCTAATAAGTGCAGTTTGGAGATTGATTACAAGCAATTTATATATGTCCATCCCAATATTGCCATCTGGCTGGCTGATGCGCCTCAGTCTGTTTTAGAAGTAATGGAAGATGTTGCCCAAAAGGTTGTGTTTCAATTACATCCCAACTACAGAAACATACATCAAAAGATCTATGTTCGCATAACCAACTTGCCAGTTTATGATCAAATTCGAAATATAAGGTACTGCAACCAAAAAAGTCTTACTGAGGTGTTATTCCACCTTTCTCCCCTTACCTGAATTTCATAAAGGATAAAAGCCTTATCGATTTAATTTTTATTGGGAGCAGGCAGATCCACTTGAACACCATGATCCGGATCGGGGGAGTTGTAACCAGGCGTTCTGGTGTCTTCCCCCAATTGCAACAAGTAAAATATGACTGTAACAAATGTGGATCAATTCTGGGACCATTTTTCCAGAATTCTTATTCAGAAGTGAAAGTTGGATCTTGCCCCGAGTGTCAATCAAAAGGACCATTCACTGTCAATATTGAGCAGGTGCTACTTCCCAAATCCTTTCATAGTTCTCTTTTCTACAGAAACTATGTTATGGACTTGTCACTAAGCCTTGCTTCAACTTGGCTAGACGGCAGTATAGGGCCTGTTTATCTTGTTTTTTATTCCCATATGATATAACTTCATGTATTCTTTTTTACAAAATTCAAGAGCAACCATTGTTTCTGGAGGCCAATAAAATATTGTTTTCATGTTTGTAGACAATTTATAGGAACTACCAGAAACTTACTCTCCAAGAAAGTCCAGGAACAGTTCCCGCAGGTCGACTTCCAAGATACAAAGAAGTTATACTACTGAATGATCTGATTGATTGTGCGCGACCTGGAGAAGAGATTGTATTACCTTTAGTCTGACTAGTTAGTTAGTCTTGTGTTTTACTGAATGATTTCCTCATTTTGCTTTGTATACTATAAAACTCGCAGGAGGTCACAGGTATATATACGAACAACTTTGACTTGTCTCTGAACACAAAGAATGGATTTCCAGTATTTGCCACTGTGGTTGAGGCAAATTATATTTCAAAGAAGCAAGATCTCTTTTCTTCCTACAAACTTACACAGGAGGATAAGGATGAGATTGAGAAGTTGGCCAAAGACCCCAGAATTGGAGAAAGGGTATGTTCTCTAGTAGATGATATATTGTCATTTTGGTGCATTAATTACTTACTCTGAAACATGCTGTTAATTGGATTTCAGATTATCAAGTCTATTGCCCCTTCAATTTATGGTCATGAAGACATTAAAACTGCAATAGCTTTAGCTATGTTTGGAGGTCTAGAGAAAAATGTTGAAGGAAAGCACCGCCTACGAGGAGACATAAATGTTCTTCTTCTTGGTGATCCAGGAACAGCAAAGTCACAATTTTTGAAGTAAGAGTGTAGCGATTATATTTTAAAGATTTCTCTAAAATGATCATGGTGATCTAGCATTGCATCTCACTACAACCACTTTCCAGGTATGTTGAGAAGACTGGGCAGAGAGCTGTTTATACTACTGGTAAAGGGGCTTCCGCTGTAGGGCTCACTGCAGCAGTTCACAAGGATCCAGTCACAAGAGAGTGGACCCTTGAAGGGGGAGCACTTGTTCTAGCTGACAAAGGAATTTGTCTTATTGATGAGTTTGACAAGATGAATGATCAGGACAGGTAACAAAAATATATACTATTCTTGTAATCTTGTGGTTTCCAATTTACGCTGCTAACTCCTAACTTCACTAGAGGAAGGGAGAAGGTAAGCACATGCTTTTCTAGCTTAAAGATATTCATGCAATACCAGGGTGAGTATCCATGAAGCTATGGAACAACAGAGTATAAGCATATCAAAAGCTGGCATTGTTACGTCTCTTCAAGCGCGTTGCTCTGTCATTGCTGCTGCCAATCCTATTGGAGGAAGGTAAGCAGTATATGAACTTGAAGTGGAAATGTGCTAAATGAGTGTAAACACCGTCGTAATGTAGACAAATATGCGATACATAAAGTACAAGAGATGTACTACTGGGTTATTTCAGAAGGTTTAGTTGCATTTTCCAACCCTTTCACTCAAGAACTACTCTTAACTTGAAGCATGTGATTGTTTGGCAGATATGACTCCTCGAAAACATTCTCTCAAAATGTTGAATTGACGGATCCTATCATTTCTCGGTTTGACATCCTCTGTGTTGTGAAGGTTATGATCATTTTCACTGTTTCTTCCAGAAACAATTTATTTTATTATATTAACAGAGGGGACTCTTGATTATGCAGGATGTTGTTGATCCAGTCACTGATGAAATGCTTGCCAAGTTTGTAGTAGACAGTCACTTCAAGTCACAGCCTAAGGGTGCTAACATGGATTCCTTACATGAACATGAAGAGGCTTATGAAGCTTCCATGCCTGCTGATCCTGAGGTCATTACCAAATACTGTCAGTAGTTTTACTTTGGATAATTAGTCTGTGGCTTCTACATCTATTATATTTTTAGATTCTGTCTGCAGATACTTCCTCAAGACTTGCTGAAAAAGTATATCACATATGCCAAGATGAACGTGTTTCCGAGGTTACATGATGCTGATATGGATAAACTGACACATGTTTATGCTGAACTACGGAGAGAATCTTCAGTAATGCCTTATTTCTGCATACCAATTTACTGCTAGTGATTATTATTTATACCAGCTTTGCTTACTTGCCGCGCTCATTATCTTTTATATAGCATGGACAAGGGGTTCCCATTGCTGTTAGGCACATAGAATCAATGATAAGGATGTCCGAAGCCCATGCTAGAATGCATCTCAGGCAGCATATCACGCAAGAAGATGTGGACATGGCAATTCGTGTTCTACTTGATTCATTCATTTCAACCCAGAAATTTGGGGTGCAGAAATCCCTGCAGAAGGTTAAATTTCTTGGATTCACCTCATTTACACTTTCAATTAGCATAATGTTCATCACTGAATACCTGTTTTGCTGTTGTTTGCATCTATTGTTTATGATGTTAAATCTACAGTGATGCATGCAGACTACCATGCCATAGTAGTCGAAAAACGATTGTACTTTTTTCTGGCCTTTAAATTGCACTTAGTGATAATATTCAGCCCATGGCCTTAATCTTGAAAGTGGACTTTTGCAGAGCTTTAGGAAGTACATGACTTTCAAGAAGGACTACAATGAATTGCTCCTGTACTTGCTTCGTGAGCTTGTAAAGAATGCATTGAATTTTGAGAAAATTGTTACTGGATCTACTTCTAACCTCACGCATATTGAGGTCAGAGTAGATGATCTCTCCAACAAGGTAACATTCATGCCCAAGAAAGAAAGAGACAGACAAGATATGGTTATTTTCAAACTGGATAATAGTGACCGGTATTCGTTTGTTTTACATTGTGCAGGCACAAGAGCATGAAATTTATGATCTTAAACCCTTTTTTAGTAGCACTCACTTTGCAAGAGCCAATTTTGTACTGGATGAGGAGCGAGGAGTAATCAGGCATCGCTTTGCAAGATGAAGCCAGAATGCAGCTAGAGTTTATCAATGGATGTAACTGCAATATCTTCAACAGTGAAATTAAGATGTGGGATTATTAAGTTTCACATGTGATATTTAAGTAGGATGACTCACCTTTCAATGGCTAGTTTTTCAGAATCTGTAAACATATATTTCTTTCTGGTGTTATATGAACCTATATACCTTTTTGTTACCAGCACTCTCCAAAGTTCATACATCGTCCCATTTTAAAAGGATTTATTCAAAAGCATTGTCATACGCTGCACATGTGAAGGGCCTAACAACTGCACATGTCGAAGTGGTAAGGCATACTTGCAAGTTTCAGATGCCTAACACGGATCGTCATCACAGTTGAGAAAATAACAGAACATGTAAATTTTTTGTTACAATTTTTCAGAAAGGGTTTTTACTATTTAAGGACATGGTGAAGTCTTCTTTCTTCTTAAACGATAATAATATTAGATAGGGCGAGTTGTCTATTATCTTCAGGTGTAAACTTAAGCATCTAAAATTAGAATATTTCTCTAAACACCGTCACTAAAATTATAATAAAATATTACTCTCTAAAAGTATTGAAGCTCCAAATGGTTACGTGACTTGACCTTTTGTCACATGTAAAATTTTGAATCAATGTCATATGCCACTATAATGATAATTGATACTCTTTGATATATATATATATATATATATATATTTAATATATAATATATTTAATTAATTGATACTCTTTGATATATATATATTTAATATATAATATATTTAATTAATTTAATTAGATTAAAGTAATTAATTAATATAATATCTTAGTAGCTGATGTGGTCATTTTCTTCCTTCCACATTTAGTTTCATACTTTTTCCATACGTGAAACCCCTAGGTGCGACACGCGCGCTCGCACAAAACAACTTCCAATAAAACTTAATTGTGTAAATTTAGTCCCTGGTAAATTGAATAATGAGCTACTGTGCAGGAGAATGTGCAGAAAATATTATATAAAGGGCTCTTAGAAGGGAAGAATTGAAAATTTCATTGAAGATCTACCCGGTTTGCCTGATAACAGTCATTATATTGGATCAGCATGGTCACGGTAATTAATAATCTCAAACTCATTAGTTTATATTGGCTTTGTTTATAGCTCTCCCCAAAGCCTAATACTCATCATAGCTCCTTTCACTGAAGACAAGGCCTATTTATTAAAGCTACAACATTTCACAACTTAGATATTCTAGTAATAATTATGTGGACAGTGTTGTTGTGGACAAACAAAAGCGTGTGGGTATGAAGGCAGTCTTCGAATCTGACGCAGGATTATTGGGATACTGTGGAAAGACAACCAATGACGGCGAAGATTGTGGAGACAAGTGGGGGACTTGTTTGTGTGGATTTGGAACGAAAAGCAATGACTCATTACAATGAAACAGTATTCGGTTGCAAGTGGCATTAAGATCGCAAGTTCATCTATTATGGCTCCTTGATCAATCCCTTCATCCTTCGTCTACATCTCTCGAGATCTTCATTATTCAAAACCTTAAACAAGACTAATCCTGTTTAAAGTACTGTTAGGCACTAACTAGACTCAATCCTTGTTAGTAGAAGCATCTAAACATAGTGTTAATTGATACCATCCCATCTTGTATAAACCCATCTAAACATGAAGGAATTCGTTAATCAATATATCCTATCAAGATTTTATTAAGGTGTTTTGTTTTCACGCCGGTGAAAATGCAAATGAAAAGTAAAGATTGAAATGTTTTGATGTCAAAAAATACTCTATAAATTTTAAAAATACAAATGATTTATTATGAAGAATTTTCAATATTCTCAATTGAACAAGTGAATGTGCTATTTAATGATTTAAAAGAAAACCAAGGGCAAAGGTGGATGGCTAGAAGCATAAATAAATTTATAGCTGATCAAGTTAATTTGTTTATTACATGGAAAGTCATTCCAAAATTAACACCAATCTATGTGAAACGCCAGACCAAAAAGTGCTAGAAGCATAAATTTTTAATGTCATGAAAGGAGTGACGCCATTTCCGATCACCTCCTCAATAAATTGTTTCAGGAAATTCCGAAATTGCACCATTTTCTGCATTGGATTGACATTATTCAAGGCCAAGAATGGATAATTTCAGCTATGAAGCTTAGTATGGAAATGTCCGAGGCTCCTTTGTGCAGCAAATCAGCAGAAAAAGGTTGTATCAGTCTAAAGCATTCAACACTGCATCAACAACCTCTTGTGTGGTGCTTTGCCCTCCGAGGTCTTTTGTCCGGTGTTCGCCCTCAAGAATGACTCGTTTCACAGCAGTTTCCAATCGATCGGCAAATGCAGGAAACTGAAGATGTCTGAGCATCATGGCTGATGAGAGAAGCAGTGCTACAGGGTTCGCGGTCTTTTGTTCCAATAATTTCTCATTACCAACATTTCCTGCTGAAGCACCTTGCTCAAACACAGCATGATCAGCCCCAACATTTCCTGTAAGGTAACACCCATTCTTAGTGACTTTCATGCAAAAATATTCAGTTTAGCACACGGGATGAAATTGTATTGAAGAAAAAGTAAGATGAAAAACGTAATTATGTTTATAGAAAAAGACACTTATCTCCCTATAATATAAGAGATAACTAATGATTATATAGGTATATTAAATATTATAAATCCTGTTCTATGTGCAAAGGAAAATCAATTCCTTTCCACAGGGGTGAAGCAAACAGGTTAATTATAGAATTAATTGTTTCTTCTTCTCAGCAACCACTTCTATGTTAATGCAATCACCACTTCACTTTTGCGCATCAATCTATTTGCTGTCCTCAATACACCCATCTCCATCCAAACCTAGCATCGGCACCACCAGTCCAACACAACCCTTACCCCCTTGATATTGCCGCTATTACAACCATGAGCAATACCATTATGTCCACAATGAAAACTGCCTTCACTACTGCTTGGCGCATTTTGACATACAAAACAAAGTTCAAGCTTGAACTAATTGGACATTTTTATCAGATAATTTTCAATGCAAAGAAATGCTCCCCATAATAATTGTTCCAAAATTAGGGCCAGTTAGAATGATCCGTCTGTGAGTTTAGGGGAGGGGTGGGGGGAAGGGGCTAGTTAGAAAGAAGCACACAATTAATTCTCTCATCTTTGACTGAAAAGTTCTATACTGTAGTGACACGTAGAAGAACACGGTATAACTGAATGGATAGCATTCAATAAGCTTTTTGTGTTTGGCCAAGTGCGAAAAAACAGCATTGAATAAGCTACGGAAAGAAATTTTGTAAGTAATAAAAACCATACCTCCTGGCATCACTCCAGTGCCTCCAGCAATACCTGCTGCTGTATTTGCAACTAGATTTCCATACAGATTTGGGGTTACCTAGCAAGTTGAAACAGTATCCATGAGCTTTAGAACATATTCAGTTGGCATAAGAAACATGGATAAATGAATGCCAGAAGGAAAGTCAGTGAATTGCAACGTGTAAGAGAGAATAATCAAATCAATCGGAAACTTATGAAATGATTCCCATCTGAAACAATAGATAAAGTAAGACAAAATTTATGTTTCCCAATAATATTAATGTCATCTCCATAGGGTGTGCTACATCATTCATTATAACAATTCATATTTATCCTTCTCCAGAGACCAATAATTGATCACTAATTAATCTTAATATTCTTAATAGTCCCACAAAAAAACTAGATTCCACGATAAACATAAATATCAATAAGAAGAATATAGAAAAAAGAAAAGGGTAAAGACTAATCATAACCATCTTAGCTTTTCCGCTAATACTTCTCTTCCACATTCTTTTCAATTTCAGACTACCACTCATTTCTCAGGCAACTTTTCCACTAAAAGCTACATTAGAAGAATTGCAAAACCAATGGCTCAAATCTCCCAAATAAAAATGAATATCAGATGGCAATCAATTAAAGAGTCAGCTAACAGACAAAAAATCAGATAGATCCAAGTTTACAAACAAACAATATAACAGTACATTCACATACCATTACATCAAACTGCTCAGGCTTTGAAACAAGCTGCATGCAGCAGTTATCCACAATAATTTCATTATACTTGATTCCAGGATACTTTGTGGCAACCTCTCGACAAGATTCCAAGAATAAACCATCCGCTAGCTTCATAATATTTGCTTTGTGCACAGCAGTTACTTTCTTTCTGTTGTTCAGATAAGCATACTCAAAAGCATATTTAGCAATACGCTCTGAGCAGAACTTTGTGATTACCTAGCAGAAAACTAGTATGAGGGTCCCAACTTCATGATAAAGTATAAATCAATCTGGATGGTATTCACTATATATATAGAACATTGAGCACTCAGATAAAGACTAGAAAAGGCATCAGGAATGTGGCAGCATGTAGACAATTAACACAAAAGGAAAACAAAAATTTATCTCATTATCAGCCAAAGGTCAGTTGATAAACTTATTAAACATCTTCTTAAACCAATTTTATCAAACAATGTCATCATGAAGGTGGGCACCGCTAAAGTTTTCACCCGACCCCTCCAAAACCCTGACAAATCAAAACAGCAAGTTTGAAGAACTAGAAATATTTTAAATAAATACCCATTTAGAATCAACTTCACGGATCACTTATTAACATCTTTGAAGTTCTCTACTATCCATGAATTACAATTTACAAAAGAACCATCCACCATGTTCATGAAAAATTAGAAGCAACTCCCTATCAGTTCTTAAATCTCATCCATCTTCTTCTCTTACCTAGGGATTTGAGCCCCCGTTTTTACCAAAAAAAATTAAAGGAATTCAATCAATAAATTTCAGCTTATCTAAACACATTAGAATGGGAGAGCTATAAGTTCAACAAACAGTAGCCTACATCTTGAATTACTCTACCATTAAGAAAGTTCAGCAGAGAGTAGCAACCTAATTTATCACATACCTTAAGGCTTTCAACGACGCCGGGAACGACCTCATGTTCTAGTCCAGAATACTCTCCCTCCGTATTCTCCCTAATCACGACAATATCAACATTCTCGTGCCTCGTCACCAGGCCAGGAAGATTAAAGCAATTCACGAGCGAAGCATACAGATCAAGCTCTTTCCTGAGCCGCACGTTCAACGAGCTTACACCACCGCCCATGGGTGTAGCCAATCCACCCTTCAAGCAAACCTTGTTCTTCTTTATCGAATCGATCACCTCCTGCGGCACTCTCGGCATGTCACCGTGGACTTCATACTTCTCGAAGTAAACCGGCGCGTGCATTGCCTCCATCACTTGCTCAACAGCACCCGTAACAAGAGGTCCAATTCCATCGCCAGGAATGAGGGTCACCGCGCGTGGAGTACCATCCCCAGGTCGGGGCATGTAAGTGACAGATCGGGAGGAAATTAATGACTGCGATGTCGCGTAAAGCTGTTTAAAGAGGGATACTGATCTTCTCGCCATGGAAGAAGGAGGACGCGTCCTAGGTTTTCAAGATTCCTTTTGGGATTACGACCAAATGATATTAAGGAAATAAGGATGTTGAAGATTTACGTTTGACAGCAATAAGAGACCGAGCACCCTTAAAAGGCTACAGAACGAAGTGAGAGATATCTTCGATGGTTTATTAAAACTTAGGACTCATCTGTTTATAAAAGATCACAGTATCTGGCTTGAAAATAGATAAAGGGCACAACTTATAAAATCTATATATTTTTATTAAATATAATATCATTTTCCTGTTCATTATAAAATCTTATTTTTTTTAACTTTATTTCCCCTCTTTCAAATAAATGACAAGATTTTTATTAAATTGATAATTATTTCAATATATTTTTAACATAAAATTAATATATCTGTCACAAGATTTAAATCAGGCGGCTTTGGAATACATAATAAAAAAAAATGTATATGATTCTTTGAAATCATCTTAGAAAGGGATACAGTGCCAAGTGCCAACCCCCCTTTTTTCCTTTACATTTCAACTCTGAAGGGATCAAACTCGTCATTTGTCACGCCCCACACTCACCCAACCCGCCCAGTAATAACGCATCGCACTACAAAGTAAAAAGCCTGCTACACAAGAAGCCGAACTATCCCAAAGACTTAATTAATCACAGAATGTTGCTTCAGGCATGCCTGCTCTGGAAATCCTTCATGAAAGCCACCAGCTTCTCAACCCCAGCCAAAGGCATTGCATTGTATATAGAAGCTCGCATCCCACCCACTGACCTATGTCCCTTGAGCTGAACCATCTTCTCTTTCGCTGCTTCCTTGATGAACTCTCCTTCTAACTCTGATTTCTCCAACGTAAATGGCACATTCATCAATGACCTCACTGATTTCTCCACTGGGCATCTGTAAAACCCATTGCTTTCATCAATGGCATTGTACAGGATCTCAGCCTTCTTCTTGTTCTTCTTCTCAACCTCTTTCAAACCACCTTGCTCCAACAGATCCTCAAACACTAGACCACACATGTAAATTCCATAACAAGGTGGAGTATTGTACAGCGAGTTGTTCTCAGCTTGTGTCTTATAATCAAGCATCACCGGAGTGATATCCTGAGAATTTCCGATCAAATCTTTCCTGATGATCACAATCGTCACCCCAGATGGCCCTACGTTTTTCTGAGCCCCGGCGTAGATCACACCAAATCGAGAAACATCCACAGGTTTTGAACTGAAATTTGAGGACATATCAGCGACCAAAATACCATTTGGATTCTTTGGGGTTGGATAATCCTTGAACTCAACACCATGAATGGTCTCGTTTGTGCATATATGCAAATACCTTGCGTGTGGGTTCTGGAGTTGATCTAATTCGCTGAAGCTTGGAATTTTGGTGTACTTCTCGGACTTACCAGACCAGATTACATTGGGGTGACAGAATTTCTGAGCCTCCTTGGACGCCTTGTCTCCCCACGATCCAGTTACTACGTAATCAACCTGATCATCTGGCTTGCAGATGTTCAACGGCACGGCGGCGAATTGCGTGGTGGCGCCTCCCTGCAAGAACAGAACATGATATTCCGGCGGAATATCCAAAAGGGTGCGTAGATCTGATTCTGCCTTCTGGATTATGGAAAGGAAATCCTTGCCCCTATGGCTCATTTCCATCACGCTCATGCCGGCATCGCGCCAGATGTAGAGCTCCGACTCCGCCTTCTTGAGCACGGTCTCCGGCAAGGTGGCAGGCCCAGGGGCGAAGTTAAATACACGATCTTGGGATGAGGTCTGGATTGTCGGACGGTCGTTGGTTTGGGTGGTGGTCGGCACGGCAGCGCATTTGATAGAGATAGGTCTGACGGCGGCGGTGGGGCGTACCGAGGTGACGGGGGGATGATTGTTGGGGGTGGCGAAGTTGTTAATATGATGATTAGGATTGTGAAGAAGATGAGTGAGAGAGAGAGCAGCCATTGATCTGAGAATGAACAGAGACAAATTTGAGAGAATTTGATATGTGAATGGGAGACGTTGGGACGAAGATCCGAATCTAAGGAGGGTCGTATATATATGCGAGGCTGAGTCAGTGGATCTGTGGGTTTCAAGGGTGACCTAGTGAAAGAGTTGAGGAAGAACAAGTAATTGCAGTGAGTGGAAAGAGGAGAGTGAGGCCATGGTCCGTGGGCCGCCCTATTTAAATTAAGAAAATCTAAATGTTACACGTGTGATATTTATACATAGTACTGCTCTAATTTTAATAAAATATTTATGTTAAGAACAGGTAAATAGGCTTAAAGGGACTTACACCTGGCTGGTCTGATTAAAATTCGACCTCACCTATTTAACGAAAAAGCCAGACCTTATTTACGTTGAAATTTATATATTGTTAAACGACAATACTTATGTTAAGGTTGCCTAAATTAACTTCATTTTGTCAGTCTCTTAGTTTAACAATGGTGGGCGCACGAGGTTCAAGGAATTAAAAACGACCCGCCGCAATGAAATTGCTTTTCTATTTGTTCACAACTTGCAAGAAGCCAAATCCCACTTCCCATTGAATTGCCTTTTTTTCTTCTTCTTGTTTTTTTAAAAAAATCATACGCTAAACTAAACTGAAAAGCGAAGAACAGAGTGGTATTAAAAATTTTATTAATAAAAAGATATGATAATTTTTTTATACACAAAAAAAATGAACAGTGTCTATGATGCTTTTCTCAAAGAGAATTCTACTCCTCTCTTATTATATCCCATACATAAGATTTCATGATATGGTAAAAAAAAGAGAGTAATTATCGTCCGAATTAACTAAAACAGGAGTAGCTAATTATTTGCTGTTTTAATTTAATTTAAATATTAACTATTAGTCCATCATAAATATTTCAAAATTTCAACATCTAACGCAAACCAATTGAGCTCGGAAATATTAACTGGTTGACTGAATGCAATGGTCGACGTAGGAGAGGAAAAGGTTGTCGTATGGAGTTTGTATTCTCCATGCTTATTTTGTTATTGCATGGAAGATGAATCCCCAAAGAATCGCGGATGCGTTGAATACTTCTAAACTCTCGTATTGATAAAATCAATTTGGCTTAGCAAACATGCTAGTATGTAAAATTGCAAGGATTTTTTTTTTTAAAAAAAAAAAACTTGCTTAAAATATTCTCTATATTTTTAAACAATTATTAGCTTGCCTTATTTTTTCCCGAAATAAATATTAATTGATACGATGGTCAAATTCAGTAAGCTTTTAATATATATATAACAAAGTCAGCAATTCACTCATTGACTGATCAAATGTAACCAAAAACAAATGAAATTGATCAAAATGGAAAGCTTTAACGTAATGAAATTCACTCTTAATCAGTCATAATTTTTTTTTTATCACGAATCAATAATTCCTTGAAAGAAAAATCAAAATCCATCTCTCTATTCGCACAATTAAAAAATTTTCTGAAAACTTAAAAGGATAGAGAACATAAAGATAAGTATTATAAAATTCAAGAGACATCTAAATTAAAGCATGTAAAACTACTTGAACAAGGGAGCTTGTTCTATCATTTCCGTTATTTTATTCAACGAGAACAAAAGAAACACAATCTTCAAATTAGAAGGTGTGTTGTTGAATTTAACCCCAAGTTGCTGTTGTGCGTGCATTTTTGGATCTTCTTAAGAGAATCCATCTGCTTATACCAGTCATTTGTCGTTTTGTTAGTTCTTCTGTACATGGCCTTGCTATAGTTGATTCGCCACAAGAAAATTTGCTGGTTCACATTTTGAAGTATAGTTGAGTTTAGATGTGCAATACTTCCTATGTACAGCAGTTAGTTTTCCTTTTCCAGCCCTTTGGTGCAAATCAACCATCAATTTAGAGCATTCCCTGCAAGTTCATGTTCTGTAGAATCAGAATACAAGACTAATTTAATTCAAAAGCTTAAGCGGTTTAGTTAACTCAACTTCCGGTTATTTCAAGCAAAATCGATCTCTGATATCATTTGTTACTTACAAGAGTTGATCTTCTGAGTAGCCTGTGTGCCATTCACATGTCTTGCTCCATTGCTTGAAACCAAAGGTGGTGCTGCATTGAGCTGTAAAAACTGCAGATGCAGCTAACAAAGATGGTGGGAACTTCAACATCCTATACTCCACAAGAGATAGATCTATCAAGAAGAAAGCTAGCAACTCCATCTGTTCCATAGTGAAAATTGCAAGCAAATAATTTAGTACACAAAAGTTGGTATGGGTAAAATTGGATGGCATAGCTAATTTGACTATAAAATTTATAAAATAGAGGTTAGGCATGTCAACAATATTTTCCTAAGCATAAGTCCACTATTAACCCTTAATATTTGGACATGTCAAGGAAGATTTAACCAATATCTCCCTTATAATTTAATGGGCTTAACATCACAACCCATGGCACTAGAACAATTTCTCTCTCATTTGTAAGTTCACTATTAACCCCATATAACCCGAGGTTTCAACAATCTCAACCTCAAGTGTGAGATTATTGGAGAAAGTTTGGGTAACATCTCCCTTATGATTTGATGGGCTTAACATCACAATCCATGGCACTAGAACAATTTCTCTCTCATTTGTAAGTTCACTATTAACCCCATATAACCCGAGGTTTCAACAATCTCAACCTCAAGTGTGAGATTATTGGAGAAAGTTTGGGTAACATCTCCCTTATGATTTGATGGGCTTAACATCACAATCCATAACACTAGAACAATCTCTCCCTTAGTTAGGAGTCCACTATTGACTCTTATAACTAGATGTTTGACATGTAAAGGAAGATTTAACTAATATCTCCCTTATAATTTTATGGCTTAATATCACAACCTTTTGGCACTAGAACAATTTCTCTCTCAGTTGTAAGTTCACCATTGACCCCATATAACCCAAGGTTTCAACAATCTCAACCTATGTGAGATTGTTGAAAAAAGTTTGGCTAACATCTCCCTTATGATTTGATGGGTTTAACATCACAATCCATGACACTAGAACAATCTCTCTCTTAATTGGGAGTCCACCATTGACCCTATTAAAATATAGTCTCATATTTGATAATTGAAGAAAAGATTAAGAATATATAATGTCAAAGGGAATTCAATCAAAATAACTTAAATCAATTTGATTGAAATGCAATCCCAATATATACTTGTAATCTCAAAAAGTTTAACAGGGTATCAGAGTTTTTTGATCTCGAACATAAAAAAAAAATGAAAATTGTGGATTTGAGGTCTCTAAGACTGAAAAAGTAGTATAAACACATGCAAAGAGGAAAAAATAAAGATTGTAGATTTAAAACATCTGAAACTGAAAAATAGTACAAACCCAAACAAAAAGGAGAAAAAATAAATATTATAGATCTCAAAACATATTAGAATGTAGTCATATATTCAAGAATAGATTAAGAGTCCCGTCCCACATTAAAAAATATATTAAGAATATATAATATTAAAATTAGTTCTATGATTTAATTCATTTTTTCAAAAAGTTTAACAAACCCCCCTGTAACCTCATATCTCAACAAGTGTATAAGTCCACCTTTGACCCCTGTAAGCAAAGGCCTAATATCCCAACAGTTCTTCCTTCCTTCTATATACTTCTTCTCTTTGTCAATTCTACCTGATGTTCAACTTCTCCTCACACCAAGAAGTTAAGCCCACTCTTACTTAATGTCCCAACTATAATGTTGTGTCAAAGTCACTCATAGGCTCCTTTTTTTTTCCTAATCCCATAAAATAGCAGTCTTGACTCTTCCAACATCAGCAAGTGTAATTTTAATTAAAAACCTCAACATTTACAAAATGCTTGTTAACTTTTATTGAGTAGAATGTACTAACTTTTTTATCTGCTTGAGCAGCCTTTAGAAACCTTCTCATGAACACATATGGTGTGGGCACTGTCATGTTAAACTGCAATGTGCTAAGCATCAACTTCTCCTGCATCGTTAGAGAAAGGACAGACGGGAAAAAAAAAGTCAACATTTCATTAAGAAAAGTCAACAACAACTCATTAAGAAAAGAAATATTTTACCATTTCAAGAACTTCCTTCCTTGTATATGCTTTGTCCGATATAAGTATCAGATCCTCCACTACAGGAACTGAAACTTCCTCATACTTGCATGCCAAAAGCATGGCCACTAAACCTACCAATTGAAGCCTCTTCCTTACCACTGATTGCTTCTCCAAAAACCTATCTATTAGGTTCACTGTAAGGAACAAAGTCTCGTGCATGAGATCAAACTTGTCCTGCACCTGAATGTTTATTTCCAAACAAAACATACATTAGTATTTAACTTTTAACTAATGGCAACTATATTCCAATCAGAAAGCCAACTGTTCTTATATGTAACTGTAAGTTAATTGTAGGGTAATTTAATATTTTTTTTAAATTTATTCCTATTGAATATAAATCACTTGTAGGGGAATTAATAACCTTTTTTTCAATACTCTTTCATTAATAAAAGTAAAAATAATTTTTTTATCAAATTATTGCATTCATTAGCATAGAAGAAAGAGATACAAGTGACTTATATATAGTAACAGAGTAAATGGGGAATATTTAATTAATTCATATACCTCAATGAGCCAGTCAATTAGTATAGCTCTCATCCTTTCATTAATGTCTAATTGTTGGGACATATAATTTGGTGAGACGCAGCCACTACTCTGCATGTACGTAGTAGCTTCATGGTGTTAGTTATTACAAAAAGGAAATTGTATTTTGATATAAATCATCTATCAATATAAAATATAAAATTGACTATATTGCTTTACCTCCATTTTTCTGTAGTAAGAATAAAGTTCTTGAACATAGTCCAGAACTGCAAGATGGTTGTTCACATCACTACTATCAATGTCCATGATAAGATCTTCAACTAAATCCTCCATCTCAACTTCCTTCTAGCATGTTCAAGAACAATAGTTAATTATTGATAATTATTGCACTGAATTTGAAGGGAAACAAAGAGATAAAGGCATATGTACATATATATACCATCTGATCTGTTTCAGTCTGCATTGCTTCTTCTGATTGTTCTGAAGACATGGGTACTGGGTGGTCCTTCACTGACTTGTGTTCTTCATCCACAAATATGCATTCTCCAAATCCATTTGAGTTTAAACTTGATGTATTCGACTTCTTATTTTCCTGTTCAGATTCAACCCAGCAGTAATCTTAAAATGACTACCTCGGCAAGAGAAGAGGGGAGAGAGAGAGAGAGAGAGAGAACCTCGGCGAGAGGCTGCTTTGTGGGAGCAATTTGTGCGGCAAATCTCCTGAAAAGCAGTAAATTAAAATGTTTCATTGATCTCTACTAAGACTAATTAATAATAATTAATGTTCATAAATTCAAATCCTTTTAACTAAGAAGCACCGTGCATATGGAGGCATGCAACATCATTTTTATTTATAAAATGCATAAAATAAATTAAAACCATACTTCTTTATTTGAAACTATAAATACTCAGATCCTTTGTAAGAAGATTTTGAGAAGGAAATGAAAAAACAGACATAAATACGCTTATACGAGTTATATTTCCTTGTTTGACTAATCTGTTCAACGTAACTTCCAAACTTCAGAAAAAAAACTGAACGTTTCTGTCCAGCCGTTGACCTCAATTTGTTTCAGTAGACTGAATTTGGTCATAGCGAATCAGTCATCATCAAATAATTTCAGTCGTAAATAATTTCAAACCAAAAAAACAGGATGCGTTCTTTTTCCTTTCCCTCCCACTTCTTCCTTCTCCAGACGCCATTGATGAGAACAAAGCTTTTTTTCCTCCTCGCTCCGAAATGCAACGCCATAGTAAGCTACACTAAATATTTTCAACCACTGATTCCCTCAATGTCCCCTCTTGAATCCTCACTTTCTTACTCTTCTGTCTCAGTTTCTTTCTCACTCCTTCAGGTTTCAGTATTTCACAAATCAGAGAGAGAGAGAGAGAACAGAAGGGCCACCTCGTAATTGGTCGGTGCACTGGATCGGCTATCTTCTTGTTAACGACGCGAACGAGGTTCTGATTGAAGGCGCCCAGTGCCCTACGTTTCTCGCCGACCAAGCATCCTGAAATATTATGAAACCCAGACAGAAGAAACAAACACGTCACTATAATCTTCAAGATTTCCAGCTACCTTGATTCAAACCCAGAAGAAAGAAAATTTGACCTTGCAAGCTTGAGGGTTTCGCAGGGTTTGCATTGTTCTCATGAGAAATCACCATTTTCAGTTGATAATCTCAGAAACCCAGAAACCTCAGAAGATAGAGAATTGAACCCTGCGACGACACCTCACTGAGGATGGAGAGAATGTAACACTAATGAGAGAATATTAGGGGTAAATATTTGTCTGGGCTCAGGGGACGCGTCGTTTTTTTTTTTCAAAAAAAATCTCAACGGCTAGTGGTTTAGTGACCGTTGGGTGAGTGAGAGAGACAGGCAAAGACAGGCTTTCTTTCTTTCTACGTTTGTCGTCTTAATAACGGTACTGTGTTAGGCCGAAAAAAATAACGGTAATGTGCAGAGAGACAGCCTACAATTGCATGTCTCATTTCAAAAGTGAGGTTTCATAGTTTTGTTCTCATGTTTAGTCTTTAGGTCCAATCATTGGCCTCTGCGCTCTTCCCCACTATTGTATGGGCTTTTATTCCTTTTTTAATTAATCTTTTTGGTTGGATCATTTTCAAATCTATAATAATCTAATTTAGGAAGTTAATTATGGGCACCATATCCAAAAACCCAATTAGAAAAGATCATGTTGACCCGTCCGAGATTAGGATGGGTTGGGTTTTCTACGAAATAAATTATATTCGTATTCCTTTTGAAGTTTTCTTAAACTTATACCATGATTTTATTTCTGAAATTTGAATTTTATTCCCAAGTTTTTTTTCTTTTTATTGAAATACCCTTCATTATTATAAATATATTCTTTTTTTACTCAGTTTAATAAAAAGACTTGTCTCTTTCAAGCTAAAGAGCGCAGCCAAGAAAAAAAAAAGTTTTACTCAATTTAAGATTCACAGAAATTCTTTTTAAAATTAGCGTGTCTGAAAATGGGGTTATGTTTTTTTCTTTTCTTAGTTCAAAGAGTCCGTTGCCATTGTTATCATCCAAGAAAAGTAAATATCTTTCACCAAAATTCTTATAATTTTTTATGGAAATTTTTTCTTGGCAATTTTTTTATGGAATTTATTTCAATTACTTTTTTGTAATTGAACCAATGAATAAGAATACAAAAAATTCAGGAAAAAGGAAGAAACAAAAAAAAGGAAATCTTTTTTATTTTAAAATCAACTTCATAATTATGTATTAATTTAGGATAGGAGGAATATATATTTTAAAAGTAAAAAAGATTTATATATTTCCAAACAATTAGAGAATTTTCTTTTTCTAGAAAATGGGCGAGAATAAAAATACCTTAATGCTAAAATTTTAGTATAAATGCGTCAGTATTTTATTATTTGATCATTCACGTTTAGAAATTGCTCCCCAAAATAGAAGCTCATTCATGAATAGTCTAGCATTAGCTGTCAGCCTGTCACTATTCAATTGTGATTTTTTTTTTTAACAAACTTATAATTATTTCTTTGGCGTAATGGCATTGCATGAAACCGTAGAGTGGAGTCAAACATTAATAATGGGAAATGATAGATAATATGATTAAGAAACCTTTATTGCAATTGAATTATGCTATACTCTCAGAATTTTTTTTAGTTATTTTCACATAAAAAAATTAAATTTTTTATTGTTCTACTCAATTTTTAAGTTTCTACTCAATATAATTTAATCTATCTAATTTTAATTCTTTTATAACTCAATCATTAAATTTTAATTTCATACAATTTAATCTTTATAGTTAAACTATTTAAAATATTAATTTTTATATTTCGATAAGATAAAATATATATTTTCTAAAATTTATTATTAAAAGTTATAAATAATTAAAATTATAAGGATTGAATTGAAATAAATTAAAGTTCAATAATTAATTTTTATCTAAGTCAAAACTATAAAAATTAAATTACATTAAATCAAAGTTTACTATAAGCACAAGAGATTAGTTTTCCCAAAGTAAAACAACATATCAGTCTTGGCGTAGTGTGACAATACAACTTATAAAAAGAGACAAGACAAATGTAAAACAATAATCTGAAATTGAGATACACAATACCTCCTTAACTGCTCCCCTAGAAACCAAAATTGATGAGACAATAGTTAACTTGCATTTACATGTCAAGTGCTACGAAGAAACCGAAGGCATAATGTTAGAGATTTAGCTTTGGCTATTGATAATAATAGTAATAATAAACAGAATTCAAAGAATACATGTGTAATTACAGATGTTAACAGACTAGAAAGCTACGGCTAACTTTGCTTGCTCTAAAGCAAGTGTGATCATTCTTTCTCCTTGAAAACCTCATCCTCTTCACCTCTAAACTGTCACATATCTACGTATAATGTTGCATTTGTCAGCTACCATTCATGGATAATGTACCCTGCCACTACAAATTAAGCCTTCTTTCAACTTGCCTTCAAATGACTACCACCGTCCAGACAACACTTTTTGCAGGCAACATCAATATGCTCTACATCAGTTCATCAGATGTTGATGCCGATTTTTCTCTATTGGAACAAATTTCTACATCACTTAAATAACGTAGACAACTTGGGAGGCTTTCTAGCAGTTTCTCCATCCTTGTGGATCTCGGACAATTCATGCTTTTCTAAGCTTGTCCTCTGATTGGGAATACTTCCCCTCTGAACAAATAAGTGTTTCTTGATTTTCTTTTTCTCAGGTCTTGGATTTGATGATGATGATGAAGCTCGCCTTTTATCTGTCTTGGCCACCGGTTGAGAGTTTAGCGGATCTGGGAGATGCATATGGCGTGTTTGGTCCTCCTCAGTCTTGACTTCACATCTCTCAGCCTCCAAAACCTCTTGTTCCTCGACAATTCCGCTCCTCATAGTTTCAAGAACAACTTTGCCAAAAACAAACCTTATCTCTGAAGGGTGACCTCTCCCTAATAAATCGAAGTTTATTTCAAAATCCTCTTTTTCCCTCCTGTAAGAATCAACATTACGGATCAGCACTTTGAAGAGTTGTTCCACATCCTTTCCCGTTTTTCTTGATATAAAAACCTAAGAAAAACAAAGGATTCAGTCCACTTGAACGTCAGTGATCTACAGAGGAGCAGAAACTACCTTAAATTATGAGAATAATATAGTATGGTGTGTGTGTGTGGTTGTAATAGTATAGTACGCATACAAAAGAGTTGGCTCAGACTAATGAAAGTTGCGAACTTCTAACACTACAATTTTCATGTTATCGTTTATTTAAATGGCACCAGAGCAACTTCTATTCTCAAAACCCAAAACTGGTAACAAGGTCAAGAGTTCGGGACATTGTGACAATGAAGAATCACAAAAAGCCCTAATTATTGAATGTTTGAATAATCAAGACAAGTAAAACAGAACTTGATTGTGCAGCATGTATTTAACCATAAGCATATTGGAAACTTGAGCATCATGTTTGATAGCCTGTTGATCTAAGTATGCTGCCTGTAAACAATCAAGTAAGAACTTTATGACTCTTAGCTTGAATCAGAAAATAAACACATGACTACGAGTCAGTAAAACAACCACTAACATGCAAAGGAAGTAAAAAGTCAAGAAGTTTGAATTTCCAGAGCAAGGAAAGGGATGGTTCAGCAGCTCCATAAGAAAGCATATAATTCAATTCCATCATTAATTTGACCTGAAATATATAGAGAACAGATAAGGTAAGACGTAAATGAGAACAATAAATACTTCGACATCCAAAGACCAACATTTATGAGCTTCTTCTCTTGTTTCCCCCTCTTTTGCAATACACAATTTTACCTTTTCCAAGTATTGCAGTTGCAATAAAAACGACAATAAAAAGGTTTCTGCATAGCTCAAGAATGAAAATAGCATAGACGCATACAGAAAGGCCATAAGATACAATAAATATTTTTAAGCCAAATCTAGACAGCATAACATCATGACTGTATTCCAATTAAAGTACCTTGTTCAAGCCCTTAATCAAGAAAGAAAATGTCCGAATTGCAGCTGTAATATCCCTTGATAAGGATAAACCTAGACGAGCTGCAATTCTCATGGCACGCAAAATCCTTCCTGCACAGAATTCCACAAGTAACTTAATAATTATTGGGGATGATGATATACAGTCAGATCATAATCTATAAGATGCTAATGATACTGCCTACCAGGATCTTCCTTGAAAGATAGTTGAGCAGGGATCATAGTTTGCAGCTGAATCCATATGGAAAGGGCATTATTATATTCTAGTGTAATTCCAATCATGTTTGGTGTTAATAAACATTCATTAGTGAATCAAATAAAGAGTTACCTTCATAGACTTTAAGTCAGCCAATCCATTGGCATAATCATAGATTTTATGGGCAAAAGGATCATAAAATAAGCTGTTGTCAAAAATAGAAATCAATTTATAAACCATCTTTACAAAATTAATCACTGAAGATGAAATGTAATACTTGTTACTCCAACTTCCTATTTCAATGACATACGTCATAACCCAACCTAAAATGGGAAGAGACATTTTCAATACTGAAACTAGTTATAATATATATATATAGAGAGAGAGAGAGAGGTTCAAAAATCTGAAAAATACCTGTTAATTGTGAAGTCCCTTTGCAAGGAGTTTTTGAAGAGGATTAAGTCTTTTTCATTGCAGCCTTTTGGCAATAGGGAGGATAAAAAATTTTCTTTCTCTTCAGTATGTGTCCGTGCCACTGTCTCAAAACTGGATACCTGGTCCAGTACCCATTTAATCATTTTTCTGTTAATTAACCGAAATTACAATAATCATTAAATAATGGTCAAACGACAAGCACAACAAATCATACATGTAATTTGAAGATTTAATATATTATAGATGATTATAACCATGCCTGAAATGAATGAACAAACCTCTATGACAGAACCTTTCATGCGCACCATGCATATTGGAAAATGCCGTCCAACAACTACTGCATGACGAAACCGCTTTTTTATCTGTAAGAGTTTTTAGCCAAAAAGGAATTAAAAAAAAACATGAGGGCGGGAGTCTTGTAAGGAATATTGGTTTTATTGTAAATGAAGTTACTGATTGCTACACTATAATCTGAACAGAATTCTTATAGACATTAATGGAAGGATTGAAAGAAATTTCATTTATACAATCAAGGCCTAAGAATGAAGGGTGCTTGGGACAAAATAATTGGTGTCCATGATATTGCCTTGTCAGGTAAATGTTTAGAGTTTTCCTTCAGAGGTAGCTGCTTTATAGCATAAGGTTATTTGAAGAAAGTACGGCTTAATCCAAATGGGTGGGCCACCAACACTGGAGGTAATGTGACTCATGCAAGTCTGGGAAAATTTATTTCACAAGGATATGCATCTTTTATGATATTAGTTTCTTTAAAATTAAATTGGCCAATGGTTTGAAGATGAAATTTTCACGACTCTCAAACCATTGCCCAATTTAACTGGAATATTGAGAGTCGTGAAAATTTCATCTTCAAACCATTGCCCAATTTTCACCCCTCTTTCAAATACCATTTCATTGTATGCAAATGAAAAATTGGAATATTATTGCAAAACCTGTGTAAGCTTTGCTGTGGTGATGACATCAAAATCTTTCGGAATCCTATTGAGGAGTAAATCTCTTACACATCCACCAACTAAATATGACTCAAATCCTGCAATTCAAGTAATAATAAATACGTGCCATTATTAACCAGAAAGATATTTACATAACAGTTTTAAAGAAATGCAATCATTATTTAGAACAACAGAATCAATCAAAGAATAAGTCAGATTGGGTATCAATTTCATTTTCAATAAAGAACTTTCTATGCAAGCGTTTTTCTCAGTGAGCAACTGAGATCAACCAAGTACACTTCTTTTAAGAATAACAGTTAAAGGAATATCCTATAACCTAATCATTCATCAACCTCATGGATTGAAAAACAAATTCTTGTAGAGACCATTATCCAGAGTTTGGAGTAATCAGTCACTAAGACCAAACCAGTGGACAAAACCACTACTAGGTAATGTGTCAAACATGCACGGAAAGCATGTTATGCATCCTGCAGTTTTATATCTGAAATAATTTGATGGGCAAAATGGATTGTGGGGTAGGACCTATACTTGAAGGGTCGATCCCATTAAGACCTATGCAAGAAGGAAGGGAAAACAAGCCCAAGAGACCCAGGGAAATAATTGAAGGCTGAGGGACAGAATGGGGACAATTGAGGGTAGGTGTCAAGGTATTACGGAATAGGGAAGTGGGCATGGCAGGGTACCAAAAAATGTGGAAGTAGAGACCGAAGAGGTCTGCTTTTTCTTCTTCGATTTTTATCACAGTTTTGTTGCTGTTCAGCTCAACCATGATCTAATTTTCAATTAATACAGAACCATATTATCCGTTTGCTGCATTTGAGAGCTGAGCTTAAGCTTGAGCTCAACTTAATAAAGGCATGCAGTATATCTAATAGCATGGAAAAGAGTGCTTTTTTCTTATCATATCAACAATTTGGGGGGAGGGATGAAAGGATATGTTACAAGCTCGTGCATAATCTGACTCGCATTATAACACTGACGGTTACAAGAAAACTCTTACTGCTGCTCTTAAGAAGATTCAGAACAGCCCAAGACGAGTGTGAAATCATAGAACCAGTTATGCCAAGTCTCCTTGCATCCAACTTCTTCCACCGGGAGTTGCCAATGCTGCCTGAATCCTTAGCCAAAAGTGTAACGGATTTGTAATGTGAATATGCAGACACAAATATGTCATTAGTCACATAACAAGCAATCAGATGAGATATAATACAACAACCCCTATACAAGTTTAGAATAACTGAGGAAAATAAAATTAACAAGCAAAACAAAAAGTGTAGTAACCTATACAGGCTGAGGAGTCGATGCACATTTGTGCGGATAACTTGTCTTTAACAACTCCTTTGGCTATATTTGAGCTAAACCTCTGCAAGACATAATTCAGAAGCGGGAAAGAGATGTCACAGTGTTCGAGAAAATGACTAAACCAAATAATACGACAGTGTAGAAGCGTCAACCTGTGAGATGATTGAGCATCTCAGATGAGGTAGGAAGCAACGCTTACTGTTGTTGATTCTGCGAAGAATTGCCATGATAGCGTCAAAGCTCACCGGCGCCGTAGGTGGAATTTTTTTTTATGTTAGCGCGGCCAAAATTCGGGGTTTTGGGAAGAAGGTGGTGCCATCCTCTTCTTGCGGTATTGGAAAAAAAAAATAAAAAATTTACCTCCAATCCGACGTAATTGATTATTTTTAGATAAATTAAAAAAATTAAATAAATAAATTAAATATAATTAATATAAAAATTAATTAATTAATTTAAATCTATTAAAAAGTATAGAATATAAATTTATATTTAAGAGTTAGATTTAATAATAATTAAATAATTTTATTAATTTATCAAAAATAATCAATTAAATCAAAATATATTAAAATTAGAAATAAAAATAAATAAAACTACATTAGAGTTTAGTTAAATGAGCCTTTAAAAGATCTCATCCTTCGTCTTAAAAATTATAAATAAATTTTAATAAATTTTAAAATTTACATATTTATAAATAAAAATTTTATAAGTTAGACTCTAGAAAAAAATATTAGCATATTTAAATTAATAGATTTTTAAATAGACCTCTCCCCTCACATATTTAATAAATAAATTAATTCTTATTAATTTTATATAAGTTTACACCAGAAAAAAAAGATATTTCTAATTTAGATAAATAATTTAGAATATATATCTAACACAATTATTTTATATGATAATAATAAAAAAATATAAAAAGAGTAGAAATAATTTTAAACAAAAAATATAATATTAAAATAATAAAAAAATATTATAGATATTTTTATTAAAATTATAAAAAAATTATACCCTTTAAAAATTAATTTTTGAAAGAAGAAAGAAGAGAGGAGCACAAAAATATAAAATTTTTTATTTTTTATTTTTTTATTTTTTTAATTAAATATATTTATACTTTCTTTTTTTTATTCTTTTTTACTTTTTTTTAAATACCCTCAATAAAATAATAGGTCAGTATGTTGACCTATTAAATCCTCGACATATTTTCACTGCAATCCACTTAGCTATAAAATTTTCATTTCTTTTTTTAAATAAAGTATTAAACTTTCTTTTTCTTTGTATTGGAATTTTGACATTGGGCCCTTTTTTCGCACGAAGACCAAGATCAAATTTTTAAGAGGGTTAATTTAAATAATAAAAAATAAATTTATATTCTATAAAAAATAAATTTAATTTTTATTATTATTATAAAAATATTAAATAAATAATATTCTAAATCTATTATAAATATTATCTGATCTCTAAAATTATATTTTAATTTAATAGAAAATTGATATTAAAATTAATTAAATTTTTTTATAAAAAAAAATAATAGGTGGGTAGGAGTCCGGTTAAAGTGCAGACTACACAGGCACATTTTATAGGATATAGGGAGTCTATCCAGCATTTAATTACAAGTTTATAAATAATAAGAATATGATTTATTATATAAATTTTCTACTTTTATTTTATGCTACAGTTCACAAAAAAATTATGTGAATTTTTTATAAAAAGATAAACTTTTATTAAAATAATAATTATATAAAAAGTTAAGTTGACGAGGTGACTCGTTGTCACTGCCACTTTACAAAAGAGTCAAAGGTCTTTCTATTTAAGACCTCTCTCTAAACTCTTGTATCCCGAACTCTCTCCGGTAAATTTGCTTCAAAAGTAAAACAAAGGAAAATCTCCATTTAGTAAATTTTAAAGTAATGAATTTTTTTCATATTTAGTTTGAAAAATGCTTTTCATATAAAATTAACACTCTTACTTATTATTATAAGAATCAGTCAAATTTATTTAGAAAAAATAAATAAAATAAATTAATTAATTTAAAATATTAATATTTTTTTATTAATCTTTTTAAAAAAGAATTTCATCTCATTTTTTCTACAGTAATTTGTTTATTTATTTTAATATTTTTTATACCAGTAATATTGTCATGTTTATTTGTGTATATTTTTTCATCGTTGATATGCAAGTTTCATTTGCTTCCAGAACTTTTCTTCTCGTCTTCGTCTACATCTTCGACTTCGAGTAGAGTTTGTTTCCGATCACTTCAGGGTTGGGGTCCCAAGTCCCTTCATTCTATCTGAGTTTCTGTCTTCGGTTTCCTGTTAAAGAAGTACTCTAGGCGCCTCCCGCGTTTGGGACGGGAACACTATGGTATGTGACGATGCCGTTGATGATGCGACGGAATCGAAGGGCACTGACGAAGTGAACGTCAACATTCGTTGCTCCAATGGCTCTAAGTTCTTGGTTCAGATTAGTCTTGACTCCACCATCAAATCATTCAAGGAAGCTATCGCTCAGAAGTGCGAGATCTCATCCGATCAACAGCGGCTGATTCATAAGGGTCGGATCTTGAAGGACGATCAAACCCTGCAAAGCTACGGTATATCCAATCTTGTTAGGCAAAACGGGGATATTACGAGTTAATTGATAGCTGGGTAGATATGGGGTGAACATTGCTTTTGTTTTAGTCTGCTGATGGGTTTTTCGTCTTTGGCAACGATTTATTCCAGATTCAAATGATTCCGTGATATAGCTGAGGTTTTAATTGTAATGTAGACAGATTATCATATTATCAATATGCGCTTGGCATGTCCAAGAAAATGATCCCTGGTCATGCTTCATTAGGGTCGGGGATGAATGCTTATGGTCTTTAATGAGTCTCAATTAAAGACGGGGAGTTAGAAGTGAAAGGGGAAGGGTGCTTGTACTCGCGGAAGATTGTGAATGTAAAATTAGTAATGCCATGCCACTATCTTGTTAGTAGAAATTTTATTTATTTCTTTATTCTTATGACGTTTGAATTTTATTTCCAATTCTTTGAATCGGATCAAATCGTCCACTATTTTGTCATGCAATCATCCGCTATTGATGAACTAGTTTAACAAATTTTTCTACTTGTGGTTGATAGGTTTGGAGGATGATCACATTGTTCATTTGGTTCGTGGATATGCACCTGCTGCTACAACCAATACCACTGGTATGACCAATGGCACAACAAATAGTGCAAGAATTGGCATGAATGGCTTGTTTGAATCAGGCCTCTCTAACCTCGAACAAATGCAACAACCATTTATTTTAAATCCCAATTTGATGAGAGACCTAATGAACACACCTCTGATAAATAATCCTGACACAGTGCGGAATCTTATAATGAGTAACCCACAGATGCGAGAGATCATGGATCGAAACCCTGAGTTAGCACACATACTTAATGATCCCAGCACTCTTCGCCAGACTCTTGAAGCTGCAAGAAACCCTGAGATCATGCGTGAAATGATGAGAAATACAGACAGAGCAATGAGCAACATTGAATCTTCTCCCGAAGGATTTAACATGCTGAGGCGCATGTACGAAAATATTCAGGAACCATTCTTAAATGCCACTATGATGGCAAGATCTGGAAATGACGGCTCTAACCTGTTTGCGTCGCTATCTGGAACTCAAGGTGGCCAAGCCAGCAATCGATCAACTAATTCCTCAAGTACTAGTACTGAAACAATTGCTGGTTGCCCCTCTCCCAATACTAGTCCACTTCCTAATCCTTGGACCTCTACTAGAGGTAAGTTTAGGCATCTTTTCACATCCTTTGAATAGTAGCTTAGCACTTCTTTATCGTCAATTGATTCAAAATGGTTTCCCCCACATCTTATCTCTCTGTCTGTCCTAAATCCGGTGGCTATATTTTTTAGTTGCTTATGACTAATACAGTGCTAGTTGATAATAAATTACTGCAGCTGGAGGTACCCAAAATAACACCGCTAGGTCAACTAGTGGAGGGAATGCTCAGGCACCCCCTGGCTTTGGACTTGATCTGCCAGACCCTGCAAGTTTGGCGGGTACTACACTGGATCCCACTTTGTTCACCCAGTTAATGCAGAACCCAAATATTTCGCAAATGATGCAAAGGATCCTTTCCAACCCGCAGGCTGTGAATCAGGTATCTACTTCCCATTCTTGATACTGGATGAAATGTGCATGTGTTGATCTCTGACATTCAGTTTACTTTTAGATCCTTGGTGTCAATGCAGAGCAGCATGGCATGCCTGATTTAACCTCTCATCTTAGACAAATGATGCAAAACCCAGAGTTCCTTCGCTTTGTGTCTTCACCAGAGACATTTCAGGTAGACAATTTTGAGTTTTGCATCTGTTACAAGTTTCACTGTGCTCTATTTTGAGAATATGGTTGTTTTTATCCCTATGGCGATTTTATTATGTGGTTCTATTCTTGTGTTTAATATGAAAGAAACGATCATTGTATCAGACTTCGTTGAATTGGGGGCACAACAGGTCTAGCTAATAGCTCTTTATCTAACCATATAAAAATGTGACTGTCATTTTGTGCTCTTCTATTTTGATGCTTTATTTGCAGTAGAAAATCTTATTCTTTGTGGAACCTCTTTGTTTGGTATTAATCTTCTCTCACCTCTATCTATGTGACGCTGGCAGCATCTGTTGACTTTTCAGCGAGGGCGTTTGTCTCAGCGTGGTCAGGAACAATCAACACAGTAAGTAATGGCACAGTCTTGACCTTCATATTCTAGCATGGCATTTTTTTTTCATTTCCTAAGAAAAGATACAATAACTTCAATTTTTTTCCCATTTTTTGTTTCCATCTTACATGATGGAATCCTGTTATTAACTATTCTCATCTTTTTTTTTCCCAAAAAAAAAACTATTCTCATTTTTGTTCCACGTTTTCTCCTCTTTTATTGCTTTTCAAAAAAGCTATTCATAATCAGTTATACTTTTGGTGCTTATGGTTATCGGATCCTCCACTTGAAAGCCAGGATTTTGGATTTTTGTCCAAAATCCTTACTGAATTAAAGTAGTTGGATGTTGGCTGCCAAAAGTATTTACGATTCTGAGGTTTTTGTCCTGCTTGTTTCTGGCTTGATTTTCTATTAATATGCTATACACTTTCAGGGAATCAGGTCAAACTGGCAGAGGTACCGGGGTGCAAGACACACTGAATTCTTGTATGTACATAGAGGCTATTCACTGTTTGTCTGCTTGAAATGTTTTGTTTGAATGACTTTGCCTTGTCAATTCAAATTACTTGATCAATTCCTAGGATCTTCCATCCATATTGATAATTTATAATTTTGTGGAAATCATTTAAACATGTTACGACATAGTTGAGTATCATGTTCAAAAAAGGATCTTGAAGCACCACCGTACTCATAAGATGCAAGTACCATTTAATTTCTGGCAGAAAGCATAAGGATTATTTCCTAATTACTGTGAAAATGTCTCTATTAGCAGCAGGGGGAATAAACAGCGCGTGGTTGGAGATGTTGTCAAATATGATTAGTGCACTTGGAATTGGAACTGGTAGCCAAGCTGCTCCAAACAGATCTGATGGTTAGCATTGTTGTCTTGTAACTTTAAACTTGTCTTTATAGACTCTTGAGTTGCTCTTTCGCTGACTTGTCTGCCTTGTCAGAGCCACCAGAGCAATTGTATACTAGCCAGCTTTTGCAGCTTCAAGAAATGGGTTTCTTGGATACGCAAGAAAACATAAGGGCCCTTACTTCCACATCAGGCAATGTTCATGCCGCAATTGAACGGCTTCTGGGGAACTCAGGTCAGTAGCCGATACATATAAACCAGAAATGTATCCAAATTAGCGGAGACGTGGGTGTAGGTTTTTTGGACTGCAATCTGTCCTCTAACATTCTTCATGTGCATACTTAGTTACATTCAAAGTGTCACAGAGGTTTATGAACTTTTTTTTTTTTGGGTGAAAGAGAGGGTTAAAAGCCCAAAATAAACTAAGAAACTAAAATACATGGTGATTGTCTTCCATATACTCAATAGCAACAAGATGCCTGTGGAGGACAAAAATATAACATGATTTGATCTGTATATCAAGTCTTTTAGTTTTTTTTTTTTAAACGTATCCAATTTAATCAAAATCGTTTATTTGGGCTTCGATCACCAGATAAAGCATAACATACTATAGAAGCCCAAGACTCATAAAACAGAACCAACAAATAAATAAACATTGGATTACTAAATGGAGGTTAGTTTGAGTGGTAAGTGGCTCGGTATTGTTTAAGCGAGATCTCGAGTTTGAGGTTTAATATATGTAGAAAATTCTTTGTTGGGAGATTAATCCATTATAATCAGGTATGCGACGTGGATCAGATTTTGATGTAATTGGAGTAAGGTTTTGGTGAACTGGGTGAATAATCAAAAAAATATAAAATAAATAAACATTGGACTAAAGGCCTAGAACACTGAAACATAGAGCCCAAATTGATATACAGCAATAACCATTCAAAGCTGTTACACCACTCATGATTGAGGTTGGAAGACGATGCCAAAGTAGAGCAGATCATATTTATTTAATTACAAGGACCGATGGTTAATTTTCTCTTTTTTAAAAGTTAAAGTTACTGCCACCATTTGTTCGGTAGCAGATTGCAGAATATTATGGTAAATATTATGGTAAGAATATGTAGAACCGTAATTTTTGAAAAAATAATTAATAGTAACGTTTCCCAAAAATGTTTATTTAATCACGTGAGTGCCTAATGATAATGATTTATATTTTTTATTTAAACAAAAATGATCTTTTTGAGATGTAGAGCATGAATAGAGTTTTTTTTTTTCCTAATAAGTAAGCTTCCTGCAGTTGAAATTGTGTTCTTCTCCATAAAGAGTGAAGATATTTTGGCCAAAACAAACTTTGATGTTAGAAAATAATTAAGAGCTGTGGACTAAAATATGTTGATATATATGTGTGTGTGTGTGTGTGTGTGTGTGTGTGTGTGTGTGTATTAGATGCAATAATGAATTCTCAAGACGACTGTTTCGTAAATACATTTTTGTTCTACTCCTGGTATTGATGTGATATAAGTTGTGGTAATGTTCACTACGGCTTGCTGTAAATTTTAATTTAACATGCTGCTAATTAATTATTTGAACACATGAAAATACAGTAGTTAAGTGACGATGGTGTTAATGGAACTTCAAACTACAATTATTATCCTTCATTTTTCATGTATTTCATACCCCTTTTTTAATTAGAGTTAAAGCATATTTAATACCCTAAAATATTTTTTTAAATATATCTAGTATCTTGAAATGTTTTGAGATATAATCTTTTCCATGAAGTAATGAAAGTGGATCAGTTTCACCCTATTTTAATAGATATATAATCATTTAGAGCGTATTCAATTATTAGGAAATATAATTTTATTGTAGTTCTAATCACGGCACTTGAGGAGATATATTAACTCTTGAGTGTCTAAATTTACGTCTAAGGATAATAGACGGTTCGCTCTACCTAATATTAATATCGCTTATATAGAAATGAAATTTTATTCTGTCGTTAAATCGTAGATGAGCAAAAAAAATTTTTAAACAAATTTTGTAATAAAAAAAAAAGTTTCCACAAACGTCGTTTTGGGGAGACTTAACTTTGTAGTTCTCTCTCTTCTTCTCTTCTGTCTCTCTCAAATATTGGACTTCATTTGGGAACCTCTATTATGCTTTAACTCTGAAAGGGGGAGAAAGGAATGCCGGCTAAAAGCAAGAAGTCCTTTTCTGATTTTGTGCTACTTATGGTCTTCTAGCCTTATTAAGCGAGATTTCAGATTTAAACTTTAGTGTATATAAAAAATTATTATTAAAAGATCTATCCACTATAGTTAGATATATAACATAGATTAAATTTAAATATAATCAAGATAAAATTATGGTAAACAGGGTGAGTAATAAAAATAAGCCTTTTCACACAACAATTTATTTGGGCTTTGTTCAAACTCTTCCAATTTCTAGCGAACAAGCTTGGACTCGCACTATTCACAGTCTCAGGGAAGGAAGAGAGAAATTCAAAGGTGGGATTTTTTTTTTCTGGAGAGAAAAAAGCAAAGCTGTAATCAATGTTAGTTTCCATAATTGACTGCGTCTATACTCTCTATACCTTCTTTTCATAGCTCTCTTTGAACGTTTTTTCTTTCTACTTCTCTCTTGGGTTTGCTTCTTTATGAAATTCGGTACTTCAAGTTCAGAGGTTAGCTTTGGAAATGGTGGCTGCCAAAGTCGTATGAGCTCTTAGTAAATGTTTTTGGTACTTGGGGTCGTGCTCCGGCGCTTTTCCAATTCTTCAGATTGTCAATGCACTTGATCTCTCTCCAACTTACTTCTTCCCTTGTAAACTGGCCTCATACATATGACAATGGCTGATGCTCCGGCCAGTCCTGACGCCGGTGGTAGCCACGAGGGAGGCGATCTAAGAATGAGAGTGGAAGGAGAAAGTAGAATATATCCACTACAAAAAAATTGACTTTCAGCGGCGACAAAAGTCGCCACTGAAAATACAAAAGTCGCCGCTGAAAAACTTTAGCGGCAATATTTTGTCACCGCCTATGAGACTGTCGCCTATACATATTGGCGACGACAATTAAAAGTCGCCGCTGAATGTCAACAATTAGCGGCGACAGATAAAATTGCCGCCTAAAGTGGAATCTGCGGCGACAAGATAGTCGCCGCCTAAAGGTTATTATGCGGCGACATTTAATATTATTTTTTAAATTCTTTTCTAGTATTTTTCTTATATGAAAAAATATAATTTAATAACAAAAATAATAATAAATAATTAAATAAACTAGAATCTAATAATATTGATAAATAATTGCGATAATCATATAAAAATTAAATTACTTTAATTACTTAAATATATTTAAAATTATTTAGTTTATACATAAACATTACATAGAATGACCAATACTAAGATTGTTTAGTTCATACATAAATATTACATAAAATTGTTTACTTAAATGATTGTGACTCGTGCAAAATGCTTTCAAATACAATTCTCCGGAAGCTTCTCTCTTTAATTTGCAATAGACCCAGCACACAGAGTCTGAAATGTTCCTTCCTATACACATAGAGAAAGCAATCAATATGAACATCTATATAGAATAATTAAAGTAATGAAAGCATAGAGCAAATTAATTGAAAACGCATATTAGTAGAAAAAAGGAAAAGAAGAGAGGAAGGGAATAGGAAAGATTGGTGGAGTGAATATATATTTATATATGAGGAAGCCGCTATATGGGGACTTTTGGGGAAGGCATAGCAAGTTGGGGTTGGGGATTGTAAATGTCACCCTCAAAGGAATAATAGACCAATTCATTTCACATGCCACAACACTCGTCTTCGCCCCACCATAACTCCAGATTCTCATGCAACTTGTAACTATAAAGTCTCCTATCAGAATATTATTCAGTCAAACTACTTGTTCATATATTATCTCTTTCTTTCTTTAATAGAAAAAAATAGAGTAAGAAGAGAAGAATAATTAATCACTTTTGACCTGTGCATCTCTGATCCCACAACTATATATGAAGTTATTAATCATGGATTGATCTTCTCTGAAAAGATGGCACCTGTATATGTGTGTGTGTGTATATATATTGTCGACCCTACACAGCAATAGATAATCACTTATAATGGATCAATCATCACTTGTTCGTTTTCTTTCTCCGTCCTCTCTATTCTGCCACCCATTAATTCCATTTAATTATTTCTCCCATTCTATGATCATTTCACTGAATGCACCCCTTTGTAACTCCAATGAGAAATCTTCACAAGACGAGTTAATCAGCAAGTTTTACAACCTATACTATAATTTTTCAAATCACACAGCTACCTAAAACATTTTGAGGAGTACCACCGAAAGCAGAAATATTCATAAAACCCAGGGAAAAGAATATACAATGCATTTGATGATGTGGGAAAAAGATCAATACTTAACTGATATATATAGCAATCGCCAAGTATACGGAAAAAGATCATCTCGAAAGTACAAGAGACGATGGATCAGAAAAGTGCCTTGAGTATATGTTCATGTCCAAATCCAATGAAGGAACCAACAGAGGAGGAACTAGCGACGCTATTGTTTGCATTGCACGGCCTATGTATCTTGATGTCAGACAACACACGCGTTCTAACTGCAAAATTTCTTTACAATGAGATATGTTCCCTTTGCAACCAAGAATGCAATTGACTATAAGGTAATGTAATTGACTTCACCAGATCCTCTACTACACAAAAAACATTCACATCTTGAATCACCCAACATTCATTTTTGTCATAATACATTATAAGAATAGAAGTTGAATTCATGTTAATATTTAATAAAATCCTCTATAATGATGCATAATTCATGTCAATAACACCCACACACATATAATGATGCATAAAATTCACGTTATCTAAGACCTGCCATTTTGAATACATAGTACATTCAGGATAGAAATTAGTCCTCGAAGCCTCTGTATGGAATTATAGATTGTCTACAAAACAATTGTTGAAAAGCAGAGCTACGACAGCCAACAAATCCAAACCAAGCTACTAGCACAAAAATCATAAGGAAGCAACTCCTACAAAACACGATGGAGACCTTTGCATTGTAAAGATTATGATTATACATGTAGTCCACATGCTAAGCATCTGATTAGCCAACTACAAAATTTGGTTTCAATACAATCAAAGATTCATCAGAGCTCACCTGTGCAACAAATGATGACCAACCCTAACTGGTGACTCATGGACCCAACTGAGATTCCGGCGGTGCAGTAAACAAGAATGAAGATCATGCCACCGAAGCCCCAACATAACAGATTATTTCCCCCGTATCCATCCATGGTTTGTTAGGTTGCTTATTAATTTTGCATAGTCACCCAATCCGTGTCAGCTTCGCTCTTTTCTTCCCGAGTCAGCTACAGGGAATGAATCTATAAATACTACTACTAGGCGATATTTGATGCGTGAAAGCTCGGGATTTTGCCAACAATTTATAAATCAATTAAACTCTAATAGAACAGAAAAATTAGAGTCAGAAAACACACCCAGCCGGATCCAGAACAGAAAGGAAAGGAGAAAAGCTTCCAGCTGCCGAGATGTAAACAAAGAAGGGTTAGCGATGGAAATTGTACCTAGGGTGGAAATTGCTCTGTTCTTTCAGATGAAGAAAACTGTGATCCCCAGCTGTAGCATTAATGAAGTCGCGATCTCTTCTCCGACCTGCGCTTTTGCCCTCACACCGCTCGCACTCCCTCTGCTCCTCTCGCTGCCTTCTCTCACTTTTGTTTTTTTACTTTAAGATCATTATCTGGGCGGACTTTTCTTCTTAGGCAGGGTGGCAAAAATAATTTAATCTTCAGTGGCGATTAAAAAAATCGCCGCTAAAAATATACTTTTAGCGGCGACAAAAAAGTTGCCGCTAAAAATCTAATTTTTATTAAATAATTTTTTTTAAAAATTATTTAATAAAATAATAATTTTTTTTTCTAATAGCTTATTCAATTTATTAGAGAATTTTTTTTAAATTTTTTTAGATAAATTATAACTTTTAACTATTTTTTTTTAAGTTTTCTAAAAAAATAGGTATGTAATTCTAAGTCTTTTTTGAGGAAATAAACTCTTTCATCATTTTTTAAGTATTCAAAAATACTCATTTTATGATTTTTTTTCCTTCACTTTTCCTAACTTCAAATTATTTTTAATGATTATTCTTTCCTAAAATGCAGTAACAGAGGACATTTGTAACAGTAACTAAGATACTAGATTATTATTATTTAAATGATTATATATATTATTCTTTTTGGGGAAATAATGATTATTATTTAAACATGACATCATTCAATATTTTAATTATACATATTAGATAGTTGCTTAAAATTATAGAAGGGTGAAAAATTATAAGAAGACTTTTAGCGGCGACATTTGTCGCCACTGGAGGTTAGAAAAGTCGCCACTAAAACATACTTTCTGCGGCGACTGCTTTTTTTGCCGCTGAAAAGTGTAGCAAAATTTTTTTAATCATTGACTTTCAGCGGCGACAAAAAAAGTCGCCGCTAAAAGTCTTACCTTCAGCAGCGATAACCATAGTCGCCGCTGAAAAGTGTAGCAAAATTTTTTTAATCATTGACTTTTAGCGGCGATAAAATGCAGTTGCCGCTAAAAGTCTTACCTTTAGTGGCGACAAAAAAAGTCACCGCTAAAAGTCTTACCTTCAGCGGCGACAACCATAATCGCCGCTGAAAATCAACTTTTAGCGGCGATTTTTTTTGTCGCCGCTAAAAAGTCATCGCCAAAAGTCTATTTTCTTGTAGTGATAACTTCCCAAATGAATCAAAGTGTAATATGAGAGGGTGAGTGTAGAAGGAAGAAGATAACGACATAGTCCAGGCTCACCCTAACGGACATTTGTGGCAGGTTAAAATAAGGTGAAATTGCAATATTGGACCCTAAAATATTTTTTAGGTGACATGGTTACTAGGGGTTAGGGAATGTCAGCAATAAAAAAATATTTATTATTTAATATAAAAAAAATAGTGAAAGAAATTATATAATCCCTCATGTTTTGAATATGAGTGCATTTTGATACTTGTTTTGGCATATTATAAGAAACAGAAAACTTATGTGAGGCGCATTAATTATATTATCTCTGCTCTGGTTTTTGTAAGACTCTACTAACAACTTTTACGATATGGGATAGATTAGTTAAAAACAGTTAAATATACAAAATTTTACGTTATCTTTCATGGACAATGACAATTTAAAATGTTATCTTTCATGAATAAATTGATAATTACTCCTCCCACGTGGGGGAGTGGTTATATTCCTTGAATTGGGGGGGCACGACAGGTCTAGCTAATGATTGGCTAATAGCCCTTTATCTAAACAGGTCTAGCTAATGATTGGATAAAATCCCATGTATGTGAATATAAATGCTGATTTATATATCTTAGTCCATTGGCCTGTCTTAATTAAATGCTGATTTGTTTGATTTAGATCTCATAAACATGGGATTCAATACAATAGAATAAACTTTTCAAAAAGCAAATACAAATAAAGCATGCAATCTAAAACAAGTCATATATATATATATATATATATATATATATATATATATATTAAAACAATAACTTTTTGCTAATACACGTGTATATATATTCTAATGGGAGGTCATTTTATCTTAGGCATGAGCACAAATCTTTGGGAGATCATACACTAAACATTAGTGGTTGGATAGCCTCAAGCCTTATATAATGTCTTTTTGTTTTTTTTAAGGTAACTCTCACAATGTGCTACTTATGATTTTTTTTACTAAAAACGATTATATTCAATATTCAATATTACTTAATATAGATATATTTTTTAATATAATTTAAATATTAATTTATCATATTGTGATTGACTAGTTATTTTTATTAAATTTAATTTTGTTAGTACTTTATGTTAAATCCAATTATTGTGATTTGTTTTTATTTACTCTTATGATTATACTTGATATGCTGTTAGATAATAAATATAGACACTTCTTAACATAAATTTAAATATTGATTCAGCATAAAAAATTAACCATTTTCATTATGAACTAGTAACCATATTGATTAAAAAATAACAACAATAAAATTGCACCTTGAATTTAGTAGGAAATTATTATCAAATTTATTTAAAAAATTTTATACTAAAAAAGTATAACAATAATATTGGTGACAAAAGAAGCCTAGGAGGAGGCCCACTGAGGTAGGGCCCAAATTAGTTTGAATCCAGAGTTTGGACATGACACGCAGGAAGTCAACGAAGAAATCCTTACACACTTGTTACTACCTACGTCTTGATTGGTACATCTCGCAGAAAAAGACAAACATTTACGAGCATTGATGTCAGGGACGTTCCTCCTCATTATTCATCCCTTGCTTTCCAAACCCTACCCCTTCTCCTTCTTCTTCATTTCTCCTCACTCCTTTTTCACAAACCTCTTTCAGATTCATTTCTCTTCTCTCAGAAACCATGCAAGACCTCTCTGCTGGAGATTCCTCCTCCAATCCCTCCTCTCCTAGGCCTACCCCTCAAACCACCAGAGAGAGGGGAAGACCCACCGGTGACAATATCAGAATCCCCTGGCAAGTATTGGAACTTACTGGCGCCGGTGGTCGCGGTAGCAGCACTGGAGTACCAGTGGGTGATCAGGTGAAGAAGCGAGAGGATCCAAATCGAAGCGAGGAATCATCAGGGAGGTTATTGGTTAGTCACAAACGAAAGCATTCGCAGGTCATAGCCCAACCCCAAGCTGTTCCTCCTGTCACAAAATCTCATGTTCAACAACAAGCTCCATATAATGATGAGCCACCTGCTTCTGGTATGAGACATATGATATATATACATCATTTTATATGTGTATTAATTCTCTGTGTATGCATTTCTAGCCCTCAAAGCAGTGTATCAATAATGGTTTAATATTTTCTAAAATTTTTGTTTTGTCTGGGTAGTGATGAGTCTCTGACAGAATTTCCTGAGTCATCTTGATAAAAGTGAGAGAAAAACTTCTTGAAGGGCCTGAAAATTGACAGCACTGAGTCATCTGTCAAGAGGAATTAATATTGGCATTGTTAATGAACTATATTATTTGTTACTAATGGAAATGGAGAATGGAATATATATGTGCAGGTGATTATGATGCTGTGAAGAATCAGTCTTCTGATGATGTTGTTGCTGCGCAAGAAAATGCTCAAATAATAATGGAGCCTTCTGCTGCTGCTGCTGCTGCTGTTGTCTCTGAGAAGGGGAACAATGAAGCTCCTGTTGAAGAAAAGAATGAAGAGGCTGATATCGTTGTTGCTGAAGATATTGAGTCATTTGAAGCTATTGAAGAAAAGAATGAAGAGGACGACTCTTCTGATGATGATGCTGTTACTAGTGAGTTAAACAAAGCAATGGAGGCTTTTGAATCTGCTGAAGAAAATAATGAAGATGAACCTTCTGCTGATGCTGGTGGTGGTGATGATAATCGAGGAAAATGCAAGGAGGTTATTTTTGAAACTGCTGCTGAGGAAAAGAATGTACAAGAGCTGCTGCCTTCTACTGATAAGAATAAGGAGGCCATTATTGAAACTGCTGAAGAAAAACATGAAGAGAAAGCCGAGTCTTCTGATTCTGCAGAGAAACGTATGAAGTTCCTGTTTGACCTCAACGAGCTTCCTTCTGTTGAAGAAGAAGACAAAATGCCTTAAACCTGTAACTTAATTAGCTGTTCTAAGATTTATATTCCGGAGGGTAATAATTTGGTTATCTCAAGCCTTTTCGATATATGCTTGTTTAATTTAATTACTTGTTCTCGACTTATACCTGAGGGACATGATTTAGTATTGCTCTTTGCCTTTTCGATATATCTGGTTCAGTTGTTCTCGACTTATATGCAAGCTATATATGTATATATTTGATATTCCAAAAACATGATGAGCATGTCAATGGTTTTTCTTTACTGTTTTGTATGGATGATACATGTTTCTGAACGTTGCTTTGTGAGAATTATTAAATGAGAAAGAACCTGCGCTTTTGATTCATATTTTTTAAAATATATATATTTTCCATTCTTTTAGCTCATAATTCTATCTTGATGTGTTGATATGGATAATTGTTTACAGCAATTTGACCAACTCATTGAATCAATATCTTTGAATGAGGCTGGAATTAATAGCCAAGTGTTTTGAAAGAGATCACATCAAAATCTACAAATTAGATCCTTCGCATATTGTTAATTAGACTATAACTCTTATATTTAGATTTATATTTGAAACTAAAATATTACACTTTCTTTCCATTTGTATAGAGCGAGACAGAAACACATGTATGTAGATGATTTGTTGCGTAAAAAAAGCATACCCTTATTAAAGGATTGGGTGGGCCATGTTGAGTATTTCAAGAGTGTTAGTAGTGTGTGCAATCCTGCTTTTCTCTATTTTATTTCTTTCCCTTTTCTTCTTCAAATTTTAACGGTTTTAATTTGCTTATTTTTTAAATTTTAACAGCTTTCATAAAGCACTTGTTAATCTCTAAGCACTAGGGGAGAGACGAAGCTGAATTTTACCCTTAAGGTGTTCATCGTTTAGTTATTTCAGTACATATTTGATTTTATGTTAAAAAGCATAAAAATTATGGCATACGTGATTTTTAACATGAAACTAATTAATTAAACACATATTTAGATTACATCCTTGACTATTCTTCAACTCAGCATTGTTCTTCATCATAAACTAATTAATTCCCGAAATGAATGAATTAAAATGGTAAATGAAAAATTATTCAACACTAGATTTAGTATATAATTTCATTATTACGCACACATATTCCATGTCCAACCTTATGTAACATTTTTAAGATTACAATATGTTATACCTCCTCAGCGACGTCGTTTGACACTTTATCTATTCTTCCTCAGCCTTGTTAACTTCATATAACTAATTATCTCATCCGTCGAGTCAACATGTATGTGTGTAAAAGCCGTTGTCGTATTAATTAATGTATTTGTCCTATTAATTTTCCCCGTGGGAAGAGGTGCTATATAGTACATAAGGAGCTTAATTAATAAGATACATGTAACTAGAGTTTAGTCCTACTTCTTCTAGTGAAGACGCTAAAGGCTTGAGTTTTGGCCATATAACTAGGAAAGAAATAAGATGGTGGCTAATGCGACATTATATTCTTTTCTTTGCTTACTGTTTTTTTTTTCCCTCCACCTGGAAATTTGTTCCCTTGATTTCTTGCCAGGTTATAGTTGTCTGGCGTACGTTGATACTAATATTTGTATTCTTTCTATGAGATCATACTCATAGTAGGATTTTAGCTTGAAACCTGTTTTTTCTTCTTAAAAAAAACATTTGTTCCGTAAGTATTCTTGTTGCTACACTATCCCTCATTATTTGTATCGTCCTATACCTCACAAATAGAGTAGTTAACTTTACTCTTATTCATTAGTTTTTCTTTTTAGAAAGAGTAAAGGAATGAAATAAATCAATTCACTATAACTAAATATAAATTTTTAAGATGGATTCATATTATATACTTGTCAATCTATTTAAATTAGTCAACAAACTCTTATATTAGTTATAATTAATTTATTTACTACATCCAGTCTTAATTATAAGAGTTAATTAATTTTTTTTAAATAGATATATGAAGACAAATAATCAATTAACTATAACTAATATAAGAGTTAATTATTTAATTTATGTAGATTGAAGTGCATATAGTATGAATACACACTGAGTAGTTAAATTTAGTCATAATTAATTAATTTATTTAATTTTTTTAATCTCTCTAAAAAAATTAACTGTCTCTTATAATTAGGACTGGAGATAGTATTTAGTTTTCTTACCCTATCTAAAAAAGTTAATTAATTTTTATAAACCATATGTAGTAAGTAATAATAGGGGAGGCTCTTTCATATTTTGCTCATGATACAAATAAATATAACTCATACTTCTCCTGTTCTTAATATATAAGTTATTTAATTAATTTAATTAAATTAAAAAAATAATTAATATAATTTATTTTTCTAAAACACTCTAATAATCTTTCTCAACTCCTTCTCTCTCTTATTTAATTATTATTAATAAAGTATCGATAGGAAAAAAAAGATTGATAAATATAGAAAATATGTTTTAGTTAAAACAAAAATTATTTTTCTAATTATATCATATATGGCCATCCATATTAAGACCTTGGTATTTAACTTTACAAGCTATATATCCATATCATGACTGGAGGCGACATAGCTGAATCGAGGAAAGCAAATTAATCTTGCTTATGTAATGTGGAAATTAAACATATATTACATAATTTTCAAGTCTAGGCCAACTCTAGTTAAAAGAGATAAAGAGACCAAATATATGCACATATGGCTAATTCTATAGTTGGAGAGATATTAAAAGAGACAATAATAATTTTAATTTTTAATAACGGATTTAAATATATAGAGCTACCACGTACGGTTGGACACCGATTACAGTCGTTTTAGTAATACTGGGCTGATTTGGATTATATTATTATGGCCAATTTCAGCAAATTAAACACAACTAATTAATTAATAAAATATAGGAGCCCAGCATTAGTTTTACATATATGCATTTAAAAAAATGAATTATTGAATGATTCTAGTATTTTTCCAAAATATCTGATCAATAATTGACAAAGGCAGAATTTCTTGCAAAGTTTCTACAACTAATCTCTCTCTCTCACACCCACACAATTACAATTGCTTAAGAGTGTTCGTCGTCATTAGTTGGAGCCATTTTAATGTTTACGAAGAGAACTCGTCTGCTCTAATTTGCGTAAAAATAATTTTGATTTTCCTAATTTCTAAACTACTCAATTATTTATTTGAGAATTTAAAAAAAATAGAGAAAAAAACAAAGGCACAAGATGGCCCCGATATATAAAGTTAATCAGTCAACATTTTTCACAAATTTTACGATGGGGGGCCCTTATTTTCATACGAATGATGCAAGGAAAACTCAATATTTACCATGTTTTCCCAATATGATGGAATTCAATATTTTCAAATCTACAAAGCTTTCTCACATATGAAAATTATCACTGTTTTGGAAAACATACAAACGTTCAAATCAATCTTGTGTAACCCCTTCGTTAACATTTTTGTTCAAGCACAGTTCTCGCATATGAATAAAAGGATTCGTATAATACAAAGGCGCAGGTTCAAGGCAGTGAAATTTGTGAATTTCAACATAGTACGTAGTACTCGAAAGCACAATAGTAAACACAAATATATATGGATCAAACTCATTGTCCTGACCACAACAAGACGTACGATTTGAATCCTCTCGCGTACGGGTCGGAGAGAATTTATCAGAAAAAAATCAACAAGAAACTGAAACGCATACCTCCTATATTGATACAAAACCTCACAAGCCATTTTTCTGCCGGCAGCTTCTGCAACATATTTTATGATCAGTCGGACAACCCTTGAAAGAATAAACATGACAACGACAAAAAAAATTGCCCCGAAAACACGCGTCGTTCATGTAGGTACGTAATATATACATATACACACACAAATAAAGAGAGAGAGAGTTAAAGATGATGAAGGAAGCAATTCTACATATGGAGTTTTACTCGATTCCAACAAATCAAAAACGAAAACAAATACCAATATAATCTTAGGGCTTGTGTTGATCATTATCATCTTCGGAAGGAGGAGGTTCGTTTAGGTCAAACCCGACCTTCTTTTCTGCAGCAGAAGAAGAAGAGTCGAGTGCTTCGTTTCTCTGTGCAGCCTCAGAATTAGAAGACTCCATTTCCTCCATCGTCGGCTGATTCAGATCAAGCCCAACTCCTACGGTAGCCGATGATATTCCCTTCTCCCCTCCACCTTGTTCCACACCTGTATTTATATTCACACCTGCAACTACACACCCACGTATCCTCAAAAATCTCCACGTGAATATTTTCTTAGTTTTTCCTTCAATAGAGTGCATGAGTACCCAGGAATATTTGACCTCTCGATGACAAATCATGAGTTTAAGATATTTTGTTTTCCAATAACCATGAATCTATTCAAACATTTCTAACGATCAAAACGACTTAAATATATGTATGTTTCTAGGGTTAGGGTTTTTCTGTTACCTAGACGAACGCGTTGCCTCGGTGAGGATGAAGAAGAAGAAGTAGGAGGTTTGAAGAAACCTCGATATTCGCGGTCAGGGTGTGCCCTCATATGTCCAAACGCAGCTTTCCAACTGGGGAACTCTTTCCCGCACTCGTTGCACTTCGGTGGCCAAGGTGGAGGATCTGAAAGTTGAGCCGACTTCCGCTTCTGCTTACCCTGTTTCTCCGGCGGCGTTGGAGCCACCGACGACCCACCTTCCATCACCACCACTCCACCCTCCACCCTCACCGCCGCCGCAGAGGACCCACCTTCACCCCCAGCTGGTGGAGGAGTAGGGTCCACCACCTGGACTATCCTCACGTCGGAGCTGGCGACACCTCCCGCGCCACTTCCTCCTTCTTCAGTGGCGGTGACATCACCGCCGACAGTTTGAGTGGGACTAGTAGGAGGAGGAGGAGGAGGAGGGGGTTGATCATGGTGAGAGGGAGGATCAGATTTAGTGCTGGTTCTACAATCTTTGTCAGCGTTTTGCATTGGCTAGAGTTTAACAGAAACCTTAACTCTTGGATAGAAAGCAAGGTTATGCTCCTACTACCAAAGGGATGAGTATGGGATTGTGTTGTTTTGATGGAAACGAGGTTATCTATTTATGACAGTGCAATGAACATATATTAGGAACGACGTAACATGTGGAACCTAAAAAGATAGAGACTGTTTGCACAAGTGGTACAACGTTTCGGAAATGATTTTAATTTTAATTCCTTTTAAGTGTATCATGATGGACGATTCATTCATCACTTCAAGCGAGCGGAATCATACCATGTATTCTTATATTGAACTGGTTATTATTTCACCAAAACAAAGGTAATATATAACTAGAATGGAAAAAAAGAAAGAAAGAAAACAGACAGTTTTAAAAGAATTATATATATATATTGGGTACATGGATTGGACCATAATCTTGACTAGGGTCTTGATGAAATTTTTGAATCATTATTGTTAAATTTGTTTCTCTTTACTATGGGTTTTATATTGTTTCATATAGTTTCTAAGAATTATTTACCTCCTAAATATTCTCACTTCTTCAAAGATTATACATTTAAAACTTTCCAATTTTGCTACAGGAGTGGTAAAAATATATTAGGATTAATGTAAAAACCTTTTATAAATATTTATCATAATTAATATTTTAAAATAATTCTATGACCTAAACGGCTAAACCATGTCTGACAATAATTACTGTAAAATTACAGAATATTTGTAAAAAAATGAAAAAATGTTAAAAAATTTACAAATTGAAACAATATAATTTTATAGTAAAAAAATCTAATATATTACTTTTAAGACAGAGTTATAAAAAATTACTAAAGGCTTACATAATGCTCAATTTTTATAGTAATCTGTGTGCATTGTTGCAAATAATTTAACTAAGAAAAGAGTAATATGTATAATCTAAATATTTAGTGATTTTTTTAAGTTGCTATAAATCAATAACAAATATTGTTGTAAATTAATACAAAGTTTATTTATTTTGTTATTTAAATGATGAATAAAAGTATAGACCTAAATATAAGGAGAGATGTGTTTGATATATATATATATATATAAGAACAATTTGATCTACTAATATATAATTATTTATGCTTATAATATACAATTTATAATAATTTATATACCATTTACGAGTCATAAATTATATAGCTCATGACTCATGTCCTCTAGCTCATTGTAACCCACAAAAAGCATGCCTATATATCTAATATATTTGGAAAAGAAAAAAATTGCTTTTATATTCAAATTATAGTTTAGCTTCAAAAGTACCTTAAACACTAATTTTAGTAATAGAATTATTTTTAGACAAAATCATTATTTGAATAATTGTAAACATATTAAGTATAGAAAATAACTATTTTAACCCTATAAATTTTTATCATATTTCCATCTCTCATTTTTTTTATATATTTTATACTATTTTTGATAATTTCTTTATAAAAAATGCTATTATAATAACAACTATCTAAATATTTATTTCTTTAAAATTACTTTTTATATAAAATCTATTATCCAAAATCATTTTAAAAACAATTTTCACCGGAAGCTAAATTAAATACGCCCATAGATTACCCATAAACTGCAAAATAACTTTTCATTTTCAATTTATCTTAATACTTTGAATAATTACTCTAAAATTTTACAAGTAAAAGCAATTTCTTCTCAAGCTTATTTGGAAAGTACATCATCTCCCTACATAAGCATTACTTCCAATAAAGTTGCTTCATATATTAAAAACTAGATCTCGTTTGCCATAAGACTGAAACTGTGCCTTTATAAACGAAGATTGCGGCTTTTGATATTTTATTTAGTGGATATCAGTATAATTAAATATATAATTTAAACACCACTGAATAATAATCTCAAAATTATGATAACTTTTTTTTTGGCAACAAATTATGATAACTTGTAGTCAAAATAACCAAGCAAATATATATGTAAACCATTTGCATTCAAAGTTCAACCTTAATATGCATCACCAATTACCAAAGCATATACCTTTATTTCTTCTAGTGTGGCATAGTCAAATATACCCTCCTCTCTATTTGGAAGAAAATAATAAATTAAAAGGAAAAACCTTAATAACACTAGGGGGAAGAAAATTAATTGGTAAAATGTATCCCAATATATTTTAATATATAAGCCTAGATTCATTGACAACTGTAGTTTAATTTACCCACTTCTTCCTTTTATATTCTGTATAATAAACCGCATACCGATTTTGAGATTAAACAGTCTGCACATATAATATTCTTTTTATTTTTTTTATTATAAAAATCCTCCATATACAGGTCGTGTTTAAAGATTATTCAGCAATTTTGTGATGATTATTTATTTTCACTAGACTCACGAAGTACAATATATTTCGCATTTAACAGAAGAGTCGTCTTTCACTTCTGCGGGGTCAAAACGAATTTTAGAGACTCAAGAAGTAAAATATTGCATTTCACGAATGCAAGTGTGTGTTTGACTGGTTGTTACTCCAAAAAGTGCTTTTTTATCATTACCCAAACACACTTTGAATTTCAAATAAATGCGTTCAAATACTTTGACTGGTTGTTAACGTAGAGTAGAATAACATAATTAAGAAGGTACTATGTTATCTCATAGGATGAAATTGTACTAACATCCCAATTCAACGTTCTAGGTACATGCCTGATCTCTTGAATCTTTAAATGGGAAAAATCTCCCATTTTGATTTTTTCATTGGTGCATTTCAATTGTACAAGACTATAGCCTGTCTCTTTCCTCAATCCACTATGCTTCAACATCTTTCTCGCATTAGCAGCCTCAAGCCACTTCTCTTCTGAAGCATATAAGCTTGATAACAAGACGTAAGGTGATGAAGAACTTACAGGTTGATCTTGAAGAGGCTGCCTAGCCAAAAGTTCCCCTGTGGTTATATTTCCATGCAGCCTACATGCTGAAAGCAGGCTCCCTAACACAATAGGATCATTCCATTGATGGAATTCCTTCATGTACTCTTCTGCTTCAGATAATCTTCCGGCTCGACCAAGCATATTGATAAGACACAAGAAATGTTCAATATTGGGGGTTATCCCATACTTTTCATTCATAGAATTGAAGTAAAGTTTGCCCTTGCCTACCAATCCTGCATGGTTACAGGCAATTAACAGTGCAACAAATGAAATTGAATCTGGTTTTACCCCTGCTGCTTTCATCTGCTCAAAAGTTTAAATGGCTCTACCACCAAGCCCGTTATTTCCAAATGCAGCAATCATACTATTCCATGAGATGAGGTTATGACATGAAGTCTTATTGAATAGATTATTGGCCTTTTAGATAAGGTTTTGAAAAGGGTTTATGAAAATAAAAAACTTAGACAACTTTTAAAAAAAGGTTTTTGGAGAAGAGTTTATAAAAAAATGATTTTGAATAAATGAGTGTTTGGATAGTTATTTCTAGAAGTATTTTTATTATTGGTAAATTATTAAAAATATATGTTTAATTAAAAGTAAGAGAGAAGAGAGATGATATAAGGTGGGAAAAAAAAGGAGAGAGTGTAGAGAGGAGAGAGGAGATGAGAGAAAGGAAAAATAGAAGTAAAATAGCAATTGGATAGTTCATAAGCTCTTTTACCGTTCTAAAAGTTAGTATCAATAACTTATTTAAAACTTTAGTTTTAAACCATAGTTTAATCTAAAAGCCCTTTTGGACAAATATGATTGTTTGTTTTAAAATTTTTCAAAACTAAAATTTAGGTTAAAAGCTCTCTTAAAACCTAGGTTTTGGCATTCGCCAAACACACACTATAAGCATATTCAATAGAACCACTTTTAGTATACATGCTAATTAGAGCATTACTAACTCCTATATCCTGATATTCTCTTGCTCTAATTAGATAAGAATGAATTTGCTTTCCCAGGAGAATAGAAGCATTCGGAGCACAAGCAACAAGGATACTAGCAAATGTGAAGTCATCTGGCCTTGCGCTACATTCATTCCTCATCTCTCTGAAAAACTTCAAACATTGTGTTTGATCTGATGATGAATGAGAAAATACAGAAATTATAGTGTTCCTGGAAATGACATCTCTGTCTTTGATCACTCTAAAAGCTTGCTCCACTTCTTCAATGCAACTAGACTTTGTATACATCACCATTATCACATTGCCAATAAGGGGGTTAGAGTCCAATTTAAGTTTAATTGTTTGGCAATGTAACAACATTCCTGTTCTTAAATCATTTGATTCGGTGCTAAATCCTAACAGTCCCATAAATGTAAAAGAATCAGGAACAAGACCCTGTTTATGCATATATTTAAACAACTTAAACCCCTCCCTTTTCAGGTTCATGGTTTTCAATATACCCAGTGATCATAGAGTTATAAGAAACAGAATTCAGATTCACCGCATTGTTATAAACTGACAAGTCTTATCTACATCGACCGCATTTCATATACATAGAGATAAGTGAGTTAGAAACAAAAGAAATTAATTCATAACCATACTTGAGTGTCTGAGCATGAATCTGCAACCCCAGTTCTAAAAGCTGGAAGGCTTGTGCAAGCACTGACCACACTAGCAAAAATGTATTCGTTAGGTGCAAGCTGCATTTTAGAAAACAGATCAAGTGCTAACCAGTGCTCCCCACATTGGTCATATCCAGATATCATAGCGGACCATGATATAAGATTGCGTTCGGGCATATCATCAAGCACTTTGCTTGCAAGGGAGATGCAACCGCACTTGGCATACATGTTGAGAACATGGTTGGATATGAAAACATTACATTGCAAGCTGTCTTCAGAACAACAGCATGAAGGGAAAGACCTTGCCAAAAGGCCTTCGTTTTGGAGCAGTGGTGTACGAGTGATGCAATTGCTTCTGGTATCATCAGGATCTATCTGCATTGAAGTCGTCTGCAACATAAACACAGAAACAAAGGCCTCTTCTGGTTCATCTGATCATGAAGATTGAAGGAGCGGATCATTCTACTTCTAAAGACGAAGAAGTCTTGATAAGAAATATAAAAAAAAAAAATGGAACAGCAAATGGTGGAAAGTGAAGACTGTATAATACTCAAGAAATCCAAACATGGAACCAACCAACAGAAGAAGATATTCAGCCCCAACAAACTCAACAATACGCATTGCATCAAAAGTGATCTCAGCAACAGAGTCTCAACACATCACGCCGCGTTTCAGACTCAGTGAGTGATTCACCCGAAGATGCCGAGTTCTGTCCTTGGTTAAGTGTCAAGAGATCAACAAAACCACGCAATCGAGGACTGCCAAGTGCCAACGCCCTTCTTCATCGATGAAGCTCCGCCGCAAGATGTTCTCGCCGTCGTGTCGTTCGGGTTTTTCTCGACTACGTTGGATTGTATCGCGCCCGACTTCGCGCGAATATTTGAGTTAACTTTAAATTACCGTTAGTCTCTTCGCATAATTTTTTTATTCCCAATATTTACATTTGAAATCTTAGTCAACCAAATTGCAATTGGTCAATTATCATTTTATTATTCACAAATCGTATAACTTAGTAATAAATACATTTTTTTTTGGAGTTATACATGATTTTCATGAATTTTGGATCATATGCAATTAGCCAATTCTTTGCTAATTCTTTTAACTTCGAAAATTTTGACAACGAATTTTTGTGGACAACTCATTACTCCCTTTTATCGTGATTTTAATATCTATTAATAATTAATAAATTATATATATATATATATATATGTATACTCATATATATATATATATGTACGTATGTATGTATAAAAGAGTATATCTCTTGGTCATGACCGTCCAGTTTCAGCTCTGTTATTCAAATCCAAATGTGTTGCATGACTTCACAGAGCTCTATATTGGCCATGTCACAGGGTTCTCCATAAAAAGCACCGTCGCTCTCGGACATCCTCTAAAATCCGACACGTGTAATCAAATCAAAGTCCTCCGGCACCGTTTTAGCGGAAACGGTCTGCAATATTTGCGGGGAGTCTTGATGCTGTTCGGAAATAATCATTTCCCCTTTGTAGTTTGGCCGTAGCTACTCATGCGAATTATGAGCGTTGTAAACACACCCTTAGCCTCCGGGTAAATGTAACTCCTCGTCACACGTCGAGGGAAACCAGACTTATGCTGCTTCACTTTTTTTTCCCGGGCGTTTGGATCTTTCTCCTTTCTTCACCAAGTTCCGATTGAGATCCTCAAGCAGGTGTATTTTGTCCTCCACTTTTCGCCAACTTCTTGATAGAACTTCATTGTTGTTGGGAAATGGAGCAATTCTTCGATTCATTGTTTTAGCGGGAACTTGATCTTGAATCCAGATTTCCTCAACATTTGCTCCACTGTTCCTGTTATCCAGCATCAATTAAGAGTTTCTCTAAAAGATACTTTTTCTCAGCTTTCTTGGTATCCAAACATGAGCAGAATAGATTTGAGCTTTAGTTGATGATTTCTAGCAAATGCTTTTTGGTGTTTTTGGTGTATGTTGGGTATATAACTTTCTTCTTATTTTCAGTGAGCTAGAATTTCATTAATGATGGAGAAGGTAGATTCTGGACGGAAGCTATACACGCGAATGCGACTTTGGGAGTTTCCAGATCAGTATGTCATTGAGCCCACGGATGGCTCTTCTGGTTCTTGTTTGACAGTGAGTCGAGTGGATGGCTCGATGAAGCTTATTGGTTAGTTGTTCCTCTGTTTCTCCTGGCTTCATTGTGTGCTTCTCGCTGCAAATTCACTCTCTCTTCTGCTTTCTGACACATCATCCGGGTTTTTTTTTGCTGTACCAGATGCGATTCCAGAATGCAACAAGCTTCGAGTACCTAAGATTTGGACAGTTTTCGGTGTGGCTGGGATGATAAGGCTTTTGGCTGGTAAGCAATGTTAGAAAGTTAATTATGATTTGGTGATTGGTTTTGTGAATCAAACTGTTAAATTATTTATTTGCTTTTCATAATCATATGCCTGAAGTGCCTACCTCCTTTAATACGTCAGGATTATGTTGTACTCATTTTCATCCATGTGATCGTGCTTTACTTTCGCTGGTATTTTTTGGTTTCTGTTGGAGAGATCACAACCGAGATCATTAAGCGATAGATGATCATTGACACTGAATACAGATGAAGGCAAAAATAGGATAAAATTCTGACGATGTATTTGTAGGAGGAGTAAAGAAGAGTTTTGCAATTTCCCCCTTTGTTCAAAAGGCAGTGAAGTTGAAGATCAAAATAGATATACATTGATGTTGATTTCTTCAGATTTATATATCTATGGGACTGTGCCAGTAGTGTTTTCATTGCCTGAATCTGTGATTTTGGTCATGGTAGATATAAGTGAAACTTGTGCAGATCTCATCTACTTTCATGTACTTGTTAAATTAGATATATTCTATATCCTTTTCATCTGCGTGCTTCATTCCGGCCAGTTATTTTGATATACTTTGCCATTTTTAGGATCATATTTGCTGGTTATAACTGATCGTGAATGTGTTGGATCTTACTTGGGTCATCCAATTTACAAAGTTTCATCTATGAAGGTTTTTCCATGTGATCATTCTCTTAATAATACCACTGCTGAACAGGTAAGACTTGAACAGTCCCACTTATTTGTTTATTTTTACTTTCTATGCCCACTATATGTTTGGAATTCATGCTGTTCTACCATATTGGGCAGAAAAAGACAGAGTTGGAGTTTTCCAAGCTGCTAAACATTGCAGAGAAAACGTCTGGTCTGTTCTTCTCATATGTAACCAACTTAACACTGAGGTAAGTTAGCATTATGGAAGTCATCCAAATTTATGTGTGTATAGAGTAAAAGGTGATTTTGATTCTCAAGTTTTCTTTCTTACCTATGTCAAGGTACGCTAAGACATAAAAGAAGGAAAAAGGTATACGATGTAACTTTGATTAGTTAATGGGTGCTATCTTTAAACCTTTTATATTTTTTTCCTTCCTTGTATACCATATGCTACTTTTACCAGCTCACATCAGTCTCTAGCATTAAGCAATCGAATCATGTTTCAGTTTAAGCATGTCTAGGCCATCCATAAAAAACTGGAGCATGTCTTGATATTTTGTTAAGGTCATTCTGGATCTGTACCTTATAGAGAAGTGAACTTATTTTCACTGGTCAATTGTGTAAACCTATAAGTCACTAATAGGATAGGAGTTCGCTTTAATATATTTATATTGCTGATATTTTTCCCTTTTTCAAGGAGAGGAACTGATCTTGCATTTTGGGAATCTAACTGTATTGTAGAGAAACTGCAGGTCATTGCAATCTTGGTTTTAAGGTTTTAGTTTAGTGGCAATAATAATTGGTACATTGAAGTGAGAAGCTTTCAACTGTCTTAATTGTTTTATGGTAACTTCGATTCAGAGTTCAAATTATAATCACTTTCACTGTTCTAGGTACTGTTCCCACCAATATTGTAGTTACTCCTCCTCTTATGTACCCAACATCCCTGCAAATATGATGGCCATAATGATTCCTTGGCTGCTTTTTGTCAAGGGGCTGCTAAATTTTATGGTCCGTATGAACCAGAAAAACCCTTTAGCGGAAGTATGATATTAAGAAATTTAAGTTTCTAACAAATTCAGAGGTCTAACTCATGGTGATGTCAAGCAAATTATTCTTGAAATTATGCACCAGTCCTGGAAAACATAATTATTTTATATTCTTTACATTTTAAATTGAGAGACATGATAAATGTGAAAATATATTGTGATATGATATTTAGTAATAATCATACATTGCAGTGCCCAGCGATTGAGTGACCTTGTTGATGAATCTAGATTGCTCCCTCTTTGGAGACAGGTAGTTCATTGCCTTTTGTTTTACCATTAACCTTCTGTTTTAGAGATTTTATCGCAAGAAAACTGATTCCAAGGTGAAAAAATAATCTCATTTGCCACTTAAGGTTTGCTTTGATTTCAAGGGTGGGGTGGGGTTGGAGTACTAATTGAGGGTTTAAACCCTCCTGGTATAGCATGTCTGTAAAATATTGATAGTGGTTGATACCTCTGATGTCTATGTAAAATGTCCAGTGTGGAACTATGGATTAGTCCTTTCTGAAACTTTTAGTTTTCTCTATTATTCCTATCATGCCTAAATTCTTCTTTGCAGTCTGAGCCCCGATTTCTATGGAACAATTATTTGTTGGAAGTGCTCATTGATAACAAGGTGGGTTTAGGGGAAGGTTATTGCTACCTTTTGATCTAGTTGGTATTTATACACTTTTATACCAATAACTAACTAATAAATGTGTGATCCTGTGCATGCAGCTCGATCCATTCTTACTCCCTGTGGTACAAGGAAGTATCCTTATTTTTGTGTTGTTTTTGTCAGTTTATAGTTGTTTGTGACGCATTTTATTTTTGGTGTTTTGGATTGAAAGTCACCCGGGCATATTCTTCTTTGGCCTTTTTTTGGACTGTAGGTCTATATGGTTTGACAAATTGCAACTTTGCATGTTTTGTGAATCACTTAACTATTTCATCGTAGGGTCTTCCTTAATTTTTTATCAGGTTTTCATTACTTTCAAGCAGCCATTGGAAAGGATATTATTGATGTTACTTTGATTGCCAGGAGATGCACGAGAAGAAATGGTACTTATTGTTTACTGATTTTGGATAAATCTCTATTTATTTCCACATGATGTGCACATACAATTGTCAATACTGTATGTGTTTTTACATTTATAGAATGACTGCCTCTTAGATCATGACATCAGGGGTGGTTAATTTGGTGATGATAATGAAATGGAAGCCATCAATGAAGGCTAATGTCATTTGCAGCCTTTTGACTGACAGCTCTTCGTTTCTGTGAATTAATAGAAACCAAGATAAATTTATAGGGAAGATTGGTGAGATAGTTCGTGCTTCTAAATACTTGTGTCATATTCTGATCCAAGTCTCACTGAACAAAAGTATTATTTTTGTAGGGGTCTTTTCTTGAAAGGAGAAAATGTTGTTGAAGTTGATAGTGGATTCTTGTTGGTGAACTTGTTAAATATAATGAAATTATTTGCATCTTGAATGGCGTTTTCTTCTGTATTGGTTGGTTGATGAACAGGTCCAAATGTTCATATAATTTGACCCCATGATTGTTTCCCATCTCTTAATACATTCCTTCTTCAGAAACCAAAAATTAATTACAGTTTGAATTTCCCAAAAGGAACTCGGATGTGGAGAAGAGGAGCTGACCCTGATGGTTATGTTGCTAATTTTGTGGAAACTGAGCAAATTATGCAGTTCAATGGGTATACAGCATCATTTGTTCAGGTAATGCTCTCTTTTTTATGTGGCGCTATGGCAATCATATGTTGGGCAGTTGGGCTTGCTGATCAAGGGTCTGCCATTCTATTCCAGAACATGTCGGTTGGGCTTGTCTGTTGATTTTCTTAAAAAAATAATTATAGGAAAAAAATAGCAGCATGTTATGTGTGTGTGTGAGAGAGAGAGAGAGAGTTTATTGAGGACAAGAGATCCTTCTCAAACAAAGAAAAAAAATAAAAGCATTAAAAACCTATACTTTTCAACTCAAAAGAGCTTTCTACCTCTAAATATCCACAAGGCTTTTTGATAGGCAATTTGCTGACTTAAAAGCCTCTCAATGTTTTAGATATTAAAATATTACTGTATAATGTCAGGCCTAACTATTTTAAACGAAACTACTTTTAGATCAATGTAAATGACATCACCATTACTATCTTTGGTAACTTCATTTCAATAAACTTTTGGCGTTTGATCAAAGTTACAACTGGCCTAGTAAGAATTAGGATGTTATTTGAATAAACTGTGCTAGGGTAATTTTTTTCTGCTGTGAATACTTACTTGGATGTAATGATCACAATTGTTGTGTAAATTGTTTTAGTTTTTGAACTTGCCTTTTTGATTGTTTGGATTATTATGAACTAGGGTGATGAGTGATCACTTGATAATGAAGTACAATACCATTTAGATAAAAGCTAAAACAAGGGAACATGATTGCTTTAAATTATGAGGAATGAATGTTAAATGTAATTACACCACCAATAGCATGTCATTTAAGGTTATATCTAAATTTGTGTCACTAGGAGTTCCTTTGGTTGATCTTTTGCAGATTCGTGGCTCAATCCCATTGCTTTGGGATCAAATTGTTGACCTGACGTATAAACCTAAGTATGAGTTATTGAGACTTGAGGAAGCTGTAAGTTCTTATTGATTGTTGTACTGTTGCTCTTGACATCTAAGTGTTGTATTTATTTGCCTTTCAACACTGCTAATGATGCAGCCTCGAGTCATGGAACGGCACTTCCTAGATTTAAGGAAAAAATATGGGGCTGTCTTAGCTGTTGATCTTGTCAACAAGGTGAGTATTAGTTTAGTGCATAGTTTCTGACAGTGCATATCTGATGGTTGATGTTATTACCTGATGAATAATGATACTAGTTTTTACTATTACTTTTGAACTTTTTCAGCAACAGTAAAGGTTAATATAATCTGGTGAAGAATGTATGCAATAGATACACCAATACGTATAATTATATATCATGTATCTAATATGTAAGTACTTGTCACATATCACACTGAATGAATCTATTTGAGTGCCTTTCCTTTTCTTCTTTTATCTTGCCAGCATGGAGGAGAGGGTCGGCTGAATGAAAAATTTGGAAGCTCAATGCAGCATTTGGCTAGTGATGATGTAAGGTAAAAATTTCTTTCAATGAACTTTTAGATTGGTGTGTATACATTCTTTTGGTTTTGTTTTATTCGGCTCTCATTCGCACCCCTTATTGACATGTCTAGATATCTGCACTTTGATTTTCACCATATCTGCGGGCATGTTCATTTCGAACGCCTTGCTATCCTTTATGACCAAATTTCAGATTTTCTCGAGAGAAATGGGTATGGATCACTCTATCAGTTAAATTTTCTGCTGTAAAAGTACTTGAGATTCTAGTTAAAAGATTTATAATAAATTTATTGTATCAAAATTTGCTCATAATTCATAGAAGAAAAACATGATCCCTGTTTTCCGATTTTGTTTCTGGAATGGTAGATATCTTCTATTAAATGAGAAGGGAGAGAAAATCAAGGAGCAGCTTGGAGTTGTCCGAACTAATTGTATTGATTGTCTGGATCGTACAAATGTAACTCAGGTTGGTTTGATTTCTTTTTTTACAGTGGAAAGTGTTTTTATACACCTGTCAATAAATACACTCAAGTACCTGATACATCTGTTCTGTAGTAAATCAGAGCTAAGAGTGGCTGGATTTAGATGCATCCAGCTCCATGTTTCACTTTCTTTTCCTGTTTTGATCTAGGAGGCTATTCAGTCATTATCATTTGTACCGTTCTTTCTGAGTATATTGTCTTTTATTAAAAGAAAAGTCCTATGGTTCTTTTATTCCTCATCAAAGAAAGAGGATTTTTTTTTGGGGGGGTGGGGGTGGGGGGTTGGTGGAGGACGCTTTAATTCTTTGATTAATTAGCTGGTTGCTTAGTTTTATCATAAGTGTCGATATGTGAGTAAATGCTCACAACCACTACTAGTTATCAAACATCATTACGTTCAAGCTTTTCCCAATATATTTGTGGCATCAGATTCCTGTTTGATATTTGGTTGCAGAGCATGATTGGCCGAAATATGTTGGAATTCCAGCTTCGAAGGCTTGGGGTATTTGAGGCTGAAGAAACGATTACTTCGCATCCAAATCTAGATGAAAACTTCAAGATCAGTAAGTTTATTATTAATTCCAAAAATAGTCCTTGTGATATCTTCAAACTTACTTGGTTTAAGAAAATGTTAAAGCCTTGTATTAAAAAAATGTAAAGCGAAGGTTTAATCTCTTACCGACCTCCATCACCAGTGTGGGCCAATCATGGGGATGATATAAGCACCCAATATTCAGGCACGCCTGCTCTAAAAGGAGACTTTGTCAGGTACCTTACATTAATCTGTCAGCTTTTTCTTTTGCCTCCCTCCCTTTTCTTAAAAAATGTTTCTTACATTGAAAAGTCGTACATTCAAGGTTTTTGTCTCTGTTGAACTGTCAATAGCATTACATTATGGTTATATTATCATTTGTGGAGTCACATAAGTTCTATGCATGCTTCAATTGTATTGTTACAGAACAGTAGTAAAGTTTCATTTAAATAATGCTAATATTGTGTTATTCCACTATATGTAGGATCCAATCTATTGCTTAATGGTTTCTACTATTTAAAATAATATGATATCAAAATAAAATTCTTTTAGACTGCATAAATATATGTATATATAGAAATTTTTGTTTTGTAATAGAATTGAATTTTTTTAATATAATTTAAAAGATTTCACCACATCGGACCACAGGGGCATTGGGTATTTGAGTTAATTGTAAGTTGTAACACCTTTGACAGAGAGAGAAGTACCGCCGTTGTAAAAATCCCAGTGTTTTACCGTGGAAATATGTTTAATTAAAACTGCACAGACATCCAGTCCATGTGTTAACCAGCCATTTCTTTTGTGGCTATGTGGTTCGCATCTAGTTCATGGCTCAACAGTCTGGTTCTCTTGCACCATGACTTTTGGGCCATATGGACCAAACTCAGCCAATTCACCAGTTTTCTAGTTCAATTGACTAGTTTGGGCCATTTCTCCCGTCTATATGCTATATGCCTTCCCAATTGATATATTTCATTTGGTTGGATTCAGATATGGGCACCGTACAATGCAAGGAATACTAAAAGATGGATGTAGTGCTCTTATGCGCTATTATTTAAATAATTTTTGTGATGGAACAAAGCAGGTATGTAGATCTGATTTCTAATTGTATGCATTGATGATACGCTAAATGTGTTTTAAACAGTTGCAAACATACTACGTGCCAATATTTGATTTCTTCTATGTCAAAATTCAAAGTTTTCTTGAGTTGCTTTTCATGACTATTGTTAGTGCTGATCTTAATGCGGATTGACCTGCTGAGAATTCATCAGTCAAATTATATATAGAGTTCTGGATCCAATGAAGTACATCAAATAATGCAAATTTATTTGCATATTAGTAATTGATTTCTTTATACGGTTGCCGATCTTTTATTTGTGAAGGATGCAATTGATCTCCTACAAGGACATTACATAGTTTCTGTCAGCAGAAATATGACTACCTCTTCTCAGAAAGGAGGAATCGAAGCTATAGCTGTGAGTATAAGTCAGAGGACTTTATCCTTCTATCTACTCTCATTTTTCAAAAGTTATTATAGACCTCAATGGATGAAAATATTCAACTATCATGGCATGTGTCTAAGTTACTTCAAAAAGTTTGTAATGCAGCCAACCCCTTTTAGTAGGATAAAGCTAATATTGTTGGTTTTTTTGTTGTTGCTGCTGTGTTCCATTAAGAGGAAGCTTGAATATACTATATTTAATATTTTTCCTTTTGCTCTTGCTAATTCTAATATTACTTTCTTCTTAAATGTCTTTTCAGTCCTTTCCTCTGGCTTTTTCTCTGGTTATGATTGGATTCGTCTTTGCAACCATGTCATTGAGGCAAGGTGAGTTGGCTTTTGTTCTTTTAGCTTAATGTACAAAAATATGCCCGATGTCCAAACTAGGAATCAACTCTTGCTCACACACAAATACACTCACGCAGACTTTTGCAATTAGGCATGCGTAATATCCTAAAATTAACTATGTCTCAGACCTGCGGGTTTAAAACCAACTCTTCTATTCTTGAGGTGGACTGTTACAATTAGGCAGTAGCAATTGGAACAAGGGAGGATGGAATATAGAGAGATAAAGTGAAAACTTTTAGAAAGAAATAAAAATCAGGATGTGAAGGGAGGGCAAGGAGAAGAGAGAATAGGAACGAGCCCTCTCTTGGTAAATATCAATCACCAAAAGCTGAGAACTAGATTACTCAATAATCCTTTATTTGGCAAGCAGAAGAATTCGCAGGACCCCAGAATATAAAGCTTTTACTTGACGGTCAAGTTCAATTATTTCAAATTGGAATCCTATATTACTAATGAATTCCCAAAACATGATATCTTTTGACCCATACTATATGATCGGCCAATAAATACATAAATTATTTTATATTCTCTCTTCATACTCTCTTCATTCATGCTATATCAATAGGACTACATCAATTCGTATCATTTGTTAGCGCGGGATGCTTGTGAAAGTTTGAAATTTTGATTAAGAACTATAAACAATGATCGTGACTGTTCCAATGGGACAGCGGGAGCCATATTTGTAGCCAGGTAAAGGCATGATGGAGAATCTATACTATATCATGTTAGTCCGTACAACATAGGTGCAAAATTCTGGTGGCTGGGAGTTTTGATTTTGCATTTAGATTTTTTTAGTGCTGACTGAAAATGTCAAAAGAAAGTTATTTGTTGGTGGAACCACCACTGAAATGATGCGAGTGGAAGCATTCTCTACATCCTCGCTTCCTTCACTTGGGAATATTTTCGGTTTGCTTGGTTCCATTGGAGGTGCCCATTAGAAAATTGACGGTCTAGAGTTTTCTCTATGTGACAGACATTTCGATAAATTATTAATGCAAAAATATGTCTTTGTTGCCATATAACAAATTAGCCAATGGCTTTAATTGTCTTGGCACCTACTGCTGCAAAGCGTAGCTGGTGTTCTTGTGATATTTTCCCACGAGTACTAATGTATTGAAAATATTACTTGTGGTGGAGAATCTCTTAGTGATTACATTTTGTTAATTGTTTGAACAGTTCGATACGATTTCCGGCATTTCTTTTTCTCCCTAATGTGGGCAAGCATTAGTATCGCCATAGCGGCATTTGTGAGGGCAAATGGTCGGGTTTTCTGCAACAGACCTCGCCTACACAAGCCACGGCGTTGATTCAATATTCAGATTGCTCCGAGCATTGGAATTTTTTCCTTAAAAGTGTCCAGCTTCTGCAAGAGACCATGCCTGCTCAGGTCATATAGTCTAAGTGATTGCTTATTGGTCTCTTTGTATATGCGCGCATCTTTTGTGTTTCATTTGAGATGGATTCTTTTTGTATTTAATTCATGATTAATGCATTAGAATATTTTATTTTTACTTTGGAACTTATTAAGTCGGATTAAGAATATGAAGTGTTTTTTCTCAAGTTTGGTTATGAAAAATTCATCAAAAATAAAAATTCGTAAAACGATGCTAAAAATCATATTTATCTTATAAACATAATAAACCATTTTTATTATTTATTTTTGAAAAGTATCCCTCGGTAATTTTTTTTTTAAAAACTATAACCGGGTTTATTAGACAGGACAAGAATACATCTAAGAGTAATAACAAAAAGACAATATATCCTATATCATTGAGAATATCGAAACGCAACATGTAAGTATGATACAATTTTTAGAAATCTCCATCATAATGTTATTCTAATCATCGAATAGATTTTCTAATCTTCAAATAGTTAAACTTATAAATTAATTCATCATTTAAGCTTTAAAGGTGGGGTATCGTAGGGATAAAAGTCAAACCTTGGGTCTCGTCTCGTGTAAGTTTTACTATTAAATATTTTAATTTAACAATACTAATTTATTTTCATTTCATAAGCTGCTCTACGCAGCTACAATATAAACACAAATTAGAAAAAAAAGGTTAAAAAAAGTATAAATAGCACAAACACGAGACACTAAATTAAAATGAAATGGTAGCCACATAAAAACATATGTAAATCACCCTAAGACCCCACCACGTATTAAATCACCCACTATATAGCTAGCTATGAAGAACTTTCGATTGAAACCTTAATTAAATGAAAATTGAAAACCCATGAGAGCCATGTGTTGGTTCAATAAGCATAAGGAGGCCAATAGAGATGAAACTCAATCTTGTAGACAACAGTTTGGCCCTTAAGATCAACTGGGGAAGAAGTAACGTAACCTTGTACGAACAAGAAATCCTCAGTACCTCCCACCACTGGAAGATTAGAGTGCTTGACGTTGTTGGTCACGCCCACCACTGAAACTGACCCCTTATGGTTCTTCAACTTCAGTGTCAACTTTGCGATTGAGATGCTCTGGAGCCCATCGAAGCTCGACGTTATGGAGGTTCCTTCTGCTGTTCCGACAACCTTGGACGACATGTTGGCTGTCTCTGTCAAAGTGTCCTGAAACACGAAATAGGTCCCAAATGGAGTTGTCGTCTGAGTCACTCCTGGTCCTCCTGTAATACCTTCCACTATGATGTAACCTGTTTTGTTTATGGTTTCATGTTGGAAGAGAGAGAAATGGAGCGATTTGAGGTCGCGGTAGCGGTGGTGGTGGTGGTGGTGAGAACTGGAGGTGACCTTTGACGGAGTTAGGGTAAGAAGCAAGAGAGGAACAAGAAGAAGGAGATGAAGAGAGTTGGATGAAGAGAGAGCCATGGCCTTTTCTTGTGCTGGATTTCTTTGATGATTAGGGTTAGAACATGAAGGTATATTTATAGGGATTTGATGAGGGTTGGTTGAGGTTTGATGGTATGAAAAAGATTGAAGTGACTTTGCGGTTGATGGCAAAAACAAAACTTGCAAATGAGGGCGTAAGTGAAAAGGACAGCTTGTTAATATTGGTCATCCTTTGGTCTATATTTATTGTGTGTCTCTTACTTCGAAATACACTTTTGAATATTATAGTGAAGTATGATTTAGTAGTCAACTAAACCATGAATCATATCGCTCGGTTTGATTGGTGAGTTAATCCTCATTTATTTTGGAGCAATCAAAAGATCAATTTGATAAAACTTAATTAAATTAGTACATCTTTTGTTATTTTCTACGATGAGATTTTTAAAATGATGTTCCTTCTTCCTAGCTATAACTCGCTATGAAATTTGAAAATGACTAGAAAGAAGACCCAGTAACATGTTAGAGCTCTAGAGGGTCGGCTGGAAAATACAATGGTCAAAATTCCAACTGAAAAGTTACATAGAGAGAGAGAGAGAGTATAATTATATATATAAATATGTTTGCGTGCAATTAATAGTATATGATTGTGTGTCCATATTAACTTTCAAAGTGATAGTGAGTTTAGGTGGTGCAAGCTTTTCTTTTCAGAGAGAAGCAAGAGAGCATCCATATGTATGAGTTGAATGCTGAATTGGAGCAGCGACCAAGTCAAAGTTGCCTCACTTTCATATATTCTTCATAATCCATTTGATAGTAATGGAATTACACTTTTTATAGTTACTTGGCTAATATAAAAAAAATGGGATAATTAGAATGCGCTCCACATAAACAATTTAATTAATTACTAAAAAAATCTCACACAAGTAAATACAGATATAATGTAGGAGGAAATGACGGCATGTTAAAGACATATTAACAATTAATGAGACTTTTTTAGTGATTAATTAAATTTTTTTATGAGACTGCATAATAATTCTTTAAAAAAATTCCCTTTCAGCACGATTTATCCAAGAAAAAGTATCATGATAGTAAAAAGATTATATATAGAAAAAATTGGTAAAAATCTTCGTTTAAAAATTTTATTGGTCAAAAGAATTAGAGTTCAATTACAGGTATTTTCTATTTAAAAATCCTTTAAAGGATTAGCACTTTATATATATATATATAAATATATATGTATTTCTAATTAATAAAATTTTTATACATAATTTTCCCCAAAATTTCAAACTCTCCGTAATTTGTGGATAAATATATTACTACATATATTTTACAAAGTATGTTTTAAGTTTCTAAGTTTCAATAGTGTTAAGGAATCAAAGTAGATAATTAAGGTGAATCCACGAATCGAACTTGAGTCCCGTTTGAAGCAATAAGAACTCTGAAATTTGATTAAACTTTGTATGAAATATGAACTCCTGGAATTTGACTGCATAAAAAAAGAAGAAAAGAAAAGGACAGCAGTATTTTAAAACAGTATTACCTACCTCTGTCCCTGTTGGTTTGCATCAATTTCAACAAGCCACGACAAATAAGTTGCCGATTTTGACTCGGTTTAATTCTACGTATGTTACACTTTTGAATTGTGCATCAAACATTCCGAGTTCACATTTTTTTTCAAATATGCCATTTACGTCATTTTGAAATCATCGTTTTCTAATTATGAGCAAGCCCTACTTCATTAATCAAGTTCTATACAGTGCATGAAAAAAATATGCCTAGGTTTAATAAATATTAAAACTTTTTTTCATGTGAAGACCAAATGCTATTAATTTCCTTATACGAAACCCAAATGCCCCTTTCCCACGCATTAATAAATCATTTATTCATTCTCTTACCATGAATAAATGACACGTCATTTAAGTGTTGGGTTAGGCCTTTCATTTTTCTTTCTCTTTTCCTTTTTTGTTCTGTTTATTTTCATGAGTTTTCAGCCCAAACTTTTGGGTTGAGATTTGTTGGGCTTGATTTGGGTTCAGCTTGTGAAACACCTAAAAACGATGGAACACAAATTGTCGGGCCAAATTTTTTAATTTATGCTCAATATGCTTTTTGTTTTTGGAATAAAAATTTTTAAAAAGGAATTAGGTTTACTTACAATCTAAGAGTAAGGCGAAATCCCTCTCCCTCCTAAGCGATACTAATATCGGAAAGAGCGAGTCGTCTATTACCCTCAAATGTAAATCTAAGTAAGTACCTAGGATTTAGAATACCTCCTTAAGTGCAGCAACTTGTACTACTACTCCACAAGGATCGAACACATTCTAAATGATCGCATGTTTTACCCTTTTACCAGTTAAACTTAGGGATGATAGGTTTTATGCTCAATATGTTAGTTCTGCAACTCAATGAAACACTTCTAAATTGAACATGAATTGTACCCAAAAAAAATGTTCAAATTTCAAAATCAAAGCAGACAAGTTTTAGATGAGTTTATCTAAGACAATGACAACAATGTTAAATCGAACATAATTGCCTTTCAAGAATCAATATTGAACTTACATGATCAGAATGCATAATACAACATACTACAGCACCTATTCACAAAGATGACTAATGAAACAGAAATTGTACCAATGTGTGAAAACAGAAAATGCCTGTGAAAATCCCCTCCACCCAATCAAAACAAAATCTATGAAAATCTAGCCTACCCTATTGATCAAACTTCAATAACAAATCAATAGATGAGTAGATTAAATCAATAACATGCTACAGGAATACTTATAAATGACTTTGACTACTCATCTTTGATCTGAATTTTTTTACCTTTTTTTTTCCATGATTACAGATCACCCGAAGTGTACTTCTGGGAAAGTGAGGATGAGAGAAAAAGGAATCTTGTAATCCCACAAAGATAAGCTTCACTTCTCCCTTTCTCTCTCCCCACTTCACATGAAATAAATAACTTCAGAAGATTCTAGTCACCGTGTCATATTCCCTCATTACTATACAACCTACTTTCCAATTGCAATAACTTTATTTCATAGACTGACGATTTTATGGCCTTCATGAACTGATCGGTGATGAATAGGCTTCTTATGATGATGAAGAGGTGAAGATTGGCATGATTTCTTGGAACCTTTTGACTTGTTTTGGGTAGCTTCAATACCTTGCAATGACTCCACTACATCCTTCATACCGGGGCGTTTTTTGGGGTCAGATTCTAGGCACTTGAGAATAAGCTGAGCTGCTTCAAATGCTGCACTGAGTGAATATTGACCCTCTATTCTGGTATCCATTATGGTTTTCAACTTCTTTTTGCTGGTGAGACATGGCTTTCCCCACTCAGTCAGATTTTGCTGCCCAGATGGCCTCTTTGGATCGAGTGCTTTCAAACCTGTCAGCATTTCAAGCAGCACTACACCAAACCCGTACACGTCACTCTTCACATACAAGTGCCCTGTTGAGGGATGGTACTTAAAGTTAATAACTAGAGATGGAGAATTTCTTAAGTAGACCTGCTAGATTTGTGAGAAACAGATAAATTAATCATGTGTACCAGACCCTTCAAGTGTCATCTTAGGAGTTTCACATTTTGTTTAGATCTTTGATATAAGTAAAACTGTCTCGACGTTATGATCACTTTAACTTTAAATGATGTGTAATATTTACCTGTTGCTACGTATTCTGGGGCAGCATAACCATATGTGCCCATGATCCTGGTGGTCACATGTGATTGTTCTCCAGTAGGCCCTAATTTAGCTAGGCCAAAATCAGAAATTTTTGCAATGTAACTCTGCAGGAGACAAAAGAAATATATAAATAGATAGACCACTGATTTTATAATAGTGAAAAAGAAAGCATACATACACGCTTCAGCTAATACTTTAATCATCAATAAGTTTCCATATATTAAGTGTGTAAAACCATTAAAGGAATACGAACTAGCCATTCATTCCTAGATGATACTAAATTCATAATAGGACAGCGACAACTGAGAGGATGACTAGCAGACTTTAACTAACCCCATCAAGTAATATATTTGAGGCCTTGAAATCTCTGTATATGATTTGCTTTTCTGAAGTGTGCAAGAAAGCTAGGCCTTGAGCTGCATCAATAGCTATTTTGAGTCGTGTGTTCCAAGAAAGCGGTTCTGAGTTAGAACCCCCTATCATAAACGACAACAAAGAGAGAATTAGATCTCAGATTCATGGCCAAGCAATCTCATTAACTAATTCCAGTTCATTTGGTTTTAGGTCTTACTTCTGAAGAGATGACTCTCCAAGCTTCCCTTAGGCATGAACTCATATACAAGGAGAAGTTCATCATCCTCCCAGCAGTAACCAAATAGCTTGACCAGGTTTGGGTGAGAAAGGCTTCCTAAGAAGTTCACTTCTGACTGCATTACAGAACCAACAATAGCTATATATTAGTGCTATACTGTAGTTGTTTCCAGAGCTGAAAGTTCAGGGATCAAATCCCAGTAGACTAAATTTGTTAATAACAATAAGATGTGATATGTTGGTGAAGACAGTGACACCATTAAGAAATTATAAATATGGAGAGTAAATGCTCATTTTGTACACTCATATTAAGTCAACATTCAACAATGTGGAATTATCCCAACGAATCAAAAGATAGAGGCAGCTCGAGTGGGACCAATTGCATATTTTTCATACCAAACTCCATGAGACCATTGACTATCGTTGACAGTTAAATTCATTTGTTTATATAAAACTTTCCCATCGAGTACGAAATGTGAGCTTCTTCCCCACCTTAACAGCCGTGACTGCAAATTTGGTCAAGATGATGTTGACAACCATGTTAAATACTAAGTTAAATTGTTATTTGTCCCTATAATTTATCTTAATTTTAATTTAGTGTTTATATTTTGAAATTTCAAAATTAAATCCTTATAATTTTTAAAACTTTTTAGTCCCATTAATTGGTATGTCATTAAATTCTTCTGGCATATCTTATTACATTGCTCATTTTGAGACTTTTAAAAAATGCATAATTCAAACTAACTCATCCAACTCTTAGCAGGCTTGTCCATAAGATAAGCATGCAATTTCATCTCACTTGACTTGTTTCTACCCTTTCTGTACTACAGGTTATATATTATTAATCTGCTAAGAGGTAGATGCTGATTATATTAATATATTTCATGGCTAACTATTGACAAAATTGTAAGGGTAAAAGAATTTACAATTTTTTGAAGTTATAAATAAAAGATTATAAGTTTTTCAAACCATGATAACCAAATTAAAAATTGACTCAACCTATAAGCAGAATATTCTAACCAGACATTGAGATTTGGACACTGTTTTAGGACTTTTGAACCTGAAAATCAAAGTAGAGTAAATAAGAACTTATAATAGTAGAAATTGAAGGTACCTGCCACTCTTGAAAGCCTTGCATACTCTCAGGGTTGAGTTTCTTTATAGCGACCATAATTCCAGAGCCAGCTTTGGTCGGCGAAAGCGTCTTCTCATCCAACCAACCTTTGTAAACTTTACCAAAACCACCCTCTCCAAGCAATGAATCCGATTTAAAGTTCTTGGTGGCTGCTTTCAAATCCCCAAAACTGAAAACCTTCAAGTAATTCGGCGTTACTATAACATGCCGACTAGGAGAAGCATTGGACTCATCGACGCTTCCATTTGCAATCATCGAGAATTGGCTCTTATAGACAGTGCTGTTTGTTGTAAATGACTCCACATTCCTACTCACAGGACTCGCCGATCCTACAAAACGAAAAGTGAATTCCAGCATGCTTCTCTGGAGAATTCTATCAAACAGGTAGAACCCATGTTGGGTTCTGGACTAAACTTTCAAATGGATACAGAAAACATGACATAATTCAAAGTGTCGTGTGCGCACTATGGTGCTTCATGAGGAAAAGGGACTCAAGCCAGGGATAATTTACCTGAATTGTGAGGTCTTTTGGAGCCAATCTTGAGACCACGGGGAGCGAGAGAACCGAAGCAGAGACCCATATTAACTGAGTCAACAGAATTAGCATAAATTGGAGGATAAGAAGAAGAAGAAGCAGAGGAAGAGAGAAAGAAAATGGGGGCTTTGAGTGGGAGAAAATAGAGAGTTGGGATTTCTTCTTCTTCTTCTTCTCCGTGATTGCAAAGTCAATGGGAGTGTTGGAATAATTTGAAATTGAGTGCTGTTTGAATTTATACATGGCTTCTCGTGTTAGCCACGCGAATCTACGACCAATTTGAACACGCGAGAGAGTCTCTCTGCGATCAGCGCCTCCATCATGCTGCCGCCTGCTGGGAAGCGACCGCGTCACGCCTCGCCTGCTCCGAAGTTTCTTTCTTATGTTCACCATTTTAAAATTTATTTGTTATTTTCTGCTATTCGTTTTACAATTTCTTAATTAATAAATTAAATAAATTTTAAAACTATAATCTCAGTAACAGATATTTTTTAATTAAAGAGACAGATACTAATAAATTAAAATTACAAGTGAAATTAAGCATAAAACAATACAAAACAACGCCCGGATAAATTTGAACATTGAGTCAGTCAACGTCTTGATGTATGACTAATTTGTGATATGGAATATTATTTATAATTAAATGTTTATTTAAATATAATGAAAAAAAAGTCAAAAAAATGACACCATTGACCAGCTATCAAAAGTATGAATTGTTAGATTATGTGCCATGCCAACTCATGCTACTTAGAAATAACATGAGTGGGGAACATCCAATGTCACATATTGGGATTAATTAAGCAATAGTATGGTACTCTCAAATGTGAAAATAACAAAGCTTAATTTAAAATACTGGTTGGAATACAATAATATTGAAATTTGGACATATTATATAACGCCACAGATCATTAGCCGACGCCCCTTGTTACAAAAATTAAAAAAAAAAAGTCAATTATATGCTATTCGCATAATACTGCCAACTACATACAGCCAAAAAAAACACTTCTAATTTTTTCTTTGGGGGTTGAAACGAGACAATTATAGTGACTGTTTGGAAAATCACAAACCTTGGTTTTAAATTAAGGTTTGGTTCAAAATCTAGATTTGAAGAAATTTTAAAATAAACAGTCATATTTGTTCAAATGAGTTTTTGGACTAAACTATAGTTTAAAACCAAGGTTTCAGATAAACTGGTCAGAGTAGTTTCTGGAACAGTAAACCACGTTTGAACTAACCAATTACTATATTACCCCTACTTTTTCTTACACCCTCTCTCCTACTTTTTCTTACACCCTCTCTCCCCTCTCCTACTTTTTCTCTATTTCTTTCTTACACCCTCTCTCCTCTCATCTCTTATCTCTCCTCATTTAATACTCATATCCTTTTTCGTAATTTACTAATAATAAAACCCCTTCTATAAATAACTATCCAAACACTCATTTATTCAAAACCACTTTTTTTCATAATCTCTTCTCCAAAAGCCCTTTTCTATAAGCTATTCAAAATCCCTTTTTTTTTTCATAAGCCCGTTTTTAAAATCCTATCCAAACGGGCCCATAGAGTTGCTAGCATCCTACATATATTATATATGTGTGAGTGAACAAAAATTAGATTTCGGAGAGTTATAAAGTCAATATATACTTTTAAATTAAAAAAAATATTTATAAATAATTTATTATATAGAAGGTGGGATTTAAATTTGTAATTTTGTGAATAATAAATTAATTTTTTATCAATCGTATCAACTTATGTTGTTGGCAACTAAAATCCTACTTTTAGAGGCATGGTTTTGCATCAATTAGAAAACCGCTTGTTTTGCGAGAAGAGAGGCCATAACACAACAAAGGAAAGAAACCCTTTAAAAACGACAAAAAGGTAAAGTTGTATGTACCAAGAACTGTGTATTGGGAATAGAGAAGTGAATGAACTCGGCTACACCGACCAAAAGCCACCGTGTGTGGTTGTTTGTTTGATCATAAAATCCAATGTTTGGATTTGATGCGTTATGGCGGCTGCCGGCACCAACGTGATTTGCGAGCTCCATTTTTGGAAAATTTAAAGCGAAGCATTTGGTGTGTTTGAACTTTGAACTGAAGCGGTCCGTGTCCGTATTTTGTTGTATAGTAGCATTGAATTAGGAGGCTTTTTTGGAGTTTAATGTGCAGCTTCATTTATAAAAAAACATTATTGATTCCTAAATGAGCTACATCCGTATTATTAATATTCAATTATTAGATATTTAAATAGTTAATTATTATTTTTTATAATTATAGTTATTTCTCTTAATATAAATATTTTTTTAAATTTAAATTCAGGATTCAAATAAATCTAACAAAATTTTACACTATTATATTATTTTGTGTCTAAACTATGTCCTCTTATGTTAAAAATGATTTTTTTTTTGTTTGAATAAAAACTGAATAGCTACTATTGAACTAGCATGATTTTGACTAATTTTGGTCCGTTTTCCACAAATCGATTTATGGTCAAAATTAAAGGAGTTAACAAATCTCCGATTCACTCGTTATTTATAATCCCATATAATATGATTTAATTTAATATTAAATAATTATTATAATTATTATTATTAAATCACCTTATACATAACATACTAGGTTGCATTAGTCTATGCCATATCCCTAGTCAATAACTAAAAAAATAGATAAATTAATTAATCATAATAAATATAACATGATTTTAGTAAAATATTTCAATATAGCATCATGTTATATATAAATTTTTAAATTAAATAAATTAATTTAAAAATAATAAATAAAATAAATTGATATCTTTCTTTAGAAACAAAACTAAACTTTCACATCAGATAATTTATTCAATAACATAATTACTAAATGGATATAAGGAATGAGAGGATGAATGGAATTGCTATAAATTATGGAACTGATGAGGAGGAGAACTTATTTGACTAATATGGACAGTTAGTTAATAAGGGGTCACACTCGTAAGAACGAGGTTAAGAACGTTGATTGGAGTATCATCAATTAATCAACTGTGGTGGCCGCCTTTGTGACTTTTGATATTGAGAAGAACGTAGGAAGGATTTGTTGAGTGGGAAGCAAGGGAAAACAAATATCATAATACTTTGTTGACTTTGATCAAGAACGACAAAAATTAAGGGAGATAATTAATCAGTCAATTGTGGGATGTCCCGTTGTGGCATGGAACACGAATGAGATGAGTTGGAGGAAGCGAAGGAAATTCTTCATCTCTTTCATTTGACTTTTTTTCCTCTCGCATTCTCATGTACGTTTTGTTTTGTTTCGTGTTTGGAGATTTTAATGTTTTCGGGATCTCACCAAAAATAACCCAAATGCCTAATCCAACATCCATCCCCCGCATTATTACGCTTTTAGACTAAGGAGAAGAAGCTAGAAGGAAATTGGGAGGAAAAAAATACTATCAAATAAAATTCTTAAAAATGATAATAAAAATTATTATTTTTAAGAGTTTTATCACATAATATTTTTTTATTTCTAATTTTCTTTTTATTCAAATATAAATTTAATCTTTTAAGACCCTCCTTCTCTTTATTGGATGAAAATAGAAAATTTAGAAGAAAAAAATAAAAAAAATAATATAATTGACTACCTTTTTAACATGTTATCAAATGACATGACTTAGTTACCCATTAAGTTATACTCAATCAAAAGTTTTAAAATTAGTTTGAATGGGTCAATCTGATAAAAATATTTGATATAAAAATTAAAAATGTATTAAATTAAGCATGGCCAGTCTAATTACAGTTTAAATCACGATTTCACCATTGACTATATTGACTATTGAATGCATGCATGTGGTGTATTTAGTATTTACTATGGGAAGCGGCTTCTCGAAGGTTTGGAAATTAATTAAACAGCTTTTTTTCACTTTTTTGAACGAGATTAAGATAATTTATTCTTACAGCTAATCACAAAAGTCCATTTAATTTTGGCCAAAAGAGTCAACAACTTGTCCTTAATCTGAAGTGGGAAACAACTATGAATACTAAGGAAAATAGGCATTGCGCATTTCTTTTTTTATCCGTACATGAAATAAGTTTTTACATTTGTTGACCAAAAGCTATCAATGCAAAAACTTGACTTCTTCTTTAGATGTATAATATGTGTTTCCACAAACTACTTGGACAAACGTCCTGTGCAATTGAATATTATATCACATTCAAGAAATAATAACTAAAGGGTAGATTTGTCCAAAAAACATATTCAATTAAGAAGAAATAGATTAAACTAAACTTTTCAACGCTCATACTCATATATGAATCATACTTTTTTAAATATATTTTTTATTATTTAATATAAAATTTAATTTATAATATAAATTTTATATTAATGTTCAAAATAAAGCCTAAATCAAGTGAAGTGTATTATTAAACTTGCGGCATTTACTTATGTCTTTTTCGAGAGTCCAAAAATATTATATGAGTATGATTAAAGCCCAACAATGACATTAAGGGTTGGTTTGGTAAGGATAATTTAGGGGAAAGGAGTGATTTTATTCTCCTCCTCTTGTTTAGCTAATTAAAGTATTTAAAAGGTGTAAAATTTTCTCCTCCACCTTAATTTTACTTCCCTAAAAAATTGAAAAAATTTAAAGAAAAAAATATTTTTATTATTTTATAATATTAATATATCTATAATTTTTTAATATCTCAATATTATCCCTATATTATATTTTATTAAAATATTCTATAAAATAATATAATATAAATTTATTTATATAAAAATATTTTCTTTTTCTTCATCTCTTAAATCAAATAAGATAATATAAATTTTTTTCTCTATTTTTTTTTAATATTAATCTAAATAAGATAATAATAAAATTTCTCTTTCTTTTTATTAATTTTTTTTTATTGAGTCAAATACTCCTTAAAAATTGAAGCGGGAAATATTTTTTTCAAAAAGTAAAATAGTCAGGAGTTCAAGCTGCACTTTAACCCACTTGGAAAATTTAAGCTATCACCAACGGTGGAACTCTGAGTCGTCGGCAGTCTGACCCGGTGATGGGGCTTTGGTGGAAATTGAAAACTAAGTTTATAACATATAAAACTTGTGGCTTAGCCGCGGTCTGGCCCCAGAGACGGGGCTCTGGTGGACGGTGTCAACTCTGCTCCGTCGCTGGCTACAGGTGGCAGGGAGTGAAGGGGATTATTTTTCAAAGTAAAAGGTAAGGGCATTGTAGTAATTGAACTTCAACATTTATTTAGCAATTGTCTTTTTTTTTTCCTGGTGAACGGAGCCAATGAGACTTCGCAAACAAAATTCCTTTATGCCGCACGAGGATCACCCTATGCACTTGTGTGCGGGTCTCCCAGTCACATGAGCTGGAGGAAATTTTGAGCTTTGATTTCGATAGATGAATGGCGCTTTGCAATGGGAAGGTTCGGATTCTCTTCTCGGTCTTATGTTCACGTTGTATCAGGCAAATTATCTGTTCTATTCGAACCCCTTTCACCCTTACTGGGAAGCAGTTCGAAGTCTATAACGATCAGAGAGTGCAAACAAATCCACGCAAAGCTCATAGTCTCACAATGCGTTTCAGAAATCCATTTAACAAACACCCTTTTAAGCTTGTGCTCCAAATGTGGTGCGTTCGATCACGCTCACCAATTATTCGACCAAATGCCTCACAAGAATGTTGTCACATGGACAACCTTAATTTCGGCTCATGTTGGAACTGGGTCTTTTAGAAGAGCATTGAGCATGTTCAACGAAATGCGTGCTATGGGTGAGAAGCCAAATGAGCACACATTCTCTACTTTGCTTCGGGCTTGTGCCAATCCTTCTTTGAGGAATGTGGGTTTGCAAATTCATGGTATGGTGATTCATTTTGGACTTGAGAGACATAAATTTGCTGGGAGCTCTCTTGTACATATGTATTTTAACACTGGCAATATGCTCAGTGACGCCTGCCTTGCTTTTAACGATTTGTCAGAGAGAGATCGCATTACATGGAATGTTATGATTTCTGGGTTTGCTCAATTTGGTGACTTTATTGAGGTTCAGAGATTGTTTTATGAGATGCAGGAGGTGGATGGCTTGAAGCCCGATGATGGTACAATTACGAGCTTCCTCAAGTGTTGTTCTTCATTAGATGAAGTACAGCAAATTCATGGGCTTGCCTTCAAGTCTGGGTTCGAAGTTGATGTTGTGGTGGGTAGTGTTTTGATAGACTTGTATGCCAAATGTGAGGATATCGTTTCTTGCAGGAAAATATATGATTCCATGGAGGAGAAAGACACTTTTGTGTGGAGTTCGATCATCTCAGGCTATGCCAAAAACAATAGAGGAGATGAAGCTGTTCATTTTTTCGTAGATATGTGTAGAAAAGGGATGAAACCTAACCAACATGTATTGTCAAGTACTCTAAAAGCTTGCGTTGAGATTGAGGACTTGAAGACAGGAACTCAAGTTCATACCCACATGATAAAAAACGGATATCAATATGAATGTTTTGTGGCAACTGTTCTTCTGTCTCTCTACGCCAATTTTGGTGAATTAGAAGATGTGGAAAAGCTGTCCAGAAGGATTGATGATAGAGATATTGTGACATGGAACTCTATGCTTATGGCTTATGCTCAGCTGGAGCAGGGATCTACTAGTTGCATGCAATTATTTCAAGAACTTCACCGATCGACGTTTTCGCAAATTGAGGGAACCTCTATGGTAGCCGTTTTGAAGTCTTGTCGGAGCAGTTCAGATTTGCTTGCAGGCAGACAGATTCATTCTCTCATACTGAAATCTAGTGCAAGCTATCATACTGTGGTAGGGAATGCTGTAATTTCCATGTACTCAGAGTGCGAAGAAATTGATGATGCTTATAAAGCCTTTGTTGACGTTGTTTTGAAAGATGCTAGTTCATGGAGTTCGATCATTGGAGCTTATCAACAAAATGGGAAAGAATTAGAAGCTTTAGCGCTTTGCAAACTGATGTTGTCCGCTGGGATCTCCTTCACCAGTTATAGCCTTCCATTATGTATCGCAGCTTGCTCGCAGCTTTCAGCTATTGATGTAGGTAAACAATTCCATGGCTTCATCGTCAAGTCTGGTTTCACCAATGATTTGTATGTTGGAAGTTCAATTATAGATATGTATGCCAAATGTGGAAACATGGAACAGTCAGAGAAAGTTTTTGGTGAACAATCAAAGCCAAACGAAGTAACGTATAATGCCATGATTTGCGGATATGCACATCATGGAAAAGCTCAGAAAGCTATAGAATTATTTGGTGAGATGGAAAAGGTATGTTTGATTCCTAATCGGGTGACTTTCTTGGCAGTTCTATCAGCTTGTAGCCATGTTGGTTACTTGGATGAAAGCTTGCATTTCTTCACATTGATGTTCAAGAAATACAAGATTAAGGCAGAATCTATGCATTATTCATGTCTGGTTGATGCTTATGGTCGAGCTGGAAGGCTTGAGGAAGCTTGCAAAATAGTGGAAAAGGATGGAAGTGAATCAGCATGGAGAACGTTACTGAGTGCTTGTAACAATTATGGTAACACAGAAATTGCAGAAAAGTCTGCAATGAAACTGGTACAGTTGAATCCCCATGATCATGCTTCATATGTTCTTCTTTCAAATATCTACACTAGAGAGGGAAAATGGGAGGAAGCTCTCAAATGGAGGGTGGAAATGGGTAAGATTCGTGTGAAGAAAGATCCAGGAACTAGTTGGTTGATATGAAGATCACAGAAATCTAGTATACAGTCTTGTAATTGTGATGTTGATGGACTGTTAGATTGACGATTTCTTTCCTTTGATCGGAATTTTAGGAAGCTAGGATTCCTAAAATTGGTTAGTCTAATCAAACGAGAAAAGGCATTTGATTCATTCATACAGCATGTTTCGAAAATGAAGTTTAAACTTGATGAAAATTGCTTCCCCTTTTGTCATCGTGAAGAAAGAAACCAGGAACACATTGAAAGAAGAAGAAGCACTGCTCCAAGTAGAATTATAAGTAAAAGATGACATTTTTATATAAAATTCCTTTTCTTTAATTTTTTCCCCATTTCGATCATAAACTCAAGTTCCATCCAGGTTGTTAAGACATTGGGGTTTGATTCTAATGAATACCAACAAACATGAAGTAAAAAGAAAAATCAAGGTGCTGCGTCTTATGTAACAAAAAAAAGGTGCTGCGTTTTGAAGAATTCATATGTTTTCGTAAATGACATAAACGCCCTTCAAGTTACATCATAGTGCACCTCATTAAATTAATAAAATTAAATATAAAATGACAACTCATTTTTTTATTTAAAACTTCAAAAAATACATTTTATCCTTTCAATAGTATATGAAATTTTTAATATATAAAATTTAAAGAATATGTTCAATAACTAGCTGTTCAATTACAGTCAAATCAAAAAATTATGAACTAATTCAATAATCCATTTGATTTTGGGTCCCAGCGATAAGCGCGTAGGACAAGCAAATTACACGTGATCAACTCGTGAAATTAGCAGGTATTAGAGCTGCCGCCGTGAAATTGAATTGAACTAACAAATATCTAAATTTTTACAAGGGATATCAAATTAACAATTTCCCTATAGTACATGTGAATTGTAGGATCACCGATTCTTGCCACCTTAAATGTAGGGTAAATACCCTAAGCAGCTTGCTGTTTTTCTGACATTGTGAGATGAAGATCATGACAATCTAGTTGGCATCGATGAGGCGGCAAATGAATTTGCTAACCCTAGTAGATAGTATTAACCAAGGTATTATCCCAACCTGCAATGATATTGAAACATTTAGAGGCATTCAGAGAGAGAGACAGAGCCATTGGATGCATCCATGCATTCTCTTTTACAGATAACCACCAAGGTTTTCGCAAGTTACTACTATATTCCGCAAGTTACTCCCGAAGAGTATAAGTAGAATCCAGAGGCGCTGAAGCCAGTGTTAGTGATGTCTAATTTGAAATCCCATATCAATGGATGCAAACAATTGTTTTCATATAAATTGAATATGCAGGTGGCCTCCCCAAGATATTGATGCACTTGAATGAAAAACATATTGAGATATAGCTTCTTAAACCAAGGGAAGGTATCGAGTCTTTTACCATGATTTTGTTGTTTTGAACCCCTCCCGCTTTCCAGGATAATAATTTCCCTACGTAAGACAAGTTTCCAAATTAAAACAGAAGGCATACAGTTATTCTGCTTGTCTTCATTTGGAAAGTTTCGTCAGAATATCTAAACAGGAAAGAAAGCCAATAAAATCACGCAGGCTTCAACCGAACATGTGAGATAGCATAACATAAAATGAAAACTACTCTGCATTACCGAAAGGTTGAACAAGTTGATGTGATATAGTAGCCACAGGAACCCTCCAAAACCAGATAAGCAGCACTAGATATATTAAAACCTACATTGCACAATCAAATTAATATCTCATGAGAGGCCCAATAAAGAACATATTTAGACTTCTTGACAAAAAAGAGGGGTTATATGATGAAACACCTTTGAAATGAGCAGAACTCTCGAGTATGAATCGTTCTCCTTGCTCTGCATGTCTTGATCTGCAATTAAAATCGATCTATTATACTTCCAGCCCACAGGACTCTAGGACTATTAAATGGCATAATAGAAAAGATATAACAACCAACAAAGACAACATTGTTCAGTGTGATCAGTTTCAATAAATAACAAATTTGGTTACTAAATCCTTCTTAAGACTTATACAGGACTAATACTTTAAACAGTAAGAGAAACTTTTTGTTTTTGGTGAATAAGAACAGAATGTCAAGTTTAAATACTGCCAAATTGAATAATTTTGAATAATCTTCCATTGTAGTTTGACAAGAAAAACATCTTCCATCACCTCTAAATTGTCCAATAATGAAACCAACAACCTATTATTAAAACACAAGTTTAAATATTTTATTCATTTAGGCTTGACCAGATATTTACAAAAGAACAGTTTCAAATTTGGGTCATTGCTCTGTCAGGATGTAATTACAGAGAACGTAGGATGTTGCAACAGGAAACAATCTCACAGTTTGCAAGTTCCTTCTCCTTGGCAGCTGCTACTCTTTTAAGCTTTGCAGCTTGCGCAAATGTTGATGGCCTGAAACCACAAAAAACTTACTCAACTCTTACACACAACAACAACAACAACAAGAAGTCTTATCCCACTAGGTGAGTCGGCTACATGGATTGTATGACACCATTGTACTCTGTCAAAAACTAAATCCTTAGATAAATTGTAAATAAAGAGGTCCTGTTCAACAACTTCATTGAACATTCTTTTTAGTCTTTCTCTACTTTTTTTTAACAGGACTCCATATTGCTAAACACACCCTCCTAACCAGTGCATCCTCACTCGTACATCTGCTGGCCTTCTTTATACATACCCAAACTACCTCAGACAATTCTCTACTATTTTCTCCTTAATAGGTGCCACTCCAACTCTTCCTCTACCATTTACTCAACTCTTACATATTTGAAATTCCAGATTTATGTCAGCATTAAATCAAAGTTATTCCTGTTGTTTAAAACATTTCTATAAGCAGTCACACTTATATTGACATCTAAGTTGGATACTACAATTGAGCGACATTACTAAGGGAACGAAAAAAAGTTCTGAAGAAGTTTAACTATCAGTTGACCCAAAAAAGTAATCTAGAACAGAACAAAAGGTTCAAAGTTTCAGCCAATAATAGAGCTTATTCAAATTGAACAGTCTATAATATAAAGCTGCAAGCAAGTGTGCAATTCTGAGATGAGGGAAGAAAAATGTGTAACATTAAAAGCTGAGACAAGCTTGTTGGTGAGCTGCAATCAAATTGTTTGTTGATGCAACCAAGTCCGGCAATAACTTTCAGTTACTTATGAAAGAATACACATGGAAAAGGTGACTACATTTGAGTAGTCTAAAGCTCTATCATTTGAGATGAGAAAATATTGCACACCATGAAATCCTTGAACAAAGAAAGCCAGTCCAGGTGACAAATCTTACTCAATGAAGCGGAAAAAAATTAAGCCTCAAGTTAAAAAGCTATTGCCATTAATGACAAAAATAAATATAAAAATATCGTAACCTGTTAAGCTCAAAATTCCTTCTACAAAAAAATAAAAATAGAAATAAAAAATTCCACGCCTCCTTATCGTAAGCTGCTGGAAGTGGTCAAAACACATAGATTACTCACTGTGACAAGGAGCTCGCCTCCACATAGAGCTCCTTTATTTCTCTACGCAACCGAGCCTCTTTCCCATTCTTGGATCCCTTCTGTGGCAAAAGCATATAATTAAAAGAAATGAGCATCGCAATCAACAATCAATGCATTACAAAGCACATGCTACCAAGTGCATTTTAAGGTTTCTTCCCCTTGGATAAAAACCAAGCCCATATGAAGTTCCTTAGGATTCAGACTATTTTGGTGCAAAAGGATAATGTATAATTGTAAGGAAATTATGTCAATTTTGTCTCATGAAAAGTTCCTGGGGCATGTTCAGAAAACGAAGCTCGGCTGAATGTCATCAAAACCCAAATGTAGACAAAAGACCTCTGAAATCCTGCCCACAAGCCATGGAATATCACACCTCATATGCAACAATTATGTGTATCGCACGTAATACACAGTTCTATCGAGCCAGCTCAAATAGCAAAATACAAATAATCCAATATTTTTAAATCTAGATTTCAAAACCATGATCCATATGTATAAACAAAACTATCTTCCACCAAAAAAATAAACAAAGGGGGGAATGGATTTTCGAAAACATTATAAGAACAGTAACATGATTCGGGGAACCGTGAAATTGCAAATTGGGAAGTATATTTCAAAATTTTCATCTCACGCTTGATGTTGTCTCTATGGAACAAAATCTTTAAGTGATGACGATGGTAAAGTGAGGTTCAATGATTACCTTCTTCAACTGATCGAGCCACCTAGATGCGAGCTGAAAACCGACCGCGATCAAAAAGATCAACGGAGCAGATGCCGATCGTTGATGTTCCAGGGATCCTTCGTCTCCCATGATTCACTCTCCTCCCTGATTCGATTTCAACTTTCCAGGTAGGGTACATGCGAAAACTGATTTGGAAGTTGGAACCCAGAACGCCTAACCTTGAGATCTTCTGGCAGCCTCTTTGTTTTTGTTTTCCCTTTCCTTTTCTTTTGGCCAATTTTTATATAACTGTCATTTAATTAATTTACTCTAGTGATTTCAATTCTTTTTTTTTTTGCCACATTATTTGTTTCTATTCAATTGATAAATTAATTTATATTATTTTTATTGTTAATTTCTTCAATTGTTATATTAATTTAAAATAGTTTAATACCTTTTTATTTGGTGTTCAAAAATTATTCATTTGATTTTTTTAAAAAAATTTACAAGCTGTATATGGGGATTAGATTTGTTTGTATATTTAATTTTTTTGTTGTATAAATTTTTTTTAAAAAAATAGATTTACTTACAAAATTTCTATAATATAAATATCGAATAAGATGAATTGTTTATTATTTTTATATATAAATTTAAATATTTAAAAATTAGAATATATTTTTAAATATTATAATTAAAATTATAATAAAATAATATTTTTAATAATTAAATACGTTTTACAATTGAACTTACGCAAGGCTTGTTTGTATATTTAATCAGGGCGTTCCTAAATCTGCAGAGGCGAGAATATAGGTGAGTCAACATTTTGTCCATAAATAAATAAAGGATTTTCTTAGTGGATGAGTAAATAGATAAACAACTGGTAGGAAATGGTTCATTTGGTAAGAATTTAATTCATAAACTACAATAGCATGGATCCAAAATTTACTTTTAATGTAGCAGTTTTGTGGCGGCCGCTTCTGTGAACGTTCCTTAAATCTAAATACATGCTTTATATGAATGTAGCGCTCGTGAGAAAAGTGAATGAGTTATTAATTTTTTTAAAATTAATTTATTTAATTTATAAATTAGAATATAATATAATATTATATATAAATACTTGAATGACAAGATATCATGAAAATTTTAATACTTCTACTTTTTTAAGAATTTTTTTCTAACGTTAAATTTTATCATGGACAATACATTCTCAAAGATCTTAAAACCAGGGACTTACTTTTTTTTAGTATATACTCTTTCAAATTTTTAATATAAAATATAATTAATTTATTTAAAATAATTAATTAATTATAATAAATATGATATAATATTTATATATAAAATTATATTATATTTTTTTAATTATTAATATAAAAATTAATTAACTAATTTAGATAAATTAACAAATATAAAATATTTTTTTAAAAATTTAAATTTTATTATAATTAATTTATTTATATAATTATTTTAATATTTTTAAATTAATTAATTAACTCTTATATTAAAAAATTATAAATATATTATTTTATAAATTAAATAAATTAATTTTAAAAAATAAATATTAAATATAAATAAATTAATATATTATATTTAAAATTAAATTTAACCTTTTAATTTATTCTAATAAAAAATTCCTAAAGTGGACCTATTTAATTATCTATGTACTTAATATAGGTTTTTTTAAAAAAATAAAATAATAAATCTATGTGAAGATGCGACGTCTTTGATGAGAATCCCGCCTAAATCTTCAATTCTTAACCCCATCCCGCGCTTTAGCCTAAGCCCACAAAATTACAAAAACAACATGAAGGGCGAATCATATCTTTGATTTTCTTCTTCCGAAACCGAAACCCTACGTCTCAAGTTCGTTCCTCCAAAATCGACTACCCGCTCGTCCTCGTCGTCTTCCGTCGCTTCGCTTCACGATCACCATGCCTAAAGCGAATAAGACCGACTCCATAGTCGACGATGACCGGTGGGTTTCCTCGTCGTATTGCAATTTCCGTTATTTCTTTCCGACTTGTGAATTTCTTTCTTCAACTGTGGCGGGCCTATTTGCTCGGAGCCTCAAGCAACAATGTATGAATTTTATATCTCATGTAGAATAGATGATAGCGGTTTCGATCTCATCAGTTGCGTGATTCTGCGGGCAATTTCTCTTGCGTAACTGCGTGTTGGTTTTATTGGTGTTTCTGTTGATGATACTGGTTATTCTTTTTATGATGCAATTGTTAGGTTGAAGCGCAAGGGCGCTGGAGTTGGAAGGAAGCGGTCCAGAAAAGCTGCAAAGGATCCAAACAAGCCAAAGAGGCCTCCGAGCGCTTTCTTTGTGTTTATGTACGAATTATTTTGATAATTCTTCAATTATATTATTTTATTCATTACTTAATCGTTGATCAATTGCAATATTCGGTTGTGTACTTGTGTTTGTCTATTAATGTTACGGTATAATTATATATGATCACACTGCTGCAGGTCTGAGTTCAGAGAGCAGTATAAGAAGGAACATCCAGACAATAAATCAGTCACTGTTGTGAGTGATTTAATTAATTAGTAGCTTATTGTTTTCAGATCGTGGACTTGTTGAATGTTGTAATTAATTATTTTTTCTCGTTATGTGAAACTGCCTTAGGTCGGTAAAGCTGGCGGTAATGAATGGAAAGCCATGTCTGATGCTGTGAGTACAGTTTCCTTTCTTTTTTTTTGGAAATAATTTTGCATTACGATTCGATGATAGATGAACGTTGTTTTTCGCCGTAATTGGCACAAAATATGAAGTGATTCATATTATTTATTATTTATAAATAGTGAAACTTGGGATAGGTTTTATATTATACAATGATTATATTGGTGTACTGGTGATGGATTTTGTGGTTAATATATAATCAGGAAAAAGCTCCCTACGTTGCCAAGGCAGAGAAGAAGAAAGCTGAATACGAGAAAACTATTAAAGCGTACAATATGAGATTGGTGATTATTTTCTTTTTCCCCTTGCATTCGCGCTTGCCATTCATTTATTCCTATATGAATCATCATGTTCTTCTTCTTCTTGGGGCATAATTCAATTATTTATGGCTTTGGGGTTTGATGTATCAGGCTGAGGGCAAAAATCCTTCAAAGGAAGCCGAGTCTGATAAATCAAAGTCAGAAGTCAATGACGATGATAACGAAGAGGAGGTACGAGTTACATGCAAAAGTTAATTACAGCATTGTACCAAAAAAAAGAGGTTAATTACAGCATGTTGCTCTAGAAATGTGGGGAACTGATCCGGCTTTTTCTTACATGTATATTATTAATGTTAAAATTGTGATTTATGAAAAGACTTCATGAGACTCCTTATAATTTTATTAAGAATTATGAATGAATTCTAGATAATTATGTTGAAAATAATACTGTATATTTTTTAAATTTAAAAATTAAGTTTATCGAATTTCTAATAACATCCCATTTTTTAATTTATTGTACTTTACTACTTTTCTTCTGAAAACACCTGTAACTTCTAAAAATTTTGAGTGTATTTAAATGTCTTAAACATCCAGATCGATCTTTAATGTAATGTAGTTTGCTTTCTGTATATTTTTTCAAATCTATAATCATTTTGTAATGCTTAATTAGTTATATGAGAGGATTCTAATATATTGATTGCAACGTGTTTTTCTTTCTGCAGGAGGAAGAGGCGGACGAGTAAAGACAGGAAGACAGGAAAATAGATATTTAGGCTTTAGGGTGGTCCATAATAACTATGCATAGTTTTGATTATTTGTGTATCTAGTAAATTGTTTCTTGAGGTTTCTTCTGGGTCGGATTAGAGCATGGATAATTAATTTGTTCAGTATGTTCATATTCCTTTTGGTTGATGAAGCGCCAGTCTTCTGAATTTTGTAGTTCCCATAATCGGCATGATAACGTCCAATGATGGGGCAACTGTATGGTTAGTATAATTTTATTTGGGATCGACGGCATTACAATTGTTATTTTTAAGAGAGTGAAATGACCTTAACTAACTTAATTGTTAAAAAAAAATACTAAATGTAAGATAGTTTTTATATTGAAAAGAAAAAAACTTAGGGAACTGATTTAAAACTAGATGAAACGACAAGGAGCTCCAAGTTAATTTTTCCTAAAAATTATAACACAACAAAACAGATCTTACTGCTCCATCGTCGATGAACAAGCGTTACCCGCCAGCTAGCACAGGTCGCCGTCGGACGCCTCATTTGTTCGAGCTCACCGTCGGACACCGTCACTTGGTGGAGCATTCTAGGAAGTTCGAACCCTAGGCCTTTGTCTTCTCCCAAAATCCGGTGAGATTGATATGTTCAATTGTTTGAATATTGACGCTTTTGAATCTGGGAACACTGAAGTCTGGCCGTATATGGAGGCAACCTGTGAGATTTCAAATATTTACCGGTTTCGATAGGGATAGACCTAGGCGACGATAACAGTAAGAGCGCTGCTGATCAGGAGAGACAATACAACCCTGCTGCTCGTCGGAGAAGTTTTGGCAGTACACCACTGCGTTGCAATTAACGATGGCGTGAGGTATTTCTCTCTCCATCTGCTTCTCTTGACGTTTAATTTCAGCCTTTCTATCATTTCTCTCTTGTCTTTCTTTTCAATGCTCGACTGGTGTTTCTATCTCAATTCTCACATCAAAATTCAACACGAATACTCAGATCCCTTTTTATTTGATCTTATTTTTGTTTTCTCTTTGGATAGAAGTAACGTAATGGATCTTCGCCATTTCTTGCTACTACTCATTAGCCTAGTGCGAGCATATTCTTCTCGATCCTTTTTGGGGAAAATTATAAACTTAAGTAAAATAAGTTGATGGAGAGCCAATAACTATATTTATTCATTTTAACTGCGGGGGTTTTTCTGAATTCTTCATTGTCATTGCAGGTCAAAAATATATTTTTTGAATTTCTTTGTTTGAGAATGGCCAAATTTCCAGTCAGCCATACCAATTATACTTACGTGCATGACCAGAATGATCCTTCTGAAGCAATTGACGTACACCATATAATGGTGAAAAGGAGTGGCGCAAAAGCTGTCTTTGTTTACATCTCAACACTTGTTCTATTATCACCTGCCTTCTATCTCTACGCGTATGAGGTACGCCTCTCACTCCTTTCTTTTTCTGTTTTTAGGTTTAAATAAATGCCCTGTTCACAGATCTTTTTATGCATAATTGCTAGAATCTTCTGTTCTAAATGTTGATCTTTTGGGCCTATTTTCAAATTTCATATTAAATAGGTACCCGTGGATTAGCCTCTAGTTTGAATTAGCTTTAGGAAGTTGAAGCCTAATGTAATAAGAAGAAGACAATTAAAGGATGTCTTAATTCTCGAATCTTACCTTGAATTCAACCTAAATTTACATTTAAAATTCAATAGAACATTTACTTCTGTTCTTGTTTCTTTTTTTCACTTCATTATACCTAACCTTAAGTCCCACAATGAACAGGGGAAGTCGATTACCCTTGTCTATTACAGCTTGCTTTTCAACTTAATATTTGTCAAGATCTTACTTTGGAGGTCTGTTGCGAAAGGTGAGGACCTTCCTAAAAGGGCTTTCTTACTCTGAAAGTTTGATTATTATTCTTATGGCAGTCAGTTAGGAATCAGGATAAATTATGTAATGTTCTGTTTCAGTTTTGGAATAAATTATGTGATCTTCACCTATTATGTGTTTCCAAACAGAGTCTGTTGTGATAATGCCAGCTTTTGGAGTACAGCTTGAGACTCACTACATGAGGTAATGCTTTCTTATTAATTGATTCTTCAGTTAACACTTAACTCTTTGTTGAGAGCATGCATGAAGCCTAATGTAAGTATGTTTAATATCTATTCAAAATGATCATCTGTTCTTTTCATTTATAATTGTCTCTGTAAGAAGAGGTTAGGTCCGTCAGGGCAATGGAGTATTGTTGCCAGTTTAGGTTGTTTATGCGATATTACTTGGGCTCCCTAACGTCCATGGTTCAACAGGAATGGATTTTTTAATGGCATAGTGGATCTAGTATGGAAATATCATGTATTTTTTGTTTTGAGCTGTGACCATATCTTATTTAACTCAGCAAGTTAAAGTGCTTGGCCCTCATAGTGACCCTTACATCTAGCAAGTGTTTTTGTTTACTAGTAGTCATGTTATTCTTAATTTTTCATAATCTTTTATCATTTTTTTAGATTTTGCCTCTCTTTGTTACAGCGGAAAAGTCACCCGCTACTTTGTTCCCATTGACAAGATTCTGAAACCTGTTTTACTAGAATGTGTGACACCAATGACATGTTACTGGACTCTATCCTTGATTGTACGCGGGGAATCAGAACTAATGTTGATTTTTAAGGTAAACTTTAATTTTTTGTCAAGAGCTTTAAGCTTCTGAGTTTCTTGAGACAGTAACAATAAAACACTATCCCTTATATTTTGAAGCCTAAAATTAGTAGCTTATTTAGGCAGTTAAAATGGCATTTTGTTTAGTGATCTTATTTTTGGGGTCTTACTCACTGGCTGAAGATATTGTCAATGTGTTTCTCAGAACTTGCGTCCTCCAGTGAAAATGTTGGTCCATGTCTGGAAGGCCTTGTGTGCTGGAACTGATAGCAAAAGAGGCTTGGACAAAGGCACTGTTGAGAATTAATTCGTGTATGGTGAGTCTGATTTGGTATTCTTGGGCAGCTTCCCAAATCCATGGAGAAGAGGGCTGGTATGAGCGATACTGAAATCCATGACCATGTCTTCAATAATGCTAGCTAGAGTGGTTTCTAGTAAAGCATATTTTATTCGAAGGGGGTGGGATACAGAGAATCATTACTTTTGTGTCTTAGTTGGAATAGACATTGAAACCTATGCAAGGATTTTAAAACTCTGAGAATAGGTCCAAGTTGCCATATGCTTCCATAGACTCTTAGGAACTGGGCCATTCACAAAAGGGAAAAAAGGTTTCTAACAATGTTTTGCAGGAAATTAGATTCTTATTGACCAAAGTGGATAACATTGATATTAAGTACTAATTAGTATTTATTAGCAGTGTGAGGGAAGGCTTGCGAGGAGAGTGATGCTGTCATGGTGGTCCATTTGGATCAACGAGGAAGAAGGCACATCTTGATTGATGCCTTTTGATTGTATAATTTAAGGTTATTTGTAGGAATCCTTAATTTTAAGTGGTGGCACAGTCCAATACTCAAAGCAGCTTTGTAGTTTTATTGTGGCTTTATCCAGATAAGGAGTTGGATGGACCGTTTCTCTCCACCCTTTGGATTTTGGAATCTCCACTCTTGTCCTTCATTTTCATTTACTATTTTTAATTCCCTTTTGATTTACTTCATTTTCAAGTCCCCGTGATGATGTTGGCTGTGACTTGTTTAACAATGGAAGGAATTTTCAGAATATTAAAATAATTTGAAAAGTCAAATTAGTATGAAAAAATTATTTGATTGAACTAATAAAATGAGAATTAAACATTATATGCGATTATTTTTTGAAAAAATATTGTAGTATTATTTATAAAGTATACAATGATAACCCAGAAAAGTGTCAATCAAATTGATTCCATCTTTTCCACCAATAATACGATTCCCAGTGCTACTTTCCAATGATTCCAACCCTCAAAAAGAAATAAATCTTAGATTACAGTATAATAATAAAATTAGTATTAAAAAATTTTGTTAAGAAAAATAAAACCCATTTTAGTGATATGTATGTCTTTAAACTATTAATTCTACTCTGGTTTCTTAAAAAAATTAGCATTCAAAAATGAAAGAGAGTATGGGCTCCTCTTCAGACTTCAATAAAAAGGCATAATTATTTTGGAAACAAATTATGCATTATATGTGGTATATCGAGCCCTTTAATAACATGATAAATATATTCTAATCTGAATAAAACATTTAAAATACTATTTAATAAATATAAGAAAATAGATTTGAATACCCAAAGATATCATCCATGTTAAATCTGAATATATAAATAAATTATTACGAGATAATTATCCATATTCATAAATTTATATCGAAGAAATTATAGCTTTTCAGTGTGTGTATTTGAATTTTTTAAATGAAATTTTCCAATTTTAGAGGTGAGTAATTAAAAAAATCCTTTTTTAACGTTTAACAGAGTAACTAACCGTCACTTAATTTCTTCATTTAATTGGCCAAAATTATTCTTCATGTTAAAAATTTTATTATTAAACAAAAATAAAGCATGTTGTATTACATAGCAAGCTAATCCTATTTATTACTTTCTACCATCCTCATATCATGTGAATCTTTATTAAACAAATCCAATTTCTATAATTAATACTAGTGGGATTATCTTCTTATGAAGGGATACGTCTTAATCTAAATGCACTGTTGATATTGATTTATGATATTATTATATCCTGCATGAATTAAAGCATAATAAAATTAATTACAAAAATATTAAAACAGTATCTCAAAAGTAGTTAAGATACCTAATTTTCTAGTATAAATAATCCACCTTTGAACTTTGAATTTAATTTTAATGAAAAAAATTTATATCCTTTTACTTGAGATAATAATTAGGCCTAATTATCGGATAGTTACATATATCCTACCAAATAAATTCAGTTCTAGAAAATCCATCTATAAATAAGAGCTCTCACCCTTCCCATTGAAACCCTGCACGTCTCTTACTTGAAAATACTGTTGAGATATTGAAGAAGAAGAAGAAGAAGAAGACTGAACAAGATAATGGAGATCGAGAAGTCGAAAGGTGACAGAATTTCAACTTTGCTTAAGGAAGCCATAGCTCTTCATAATGAAGTTAACCTTAGGCTTGGTGGTGGCAGCAATGGAGATTACGATTACCAGGCATTTATCGACGCTGTCTTCAACTTTGCGGGCAGCGAGAACCTCGTACTCGGTTCACTTTCTCGGATCTTGAACAACAACAACGAAGATTTGTTTCTTAAGTTTCATAGTTTCCTTACTGATTCTAGTCATCAGGCAAAATCGTTTTCTGAAACTCTTCCTTCGGAAGATAAAGAAGACGCCATGGATTTGGAATCACAAACCATAAAGTTTTTGAAGAAACTAAGAAGTGGAATAGGCGATGATGGTGTCAACATGTTCGTGTTTGAGTTTCAGAGAGGATTGGATATGAAGAAGATAGAGCGTGCGGCAGAAAATTATATGAGAAGGTTCCCAGATTTAATGAAAGAGTTTGATGATATAATTGAAAGATATATGGAAGTGGATCAGGACTTTCTAGGAACACATGAGGGAATGAACAATTTTGATCGGCTCATGAAATATGCCTTTGACGAATATCAAAGGATCAAAACCCGAAATCTATGCCCCTGCCATATATCAACGGATCAAATCGAAAAAGTTATGTGATATTGAGTACTATTTAGTTAGATTCATGAGTTTAATTGAGAATGGTTCTCTCTTAGATTATTAGAATCTGTAATATTGTTTGGTTTGAGAGGACTTGAGTCTCTTTGGTGTAATCCATCTTAGTTAATTTTACTGTGGAATAAATTTTTTATTTTTTATAATTAAAGATAAGTTATATCTAAGTTTTTAAATAAATTTTAAGTAATTCGAGTAATAAATTTTGCAATATAATGAGGGATCAATCATTTTCTCCTTAAAATATTACTAAATGGGGCTTTTTTATTTGGATTTTAGACTTCAATAATTTGGAATTTGATCGATTTAATTTGGTTTGACGTCCGGATGGAACCATAAAAAAAATATAAGAAGCGCCCTTAATTATTCATAATCAAATAAAAATGCAAATATAAAGATAAACTTTTTTTTATAAAAATTTTTAAAAAATAGTTAGACTCAATCACAATATAAAAATAAAATAAAATATTTATTTTTTTAAATAATACTAATATAAATTAGGCGAAACACAAAAGTAAACTTGAATCGGTAAAAATAAGAGCCTATTCAAAAGTTTAGTTTGTTAGATAAGATAATTAATTAGTTCCACAGGGTAGCTAGAATTAAAGAAAAAAAAGATAATCTTATTATTAACAAATTAATCAAAACTTCTTAAATAATTTTTAACATATTTATTTACTTTATCAACTTTACTTTTGTAATTTGTCTTTTTAAATCGTGTATTTAAATTAAAATTTCAAAAGAGGTTAGTTACGTCAATGGAAAATATGAAGCATATTAAGTAAAAACAATATAGAAAAAGATTTAGATATTTAAATCTATATACTTATTGTTTTAGCTTTTTTTTCCTTATTTTTTTTTTGAGAGGTTGAAGGTTAAAATTATACAAATTCTATCACATAACAATATTTTTAGTATGTGTTTGATTTTCAACAAGACAAATTTTAAAAGGGCGTATGATCTAAACTTTAGTTTAAAATTTTTTTAAAATAAATAGTCATATTTATTCAAATAGACTTTTAGATTAAATCATATTTTAAAACTAAAATTTTGCATAAGCTAGTCAGAATAGCTTATGGAACATTAACATAACTTATAAATTAATCAATTACTATATTATCATACTTTTTTTACACTCTCTCTTTTACACCCTCTCTCTTTTCTTTTTTCTTTTTTACACCCTCTCTCATCTCTCTTATCTTTTATACACACTCTCTTATCTCTTCTTTCTTTTCTACACTCTATTTCTTCTATCGTATTTTATCTCTCATATATTTAATAATTATATCATTTTTAGTAATTTATCGATAATAAAAATATTTCTAAAAATAATTATCAAAATACTCATTTATTCAGAATTACTATTTTTTATAAACTCTTATCTAAAAATTATTTTCTAAAAATTGCTCAAAAATTATTTTTTTTATAACTTATTTTTTAAATTTTTATCCAAATTAGCATTAGTGAGATGTTTCAACCTCATTCTCCAAAGCATATCTGTAGAGATGTCCTCTACTTAATGATTGGACATTATAAACTTTCTTTGTCTATTTAATTACTCCATCAACCTTAATATTTCTCTTGTATATTCTTATTTCTTTATTTGTATATTTTATTTTAATTATTTATTTTTAATTTTTAAATTTAAATTTGAATTCACTTGCCAATTATAAAATTTGTATTTATTAAGTTTTTTATACTATTTATTGAGGTATTGATCATGGACTAAAATTTTTAATAAATTAGTGGGCTATTTTGTAATATTTTTTATTAATATTTTGGGGGTGAGGGAACTAATATGCCAATGTGTTTTTAATACATGACAACTATTTTTGGTATGAAAAAACTGGATAGAAAATATTTTGATTAGAAAATTTTGAATTTTAATCTTATTTAGAAATAAAATGTTACTTTATATTATATATTTTTGCCCTAAAGTTTTATATAGGTTTCTTATAAACATTGGGGGTGGGTGGAGATAAAATTCAATTATTTAAATAAAAATAAAAAATTTATAGAATAATTGGTAATGTTTATTACTATATGATTGTCATAATAACATTTATGTATGTATATCTTGAATATACTACACTACCTCTACAACACGTGGAATTGACAGTCTTGTTTATTTATTAAATACAAAGGATTGTTACCTATAAAATGAGCTTAATTACAAGATTGTGATATTAATTTAAAGTAAGAGAGATAGAGATGAATAAAAAGGAATGGTAGATAAATATGGAAGAAATTTATCCCATATATACAATCATCTATTTGCCACTCACTTTCTTATTTTAGAGATACTTTGGAATTAAAAAAAAATCCTAAAAAGTGTGATTATGTGTGAAATCTGTTTTCCATTTTTATATTTAATCTCTTTTTTAATGGGCAAATATAACTAATTCTTTTATACCATAAATTTTCTAAAAAGGATTTAATACTAGCTAAGAAATCCTCTTCATGCACACCGTTAAGAAAACAACCTAGGCATGGCATCTAAATGCTCGATTAGTTGATTCTAATCGGACCCTTTCCATGTATAAATACGTGAATAAAGGATATAATTTGGGTATTATATAAATAAAAGTAGCAGTGAAAATGTTCATATTTGTTGCAGAGACAGACCAAGGTTGAAAGGTTTTGACCAGGGCCAAGGAGGAAGAGTTACTCTTGACAGAAGTGAACAGCAGTAATTGGTGCGTTTGTGGGATTGCGTCTTTTGGGGCTCTTATTACCGTTCTAGAACCAGAACCAATTGAAATTATCTGACATTATGCAATTATATATATATATAAAAAGAAAGATCTATGGTTTTCTTGTTGCCCTGGATTTTCTTCCAAACACACAACCCTTTTCTCTCTGAAAAACCCTAATTATAGCTCTCTCGCCGTGTATCCTCTTTTATCTTTCTTTCTTTACTGCTCGTCAAGATCAGGTACTTGTGGCCCCTCTCCCTTGCCAATGGCACTGATTCCTGTTGCGAAATTTCCTTGAAACCGGTTTCAATTTTCGTTGATTTCTGCAATTCTGTGCGATCCGGATTCAACGAGTGTGTCTTCTGATTAATTCTGATCCTTTGCTGTCTTTGATTGCTAGATTTTGTTTCTGGAATTGAGCGTGTCATATTCTTGTCTGCATGGGTTTGCTGTTTAGATATCTGAATCAAATTTCTGTATGTCTTTGATCTTTGACTCTGGTGCTGAATTATGCATCCATGGCGCTCTTTTTGGATGCCAAGGATACTGCGGTTAGATGAAGATGGACAATCGATGTATTCTGCTGTTTTTCTTCATATTTTTAATATATGAACTAACGCAAATCAATTATTCGGATGAATCATTTGTTTCAGATTGGGTTGAGTTGATCTTATTATTTTCCTTCTCTTTTTATAGGAAGCAAGTGTTGAAATGAGTCCAACATCTTCTTCGTAAGGTGGTTCGCAACAATCCAACAAATTAGCACCATGACCATTGCGTGAATTGGTCTTGGTTTTGTCCAGGGTTTGTAAAGGAACTTGTGGTGTTTTTTCTTTTCAAAATCTTCATTCATCATCGATGTGGACATGGGTTTGTGAGTTAGATCGTGAAAGGTGTGATAATTAGGGAGATGATGGAATGCCAATAGAGCAGTGATTAAATTAATGTGAAGATTTATTTGTTATTTCTGAGTTTTGGAGCAGCATGGACAACGGATGCGATGCAAATCACTTGGATGGTGATGTTCTTTTGCCTCCTCGGAAGCGCCTTCTTGCTGGATTGAAGAAACAGAGTTCTGATGGTGATGCTGCCGCCGCCTCTCCATCACCGGCTGCTGCTTCATGTGTTATCACTCCTTCTTCTGCTTCTCCTTCTTCTGCTTCTTTTTCAAGTGAATTTGAAGCTCGCCTTAAGCATTTATTGAATTCTCATTTGAATAACCCTAACCTCAACCCTGAGGAGATTGCCGAGGCCTCGAAAACAGCAGCTGAAGCTGCAACTAAGGCCGCGGAAGCTGCAAGAGCTGTTGCTGAAGAAAAAGCTGCAAGAGCAGCAAAGGCTGTTGCTGCAGCCAAGAGTGCATTAGATCTGGTTGCATCTTTTTCTGAAGAGGGAATCACCAAGGAAAGAAACTTGAAAAAGAACAAGCTAAAGAAGCATTTACCAGTTCAGCTGTTGTACAGAAAAAACCAACCTATGGAAAGTTGTACGAAAGATGAAGAATTAGCCCGTAAGTTACACCGAGCCATGAACAGTTCTCCTAGAATCTCCAAAAATTCTCCAAATTCAGATTCAAAAGGGAATAAACACAAGAAACCTAAAAGCTCTTCAAGCTTTGAAATAACTGAGGTCTCTGATGCTGGCATGGCAGTGGGACAAGATTGCTCATCCTTGAACAATGGGCATGCAGTAGGAGACAAAAATGGTTATGAAGTTTCCATCCAAGAGGTGTGCTCGAGCAAGGAAGATAAGAAGGGAGGCAGATATGATAAATACAGCCAAATGGAGATATATAATGGTGAAGCAGGGTCGAGCCATTCAAAAGAGAAAATCTCTGAAGATTTGTCTCCCATTGGTAAGAAAAGGGGAAGGGTGAAGCTCAAAAAGTTGCCCTTGAGCATTTGCACATCTAAAGATAAGGCACAGCCAAAGGAAGAGAGGACGGCTGGAAGCTCTTCTCTGACTGATATCAATGAAGGCACAGATGCCCTTGTTAATATACCTTTGTTTCAAGTTGAATCATCCACAGAGAGAGTGATCCCAATTGAGGCTACATCAATGTGGAAATGTCAGGAGTTCAAGGCACCAGCATGTATCAAACAGAATAAAGTTGTGCAGTCATAATATTCAAATTACATTGTGGCAAGAATGGGGCCTGTCATGATAGAAGCTAATAGCTGAGGTAGGAATTATGATGCTTCTTTTTTTTCTTTTATTTTCATAAATGGCCTTTATCTTGTTCATCTTTTGTCTTGTATTGAATTTCTGCTGACTAAATGTATAATTAGATCGTTAGTTTCCTGCCATACTTCTCTCATTTTAAAGGTGTGTACCGTTAATTGACAGGAAAACATGAGTCTAGATAGGACAATGGCGTGAATTTGAATAGCTTCTCCTTTGTGTTGCATATGCTATCCAGCATTAGTTCTGAGAATAATGTATTGAAAATCTAAATATTCCATTCAGACTGGCTAGCGCTGCTTATTTTTTTTGTACTGATATTTATTTATTTGGCTTCTTTATTAGAGGGCAATTAATCATTCAGTGAAAGGGTGATCCAAGTATTGGTAATTTATTGGATGTTCAAGTATTATACCTATTGAATGAACTTCTCCATGATTACAACTTTTGGCAATAAAAAGAAAATGACTCTGGCTGCTATGCTGCTTCTGCAATTATCAGTGTAGTTTTGGCATTTTTAATCTGGAAGGATTTCATGCTTGTTTGAATTACCGGAACTGTGGAATTCTATATATTTATGATGATTACTAAGTCAAAGGTTTCCGTCATAACGGAGTAGCTTATTCAACTGTCTCCCATTAGATCTGATTGGCAGTTTCGAGTTCATTTTGTTTACCGATAACTCCTTGGCGGCCGCACTGGTAATTTGAAAGTTTAAATGTCGGTTCTTCACTTCAAGGTAAAGAACCCGGGGGGGGGGGGGGGGGGGAGGAGATCTATGGCTGCCGAGAGCCTTAAAAAATATAGGGAAAATGATATTTAAGTCCCATGTAAGCAATTGAATGATAAAAAAATCCCAAAAAATGGTATAATTAATGTCAAGTTCTATGGGACCTCATATGAATTTTTTCTAATTGTAAAAAGACATAAATATCCTTGAAATTTTCCCTTAAGCAAGCGTCTCCCGCAATAGTAAGATACGGATACCCGATAGTGGGGTTTACCTACGGATACCCGATATTGGGGTTGACCCCTTCATCGGGGAAATAATAACCCCTGTACCTGTAACTAACAATCCCAGCTCCTGAAATAATAACCCCAACACTTGCAATTAACAACCCCATCAGCTATAACTAATAACCCTATCAGCTGCACTTACAACCTCTCCACCTAAAATAACAACTACAGCACCTACAACTAACAACTCCAGCCCCTACACTAACAACACCATCAGCTGTATTAAACACCATCAACTAGAAACGTGAAACTATCTGATAGTGACACAGCTGCTACAGTACAGTATTGGCACGTTTTGCTATGAAATAAGAGAACAATACACTGTGTTGCAGGTGGATTTACTCATCATCGTGGCTAGGGTTATTAGTACAGCTGATGGGGTTGTTAGTTGCAAGTACTAGGGTTGTTATTTTAGGCGCTGGGGTTGTTATTGCAGGTGATGTGTTATAAGTTGCAGCTGATGGGGTTGTTAGTGTAGGGGTTGGAGTTTTTAGTACAGCTGATGGGGTTGTTAGTTGCAGGGGTTAGGGCTGTTAGTTGCAAGTGCTGTGGTTGTTATTTCAAGTGGAGAGGTTGTAAGTGCAGCTGATAGGGTTATTAGTTATAGCTGATGGGGTTGTTAGTTGCAAGTGTTGGGGTTATTATTTCAGGCGCTAGGGTTGTTAGTTACAGGTACAGGGGTTATTATTTCTCCGATGGAGGGGTCAACCCCAATATCGGGTATCCATAGGTAAACCCTACTATCGGGTATCCGTATCTTACTATCGCGGGAGACGTTTGCTTAAGGGAAAATTTTAAGGATATTTATATCTTTTTACAATTAGAAAAAATTTATAGGGTAATGGATGCAAGGAAAATAACTAGAAATTTTAATTAGTTTTACTTTAAAGAAATAGATGAAGTAAGGTTGAAAAATTTTAACCATCGCTTCTCTATTCTTCTTTTAAAAAAATTGAACTCGTTAAAATTTATTCTTCCCTCCCCTTCTCTTCATTCTCCAGTGAAAATTAATAGAAACTAAATCTTGAGTAAATATTAATTTAATAATTTTACAACAAATAATAGTGTTTAGAAGATGTAAAATTTAATTGTATAAATAACTATAACAATAAAATAAATTCATTATCTATACATGCTTTTGGAGTTTAGAAGATAGAGATAAACAATTTGATTATAGAATTTGGTATCATCACTTATACTCAAATATAAAAAAAAGACATAAGCCATTACTTGTATTATTTCCTCACATTATTTTAAAATTTGTTATCCATATTAAAATTGTAAAGAAAGATTTGCTATTTCACGTGTTATCCCATCTAATTTAAAATTTAAACAAATTCTAGTTTATAATTTATACACTTTATTGAAAATATAAACAATTTACTTTGTTTTATAATTTATTATTTTGTACATATTAAAAATACAAACAACAAAATGTTTTATTTAAAATTTGTTATGTTATATGAAATAAAGATTTTAAACAACAAAATTTTTTCATCAGATTACGTTTCTACTTTTCAACAATTTATGTAAATTAAACTTTCTTTTTTTTTTATACAAAAAAAATTAAGAAAAAATTGTATTTATAAACTTAAGACAGGGTTGGTTAATAACTGTCCAACAACTTCCGTTTCACTTACAAATCTTTACATCACCCTCTCATTATCTAATATCTAATTTGGAATCATAGAAATCAAATCATTTCTGAAGGTAAAGCCCCCAATCTTTAGTTGCATATATGATTACTTCAAATTAACTACTCACATAATAACCACAATAATCCCTATGGTAACCTCTATTATCTTCCTTATATATACGTCATTCCAACATCAAATAGTCAGAATGACCATTAACCACTCGACAATTTTTCCGGACTTCACTGGGACGACCAGATTGAAACTCGCCCATTTTTAGCATCCCATTAACAAAATCTTTAAAGAATTTATTTTGATCCCTACTATAAAGTTCCACGTACCCTCTAGTTTGAGGGAAAGTGAACAGTGTTTGATCCGAGTTCAAGAAGCCTCTCCCAGCAACCAAGTCCTTGAAGTATTGATTATCGAACACACGAGGTGTGGCGTCAAGGTCACCTGTGACATTTTGGTCGACGTTGAGAGGACATAACTTGTCAAGCTTCTGCCTGAAGCAGGGCTCAATGGCAGAGTCAGGTTTTCCAGAACCAGACTGGTTGTAGAGCCTGAACATGATGGAGAAGCAACGACCTTGGCCAATGGAGTGAGATCCTGAGAGAGATACAAGGTCTCTGATGGTTAGGTTAAAGTTTTTGAAGAGATCAATGAGGGCACTTGCATTGGCTCTTGGACTCGGCATTATGCTGTTTGAGTCTTCTTGGCTTGCACTTAGGCTGTCTAATCTTCCCAACTTCACTTCCCAATCAGGTCCTCCTGTCTGCAATACATGTTCAAATCCCATTATTGACCATATAACATCTCAATTAAAGGTAGGCTAAAGTATATATGATTAAAAAAATGATTTTAGATAATGATAAATTAATTGACAAAAATGCTCCATATATTGGAGGATAACTAAAAAAAAAAAATTATATTACTCTCTGAGTGAATCAGATTTAAGCATTATAGAGCCTAATTAGATATAACTCAAATACATTTGTTATATTCCCACAGATTTTATATATTTACCTCTTACAATATACAATCAATTAAAAATTTTAAGTTAGTTGTGGAGGGCAAGTCATTGACAAAACGCCAAGGTAAAGGACGTTTAATGGAGAATGGCATTTTTGTCCTTCTGTGGCCAAAAGTATATAAATATCCATAGGCTTAATTCTGCACAGTATCGCGCACTATGTTCCCCATAATCTGTGTGAATGTAAACGGATAGTCGGATACAACACAATAACGATCGGGGGTTACTGATAAAAAGAGAAAATTTGGGGGGGTTGATTTTAATATATGAAGTCTTAGGAGTTATGTGAAATTTGCCCAAAATTTAATACAGCTGTGTATATTTTAGTTGTGTGAAATTACCTGAAATTTTTGCATCATATTCATGTAAAAATAAATTATAAAAAAAGATAAACTGGTTGCGAGGATATAAAGAATAAATCTTCTTTTCATATATAAAAAAGGGATAAATCTTCAACAACAAAAAAATTCAAAGTGTTTCGGAAAATCAAACTAAAAATTTTAAAATGCATTGACAATTACTTTGACTTGGTTAGAGAGTTTTCGTTGACTAATTATTTTTTCAGCTATTATTAGACCAGTGATGACTAATTCCCTGACAAAATCGCAGTCCAATTTTCAGATCTCTGTCATGGAAAGAAGGTGAAGGTAGAAGTTAGAAGTACCAGTGCGACGGCGTCTCTGGCGGCCATTATGATGATATCTGCGCAAGAAACAACTCCGGGGCATGCCTTTTCCAGTTCTTCCTTCACTTCATCAATCACTTCATATGATCTCAGAGAATTTATATTCGACAGCGACAATTTCTCTCCCAGCATCGTTGGCGTGTCGTCCAGGAGCATCGAAGCATCACATCCCTTCACAAATCGAAGTTTTCATCAGATTCAATCAACTATTTTATTATTCCTAATTTCACACCGTATTAAACGCCACTTACGAGAAACAGATCGAAAAATTTTAGATATGACAAGCCTGAAACCGTGAAATTTGAAATGAATTTACTTTGCACAGTGAAAGAGTACTAGTGAGCGACTCACGTTGACGAAGCAATCGTGGAACTGGAACCGCATAACAGAGGCCACGCTCCGGGGCTCCCTGACCAGGGCTTTCTTCATGACATTTCGGACAATCGATTCGGCCTCAGGGCATGTACTATGATAAAAGCCAGGTCGGAGATCTGCGATAACTACGGCTGCAGCGTGCAGCAGAAAGATGAAAAACAGAGATATCGTCGCCATGGATGGTAGATCACAGCAAGAAAAGTTGACTGGAAGAGTCTCTTGAACTGTATAAATTGAAACAGGGGAAAGTGGAAAGTGGTGTGGCTGGAATTTTGTGCGGGAGCGAATGAATAAGCGACGAGTGTATTATTGAACGCGATTTGAGTTAAGAATCACAAATACCGATTCAATCACAGGGATCGATGATCGGTCAGTTAGGAATCATGGAAACATGACAAGAAAATTGTAGTATTTATTATTCAAAAAACATAATAATTTAAATTTAAAGTGCTGCTCACGAAGAAGAATGGAATGGGACATTATGAGTAGTCTCTGGTTTTATGGGAAAGGAGGATGAAAGTGGCGAACAACGAGTGGGAGTTAGCAAAGTGGGCTGCTGCTTTTATAGCAATCAATGACGTTCATCTGAATCAGTGCGGGTAGGGGTCCTCATTTTTTCCCTTATATCTCATCTCATAAAGTGTCAGAACAGGATATCTTAAAATCAGGTGGGATGAGTCTTAATTTGATTCTCAAGATTCTCGTCATATTTTTAATATTTTTTTTAAAAAAATAAAAAATATTTTTATTTTATTTATTTTTTATAAAAAACAAAAATAAAAATTAGTATTAATTATATCATATTATTTATTAGATGATTATATTTTCTTCTTTCTTATATATACTTATTTCTTTACGGATGAAATAATAACTTCAATTGATAAAATAAAAAAAAATCAAAAAATAATAATATTTATAGTATAATTAATAATATTTATTATTTTAAGTTAATAATTATAATAAAAAAATTAATTTTTTTTATTATTTTATGTGTTTTGATTTTATATTATTAATAGATAGGATATATATAAAATATCTAATAGTTTATTTATTTTTAAATAAAATTTATAAATTTTTAAAATTATCTCAACTCGTCCTAATCTAAAAAAGAACTATAATATATTTAAGATAGGATAAGATACGAGACGTATTTTATATCTTATATCTTATTTTAAGATAGAACTAAGATGAGATTATTCTAATCTCATCCTATCTTATGTCTAACCCTAAATGGGGGGACTCAGATTTCAATTTATCTTTCTCTTTTTACAAAATGAAGATATGTGAAGGGAGAAAAAGAAATTGACTAATAAGTCTCATATGTGTGAATTTATTTTCAATTCTTCACCCTGTGTGATGGTTGCTTTTCAGGACACAAAATCCAAAAGTGATGGCGGCCATCACATGAGGTGTGGATTATGTACAGTTGTGAAGATTTTTTTTATACTAAATTTTTTAAAAAAATATTATATTTATCTATAATCTAAAAAATATAATAAACTATCTATTATTTTTAATTATTTAAAAAATTAAAATATTTTCTTAAATATCACCATTAAACCACAACAAAATAACATTTCTAAAAAATTAAATATTTTAAATAATTATATATTTTATTTTATTTTTTTAGTATAATCATATATCTTATCTCATTCTCCATTACATCTCCTGTAGATGAGCAGTCCTAAAGATTTTGTGAAAACTTAAGTGGTTTATTTTTTTTATATGCGGAATGCACTTGAAAATCTCAGTCACATTCAATCGTTAGGTGGTTCAATCATAATTAATTTAATTATATTTATATTTTAAATTATAAATTTTTATATCAAATATTTGTTTATTTAAAAAAACAAAAATAAAAAATAAAAATAATTTTTTAGGTCCTATAAACCGATCTTAGACCCTCTTGCTTTAGGAATAAATTGAAAAAAACAATTATTTTAAAAAATCGACTTTATAGGGCTGGCCCCATAGGACCCGAGCCCATGCAGGGTCAGCCCTGCAAGGTTAGGAAGACTTTAATTCTCGGCTCTATAATTAAGTATATCAATTTAAACACAGTTAAAATAATATTTAAATAAAAATATATTAATCTATAAATTGAAAGAATAAACTATATATAATTTAATAAAATAAATTTATTAAAATATAAATATGATAGATTATTATTTCTTCTAATGAGATGAGAAGAAAAAACATATAATAAGCAAGGGGCATTGTTGAAAATTTATTGGTGGCAATGCTGGTTGCTTGAAGGAATCCTTTTTATAGAAATGAAAACGATTGAGCTTGAGGTTGAGGTTGAGGTTGAGGTTGAGAGGACGAATAAAGGGATGATGATAAGAATAACTGTTGATAAAATAAATTAATTATGTTTAATATTATCTTATGTAAAAAAAAAATATTATGCTCCAAAATTGGGTGTGGTTGATTAAAAATATTATATAAATTTAAAAATTATTGATCAAATCACCACGATACCTTTTACGTTGCTTGTGGAATAGCCTACAATCTAAAAATAATATTAAAATCTAAATATGTACTGTTCACAACTTTTTTATAAAACTAAAAATATGAACAAGAATAGACCATAAACGTATGGATAATTTTGATATGGGAGAATAATCTTTATCAATTGATATTTTTATTACTTCGTAGATATTAATTCATGTTTTATTATGAATATTTAAAATAAAACAAATATGATTAAATTTAAAACTCATTTGCTCATCCCTTATTAGCACAAAACCTGGTTTAACTTCAGGAGAATATTTTATAGAAAAGAAGTAATTTAAAAGTAATTATAGAAAAAAGATTTTTTAAAGAAAAGTAATTCTAAAATAAATAAGTATTTATATTATTATTATTAAAATATTTTTTATAAATAAATTATTAAAAAATATATGAAGTAAAATTATAGGAAAAAAGATAAGGATAAAGTACTCAGTACATAATTTAAAAATATTTTTATTATCTAAAAACTATATCTACTAATTTATTTAAAATTATAATTTAAAATTATAGTTTATTTTATAATTTTTTTTTGAATATTTGATTATTAATAGTTTGGACCAAATACACATTTAAAATAATAGTTTAAAAAAAAATCTAAACAGCCACTATAAAGGAAAGAGTGAGCATGGTGGGGCTTGATATGAGTGTGATGGATAAGGCATGGGACATTCTTTGACGTTGCCTCCTCAAATATCCGGTGGCCGAGTTCACCACTTTGCCCTTTTAAAGTCAAATGTGTGGATCATTGTGAAAGCCACTGCCCCCTAAAGGCAAACAATATCTAAGCAACTTCTAACCACAAGAGAAGGATAAGATTTTGAACAGTACGCACATATATATATTTCATCAATTTTGTGACCACTTATATTCAGAAGTCACATTAAACTCTGACTGATTTAGATCGAATCAGAAAGTAAGAATAAAAAATTTAATTTTTATAATTAGGTTCGGAACATATACAAAAATCAAGCTCTCAACTATTTGATCAAGAGACGAAACTCTATCAGCAATGCGAACTCAAATTAGTCAGCTGCCATTCTCGTTTGGTTTTTGAGTTACCCAAGTCAAATAAATGGATGGTCAATAGGATGTGGCTTGAATGCCTACGAGTTCTAGTGGATGTGCCAATTTCCTTTTATGGTTTTGGAGGGGAACTGTTTTATAGTTATGGTGAATTCCCATTGTTTTTTTTTTTGGTACAGATGAATTCCCATTGTTGATTCACTTCATCGATGTAGCTACCTATATTGGGAGGCTACTTTGTCCCACGTGCTGTGCCTCTTTCCTTTTTCAACTAGAGACTGCAAGTAAATTTTTGTTAAGTTAAAGTTTAATGTTACCCTAAAATTATTATGTAAGAGTAACGTTGTATTGAATTTTTTGTGTGTGTTCAATATCACTTTAGAAGTGTCAAAAGTGGTACAATATTGTATTGACTATTAACAAGGACAACATTATTCCTACCAAATAACTTGTAAAATAACATTGATCACATGTAACAACTTTTGCTAACAACATTGTAACAACTTCAATTTCAACCTAACTTCAGTACTTTGTTTTTTCCTCCTGTGAGGATTTTGAAGAATATCACTTGGGTAATTTTGAATTGTGTGATTATTGTTTTGATTGGATTTATTTGAGAGTTTGCTTAGGAATTTAATTGGTTTATTAATTTCATATGAATTTCACATTGATGAATGCATTGGAGATTTGATGAGTTTGACTTTTAAATTGATTATTATATATTAATCCTATGTGGTTGATTTAATTAATTACACTCTAGGCTGACTTGAATTAATTATGCTCATTAATATCGATTTTCCTTTTCTATTACGTTTTGATAAATTATTTTTTTAAAATTTGTAATTGTCTCTTAATCACACACACCCAACGTAGGTATAAGTTCCTGATTTCAGTTAGTTTGACCAAAGATTCTATAAAGAACAACTCCATGTGCAATATATTGCAAATTTGCTAATTTTGACCGGTTCAACACTTACGAGTCAGAGTTTTGCTGTTATCACCACACACAAATAAAAATAAAAAAGTTCTAATGAAAATATTTAAACAAACAATCTACAAGCAACAAAATAACATCTTGCACATTACATATTATTATTGCATTTTGTAGATAATCTTCGTTCCATTATATTACTACATCGAAGCGAATTAAATGATCAAATAATATAAAACGTCATGAGTTTTAAGGTATAGCTGTAATATGAACCAACAAATAACATTTCACTAAATCCTCCATTCACAAGCTGATCGATGTAAAAACGCTATTTTGAATAAACAACATGCCTATCCCTATTACAATACCATACAGAGCATTGCCAGAGAAAAAAAAAAGTGAAACATACTTGAGCGGGTCCATCTTTCAGAAACTTACAGTGTCCAGAAAATGCGTTTTACTTTTCCAAAAGGCTCCTTTATCCCCTTGCAAATGTTGCTTAAAAACTGCCATTATTGGAAAATAGTCCATTTCGTTTTTCTTATGCTGCCATAGATCCGGAAGCAGCCTTCCTCTGCTGTAACAAATTTGTAATTGCGCTATCAATTTGAGCAAATACTTCTTCCTTGGAGACATTTCCATTAATCTGAAGACCACAAGAGCAAATACAACATGATTCATCACCAAAATATCGTATAAACAACAGAGCAAACTTAAACTATATATTTTACTACATTTTAATCACCAAAGAGTTTAATCAACAAAAATATTAGACATCTAGGACCAGATAAAATTGATAGGGTTCAAACAAAACCACTAAAGACTTACTCAAGAAGACACAAACAGCCAAGAGAAAATTCAGCAACATATAATTAATTTGTTGATTTCTGTTTGTTTCAATCATTTTTGGTTTTAGTTAAGAAATAAGTGGGATACCCACGATTAGATGCAGTAGGCACGTAGAAGTAGTAGGAGTCAGTTTCTTATTTTAGTGTCATTTATTTATTTCAGAAAAACACCAAAAAATAGGCTCTGTAAGTGATTATATATTGCCCTTTGGCCCTGAGGAGTAGATGGGAAAAATCTTAACAGAGTGAAACAGGATATTCTCTAGGCTTCTGGTTTCCTGTCTTCGTGAGATTCTTACAAAGAGAGTGATTAGGAGAGGTTACCCTACCAAAAATCCAGTTTTCAATGAGGATAGCAATCCCCCAAAAACATGGCTGCAGAAGGTCTGAGTACCATTTGGGATCTTATTCCGACATTCCCAGTAGTGTTTGTTCAGAAAAGTAAAGGACAAAACACAGAGGGGAGAGGGCAGACCATACGTAGTGGGCACAAAAAAGGGAAAAAATTGTACAATCTCATCATTTCCACATTATACATATTGACGATGGACAAAGCACAGCATCACAAAACGGTGCCACACAGATATCCATACCCACACAACATAACCTACAATTTGAAGCCTATTCAAACAATCAGCGGTTAAAACATTGGAGAACCCTCATGGCAATATCCTAATCTCAACAGGAGAAAAAACATGAGCACATGGGCAACTGGATATACATGCAGGTATCTATTGCATCATTCTGCCTGCACATATGTATGTATGAGTCTGTGCATGTAAGTGGGTGATAATTTTTTTTGGGGATATGGGTGTTATAACATACCTTAACGGTTATATCTTCATACATTGAAAGGACTGCCTCTACATTTTGATGATGGGTCTGCAATCGCAACTTAACCTAAGAAACCAAACAAGAAAGTAAATGAAAAGTTTTAGTAGGGCGTAATTGACTGTTCACTCAACTCCAAGCAAACGGCAAAAAACGCTGGGAAACTCTAAATGTCATAAAAAGAAGCATTTTGTAACAGAACACTTAGAATCATGATGGGCGCAAAGCATGAGAAAATTAATGGTAACATATTCATGCCTTCTCTTCAGTATCATCAAAACGTTGGGTAAGCCTTGCTGCAATTTCCTCATTCTCTGGGGGAGAATACTTCAAATGATATATCTTTCCAGTAACAGGATCTAATCTTCGTCCAACTACTCTCTCCACAAGAACATCTTCAGAGACCTGAAAATTAAAGTAAAAAGTTACAGCAAAAGAATTTGCATTTGAAATTTCTTTATTACATTTATTGATCGAAACAGTTGCAGATGCTCATAACAGCAGTAAAAAGGCTCTCCAGCAAAGTCAAACCAATGTCACTTTTTGTTCAATGTTTGTGTCTTATGTGAAGGTGAGCCATATAATTAGTTAGTCAAGCTGTCAGTTCACATTATACATGATTTCAGTTGGGGATGAAAGAAGTATCATGATCACAAAACTGATAGTATCAGTTCCTCAAGGATACTTGAGGAAAGAATAATAATTGACTCAAAGATGAGAAGTACCGTCATTAGCTTATATAGAATGTGAATTTTTACAGGATTAATGATATCAATTCTTAAAGCAACAAATCCTTACCTCTAGAAGAATAAAAAGATCCGGTTCAAACCCAAATTTCTTGAATGCAGTTGCCTGTGATAAGCTCCTGGGGTATCCATCCAAAAGCCAACCATTCTCTTTAGAGTCTGGCTTCAAGAGACGATCCTTGACCATCTACAGCATAAACATCAACATATCACAGACATGAACAGCACTATTTGATAGAATCTTTTTCTCCCTACCATGACAACTATTTCATCTGGGACCAATTGTCCTTTCTCCATACGTTCTTTTGCTCGCTTTCCATTTTCACTTCCTGTTGCAATTTCTGCTCTAAGTAAATCTCCAGCAGCAACATGCACCAAACTATACTGCATATATGATGAGCACTTGATTCAATCTGGCTTTTCCAAGGAAAATCAGAAATAAGATACTTAACTCATAGTCAGTAACTTTTTTTTAAATATCTTAAAAACAAAGGCAGACAGTTAAGTGCCGGGAAATATAAGACAGTATCAATAACACAAAGGCATGCATAGGCGAGTTGACTAAAAGTGTTTAGTTTCCTGACCAACAACAATTTATTCACCATAGAAAAATGCTATTCCAAGATCAAAACAAACCTATATAAAACTGCTGTGGAGGATTCCTTGAAGCATCATAAAATAAAATCAAACTATTTCTTTGCAGTTGCTGCGAAGGCCTATCATTCTTATCATCTAGAAGAAAAAAGAAAGAGCAAAAGCATGCATTTGCCAGACCAAATTAATTAAGTGATGGCCGTCTTTAGTGAAATATAGAATGAAAACTCCAGCAGCATACATTGCAATACAACAGGCTGTAGAGAGATTAAATGATTTAGAACTCACATGTATACACGTATTATAATCAATAGAACTATTTTGTCTTGTGAGAATACGTGTACTATCAGCAAAAAGTAAATTACATACCTTCTTGGTGATAAGCTCGCATTGTGTTCCTTTACCAGATGCAGGAGCACCAGAAATCATAATCTTCGGCGGCTCAGGCTTTACGGATGCAACAATCTGCCAAGTTTACAGAGATTGTCAGACCCAGAAAGGACAGTCGTATACTGAAGGTGCTACTAATCCTTTCTTCTTTGTTCCCCCGCCAATACCTAGTGTCAACTTAACGGAACACATCAAGCCTATGAAGAAAATATTAGCATAAACAAAATGTTTCGAAGTAACAATTACCCTGAACGGACTGGGGATTTGTCATTATGAAGAGTTTTAGATCAGAACCTCACGTTTCAAATTTTTTTTGAACAATCGAAATATTTCGCATGAACCCAGCACTAATTCGACTAACATTCCCCAGACGGGATAGGAAGAAAACCCACATTCATACAAACGTGAACCTAGATGAGAACCTTCACATACCGCAGAATTGACAACCTTCATCGTCGAAGACTTCTTCAAGTGAAATCTAATTGAGGCTTCATTGCCAAATCCATAATCAAAGGAAGAAACGAAAGAAAGCTGGGAAGCAAGAGACTTGGAGAAGTTCGTAGAGCAGCGAACTGGTGATAGAGTAGAAGAAGAACGAGGCTGATTGGAATTTGTGATTGCTGGGAAATTTATAATGCACGCCATGTATTCGATCGCTTTGCTCGCTATTGGAAGTTTCGATGATTGATTTCCCTGTCAATCGGATACTCCGAGAGAGTGAAATTCAATTCTCTGGATCTCAACGACAAACAATGTCAACACCGGAAGCAATTCTCCGTTCCTTTTGATAAAATTCAAAAGAAAAATGAGAATAAACGATTAGGATCAGATTGGCGGCTCCTGTTGGTGGCTCTGTTTTTATGTTTTACCACAGGGCGCAAAATATACTAATAAATTTGCTGGTTCTCAAATTTTCAAGACAAAGCGGTGGAATTGGCGCAAAAACAATTAAAGAACTCAAGCGAGAAGGAGAATTTTGTTCATGAAATTTTTGGCCTTACGTGCATAGCTTGGGTTTTTACTTTTTTTATTTTAATGAAAATTATATCTATGAAGGGCAATATTTGTTAGTATATTATTTAATCAAAGTCATATTTGATTTACATGGGTTTTTATTTGAGCGAGGTTTACCCGAATTTAACATCTTATGATTAAGCTGTCAATACCCCACTTGATCAAGTAATGTTATATATATATATATATATATATATATATATTAACAATTTTTTTGTTAACCACATAAAATTTTACCTTAATTATATTTGGATCTGACCAGCGTTATTTACCTAGCTATGGTGGGTGAGTCTCTAATAAAAAAATTTTATATACGCTAAAATTTAAACTCGAGACCTCGTTTAAGTGATATCGAGTCACTTATTACTTAAATTAACCTTTAACAATTAACAATATGTACCCAAAAAAAAATTAACAATTCATAGTTCTGTTTTGGTACAAAAAACTGTCTCCAATAACACCAGTGGATTGGACCAAGATGCTGTAATGACATGCATGGGCCTAAGCCTATGGCCCATATATTATAACTATTTTTTTATATCTTCAAGAATTTTTGTTTATTCCAAAAAATATTATTTTATTATTATTTAAGTTATAAAATTTAAAAAAATATTTTAATTCTTTAATACTTAATTTTATATCTAAAAAAATTAATAATTTACTTTACTTAATATTAATATTATTTAAAAGAAAAAAAAATTTATTTTACTCTTAAATTATAAATAAACTCAATATTTTTTTAAAAAAATTATATATAAAATATATATAATTTTTAAAAATTATTATAAAAAAATTACCCGTTATTCAGAACGTAAAGTATGATATTTGTTTTTTGTAGTTATTGATTTAAATTTTATATTTTATTCTATTGTTTTTAAAATTTTGATTTCTAATTCTTGTCAAAAATACAAGGACAATTTTTAATATTTCTAAAATCATTTTAGAAATTTAAATAAGAATTTTAAATATTTTTTAAAGAAGCAATTTTGCCCCTTTTTTTTTCATGCGATTTTTCTTAAATTAAAAACCAACCATGTCGAGAGGGGAATATGATCAAACGATCCTGTTGTTCCAGACGAGCTCGCTCGTCATTCGTATTTCGTGTTCGTGGTTCCTGAACCTTCCCCAGATTTTGATCCGCCAACGATGGCTGCCAGACCCATGGGCGCCAACAGGCAATTAGCTTTGTCTTCCCCTTCCGCCATCGGCACAACCACCGTAACCATCCATACCAGTGATCCATCCTCTTCGTCGCAGATCCAATCACAACAACATCACCAACAGGCCGAAGTCCTTTTCCTTCCCCTCAATCGCAAGAAGAAGAAGGTCACCTGGAAAGAGGGCACCGTAGACAACGAGTTTATGCAGAAGAAGAGCTCCAAGAAGTGCTGTATCTTTCACAAACAGAAACCCTTTGATGAAGACGATAGCGATGAAGATGACGAACACGGCCATCACCCTGATAAGCATCCCCATGACCACGGTGATGGTGGGTGCTGTTCTGCGAATCATGATCAAGCTGGTCCGAGCGTTAGGGTTCTAGATTTCTGACATATTTTAACCATTTATGGAAAAATCAATTAAAGGTCTTACTTTTTGTTTCTTTTGTTTTGTTTTTCGGTAAGATAAAATTGGATGCTTTCAAATTCTTCGAATTTTGAGCCTTTGGTTGTTCTGTATATTAAACTGCTGAAATTTTGTGAAGAAGGGATTATCTTGTGTAAGCGAGGTTATATTTTTCGCAAATTTTTTGTGCTGAAATCTGCAAGATCGTTCCCTTCTTTAAGATTTTATGGAAGGCTTTTGTTATTAAGCCTTCCATAAATAATAATTTGTGTTATTGGTATCACCTTTGTTGTTATTTACTCATGGGCGAATAAACGTAATGACAGAATTCAGACCTTATTTGGAGAATAGATATGAGTGTTTGATATATTCCGGTAACATATGCTGTGCAATACTCACTTATTTCTGAAAGGGTTTCCTTCAATGTTTGCTTCTTTTGTTACTGCATCTTGCTTGTTATGCAATTGTAGATACTATTGTGCATTGGAGCTCCACAGCTTTCTTTGTATCTGTTTTTTTGGCCTGTCATTCTCTGTATCTGAAGATGTGTTGTTCGCATATTTTGAGTTCTGAATGATCATGATTGCCTACCGTTTTATTTTAAATAAAATGGGTTTATGCATTTGTATGACGCTCAAGGACAGAGTCCTAGATGAATCACATTTTTTATATCTTATATTGGTGATTCTTTCTCATTTTTCTGGGTAACTCTTTTTAGCACAATTCTGGTTGATTATTTTCTTGCTATCGTTGTTTTGGTCTGTTGGTATTAGAAAAGGGGAATGTGACAGTAACAACCTCATAGGGATTGTGCGAGTCTGTGACAAGAATTGCTATTCCTCTATCTGGACAAGAATCATGCTCTTCTAGGTCGTACCGATGCTTTGTTCTTCTCACTATGATGAAATGTATGTCTTTTGAGTTTCTAAGGTGTGACCGAGGAGGCGCTAAAAGATCTCAAGGTAAGTAGGAAAAGAGATTAGAAATTCCTGTGATATAAGTAATAGTTATTAGTGTATTTTAGCATAAACTGATGAGAAGTTTCTTCTTGCTAAAACTCGTGTTTAATTCATGAAGGTTGGAGTTAACTGCGTAATATCATTTTATGGAAACTTAATTTAGTGGGTTTAGATGAAAAGACCCTATATATTTTCAGTACATTTGTGCCATCCTGTGTACTTGGTGTGCTTTTACATATTTTCCTGTCTGTACGTTTTAGTTATGCGTTTGAACTAGGTGTTTTTATCAAGACATACAAACAGTAAAAAAATTTTACCTAAATCCTATAGGGAGGGAAGTATTTATCAAAATGCTACAATAGAACAACTTTAATCTCTCTTCTATCACATAACTATCATTCTGACATTTGTAGTTTTTAAGAAAAATTGAAATCCATAGCGATCTCAATTTTTCTCTCACCTTACAAAATCATCCATTATCAAATATTAACAAAAGATATAATTGGAAGTTGATCGTTGTCATAGTAAAATATTTTTTATATTTATTACTTTTTTTAAATTATTTTTATAAATATTTTTTTAATAATAATTAAATAAGAGAGAGAAATTAAAGAAAATTATTAGAATATTTTAAAAAAATTAAATTATATTAATTTTTTTGACTAATTTAATTAAATTAATTAAATATATTTTATATTAAAGATAAAAAAATAATTAATTAATGTAAGTTGATCTTGTTATCTATGTCTTATTATTTCCTCTATTTTTTTTAAATATAATTAACAGAATTATGTTGATAAAAAAATTGGTTAAAATTATTTAGAGTTAATAAATATGTAATTTATTTTTTAAAAAGACTATTATTTATAATAAATGTGGGTGGGAGAGAGAATAAATTAAAACAAAAGATGAAAGATAACGAGGAGGAAAGATATGAGAATAGTATATAATTAATTAAAATAAAAAAATATATTAAATATTTAGATATTTCTAAAATATATTTTATAAAAAAATTAATAATGTATAAATTCACACGTGTGAAACTAGAGGGTGGAGGAAAAAAAGTACTTCAAATGGTTGTGCTACACACTATGCTTGAGGTGGGAAATGCAAGGAAAAAAATTGGAATGGTTATTTGTGAAAAAAATATAACGTGGGTTTAATTGGAGAAGGTATGAGTTATGCGACTATTTAGAGCATGTTAAATTCCTGAGGAGTTCCGGTTTGTTGTGATTTCAATCGCAATACTTTGAGATTTATCCTAACTCTTTGTTACTTAAATTTATATCTGAAAATAATATATCGTTTGCCCTACTCGATATTAGTATCTCCTAGAATAAAGAGATACTTCACCATATTCTTAAATTGTAGGTAAACTTAACCCTTTTTAAAAAAAAAATTATATAAAAAAATGTCATAACCATAGAGTATTGTGACAAGAGAGATATTAGAATTAAAATAAAATTAGTCTTGGTAAGAATGACTTCTTTATAAAACTAAAGTGGTTTTTGACAAAAGCAATTTTTAGTGTGCCACCATATAAAGTGTATATTTACTTAACTCAAAACTATAATTTTAAAAAGATTTTTAGCTAAAGTTGTGATTTTCTAAATTTTAAAATAAATAGTTATATTTATCTAAAAGTGTTTCTAGAGTAAATCATAGTTTAAAACTATAGTTTTGAATAAACTCATACGAATAGTTTTTATAATAGTAAAAGAGTTTATAAATTACCTATTTATTATTTTATTTTTATTTTTTCTTACCCTCTTTTTTTTCTCTTCTCTCTCTTTTTGTCACCAGGAATTGCTATCGCCTTCGCATCACTAGGAGGGAGGAAAGTCTTTGCTTCGTTTTCTTCTTCCTGCGTCTTCTTCCTCTATTACAGAGATAAGAATAAGAGAGAGAAGATGAAAGAGGACATGTGATGATGATGAGAGAAAAATTTGGATACTGATGGTAATTTTTATATATCATACTCTTTTTAATAATTTAACGATCACAAAAGTCCTTCTAATAATAATTATTTAAATACTCATTTATTTATAATTATTTTTTTCTATAAGCTTTTTCCTATAAGTTATTTTTTAAAAATTGTTCAAAAAAACAAATTTATAAACAATTTTTCAAAAACCTAAACAGATTTTAAGAGTTGGGCCAATTTTTTTACGGTTTGTAGTATTTTGACAAAAATGCCTTTGAGCTACCTTTAAAATGGTTTAGTACGAGTTCTTAAACAGATGTATTAAATAACCTTTTCTTTGAAAGCAGCGTTCTTTTCCTGTCTGGACATATTTTCTTCTCTCTTATCATATGAACTTCCAACATATATTCAAACAATCAAAAACAAAAACAAGAGAAAGAATGACAGCAAGATGCTCGCTATAAACAAAATAGATTTGGAAGGCACATATTTCCTCTTCGACCAAATTGACATCTCTTCCTTCGTCTTCATTTGCTTCTTCTTATCTTAGTTTTCATATTACGAACCATTTGAGTAGCTGTAAATTGATGTACTCAGTTCTAGTTTGGAACGGGTCTCTTAGAAATTTGGATTGGGTTTAAATTGTTATGTAACTTGTCAATTGAATTTGCTGTAAAAGTCAAAATTTTGCTAATTTTTCAATCTACTAATTCCCATATAAGGGAAGAGGAACTATGAAGATACTGAAATGAAAAGCCCTTTATCTTGCTCCGCGGCTGGTGAAGTACCGTGTTTTTATTACTTCAGGAAAAAAGAAAGGATTAAAATATCAAATCACATGTATGACTCACAACACAATAGCATCATCAGATTCACCTATCCATAAGCACATTCTCCCCAAAGCTTTTACAACCTCAATGGGATGAATGTGAACAATAGTTAGAATATATATAGAGAGAGAAAAATTCATGCAAAATGGATCCGAAAAAAACTCAGAATTTGTTCAAATAATATTAGATACAAAATAACTTTATTAATAAAAAAAGAATATACACGCAAATTCCTGTGTATATTGTCTCTAGAGGAACAAAATTCTCTACTATACATCTTCGTGTATATGAATCCAATGAGAAATAACAACTTGAACAAATAAAAAATGAATCACAACCAATAAAACAGGTCATTATATGTGGAAGGAAGGGCTTAGAAGGCAATAACTATGGCCCTGTCAAATATCTTTCTTCCTTTCGCTTTCTCCCATTAGTTTCCTCACGTCCCAATCATCAGCCTTTCACAAACTAGAATCATTACTCATTATTTGGAGTTGGCTTGGCCATTAAACCATGGGTGCTCTAAACATTTTTGTGCAGTCGGCCGCTTCTCCGGCGAAAAATCCAGAAGTGGGGAAATGAATTCTGAAAACTCACGAGCATCTCTCTCTGAAAATTTGTACTTATCAATAAAAAATTTGTCAAGTGGCCAGAATTTTAGCCTCCTAATTCTTTTTAGATCCCCATGTCTATCAAAGTAATCCTTGGATTTTGCTCCACTGACGGCAACCTGCATTCATTTCACAAGCATTAGGAATGCCACAATAGCTTCAAGAACTATGCTAAGATAGTAGACATCTGAACATTCACCTTCCGGGGTATCTTTCCAAGGAGTTCCATCATCAGGGCAAGGTGGTCCTGATGTCAACACAATGCACAGCATTAATGCAATCAAAACCAACGTTTAATTTACCATTTATACTAAGAATTGACAATAACTCTTCCCTTTCTTTGATGAACAAATCAAAGAATAATTCAAATTCCAGATGTCAAGATGCTTGCAATCATTGCATTCTTATTGATTGTGTGGCAGGATTAAGCAATAAGAACCCACTGGTTTAAAGCCCATACAAAGTTATAGCTCTCAAAATTAGCGTATCCAGATATTAAATTATGTGATCATCTAGCTACTATATTGCAGCAAGTCTAAGGTACCAATCAGCTTATGCACAAACAATATCATAATTTTACTCATGCATGAAATAGGAAGTGATAACCATCGTACCTCATCCTCACTAAAACCTTGTCCTGGTTTGGGAGTAAACATCATATCACCTGTGGCCAGCTCAAAAGCAATGCAAGCAAAAGACCACATGTCAACAGAGAACGAATACCCAGACTGCAGTATAACTTCAGGAGCTCTATACTGCCTCGTCTGGATTTCTTCTGCAAATGGCTTATCTGCCCAGCATGCATTTCCAAAATCTACTATCTTGCATTGCACATCAATTCCATTGATGTTTCTATCAGATTTTGTAGCCTCTCCAGCTTCTCCCAATGACGAAGTTCTACCTGATATTTTAGCTACTGCTCTTCTCGCTCTCCTTTTCAACTTTTTCTCAATAACACTTGAAAATCCAATATTGAAGCTTCCCTCAGGCCTCTCCAGAATTGGGCTTTGTCCAGATCTAACAGGGTCTTTGGCAGGATCAATGGTAGACAAGAGAAGGACATTTTCAGGTTTTAGGTCCGAGTGGATGATACCAAGTTCTCCATGCAAGTAATCCAAACCAATCAAAATGCATTTACAAATTTCTCTAACTTTATTCATTGGAAGGCCTTTGTAACGTCTATATCTGATCAGACGAAGCAAGCTATCGCCAAGGAACTCAAGGGCCATGCAATGGTGCTGCCCATTGGGGCCTGAATGCTTGAAGTGGTCAATCAATTGAACGACACACTTTGAATTTGAAGGGTTGCCCTCAGCAATGGATGAAAGAACATTTATCTCATGAAGGGCGGCCTCAGCAAACTGGGCTGCACTTTTCTGGATTTTGAGAGCAACATATGTCTGAAAACCACAAAAGTTCACATTAGAATATATTTGATGTAAGCAATGCAGGTCCACTAAATAAAATAAACTTAACAGGACAACTGACTGGGGGCAAAATCTATGAGAATACATGCATAAGTGTTTGGCCACCATAGAAGATGTTTTATTTAAACATAGATATATGAAGAAAGAAGATAGATGAAGGGCAATGCTTGGACATAATTCGTGCACTAGTGCATGAGGGATTGTGTTTGAAAGATGAAACATCCCACCCAGATCAATGGACAGGAACTATGCGATACAGATTCAGATTGTTCTATCTATCTGCGTTTCTTTTTCTTTAGGCCCTTTCTCTCTACCAAATTCAAGCATCAATGTAAGTTCTACATCAAATAAAGTGGTTTCAGGTAGAAAAAGTCGTAAATCCATGACCCAGGTTATACATCAGCATCAAAATTAATCATAACTCTACTCCTATGGATTCAAAACAGATTACATCAACAGAAAAAGTTGAGTAAAGTTTCACATCTGGGACACGGATCATAGGCCAGATCAATCAAAAGCGACTCAAGACAATCTCCCTCTCTTTGAAGTAACTATTAGTACGATACCGAATTCAGAGAATACAGAATGGGAAATAGAAAAGAGAGGATCAAACATACAGAATTGCGAGTATCGTAAGCGAGCCAGACGGTGGAGAACTGACCCCACCCCAGCTTCCTCTGTGCTATGTACCTCCCACTGGCGAACTGATCGCCAACCCTCACGGCGTGGTAGCCTCCCTTTCTGTAGGAATCGAAGCCCTCATCCTCTTCCTCGGACCCTGATGACGACGAGCAAGACATCTTCTCTTTTTAAAAATCTTCTAGGACTTGTTAATTTTCCGTTAAAAGTCTGATCTGAATCGAATTAAGAAATGATTTGACTATTGATTGAAATTGCTTGGACGTGGGATTTCTAGGAGCTGACCAGGTTTGAAGCTTTGGTTTGGGGGAAAGGAAATAAAGAAGGAAAGAGAGAAAAGTGCCAATATTTGTGAGGCGAGACAAAATACGCTCTTCAATCTTCCCACTTTTTTCTCCACCTTCCACCTTCCACCTTCCACCTTCCACCTTCCACCTTCCTTCCCTCCCTCTTCGTTTCTTTGTCTATGAATGCGGGTCTTACATTTACCGTACAAACCTATTTTCAAATCTCCCATTTGGTATCTCTAGTTATACTTATAGCCCTATGCATTACAAATTCCCCATATGTTGCGGCTGCTTATTTGTTTTATACTTCTATTTTTTTTATTTTTGATATAAAAAATTTTAGAGAAAAATTGAACTCATATAATCTCCTTTTCTTTTAGACAATATTAATATTAAATAAGATGAACTATATATTACCTTTAAATATAAATTTAGACATTCAAGAATTATGATGTCTCTTCTAATGCTATAACTAGAATATAATAAAATAATATTCCTTAAATATTAAACATATTCTAAATAATTATATATCTCATCTAACCTAACTTAAACAATAGATTATTTTGTACTTGTATTTATTTACACGCAAGAAGAAAGAAAATTAGCCCATACTTGTTCTTAACCTTTGATGACCCATTTTATCATTTTATGTGGCGGATCAATTAAGATACATTGCTTTTCAAAAGTTTTAAGATGAAAATATTTAGTACTTCGCCAAAAAATCAGTTACAGGTTGAAGAATTTATGATAACTTGTTTCTCAAAAGCAAGTTATTTATTATCTGTTATTCAAAGCAATTTTATGAATTTATGATAACAGTATCAATTTTATAGGCAAAAATGAAAATGATATCAATTAGGGAACGCTAACTGTTGCTGACCAAGACCATCTGCAATCTTTATTTTCATGAGAGAAGACTAGGTTTGCATGCTTTTTGATTGTTTATTTTTTCAAATGTACCTGGTCTAATTCAAAAAAACAGGGGGGGGAAGGGGGGGAGGAGATTGTTATAGGAGAATCGAATATTAAAAAAGCACAAGTTCTCATTGACCTTGGCAAATTAGCAACCTCTTATCACATGATTCAAGCCCTTACTAGTTTACAACACCATCTATTATCCAGCTCACGTGATTCCTTTGAATAGTCCCTTCGATCGTATTAAGGGCTGAGATTTCATACTAGGCAGGCCAGACTGAAACTTGTATGGATTCTAAAAATACAACACTGAAATCCTCCCTTAGATTGAATTTAAGGAATGAGATTTTAGACTAGACAAGAATGAACTTCTCGTATTGAATCCCAACAAGACTAAAATTAATCGTCCCTTGCATTAGATGAACAGGGCAAGACTGAAACTCGTGAATCCGAACCCAACTTTCATGAACTTTTGTGGGTGAATATTTATGAATATCAAACTGCAAAGTGAAATGTTTTCAACGCATTTAAGCCTGAGGCGCAAAAATCTCCATCAAAGAAGACCAAGTTCCTGAGACTGCCACAATGAATCCAAAAACCAGAATTGCACCATTACAGATCATAGATCTCCAACCCAACTCTTCCTTGAATGCTAAATAATAAAACACTGCAGGCAATACAAAGCTTAGCACAACACATACACTGCTTCCCACTAGTGACAGAAAATCTGCAAAATTTGGCACCAAAAGTGCCACCAAGCTTACCCCTAACACCATCAACCACCTCAGCCACAAACAGTACCTAGAATCACACAACCTTCTTTCCACAACTTCATACACAGGGTTCATCATCAATGGAAAAGTGAAGAACAGGTTGATACAGAGTCCCAATTGAACCAGAGTGCTCACTAATCCTTGTCCCAGATTGGTAGTGATGATATCTTTGGTTTCATTCCCAAAAGCAAAGTAACCAAGAGCACCAAATGCTCCAAACAGAAGAGAAATCACTGTCATGCCCAAACCTAGGACTCTTCCAAAATTCTGTTTGTCTTTAGCTTCTGATTCCAAAGGCAAAACCATTCCAATTCCTTCGAAAGCATAGACTACTACACCAACACCATAGAAAAATACAGATAAACCACCAAAAGCTTCTAAAGTGGGTCTATTCTTCATAAACACAAACACATCCTCCACCATAACTATACTCTTAGCTGCTATATCGACCACATCAGCGAATATGCTCAGAGGAGCCAAGTGGGTCAAAGTTCGAATGGAATTCAACCCTAACTGAAACGGAAAGCAACCCCAGAGAAATAGGATTTTCGGGGACAAACCTAAAATCGGGGATGTTGGTGTGTTATGGCTTACGAGATGTGCCATAGTAGTGGAAATGAAGATTAGGTAGCTCACGCAGAACCCAGCTTGAGAAAGGACGATCATGGCGTCGACGGAGAATCTGCCGATGGGACCACAGATGGCGAAGCCGAGATCGCCGAAGGAGCTGATTTTGGAGAAACCCACGATCGATTCGAGCTTACGGCGAGTCAACACCAGAAGCATCATACAGTGATAGGTGAGGAAAGCGACGCTGAAGAGCATGAGTAAGCCCAAGACCCATCCCGTTCGCTTGAAGCAATAGGGTAGACCAAGGACGCCAGCACCCACAATGGCGATGAAGATGTTGGCGAAGGTCTTGAAGTTGGAGGAAAGAGGAGGCGATTTGGTCAGAAGTGGAGTGTCTTCTCGTGGGTATGGTGGTAAAGAGTAGGACGATGAACTTGCTTGATTCTCAAACCCCATTGGCTTGGATTTCTGGGTTGTCTTGTTGTAATTCTGTGAATGGCGGTTGGTTTGGATGTTCCAGGTTCAATACTGAGAAAGTGATTGGGGAATCGACGGGGAAAATGGTTTCGACTTTGGAATCAAATTTTGAGCAGCAAACAAACAGAGAGATGATCGCTGTCGGAGGAGATGAAGGTGAAGAAGATGAAGATTGAAATGTGAGATAATATCGTGTGGTGCGTGATCTGATCACGCGACGGGGAAGAGGAAGCCTATATAAAGCTGGATAGTTGGAAAATAATAATAAAAGTATTTTCTTTTGTGAACACGTTATTTGGTCGCAACTCGCAAGTGCCAAGTTGGCGACAAGTTGCCAATTATATTAGAATAAAAAAGGTTAAATTGCAAATTTATACTAAATATTTTAGTCGGAAATCACGTGGTCCAAAACATTTTGGATTCTACTCGTTCCCAAAAAAGTAATATTTTAGCGATAAAGGTTTTATATTCTTTCATTTTAATATTTCTATTAATATTAAATTTAAAAAAAAAATTAACAGTTATTATAAAAATAAGAAAATGATAGAGTATAAATGAAAATAGTAAGATAAGAATTTGAGAAAGAGAGAGAGTAAGAGAGTATTTTTCTTATAAATATATCTTTCTTATCTTAAATATATTTTGTATAAAAAAATATAATAAAATAAATAGTAATATAATAGCATTAATAATAAGAATTTTTTTAACAATTTATTGAGGAAATTATGACTTAAAAATTATGGATATCGCTTCTTCAATATTTATAATAATAGTATTATTTAAAAATTTTCAAAATAAATTTACTCTTTGAGCTAATAAAAAATATGGAACATCATGAACACTCTCCTCTTACCTTTTATGGGGGACAAATGATTGATAAGCAGTAACGAATTGAAGATTAAAGCATTAATTAAAATTAGTTAGATTAATAATTATGCTAAAAATATGAATTTATTTTATAATTTCTGGCTTTAATAATCAATCTTGTTAATAAACGTTATTTTTAATAAGTTATAAACTATAAATAAATACTTCAAATAAGAGATTTTGTTTTCTATTAATAAGACTAAAAAAATCCTAAAAACAATCTCTTATAAAAATAACCAAATATAATATATAATTGTAAAAAATAAATCATCTACATATGGTTTGAGACAAATTTTTCCTTAATTTGATTTAAGAGATTGAAGACAGTGTATTTCCTTACGTGAAAAATAAAAAATGTGTGGAAAAAAAAAACTCTCTTCCTTTCATTGACATGCCTTTTTCCCCCTTCCTTCCTAGGTATTATCTTAGGAAAAAAAAATCATCACCACGACCACTGGAAAAATGTCAGTTAATATAGATTATAAAAATACATTAGGAAGCTACATTATAGTATTCATAAATTATAAATAATATCGTCTATTTTACAAAGACCCCTAAGGCCAAATTATTATTCTATTTTATAAGATTATATAAGTTACTAGATCAAAATATTCAAACAAGATGGTAGGGGGATGTTCGGTTGGTTGTATAATTATAAAATAGTAATGTTTATATTTGATTTTAAGATAGATAAATTAATTTTGAAACAATTAGATGATGAATAAGATAATTAATTAAAAACATTACGTCATCTAAATTTTATCTGATTAAAATATAATAATTTAATATATTTTTATTTTTATTAATTGATCATTTATCTAAAATAATTTATATTTTATTTTATTTTAAAAATAAATATTTTAATTAAAAACTCATATAGACTAAATTAAAATATTTATTTTCTAAAAAATAAAATAATTTATGAATTTTTTAATTATAAATTATTTTATTTTATTTTGATAAAATAAAATTTAAATAATATAATACTCATCACATATATAACTATTTATAGTATAGTTGATTCAAACTTCATAAAAAGAAGAGCCCAAATTGGACAAGAAATAGACTTTGTTTCCCAATGAATTTCCGAGGGCCTTAGCAAATGGTTTCTCTCCCATTTTGATTGGCCCTTGAATTTTCTTATTTAAGAAAATGACATATATCATTAAACCACGCTTAAAAGACTTTCAAAATTAAAATTTCCGTAAAGAATAATCAAAGTTAGCATTTATGCTTTCAAAATAATATCAATACTTTTCAAATTCTATCGACCTAAAGGTAGAAATAAGCTAAGTTTTTAACAGGTCTCCTGCCTAATTTAGTTAAAGTCTTATACACTCTGACGTATTTAATAAAAAAGCCAAATTTTAAATGTATTTAAAAATATCTAATTTAAATATGTTATTTTTTTTTTATAAAATCTGGCCTACAAGTGGATAGACTTAACCTTTTTAATTATATATATAATATAAATATGCTTAAAGTTTATTTCAAGTATTCTATTTATAAATATATAAATTTTAAAATATATTAAAAATTTATATAAATATAATTTTAGTAGACTCATAATATCACTTTTAAATTTTAAAATATAAAGTCTTTATAGAGCTATACATTATAAATAAATTTATAAAAAAATTTATGCCTAACAGGCTTTTCAAAAGTTCAAGCATGTTGTTTAAAAATCTAACTTAACCTGATTTATTTCTATTTCTAATATTTTTGATAATTTTGTAAACTTATAAATTCAAAATATTTGTGATATTTCAAACATGAAATTACAAATTTGGACGCTACTCGCAGGAATTTTGAAAATATTAATTAATATATATAACTGATATAAAAAAAAGTATGTTATTTTTAATTTATTGCTAGAGTGGGGAAAACAAACCAAATTTATAAAACCGGCTCATTTAAGTTTTGAAAATATTGTCCAGAATTAATAAAAATATGATTTAGCCCGATTTAGATATTGTAATTCAATTTGTAGGTTTTATAATTTCAGACGTTGTAATTCAATATTGAATAGTTTGCCGGCCGGCATCTTAGCAAGTTGAGGATTCTTACATAATAATCAATCAACAAGTATCCTAAAATTTCCTTCCTATATATCCCTTTAATGGATTGGAATCTTTGGTTGGAAGCTATTGTTTCTGACTTTAATTTCTATTTTTTTTAAAAAAAAACTTCTCTATCTTCCTAGTTTTTCTCTCTCTAATTACTAGCAACGTACTAGTATTATTTTTTTCTCTTTTCATATTTGTTTTTGAGTTTCATGAATTATCTCGTTAGTGGTTTCTTGATCGTTAATTCTGTTGAAGAAAAAAGGAATTTTCTCAATACCCGACTTTTTTTTATTTATTAACACCAGAGAAAGAATTGTCTAAAATCTATTTTCTCAGTCTTTTTTAAAAGTTTATTATATATATGTGTGTGTAAAACTTTGGTTTGAATCCAATAATATTCTATGGAGAGTTCCCAAACACATATACATGGAATATATTCTCCATGATTCTTTTAAAATTTCATATCTAAAAAATACAAAACCTGAGAGGTTATCTCATACAGGCATAGCTTAAAAAACACGAAACGTTTTTATTTCCTTTTTTTTTTAAATAATATTCGTTATTTCAAGAAGGAAGATTAATTCCCTGCCGTCCAAAACTACTCGCCCTAGAGGGACTGAATGAAGGTCTCTTTCACAGGCAGGCGACTCAGATATTTATTTTTATCCTTCTTTAGCGGATAAGATTTCTCAATTTTTGCGCCAGCTATACTCTTCTGGCGGCTTTCATTTATCACACACACAAAAAAAAAAACATAAATTCTAAGAGTCAATTAATATAAAATATAAATTTATTCAAAAATATATTTATAAATCGTATAGTATTTCCCTCTGGGTGACTTGAATTCTTAATAATATTTTTAAGATTGTGTGTTAGTTTTTTTGGGAGTTAAATAATCCAATGACTCGACGTCGCACTATGAATTATTTAAAATGAAAATTTTGAATCAAATAATAAAATTCACCATATTACTACGTAATGCACGGTAATGTGGATCCAGATTTTTGGTCTTTTTAAAATTTTAAATAAAAATTATGGCCTTAAAAAATCAAAGGGGACTGCCAAAATATTATAATTTTATATAATTATATTAGACGCGTAGAGGTGACAAGCCACCCACCCCCCGTTTTTGCCCATTCCCAGCTTTGCTTTGTCCAGGTTGTGACCAGTGTCGTTTAGCAATCATTGTCCAAAAAAAAAAAGGAAAAACGGCATGTGTTGTGTGTACGGGAAACTACACAAAACACACATAAAGCATTTGTCTTCTGCGTAATGAAAAATGGATTAGAATAACTAAAAATCTTCTTTTCATAGATCTAAAATCTGGGGAACAAACGAACCAAGAATAAATAAATAGCCCATTTCTATAAGCGATCGATATGGATAGGCTCGGTCAAAGTATAACACCAGGCATCTTGATGCCTGATTGGAAATGATGGGTATTTTCAGCCACACATCTTGAAAATATATCGTAGAGATTATATTTTTTTTTATTCCGAGTTAATTTTATATAATATGCTTTGAATTTTAAATTTATTGACCTTTATATGTTTTCTTAGATTCATATCCATACGTTGAATATATATATATATGACATGCAACTGTTTTGGTATAAGAAATCAAACTGATTAAAAATGCCCCCTAAAGCTATAAATATTGATTCAGTTGATAAAAAATTAGTTTATAATATATAAAATTGTAAGTTTAAATATAGTTACTGATATAAGAATCTTATCAACAGACAATCTATCCCAACTCACGTCCCAATAAAAAAAAGATGCCACCTAAGTACAACTTTAGGCCTTTCTTAAGATTAAGAAAAGCAACAATATTATAAAATGTTAAAATATGTTACATGTAAAAAGTATAGGCGTATGTATGTGAATGGACGTTATTGGATAGAAGTATAATGTTGTCTACTTGAGGGGACAAGGAACTAGTGAGAAAAATCCCCAGCATTTGTAATAAAAGCTATGTACAAGTTACAAGAAATGTGTGTGTTTGTGCGTGTGAAGAATCTATAAGACGTAAAAGACTTCAAGAGAGAACACCCTTGAGAAGATCCAAGCCTTCAGCTGAGATGCTCCTCCTCTTGTGCAACAAAGGAACCTGAAGCTTAGGAGGAAGTTGTTGTGAGAAGCAGACAACAACGACAGTTAGATTGTCGCATGTATTACGTTGTAACGCTTCTGTCACCAGTGCTTTTGCACACCTTGCTGGATCATTGTGTTGCATCAGCTCCTTCCTCACCGTCGTCACTGCACACTGACTGCTCATCACGTCCCACAACCCATCACAACCCATGATCAAGTACTCGTCGTCTTGTGTTAGAACCACTTCTTCAAGCTCTGGTTCTGAGATTAATGGGCTCTTTGATCCTTTTGAGCCTTTTATGTGCCAGTCTCCTAGTGCTCTCGCCACCGACAGTTGGCCGTTGAGGTATCCGTCGTAGATTACTCCACCCAGTTTCTCGATCCTTAATCTCTCCGACGTGCAGTTTGGCTTGTGATCTTTCGACAATTCAATGGCTCTCCCTCGTTTTCCCAACACAGCTCGAGAATCGCCTATATTAGCTATTATCATACTTCTGCCAAGATATATATACACAAAGGGTCAACAATTATATTATATGGTTATCTCACCCCCGCGCGCGCTCAATGTGGTTGTTATATATATACTACCTTCCCGTCATGAGGGCTATTAAAGCAGTGGTGCCAGAAGAAGTATCAAGTGAAACGGCATCAGCTAAGGCGTGGTCGACCTTCACAAAGGCACTCTTGATGGCCTTTCTGATGCTTGAAGGGAAGTGTGGGTCTGTAGTGATGAACTTTAGGATGTTCTTTCTCGTAAATAATGCTGCATCTGTCCCTCCGTGCCCATCAAATATCTGTTTATTATTAACAATTAAGAACCTCTTTAAAACGAAACAAACACAGATCGATCAATGCTGTAAATATATATGTATACCCCGTAGAATGCGGCAGGAGAAGGAAGGCTTTCATGGAGAATATCAACCGCAACGAACTCATCCTCCATATACTGCTTGGGTCCTTTTTCAGAGCAGCTTCCAGATCTAAATATGGGTGAGAAATCGGATTTGTCCTCCGTCGTGGTCGTCGACGACGTCGCTGTTTTCAAGTCTACGCTCACAATATCTGCTTCCTAGACACAACGTAACACGTATACTTCATAGTTATGAGTTTTTATTGATTCATCCGAAATCCAAGAAATGAAGAAAAGGAGTAAGAAGACGAACCGAATCAGCGAGTAGGGTAGAGCTGGTGCAATGACGCATGGAGGAAGCGTCTCTAGGAGGCTTGCCAGTGGAACTACAACACTGGTTTAAATTCCCCAATGTGTCCCCATTATTAGGATCCTCCATTGTTGCACCTGCAGCATCACTTTCGTTGGCCTTAAGAGACGTCGTGGCGGCGGCGGCGGCAGTTTTCATCGTGGTGGACGTCTGATGAGGCAAGAAATCGGTGCCAGCTGGAGCCATAAGATTCCTTTTCCCATATATAACTTGATCAATGCTATATGATGATTAATTAGAACTGATGAGAAGGAATGCTGAAGAAGGAGAAGAAGTTGGGAGCTTAGGTTGGGATTTGGAGCGAGAGAAAGAAAGAGAGAGGGCGATGAGTTTTATGAAGGGAGAGAAGGAAGAGTGAGATACAAGTGGGAGGTTTCTAGGGACGCCATTGTAGGGGGCTGATGAGAGTGACGCATGGCTCTCTCACAACGCCATTGCCGGATGCTCTTGTGGTACTGCCTTGTGCAGCTCACCTTCTCTTACGCCTCTTATTAACGCTTTAATTTCTATTTATTTCTTCCTTTTCTATTTTCAGAATTCGCTATTATCCTATATATATATATATATATATATAATGCCGGCAGCCATATATCTTAAATTCTTCATCTACAAATATAATTATGTTGAAGATCCTTCTGTGAATTCATCTCCTACGTACTGAGTTATACATGAATTGATTGACGTTTGCTTCTTTATTTCGCCTTGAATTATTACCAACCGGTGCCTTGGATTCTCCCATTAAGCTCTGTAAATTTTGAAATGAAATAATATTATTAAGAAATATTTCATTCCATTGAAACTGAAATATAGAAATGAACATTAAAGTATAATTTGAATTAAGTTTTATTATATATATTTTTTATATTTGAAGTTCTTGTCATATTCATGCCTCTAGGAATGGAGGAATATTATATTTAAGATTAATATTAATTTTTTAATTAAATATTGTATTAAAGACTAAAGGAGTAGTCGGGATACATCATGGATGAAAACCGATCATATATATATATATATATATATATATGTACATGTACGTAAATAGAGCCAAATTGCTTTGGGAGAGAGTTACCATTCATTTAGAAAGCTCACTGATAATAAAGCTTGAATGTAAGAAGGCAAAGGTAGTGAATACTAATATAATTAAATGATTATCATAAAAATGAAGTACTCTTCTAGTCGTAAATAGAGCCAAACAGCAAGATGAATGCTATAGATTAAGGGGATGTGATCACTAATAAAGCACTAATTAATTCTCGCTGTACTCATCAAGAGTTGAATGGCAATTAATAAGATAGTTAAGAACTTAATTATGATGAAGATCCACTTGAACTCGTGATTGGAGTATATATATTTTTGCATATATGATGGATAATTAAGATCTTTAAATAAACTTATTATTCTAAACACTAAACACGGTCACTAGTTAATTATTCACATCAATAAATAATCGCTACTCTCATACTCTTGCAACAACTCACAAAACTATGATATATTTAGATTTTTTTAGTATGCGCTTGATACGAGGGGTTTGGAAAAGAGAGGAAAAATAAGAGATTTTGTTCATTTTTTTTTATTTGACACTCCAAAATTTATAGAAGGATTTTAAATATTTTTCCTCCCGTCCTTTTTAAAATTAGGGAGATTTATGAGGAAAATTAAAGTTTTTGTATTATTTTGATGATTATATTCATAACATTTTTTTCATATTTTTAAAATACCCATTTTACATCTTATATAAAAAAGATTTTTCTCTTTCTTTTAAAATAAAAAATATTCAAATATAACCTAAACCTCCAATGTTATACATTAAAAGAGAGTCAACGGGGTAGCAAATCAGAATAGGAAAACCTCTTACACACACGCACACTACTTTAGCATAAAAAACAGGCCAAAGGTGAGATCTTTATATATTTGAATGAAATAAAATAATATCCTTAAATTGGTAGATTTGTAAGATCTAATTATTATTTGGCGAAAGTAAATGGGGATATAATTGGAGGACAATGTTTTCAAAAAATATCCACAAGAATAGGTCAAAAAGCTGGGACATTGTAAGTATTTTTATGGGCACGATGCAAATTGCCACGCTGCCATATGGACAAGTTGCTTGCTTAAAATTATTTAAAATAAATATATATTTATTATCTTAAACTATTTTTTTTATATTTTAAATTGTCCATATACATATTTTTATTTCATTTTCTCTTATTTCAACTTTTGACATTTAGGATATATTAAACAAAATATTATTTTATTATAGTTCTAATTATAATATTTAAAAAAGTATTTTAATTTTTAATTATCTAAATTTATATTTAAAAATAATAAATAATTTATTTTATTTAATATTAATATTATTTAAAAAAATAATTACTTTGACATAACTTCATTTTATTGGTAAGTCATACTTTTTTTTGAAAAAAATTGTAAAAAAAAAACTGTGACACTGACAGACAACCATACTATTTAAGAAGTATACGTACAAATACGTTGACGGTTGACCCCTTATTAATTATTTTTAATCTGTAAAATGTCTTTAAATATTTTTAATATATGTACTCGTTAGTATTGATTCGACCATGGGTAAATCATAAATCAGTATGGATATCAATCGAGTAGGCTTTGAAAAATAATATTAAAGTGATAAGAAAATGTCTAAAGCACCCTTGTTAGTTGGCGGGGATCTCTTTCATTTCCTACCTTTTTAACTGCTCACACATGAAAGTTGAGAACTTGTTCATACTTGTCTACATAAATTTCCCATGTGATGCACATGATTTTATAAATAACAATATTTATTTTAATTCTAAATAAAAATTATAAAACTAGTGACTATCAGAAATGTCGTGATATATAAAAAATAAATATTTTGCTTCTGAATTTTTGTGTAAGAAGAAAACAATCTCTCACCAAATTTGCATGTGGTACCATTTATCTAGTGAATGCAATCCAACTTAAATATTAGAAAAATGTTTACTTAACTCAAACCAATTTAATTAATTTTTTAACATTTTCAAATTATTCATTAGCTCATGCATATGATTAAATCATTAATTTGTTTTAGCTAAAGGTGTTTATCTAGACCCACTAGATAACCAAATTGGAGGATTGAGACTTGTTAAAAAAAGACTATTTTGGTAGTGAAATTTTAAGTGAATCAAATTAATTGATTATTTAAATATTTGATAATATAATTAAAAAAAAGCATAGGATGCTTGGTACATCAAAGGATTATGTTAAAAAAAATATTGATTTATTTTTTAAAATGTTTTAAAAAATTGACTCTGCATTAAACCAGTCCATATAGTGGTTTAAAAGTTTTGGGTTTAAATTTGGGTTTAGATAAGTGATAATTTATATAATATAATATAAATAAAATTTATAAAAATATTCATATTTAATTATAAGAAATAATTTAATAAAATTAATATTTAAAATATCCTCTCCTTTTTTGGCCAAACAATAAAAGTATATTATCATAAAGGAATCGATGGATTTTTGCTTCCCTCGTCCTCTCCAAATTAGTACCAATATAGGTGAAACCAACCACCTATTATACGTTATGTCAGCCATCATAAATGCAAAAGTCAGCCTTTTCTTCTCCACTTTTCAATTTGAATTTCCCTCTTGCTCACCGCTCAGCTCTATTTTCTGGTTTTTCCCTCAACTTGGAGAACAAAGATAAACCCTCCGTCGGTACCTCACTGTTCTTACCCTCTTTTTTTCACGCTTTCTACTTTTAAAAAATTTCCCTACTTTATCTTCTACCATGATTTTTCAGGAGTTCTCACTAGGTTCCAGTCTGAACCGGCTGATCCGGTTTTTAGAACCTTACTTTTAAGAATTGATACTATGCAAAATGAGACATGATGGGTTTGTGAAAACACGTGCGGCCCTTGACTCTCCTGGAGGGGCACCCTTGGAGACTCCTTTTTCGTGGAATTTTCTCGGCAAGTTCTCGGCTTCCAAACAAGCTCAAGCTCTTTGGTCGTTTTGTTAGGTACCGGTCGGGCCATTTTATTAATTATTCTATTTTCTGTTTACTTTACAATACTCCATGGATTACAATTTAAAAAATGCAAATTTTTTCCCATAAAATAAAATACTGACCCTTGTTGTAATGACCACTTGTTTGGTGAATTGGCCATTAAGAATGTCAATGCTTCAAGTGCTCATGGAACTGCTGCACACACAAAGTTCCAAAGGGTAATGGGGTCTGCACTTAAGCGTGAGAACACATGGTAGCTTCTTTGTGTTTTTTAATATAACATTTTACTATGTTATCCCTAAACAACTAAGTAACTTTTCATTGGTGAGTTTCTAAACAAGGTGTGTAGGTTTGTGCCAATTGGTTTGGTTGTCTTGCAAAGACAGTGCATAGGCGAGTTAATTAAATTGAGCGAGTGCGGACATTCTACTTGGAAATTATTGCTATTTTGGATTCTCTTTCCCAAATCATTATTTCCCCTAATGGATAATTGTGTGCACTTTTTAAATACAATATTTGCACAACATTCATTAAAAATTTCCAAGTGGTTGGGGCCAGGGAACCAATACCATCACCCCCTCAGCATGTATGACCACAGACCACACAAAAAAAAAATTCCCTCATTTAAATTCATGCCGTAAATAGTGGATTTGAATCCAATTAAACGCCAATTGACGAATATAAAAAATTACAACATTCTCTTTTAAGTTATTTTTTTAAAAAGCAAAATTTTGGTGAGTTAGGTCTTGTAAATTCTCTAGGATTATAATATACCTCCAAACTCTGAGTGCTTACAAAGGGAATTACAGATAATCCAACAAAAAAAAAAAACAATGGCTTTATTCACCCACAAAGATGTGATGCATTTAAATATTGTTAATTCCTCTGTTCTTTGTCTCTAACACCTTGTGAGAAATTAGTTTCTGTGTTTTATGAGTGGATGATACTTTTGGTCCCACTAATAAAAAATATTCAGTTTGTCTTAGTTTCAATTTATAAGATGTTTTTTAAACAAACTCGAAGGCTAACAAACCTCACTAAATACTGTGAGAAACGTTAATTTTTCAAAAATATATACTCCTTCCGGTTATAATTAGAAGTGGCAGTTAATTTTTTAGATAAATTAAGAAAATTAAATAAATCAATTAATTATAGCTAATACAATAGTTATTTAACTAATATGGGTAGATTAAAGAGCAAATAACATAAATTTATCTTGAAGAGTTGTATTATGTCATAATTAACTTATTTATTTTATTTATTTAATCTATCTACAAAAGTTAATTAATTCTTATAATTATAATCATAATAGTACAAATTTCCAAAAATGTACCCTTAATGTAACACTAACCGAATCATTGTTTTCTCCTAAGCATCTTATACCAAAAAATGTCATATAAATCAAAACGGAGGGAGTAATATCTTCTCATATTGCTAGTCAAATCAACATCTCCAATTAATATAATAATGAGACTATGAGAGTGTAGCTCTCATCTGGAACTTGTGCAAACTGTTCTAATTCAAGATATTTTGTTCAAATGCTGGGGTGACTTGGGAAAGCATCACGATGAGAGTAAAAAACATGTCACAATAACTCATGACCTCATGAGCATGGCCACTTTCTATATAAAGGGTTTCATGCCTCTTCATTTTGATATATCCATAAACTACAATAAGCTCTTTCAGCCTTGAAGCCTTACGAAGGAAAAAAGCATTGCATTTCATCTATCTCTTAGCCTTCAGCTTTCACCTTCTTCTTCAAAGAAAAAAAAAAGTAAACTAATATTTTGTCTAATGCTGTATTCTCTTTTTTCTCTGATAAAAAAAATAATGTTTTTCTTTTTCATTTCGCTTTTAAGTTGCTACACTCCTCGTACATACATTTGGAGGCAAAGCCATGCAAAAATTAACGTGTTTAGTGTTCGTCTATATTTCATCAGTACGCTGTTCTTGACTTTGATAGTGACATGATGTTGCAAGTTTGTTTTGTGTTTGCCGAACAGCACATCATCATGCAGAAAATATGGCTTCTTGTGCTTGTGATGATTTTCTACTGCGTCGTTTATTCAAACGGATTAAGTGGTGTTCCTACAAGACCCCGTTCCGTCAACATTGGAGCAATTCTATCTTTCAATTCAACCGTTGGAAAAGTCGCAAAAGTTGCAATCGATGCAGCAAAGGATGATATAAACTCCAACCAATCAGTTCTTAATGGAACTAAACTCAATATTTCATTCCAGGACACTAAATTCTCCACTGGTTTTCTCGGCATCATTGACTGTAAGGCCAATTCTCAAAACTATACATCTTCTCTTTAAATTTTTTTTTCTCCTCATGCAATTTTTCATACTCACTTGTAATACTGCAAAGTTCAGTCAAAAAGGAGAAAAATAATGGTAAGATCTAGCTATCGAGGTTGATTTTAAATTTGGATTCGCTACATTCATTTCTTTGATTTAACCAAGGGTACAATCCTGAAAGGGCGCTTTCCCGAATTCAAACTTGTGCCAATACATATAATGGAGAAAGAGATAAAAATAAAAGATATGGTGAATATATGCATGCATGAATATGAAATATCTGCCTGGTTAGGTAATGCTTCTGCAACCTAAGCAGTGAATCTCACCTTTTCTCTTTCTCTCTCATTAAGATTTAGGCATTCCCAATCCCTTCACTGAAGAGGATTCAAATTCCTAATGATTATGTCGATGTATTTGTTTTGGCAGCATTATTATTGATGGAGAATGACACAGTGGCCATAATAGGCCCTCAATATTCAGTGATGGCACATGTGATTTCACACATAGCCAATGAACTGCAAGTTCCCTTACTGTCATTTGCAGCAACAGACCCTACCTTGACTTCTCTTCAATTCCCATATTTTGTTAGGACAACACAGAGTGATCACTTTCAGATGGCTGCCGTGGCAGATATCGTTGACTACTATCAATGGAGAGATGTGATAGCAATCTACATTGATGATGATCATGGAAGAAATGGTATAGTTTCATTAGAAGATAAGCTAGCTGAGAAACGTTGTAAGATCTCATACAAAGCCCCTCTTAGGCCAAATAAGACAAACGGGGAAGAAATAAACAGTGCATTAGTTAAGGTCATTATAAGGGAGTCCAGGGTAATAGTGCTACACATATACCCTAGCTTTGGTCTTGATGTTCTTAGTGTGGCTGAGTCACTAGGCATGTTGGGAAGTGGGTATGTTTGGTTGGCCACTGATTGGCTTTCTACAGTTCTGGATACTGAGCCATCAGGCTCAGCTTCACACATGAATGATCTCCAAGGTGTTATAACCTTGAGAATGTACACACCTGAATCAGGAATGAAGAAGACTTTCACTAACAGATGGAGTAATTTAATAAAGGATAAAGCGCCTGATCAAAGTCCTTTCATGTGGAACACTCATGGCCTTTATGCCTATGACACTGTTTGGGTCCTTGCATATGCACTCGATTCATTTTTCAACAGTGGAGGAACTTTATCATTTTCAAATTATTCCAGTCTAAACAAGCTAATAGGGGATAGATTAGACCTGAATTCTGTTGGGGTCTTTGCTAATGGTAGTTTATTGCTGGAAGAAACTATGAAGGTCAACAGAACTGGTTTAACAGGTCAAATGATGTTTAGTCCAGATGGTGAACTTATGAACCCTGCATATGAGATTATCAATGTAATTGGTACTGGTGTTAGAAGGATTGGGTTTTGGTCTAATTCTTCTGGTTTACACACTGGACTAGCACCTGATAAACATTCGAAGTCAAGTAAAGGGCTTTATGGTGTGATATGGCCTGGCCAAACAACTGCAACACCTCGCGGTTGGGTTTTCGCCAACGATGGAAGGCATTTGAAAATTGGGGTGCCTCTGAGGATCAGTTACCATGAATTCGTTTCAAGAATTGATGGATCTGAAATGTTTGGCGGTTATTGTGTAGATGTGTTCACAGCTGCACTGGAATTATTGCCTTATCCAGTTCCATACAAATTTGTCCCTTTTGGAGATGGTAAAACCAATCCACTAAACTCAGAACTTCTGCAAAAAATCACAACCGGTGTAAGTATAAACGATTCATGATTTGAATTCAATGCAGCCTGTTATATCTTCATCTGCTTGTTTTGATTTGATGATCATTGTCATTGCTTTTTCATCATCTTCATGTTTTATGCAGGAGTTTGATGCTGTGGTAGGTGACATTACAATTACCACAAACAGAACAAAGATAGTGGATTTCACACAACCATATATTGAGTCCGGGCTAGTTGTTGTGGCTCCTATTAGAAAGTCAAACTCAAATGCTTGGGCTTTCCTAAGACCATTTACTCCAATGATGTGGTTTGTCACTGGAATGTCTTTCTTTGTTGTGGGAGCAGTTGTGTGGATTTTAGAACGCCGAGTCAATGATGATTTTAGAGGTCCCCCTAGAAGACAGTTTGTCACCATTATATGGTGAGGAAACAATAATAAACTGTTGAAGCTCCACTTTTGGCTCAGAAAACTCTAAATTATACTTTCCTGATCTTTAATATAAGAACTAATTAATTTTTTTAAATAGATATAAATAAGTTAATTATAAATAATATAAGAACTGATTGATTAATTTGTGTAGATTAACGAGTACATAATATAAATTCGTTTTGAGAGTTTAAATTTCGTTATAATTAACTAATTTATTTAGTTTATTTAATTAATAAAAACAGTTAATTAAATCTTATATTAAGAATCAGATGAAGTAGTGTATAAACTGTATACTTTGTTGCTAACATGTGAAGTTTCTCTTTGCAGGTTTAGTTTTTCAACCCTGTTCTTTGCACATAGTAAGTGAAAGGCTACAGTTTCATTTCAAATTTTGTACAACAAAAAGCACACATTTTATATAGACGGTCTCATTAACCTCATTTCTATTGAGTGGGATACCAAAAATAACTCAATAGCGTTGTTAGATCTATATAGCCGATCTCACCTAATAGGATAAAGATTGTTGTTGATGTCGTTAAGCACATTTCAAATTTTGCAGGAGAGAGAACTTTGAGCACCCTGGGTCGCTTAGTGCTGATAATATGGCTATTCGTAGTGCTGATATTGAACTCCAGCTACATAGCAAGCTTGACTTCCATTCTCACAGTGGAACAGCTCTCTTCTCCTGTGAAAGGAATTGAAAGCTTAGTTACCAGCAAAGATCTCATTGGCTATCTGCGAGGTTCATTTGCAGAGAACTACCTCACTGATGAACTCAACATTATGAAATCCAGGCTTGTTCCCCTGAATTCTCCTTCAGAATATGAGAAAGCCTTGAAGGATGGACCTGCCAATGGTGGTGTTGCAGCAATAATCGATGAACGTGCTTACATGGAGCTCTTTCTCGCAACCAGATGTGAATTTGGAGTCGTTGGTCAAGAGTTCACCAAAATGGGTTGGGGTTTTGTAAGTTCCTTTTCTTCTTCCTTCATGTAACTTTGAAAATATTGATATCATATCTTAACTCAACCTTAAGGCGATTATTGTTTTGTTGTTGCAGGCTTTTCCGAGGGACTCTCCTTTGGCAATAGACATGTCAACAGCGATCTTGAAACTATCAGAGAACGGTGATCTTCAAAGAATACATGACAAATGGCTTTCAAGAAGTGCTTGCAGTTCAGAAGGATCAAAGCAAGGCATAGATAGATTAGAGCTAAAGAGCTTCTGGGGTCTCTTCCTTCTCTGTGGCATTGCCTGTTTCATAGCTCTCCTTTGTTATGTTATTCGCATGGCCTACCGTTTCAGCCGCCACTCCGACTGTAACCTCGCCGGCTCGTCGCACTCGGCTCGAATCCGGTCATTTATTTCCTTTGTCAATGAAAAGGAAGATGATGGAAAGAATGGCACCAAGACAAAGAGAAGCAGGAAGGTAGTGCATGAAGATGGGTCAATAGATGGCTCCAATATTGACACTGTTCATTATGAAAACGATTCTTCTCAGTGTTAACAAGAGAATGGGGCCATTGTGATTCACTCAAATGTCATATTCATGTATGTTTAAAATGAGCACCTAATATGTATACTACAAATAATATGAAAATCAAAATAATAAAAAAGTTGGGTCATGTTTGAAATAGATGTGTTATGTAAATTTAATCAAACATGTGCGTGTTAATCAATGAATGACTTTGTAGTCTAAATGTAAAAAAGCGTGTCTAATCCAACTTGTAGGAGAAAGATAAATACTAATAATGACAAAGTTAAAAACAGAATTAAATCTTGATTTCCTACTTATAAAAAAGATTTTATGCTAACAGGCCACAAGGATTTGAGCTTATGAACATATAGAGAAGATTCTTAAAACTGTCGACTATTGTATAAAAAAACTATTGGTTCTTCTGCCAAATATTTTACTTTTTTTTTGTGTTTTGGTCTCTTTGTTCATTACCTGTAAACAGTTAAGTTATACTCATAACTTTAAATATAAGATTAATTGAAAATTTTGATTTTGATAATAAATATAAAATTATTTTTTATATTTATTAAATTTTTTAAATTATTATATGTACACAATAATTAGATAAAAAATAGAATAAATTAAGAAATATAATTATGATATTTTAAAAAAATTATATTAATTAATTAAATAAATGTTGTTTGAAGTTGTGAAGGAGTATTAAATTGTTGAAGTTACTGCGGTTAACTTCATGTGCGGCAGTCAGGTCCTGCAAGGCGGCGGCAGCCAGAAATCACCCTCAAGCAGGCAGCACGTGACCAAATAATAATCTCTTCAATTAGCAATTAGTAGATGATGATGATGATAACAACGTTTGCCCAATTTTAAAGCAATTAATATATAATAGATGTTTATACACGTTGTTTTTTTTTAATAATCTTAAAAAAAAAGAATGTGCCCGGTTTTACTATTATTTATGAAACCATGAACACAACACGATTATATGAGTAAACAAAAATACTATATTTATATCTCAATATATAATTCACACGGACTCGAAAAAGTTATAATTAATGGAAATAATAAAATGGGAGGGGATAATAAATGAGACTATAATTGCATCCCATTTTCGATTGGAGCCAACGCATGAATCTTGAATGAGATGGTAAGGTGTCAGCCTCACAGATGTGTCCAAATGTTTACATATATATGCGAAGCGGGACCCGTTTGCGTGTGTCCGTGGTAACCACTCTTTTTTATTATCTACATATTACTCAATTAATAATATATTTTAAATGTAATATTTCTATTTATTTTATTTTTTAAATTTATAATTATTCTTTCAAACTATTATTTGTTTATAATACTAAATTTAAAATTCATGATTACTTTTTTTAATTAGATATTTTTTTAAAAAAATTGAATTTAAGATTTAAAAAAAATTAAAAAAACTTTATACCGGTATACTAACACTATATTATTTTAAACTATTATTATTTGATTGTATATGTAATGGAGTCTTTTTGGCATCATACAGTGAAGTTTATGCCAATAAATAATTCAATACAAATTATTAAAAAAATATTTTTAATAAAAAACACATATTTTTTTTATAAATAAGTAATTTTTTAATTTCATTAAATTAGTTATTTAATTACTCTATTTAAGATAGAAGGGATTAATTTTTCAAAAAATATATTCATAGGTCTTGAGTAAAAAATTAAACATAGATACGTTTAATCTGTTTAAGGGGAATTAATATATATAAGTTTAACTTGTGATCAATTTAAATTTAATTTTAATTTATAAAAAGTTAAAATAATCAATGGATATGTGTTTGGGATTCTAATTTATATGTTTTTTTCCTGATAGTGAGGTCACTTGCTATCTTAAACAATTGGTGAGGTTTTAAATTTGATTATACTCATAAGGTTTTTATTATCTACCTCTCTAATTTAAGAAAATAATTTAAACAACAGAAATTTAAAGGGTATTTATTAAAAATTCGGAATACATTCAAATTTTCACTGAGAGGCCCTATTTATTTGCGGTCGCCTTGATGATGAAAGAGATTAGTGAGGGAGTGCGGCCCACCCGCCATTTATCATGACTCACGTTTCACGTTATAGGTATGTGCTTCCAACAAACACATTACTATTCCTTTCATCTCGCCTCCTCTGAAAACTATTCACTTCTTCGCCGCCACGTATTTGCCATTAAAATATAGTATTTCTAATTTGTCCCTATTTTCTTTAATATAATTTATTATGTTAAATTCTGGTTTTTGAAATATATATAATGACCACCTGTCTTAAATTTCGTTGACCAACAAAACATGTCTTAAATTTAATTAATACTATACAAATATTCTCTCTATTTTTTTTAAAAAAATTGATAAGCTTTTTTATAGCATTATGTAAATACTCGCTGCATTATCATTTTATCACAAATGATATGGTAAAGTCCTATTTGGAAGTTGCCATCGTCATCTTAGTGGCATACCGGGCAGAGCCAGGTTCTCTAACCATTGCTGCATAAATTCCACTTCATTGAAAACCAATCTCATCGCATCCAATGGCGTCCTTCTCTTGATTGTCTTGTTCAGGCCCACAATACTCCATCAAGGGGTTATCGTTTCACACTGTTGCGTGAGTTTACCCTGTATAGTGACCATTTATTGCCTTCAAGTTTGATCAGGATATTCCGATATCCTTCTCGGCTTCTCCCACATGAGGAGTCCGCATTACAACCCCAAAGATGGCCACGGAATAGTAGCTTTCGGCTATACACCAGAAGAAGAAGCAGAAAAGGGCAAGAATATATTCAGACGGGTATAGCATTTATGAGTAATGCTCTCGTAATCATGAACGCTACTCTTTTCATTAGCTTCTCTCTCTAATTTTTTCCCTTTTCTTCTTCGCCCAAATTCTCCTCAGTTTTCATGGTCTTCCTCTGGTTGGAGTTGATTCCAATCTGACCCGAACTCTCAGGTTAGCTTTCTGCTAAATTTTTGGGGCATACAGAATCTACTGGTATGCACCAGTGAAGTCCAACTGAGATAGTAACGTGAGCTATCTGCTACCTTTGCTTTCAAGGCCGGAACTTTAGTACTTGATTCCTTCTCGTTATTGTGGTGTGCATAAAAGTTTGTTTATGTTCTGTGTGTCTGTTTGGGAAATCTTTTGCTTTTAATTTTTTAAGCTTTAAAACTTTATGCTGTTAAGGGTCTGCGTCTGTGCCTTTTTGCTTGTGTCTGTGTGCTTTTTCCTTCGGAACAGAGTGGGGAAGGGCGAAATCCAGCATTCTTATTACTCTTTAATCGTCTGTTTTGCTGAGCAGGGTGGTAAACTAGTGGCCTGTGCTTAAGAAACTTCCAACCATGATTGACGTTTGGCTTGTGATGTTAATGGTCCTCTCTAATGGGCTTTCTTCATCGGGGGCTGGCATGAATGATTCAGCAATACCTGAATTTGTAAATATTGGAGCACTCTTCTCTTTCAATACCACTGCTGGTAGAATTGTAAGAGTAGCTATTGAAACAGCAGTTGCAGATATAAATTCCGATCCTTCCATTCTTGGAAAAACTAAGCTGAGGGTCTCAATGCAAGAGGACTCCAAATACAGAGGTTTTCTGAGCATTTCTGAGGGTAGGCCCTTTACAATATATCCCCATCTTTTTGGTCATATTTTCCCTCGAAGTTATTTCAACTCTTGCAGATTATAGTTCTTTGTCATTTAATTAAATTACCAATGCGTAACAGTCTTGCAGCTCATGGCTAGACACACTGTGGCTATAATTGGTCCCCAGACATCTATAACAGCTCATGTCATATCTCATGTTGCAAACGAGCTCCAAGTTCCACTTCTATCATTTTCAGCCACAGACCCTACACTTTCTTCACTCCAATTCCCATTCTTTGTTAGAACTGCTCCTAGTGATATTTATCAGATGACTGCAATTGCCGAGCTTATAGACTTCTATGGGTGGAGAGAAGTTATCGCCATTTATGCCGACGATGACCATGGGAGGAACGGGATTGGTTCTTTAGGGGATAAGCTTGCAGAGAGACGTTGTAAAATCTCATATAAAGCACCAATAAGCCCTGAAGCAACTAGGGAGGAGATTACTGATGTGCTTGTTCAGGTGGCTCTTGCTGAATCTCGGATTATAATTCTTCACACTTATGCTGCTTGGGGCCCCCAGGTGTTTGATGTGGCGAAATATCTTGGGATGATGGGAACTGGGTATGTCTGGATAGCCTCCAACTTTCTCACTAGTCTTCTGGACTCTGAGAGTCCCATCCATTCAGATCAAATAGATGAAATCCAAGGAGTTCTTACACTGCGTTTGCACACACCCGATTCAGAGCTCAAGAGAAGGTTTTTTTCTAGGTGGAAAAACCTGACTGGCGGAATGACTGCTGATGGTCCCCTTGGATTGAACAGTTTTGGTCTCTATGCATATGATACTGTTTATATGCTTGCTCGTGCACTTGATACATTTTTCAAACAAAGGAACCGAATCACATTCTCAAATGATTCAAATTTATCTCAACTACGTGGAGACAGCTTGCATCTTGATGCAGTGAACATCTTTGATCAAGGAAATCTGTTGCGTACAAGTATTTATGGGGTTAACATGACTGGGGTAACAGGTCATATTAAGTATGCAGCTGATGGGAATCCTATGAATCCATCATATGAAATCATCAATGTGATAGGAACAGGTGCAAGGAGGATTGGTTATTGGTCTAATCACTCTGGATTATCTGTTGATCCTCCAGAAGTACTTTATTCAAAACCAGCCAATCGTTCCAGTGCGAATCGAAAGCTACTTCCTGTGATCTGGCCTGGAGACACAACACAGAAGCCCCGTGGTTGGGTTTTTCCAAACAATGGAAGGCACTTAAGAGTTGGAGTACCGAAAAGGGTTAGTTACCGACAATTTGTCTCACAAATACAAGGCACTGACATGTTCAAGGGATTTTGCATTGATGTATTCCTTGCTGCAGTGAACTTACTGCCCTATGCGGTTCCCTATAAGTTTATTCCATTTGGGGATGGTCTCAGCAATCCTAGTAACACTGAGCTTGTTCGTCTGGTAACGGCTGGCGTAAGTATTCACCGTTATCTGTATATGGAGTTCGAGCCTTTTGAAATATTCTCCTGTGAGATTGACTACTTTTCTTCTTCCCTTACAGGTCTTTGATGCTGCAGTGGGTGACATTACGATTACAACAGAAAGAACAAAGATGGTGGATTTTACTCAGCCATATATCGAGTCTGGTCTAGTGGTCGTAGCGCCTGTTAAGAAGGTAGAATCCAATGCATGGGCTTTTATGAGGCCATTTACGCCAATGATGTGGTGTGTCACAGCAATCTTCTTCTTAGTCGTGGGAGCTGTTGTTTGGATCTTGGAGCATAGGCTGAATGATGATTTTCGAGGACCTCCCAAAAAGCAAGTTGTGACAATTTTGTGGTGAGGAAATATGTGTCTTTGTCTCTCAATCCTTTAAACCATATATGAAATTTATTGATGCATAGAATAATACTTACCAAGTTACAATTTGTACCTTTTGATTCAGATAAGCACATGATACATCTATTTATGTTTTATTTGGCAGGTTTAGCTTTTCAACTATGTTCTTCTCTCACAGTAAGTGCTGGATCTTTGTATTTTGTAACAGCCATGCTTTAAATAATACTCTATCTTTTTTGACATACTAAGTTACTAGCCTATTAACTATGCAGGGGAAAATACAGTGAGCACACTTGGTCGCCTCGTGCTACTTATATGGCTATTTGTGGTTCTTATAATTAATTCAAGTTACACAGCAAGTCTGACCTCAATCCTCACAGTACAACAGCTTTCTTCGCCCATTAAAGGCATTGAAAGTTTAGTAAACAGCAAAGAACCTATCGGCTACTTGCAGGGTTCTTTCACTCGAGATTACTTAGTTGAGGAAGTTGGCATTCATGAATCAAGACTTGTTCCTCTGAAAACAGGAGATGAGACTGCTAAAGCATTAAAAGCTGGCCCCAAAAAAGGCGGTGTCGCTGCATATGTCGATGAGCGTGCTTACATTGAGCTCTTCCTTTCAAGCCGGTGTGATTTTACTATTGTAGGTCAAGAGTTCACCAGAAATGGTTGGGGATTTGTGAGTATCTAAACACAACTGGTTTTCTTGCTCGTTTTTACTGCTTAGTATTCACTTTTACTTGCATTTATATTTGGGATGTCACTATGAGGTCCTAAAGAAATAATATAATGACCAAAATATCCTAGAATAATTGAATAACAACTATGGACCTATTATCATTTTCTCTATTGAAATTTATCATTACATATTACTCGTTGTAGAATTTTTTAGTGATTATATTCTTTCTTTATGACCTTTGAGTGATTTTTTCTTTTATATTTTGCATAATGCTGCTGTTCATGCCATTAGTCTCTGACTCTGTAAAGCCTGTTATCTATATAGCACTCATTCTCAGTAGGTTCATGCCTTTTGTTCCTTTTATACTTTAAATCTCTGTTTCCACTCACTTATCCCATATTAGTCAAATGTGAAACTCGATAAGATCTCGAGAATTCAACTTGTTCGTGTCAGTTTCCGGATTTGAAGTTTTGGTAGAATATTAGATTACTAATATCGATAAGATATTTAGATTACTGATATGAATTGTTCATGTCATAGAAACGGATAAGTTTCTGGATTGTTCATGTAGATGAGATTACTAAGATGAGTTGTTCTGTGTGTTCTTTTTTGTTTTGGTTTTTCTTCAGGCCTTTCCTAGGGACTCTCCTTTAGCAGTTGACCTTTCAACAGCGATTTTGGAACTGGCAGAGAATGGAGATCTTCAAAGGATCCATGACAAATGGCTTCTGAACAGCGCGTGCCTAGCACAAGGTGCAAAGCTTGATGTGGACAGACTTGATTTTAAATCCTTCTGGGGTCTCTATTTGGTATGTGGACTAGCTTGCTTGCTGGCTCTCTTCATCTATCTCATACAGATGATGACACAGTACACCAAACACTATTCCGACGAAAGCGAGTCCTCCGGCAGCCAGAGCTCGATGTCCTCGCGCCTCCGGACTTTCCTGACATTCGTGGACGAGAAAGAGGAGGAAGTTAAGCAAAGGTCCAATAGAAGGCAACAGGAAAGGATCTCATACAGAAGCAGTAGTACTGTGGGTCGATCATTGTCATCTTCAACCATATACTCCTCCAACAAAGACTATGCTCAATCCTCTTCAAACAAAATTGATTATGCTTATGACGCCTGATCAACTCTTGCTTAATTCCACAGCACGGTATCGATTTCTCACTACAGCACCAATCTGATATTCCCTTGTGCCAGTGCTGCTTTTCCATAATATTTTGATCTCTTTTACATATATCACGATATATATATATATGTATATATATTTATGTAACCGTTATACAGGAGAAGAGTGGAGGGAGTGAGGGACTAGGGGGGGTTTTATGTACAATGTATATCAAATGTAGCAGGATGACGTGTACACCTATGAGTATGAGATACTGGAATATTAATCTCCTGGCCGGGACATGTCAATTCACGTTGTATCATTTCATTTTGTATGAAAGAGAATTTTTCTTGTCAAATCGACCATTTCACTTGTCCTGAAGACGATATCGTCTTTTGAACTTTAACTAACGTTCTTGCCGGAATGAATTTATGGGATCAAATTATATAGTCCGTCACACCAGTACTGCCCATTAATTGTTTGGAAAAAGACATTAAGTACGACCTCGTATCTTCATGATGTAAGCAATTGCCCTTTCAATAATGTTATTTTCAGTTGTTTTAGTTAATATGGATACCTAAGTTTCTCCTCCAACGAAAAATGAAAAGAAAAGATAGTTTCCCCACTTTTCACCAAAGATACAACGTATGGTTTTCAAGTGTCAAAACATAATAATAGTTGGATGATTAATAATCTGTTCATTTATAAATAGTACACTTTTTTATACTATTTATAAATAGTACACTAATTTAAATTTTATATAATATTAGATCTTTTAATATAAGTTAGTCAATTGTTTTTTAATAAATTAAGAAATCTAAATAAAAAAAATTAATTATAACTAATAGAAGAATTAGTTCATTAATTTAGATAAATTAAAAAATATATAATAATAATTTTTCAGTTAGATTTAATTATATTAATTAATTTATTTAATTTTCTTAATCTATTTAAAAAAAATTAATTAACTTTTATATAAATTTAGTTATAATTAATTATTTTATTTAATTTTTTTATTCTATTAAAAAAGTCAACTAACTCTTATAGTAAAGAGTTGAAGGAGTATATTAGTATATGGATATAAGGAGATGACAATAATAATAGAATAAAAATAATATTATATTCGATTTTAATTATAATAGTTAGTTAAATTTTTTAGATAAATTAAAGATATCAAATAAATAAATTAATTATAACTAAAGTAAGAATTAGTTGATTAATTTAGATAAATTAAATTAATAAATTAATTATAATTAAATTATTTAATTTTTTATTTATTTAAAATAATTAACTAAGTTAATATATGAGGAATAATTAAGTGGGTTTGTAAGTATTTTTTAATTAACAAATAAGTTTTTTTTTTCTTTGTGTTCACGTATACTCTTTTCGCCATTTCACCACCACCTGCGCTTGTGTTGTAGCCTTAGAAACTTCCTTCGTTGAAAATTAGCACTCGTTGATCTGGTTTGCTCATCCGTCAATTGTGGCAGCCAATCAAACCGCCATCTCCGTTTAATTATCTGCCTAGTTTCTCTGTGATCCGCCCTCCTCTGGGCCTGACCGTTATAGTTCAGGTACATTCTCTATTTTGCGCCAGAGGCTCACGTTTACGTAAGTTTTGTTTTTGTTTGTTTTTTAATATACTTCTGCTCTTGTTTCGATGTCGTCCTTCCGAACTCCATCAGCACAGGTTCATGCCTTAGCCGATTTTTAATTCCTTATTGGTGTTTCTTTCCCCTTTATCTTGGCCGATTTTCTACTGCTCTTTGAAAAGCAGGTGCTGTTTGTGATCTCGAATTTATATAATCCGTACATGAGGATAGGATCATATTTTGATATCTATATATTTGTTTTATTTTTTAATAAAGGAACATATGCCAGAGAAGTAACAGAGAGAGAAACAAGGGAGAATTCATTTTTCCTTTTTCTGGTGTTTTTGGAGTCAAATCTTAGGGGATGCAACTGTCTCTGAAGTGTCTTGATTAGTTTAATCTTAATTTGTGTTCGATTATATGGCTGCTTCGGGTGGTTATTGACTTTGGGAGGGAAACTCTTGCTGTTTGCATGAGATAAAGTTCTTCTGACATGTTTAGATTTTGAGACTTCAAAACCACGGAGTTCGATTGCCCTTTGCTATTCTTTAAGTTGGCAATAAGAAATTTTATTTTTAGTTGTTTTTTTATGGTAATAATATATGTCATCATTTCCTTTTGATTTTTTGCCCCTTCCTTTTCTAGGCCTTACTTTCATCCCACTAATTGGGATTTGGGACTGAAAATGGCTAGGATCAAACCTCAAGCTCTGCTACAGCAAAGCAAGAGAAAGAAGGGGCCCTCCCGAATAAGTGCATCAACTATTATATTTTACAGCTTAATTCTGGTGTTGATTGTGTTTTTGCTGTTTATGGCTTATGGACATTGGTTTCCCAGGTTAGTTAAATATTTTTCTGTTCCACTTATAATGGCAGATTCGCAGTTTGAGAAACGATATGCAACTACATCACCATAAACAGATATAATAACGTGATAAAAACTCATCAGTAAACTTTTGTGAGATTCATTTGGGATGTTTCAGTATTTACTTGAAGATTGATTATGCTACCGGATAGAGGAAAGCCCAATAAATGCACTTTTACTTCCCTAGTATTGATTAAATTTTTCCTGACTTTGTGGTGACTTCCCATTTACTTTAATTATATTGTCACTTTTAAAAAGTGTATACTTCATCTGGTTTTTTTCCCTGCTGGGAACTCACGTTAGTTTTTCCATTTTGCATCAGATCTGTTGATTGATAGACATTACCAAGGTGTATGTATGTGGAATAAGCATTGGTAATGTATGGGTTATGAGACGTTCATTATGCTATATGATGCTGATTATTGATTTTTGACAGGACGTGCCTCATTTTCTCATATAAGTTTGGACTTGGGAAGAGCATCATCAGTTCCTAACAATTTATTTTCTTGCCTGCATTCAGGTCCAGATTTCGGTCAGAGAATCAAATGGTAGCATCTAAGGTAAAACCTAAGATTCATTCTGCATGGCTTTCAATATTCTTTGTTTCTCTTATTTGTTTTGGCTGTCATCTCATAATATCCTTACTATGTCTCTTATCCATTCTTTGTTGACACATGCAATGTATAACCTTGTGTGGTTTTGCCTGAGGAAATCAGTTGCTATAATTGTATAAAGGTCAAGTGTTTTCGCATTTGTTAATAACGTTAACTCTAACTTTTCTACTGTCCTGTTGTTTCTGAAGGCTGAAAATACTCTTGTAGACTCGAAAAAATCTGATCTACCTGGATATGCTGTAAGTTTTGTTCACCTGGCTGCATTACGTCTTTGCTTTTGCAAATTATTAAGCCAATTTAGATTTAATTTTTCATAGAAGACATTCAAAATGTTAGTTCATTGAAGTTATAATATGAAATTAACTTGCTTAATCTTTTCTATCGTGTAATAGGTTTTAAATACCTCTAAAGGCTCTATAATAATAGAATTTTACAAGGAAACTTCCCCTGAAGTTGTTGATGAATTCATTGACTTATGGTAAGTTCAAGGCTTCCCATTTATGTTGTCTGTACTTTGTATAATATTTAATTTTAGAAATTTTTTTTTCCTGATTTTGGCTTTGTTAGTTGAACTTTTTTATCTTTGTCTCATTTTATTGCTGGAGTAGGGGAAAGATGTTAGGTTTGAGTTGTGAAACTAGAGAGGAATGCCATCATCTTCCAGATTTCCCTCACATGAGTTATGGGATAGAACTGCATTTGTGAGTTGTCTTTGGTACTTGACAAATGAATATTTAGAAGGAATTGCAATATCATATATGGATAGTTATTGGACTGCTCTTCTACTCTTAAACGTGTATGGGGTTTTGATTGCTTGTTCTGTTTGGAGATGTAATCTTTTCTGTTGGGCTTATTGCTACTGGACCTGCTATTACTAAAGTTTACAATGGAAGGAACTGGAAGGGAAGGAGTTCACCTGTGGCCGATAACCAAGCTGCTGATATATTTGTTTTTTCCCCCTTTTTTGGGCTCTGATATATTTGGTAGTCTAAAAATGGAAAAAACGGTGAGGTGGTGGGAAGGGCAGAAGAGGGAACTGAAATTGGTAACTGTCACCTGCTGATTGCAAGGAACTGAAGCAGTAAAGAGTGAATGAGAATGTTAGAGGAGAATAATAGGGAACCTGGGGTGGCGAGAGATCATGAAGAATCTTCTCAAAGAAATCAAGGGAGAGAGCTCTAGTGTCTAGAAAGCTGAAAACCTATTTTACTCTCTTCATGCATGCAACCAGGGATCCATCTGTGTTGATGGGGTTGCTTTATTGTTGTTTTGCTTGATTAATACAAAAATATCTGGAGGTTCTATGGTTTTCCTTTCTGGTTTGTGTAGTTCATATCTGTCTACAAGTATTTTCTCTACACTCATCTGTGATGAAGTTTCTTCATCTATTTGGAAAAAAGTGTGCCATGAGGATGAGAGTGAAAAGGGGGGGGGGGGGGAAGGTAGGATCATGGGAGTTCTTACATTTCTTTTCTATTTATTTTTTCTACTGTACCTATTTTCAACTGCAACCAGAGTGAAATTTATGTTTGCAACTTTGCATGGTTTCCATTATGAAATTTCTTGAACATAATGTGCCTTTGGTTTTAATGAAAACTACACTGGTTTTGCAGCCAAAAGGGGCACTTCAAGGGAATGCATTTCCATCATGTAATCAAGCACTTTGTGATTCAAGCAGGGGAAAACCAAGGGAAAGGACGTACCGTAGATTGGAGTGTGAGAGGAAAGCACACTACCAGGTGCCTTTTCTTTTGGTCTTAGAAGTGACAAACGATCCACCTGTTGATGATTTATCAGAGTATTAATTAAATTAATAGATTAATTTCTGTTAAATAGTGTGAAGCATGAAGCATTCATGCTTGGAACTTCCATGGGAAAACACGCAAACAAAGGATTTGATCTTTTCATCACGACTGCGCCTATTCCAGACCTAAATGAGAAGCTTACTGTGTTTGGGCGAGTCATCAAGGGAGAGGATGTTGTTCAGGTGAATGAACTTGTTTCAATCATATGATAATTTTTTGAGTTTCTGCATTTATTTTCGTTGCACCTTCATCAGGTGAATCTTAAGATTGGCAATGGAATCCGTGATTATGATTGATGTTGAGTTTAAATTTTGCATAATATTGTTTCAGGAAATTGAAGAAGTGGATACAGATGAACATTACCAACCAAAATTCCCTATTAAAATACTTGACGTGACACTTCAACAGAAGATCTGAAGAATTTCCACCATGAGCGTTGCATATCTCTTTTTGCTGATTACATGTTCCTGTTTTCGATAGAGCGTTTTCTCCTCCAGTTAACGAATGAACTTCTCGAGCTTTTTTGCTGTTTTGTTCGTAGCATGTTTTTTGAATCTTTTGTGGCGGGGCAAGGTGGCGCATGGTTCGGTGCCGGGCTTGGCTGTGAGGTTTGGCCGTTTGCAGTCACATCTTTTATTTCGGTTGATGGCATTTTAGTTGTAACTTGTAGCTACAACGGTTTTGCTCTATAATATACTCTTTACTACCACCATTTATGTTTATCTGCATTTTAGTGTTTTAACGTACAGGTTACAAAATATAATGAATATGTAAGTATTTTTTTTTTAAAAATCCCTAATATGTCTAATTTATTATAATAATTAAAATTACATTGGAAAGTGGCACGAATTTTTTTTTGGCAATAGAGGTTAAACAGAAAAGCTGAATAAATTAAGATGAAATTGATCTAACAGTATAAAGTCTGTTAATTTTTTTTGAATTTTGAGTTCTAATTTTAGAAGAGATATTTATGATATGAGAAATAATTATAAATCTTAAGACTGTATATATAATAATAAAATTCAGTGAATAATATATATAAAAAAAAACACAAGGAAAGCTGAATGAATCGTTAGATCATTCAACTTGGGATTTGGGGGTTTTGTGAGAGCGGGGAAATGTCCCCTTTTATGGGCGGAGGGCTTATATTTGATATTCTTGTCGCATTAATTTAGTGCAATAAAAAAAAAACTCAAACAATTATACAAATATAAATTTTAAATTGACTTCTGATATAATAATCGTCAATATTCTATTCATCTTGTTTTTTTCTGTCTAGTGATCCACTATACCTAAAAAGCTTTACGCCTTTATCATTTTGTTTGAATAATATGTATTTTGATTATTTACTTAAAAATTTAAAAGAAATAATGATACAAAAAATAAAAAAACATACTATCTATAATTTAAAATAAAAAATAATAATTAAGAAACATATAATCCAAACTCGAATAAGACTTATTTACGCGAAAGATCTTCACCCATTGTGGTTGAAATCCCACAACACTAAGCATTATGTTAAATTAAATAAATATTGAATTTGCTGTCAAGAAAACATCAACATCCCAAACGTTTATTAATATTTATTATTCTTCAACCAAGACAAAAAACATAATCGTATATTCATAAAGGGAGCCGCCCTATACATTAAAAGGTTCAGCCGTACTTATCTCTTCATATAGAAAAATTGTCATATTGTTATTTATACTATATTTAAATAAAAATTAATATTTTTAGATTTTATTTTTTGTATATATCTATATATGTTTATATTCATTAAAATATTTTTTTGTTTCATTTCGTTATTGTTTTTTAATTCATGTTCTTAAAAATTTACTCCCTCCCAAAGAGAACAAATGGGAGTGAAATTTTATTTTTAAATATAAGAAACAGTTTGCTTCCATATAAAATATTTATTACAACTTTTCCCTCATGCTGCTAGAAATATTATCTCATATTTTTCATGTAAGAGTCTTCGTACAGAAGAGATATTTTTAAGGATATTGTTATTAAAAATTTTCATCTAAATTAATTTATTTTTTTTATATATGAGAGGGAGTATTATTTTTACATACGCAGCCAGGCCTCCATCTTCATTGACAAAAACCATAGACAAGTGAAGCCGAAGTTGGCCACATATTATTGTAAATAGAATAAATTAATAAATCAAATTGAAGTTGAATAATGGTAATGGGGTGGATTTGTGTCAACTACAAAAAGTGATTCTTATAATTTTTTAATTGAAAATTTAATGAATTGGGAAAAGCAAGGCGTGCAATGCCCACATTCTCAAGGTGTCGTATTCAAATTCCACTCTTAAATTTTAAAGTAAAGCCGTCGGGCAATGTTCCCAAAGGAACTTTGGAAATTAAATTTGTTTTATAAAGAAAGGACACTTCAATAGATAAAACCATGTCACTTCTCCATACCACAACAAGTGTCACTATTTCTTTGGTTTTGTGGACCCCCTTCTCTTTTTGGTTTTAGCCGCTCACAACTTTTCTTTTTTTCTTTTTTCATTTTTATTATTTTTTATATATTAAAATTAAAGAAGCAGAAAAAGAAGAATGACAATTGGATCCCTAATCAAAAATCATTATTAACAATTAACCTAAAAGTATTTGGAGACCTTTAAGGTAGCTCGTTTTTTTTTTCATTTGAGTGGTTTTCAGAGTCTATTTGTTTAACTTGTTGGACGTGATAGTCACCAGATTTTTCATGAAAAAACAACTCAAATTTGGTTTTAAATTTCAATATTTTTTCTTTTATATTTTATGAACCAACTTTACGTTCCACTACTCAATATAATAAGCACTGCCTTTTAGTATTTAATTTGTTGTCACGTGAGTTTGTAAAGGCCGGCCATGCATTCGCTTTTAGATCATGACCCATTCTTTTATAACATAATTTTAGATTTTAATTAAATCCTTTTAATTTTAAATAAATTTGTAGACATATATTAGAATAAGTAAATAATTTTTCTCTAATTCTAAATATAAGATATTTTATAATAAAAAATATATCTTATATTTATGATTAAATAAATATAATAATTAGATTAGAGTAAATAATTAAAAATAATGACTTTTCTTGTGATTATGGTATAAGTGGGGTGTTCACTTGAAAAAAATATTGTAAGCTCTTAAAGAATGAATCTTATTATTAAAATAATTTTATAATAAATAAAAAATATATAATAATAATTTACAAGCTCGTTTATTCTAATTTTTTTTTATGATTATATAATGATTCTCCCAAAACAGTTCCACAAGTTTGAAACCCACAAAAAAAAAAACTTATAGGATCCTTTAAATAAATAGCTTCCCTTTCCTTTAGGCTTGTAGATGTTTCTCTCTTCATCCAATAAATAGCTTCCTTTCCTTTAGGCTTTTGACACAAGAAAAAAAAAATCTGTTATTTTGACTTAAAGATTGAAATCTAAGAAGCTCGACTTAATTGCCTTTTCATGCTCAAAATTATTTTAAAATTAATCATTAAAAAATTCAATTAAAATAAAGCCACCTCACTATCCAAACTTTTTTCTATCTGTCAAAAGCTAATGGCATTAATCAAATTATAGGTATTATTTGGTTATTATTATGGCCAACTTTTGATCTTCTTTTAAATAATTGCTAAAATGAATTATTACATATTACAAATTAAAGTGAAATTAGATTATATGTGTGGCTGAGAACATCTACTTGTGGTGGTCAATTAGCTACTGAATACATCAATATTTCAACTTAAGGGAAAACAAATAAATAAATAAATTAAAGGAAAATCACTTGAAATTAAACCAAAATAATAGATTAATCGACATATTACAACAAAGCAGAATATATTAATTACTTGTTATTTTATTATTGATTATTTTCCCCCTCCGAACCGTGAGAATATTCTCATACATGTACAACATATTAATAGCTTTATGATTTATTTATTTATTTAGAAAAAAGTCAATACATGAGAATCTTTGTTCAAACGTTGTCGGCAAAAAATCCCAGATTTAAGGATTTGTCTATAAGGAAGAAATAATACATAGCGATTGACTTAAGAGCAGGTTTTGAAGAAATTAATATCTAACAAATATAAATGTCTTAATTATAAGAGATGGTTATTTTTTAAATAGATTAAAAAAATTAAATAAATCAAATAATTATAACTAAATTTAATTTCTTAAATAAATTTATATTCTATAATTCTCAATCTATATAAATTAATCAATTAATATTTATATTAATTATAATTAATTAATTTATTTAATTTTTTTAATTTATTTAAAAAATTAATTAATTTTTATAATTAAAATTTGATGTAGTATTAATTACTTGCAAAGAAACACCGTTTTATCGCATGTTTGTTTGATGTTAATTTGGCTTTGGACGCTGTTGGACTTGAAGAGCATACTCGGCAGCTTAATTAAGGATGTGCTCCTCATTGACTTTTTTTTTTATAGATTAAAAAAATTAAAGAAATTAGTTAATTATAACTGATATATAAATTAATTTAATAATTTTAATAGATTAAAGAGTAAATTATATGAATTCGTCTTAAGATATTGGATTTGATTATAATTAACTAATTTATTTAACTTATCTAATATTTCTAAAAAAATTGATTATATTTTATATTAAATATTAGGGGAGTAATATAAATAAACTCGATACTATATTTTAACCCCATAAAACTTTAATATATTTGATTTATGGATCCATTTATTATATATTTTTCTTTGAGTTCTCATTCTGTACATGCCAAATCATGATTGATCTGCTCTCTCTCTCCCCCCCCCTCTCTAAATATATACTACTTTCATACCTAATTATAAAATTAGTTGATTTTTTAGAGATATTAAAGAAATAAACTAAATAATAATTATAATTAATATAAGAGTTAATTGGCTAATTTATATAGATTGGTAAATCTATAATATAAATTCATCTTAGGTTAAATTGGATCATAATTAATTAATTTATTTTACTTCTTTGATCTCCCTAAAAAAATTAACTAGCTCTTATAATTAGGATGAGAGTAGTATGATTTATATTTATATATATATATATATATATATATATATATATAATAATAATAAGATTTAGTTTTTAGAGTCTATTTGGTATGAATAAAATTTTGGGAGAATTACTCAAAAGTCTTATAGTTTAAATTTAATTCCTAAAAACATTTAATGATAAATGTGCAATATAAACATGTTATCCTTCTTTATTGTGTAACTTGTCAGTACATACTATTTAATTAATGTTGGACTTAAGAGTAACTAACTATCTTCTATATATGGCATCTAATTAATTCTCCCTAACATTTTTGTATACTTGTAACTAGCCTGACTATAATCAAACATGTAATTGAGTCCTGATCCCCCAACGCGTTACAATTCCCAAAGCTGATACAAATGAAATGAATTAAATCATCAACTGATTAGTTAAGAAGCATTATTTAAGTTAACGTAAAACCTTAATCAGTAATGTGAGGCAATGTGGCAATACATAGACACGTGAAAATGTGTCTACTCGAGGAACCAAATTAATGAATGAAACAAATTGGTTGGTTGAGCCATGACACAGTATTTCTATGAATATAATAATTCCCCACCAACGTTAGTGGAAAAACTCAGGTTGCATACTTTCTTGTCTGCCCTATCATTCATATAATTAACCATCCCCATACCCTCCTACGTCACTCCCCCATGCAACTATTCCCCTTCATTTCATTTTGCAAATTAATAATTACAGTTAATTAATAAGGACATAAAGAAAGGACAAGAAAGTTAATTATCACAGAAAGACGGATTCACCCACTCAAGTCATTTACCATCCAAGCTTAGCTTCCTGCATTTCCCATTCAAAAAGAAACAAGGAGAGAGAGAAGGATATATATATCCTTTACGTTCTATCTAGCTAGGCCCACTATATTCCATCACTACAAGGAAGAGAATAACAGAGAGAAAGAGAGAGAGGAATGGGTGATGAAGAAAGTGGTGCGAATTCTGTAGCAACTTCTTGTCCAAATGCATTCACAAACTGGTGGGATGTTCATGCAACTAATTCACCTTCTTCCTGGAATAGTCATCATCATCATCCAGCTGCTGCAAACCCTAATTCTAATGAAGACCATGATATTTCACTCTCTACATCTTTCTCCGACACCTCCAACCATTCCAATTCCTTCCTGCCAGAACAACCTTCAGACAATCATCCCCTTTGGACTCACGTCTTACTGTAAGTCTCGTCATCGTCTCTCCATATCATAACTTTCATTTTAATTTCCTGCAAAAATAATATGTGTAGGGCACTTTGCTAGGGTAGGGTATTTAATTAGCCACTTGTTTTCTGTCTTCTTCCAATATCATATATATATATATATATATATATATGAGCATCTCTTTTAGGCAACGCTAGGGTAAACTGAACTCTCCTATATATGGCTATAATGATTCTGATCTAGATCTGCAGTAAGCAATTTACCAAAGTTTAATAATCCATTATATAATCTCTCCAATCCACTCACCCATGTGTTTTCGCTTCCATATATTATTTTCATTCTTTTACTTTTTAATTAGCATGCCTAGCAAGTTTTTATTGGCATATATAATTTGATCCATTGAAGATTAATATATAGAGGTGTTGGCAGCAACGAGGAGCTACAAAATAGCCGAGGTGGTGGTGGAGATGAGGACTTGATGGATGCACTGTCATCTAAAAGCATCATGTACGAACCAGCAGCCTGCAACTACTTGAAGAAACTCGATAATTATAATTCTTCACCAATCAACAACACTAGTTTTGATCATCATCACATTCACAAACAATTGAATGGTTTCAACAACGAGGCCATGCTTGAGAGTAGTGAAAGATTGAGCAAGCTGGTCACCACTTGGTCCATTGCACCACCAGACCCACAAGTGTTTGATCATAATGATACTGTAACTATGGATCATTCTGGGATTTTCTCTTCATACACTGCTCTTGATCACATGAAGGTTAAGCAAGAACATCACCATCATCATCTTCATCGTCATGATCATCATGCAAGTGAAGCACCACCACTAGAAGCAGGTTTATTCGGACATCAAAATAATAATAATGGATTTAACAGTCATCATCAGTATGGGATGGTGCCCAGTTTGTCGTCTTCGTGTCCGAGAAATTGGACAGATGTTATATCTTTTACGGGAAGGATAGGTCGGCCGATCATCGGAATTCACGCACTCAAACACAGTTTCAGACCACCGTTGATGGCTGTATCTGACTCCAAGAAGCAGCTTTTTCACACATCATTGCCGGTAAATTAAATTTTCTAAACCAAACTAATTATCAGCCTGAGATATGAAACTTTGAGCTTAATGAAGTAATTATGAGTTGATATGATTGTATGCAATAATATGAAGACAAGGACAAGCAATGGAAGAGGACAAGGGAGCTCCACTGAAGTAAAGAAGAAAAGAACAGGTGACTCATCATCAGAAGCAATCTCCAAGAAGCCAAAGCAAGAGACATCTACAGCATCTTCTAATGCAAAGGTAATTAATTAAAATTAATGGCAATATAAATATATATAATTAAAAAAGTGAGTGGTTTTGATTATATAAATAATAATGATAAGAAACTTCTATTCATTGTGTTACTGATAGGTGCAAGCACCAAAAGTCAAGCTAGGCGACAGGATTACAAACCTTCAGCAAATTGTGTCGCCATTTGGAAAGGTCACTACATATTGCACTAACACACCATTATTTTCTCTCCTTTTCTCTTATATATATATATATATATATATATATATATATATATTTGATAAAAAGATCATTCTCAGTGCTCTTCTTTTTTGGATTAATTAGGGTTTTAATTTCTTTTACACCAAGTTTCCTAATTAAAGCAACTATCTCTATCCCTTAGATTTACTGGGGCGGGTTTAGATTGTCATATAACATGCAAATTAAAAGAATCACTCATGTGACATGATTTTTAACGTTAATTAAAGAAATCTAATGCAAAAGAATCAATTCTTTCATTTTTGTTTTATATGAATGATGATGAAATTTGTTGTTGCTGAATTTCAGACAGACACAGCATCGGTGCTTTTTGAAGCAATTGGATACATAAAGTTTTTACAAGAACAAGTTCAGGTGGTAAATAGTTATATATTGAAAGTGCTATTAAACTGTAATTAATTAAATTGTTGAATATGGAGATGCTTGCTTTGGTCTGACATCTACGTACATTGATACATGTATATATTTTGCAGCTACTGAGCAACTCTTGCATGAAGACTAACTCGCACAAGGTATATAACTTTGAAATACACATATATTTGCTTGTGATATTGTATTAATTCGTAAGAAATGAAGAAATAGTTTATAATTAAGGAAAATAATAAAGCAGGAAACATGGGGAAGCATGGAGAGAAGAGAAGAGAGGGGAGATCTGAAGAGCAGAGGGCTTTGTTTAGTTCCAATTTCATGGATTCCTCAGGCTTACAGAGACAACAGTACTGCTCCTGATTACTGGACTCCTGCTTACCGAGGTTGCTTGTTTAGGTAATTACTATAATGTTTTAATTTACTATAATGTTTTAAATACACATTTATTAAGCCCAGACTGTTTTAATGTACTATAATGTAACTATATATATGAACATCAATAAAATCTATATATGATCTTTGCTTATGAGCGGCTTAGTTTTGTTGATTTACTGGATAATCGATGATCGATGATCTTGTTTTCAATACTAGTCCACGTTTAATACAATTTAATATTCTCAAAATTGAATTGGTTGACTGGACACATTAATTAATTCCGGTTAATTTCATAATGTAAAGGAAGAATGGATTTTCTTTTTATTTTTGTGGTGGGAAAATATATAATTATGTATCCACTTTGGTGAAATGTGATCATTATTTATTGATTCATTTCACATGGAAATTAATACAGATCCTTGAAACTTAAATGTTTTATTTTGTAGTTCTGGTAGGAAATTTAAATTAATTCAACACTCAAAATTTACTCAAAATAAATTATTTTGGTACTAATTAACCTGCTAAAAGAAGAAGGCCAAGGAAAATTATTCTTCTTTCTTTTCATATTACACGAATCAAGATATACCTAATATCTTTAATGCTCTAGTTATCACTACTCAACAGTGTTTTTGGATCTTTTTATCACTTTTTTCTTAATTTAGAAATATAAAAGACATTTTACGTTGAGAAATTCACTTTCATTATATGCAATTATAATCTTTCTTGTTCCAACCTATATATCGAATGAGCTCGAAAGAATCTAGTTGAATGAAAGAGAAAGAGAAAGAGAAAGAGAAAAGAGTATGCTTGCGTGATAAGAGAATAAATAAAGGAAATTATTTAAAATATATTGCAAGGTGATATCATGTATTGAGAAATAATAATAATAAGTAACATCAACTGCCAACCATAGAATACTAATAAACGTGGGGAGCAGAATGAATGAGCACTCACTCACTCACTCACAATTTGAACGTTTTAGTGGGTGTTTGGAACTTTCTAAAATCTAGATTTTAAATTTAAGTTTGAGTAAAATTTAGATTTTGAGAAATTTAAAAATAAATAATTATATTTATTCAAATAGTTTTTTGGACTAAACTATAGTTTAAAACTAAAATTTTAAATAAGTGGTCAGATTAGCTTATGGAATAGTAAAAGAGCTTATGAACTAACCAATTACTATATTAACCCTACTTTTTCTTACACCCTCTCTCTTCTCTCCTACTTTTTCTTACACCATCTCTCTTTTTTTTTTCTTACACCCTATCTCCTCTCTCTTCTTATCTATCATCATTTAATACTCATACTCTTTTTCATAATTTACCAATAATAAAAGTATTTTTAAAAATAACTATCCAAATACTCATTTATTAAAAACTACTTTTTTTTCATAAACTCTTTTTCAAAAATCATTTTCTAAAAACTATACAAATTTATTTTTCATAAGTACATTTTTTAAATTTTATTCAAACCGGGCCCTTAGAATGCTTCAAAAACCATATACCTACATTTGTATGAACATATTCTAGAGGCCAAGTTGATGGGTGGCAAAATTTGAGGCTGCTTCAATTTTTAACAATACAACTCATACTAATGTAGTTGGAGGATTTTATTAGAAAGTAATTTATAAGTATAGTATATTTCATAAGATATATGTAAACCACTTCATTAAAAATGTGGATAGATGATTAAATCATTAAATTTGTTTGAAATCTTTTTGTAAAAAAATTTACTCATATTTAATTTAAAACTATGACTTATTATCTTGAAATGTGGGAAGGTATAAAACTTTAAATAGGAATAACATTAGAAAAATATAATTAATACCTTAATGACTTATAATAAGGACTACTCATCTATTTAAAAAAAATGACTTATAGTAAGGATACAAGGGAATTTATAAACGCTTTTAAAATCGCGAGACTCATCGTAACTTTAATAGTAAGCCCCGAAAATCTGATTCATTTATTTAAATAAAAAATAAAAAAGAAGTGAGTGCAAAGAAATAAATCGGTCAAAGAAAAAGAAAATATGAGTGAGGATAAAGTGGTATACTTTTTTTTTATAAGAATTTTTTGAAAGGGATTAGGTTCACCCATAGTATAAGGATAGGGTGAAATCTCTATTCCTCTGGCACTATATCAATATTAGATAGGATGAACTGTTAATTACTCTCAAACATAAATATAGGTACTCAAAAATTAAAATATCTTTTTTAATATTGCGATTAAAATCATAATAAAATTGATAATACCCAAAAAAGAGAATAAACAAGCTCATATAAACAAGTTTAATTTCTACTACTGTTATAAAAAATTTATTAATAAATAATTTTATAAATCTCTTATAAAAATTCTCTAAATCTTAAGGCTATATCCTAATTTTAATAAAACCAATATTTAACTCACCTAAATTTTTTTATATCAAAAAATAATTGAAACTGAAGGACTAAGTACGACTTTCTTATTAAATTTCTAACGTTGCAGGCCCTCAACTCTGCATAACACGTATACATAGAGTACAGCAAAATGCCCCCACTACAAATATAGAAATCTTCATTCAATCAGAGATGCAAATACAGTAAATGGATAATTGATACAAAAAACGAATTTAAATATCCCCCAATCCTACAAACAAATTTTATGCAGAAATACACCACGGTTAGATACCTAGATAACCTTTGGAGGTCCACTGTAACATTCTCATGAAGGAGTACATGTTCATGTGTTATCATGTGAGCATGACACCAATCTTCTTAGCAAAGTCATCCCCATCCTCCTCATCATCCATGTATTCTTCCTGCTCTGGATTTTCACCTTCATCATAATTGTAGTCTCCCTCGTCACCTTGCTCATAGTAATAATCACCATCCTTCTTATCATCACCTTCATACTCCTGCTCTTCTATTACTTCGTTGTCCATCATTCCTTCTTCAAATGATCGATCATGAGTTACATCATCAGTCTTGTCTGCATCTCTTTCAACCGTGTTCTCGGATTCCTGGTTCTTAACATCTTCCTTATTTGGAGGCAAAGTGCCATTTTGCGCATCTGTGACAGAGGTGTATTCCGAGCCATTAGTAATTTCTCTGTCTTTATTGTCTCCTTTATTCTCAGACGACTTGCCACTCTTGGAACCTACTTCCACTCCAACCGCTCTCTTCTTCTTCAAAATCTCACTAAGAGGTTTTGGACCTTCAAACATGAAATCATCCTCAGATTGTTGTTGTTCCTTTAAGCTTTTCCTCTTACCAAGAGAATGATGCTCCTTATTCTTTCCATTTCGCAGTTCAGCGAGACTTTTTGGTCCATCAAAATCAGCATCTTGGTCCCCGTTTATTTCTCTCCTCATAGGTTGATCCCTGAAGTTTTTCGTCTCAAAATCTTCTTGCACCTTTCCTCTCAATCTATCTCGGAACCTACCTGGGTGAGGAGCCTGCATAGCTACAGGCGACAATGTGCTTCTATTTCTTCCCCTGTCTGATTCCCTCTCCACATATTCGTCACCACCATTTGCGGGAAGCTTTATCCTGCCTCGGAAGCGATTACTGAGAGCGCTTTCAGTCAGAGGTAACTGGTGAGCATCCTTTTGAGAAGAAAATTGGTGACTTTGCTCATCATCATGGCTCTGACGCGCATAATCATGACTCACAACAGATTTCAAACCATTGACCCTCCTGCGCTTAGATAAACGATGTCGAAGATCTGAAACCCCAACATTTTCAGGACTGCCAGATCTGCGATGAGTCAGCCTTTCCAAATGGGTTGTTCCCCGGAATATTCTTTCAGATGAATTCCTGCGCTGATCCCATTCATATGTCTCTTGCATGTGATCGTACGAGTCATAAACTTGTGGCCCGCAATATCTTTCTTGGTCAATATCTGCTACAGATTTATAATCTACAGAATGTCCTAAATCATATTCATTCACAGAGTCCAAGTTCATCCCATCTTGGCCTCTAGGTTTTCCAAATTGGTCCTCTCTATCATAGTAATCTGAATTCCTCAGTTCATCAGCTACAAGTACATCAAAGCCAGGTGAGGATTCTCTCAAGAATTCATCGCTTTCCTTGCCATTGTGGAAACTATGATCATCTGATACATGAGACTGATATGCATGGCTTGGCCTGGCAATGGCGGTTCCATTTGCCACAGGCAGAGTATTTACTACCTTGAATCTAGACGCCTCATTATCAAATCCCATTGCTGGCAGTGCATGCCTCTCTAAGGCAACTACATTTCTATGTGAAGCAGTTTCAACATTTCGGGCAGGCTTAGCTTCAGTGCCTGCAACTGGCTTTGCAACATTTGCTTGGGAAATCTTCCTTTCTTGTGTTGACTCTGGGCCACTAAAAACCTTCTTAAAACTTGGAGGATCAGTAACCTGGTTAGTGGCCTGAACCTGAGGAACTTTATTACTGGTGCTAGGATTTGGTCCATGCAAAAAAGCACATCGTTCACCTTTTAAGCAAAGCCCTTTCTGGAAGAAAATGCAAGGGACAGCTGGCTTTGTAGAATTATAAGGTGCATGTGGTACAGAAGTCGGTGCACTCTGTGATGGGGGTGCAGATGATCCACCAGCAGTGGCTGCCTGTGGTGATAAGAAGCTATCAAGAGGCTGCAAGGGAAACAATAGGCAGTTAGCATAAGTTAGATAATGAAATAAAGGCTTAAAAAGAAAATGCCAGGGAATAAATCTTATTGGGCCAAGAAAAATAGAGACTCACCGGATGACGGAAGGAACATTTGGGATTCAAGCAATTACCGTTCAACCAATACCAACAATCTCGGGGATTAACCCGAGCATACTCGCTATGGCGATAGTCACATTCACTTCCCTGTTTCAATAAAGAGAATCAGATCAAAACAACAGAAATAAAAATTATAGTCAATTTCATATTAGCTTTTCATACACATGTAACTGGACATTTATAATAATTTACCAACCGTTTTTTCACTCATATGGTTCATGAGTACTAAAAATAATATAACAGGTACTTCCTTCAGGTGAAACTGAACTTATTACAGATAACAAATTAAAATGTTCTTGAAAGGAAGCTGCTAGGACCACACGAAAACAGTATCCCTTGCTAATATTGTAGTATGCATACTAATTATATTGTTGCACCAAATATAACTTGCTTTGGGATGTATTCAATGTATTGTTCATGTTTCAGGCGTTCAGCAGTAGCTTGACAAACTTCTTTGTCAAGTCATAATAACAACACAGGGTACCAAATAGTAAAAAGAATAACAAGTAAAGAAAAGCCAAAAACGCTGACATTCACTAGCTCATAAATTGTGACTGTAAAAACTATTGTATCATCCAATCCAAGATTGATATGTTCCTAACTGAATCCAGGCATGTGGCCCAATCTTAGGTAAAATAATGAAAAGATATTGTTCTAGACAATTTCTCCCCCATTCCCACTTACTTCGACACGTAAAACGATAAGGTGTTAAATGAAACAATACGCAGATCAGATTACCAAACGAATCAATTATATAGGCCCCGAGAAATATCTCCTGAGAGTTAATTGTCTATATGATCGAATCACTTCAGCGATGGTTCTTTGTTGGTTAGAATTTATTTCAAGCTGCCTAGAGATGTCTTATGAATATAGAAACACGATATCCATTAATTCCCCATCAAACATCGAACAACAATTCAACAGATAGACCAAGAGATGGCAGCAAATCTACAAAATTTATAATCTTTCGCATAAAAAGAAGTTACTCCTAAAATTATTTCCAGAAATGAACGATCAGAGCCCCAAGCTGCGAATCTGGAACCCTAAGTAGAAATCGCGGATCAAGATCCAAACATCTTATATATAAAAATGCATTCAAAGATAAAACCAGAAAGGAGAAGAGAAAATTTATTCGAAGAAGCATCAGATTAGACGAAAAGGAGAATCAAGTGTGACCTTTTTGCATGTCAACGGGGAAGCAAGAAAGTAGACGCAATCCGTGGTCCTCTTTAAGGCCTCATCTTGCGCAGAGGTTGTAGTTCGCTGAGTCTGTTGCTGCGATTGAGGTTGAGGTTGTTGATGATGTGGCTGCTGCTGCTGTGCGCCAGCTACCATGGCGGTTCTTGAAAGACCACCTATTAAAGATCACCGAGAAGGAGATCGAATCGAAGAAACTCAAAGGGATGAGAAGTTGGAATTGAATAATTACTTGGCAAGAACTCGATCCAAATCTGAGAGAGAGCCGCCACAGAAATTGGGAGTCAGAGGTGAAGAAAGATAAAGAGGAGGTAGACAATGGAGAAGCTGTGTGATGGGCTTTAAGCTAAGCCTAGGTTCTGTTGTGTTTCCTTTTACGGATAATAGTTCTCTTTTTTCGGTTTTTTGGGAAAATTATGATTCGGATGTGACGATGTCGTTTCCGGCGGATTCATGGTTTACGCTTCTCACTCGGTTCGGTTCCGCCATGTGCATCCAGTGGCTTACAATTGTCCAAATTTAACACTTGAGAATTATTGTAACCTGTGAATAAAAATGGTTGCACTGCATTGTATGGTATTCTGGAGAAAAAAATTAGCTATATTTTTTTTTGGAAAAATAAATATTTAGTTTTTGGGTTGTTAATTATTGATAAGATAATAAAAATCAAACTGATCATTCAATTTATTAAGGCATTGATTTATAATTAAATAGTTAAACTGTAGTTGAATTGATCATAAAATTAATATATTTTCAATCTAATTATATATTAACTGTTTAAAATAGAAGGAAAACTAATAGAAATAATAATAGAAATTAAAAAATAAAGTAAATATCAGGAGTAAAGTATAATTTAAAAGGAAAATAAAACATCTAGAATTACACAGGTTACAATAATTGTTTTTGGAGTTGGATATATTTTTTTTGTTAAATATATATAATTTTCTATTAGAGTTCATCATATTTAAAATATTAGTAAATACTAAAAGTATATTTGATATGAGGGATTTAAAAGAAAATAGAGGAGAGGGATTTACAAAATGTTTAGGAGAGAAAATTTTTTTTTATAAATTTTCTCTCCTTCTAAGATGGAGAGAATTTAGAAAAAAAAAATATATTTTTATTTTATTTTGATTATTATATATTTAATATCTTTAAAATAATTATTTTTTATTTTATAGTTATATATATAAAAATATTTTTCTATTATTTTTTAAATTAAACAATATAACAAATTTAAACTAAATAATATTAAAATTATTTATTTTCCTTTCTCTTCCCTCCCTCTCGATCAAAGTCTCCCTTCTCTCCTCTTCTCACTTGATCTTAATACACTAAACATCTCTCATAATAAGTATTTAAATATTAATTTATCATATTATAAGGGATTATCTTTTTTCACTATACCTAATTTTAAATAATTTTTTTATACAAATATTGAATAATTTTTTTTGGTACAATTTATTGAATAAATTTTTTTTACTTAATTTACCAGAATTTTACCTTGACTATATTTGGATTTGACCTGCGTCGCGCACTTGGCTATAGTGGGTGAATCTCCTAATAAAATTTTTTTACATACTCTAAGACTTAAATTTAAAATTTCGTTTAAATAATATCAAATTGTTTATCATTTAGATTAATTTCTGTTACTAATGTATTGAATAAATTTGAACCAAGTGATGATCCCTCGTTTTTTTCGATTAATTTTTTTCAATCCAGTGGATTTGTGTTGGGTGAAGAATACCACTTGGGTCCAAAAAAGAACAGTTAGTGAAATTGAAGCAGGCTCCATTATAAAACAAAGGGGCAATGAATAGCCCAGCCTGGACTTCCTAAAATAACTGATCAACCAAAGTATAAGTTTCTATTATAGGATATATTTACATTTAATACTCATAAATGTCTAGAGTATAATTATCTTTAATAATATGATACATGTAAATATCAAAAAAATATAAACTCATAAACTGATCAGGTACACTTTCAGATCATTACAATCACACTGCATTGTTAAGTTATTTGGATTAAGCTGAGTTTGAGTTCGTACAAGTTAATGATGTCAGTTTAGTTTAGTAGTAGCCATTTTCTATGCAAGGATGATAGTTGCAACTAATAAGTTTCTATGTAACATTGAGAAGCAGCAAGTATTGCATTTTCTTGGGGGGACAAACTCATTTTAAGTAGATTATTATTATTAAAGTACCTTGTTCTCAAGATATTTGGCCTTTTTAATTCCATTTTAATCTTCTTTCTTTGCGGCTTTTGTAGCTTCCTTTTTTATTTTAAATATCATTTTGCTTAGCCTTTTCCTAGGAGCTATTCAATTGGCATTTTAATAAATAAATCCGGTTTTATATGCTGAAGATGCTGTAAAAGAAAATTTTGGACCATCTAAATTCTATAGGCATATGGTCTCAACCCTTAACCATATTTTTAATTTTAAAGAATATATGCTATTGAAAAATAAATAAATAAATAAATAAATACACCTTTAACATTACATAATTAATTAATTTGTCAAGTTTTCATAAGAAACAAAACAAAATCTAGGACAATAATTTTACTGGCATTTGTCGATACACAAAAATCATTTTCATTAACCAGTGCACAACACCTTGGTTTCTTATTGACCATGAAAGTTGACGAAGTAATGGAAAACTGTTACATCGTATAATAATTCCATAGGTTTCCAGAATAATTTGGAAACAAAAATTCAAACCTACCATTCTAAAGCAGTCAGCGAAGAAATAAAACCTAACATTCAGACACTGACTGGCTGGTTCCTAGTTTAATTTACAACTACTTGACGATCAAATCTTAATTCTCAAACTCGTCATTCTTCCTCTTTCCATCATCGCAAGATCGGCAAACTCTCCAGATCCTCAGCAAGCTAAGTCTGCACCAGGTATCACTTGTTCTTTGATCTTCAAAGACTATGTTTTGTCATAATATATGTTTCCGAATTTTGCATCCTGCTCTTCTTTTTTGTTTTTGTTTGAATCGTTATATACGAATGAAAATGATTTCATCTGGGAATAATTCATCATGGTTTGCAAGATGTAAGATTTGATTCGCCAACGTGATGGAAAATTAATTAATTATATACACAAAAGGAAAATAAACCCTAAAAAACAGGCCAACACTTGAACGAACGATTCATTAGATGATAGGCCGTTCCATAAACCTAGTGCAACGAAACGAACGGCCCATAACTTGAAATCTGTCACGGGAAACACAGGAAACGTCGACTTCTCTCATCCTCCCTTTAGGTTTCCTCCATATACTGTGGAAAACCTAGCTTGGCCTCAGAATAAAAGAGATTGTAGAAGAAGAAAAAACATATGAATCCATCAGAAATGTCTCAGTTGTATGTATAAGTTTAACAACATTAACCTTATAACAGATCTGTCATGTCCGCTGTTAGAGGATCCTCATGCGACAATGTACACATACATCTGATCAAAGTTTTTCTTTTTGGGAGGACAAGACAGCACTTCCCCTTCATTTAAGTATGAAAGTTTGATTCTTTTAGGGATTACTGCGTTATATATCATGTTTACCATTTTCTTAAAAGAAATATCTGACTTCACTTGAATTAATTTATGAACAGCCCCAAGAAGTTGGAAGAGACATGGAGAGAAAGAGTCGGAGTTAGTGTTGAAATTGCAAAAAATAATGTTCATAAATATTTGAAGAAATAACATATAAGTCCCAGAAGATGATAGTCCTCCCTATATACTTCATATGAGATAGTTAACTTTTTATAGCTAGATTAATGAAGTAAAATAAATAAATTAATTATGATTAAATCTAATTCTTTAAGATAAATGTATATCATATACTCATTAATCTACATAAATTAATTAACTAACTCTAATATTAATTATAATTAATTTATTTATTTAATTTTTTAGTCTATTCAAAAGATCAATTAAATATTATATTATGGAACGGAGGTAGTATTAGGTTTTAAAAAATAAAATTATATAAATATTGCTTAAGACTATTGAAATATTTTTTGAGACCTTACTATTATTAAATTGGATTTGAGGTCTAATTATCATTCTCCCTATAAATATCTTACATCAAATACAATCCAAATTAATCTTATACCTTAAGGCTTGATTAGAATACACATCATTTGGATATGAAAACTTGGGGTATAAGCCTTTTTTTTTGGGGGGTGGAATATTAGCCTATTAATAATGCTACTACTTTGGCTAAAAACAAATTTATTTCATCAAGTTTAATATCCCAAACGGATCTTAAATAATGATGGACTACAAACAACTGCTAAAGATAATTGTTGATTATAGGCAACTTCTCCTATTATTTATTCTTCCTTTTTTAAATTAGACTCTAATTCGACTGAAATATTTTTGTCTTTAACTATTTATTCATATTTATCATCATGTAGTAATTTGAATTAGGTTGTTATTTCCTAAATTCTTTTTTTTCTATTATAATTTTTTTAAAAAGAGTTTGGTTTCACCCATTATCTAAGAGCAAAGCGAAGTCTCTATTTCTCTTAGACAATATCAATATCAGGTAGAGCGAGCTATTTATTACCTTCAAGCATAAACTTTAGCACCTAAGAATTAGGATGCCTCCCCAAGCGCCGCAACTTGAATCACAATAAAGTAGTACTCCTCAAAGATCAAATACGCTATAAATAATCATATATTTCACTATTTCACTAGTTAAAACCACTTCCTAAATTCTAATAGTCTATGTTAATGCAAGATTTCAACCGTTAGATCAAAAGACAAAGACGTTTGTTCCAAAAACAAGAGACAAAAACGTATAAGAGGGGAAATAGGATTTTAACGAAATCAATGTTGCCCATGGGCTAGGAATAGGATCCTTGTTAATTGCCCATGGGCCATCTACATAGCCTTATTCGCCTCGTGCCTTTGTCATGTGGAAGAATTAACATTAAAATTACTTGCCAATTGTATGTAAATTGGTAAGATATATAACTATTTGAAGTGTATTTAATTTTTGAGGAGTACTACTTTATTATGATTTTAGTCACAGCGCTTAAAAAAGTATCTTAATTCTTGGGTGCCTAAGTTAACGTTTGAGGGTAATTGATGTCTGATCTATATGATATTAATATTATTTAGAAGGAAGGGAGACTTCACCCTACTCATAGATTGTGGATGAACCCAACCCATTTCTAAAAATTTTTGTACAAAAAAAAAATTAAAATTAACCATCATCTATGGGTTCAACTGGCGAAGGGGTGAGACATGACTATTTAGAGCGTATTTGATTCATGTGAAATACCACTTTATTGTGATTCCAGTCACAGTATTTGAGAAAGTATCCTAACTCTTAGGTGCATAAGTTTACACCAGAAGGTAATAAATAACCCACCCTACCTAATATTTGTATCATTTAAGAGGAAATAAAACTTTATTATACTTTGAAATCGTGAGAAAACTCAACCATTTTTAAAAATTTTGTACAAAAAAAAATGAACATTAAAATTTTAGCTTATTGGTATCCTTTAGTTAATCTTTATTCTTCTTTTAATTTAATGTTTTTTTTATCCTTTTGATACATATCTCAACACTGTAAAAACTTATAAATAATAGTATAACTTGTTGGCATATTCCCCTCGGCTCAACTCTCCACCCTCACTTGATTCGAATTTTAGCTAACTCTTTAGACTTGAAAAATATCTTATCTCTATATTTTTATTCTAACATCATTAGTTTCTGTCCTACAATTCTCGGTAACGCCATGTTCACAAAGTTTTGAATGAAAATTCAAACCTAACGTTCAAATGCTAACTAGTTGTCCGTTAGTAGTGATGCCAGAAGACGATGGAATTATTGGCTTCCCCACCAGATTCCGGCTATAATATAGCAAGATCCACCCAGCCTGCAAATCAGCAACAGGTACGAGTTCTTCGATCTTTAAAGATAAATGCAACATGTCTAGGCTTTTGAATTCTGATATTTCTTCGCTTCGTCCAAAACATGACATTGTAAAATATACAGTTCTCTTCATCTAGAAACATGGAAGAATTCATCTTGGGTTGCTGCCAGATAATTTAAAATTCAACTCACAGTAAGGTACATTTTTGCTTCACAAAAGACATGAATGTAGTTTGGTAATTGGTATCTATGAACTGGATGTGATAAATAGGAAGAAGACGACTTAAGACTATGATACACCATTCCACTGTTCTCTTCTAATAACGTTGCTCATGGGTTGAATTGCTGAAACAGAAAAGCAACCACTATCCCAGAGAACATATCACAGCAAAAACACACCGCACATCGACGACCAATTCATTAAATCACAAATCGTTCCAAGATCTACAGACCATGACCTTAAATTTGTCCCTGGAAACATAGGAAAAGGTCGGGCTTCTCTTATCTTCAAAACTATTCTTGGAGTGTAAGAAACATCCAAGAAACAAGAGAAGCATTTGATGACACCCTTCCTTTAGGTTACCTCCATATGTTCCAAACTTTTCAGCGAATAGGATGATACTGTGTGATGCCTCGCTTGGGAGGCAGCTTCCTCAGAATAAAAAGCACCAACGAAGAAGGCACTATCTCCACCAACTGCACCAGGAATAAGGAAAGGTTAGGCCATAGGAGAAGATCTTTCAACAACTAGAAGTCATGACATGCAAACAATTTCCCATTATACCCGAGGCAACTATGATACATTACACTAGAAGCCCAATTCCTTTACGCAAGATTTGGGACAAGTTTAAAAGAAAAGAATCGTGCAAAGAACTACAACTAAGCTCACCAGATAATATATGAAGTTAAGAATGGGATGGTCCAAGACATCAAGGTTGGCAGCCTTATCAAATGCATTAAAGCACATCTGCAACACAGTAAAATTATGATATAACTCAATTTGCAGTCAGGCAACAACAATTACAGTGTAGGAATTTAAGGAACTCACCATAATACACCTGACAAGAAAACACGAAAAACATATTGTGGTCACATAGCCAACCTGCAATAGAAAGGAAAGTTAGCAGGGAAAATCAATTCTACCCGGGCAATATATTCTTTGTAAAACTGCATACCTCTTGCAGCTTCTTACGCCGACCTTTCGATTCAACAGGGAAGCGTTGCAACATTAGGAAAAGTCTGTCAAAATCAAAATCAGAGAAGTCATATTATGGTCAGATTGTACAAGACAGTACCATAGACAGGAGGTACGATGCAGGTACATATTTCATTACATTCAAAACATGAAAATTGCTTCTTATAAGTCCATTTATGTTTTGCAAATATGATTTAATTTTCATACTAGTTTTGACAAGAACATATGATACAGAACCAGCCACTAACAATAAAAAATTACAAAATGTGGAAGACTAAACATAGGCTAGATCTTTATGTTTCAAGGGATGATGACATGTGGGGATATGGGAATCAGAGCGAGAAGGCTTCTCCATCCAAGGACAACTAAAGTCTTTAATGAGTGCCCAATGCAAAGAGTTGAATCAAGATGACATGACGTCAACCAGTGTTTCAATGGACTCTCAAAATATCAGAAACTCAACTGACTAGAGAGCAACAGCTGGAAGTGCATCACTGATGCAGACCATCACAATTAGGTTGCGGATTAAAGGCAAATCTACAAATTTCCAACGGACCTCCACAACAATCTTGATGGAGTACGAGTAGGAATTCCGCCACAAAATCTTTACCTACACAAAAGCTAGTTTTCTTTCTCAAATTAGGAGAGAAGAAAGTAGGACAAAGGTGACGCAGGGCCATACCAACAGCCTAACTGCTGACCTTCCACCTAAAGCTACAGGCCTTACAGCTTGAGGAACTTCCAGAAAAAAGCATAACATAAACAACCATGGCAAGCCCCCCAACAGCAGAAATAATAAGAAATCATGTGAAACCTGGTGTGACCATAGTTTCAAGAGTGGTTACATCATAAAAAATTGCCGGAAAATACATAGGCAACAACAACAACAAGCCTTATCCCATTAAATGGAGTCGGCTACATAGATCATACGACGCCATTGTGCTCTATCGAAAACTAAATCCTTAGATAGGTTATTGACCAGGAGATCCCGTTCAATGACCTCTTTGAGCGTTCTCTTTGGCCTTCCTCTACCCCTTTTAACCGGTGTCCATGCTATTTGATCCACCCTCTTCACCGGCGCATCCCTTGACCTTCTTTGTACGTGTCCAAACCACCTAAGACGGTTCTCTACCATTTTCTCTTCAATAGGTGCCACTTCAACTCTTCCCCGTATATGTTCATTACGAATCTTATCTTTTCTTGTATGCCCACACATCCATCTCAGCATCTTCACCTCAGCTACCCCAACTTTATGCTCTTGCTGTCCTTTTAAAGCCCAGCATTCACTTCCATAAAGCATTGCTGGTCTTATAGCAGTGCGATAAAACTTTCCTTTTACTTTATCCGGTACTTTCCGATCACATATAACCCCAGTAGCCTTTCTCCATTTAAACCACCTAGCCTGAATTCTATGATTAACATCCTCCAAAATTTCACCGTCCTTCTGTATCATTGATCCCAAATATTTGAACTTATCTATTTGTGGAATAACTTGATTTCCCAATCTGACCTCCAAGTTACTTCTAACTTATCTCTTATCAAAATACATAGGCAAACCCCTAAAATCCAATATAAGAGATATGATTTGAGTGACATTGAGAGTATATCTACTCATCCATAGGAACCTACCATCCTCCATAAGACATTCATCATAAAACCTCTTGCAAAACCCTCAACAAAATGTAGGGGCCAAGCAAAAATATTGGCATATCCTTGTAGTCGCTAGATCTTTAGTATTCACAATGAATGTCCCCACCATTATTGGGAAGAAGACATTACCACCTCCAACCATCTCATTAATTGAATTTCAACAAAACCCTTCGTTTTTAAGGTCCTCGCTACACCATTCTCAAAACACGCCCTACAATCCACCTCATCTCAAACATAACAATAGAAGATTTTGGGTGCACTGCCTCAGTCCACCTCCATCAAGAAAACAAACTTGAGCCAAAGACCACTAAATATATATCCCTTGCATAAAGCTCATATAAAAAGGATTACTTTAACTATACGCAGTCGCAAAGAAAATACTTATTTTCATGAATGTCACAAAACCTTGAAAGCTAATATACGCCCTATTTCAATTTCATGAGTCCAAAAGGGGCAGAAAAGATTTGAAAAACCAACATGGGGCTGCTTTACAATGTTTCCTTCTTACAATTTACAGTCCCTAAATTAAGGATTAACTCTGTAATTGGAATAAAAATGGAAAATTAAGTACGTCACAATTGAAAACTGAAACTAACAGATACCTTCCACCATAAAGGAGAAACCCAAGAGCAGCGAACAAAGAGACCCCTATTACAACATAATTGAATTAGCAACAATTCATGACAATCATAATCCATAAATAATTTGACTAAAACATTACTACAAGCTGAGTCTAAAGTAGACAAACCTGCGAAGAATATCTTAGACAGGATGACCAATACATGGATTGGCTTCCACCACAATATCAGCCACAGAGCAATCTGGCTTACGTTAATTTTAAAAAAAAAGGGTGAAACAACAAAACAAATTTTAAATTGTTGAACATAAAGGTACTTGCAACATTAAAACTCATGATATTCATAATTTCCAAGTTTTACAGTATTACCATTAGACACTAAGACACATTATCATATCAGTTAAATTGCTCCTAACATCTTTTAGGCCATAGTCTAATTACTCCTACACAATTTGACCATAGTCACACATTACAAGCAAAGCTTAGGCCCCTGCCATTTTTTTACAAAGACGTGAGGAGATGATGGTATGACCCTCAAACTTCTTAAAGGGGCATTATCATGGAACTCATGTCAACCAAGTATGATATTGTTGTGCTAAGGCCATTGAAAAACAAATTACATTTTAACAGGGTAAAACTAACATATGTCAGTGCGGTCTCTTCAGATCAAGCAATAATACAAGACTAAATTCATGAAACACAAATAGACTTAAAACAGTCCAACTATGACCCATAGGAGGGACCTGCAAACAAAACTAAGGCAAGAAGTTTCACCTGCACGGCATAAACCACAGCATTGATAACATAGAAGCTTGGCCTCAGTCTATCAGTAGACACAGCTCGTGCCTGAAAGATATCAACATTAACAAGGTAGTCATTTCACCAACTTGCAAACTATGCTAGATTGACAGCGTTGAAGAAAAACCAGAAGAGTTAGACCAGCGTTAATGTTCAACAAATTAAATTGAACTTGCCTGGTAGTATATCTCTGCCCAGAATAGGACCAAGAGTGCATATGTTGTGAAGAAAGCAAGACTTGGCATGTCAAGTATGATATGTTGGACAATCTACATACAGGCAATCCGACTATTAGATGCTTAGACAAATAAAGCACTATGGAATATACGAGGAAGAGTATGTTCCTACCTCTGGCTTTAACTTCTGTACATCCCGGCGGAATACAAATGCAAAACATCGAACTACAAAGGCAGAAGGGTATGTATTATTGCATATAATATTTCCACCACATTTACAGCCGAATTAACAATTAAATCAATAAGCACAGGGGGAAAAAAATAAATAATACAAACCCCCGTTCACCAAAAAATTGAGAAAGTGAAAGACTTTCTGCGTAGTCCAACCATATTCTGGAACTCTCAATTGTATACGAACTAGTTGAACCTAAAAACAAATGGAGAAAAAAAAAATCCAAGTGAATAGGCGTAAAATCATCATGGCTTCTACAGTTATACACAAGCGCAAGTCTCATTCTCTTCAAGCATTCAAGGATATACGAAAACCCTTGAAGTCCTTATCCAATAGATAATTCCAAATCTGCCCAAAAAGCGATTGAAGACGAACAGAAACATAAAAAAAAAATCAGCAATGACATTACAGACGTAGAAACATGGAGGCGGGATTTGCAGTTACCAGAGCAACGACAGCGACGATCCCATAAAGAGCAGCGAGAACGTGGAAGATGCGATCCTGCCAGACCGGAGAATCATTGATGTCATGCCACCAAGTGGAGGATTCTGTGAGCTCGATGGCAGCTACAGCCAACCTCACCGCGGAAGACGTCGATACCGGCACGCCGTTGCGACCCATTCAAATTGACTCGACTCTAAGCACGCGCCGGCGAATCTTGTTAGCAAAATCACAAGCGACCTAAATTAATTCGTGAAGACGAAGGAGAGACAACGGAATCAGATTATTGATTTTTTTTTTTAATTTTTACAGTTTCTTCTGTTTTCTCATCGAACCTCGAACGGCCGGCATAAATCCAAAAAACGTAATAGGACGCGACCGGCTAGAGAGGCTATGGACGTCTCTGGAAGATGACCGATGATAGCCGGTCTGCCTGTAGTTTCAATCCAGGCTTTATCCATCATGGGCAACGTGTACAGGTGGAATTTTTTTTTTAAACTTAAAATTGTTATTATCAAGCTAATTTAATTAATTCTCTTTATTGAGAACTAATATGTATTCAATCAATATATTGTACTATAAGAAATAGTCACATTAAATTGTACCGCTTATTAAATATTTTATTATCCTTTACCAAAAACAATTATATATAACTATTTATAAATTTTATGTTTAGGTGGTAAGTGATAATATCTTCTAAAGAGTAAAATATAGTAGAATATAAATTTAAATCTTATAGAGTAGAGATATTTTTGACTAAAAAAATAAATTGTGATTAAGTTGAATGAAAAAATTTGAAATTTTTAAATGAAGGGAATTTGATTTTTTTGAATAAGTTCAAGAGTTCAGATTTTATTGATAAAAAATACATTAAATGAGTTATTTCTGGCATTCAGATCTAACTAGTTAATATTAGATTATGGATGATTAAATAAAAAAACCATTAATGGGATTGGAGAATTGTTTAAATTGATTAAAAATGAAGTTAGAAAGAGAAGTACAAATTAAAAAATATGAATTATTAGTGGTTTAACGGGGGAAATTAATTTTAAATATTGTTTAAAAACAATTCACTACTATCTTTTTAGCTTTGACTGTTGTATTTGATTGATTGGAAGGAGCGGGTAAAAAGAGAAGGAAAGGGCATGAGAGGAATGTTTGGTTTCATGGGAACACGTTTCTAAATCATTATTCCATGGAATCTTTTTCAGCCCAATTCCATTCCATGCAAAGGGGAAGAAGAAATGGCGTGCCATACTTGGAATCCACGTCAAAAATGTCAGTCTCCCAGGTCGCTTCTGAAACCGGCTTGGGCACCTCGCATTATATATATTTTTTTCTTTGCGATGAGTATGGTTTAGTCATTTATTTACTCCTATCTTTATTCTCATTGTTTCTCCTATGCTAAACATTCAAATTCAAAGAAAATAGTTGGAAGGGTCAATAAAAAGGTATATCAAGTAATGTAATACGTAATTCTCTGTAAAAGGATAGGATGTGATCAAATATAACATTCAACATAATTTCTAAATGTATGGTTAAAAATATATCCACTGTTAATAGAAGATTAATTTATATAATATATATAACTGACTTTATTTAATAAGATAAGCTTATTTTTATCCCTGTTGCTAGATTACTGTGCTTAATAAGCCCAATCTGCATAAAATATTATGTTTAACAATAGTTGATAGAGTTAAGGAGATTAAGGACACAACGGATTGTTGAGACTCTAAAGTTATAAAACTTGGAAGCAAACGAAGCCGACAACGATGGATGAGGCTCCAAAGTCATGCCAAATACGAAATATTTTTATTTTTCTATTGATGGATCAACCAGGAGAAATGTACGATTTTTATTGGCCTTGCAAACGGTACATACATGTATAGCCTATGGGGGTTTTGATTTTGACATAATCGTGACTTTGATTATTTTAAATTTCATTATGGGGCCTTAATTACTTGTGTCTTTCAAAACAAAAAATCCTTCATCTTTTCAGCCTCATCGTTCTAGCCATCCAAAATTAACCCATAAATACGATGCCGTTATTTTTGTTAATCTCACCTCTTCGAATAAAAATTGCGAGTGACAGAATTGTATGACGTAAATAAAATTACCAGGCGTTAGCTTGCAACTAATTGATTATCAATGAGAATTTTCATAACTTAAAGTAATTTGTATACTTATGAACACACTGTTCTGATAATTAAATTTCCATTCCGCGTGTCATGACAAGTCATGGAACGTTAATGCTCTTGCACATAGTGGCAAACCGATCACCCTTGTCGGGAACATAACATCTTATACTGTAATAGGTCAGAACTCAGAAGTTCAATGGATGCAACTGCTACAATTCCAATTCAGACTCACAAATGTTGTCATTACTCACTCAGAATTCTACGCCTATCAAGTTAATAATGCCGTTTATGAGCATCCTTACAGTACAGAGTAGTTTACAAAGGCAGCTGCTCTAGCTCACCAATGAAAGAACCGTCAATTTAAACAACACATACGTTAACAACAAAGCAACAAAAGACTCTGTGATATCTCATCATGCTCATCAAAGTTACATTCAATGCGTAGTAAGAAAAAGAAAAAGAAAAGGAGAGACTGCCAAACCTTCAACCAAAACAGCCACATGCTTAGGGCTAGTCTCAGTACCCCAAAAATAAAGGAACACACAATAGGCCAGACGGTACCAAGTCTCCTAAACTTCATTAATGATCCTTTTGCCAAAAAATTTGGACTGAAGCACCGAAAGATGTTATTGGCAGCAAACTATTCAGTATCAATATACTTCTGATCTGGACCAAGTCCATCAGATCTTCTGTTTGAGCGTCACATCAAGTATTCCAATAGAAATTTTAGGTTGGAAGTGTTCATCTGTATCCACTTCCTCAATTTCCTGGCAGAAGATTTGCAACATTGAATGTCAAGCACCCATCATAAACATAAATCCCGTTGGCTATCTTGTAAAAATGTCGCGGCATTCAATACCAACACAGATATGTAATTGACATTGCATTTAGAAGGAACAAAAATATTTTTTTTCCAAACACGCAAATCTCAGTACACTAAACAAAATTTATCCAAACGTAGATTCAAGATGGCAGGTAGTGGGATAACAAAGACATTTAGCAAGACATTAGCCATGATTTATTACGTCCAAAACTAAATTAAAAAAAAAACAGAGATTGATAAACATCAATGGATGACAAAATATAAAGGATGAGTGAAAAGCTTTTCCACACTCAATCATATGAAAAAGGCAACAGACCCAACAGCAAAAAAAGGACACTTCTGATGAAAACAGAGCAGATTCAGTCACCTGAACAACATCCTCTCCATTGATGACTCGGCCAAATATAATAAGCTTCTCATTTAGATCTGGTATTGGTGCAGTTGTAATGAAAAGATCAAACTTTTTGTTCGAGTGTTTGCCCTTGGAAGTCCCAAGCATGAATGCCTCATGCTTCATACTAGTAAACATCAAAGAATTTATTAATCAAAAAGGAAATATATTCAACACACAACAACGGTGGTCTTCAGATTTCAGAAACATCAGAGTACAAAACCAAAAGAATAATAGAAACCTTGAATAATGTTTTCCTCTCAGGTTCCAATCTTCTGTAGCCCCGGTCCCTTGGTTCTCCCCTGCCTGAATCACATAGTGCTTAATTACATGGTGGAAAAGCATTCCCTTGAAATGCCCTTTTTGACTGTAAAAGCAATGCAGTTTAGAAAAAGATTGAAACAAAGGTAAGATAAATTCAATAAACTCCACGAGAGAGACCATTTTTTCACAACTCAGTAGCATCAGAAATTAATGTCAATAAAGGCCATAATTACGTAAACTGGTGCCTTTATTATTTTTTAAGAAAAAAAAGTACTTCTTGGATGAGCATAAAAACCGACAGTGCATAAATATCTCACAAACTAAAGTAAGTTTTCTAATATAATATTGACAACTTTGTAAAGATCAGCAGAAACACGGCATGGCAGGCAACATCATTGCAGTCTTCCTCAAACTTGAGTTATCCCACACCTAGACAGAATACAGCTCAGACTTTGTGATGACAGTCAACTTAATCCCTAATAAGCCCCTAACTATGTTCTAGTTTGTAGATTTTCTCTGTTCCATTAGTTGTTTAAACAGAACAATGTATATGCATATGGCGTGGGTTTTGCACTTAAATGGCAAATACTTTATCAAGCAACTATGGCAGGTATATATCACCTTTAGTGCTTAAAATCTATATCTAACCATCTTATTGAATTCCTGTGTTATTTCCAGTGCTTTTACAATTAGGCTCAAATCTATTAGGAAAACTATTGAAGAGAGAAAACAATGGTATTTTTGGGTCTTTCCATTCTTGTAATAGCAACGCTTTAATCAGGATTTGGAGAAGAAAAGTTTATAAGAATCCAATAGCAAATTGATCCCAAATTCAGGAATTAAAATTATATATCTAAGCTAAAAATTATTCAGAGATACAGGAAAATTGATTATGATATTAAAAAATCATAAATCACGAAAAGCACAAGGGTTAGCCTAGTAGTTAGTTCAATTTTATGCTGTCACAGAGTACACAAATAAAGCAGCACAGAGCAACTTGAAATATTCTAATCAGTTAAAGAACATCAAATTTTATTTTTCCTTCTTTTCAATCACTTTTAGATTAAATTTGAACCTAAAAATTTCTTCCCCAACTCCAACCTCAAACGATGACAAGGAAAGAAGTGTGCAAGAAACAAAAAAGGAGATGAAAAAATTCCCTAAAAATAGTATAAAAAGTATAGCTGCATAGGGATAAGCCACACTCACCATAGGTCAATAAATTCATCAACAACTTCAGGAGCACTTTCCTTGTAAAGTTCAATTACAATGGAGCCTTTAGAGGTATTTAAAACCTATTTCAGCAAGCAAAAAATCAATTAGGTCAAAAATCAGTAAACAAGATCAAAAATTTTGCTGAAGAAAAGAAGTAATAGAGCCAGATGAATGAAGCATACAGCGTATCCAGGCACCTCAGACTTTTTTGAGTCTCCAAAAGAATTTTCAGCCTAAAGGGGAAAAAGAAAAAAGAAAGGAATTAAGAATATCAACAGATCTATATGAAAGTCAAGAGTCTACAGAAAAGTACTAAGTCAAAATGCAAAACCCATAGACCTCCTATCAACTATACGTGGTCACCAACACAGAATCCGACATGATATTATACATGCTGAAAAAATTGACCCCACATAATTTGTATTTTGTGCATGAAAAACGTCTTCAGGTGCCAAAATCAACCTGGCTTTGAAATTCATAGTGTTTCAGTTGCTAGAGATGATGCATTTGAAACTCTCATACATTCCTTAAAAATGGAGGTTGACTCTCAATCCTTGTCAATGAGCAGTGGTTAAAAGAAGCTACTGATCTGCTATTGTGATGAATTGGTAAAGAAACGCTCAAATTAAGATTCTTCTATATTGGCCACTTTGCCGTAATAGCAAAATCTTAACCTCGTTCTACCACCACTGATTTAATAACATTGAAAGTCAATGACCACTTTTGAGCAATCTAGGAGAATTTAAACGCAGCAGCTCTAGTACCCCAAACTCTACAAACCGTAACTATAACTTAGGGGAAATGTAAGAGCATGTTGGCTGAATTTGGCAATATTTTAAGAGGTTTGCCAGGCATGAGTTATGCAAGGTCAGTTCTTTGACACATAGAATGCCATGTCAGATAAGCCATCTTGGTTTCTATTAGAGTGAGGGGAGAGGTGAGGTAAACACTGATCAATTTTTCAGAGGTAAGGGATGAAATTGGGACTAATAAAACATGAGGGGCAAAAATAAAGCCTGGTTCAAAGTTAAGGGAGGAAAAGTAGATTTTGACCACCACAAACTTCAAATTTGCCTTTAAGTTTCTAATGAAGCGAGGGGAGATGAAAAACATTGATGAAGTTTGGGGAATTAAAGAACAAAATTGACACAACAAGAAAAACAAGCAAAAAAGAACGTCATGTTGGCCAAAAGAAAAGGATGAAGAATAATATATAACATGCAGATACGAGAGGACCAAACAATCATGGAACCAAGCAAAAATAACTTCACATGTACCTGAGAGCTTGTAATCTGATTCTCTGCTGCAAATCTTGACCTAAGCAACTAAATTGTTAGGAAGGAGATTCTCTTCTAAAGTTCTAAATGTATAAAAGAAAATAGACACACTTCTCAGCCATGTCAAGGTGATGAAGACACGTTAGTCACATAAGTTGCCTCGACAAAGTGATGAAATGTCTCAAATTAACTTACATACATGTCGGAAAAATGCTATTGATAAGTTGCTGGTTAAAAAAAAATAGAAAGGTAAAATGAAAGCTAAAGAAAAGAAGAGATTGGAAATCCTATCTCAACGAAAAGTGAAGATTTCCTCCATAATGTTTTGACTCACCAAGTCTAAATTTTTATCACGTTACGTATCATATCTGTTTAAAGTGATAAACGTATATCACACATCATTGCACACATTGTAAATTAGCTCTAAATTTTTATCACATTTACTAACCTGTGGGTCCAATGTTTGTACGCACAGAACAGGAAAAACACAACCAAGACAAGAATCAAGCTGTAAAATATAACAGTTGTGGCACTTATTCGAGAAGGCCCCTTCTTCCTCTTGCTTTGCTGTAGTAGAGCATGCGGTTTAATCCTCGACATTTAGCCTAATCATCAATTTAAGATACTATCAATTTCCTGACAATGGAAGAGAGCAGGGAACAAAACTGGCAGCTAAAAAATTATTTTAAAAAATGACGATGATAATGATTAAATTTTTTTATTCAATTTACATAAGGTTTACCTAAAAGGCAAACAATAAACAAATCAAATACGATAACTCAATTTTCAAATTTCAACGCGGTGTAATTAACTCCTAGTTAGGAATTCTGGACTCTGTCAAACCTCGATCACCAGATTCAACACCAAGGAAGCCATAAAATTGAACAGGCATTTAGATCCAATTAATTGAGCTCGTGAAGAAACAGGAGCGTTCATCATGATTTGGAATAAAAGAAAATATAAATTGCGCAAAAAAATGTAAAAACACAAGTGAAAGAACGCTAAGAAGCATTGAATTAAATCTCTAGCTGAAGTTTGAAAAGGGAAAAAAAAACAGAGCAAAAACAAGTTAAGTGAAGAAAGAAAGAAAGGGACCGGAAGAGTGAAGGCGTTGGAGCTGTTATGGTCAGCAGCGTCGATCTCAGAAGCAAAAACAACCAGTGAACGAACCGAGGACGGTGGTTGTGTTCCGTTCCGTCGAGTAGAATAGAGAAGGCTCTCCAACAGAAATTCGGACCAACTCTACAGCTGGTGAAATGAATGAGAAGCGAGATTTGCTGCCTCATCTTCCTACTACAATATTATTATTTTTTGTGTACCTGACTATTTTTCAAATATTAATATCGTTTAAAAAAATAATTTTATCCTATTATTAAATTATAAATAATTCTTTTTTTAAATCTTTATATTAAAAAAATATTATTATTTTTTATGTGTATATTATGATATTATTGTTATTTCTTTAACAAAATACATAAAAAGATGTTACTATTATATTATTATTTTTCTGAAGTTAGCACCATAACCCAGGAATTGAAAAACATGTATAAGTTATTCTGTTTTTTTTAAAAACAGTTATGTATTAAATGTCGTGATGGATACATGTGAACTTTATATATACAAAGGTAAAACTTCATACCCTCGAAATATAGTCAATATCAGTAAATATCGTTGATAGTTATTTTTTTTTCCCAAAAATGTCTAGATTAACTGTTTGACGTGGTGATTGTGTATTTAATGATTTGACTTAATAAAGATTGAAAAAAAAAATCAACAAATACACCCAATAATAAGTATATTTTTCTTATTAACACACTCTTAATTTTAAATAAAGTATAATATAGAACTCATAATTTTTCACTTACGGGCCGCGGCTACGGGTCTCACCTAGCTTCTTCTAGGTTTTTAACCCGAAGTCCATTCATCTGTCTTGGTGAGGTAGTAGTTTGTAAATAGTTAGATATTTATACCAAAAAAAGAAAAAGTTAGATATTACTCCCTCTCTTTTCTTTTTTGGATATTCCCATAATTTATTAGCTTAACTGATAAAAATATAAGATATATGACTATCTAAAATATATTTAATCTATAAAAAATAATATTTTATTATAATTTTAGCCGTTATGTTTAAGGAGATATTTTAACTTTTATATTTTTAGATTTATGTTTAAAAATAATAGATAATATTGCTTGATATTAGTATTATTTTAAAAAAATTATTTTATTTTTAAATTATAGATAAATTTAATTTTTTTAAAAAAAATTGTAAAGAAAACAAATTGCCCCTTCCATGGGGTTGTTAAATAGGCAATACGTCCCTATCGGCGAACTAATCCACATGACAGCATTGGATTGATATGGTGACTTCGTTACCTGTAAAGAGCGCCGTGACATACTGGGACATAATCTGTACATGTGAATGGAAGTTATTCTTTTCTTTTGTTTTGAGATTCATAGGTAGGCGCAAGAGAGATCATACCCATGATGAACAATGAATGGGAGGTCCAATTATACTGCAATGAGTTCTATTAGGAGACTTATAAATCTAAGAAACTTTCCTATTAACGAGTTGATCTATTAGAATATACTCATAATATTAGCACTTTCTTTATAATCTCATATTCATAATATATCTCTATCGGGGATGTTAACTTTCGAACGTGATGTATTATTATAAGTATCGCATTAGAGTAAACAGTTTATAAATATTTAATTTAATTATAATTAAATTATTTTTTTAATATATTTTAAAAAGTTAACCATTTTTATAATTATGATTTGGGATTATTATTTTATGGCAGGAGTTTATAAGTTAAAAAAAAAACCCTTATTCATTTAATAGTTGTTTGACTCTTCCGATTATATCGAAAACGAGTAATGGACTCCTACAATTAATTAGGGTTGATAAAAAAATTAAATTAACATAATTATCAAACAAAACTATTTACATTAGTTGAATTGGACTTTAGCTTTTGAATAATAAATTGTGAAAAAAAAAAGATTTTAAAAATAATATATTTTTAAAATTAAGATATTTAGATGATTAGTAGTATAATTATTTTTTATATTAATAAATTATTAAAAATAATATTATTTAATTAAAAATAGGAGAGAGGAACAGAAACGCTTATTCGGCAAACATTAGGCCTCGTGGGAACAGAAACCCCATTAAAATATCATTGGGCCCGGAACAAGAAAGCCCACTAAACACTGATTGGGCTAACTAAAACTTCAAATAAAATAAATTGGGCCATCATTTTAAAATTCGGCTACCAAAGCCCAATATACTATTAATCGGCCTTACACATTAATTCGGCAATACATAACCATTGGGCCTCACAGGAACAAGAAGCCCAACATACTTCGGCTTCACAAAAGTCCAATAAAACTATTGGGGAAATTGGGCCTAGTTGGAACAAAAACACAATAAAATATAATTGCGCCAGTTAAGACTAATAAAAATTAATTGCTCCGTAAATGAAACTTAGGCTTCGTTGGAAAAATAAAGCCCAATAAAAATATTGTTGGGCTTGCTAAAAGACCAATAAGAAAAGCCATTGTTATGAAATTTATGATGAAGCCCAATAGAAATTGGGCTTCTTAACAATAAATAGCCCAATAAATGGATTATTGGGTTTGTTAAAAGTCCAATACAAATTAATTGGGCAATAGCTTGAATTAGGGCCTCGACAGATTAGGAAGCGCAATATAATTGGGCTTATCAAAAGTCCAATATAAACGTATTGGGCCAATAATGGGCCTATTGGGAGCCGAAACCCAATGAAACATAATTCGGCCTATTAAGACTAAAATAAGAAATATCTGATTGAGCTCGCTAAAGGACCAATAGTCCAATACGTGCCATAATTTTAAAATTGCGCTGTGACGAAGTCCAAAACAATTTGGACTTCGTAACAAGAAATAGCCCATAAAAGGTTAATTGGGCTTGCTAAAAGTAAAAGGCGAATTGATTGGGCAATAGCATCAATTTGGGCCTGTCTAGGAAAAGAAGCCCAATATACTTGGGCTTCTCAAACTCCAATACAAAGTTATTGGTCGAAACATGGCCTCATGGGAACAGAAAACAAAAGAAAATATATTTAGGCCTCTCAAGAGTCCATTAAATAGTTTTTTTATAAGAAAGTCCATTAAAATTAATTGCACTATAAATGGAATTTTGGAATCGTACGAGAAAGAAACCTGAATAAAAATCTGATTGGGCTTGCTAAGAGACCAATGCAAACTGGCCATCATTTTGAAATTGGGCTGTTACAAAGCCCAAAAGAATTTTAGTCTTGGTAACAACAAATTGCCCAATAAAAGGTTAAATGGGCTTGATAAAAGTCTAATACTAATTCATTGGGCAATAGGTTGAATTTGGGCTATGTTGAAAAGTAATCCCAATATAATTAGGCTTGTCAAAAGTCTAGTATAAACTTATTGGAACAAAATGGGCCTTATGGGAAACAGAAAGCCTAATAATATATAATTAGCCCTCTCATGAGTCCATTAAAACTTAATAGCGTAATAAATTGAACTTGGGCTTCGTTCGAACAAGAAAGGCCAACCATAATCTGATTGGGCTTGCTAAAAGACCAATACAAACAGCCATCGTTTTGCAATGGGGCTGTGACAACAACAAATAGTCCATAAAAGTTTAATTCGGCTGTGAAAAGTCCAATACGAATTATTTGGGCCATTGCCTGAATTTGGGCTCGCTGGAAAAGAAAGCCCAATTTACTTAGCCTTGTTGAAAGTCCAATACTTATTTTGCAAATATATGGGCGTGATTGGTACATAATGCCCAAGAAAATATAATTAGGCCTCTCAAGAGTCCGTTAAAAATTAATTGCTCTATAAATTGTACTTGGGCTCATATTGGGTAAGGTTAAATATTGATTGAGCACTTATAACAGGCTATAAAAGGGAAAGTTACAATAGAGTTATTAGAGATCATTTTAAAAATTGGATTATTAGATTTATTAGTGTTCTTGGCTCATGTAACGTGATGGAAGTCGAATAATGGGCAATTCTCAATGATCTTGAACTTGCTTAGGAGTAAGGATTCAATATCATATTTGAATCATATGTCAATAATATTATAAACATGTTAGTGAACTTGATAGTCCATATATGTAACCTTTTAGTTGTACAAATATAGAAGATTCTAAAATTATCTTATGAGCTAAAAATACAATATGTATCCAGAGACTAAAATCAATTGGCAAGTGCCTTGAAAAAGGATGGTTTAAGCTAAACAAGTGTTATATTCATGTCCTATATATTTAAGGGCCATTGTGGGGGATGGGTGTTTAAGATTTAATCCCTTTATAGATTAAATTTCTATTAAGTTAAGGCCGTGTTAGCACTCTTCTTATAAAAAAAACCAATTGATGAGGCAATATAAGTTGGTTGTTGACCAACAGAGTTGGTCTGAGTGATAAGTGGTTCAGTATTGTTTAAGCAAAGTTTTGAATTTGAGCCTTGATGTATGTAGAAAATCCCCGTTAGGAGACTCATCCACTATAGCCAGATGCGTGATGTGGATTAGATCTAGATATAGTCGGGCTAAAACTCTAATAAATCAGATGGACAAGAAAAAAAAAAGTTGGCAGTTGTTCAAGTAGGAAACCCAATAATTAGGAATAACTCGAACTTGGGCTTCGTTGGATCGCGTTAGGTCAAGGATAATATAATTGGGCTTGTTAATAATGATTGGAGACAAATACTCTAACAACCCCTCAATTTTACTTCAATGATATATGCCTTCTCTCTGTTTTAAATATTCTTTAACTTCCTTCAAAATTAAAATATATGTCACACAAACCTCACTTCTATTTTTAGATTTTATTTCCATCCGCCAAAACTATTAGTAAACTGTTAAGTTTGACTTTGACATTTTTTGACCAAAATACCCAAATTAAGAGTTATTTAAATATTTATATTTACCAAAAAATTATATAACCAACAAAATGTTTCTAGTACATATAATTTAACACTTCCCGTGTTATATAATTTATTATTTCTGCTTATATTATAAATTTCATAATTTTATTTTTTCATGACATTTATTGAAATATATTTATCTTAATTTTTTGAATAGATAAAAATATAATTCGAACACATTTTTGTTCACATTTAAAAATATATCCTAAATCGTTTAATATCTAATTACGAATAGGGGGTACTTTCAGTTTGACGTTGGCCACTTGTTTCACAAATTGACGTTCTGGTAGAAATCACTCTATCAAGAAATGGGCATTCATTTCACTGTGTAAAGTTCTTGAATGCCATTGTTCCGTTTTTCTTTTGGTCGTGAAATATCTCATTCGATTCAGAAACGCCCACATCAAGATGGATTGAAAATTGGTGCCGAGTGATAGAACAAGCGAACTATGGGATTTGTGTGGAGCAGGGGCGTTGAATATCGATAGATATGTGAGTATCCTTCATGAAATTATATTGCCTCCAAGTTATATCTGTAGTCATGGTTTAAGCTCAGTGGCAAGTTGGATTCTCCTCAGCTTCATTCACGATCATTATTCTAACGTATCTTCTGTAACGTGCTTGAATGCAATTGCACTGATTCGGGATTCAAAACTACATTCACAGACGCTATGCTTCGTTATTTGTGTCAGTAATATCCTTAAGACCAGGTGGCTCATGCTCAATTACAATAGATTACAACGTGCATGAAATAAGCTGCATTGTTCACATCTTGTAAAAATTATGATATACTACTATATTTAGTTCACGTGGCTTCGCATCCGCCAACAGCTAGCGTTTTAAGAACAAATACGTCAGAGAACTATATTTAACTATATAAGAAAATGATGGCAGAGGACAACAATCAGGGTTTTAAGGAATCCATATGTTTCAGCATCACCTTGGTCGATTCATGAGCAAAATATTTTTGCCTCAGCATAACATAGGGGTATCCGAGGAATGACAACATATGGGCAGGCTTTGAGAATGAAACTACTTCATACCACACATGGCCTTTCTCATCCATCTCAATTGAAAATCTTTCTTCTCCAGCCTGTTTCCACAAAGATTAATATTTCAAACATAACTAACTAGCAATATGTTACGTCAAATAAGAAAGTTTTTAAAGTTTTAAGATACGTACATAGAGGCGTGTGGATTCAACAAATTAAAGCATAATGATGGGGTTTCATAACAGTTGACACAAAGGAATGCTATCACAGCAATATGGAGAATATCTAGCTTGAGCTCAAAATAAGATGAGCTCCTATGATACACCCAAAAGAATAAGCCGAAACTCTAGCTAATAGCTTCAAACAAAGCTGATACCAACACATATTCAAGTCTTTGGCCAGGAATACCTATATATATGAAGAGTTAAGAGTGTTTCGTCCTCACCCCCACCCCCTTTCTTGCTGTTGTGGAGTTTCTTTGCTTGCAACCAGTAATTGCTACTAATTCTCAAGAAAAGCCTCAGGTACTAGTTAAATAATTAGATTTGAAAACAAAGGTGTTTTCAGGTTTCAAAACATAAGAAACACAGTTAGAGGAACATTGTTGCAGCCTGCAGTGTGGGGCAATTACAAAGAGCCAGATTTCCAATAAAGAAACGCGAAACACATTGGACTTTATAAATGCATGGAAATCATTGGATAAGGAGGTATTTTCAGAAGGTCAGATCTGCATCTCCAAGCTGAAAGAACTTGTCACTTAGAAATTTCTAAGACTCCACTCACAACCCCCAAAACCCCAAAGACACAGAAAAAGCAGCAAGAGGAAAGCACTCACCAGTAAGTGACCACCCAGAGTGCCACTTCCAAAACCAAAAGAGGCATTTCGGTTTTTTTTAGTTCTGCTTTCATTTACATATACAACCTGAAGAGGCATCATGAACCATGGGACGAACTCCTTTACACAAGCACAAAACTTCACTCCTCGTTGAACTGGAGTTTTTGGATCAACAAATGCCCAATTCAATCCGAAATGCCTGCAAGTGATATCAGTCACGGTTCAGCACTTTTGGCCCTATAAATGTATATATGCATCAGAAAACAGGCGTGACATAAGCAAACCTCCAACTTCTGAGAGCAGTCTTGCCCTTTTCAAAAGTGTCAAGACCAGAACCTACCAAAACTCGAGCATGGTTTAGTAAAAATCCATCTTTGGAGAATCCTTCATCTTCTTTAAGGGAAGACAAAGATTTAGCAGTAGCCCCTCTATATTTAACATCATAGTTGAAAGTACCAGACCTGGTTGACAAGCAAAAGGAAAAAAAAGTTTGGACATTAGAATGCCCCAAGAGGCTAAAAATCCATAAAAAAAATAAGTCAAACATCATCTGATTACTTATCAATGCATGCTTTCTGGTCTTGGAGAGACGGCCGATGCCAGCACAAGAAAGCCATCTGTGTTAAATATTCGTACGTATAGCAGAATTTTAGCAGGAGATACAGATTTGAATATTATCAAAATGCAGTAACACTCTCACATAATCAAAATTTTGTTTGTTTCTGGAACTAAATTCAATCAATGGTCTACGGACAAGCAAGCTGGTTAAAATTGTCGACAGATAGGTAAATGCAGGAACTTTATTCGATCACAAAATGGAGAGGAAAACAGGCTTAGCAAAATGTGACGTGCTTTCTACAATTAGCCAGAAGATGAAGTCGAGATAATGAAAAGAACAGACAAGTTGCGGAGATAAAGCGAGACTGTAGAACATAACAAACTTATGACAAGCGAGAAACTGTGGTATTGTTAATTATGAAACATTTTAAGTCTGCAAAATTTACTGAAGCAATGTTTAATGCCATTAAATTCATGTGCATTCGTGTGTGGATAGACACTCGAAAATTTTTGAAGCAGTAATTCGAGTGTAATCCAAGACATGGACAAGTTAAGAAAATCATGGGATTTGGGAATAGCATAAAGAGGGACTTGGGATTCAGAAGCCGTGGGGGAGAGCAGAAGTCAACAACGACAAATTCTAAAAGTAATGGAAACGAGGGAGAGGGAAAGGCCAAGCAAGCGACCACTATTAACCAAGCTGCCGGATAGTGGCCACAACACTGAACGGTGTGGATGACGACGGCGGAGGAGGCTTGAGAGAGGAGGATGAGCCCACGTCTTAGAAAAATGAGAGATGGGAATCAACAGAACGCAAAATAAAATCTCATCCCACGACTAGCTATATCTCTTTCTGTTGCACAATTACTAATTTACTATTACTATTAGTAGTAATTTTAAATAAATATCAAACTTATGCGAAAGTTTTTAAGGGTCTATCTGATCCAAAGCAATTTTGATTTTTGAATAGCAACTGTAAACTTCCGAGTGCTCGATGAAATTTCCTCTTCTGTTTTTCTTTCCAGAGTTCGAAATCTTGCGGAACAATAATCGTTGACAACCATGATTAGGACTTCAACTGAATTTGATTTCTGGATTAGAAGAATGAATCTTTAATCTACGAATCTGGGCATCGATCTATGCGAATGCTCTATGAAAAGAAGAAAAAGAAAAAGTCTTGAATCTAATCATTGAGATTGCTAAACTAAATGTGGAGATTCATATAATAGAATCTCATTCGATTCGAACCACACTAGCTTCTGCGGAAAAAAGAACATTATAGGGAAAATATGTTCCCCTGTTTCCTCCCCTCTTTCGTATTTACTTGCAAAGTTTCAACGTGAAGATGATTGCCGAGGAATATTAATTAAATATTTTTACACCGAAATATTAATTAAATAATTTACAAGAGGAAAAATGTTGATTACTCATTTAACATGATCTCGAGATCTATACATCCAGATTTATGTTAAAGAAATTAATATTTTAATCTATATCCATATAACTTATATACTAATTTTTAAATAAGTTATTATTAAATTGATATGAGAAACAATTTTACTCTTATGATAAAATTAAAAATTTAAATGTTAGAAAGATAAAAATTCTTTGTATTCGGATATTGAACACAGTTTGAGATAATGGTTTATAGCATAACTAAGTGGTGGAAATCAAATTTATACCGTTAAAATTAAAATTAAACAATCTAAAGTATAAAATAAAAATTTTATATTCATATGTAAACATCAAATTTAAATGATCTAAATCTTATTTGGAGAGATGAGTACGTAACTATTATTGTGATAAGCATGAAAACCAAATCCTTCCATTATTGGATGCAACAAGACTGGTTGAAACCAAATGTTTATCTAAATCAGTGCTTTGAGACCATAAATTTAACTGACGAAATGATGAGATATATAATTATTTAATTTATATTTAATCTCTAAATAATATTATTTTATTATAGTTCTAATTACGATATTTAGAAAAATATTTTAATTTTTGAATTTATAAATTTATGTATGAGGATAATAGATATTTCATTCTACTCAAGATATTGTTTAGCAGAAATTGAGATTTCAACCTATTATTAGATCATAAGTAAACTTAATTTTTTTTTTAAATTTTTGTACTAACAAAAAAATTAGTGCTTTGGGTGTTGTCTCTATTAGCCACAACACACACTCATACTTGAATGTTATAACGACCTGATTCCAAACCGTTAATCATCAACTTTTAAACTACTGAATTTTATAATACTATGGGTACTAATATGAAATTAGGGTAAATTATAGGACTTAAATATTAATCTCTCCTTTTGGTCATTCCATTGAACAAATAATCCGAGATCTTTTTTTTTTTTACCAGGATCTTAATCCGATCTGCTGCGAACATTTTTCCCCGTTTCCAGACGATGGTAACAAATAATACTCGGTTTCACGCCACCTATTTCATTTAGCGTTATCCCTTTTGGTGCCCCACATCCACGTGGGCATCTTCTGTCTACTTAATAAAAAAATAATAATCTTATTGAAATTATAGTTTAATTATTGCACATTTAAAAACGTTTTTAAAAAATGTAGAATATAATTATAAATTAAATGATCCTGTATAAACTTGCAATAAAATTTCTAACATTCTTCTTCTTGCAGAGAATTACTGTATTTTATATTTTTGGTGACGGAGAAGTTGGGTAAGCGAACAAAAATTCGGGTCTGAGGAGTTTGCCCGATCGTCTCTCTTCTGACCAAACTCTTCACCTCTTATTCTTTCCACTCCCTCAACTGTAAATTTCCTTCAGATTCAGTACTTGGTCCTTTGAATATTCGTCTTTCTTCATCCTCTTCTAAATTCTCGGTCATGGCATCCGAACCAAAGAAGATCATAATAGATACTGATCCTGGCATTGGTAGGTGTTCTCATTTCTCAATTGGATCCTTTTAACTGTTTACAATTTGTTTTGCGCTAAGAGCGCAACTCATCTCATCATAAGATGCTAAAAGGCAAAAGATGATATACGTTTATCATATAACAGAACTGTTAATGAGTTGTGGATGTGTTGTTTAGAATTCTTGACTTTCATTTGGCCAAAAAGAAAGAAAAGATTCTTGTTTTACATATTGGGTAGTTGATATAAAGTGCTAAAATTCATTTAAGATTGTTGAGCTGAGAACAAAAGTCATTGCAATTGTTTCATGTAGATGATGCCATGGCAATATTTCTGGCATTACGATCGCCTGAGGTGGAGGTCATTGGACTTTCAACTATTTACGGAAATGTTTACACCACCCTGGCCACCAGAAACGCCTTGCATTTGGTAAAGTTATGGGGTTTGCTTCCCTGATTCTCGGGGGCATTTTATGACACAATTATTAGATGTGGTTGTTTGTTGATCATTTTCATGAATAATTGAGTAAAGTTGACTTTTTTCACTCTGTTAGAAACATCCTTACTTGTGTAATATGTCCAATGTAGTTGGAAGTTGCAGGGAGAACTGATATACCAGTGGCTGAAGGCTCCCACGTTACATTAACTGTGAGGACTTCCTCTCTGATTTTGTTCTGTGATCACTGATTTGTATGCACTAAACTGGATTCATTTGATTCTTCGGTATCTTATATGCCTGAAGAATATATGCAGACTTAGTTACCTTTTAGAACAATGATAGTAACCGGATATTTACCGCTTGTTTGTTCCTTGCAAGTATTTAAAGGATTCAATAACAGTGTCTGTAACATTTGTGTGTTACTGTACTTATGATTCTTCTAATTGTCTTAATCTTCATTTCTCGAAGAAAGGAACGAAGCTTCGTATTGCTGATTTTGTCCATGGTGCGGATGGACTTGGCAACCAAAATTTCCCTCCACCTGAAGGAAAGCATGTTGAAGAATCAGCTGTTGATTTTCTGATTCAACAAGCAAAGATTAATCCCGGCAAAGTCACTGTAGTGGCATTGGGCCCGCTTACAAATATTGCATTGGTCTGATATATGGGTGATCTTGTGTTTTCTTGTTACCCTTTACGCATTTCATTATTTAATGAGAAAATGTCTATTTGTCTAGGCTATCCAGCAGGATCCCGACTTTGCCAAAAACATTGGCCAGATTGTTATTCTAGGTGGTGCTTTTGCAGTGAATGGCAATGTAAATCCAGCTGCCGAGGCCAATGTGAGTTCTCTTTCATGTGTTGAAAGTCTAAATATAACTTCTTGAATGTATAAATTATTGTTGGCTTCTTACTGCTTGTGCTTCTTATTAGATATTTGGCGACCCAGATGCTGCCGATGTTGTATTCACAAGTGGGGCCGACATTGTGGCAGTGGGGATAAATGTTACGCACCAAGTTGTCCTGACAGGTACACCCTTTGGCAAATTGCAATTCATTCTCTTCTGTTATAATTATATAAACTGTTATCTGTATTTGTATTGATAATTTTGCTCATATAAATCCTATTTGGTTTGCAAAAGAATTTCATGGCCTGTTCTTTCAGGATTTACCCTGTTTCATTAATCAGGTTATACTTCATATGGATATTTCTAAAGTCACTGTTTCTTCAAGAGATTGTCAACTCATATCTCAATCCAATTGAACTTGTACATGTCTTCTTCAAATGATTAGTCCTAGTATTCTGTCATTGTCAGAAAAATCTTCATTATTTAATGTATAAATCGACTGAATTGTGCCCAATGTTCTTAAGGTGCTGATATTGACATGGAAATCCCTTCCTTCTCATCAATACAAACCAGATAATAGTAAAATCCTTCACCTCCCTTCTAGTAAAATCCCTCCCCTCCCTACGGGTTTGTTTGGTTGAGGGGAGGGGAGATATTTTGTCCTTATGTGCTCCCTTCCCCTCCCTTAGCTCCCCTCCAAAAGTGGGGGTTTTTGGAGGGGAGAGAAACTTTTTGCCCCTTTTAGACTAAATTACCCTCAAACTTTTTTTAATATTTCAACTATACCCTTAAACCTTTTTTTTTATTTTTCTCACACCTAATTTTTTCTTTAATTGCATAATAATTATAATAAATTATAATAAAATTTAATAAACACAATAAATTATTTATATATTATATTAAAATATATAATAATTATAAAATTAATAAGAAACAATATTAAAATTTTATCATATTTTTTATTTTTTTTAAATTTTATTATATATATAAATGAGATAAAAAAATTTAAGATTTATAAATTAAAAAAATAATAATTTTGATATGAATATTATAAATAAAGAGTAAATAAATTTAAATAAAGAGATAAGGGTATATTTGTCAATTTTTAATTAACTCCACTCCCCTCCCCTTCTGAACCAAACAAAAAATATCATTAATTAACATCCCTTACCTTTTCCTACCCTCCCTTAAATTAACCTAACATCCCCTCCCCTCAGTTGAACCAAACAAACCCTAAAGGGAATCTCTCTCCCTCTTGGTCACACAACAAAAGAAAATGATTCACTCAAGTACCTTATTACACAAACACTCACTGCAACCGCAGACGAAATGCAACACCAGAAGTGTTAAAAATCGTACCTTTCACATTCTGTATCTTGGCCTTTATAGTTTTCATTTATATCTCTTAGTCAGCCTCTTTCCTAGGATCTGATTGGCAGATCTGTTTCCAGTCCCTTTTATGCGGTTGCTTTTGTTCCATTTTGAACAAGAAGAATCAGAGAGAACATCGTCCTCTGATTTCTTACAAGTCAAGAACAAAATACATATGCCAAGTTCCAGGAGGTTGGCTCTCTCCACCAAAAATCTCCGTACCCACTTTCTTCTCAGCTTTTATCCCCTGAATGCTTTGCTTGCATATGAAATTTTGGTTTTTGAGTTTGCTATAAGATTTAACGGTCTACACTTGGAATACACATTCTTAGCCATTGATGAGAACTTGGTGTCGGTCTGATCAGATTAGAATTGAAGCCATAGCAAACATCATTTATCTATTTTGTTGTCACCAATGTCTATATAGCTGCTGACCGAGATAAGTTGTCAAGTTCAAAGGGAAAATTTGCACAATACTTGACGAAAATCTTGGACGTGTACTTCTCTTATCATTTTGAGGCATACGACACTACAGGTTTGTCTTGTTGATTGGCTGAAGAACTGAAAGAGATCCCATGATCTGTTTAATCATTATAGTTTATTATTTATATGCAGGTGTTTACCTACATGACCCAACAGCCCTTCTTGCAGCTGTTAATCCTTCACTTCTAACTTACACAGAGGGTGCTGTTAGAGTCCAAACTAATGGCATCACAAGGGGACTCACCATTCTCCATGATAAATTAAAACGGTAAGCATCACTATGAGATTGTTTTTAAAACATTTTGAAATAATCCTCCGGTCCTTAATATAAGAGCTAATTGACTAATATAGGTAGATTAAAGAGTACTCTCTTTAGTCTTAATTATAAGATCCAGTTAATTTTTTTATATAGATTTAGGAAGCTAAATAAGTCAATTAATTATGATTAAATCTAACATCTTAAGATGAATTCATATTGTATACTTTTTTAATCTATCCAAATCAGTCAATTAGTTTCTATATTAGTTATAATTAATTGATTTATTTTATTTTCTAGATCTATCTAGAAAAACCAACTAGATCTTATAATTATGACTATATAATATGAATTCGTCTTAAGGGTTAGATTTAGTCATAATTAAATGATTTATTTGGCTCACTTAATGTATCAAAATTAGTCAACTAACTCTTATATTAAAGATTGGAGAAAGTATTTCAGACAAAAAAATCCCTATCCCAATGCATAGATAAAGTATAGGTGCCGATATAAGCCTTTGAAGTTCATACTTCTATTGTAATATTTTATTCTTGAATGATTTATAGCTGTCTATATGGTTTCTTTGGTATAAAACCAGGTTTGGTGAAGTTACAGAATGGTCGGATAAACCACCTGTCAAGGTAGCTGTGACAGTTGATGCTCCTGCTGTTGTTAAACTGTTAATGGATCGGCTTATGGATTCATGAACCAATTGTGAAGCTGTTCGATGATTAATTCAAGAGGACATTTGGGTTAAGGTGAATCAAACAAAATCAAAGCTAAAATGAAATTGTATGGTTTGGTTCAGTTTGGGGGCCGTAAAGTTTTCTGCTTTGAAACAGTTTTAAATTAAGTAAAAGCCAATAAGGCCTTTAACATGTCTTGAAACTCCTTTGTAAACTTTTTGGCCGAAAACCTTCTTTGCCCTTTTAAGTGCCGACAGGTGGGCTAATTTCGGTCAATTTTATTTGGTGACTCAGTGCTATTAATCGGTAAGAAAAGCCAGATTGTTATTATTATTATTTTTTTAATTTTATGGCAACTTTATGAAGTTTCTTAGAAGGTAAAAGGCACAATGGAAGTTAATTTAATTTAAAAAAAATTAACCATGACTTTGCTGGTACATAATCATGAAATGTTACATTAATAAATTAATAATCAACAGCAGTTCCCAGTTGATTCGAGTGCTTCAGAGTTTATTCCGCTTCCTCTTGAGCAAAATTTCGAGTTTAAAAAATTATTAGAAGAGATTTACATTTGTCTGATTTATAAACGAATTTCAAGAATAGTTTAATGACAACAATTCTTTTTTTTTTTTTTTGGATAAAGCAAAGTTTAGATGGTTCAATACTCCCTATTAAAATTAAGGTATAACTCTATGATTAAAAAAAAATATAAAAAAATTATAAAATTATCTATGAAAAAAGTCTTTACAATGGAGGTAAAAATTGAACTTGTTTCTTTATAAGACAGGAAAGTATTTTTTTCTGTCAGGATCAATTATCATTGACCATGAATTCTTTATTTTTTCCCTAAAACAGATATGTCAACGGTATCTTTTGTCATTGGCCCGCTAAAACTTTTTCGACCAAGTTAAATTGCGATGGAATTAGCAAAGAAACCCTTTGCATACGCCCCAAGTTAACAAAACTGTAATTGAAATCAGCAATTGTGACCAACATTTTCACGTTTGTCAATCTGAATTCTCCTCACAAAAATAAACCCATACGGTACATTCTAAAAATGTTAACTATGCAACCCAAATAACGCAAATTTGCAGGGTAGAAACGAACACTGCACAGAGAGAGAGAAGGGTGCTTGAGGTGATCATAGGTGCTTGGGGTGATCATAGATAAGCCGCGTAAAAAATAGAATAAAAGAGGGAGAATGGAAAACTATTATGTTGGCACGGCATCTAAAGTCTAAAATAAAATTCTAGGTCATCCACTGAATTAAGGCCTCTTGACGCTCTCATTGGCGGAAGCATTCTCAAAGTAAACCTCTGTAGAAATAACTGAAACAACCTGCCAAATAGATTAGCGTTTGGCAGTTATTCCCTAACATCATTCATCAGCATCAAACTTCCTCAAACCAAATATAAATTGTACCAGAAAAAAGAGCGTGCAAAAATAATTAACGATAAGGTGATGAAAAGAAAGTGTCACCTAACCATGCATATAGAGGAAGTAGGAACGCAGAGATAGCAAAATTGGGATCATAGCTTGCTCAGTCCTCCATGGAAACTCCACCTTGTCCTCCATCACCATCAAGGACATTGTCGCTCTTCAAGTTGCCACACACATTACATTCCATAACATTGGATGGAGTATTACCCTGTGGGGGTAAAGGAGCTAAAGTACCCCAGCAATTCTTTCTATCACACATGAATTTCAAGAAGAAATATGCATGGGGAAAATCACTGTTATCTCCTTGTGGATTACTTTCAGTGTCAGAAGCTGCCATATTTTCACATTCGTCCTCATCCATTGCCTCTTCAATATCCTCAGCATCATTCTCAACACTATCGTTATCTGACCAATTTGCTTCGACATTACATCGATCACACTTACAGGTGAAGCCATAGTCTCCCGCCAGTCTTTTCTGCCTACTAGAATAATTTTCATTCACCGGGAAATAGCTCAAACAGACCTCCCTACCTTCAGGAACATCATGGATCATCCTAATGATAATGTCAGTGTTATGGTTGTCATCTGTGGCACTAGTATCCACATAATCAAATCTGCAGGCATTGGGAAGGCAATCATGGTTAAAGAAGGAGGCATAAGGGTATATACCATAAGCTCTGACATATCTCTGGTCATTATCTTCAGCGAAGGGTTGCATCAAGCCAAATGCATTGAACTTATCCTTGGCCAACAGGGCAGCAGTGAGTTCCAAGGAAAATCCATTCTGATTAATAGTTGAAGCAAATGGAGAGGGGGACGTAATAAGGGAGTGCAGGCACTGAGCTGCAGCAATTGTAGTTTCATCAGGAGAACCATGAAGAGAAAGCAAAGTTTGAAAGTCTGATGGGGAGACATTGGCAAGATTGTAGGCAGCAAAGAGAAAATGCACTTGGACTTGACATTCAAGGGGTTGTTCAAGCAGCACAGAATTGCCTCGGAGATGAGATAATGCTTGACATAACCAAGAAGTGTGGGATGAATTTTGGGCAACTGATAGACATTTTGGACTACAGAAACGATGGTGGCCACAAGAAGGGCACAAAACTGGGGAAGATGAAGGGCTGCCCGTTGAAGATGGACTTGGTAGGGTTCTAAAACAGTGGTAACAGAAGCCTGGAGAAGAGGAGTTGGATGATGACTGTGGGATCAAAGGCAAAGCAGAATATAACACGATAGGAGAATCTCTGAGAACAACTTGGCCAGCTTTTAAAGGTTGAGATGCAACTATTCCCCTTCCTCTCCCTTGTATCTCCTCCACCCTCAAAAGGGGGTTTGGTGCAGTCAATGCCATTTGCAAAGTATTTATTAGTTGTTTGAATCCCACAAATAAATAGGCACTATATAGATACTGAAAATCTCTATACAAAATCTGAGTCCAGCAATTGTTTCAAATTCGATATATTTGCATACTGGACATTACCTCATATCGAACAAATGAGTTTTTCCAATATTTCTTGAACAATACAACGAGCGCTCCTTTTTCCAGAGTATTAATAGTTCAAACGACACAAGATAGCTGCAAAGATTTGTTAGCAAGTTGTCAGTCTTAGAAAAGCATGATGATAATAGTCACAACAACATGAACAGCTGGAAGTTTCAAGTTTGCTCTTCATTTTTCAGGATGAAGAGCCAAAAGAGTAAAGTGCAATAACTCAGACAGTCCAATTCAGATCAGTTGACATTTCCATAATCACTAATTAAAAGCGTCATAACAGCTCACACCTACGCAGCAAAAACATAAATGCATTGGTCTAAGTCCCGATAAAAGAAATCATATAACAGCATATGACCTTAAAACTCTTAACCATTAAATGGCCATGATAAAAAAAAAAAACCTTGGAAATCTATCTATCTCCCACAATCAGTCAGAGCTGCAAAGCAATCAGAATTCACTCCCCCGAATTAAATAACCCAATTACCGTTTTCTTAATCAACTTTCAAAAAGTTACACTTACAAGTTTGCAAATTAGACAGGATTTAAAAGGCTCCTTAGTTCGCCTCTGGCTCTGCCAGCTGAAGATAGTCCCTCTCCTGCAGCGAGGGTTTCAAACTTGGTTATTCGCCTGCACCAAAGAGAGCTGGTTGGAGAATGGACCTTGGTTTGGGCCTTTATAAACACAGCAAGCATCTTTTCGTAGCCCATGTATCAGCCCGAAAGCCCGACCGGACCGGGTCATGACTGGCCTGTAATATATTCATCACAACATGGTAGATCTCAGCCCAATGAGCCCAGTTCTTAAAGAATCCCTTCTTTAAATTAAAAACGAAAATAATTTTGTAACAAAAAAAATATAAAATAACAGTTTATTTAAAGTGTGTTCTATTATTAGATAGTACTATTTTGTTATAATTTTATTTATGATATTGAGGGAGGTATTCTAATTCTTAGGTATTTAATTTTATGTCTAGGGATAATAGATAGTTTATCCTACTCGATATTATTATTTTTAAATCAGGACTAAATTTAATAAATTTTTAAATTTTTTTATTAAAAAAATAATAATTTCCTTCAATATGAATGATTGGGGAATTTGGTGGTAATATTATCGGGAGGGAAAAAGAAGGAAAATAAGGAGGGGAAGGGGATACTGTCGGTGATAAAGTGGCAGGGATAGGAGAGTCAAAGATGCCTGAGAAAGGCAGACTGGGGAAAGTGTACTCTACTGGGTGAGGGAGGGGGAGAGAGATGGGACGAGCGGGGGCATTTTGGGGAATCAACATGGGAGGGGCGTAGAGCAGCAGAGCCTATAATACGTTTGGCGTATGTGCAAGAGAGAAAGAAGAGAAAAGGTCGCGGGGTTGCCCTGGACTATGCGGTCAAAAGGAATTGACTGAATGCCCTTTGACTGACCCACCCCCTCCTCTGCCACCCTTGTCAGCCCTCTTCTTTCCCTCTTTTCCCTTTCCCCCCTTTCATTTCCCCTTCTAATCCTCCCTCAAAAATTATAATTTTTTTTAATTATATATCTATTTAATATAAAATATATTTAATTATTAAAAAATTAATTATATTAATTAATATAATATATTTTATATAAAATATTTTAACTAATTTTTAACTCATTTCCTCCCTTTTTAGTTATTATAAAAGAATATCAATATAAATAATTTAAATCAATTTAAAAATATATCTTATATTTAAAATTAATATTAATTCTTTAATTAAGTCTTAATAAGAATAAGAAAAGTATAAAAAATCCAATAAATTAGATTATATATAAACAATGAACAATGAGAGTACACAACATTTCATATAATACTTTCTAAATGATTAATTACATTAGAGTCTCAATGGTCTGCAAGTAATTACACGGACACTGCAATAGAGGGAGAGGTGCAAAAGAATGATAGAGAATTAGATTCCTTCTTTTTTTTTCCCTGTTAACGGTCAGTATCCTTATTAGGCTCATATCCCTTTAACCGTGTTATTATGCAATCAATCCACACCAACATCTTCATATTAGCTAGCATAGAGATGATGAGTTCCGTGCGTGAGTATATTTACCCCATGAAACACTAATAAGGGTTAATCTGAATGATAAATAGTTCGATATCGTTTAAACGAGATTTTGAATTTAAACCTTAGTGTATGTAGAAAATTTCTGTTAGAAAACTCATCAACTATAATTAGGTGTACGACATGAGTTAGATCCATATGTAGTCAGGGCAAAGCTCAAATAAATTGAGTGAGTAATTAAAAAAATATACCCCATGAAATAAAATATAATATAAATCAAACTATATTCACAACTATTAAATATTGTACTTTGTTAATGTATTTCCCTAATCAATCATCAATATCCGATATGAAGTCCAAATCCAATGACAAGATTTATTACGCCCCGTTCCTTAGATTTTGTATACTGCAATGCATAATAACTTATACAATATAGGATAAGCAGTTTTACCTTTATACAAAAAAGAAAATATAATTTCAAATATAAAAAAATATATTTATTAATTCTTCGTATTCTAAATCTTTAAAATAATTAGTCTTAAAACCCCTTAATTAAATAAAAAAATTACATATTTTACAAATCCGTAACGTTACTGGGTTTTTATTAAATAATGTTTCGAACTTGTTTTCCCACCTATTGGACTATTGCTTGATATCGCTAATTAATAATTCACAATACATAATTATATCTGGAAAATTCAAGCCTCTAGAAAGGAGTAAACAAGGCAATACATCACTTAATTATATACATAATCACCGAGTAAACTGTCCATTGAAAAATATATTCATCAAAGAATGGATCATTAAAAATCAGCTGACAAATGATGAATGAGAATTACCGAAACCAAATTAATTGGGAAAGAATGGCTGGTGATATGATGAATTTATATACTTGATTTCGTAATTCGCATAAAATATAGAGGATAGCAAGCATGCGTGCATGTGCATGGAGCTAGCCACACAGACTACTACTTCATCATCTTTGACCGTGGCGTTCAGAAATGAGGGATTGAATCGCACCGGAGAGGTTGGTCATCGCCGTGACGAGGCTCTCTATGCCTTGCCGGTTAACTTCGTTCTGGTGTTCCTCGATCTGAAGCCGCCGCCCCTCCAACTCCAGCATTTCACGGTGCCGTTTCTCCTTCTTCTCTTCACAACTCCGCAGCGCCCTGGCTAGAACTGAAGCACTTCGCATTATGCTCGATCCAAGATTCCGAATCTTCCTTCGCTTGGATTCAGAATTGTGATCCTCTTCAGTAGAGTATTCTGTGCTTGAGGAATCTAACCTCTCTACAGATAAACAAAGCCATCAAATTTAAAACTCAAGAATAAACCAGTAAAGTAAACGTTCCGATGGATCATCAGAAACTTCTAGGGTTTGCCCTAACCACACACACATATATATATATATATATATAGAATGTTACAGTAAAATAAATAGAAAAAGAAACATGGAAACTAAACAGTAAACAGGCATGCAATTAAAAGTAAGTAAAATGTGAAGGTGATCGAGGGAGTGTAGATTTGCATGAGATTTTATTGGGGAGAACAATCGGAATGAAATAATATTTTTAATTGAGGTTTCGTTACTTTGGATTGAGTTAATTATTAGATATTACACTTTAAGTATAAAAATAAAATAGAAGTTAATTATCCCACCCCCGAGGATTAAGCAACTTTGAATCTATTTTCTTGGACAGCCCACAAAATCGAAAGCAATCATGAGATGGTAGTAGCATTCTGCATACAGGTCTGTATGATTGTACTATAGCTCTCTCCTTTTTTTTAATTAATAATTAAAACATAAAATTAAAATAATAATACTAAGAAACAAAAACCACCAGCAATTTTTCTGAATTATTTCAATATAGTATCCGAATCTTCGTGCTGGTGAGTAAAGTGGTGAGAGATTACATCCACCGAACGATAGAACTCAGAGATTCTTGTGGGTCAATCGAACGGTTAGAAAATATTCCCAACTTTAGGACGTATTTTAAGTAGCATACATCGACTGTACGGAATCAAATAGATGAATGGGTTCCATTGAATGTGGCAGGGTTTACAGACCTGCAGGTTTGACCGAAACTCACACCACCACTTCGAAGAAAAAGAATAAAATAATATATAAAATAAAAACAGAAAAAGCGTTCATAGCAATAGGCTGCACATTGAATATTGCTGCATTACCTGAAACAGCCGGTGTGGTAGAGCCAAAGGGGGCCTGCGGCGGAGGCGGAGGCGGCGGAGGAGGTGGAGGGGGTGGTGGTGGTATTACGGTCACCGGATTTGGCTGTGATGAAGTTAGTAATGGGACAGGAGGTGGCTGTGAAAATGGCGGTTGTGGGCTGCTTCTGTGAGCGTGCTTTCTCTGAAGCACTTCGCTTATGGCTTGAAACACTTCTAATAGCATATTAGAAGGAAGATTTCGCTCTTTCCGTTGGTGTTTATCGATGGTCCAATAAGAAGGGAAGTCGCCGGAGGAGGAGGCTTCAGCTCTGGACTCGTAGTCACGAACCTTCTTGTAATCACGAAGCAAATTATCCCACTTGTCATTGCATTGGTTCTGGCTTCGCAAGCAGCCACGGCTCCAGCAATAGTTCTCCACCCACTTCCACCGCAGCTCGCCGCTAGTTCTGCCGGAACTACATGCGGCACCGGGTTTGGAGGGTTCCTGTGGGGTCGAACCGGAATTTCTGAGCCTACGCTCGTCGTCGAGCTTCTTGGCCGTGATGAGGATCAAAGTCTCTTGAATGGTCCAGTTGCCTTTGCGGTATTCCCGGATCAAGGAGGTGTTGGGGGTGGAGGAGGAGGATGGTGCGGCTGTGGCGGCGCCTCCGTGGATGAGGGGCAAATGGAGGGGCTGACGGTGAGGGTCAGGTAAGATGGGCGGTGGAGGAAGCGGGGCAGTGGGAGGGTCAGGCATGGTTTTAAGGTGCGAGGAGATTAGATTTTGAGAGAGAAATTGTTGTTATTGCAGAGAGGAGGGGGAGAAGAAGGAGAGAGGAGAAGGTGAAAGTGAATGAGTTGGAGCATTTGGGAATAAAAAGGTGCCAAGTGGGGAGAATGAAGAAGAGGGGTAATGGTAAAGTCGGGCTTCAATTCACGTGCCCCCACTGTGTCAGTGGTCGAGTACTCTGTACAGTAAAAAAGCCGATCATTTATGATCACTCCCTCAGTTTACAGAAACTCATCATTCATCGTTCCTCTCCTTAGACCTTCTCATAAATCCAGCCTTTACACCCAACCACCTTGTGCCATGTAAGCGAGCTCACATATTCGATCCCGCTCGGTGCTAATTTTTTCAATGGCAATGGCACAGTGGTTCTTGTTTATCTGTTTGCTTCAACTTTTATTATTATTTTTTTACCCTCAACAAAATTCTTACAAAGTACATCTTTAATGGCCCATATAAGTTTAGTCGACATATAGTAATTAAACGCCGCATACCGTATGGGAAGTTATATTAAAACAAGATACCAACTCAGCAGCTTCCATAATAGAACTGATAGTCAAAGTTTCCTTCCTCACGTTTCTCCATAATACAACTTCACACTTCACAGGCAAACGCATATATAAATAAGTAGTTGGATGTATTTTTTTTTTTGTTACAATAGTTGGATATATGTTGATCTTTCATCTTGGTGAATCTGTACAACACGTACGGCTGGCAAAATCCGACTCTGACTACCTCAAGATCTGATTTTGTACATTAAGCATGTAGTTCTTAAGTTTTTTCCAATCCCATTAAATCTTTACCAATATACTACTTGATATCTACAATAATACATTCCAAAACTACGCTTATTTAGCTCTTCCAAGTTTTATACAAGCCTAAGTACACATACGTAGCTTCCAACGGCAAAAGCATTTATGTAGAATATAATGTTATCCTTCTATACTTTTAATATATTATATATTTAACTAAAAAATTAATTATATTATTTTTGAAAATATTATAATTATTTTTTTAACTCCAATAATCTATCTCTTATTTAATTATTAATAAATAAATATCTATAAAAAATATAAAAAATACGTGTTATATTTAAAATTAATATTAATTCTATAGTTAAATTATATATTAAAAATTAAAGGATTATATATTTATCCATTTCCAAATCGTTCTTGGGGCATTGGTTTAAATTAAACACATCAAGCTTTACGTACTGTGGCGGATAATCTTTCACAATCAATTTCTTCTTGATCCTCTGTATGCATGTTTATTGTGACAATTTAGATACTGTCTCTAATATAAAGATTAAATAATTAATTGGTAGAAATTAAAAAATTATTATAATAAATTATTTATAAAAAAATGTGTTGATTTTTTTATAAAATTTTCTCTTATACTTGTATTATAAAATTTAAAACTAAAATAAATTGAAATTTGATATTTAAAATTAAAATAATTGGTTAAGGTGGCAAATTTATTGAAAGAGATAAAAAAAATTTATACTCTTGAGATTGATTATATTTTAGCTCTCTTATTTAGAACTAAAGGTGTGTGCGTATACAGCTTTTATAAGTGAATCTTAACCCCAAAAGCATGAGACCCCATCGGCCATGTCTTTTATACCCAAGCTCTCAGGAAAAATGTTTCACCTCATATATCAATCCGTGAACTTTCATCGGTTGCAAGTAACATAATCCACATGCATCGCAAGGAAAACGTGTGTTTACCCCTATTGATCTACTATGTACACACACTGCTAATTCGTGACTTTCTTTCTCCATGAATGACGATGAGCTGATGATCAGGCAATAATAGAACTTGAGATACCATTCGCGGGAAGTTCTTAAGACCATCAAGAATAACAATGGTGGGAGGTCAATATAATTTCGCACCCTTTTTTATGCTTTGTTGTATTTGTATGATTATTTTAGCATCAAACATAATTTTAGAGCATCAACCCCGATCCACTTTGGGTCAACCAATGGTGTGGCACGTTTTGACCCATCAGAAAGTAGAAGATTTGTTTGTTTGTTTCTCTGTCATTTGAATAAAAAAGACTTTATTCCCATTGGAGGAGGCACAGATCAAAGCATTAAACAAAGAATCAGTTTCTAAATTAGCGCTCGGGGAAGTTAGATTGCGGAAGAAAATGGAGAATGCAGTGGAGGTGATGTGGGAGAATCTCGTGGGAAATCATAGCAGGCCTTTCATATCACTATTCCAGAGCAGCGGGTCTTCCTCTTCCGGAGATGTCGATTCTCCCAACCCCATTCCTCAACTTTCGCCCCTTGCTCACTCCGTCGTCTCTCGCTGTTCAAAGTACTTCTTCCTTTTTCCTCTGCTTCTTAGTCATATCTATTTCATGCGCATTGTCGATGCATTGCTTAACTGGTGATTGTATTATCTTGCTACTTTTCCGCTTCAATATGCATTTTTGCATTTTGGTTCTTCTTTTATGTTGACTCTGGCTTGAACGCACCCATAAAAGGGCTGATTACATTTAGCATGCATGATGTTATCACCTAATGTGGGGGGGGGAAAGAAAAGCGATAATTTTTTGCCACTTGAGTTCGTGTTATCGGAAAGTTTAATCTTGTTTTTCTTTAGAATGAATATATAGTATTATGCAATATGCTACGCTGGGTCGAGAGGATCGTATACAGATGGCGGGAAAAAGCAATTTAATATTCTTTTGAATTTTTTTAATTAGTATTTTGTTTTGAAATTCTCTGTCCATTCGTTAAGAAACATCCGTTTCTAAAATTTCTTTCATCGTGCTTTCCTTTACCAGACAGGCTTGACTCTTTAAGCTTCAATTACATGATCGGACTATAATACTTTACAGCAAACTTTGCTGCCTCCCTAGTTCTTAGTTCTCTTTATCTCTCTTCTTCCTTAATCAAATTTGGTTTCTTTAAAAGCAAGTTATGCCAATTATGCTCGTCAAATGAAAAGAAAAAAGTAGTCTGAAACACAAAATTGAGACATGCAGAAGTCTGGTGGTTGGCAGCAGATTTTGGATTCTTCAGCAAACTCTTTTCACAGAACTTCCTATCTCTCTAGCCATCACTAGCAGTACTTCTCCAGATTTTCCCTGAGCTTTAATCCTCTAATCTATAGCGAAAACTCATAAGCTGCTTAATCTAAGTCTTTTGATCAGTTAACAGCTCTTATCTTCATCTCAGGGATATAAATATTTATCCTTATTTTTCCAGACAAATGGCTAACGGACTTCATAATAGCGTATCTAGAGATTCGTTTTTCCCGTTTAATTTTTCCTCCCTGGATGATGAGATAATTTTCACTTTTAACTCTTTGATAGTTACTAACTCCTCTTTTAGATTTCTCTTTTATTATCGTGATCATATTGTTTTTTATTTGTTCAAGTCCCAGCCCAGTGTATTATTTAAGTTTTTGAATTTCATTATAATATAAATTATAAGCCATATGCACTTGAATGGTTTTGGACTCATTCCTGGCATTAAATGCTGAAATTTTGCTGACACGATGCAATAATACGGATTGCATTTATTAAAATATGATATTTGAAGTTAATATGTTACTATGACAGTTCAAAAGTTATCAGCAGAGAATGACGGGTGTTGCCAGTGAGTAAAGAGAAGTGTATAAGTGAGATAAAAAGAATGGTCCAGAAGCAGTTTTATCAACAGAAGGGTCTCAGAGAGGAAAAGATAAGATCTAGTAAGAGTGTAGGACTATGGAATATTATTTTCTGGATATGCTTGACCACGTCTGAAATCTGAACTCATATGCTAATTCTGTCTTCTGCTTAAAATTGGGCAAAATTATCATCGAATCTTGACAATTTTTATAGGATTCTTCAAGTCTCTACAGAAGAAATCCAATATGGCTTCGACTCTGAGCTCCCTGTTGGTGTCAAAGAACTTCTGACTTATGCTAGAAATCTTAAGAGTATTGCTCCTATGAAGCACTTAAAAAAATTAGTCGAAGTCAAGATTATTTAAGTGACAAGGAATTTCGTCTTTTGACCTATGACATGATGCTTGCGTGGGAGGCACCCAGCGTTGAATATGATCCCCCACAACATGTGAGACAGTTCATTCTTTCTTTGTCTAAGTATCTGTAAGATGCAATAGAACTCTCTTTTCCTCAGTTTGTTAACAGTTTATTAATGCATGATATTTCTTACATATTGGGTTTTGACCATGCGGCGGCCTCCTCAAACTGCAGGAGGAAACTACTCCTTGCTTTAAGTCCGAAATGGCGGATGAAGATGAGGGGTCCTTATTTTATTTAAGTTCCACAAATATGGCACTCCAGGTGCTCTCTGTCACTGTCACCCCAGTCTAAAATATCAAGTTTCAGTAATGATGCAAGGGTCATCGTTTCCCCTCTTAATCAGGTTGCTGTTGACAAGACAGTTGGTCCAGAAGCTTTGCACGCATTGCTCCTGCTTGTGTTCTTGTTGCTGATATAATAACCGTCCACAACCTTTTTGATGCACTCGCACGTTCTTCAGGCCATCGCCTTCATTTTCTTGTTTATGACAAATACTTGAGAGGCATTGATAAGTATGATCTTTTTTCTCCAGCGCTGTTACTTTTTTTTAAGTTTGAACTCTTAAGTAATTTGAGTTTTTTTATCAGTCTTTTTCCTAATAACAAGAAACTTTTTATTTAATTTTAATGATGAATCGATAGGGTTATGTTTCTTTCACTACCTTTAAGTTCTGTTTTGAGAAACAGTTGAAGACCGTACTGTGTATATAAGCATCTTGTAACTTCAACAGGATAGGGTCGTAAATTGATTCTAAAGAAGTCGATCCAACTTGTCACTTCTGATATGGTTTTGTTGCCCATCCAACTTATTGCCCACCTCCATTAAATACTCCGAATTACTGCTATTTGCAATCCTATTGATTCTATCTCATTCTCTATTATTTCAACTCTTCCCTAATCCTCGTAGCAATCATATCCCAGCTCAAAACCTGCTCAACTGATACCAAGATTGTTGGAAACCAATGCCAATGATACTTCTGGTATATTTTATGTCACAAGGCTGGTTTACACCCTCTGAACAGTAGTAGTAGAGTAATATAGCCAAGAGAATTACAAAATGAAAAGATTTCTGAGATGCATACGCCAAGCTTTTGAGAGTGTAGAGACTCTTGAGCAAATTCATTGCTTGAAAAAAAAACAGTACACAGAGACACAACAGTCAAATAACTAGGTAAGGAAAAAACATTGAATTAAAGACAGAATAACTAGACTTAAATGCTCCATAAGGAATTGACCCAGATTGCACAAGATCTAGGCTTAAGCCACGGCTGCAATGGCCCCATCTTCATAGATAAAGGCTGCAGTGTACTGAACAATCAACCTCAGCTTGCATCCAAGCTTTTCAAACTCGAGCTAGGGTCTTGATTAAGACATCTGCAACTTGAGCTTTAGTTAGGATGTATGCAAAGTCAGTAATTTCTGAATTCACTCTCTCTTTGATGAAGTGTTGATCTATTGCAATGCTTTGTTTTTGGGGTCGAGTTAGATAATGTTATTTGCTATATTGATGGCTGCGATATTGGAATTTGACTAATTACTTTAGTTCTTCAAGAAGTCTCTCTTTTAGGTGATATCCTCAAGAATTCTCTTCAACCAAAAGCCTTAGTAAAAATATAATTAGCTTAATTAAAAGGATCAGCTCATGCTATCTATTAGCACTTGGTAACCATGGTCAAGTAAGATCTTTTGAATAGCATAATTAGCTTTATATCTGTTCCTTAAATTTTCTTTTATAATGCCAATGTATCTTGTGTCGATTGGTGATTGTTATTGTTTGTACTTTCTAACAGGAAGCTTAGACTCATAAAGAATTCAAAAAATGTGAGACACTTCAATAGTGAATCTTGAGCTTGCTGATGGGAGGTTGTCATTGATGTTGATGGAACAAATCCAACTCAACCAGTTCTGCAACACATAGGAATCTCTGCATGGACTGATGAGTCGTTGGAATTCTTAAAATAGATTGCTTATCATACACCTCGAAAGGAGTCTAGTTGTCATTTTTTATCAGACCGTTATTCATGCAATTAGACAATCCTTGTTGATTATCAGGTGACGTGAACTTTGTAGTTGTCCTCTCTCTAAGAGCTTTCATAATGTCCCATTTTTCTCTTTCTACACTATTCTTTGTAATTGTTTTTCTTATACTGCTATATATCTGTATGTGCTCAAATTTATTTCCTTTGTAGGACGATTGATCCTCACCAAGTATGCTTTGTACTTCGAGCCTCTTGGAGTTGGCATGTATGTGAAAGGGGTTCGATATGACTTAGAAATGGATATGAAACAGGTCATAAAGCCTGACTTGACCGGACCCCTTGGTGCTCGTCTTTTTGATAAAGCTGTGATGTATAAGTCAGCTTCTGTGTATGTTATCTGGTGATGTAGAATTATCGATAATAAACAACTTCTCAACATGTGTAACTCACCACAGGCTTCCTTTTCCCTTCAACGTTCATGACTTCTTGAAATGTATCGACAGAGCAGAGCCTGTTTCTTTCGAATTCCCTGAATTTAATGCAAACTTGCATCGTGACTACCGGTTGGGATCCGTCTTTAGATCGTTAGTGCTCATAAGTTTATAAGGAAATACAACCTTGAAGAGATTCAGAAACTAGAAGTACTTCCAGGGCTATTTTGGGAATCTTCCGTTATCTTGCAGTTAGAGATGCTTTTCGACATCTCTCTTCCAACTATAAAACTTTACTTGCATTAAACCTTTCAGAAACTCTTCCTGGGGGAGATGTCATCCTGGGAACTCGGTCAAGTTGCTTGAAAAATTTGACTTCTGTTGTTGATAAACATGTTTCTGGTACCATAGATACTGAAAGGCAACTGCCATCCCTACCAATTTATTTATTATAAATAGATGAATATTTAAATAATTATTATAAAAAATAGTATAATTTTATTAAATATAAAAAAATAAAAAATAAAAGATAGTGTAAAAAAAATAAAAGAAAAAATAGAGTATAGAAGATAAAAGAGAGATAGTATAAAAAAATAGAGATAAAATAGTAATTAATTAGTTTATAAATTCTTATTATTTTATAAATTAATTTTAATAATTTATTTAAAATTTTAATTTTAAACTATAGTTTAATTTAATTTTTTTAAAATAAATATAATTATTTATTTTAAATTTTTTTTAAATTAAATTTTTTTTTAAACAAAATCTTTTAAAATTAAAGTTTATTATTTTAACAAGCAAACAGTCTATGAGGCGATTGGCTCCATAGAATTTGTCTTCCCACATCCCCGTGTGATCATATCTTGCCTGATGCATTTAACCTCAGTGGGTCCCACGTTGCTGCCAAACTGCCAAAGTTGGTGGCCAATAGACAGACGCTATTGATTATTTTCCAAGAATGGCTCAGATCTTTTCCACCATTCAAGTACTTCCCCGCCCATAGATTGCACCAACGGCTAGATGTTCATATTGCGAAACGACGTCATGTTGCCAACGGATCTCTATCCTCCCCCACCCTTTCTCTTTTCTAGCTGTATTCTTGTCGTTTTCACTCTGAGAAATTATTAGGTTGTTCTTGGAAGATCAGCAGAGTTGCTCCTAGGAACTTTGCTTTAGTCTCTCTTTTTTTTCCTGTTAAGCTTTGAAACTAGAAGTTTCTTCGTAGTTTTTATGTTTTGGCTTACCTTTGCAATCTGAAAATAAATAAATAAATGAAGAGTCAATAGTCATTCATGTTATATACAAGAATTCCTATCTTAATGTTAAGCAAACCAATGCTTCTTGGCTTCTTTGTCTTGGGTGTTAACATGGGGTTTCTTTTTTATCCCCTTTTTACTTTTCCCTTTTTTTTAAAAAAAAATTAGGGAGTAGTACTGAATAGGTTAAAAATAGAATCAAAGTCACTCCTCCTTATTAAATAGAAAACTTTTATATCTCTAAACTATAGTATTTGGCCGCAAATTTTTAAAATAACTAATAATTTATATACTCCTCCTAACCTCAATAATAGTATATGGACGCGCGAGTCTTCACAGGAAATGTACCGCGATAAGATATTTTGCTTTTTGGCCAGTTTGAAAATATAGAAATTTATATTTTAAAAAAGTTTTTATTCTAAATTTTAATTTAAAATAAACAATTATATTTATTTAAAAAAAAATTTAAACTAAACTATAATTTAGAATCATAGTTTTACATAAATTGACTATAGTATTTTTTAAAACAGTAAAAAAATTTATAAAATACTTAATTATTATCTTATCTTTACCTTTTCTTACACTATCTCTCTTCTCTCTTCTATCTTTTTAACTATCTCTACTTTCTCTTCTATATTTTATATTATCCCTCTTCTCTCTTTTTCACTCTCTCTCCTTTCTTATATTTTTAATAATTTTATAATTACAAAAATACTCTTAATAATAGCTATCCAAATACTTATTTATCTATAACCATTTTTTTCATAAGCTTTTTACTAAAAATTCTTTTTTAAAACTACCCAAAAACTTTTTTTTATAAACTTTTTTTTTAAATTTATCCAAATACACACTTTATATATAATACAATATATATACCTTAATTTTATTATAAAATTTAATTATTTTTTAATAAAAGTTTCTCAAACCATAGTTTAAAATTACATGATTTGAACTACAAATTAAAATAAACAGATATCAAATTTTTATATTTTTTTAAATAAATTATAATTTTAAATAAATTAATAAAAATAATTTTTTAATAATAAAAATATTTTAGACTATATAATAATTATTTTATCCTTATATATTTTATTCAATTATTTTACCCTATACTTAATTTATTTGTAAAAAAATTATTCAATTAATAATTATTTAAATATTTATTTTTTTATAATATTTTGTTTTAAACTCTACTCTAAAAATTATTCTACTTAATCACTTTTAAATTTTTTTTTTATAATTTTTTCTTCACAAAAATAAACCGAACGAGCTCGTTTGTAAATCCGACCAAGTGGAGTGGAAATAGCACAATAGTTTGTATTCATGATTTTCTGTCTCCTTACAATTCTTTCCCGTCTGGCTGCCGCCACATGTTTTCGTCCCTCTCCTATGTATTAATAACTTGATATAATCATAATTGTTACTATTACCGCTAATGGTAATTTAGCAAGAAATAGCATAGCAAACGGAGATGGAGAGTATCGATGTAAGAGTCCGTTTATTATTTGACGGCTTTCACACCCACAGGCCATTGTTTCTTCGCCCAAGCCCCAGAAGATCAGAACCTCTAACACACAGAAATTGAAGACAAAACAGAGGAACGAAGCACTACAGAAAGACTCAAAAGCATTATTCTCAAACATGCACGACACAACTTGAGAGAGGAAAGTTAGAGGATAGGAAAAATCGAGCGCCTCTCCTTAACAGGGTCGGGTGCAGAAGCAGCGGCGACGGAAGCCACGGCAGTGCCCGCCGGGGAAGCCCTCAGTCCGGCAGACGTTGGCGCAGTTAGATTTGCTGAGACAGGTTCCCCTGAAGCGGTGGCTCTGAGACTCGCATGTCCTCGCTTCTGCCACCATCGGCCCCATCCCTGATCATCACAGACACAAAAACAGAAGAATCAGCAGTAGTGACAAAAGAACACAGATGGAAATATATTAAGAAAGCGGAATCCGTGCGTTTTGATTTAAGAAAAGCAGAACATGCACAACGAAAGAATCAAATAGGGCGAGAATGAGATGGAGAGAGTGAAGAGATACGAACCAGTGGCCACGAGAAGGAGGAGGAGGACGAAAATGGTGGAAACAAGAGGCAGAGACCTGGCCATGATTAAAAATAAGAGAGAGAGAGAGAGAGAGTATGAAGTGAAGATGCAGGTTCAAGAAGCAGGGCAGAGTCTCCTTTAAATAGCGAAGTGGTAACAGAAGGATCCTATGAAGCTGATGGAGTTACAGCGAGATTAGAGAACAGGTGAAAACAACATCATTGAAGCACGGAGCCCACTTTTCAATTTTAATTAACGTGTTTAATCTCACCTTAAAATAAAGATGAATAACATATCTGATAATATGTGTGTGTGTGTATATATGACTTTAAAAATAAATCCATATATACACACACACACACATATATATATTTGTCGACTCACGTACGTTCTCTAGTTGAAAGCAACCCCATGTATGCAACGAAATATTTTTTAAATCTCATTATCTATAGATCATAGTATCATTTGTTAAAAATTTTATACTATATATTAATATAAATTATAAGTACTCTTCAATTTTTAAATGATTAGCTTTAAATTGTAAGACAAATATTTTTAATTTTAAATTAAAGACATTTTACTATTCACACGAGGATACTTTTCAGGTGTGGTTTTTTGTAGGATAAATTTAGAATCTAAAATATTTTGACATAATGTTTTTAACATAAATATGGGATTATAAAAAAGCAGGGTATTGAAAACGCCTCACTCATTGAACCATCAAAGCAGTGGCTTAAATATTAATGGTTTAGCCGTGATTATATGAGAATCAATTAAATAATATAATTTAATCAAGATACAAAAATTATATATACTTCTTCAATCTTTAATAGCTAACACATTTAATTAATTTAATTAAATTATCAAAATAATTAAATTAATTATTTTATATTTTTTTAAATACTATAATTATCTTCCTTAACTATTTTATTATCTCTCTTACATGATTATTATTGAAAAAATATCAATAAGAGTAATATAAAAAAATTAATAAATATAAAAAAATATATCTTATATTTATTATCAAAATTAATTTTCTAATTAATTATTATATTATATACTAGAGGAATATTATTTAAATAAGAAAAATGTTTTAGTTCATAGGTGAAACATATATATATACATAAATAACTCATAATTCAATAAAATAAAATTATTAAAGCATAAATTTGATGGGTGCTCTTTTTTTTTTTAACTCAAAGACCACCTTGTTTGAGGATTAAAAACCAAAAATAAATATATAAATTTGAAATTGATATATCGTATAAAACTTTTGGTCTGACTGATTATAAGGTCAGTTGGCCCATTTTTTGTATACATCTCACATATAAATAAAAATATGTTAAATTTTTAATAGAAACCTATAATTTAGTTTGATTAAAGTTGGATAATAATTGGCCTATTTAGTAAATTGACTAAGGCATAGCTTACAAACTTGTAGACATGGTCAATTTAATATTATATATAGATATATATTTTAAAATTTATGAAAAATTTATATTTTTATAAATTTTAATCAGCTTAAAGTCTATTTATGATATTTAAAATAATACCTTTTTAGAAGTGATACTTTAAATAGATTTATAAAGAAAGCTTTAAGCTTAGTAGGCTTTTTATATATTTAGATCTAAGTCTAAAAAAATCTATATACAATCTATATAGAGACTTAAGTTGATATTAAGCTTGTTTAGTAAAAACCTGATAGACTTGTTTTTATTCCTAATTTTACTCATCTATTTTTTATTTAATTAATATTATAATTTATTTTAAAGTTTAAAGTATAAAATATTTTAATCTCTTTTAATAAATATATTTTTTAAAATTAAAACTTGTACTTTTCTTTTTATAAAATAAAGCTACCTACTACCTCACCTAATAAAATATTTCAACTCTCTCTTTTAATACTAGCTAAAAAAGAGTGAAGAAAGGAAATACGATATGATTCTTTGCTACTTTGAATGATCTGGAGAAGGAGGGGAACTAGAGGGTGGTGCTGGCGTGTTTGCCTGCCCTGCTTTTCCTTTCCGACAAAACCGCGGCCCACCTCACTTTTCTTACGATCTTATCTGTCTCTCAAATCTCAATATATATATATATATATTCACATTAATAAAAAAGTATCACATTAACATGTCATTAATAACTACTTAATCTTCATTTATGCCTCTAATCGGCTAATCCTACGTCTGTCTCTGACTTTTACCACTTGTGAATACACTGATATTTGTTGATTTCTTCTCGCATATTCTGCACAAATTAAAGTAAGCCACGTTAGTCCCAATTTATAAATAGTATAGTTAGTAACAAACAACTTCATGGAATAATTGGTGATACCAACAATAAAATAAATATTATTTAAATTAAATACTTCTTTATGTCTAACTATGTTTTTTAGTAAAATAAAATTCTTTAATATCCTTTTTTACCAATAGTATCTTGTAAGTAATATATATTATTTAAATTTCATAGAAATAATTAGTGAGAATCCCATTAAATATGCCGCTTAAAATTACCTAAAATATATTTAATAACTTATGTGTAATTTAATTTTAATAGATGTCATTATTTTTCAATTATATATAATATATATTTAACTATATATAAAAAAAGATATTTATATATAGTTAAATATATATATCAATAAGATTCGACTTAGTAGATAATTAAATTTTTTAAATATAATATCATGAGTTCTATTAGGTTATATGTGTGAAAAAAATCTTATTAGTGGAGGCAAAATACACTTAAGTGATTTTTATGTATTAGAAAGATTACTCTTTAACTATTTAACTAAGATATACCGTATAGATTATACAAAAAAAATATTATGTATAATTAAAAAAGAATTACATTAATACAAGAACTTGGGTCTTCACATAATTGTGGATGATAAACTTTAAAGAAAATTGTTATAAGATCCTAAAAAAATAATTTAATCGTTAAAAAATTATAATAATAAGGGAAGAATAAAAATTTATTATTATTTCCTATATTAAAATTTATTATTATCATTTCCTCATTTCCTATTAGATTTTTGATAATTAAATATTTTCTCTAGGACTTATAGTAACTCCCCTAAATTTTAATTTATATATATATTTGGTATAAAAGTTTTAGAAAATGATTGGATTCACTTATGATTCAAAGGCAGGCAGAGCGAAGTTTTATTTTCTTCTAAGCGATACTAATATCGAGTAGAGTGAACCGTCTATTAATTTTAGACGTAAACTTAAACACCTTAAGAGTTATGACGCCTCCCTAAATATCTTAACTAAAATCATAATAAAATAATATTTTTTTAATAATTAAATATATTATAAATAATTATATATTTTACTCCTCCACTAGTTTAACAACATAATGGATTGTTTTATATATTTTTTGATTTGGCTGCGTTGGGATATATTTGATTTTGCTTTTTAACTTAGCCAAGCACACTAATACACGTTTAATGTTTGGGTTAAAAGAGGACACACGTTTCACGACAAGTAGAGGCCCACTCTTATGTCTGAACGCGTACATAGGTTTCCCATTCCGTGATCCCACGTTCATCTTCCCCACATTTCATCTCTTCTGATTTTTTTTTTTTTTCACTCCATAGTCACCACTCTATCTTAATCATCATTATTTTATTCTGAAAAAGTAAGTTGCTTCCATCCCTTGTCATTTTCTTACCTGTATCCACAAGATTCCTAATTATTTCACTTTTAAATTTTCATTCCGTATCTGCCTTTTCTTTTTTTTTTTCTCAAGCACAAAATGTTCCTTGTTTTTCTAGCTCAAATATTTTTTTACTAAATTACATTGTTTTAAAATATTTTTGTAAAAAAAACAAATATTTTAAAATAATTTGTAGTAGATTTAGTATCTTAAAATTATTTTTTAATAACAAATAACATCCTAAATTATTTTTTTGTTGCTTTTATAAATTTTCACATAGATGAGTGTATGTGTCGTGGGGGCTTGCCGACGGCCCGATGCCCCTCAAAATCAAAAAAGAAAAGAATGGTCGTAAATTTGCCTCATAAGTTATTTTTACGTGTAGGATAATGTTGACCTGAAGGCCAGAAAGTCCGGGTGGAAAGTAGATTTTGATTCTTATGAGATTTAGTTAATTAATTTTAAATTTTTTTATTATAATTAAATAATTTATTTAATTTCTTTAATTTACTCTTTCTTCACTTTATACTTCCATTATTGAAAAGGATGTGGATCACAAATCCACTGAGCCCTGGAAAGGTGTATTGTCAGGAAAGAGGAAATCTCCAGCGGAGCAATTATTTTCAGACTTTTTTAAATAAAAAATAATGTATAAGTACAAGTAAAAAAGATACAAAACAATAAACCCCGTTTTATAAACCAGAGGCATCAGAAATATTAGGCCCATGATAAAATTTTAAAAATTAAAAAAAATATTTTAAAAAAAAAATTATAAAAAAATTTAAATAAATAAATATTTAAATACTTATTTTTAGAAATACTTTTATTATTAATAAATTACGAAAAAAAATATGGATATTAAATAATTAAAAATAAAATATCAGAGAAAATAGAGTATAAGAAAGGAAATAAGAGAGGGTGTGAGAAAAAATAGGAAAAAAAAGAGAGGGTATAATAAAAAATAAGAATAATATAATAATTAGTTAATTCATAAATTATTTTATTATTTCATAAGTTACTCTGACCAACTTATCTAAAATTTTAATTTTAAATTATAATTTAATTTAAAAATATATTTAAATAAATATAATTGTTTATTTTAAAATTTTTTAAAAATTAAATTTTGCTTAAATATAAATTTAAAATTTAAGTTTAGACTCTCCCCCAACAACCACATTGTCTGAAAAACACAGAAAGCCCTGAAAAAGAATTAAACGTTGCAATAAAGTCCTCCGGTAATGAGAATACGAGATAAGAAAAGTATGCTTTTCAGACTTGATTCCTTCCACAACAAAAGTCATATTAGCAGTACAAGATTCCTTCGCAACGAACGGAAACTAAATAACTCGTAATATAACATAATAAATGGTATTAAAAAAAAACAATACAAGATTCTTTCGCATGAAGTTCATTGCCTTTAGTTTTACATTCACTCGGCAACCTCCAAAATTAATCACTAACCATGAAAAAAGAAATATTGAGGCCAAAATTATGGTATCTAACCTATAATTATACTCCAAATGTCCCAAGAACAAGAAGAGCATATGGCTGAGCTTCTTTAGCAGTGTTCTGATCAATGGTTGCTCCACCTCCTACTATCAAATTTCTATAATTTCCATGAAATCCACCAAACATCAACAGAAGATCTTGTCACTTCTGTCATCATCATCGTCGTTTCTAGTATTCGTAATCTAGACTAGCCCATCCACAACTTCAAAACTTTATCCTTGCCACCAGAAGCTACCTTCTCTCCATCTGGACTCCAATCAACAGAGAAAACTTCATCCGCATGGCCTGGAAGGTCCTGTTTCAACTTGCGAGTCCTAATATCCCAGACCTTGATAATCCAAAATCAAACGTCAAAAACAAGTTTTTGTTTCTCGTAAACATCACGAGAAACTGAAGTTGCTCATTCATACTTGTCAGTAGCTTTTATTGAAAGGAATGAAAAATATCAACATACCTTAAGTGTGGAGTCTTTGCTGCCACTTACTAGAAGTCTACTATCTGCAGACCAGCTGTGCAGTAAAAACCCAATTTTACTAACAGATAAGTAGTGGAAGGCCTGGCTTTGTAGTTTGAAATAAGGCAAGTCACGTGAATTGTACCTGATCTGATAGACAGGCCCAACATGGCCACGAAATGCAGCAACAAATTTCCCAGTAATGCCATTCCATAATTTAACAGATTTATCGAAAGAGGCACTTGCCACCCATTGTCCATCAGGTGAAAAGTAGACATGGTTTACAAGCTGTCAACCGAAAAAAAACAAAAGAAAATAAATATTCGAGCTTGAGATTGAGTTTACATAATATGATTACTTTTTCACCAAACTTGTGATTGAAGTGTGTAGTAATTGTAACGGCATCAACAAAGTGCCTTAACAATAAAACCGTTTTCAGCTTAGCTAACAACAGAGAAGAGAATCCTGTCATAAAAATGAACCAAAGAAAAAAATGATAACCACATTTTATAATCATAATTTGGATCAAGATGTGGCACAGCCATAGGAGCCTCCAGTAAATGGGATCTTAAAGGGTCGGGTCCCCAAGAAAGGATCACATTGAATTACTGAAACTTCTATTTTTTGTCTTTATGATTACCAAATTCCAGCATCAGTGGATGGACTCGTCCAAAATCTACATTGTTATGCAGATACAATTTTAAATTGTACACCAAAAAAGTAGTCTTTTAAAGAAGTTTAACCTGCTGGTGACCGGTCATGCGAGTTTTAGGGTGCTTGCTGATGGAAGGTTCCCAGAGGAACATGGTAAAATCATCAGATCCAGAAACCAACCTTTCAGGGGCACCACCTCTCATTTTGTTGTATCTTTCTAGAGCAACCTAATATCATTAGTAACACTGATGAGAAGAAAGTTTCATTAAAGAAGGGTACATAGTAGATAACCCAGTGGAAAAAAGGACAACGTGATACTTTCTCCAAAGACCAGAGATAAAATTTCAGATGAGAATAACCAACAAAGTAAAAGAAGCAGGGTGTGATAAAAACCATACATTTGAAGTATGAAAAACTTCCAAGTCTTCCTCCCACAAGGACTGCGTCAAATAAAACATTCAACAGGATGGCATCGCTTATAAAACCAACTAGAAGTTACCTTCTTCATTTCCTCTGCAGATGAATATTGTTTTCCAGTATGATCAAAAGCTCCAGTGCGAAGAACATACTCAGTGCTGAGTGCCAGAGAATTAACCCAATGCCCATGCCCCTGAAGTTGATCACGCAACACAGAAATGATTATGGAAAAATATAGAGAACACACACTAATGTCAAAGGAAAATGATTGTATTCTTAGAACAATTGATTACTATCAAAACGCATGATTACTATCAAAACGCATTTGCCTGACAGCCATCATTTCTGGCTTCTCAGATCAACCATTTGTCAGATAAGGGGGAAGCTAATCAAGTCTTTGATTGTAATCTACAGACAGACTCTGAAAATAAACTTGCCATGGCAGTAAAAGTGGATGAGGCATTTGAAAAATTAAAGGTCAAATAATTCAAAACGAAGAAATTTTCGAAAATAGACGTTAGAACAAGGAGTCTGCAAAATGGTAATCAAGCATAAAATGAATATAAAAATAATAAGATATCAAGGCTTTATAACAATGTTCACCTTCAGTTCACGAATGAGCTTCCCTTGTGTAGTTTCCCAAACTTTGATAGTACAATCCTGGGAGCTATAATAACGAATAATAAAATAATATAATTAGGCTCCAAGCTATTATACAGCGATTGTCATCCATGAATAAAACTCTTAAGCTTAATAACAGTGAGAATCAGAATTGGTCAAATGGCTTAAGAACATATCTATGAACCAGTATAGCAACAAGAGGCAAAATCATAAGAACGCATTTTATAAGGTTTCCAGTAAATAGATTTTAAATGAATATGTATTTTGCCAAAATAAGTGCCTCAGGACAAAAACATGAATAAACCTCAGCAAAAAGTAGATAAAGATGAACATATTACCCAGTATATATCACACCATCTCCGCCCCATTTCACACATGTTATTGCAAGTGTGTGGCCACTGAGACATATAACACTTCTCCTCAAAGTGATATCCCAAATACGAGCATCCCCATCTTTGCTGGCACTCACAAACCGACGGCAAGGAGCATTCAGGTGTAAGGGTTCCCAAGAGATACCAGTAATCCATTTCTTGTGGCCCTATATATATTGAAATAAAATAACCACACATGATGTTCCTATCTATACTTTGGGGACAAAAAAGCAGTGGGCATCCCAAAAATATCAACATATAAGTACAGGCAATTGCATTTGTTAGACATTATGATAAAGCTCTTCATACAAATTCATTTAAAAGCTTAAGCTTTTGACTCAAATCGGTCCTTGACAAGGTATCAAAACCTCTAACCAAATAATCTAGTCATATAGGGCTAAGAGAAATAGGCATATGTCCAAACATTGTCTGTCCAAATCATTAAAGTTGGCATACTTGCATCTTATGAACCGTTAACAATTTTGACAATACACGACAAAGTTCAATGCCTCCTTTCAAAAAATGCTCTCAAGATGAGTTCAGAAGAATTACAAAAAGCAATCACTAACAGAAAACAAGTAATTATAATAGTAATAAGCTATTCACAGGTAGAACTTTACAGTCAGTTGATTGCCAGATGCCTTTCCGGTTTGTGGGTCCCAACACTGAAGTTCCCCAGCTTTACTTCCGCTTACAAGATGCTTGCCATCTGGTGACCATGCAATACAGAGGACCCAATTCTTGTGTCCTGTATCAAACGATATTAATTATCAGTAATATGTCATGCAACTTTCAAAGGAATGAATTTAACTTTGTCGAAGTTGCAAAGATAATCTGATGGTCTTAGATGTCAAACCTGTGCAGGTGAACAATGGGGTCTGAGTGTTAAGGTCCCAAAGACGAACAGTGGTATCACCTGAACCACTTGCCAACTGTCGCCCATCAGGACTAAAGGCAACAGTCAACACTGCTTCTGCATGACCTACACTCCCAACAACATGAATTTCAGACTAAACCATAGTACAGATACAAGAAAATGCAAAAAGAGTTGAAGTTGAATGTAAATTTCTCTTTGCCATCTGACTTCAGTAAATAGCACCAAGCAGATAAAGGCATAAACTATATTAGTTTAACATACAACAACAACAAGTCTTATACCGTTCTGCCAGGTCAGCTACATATTAGTTTAACTTAAGTAGAATAAAATAGTTATAACACTGACATAAGAAAAAAAAACAAAGGGGAAAGCAAGTAGAAATTTCATATGTAGTTTTGCATTGAAAGTAGCAAGGTTTGACATAATTTATCAAGCAAGACCAAACCATGATAAGGCTGACAGAATAAAATTCATGTCTGACATACCAGAAACAGTTGCTGAACAACGATGGACAGGACGAATCCGGAAAATAGCTTGAGGTTGATAAACTATAGACACTACCTTCTCCACGGAAACTGCATATATGTTTAAAATAGTAAACAAGAAATATAATAGGAACGTTTGTTAGGGCCCATAAACTACTTATTGAAATTCATCAATCAAGAAGATTTCTGTGAATTCTGTACTGGAGGCTGAGAGTGGACCCCATTTTCTGTAATTGAAACTCTAACTAACCTTTGTTTTTCTCCAAGTAAGTTCCAAGTGGCACAAGAAGCTCCTCATCTGATATATAGAAGCTGTATGGTAATTTCTCCTCCTAAAATGGGAAAAAGAAACTCAGCCTGATATTGAAACAACGTGACCAAGCTGTTTAGCTTGTTCCTAACTCACAGATAAATAGATTGGATTATAAAAGAAAGAAAACTTTTCCTTGGTTGCTTAAGCTTTACAAGTACAAATTATAGTAAATTTGTGAAATTTTGTGCAGGAAGTAAAAATATTGATGAAACTTACATTCTCAAGAAGCGTATTGACAATCTGTTGAAGTTGAAGTGGACCCGCGTTTTGTGGTAGAAACATAGGAGATCTCAAAGGAGTCCCTTCTGGGTTTGTCAAGAGACATAGTACTGTTTTGGATACCTCTTCACTCTTCTGCGCATCATCAACCACCATTGTTGAGGTTTACAAGCAGGGGCACCCCGCCGTTGTATCCTGCCTCCCCACAAATCCCTCGCAGCCCCTTGAGTTGTATTCTATGCACAACGCGCCCCGTCACCAAAAGCAAAAAACCAAAACAAAATAATGATGATAATTTAATACACACACACACAAAAACACAGATTATATTGGCAAAAAAAAAAACACAGATTATACAGCTCTGGATGTAATATATATATATATATATATATATATATGACACCATATATATACATACCTTTTTAATTAATATATTTAAATAAAATAAAATATATTTTGTGAAAATATTTTTGTTTTTAATTAATATTAACTTTTTGTTAATAAAAAGATAAAGGGGAATGATATTATATATGTTAGTCTTTTTGGTAGTTATATTATTTAGAACCGATTGTTATGAAAATTGAGCATTTGTACGAGTATAGATTTATTTTTGTTATCTTTTAACTTGAAATATGAATCGTGATTATGAATTTTGCGGAGAATTGATGATGATATTTGTAATTATGAATTATGACGGAATTGACTTTTTTTGTCGGCATTGATATGTGTAAACTAAAAGGCTAATAATATCTTGACAATTTTTTTTAGTTATCTATTTTATTTATTAAAATTCTATCCTAACTATATTTACATTTAATCGTGTCATGCATTTAATTATAGTAGATGAATCTCTTTATAAAATTTTTTTAAATACGTCAAAATTTAAACTTGATATCTTGTTTGAGTAATACCAAATCGCTTACTACTAAAATTAACCTCATCCTCATTAGTATAATATCTTGACAATTTAATTTTTATGAATAGCGAACTCTGATGGTAGATATAAACTAGATTCTTGTCGTTATAGAGATTCATATGTCCATATTTCTTGCGTTCATTATCGGTCTAGTGATTTGCAGTTTGATAATGATAAACACAAGGTACGGAGCTCCTCTTTCTATCAAATGAATCAGCAACTTGCCAACTTCATGCAAAGAGTCATTTAAATCTGAAGATTCGTAGCTCTACATGAAGGCACATGATCTTACATGTACGTACCTTATAAACAAATTATTTATGTACATGTTGAACTAAAATTTCAAAGCTCTTGGTTCAATTCTCCCCCTTAACCCTGATTTTATTGAAATATGAAGAATTACATTATTGAAGGGCCCTGCAAGCTTGTGATGGTTCACGTTAATCTAAGAATAGCTACTTTTTTTTATTAATGGAGGGTTAGTCCAAGTGGTAAGCGGCTCAGTATCACTTAAGCGAAGTCTCGAGTTCGAGCTTTGGCGGATGCAAAAAATCCCCGTTAGGAGACTCACCCACCATAGCTAGGTGCGCGACGCGGGTCGGATCCGAATATAGTTGGGGCAAAACTCTGGTGAACCAGGTGGAAAAAAAAAAAAAGAATAGCTACTTTTAACCCATTATCTGTATGTTTAATTAATAAAAAGATAAGATACATAACTATTTGAAACGTGTTCAATTTTTAAAGAGTATTACATTATTATAATTCTAATTATAATACTTAGAGAATCATCCTAACTCTTATATATTTAAATTTATATCTAAAAATAATAGAGAATTTACCCTATCTAATATTAATATTATTAAAAAAAATAGAGAGACTTCACCCTTAATTTTACTCTTATAGGTGAATTAAATTTCTTTTTTAAAATTTTTGTAAAAAAAACAAAAAAACAGAATCGCTTCTTTCAAATAAGTCACGGCATCCAAGTTGATACCACAGTCCCGGTAGATCCCATATAAGTACGATTCACGGCTCCCTCATTTTCATGCCCAAACAAATATAGGCATACTTTTTGCCAATAGTCTTGAAGCTCAATGACACCTCATTCCTCTTCCCGAGATCATGGTTTCTATACCTTGGTGTGTGTGGGCCCCCCCATATTTGGGGGGGGGGGTTTAAATTGTCTTAATAAAAAAAATATGGACATGTGTGTATAGCAAGCACAAAGAAATATCAATCCCTGACCAAATACGATCGATTGGTGCGTTTTAAGCTTGTAACTACATGTTCCTGCCAATGAGTGGTAATAATAAACTTACACAGCAAAACAAGCAATGGATCAAAGAGACAGTAGCAGGATTTATCGCTTAAAACAAACGTCAACTCCAACACAAATCCTATGAGACTTGAAACATATTAATGCATACATTCATGTCTTGAACCACTAAACTAACAAGAAAGCCAAAAACGAAACAAATATGCCAATACATACAACAGCAAATACTTCAATTTCACACAGTAAACTATCACAACTGCGTCTCTAAAATGAGAATCAAATTATTTATTTTTTTCCAAAATAAAAGCTAATCATAATTTCCGTCATCTTTCAACTTACAAACTGTTGTCAAATCAATAACTAAACCTGCTTGTGTTCAAACCATTTTGAGCTAGTAAATACTGTAAATAGCATCTACCTTATTGCATATTCCAAAGGAACAAAGAATGGAATTTTACTTCACCAAAAAATTGAGGACACTTTTTATTACCATTTTTATGTTTAGAGCAATAAAGCAAAAGTTTGGTATGTACAAAGGCAGGAATCAAATAACCATGGTTGTGATATATTTGCAAATGAAAGACACAACTAAAAGCCATCTCAAAAACTTTGAAAACAAAAGCCACACTAAACATTCTCTAGAAGCAAATCATGATATGTAATTTTCCTAGCCTGACTGGATGAACTGGAGCAGAATGCAAGTCAACTTGGCAAGCATAGAAAGGAAATGAAAACTCGCATGTATATTTCTGACAGAAAAACCCTAGAGCTGTAAAAAGTACATCAATCATAAGAGAGGAACTCATTTGCCAGGATATATTCATATTTCATGTCATTAAGTACAGGACGGACTTGAATTTTCATAACGCATTACTCTGGAAAGCTACAAGAGGTAACAATATGCATTATTCTAAAACATTTACTTTGACGGGACATTACATTACAATTACAGATTAAGAACAAAAACAAAAAGGATGAAACCACACGTGAAACCAGATTTTCCAATCTGAAAATCCACAAGGAATACCAAGGATGAATTACACCTGGGACAATCAACCAGCTAGGTGAAATTTTCTGACTACATAAAAGCAGAATCTACTCAGATGTTTCTTTTTAAATCTTCTCTAATTAGAGAAGATGCATGCAACAGAACATTGAAATAGCAAGAAGTATAAGATTTTAATATCCATGAATAGATATTATAAATCAAATTATCAGAGAAGAATTTTAATTTTAGACAACAGACCCCTCCAACATAGAAATTATAAAGACTGAGGCGACAGAAGATGAAAAGGTTGGAAGAATTATTTCAACTTGCATCAACTAACAAATGTTTAAACAACCTTCTGAACAAAAGTGTGGATGAGTCCACGATCACTTGCATATTTCATCGGAAAATCTTATCTTTCTAATTATGTCTCAACTTTTGCATTTTATTAATACCCGGATAGCTTGCATTAACAGTAACATAATTTCAGAGGAGAAATGAAGAAAACTATTTTAGCTGCTTGAAAGAAAATAGTAATGACTTAAAAAGGGAACGCACATAGAATATTCTCATCGGAACATAATAAAAATGGTTAAGGGAGAAAACCAGGTCCAGAATAACATAATATCATGTTTTATTTTATAGGTAGCACTCCAAAATGCCCTTCTACAGGCGCTCGTTTTGAAGACACTAACTAGAACGAGGATTTGTCACAACATCGAAAGTCCAAGGAATTCGTTAAAGCATAATACTCAAAATAACAAAATAACAAGGGGGAGAAAAGACATAATTCACAACATGAATTATACACCCTCTACCAGCCACCTAAGTCACAGAAAGTGCACCCATTACAAAACATAAAAGGAAACCTAATCCTCAGGAGCGCAGTCAAAAATCACCAGGAAGATGTAATGACATGAGAAAACTGGTTGAAGCACAAGGGTATATAATCCACAGGGATTGCAAACACACATCACTGCACAGGGACATTATTTCCTATATCATAATCAGAGGAGAGAAAAATAAAGTGTATTTGTCTGTTCGAGGGGGCAGACCATCCATTCACTAATGGACTTTAACTAAACTAGAAGAAGGAGGGTTGTTAAATTAACTCAAACTCATCTTCCTTGAGGTGGGCAAAGAACTTGACAGGACCACGACCTGGAATCTCGGTAGCAAACTCAACCTTGTAAGGCAAATTAGCAGAGATTCGTTTCCCCTTCCAGAGCCCAACATACTGCTTTATCTCACCTTCCAAACCCGTAAGTTCAATCTCAGGAACTTTAGGAACATGGTACACCTTCAAAGGAGCCGTGACCCTAACCCGCGATCCAACATTATCTTCTGGGGACGAAGTAGATGGAGGAGATGACAGATCATTGACCTCCACAGCAGAAGAAACGGTCCAATTTCGCGAATGCAAAGATTTGCCAAAAGAAAGCTCACAATCGCAGGCAACACTAGCGGGCCTCGCTACCAAGGGCATAGGGCAAAACCCACGACGCGGAATCAAGGAAGATGAAGAAAATTTAGCTGCTGATGATGACGATGACATCATTGTTCTCATATGGGTCTTCATGGTGCAATTGGGGGAAGCAGTGACCATGTTGTTTGGGTCTGAAATTGCAAAGGAGGAAGAAGAGATGATCGGTGAAATGCAAGAGGTCATGCTTTTTCTGATTTGATTTATGGGATTCTTATCGTTCTACCTATCAGTCTTGGAAGTGGAAGATGAATGCGAGAGAGTGAATTTGGTCCTTTGGTTTGTTCAGAGATTCGCAGCAACCTCTCGCTCGCTCATTGACTGTCCCCTATTCTCCTCGTCTAACCACCCACCTTATTGGAGTTTTTTCCTCTATATCTTTGTTCAAGACATTTCGAGCCCACACGATACGTTTTTTTTCCCCCTTTTAATAAAAAAATTAAATATTTAAATAAACTGCCTCTAAGGCTCAATCAAGATGGGCACTCTTTTTTCTTCTAATATTTTAATTATTTAGTAGTAACATTATCTGTTGCCATCTTTGTTTGATTTATACATGTTTGGCCAAGTTTCTTTGAATGAACAATCAGGCATAGGGCCCGTTTGAATAGAATTTTAAAAATGGACTTATAGAAAAAAAAAGGCTTTTGAACAGCTTATAAAAAAGGACTTTTGAAGAAGAGATTATGAAAAAAAAGTGGTTTTGAATAAATGAGTGTTTGAATAGTTATTTATAGAAGGGTTTTATTATTGATAAATTACGAAAAAGGGTATGAGTATTAAATGAGGAGAGATAAGAGATAAGAGGAGAGAGGAGAGAGGGTGTAAGAAAGAAAATAGAGAAAAAGTAGGAGAGAGGAGAGGGGGTGTAAGAAAAAGTAGGAGAGAGGGTGTAAGAAAAAATAGGGGTAATATAGTAATTGGTTAGTTCAAACGTGGTTTACTGTTCTAAAAGCTGCTCTGACCAGCTTATCTAAAACCTTGGTTTTAAACTATAGTTTAATTCAAAAGCCCGTTTAAACAAATATTGCTGTTTGTTTTGAAATTTTTCCAAACTAAGGTTTTGCCCCAAAAGGACTTTTAAAACCTTGGTTTTAAAGAAACCAAACAGGCCCATAATTGCATCTATTAATAAATCAGAGATATAATTATTAATTCAAGGCTCGGTTCTTTCTACATGAGTCACTATCATGTTTATAACATATAATTAATCGGATAATATTACTTATACGAATATTATACGACACCGGCAAAAAGAATGAAAAATATATTGCCATTTAGCCATCAAGTTACATTTGGAAAATGAAACCCAAGAAACCAAGTACCCTTAGATCAAGAGGGGAAAATTTGATGCATCGTAAGCGAAGTATTGACTTTTAGTTTTATAAATAAAATTCATAGAGTTTTTTTAAAAAAATGGAATAATTTAGTACGCTATTATCTAAAAATGTTTATATGGGAGTGATGATAGACAGGTGAGCGATCTAGCATCACAGTTGCAATATCTGATTCCAGTTCCACACATCAGCTTTGGCAATTTGTTGTTATTCTGCTCTTACTAGGTAAATGGATAAGGATAATATCCCTCCCTACTTTGTTCGTTTCGTTCACATCACAATTACATGCCGTCCAAATATCTCTAAATAAAGAAGGTAGTTTTTTGCCCGAAAAAATGGGTAGATTATATTGCTTTTAAATAATTCCACAAAATAATAGGTTTATGGACTATATTTTAATTTAAACTGAATATTAGGTCCGCGCATTCCACCAGCTGGTCCTGGGTACTTAGGTTGTGTGGTGGGTCAGAAGAATCTCAGCATGTCAAAGAAAGTTGATATTTTTTTGTTACAAAAAAAAAATAATATAAATAATAAAAAATAATTTTATATTCTATAAAAATATGAATATTATTATAAAAGAAATTTTAATAGACAATATTATAAATTCTCTATAAATATTCTTTGAGTCCTAACATTATATTTAAATTTTGATAAAAAATTTATATTAAACTCATCTAAACTTTTTTCTTATAAAAAGAGAAGAATCTCAACGTAACCACTTTTCTCTAGTTTAATAAGATAAACGAATTTTTAATAAAAATATAAGTAAAAATAGAATTAAACTAAAAATAAACCTTAAAAATTTGTTTAATAAGTTAAAAATGAATATAGAATTAATATATTTTTTTATAATTTAAGATAAAATTATCTGAAATATTTTTTTCTAAGTAAAAAAAATTAAAAATATCCAAAAAATTTATAACCTAAAATAAAATAATCTAAATTATTCACTTCCAGTCTTCCACTTTTCTCATATCATTTCACCAATTTTTTTTATAAAACTAAAATAACCTAAAATATTAAAAATAAAAATAGCTTACCTTGTACCAAATTAAAAAAAAATGCTTGATTTTACTTCTCCTTTTAACTTCCCCACTCTAATTCCATGCTACTAAACACGACCTTGGCTTTGCGAGAGTTGTATGATTTTGATGGCCAATAGGGTAGACGGGCTATACTTTTTCTTTACAATCAAGAGATTGTATACAGTGTTACTCAAGATCCTTTTACAAAATCTTGTTAGAAATCGAGCTATAGGGTAAATACACTCAAGGTTTGCATTCATGATAAACAAAATATACTTCCCTTGTCTTGCGAAGCAAAACCAAGGTGCAAGCATAATTTCACGGGTATAACAAAAGATGGAACTTGGAAAAGAAAAACCTATTGGCAAAAGATCCGCATGATGACATCCATAAGTGACAGAAGCCAGAATCTAAAGAATAATCAACTACACCACTTGATAGTTTTCGGTGACCAATTGAATTCTCTGAGAGTATTTGGGAGGATTGCCACCGCTTTGCGGTATGATGTTCACAACCTGCAATTGAAATTGCAACAGGGCAAGTTAAATGAAAATTTTTCTTTTACTGAATCAAACACGCTGCACAAAAAATGAACTAGGATGACAATGAAGGTGCTTCATTCAAGATACTGTAACACTGATTGCACAGACATGATGAATCACTTTACTTCCAATGAGCACAGCAAGAATTGCATGCCAAAAAAAATGAAGATTTGAGCAAAACCTTCAAGTCACTAAATGTTTCAGTCGCTGAGAATCGGACTGAAATTGGAAAGAAAACAGATGTTTCTGCTGGGGGAACAACAAACTCCAGAGACCCACTGTCACATACATAAGAGTCAGATAACACATTCAAGACACAGACGATTATTGCATAACACAGCTCTTGACAATACCACATCAAATTTAGCATACCTGCGGTTTGAATTGTCAATAAGAAGAATAGACCACTCCAAGAAGGAATTCCTAGAGTCATACCTGCAATGGAAATTTTAATAGGGTGTTATAAAAATGAAAAAAAGAAACCAACATGAAAGATATGCGAAGTAGATAGATCTATCTTGGCAATCATCCCCTCAAAAGAATGACAGATCTTTTAATTTTCTTAACTCCAACTTGGTTTGGTTCAAAAGGAAAACAGAAAATTATAGTGAAAGAAGACAAGTCTGGAATCCCAAGTAATTGAAGATTTTCAGAATAATTCCCTTTTGAATTTCCAATTCATTAATATTTTTATCCATCTTCATTGATTTGCCTGTGATTATGACCCAACATCGAAGAGGTTTTATTCCTGTTTGTTCTGGTGCCGTATATATATGTAGAATTCCACCTGTGAGTATGATCAGAAGCAAGAGAAAATTTTCTCTAGACTTTCAGAACTCTGTGTGTCTGTGTGTGTTCACAACATTCTCTTCAACAAGCCCCTCAAAGAGGATGTTAGAAGAACTTAAAGAAACCAGAACAGTAATGAAAGAAGCGTATTAACTTTCTTTTTTTTTGGACAAAAGAAGCGTATTAACTTAACAGAGCCTCATAACCCCTTTGCATGTCAACCAAGAAGAGCTATTCCAAAAAAACAAAACAGAGAGAGAAAGAGGAACAAAAAAAAAGCAGCAACAGTAATGAAAAGAATAATGAGCCAAACCCATTACCATAATAAAACAATAAAATAAGCCTTATCCTATAGAAGCTACAAACAAACACAGGCTGGTGTGTCTAGCAGTGCACTCCAGTCACATGCACCAAATTCTAGCAAACAGAGCATACTGCCAAAAAGTTCATCTAATACGTAACATTTCTTAACTAAATGTCCATTTAATTAGACCTATCTAAGAAAGCCACAGCTTGATGAAAGGGTAAATCTTGGTTCACACGACTAGCAAATAGTAACATGTACCAGAGATCTTATGTATATATAATCTTCATGCAGTATACACAAATAATGGACGTGATACCCCTTAATTTAATTCATGGAGAAAGAAACTAAATTTTACCTCCATTCCCCATCAATCTGCCTAACATTTGGTGCTTCTTGAAGAGCTGGAAGAGGTACTGAGATCACAACATTTCGCAGATCAAACATTGATGAAGCTTCATATTCGATGCTGACATAAGTTTCATTTCCAGAAACAGAAGGCCAGCAGTTGACTGCATACGCATAAAAAATTTACACTTAAGTTAATAGTACAACAGTAAAACAACACAAGCAATAGTAAGACTAGTGATAAGTATGAACCCACTAGTCAGTGGCACCAGGGACTCATCATTGCTTTGCATTCTCCACTTCAATAGGCCAACACCAGCATTATCACCAGCTTGACCAGTAGGAAAAGGCCTATTGGGATCCTTTAGACCTAGTATATTCTCAGAGGAAAATAATTCTTTGTTCACATTAGGGTGCGTTTTGAAAAGGATGCCTGGATTGCCCCCAGTTTTGATCTGCAAATGCAAGTCACAACATTTAAAAAACCATCACTTACATTTCTTTTCCAACAATTAAAATTTGTATATACAGCCAATGTTTCAAAAGAGCAATAGAAACACTTTAGAACAGGGGTGCAAGGTGTTTGTGCAACTAAATTTATATTAAAAATGAAAAATACTTCTCTATACTTTCTTCTCGAGATAAATTAAAAAACACTTCATACCAACAATGATTGTTTTATAAACAACATAGATATGCATCACACATCAGAAGCAACAGACCACTTGATATCTTCCTCTTTGGTTTTGTTGAGAATCAGTTCATCCTCTCTAATTGGGAAGCCATAACCTATCTTTACTACTCTTCTTAAGAGATTTAACAAAACCAAAAAATATTTGCATAAAAAAAGAATAAACTATGAAGAAAAGACTATTCACGTTAAAATAACAAGCAGGAAATATATCACTATGAACACAAAAAGGTATCAGCAGAAACAATAAGATACCTGAACTTGAATAAAACCATCCTCTTGGTTAAGGATTTGCAGAGATAATGTGCCCTGGACATCAAAATTACTCACTCCACCATCTCGTTTTAGTGTCACATTAAGTTTCTCCTCAACAGTTAAAGTTACAGGATCAGTAGCAGGTGGGGCAGCTGATCTGGACTGGCCAAGTTTTGGCTGAACATCTTCAAGAATGACTTCACCTTCTGCTTTCAATGATTCCAAAAACTGGTTTGTCCTCTGAGATTTACCTAGCTGCATACCAGAACCTTTTGGTGGAGCAGTGGCAGATGCAGGCGGATGACCTGGGGAACAGAATACAGGAGCACAAAAGTGAAAAGAGCACATCTTAATAAGCAATTAATAGCAAATTTATGCGTTAATTCAGACTCATTTTCATATGCATGTCACTCACAACCAGGATACAGGATGGTTTAATTCACGTTCCTGTTTCAACTCATTAGATTTAGAACTTAAAAGCACTCCCGAGGGATGCTAAAAGACAACCTTTTGACTTGGTTGAAAATGAATCAATGTCAGTGGTTAGTCCAAAGCCAGAGCCACTTCCAAAACCAGATCCACTGCTAGATATGCTCAAATCATTAAAGCTGCTTTCAATTCTTCCTGATCCCATCGATTGCAAAGACATGAATCCACCTTTGTCACCTCTGTTCTTTTCAATCTGCAGAAAACATGCAACGACTTTAGATAAATGGTGGACAATCCAACTTTTAAATGTAAGTGCATCAGAAAGAAAGGATCCCTCCACTCATACCTTGCTCTTATCAATCTCACTAGCTTTCCGCTTCATAACATCCTTGGTATCATTTATCTTATTCTGCAAAACGAGCTTGTGCAATTTCTCCTCATGACTCTCCATTTCACAGTATTGCTTAACTTGTGCAACAGTCACGTTTTCCTTGTGCCCAAGAGAGATGACTTCATCAAATGCAAAAATCAGCTCAAATGCATTCTTGCAGATACCCTCTTCATCAAGGGAATAAGAATATTCAGGCACCTAAAAATGTTAAGGATAGAACTACTTATATGCACATCTCCATCAAAATCATCATGAAATGGTTTTACACCCATCTTATTAAAGTTGAAGTAACTTCATGTAGTAAATAAGTTGATCATTTCAAACCCCCTTAAGCGTTCTTATAAGAACCAATATTGCTAAATGCCTCCTTAGATAAGAAAGTAACAATGCAATAATGCACTAAATGTTCATATCGACAAAACTCTACCAAGTAAATGCCAAAACGAAAGGAAGTGTGAAAAGAAAAGGAAATCAAATAAACGATTTTGGGCGTAAAACCCACACCAAATTTATGACAAGATCAACAATGTCCTTAATCAGAAAGGAGAAAGAAAACCAAACTATCAAAAGAAAAAAGATTACAAGCATAATATGTCAAAATCAAGGCATTATTAAAAGGATACAAGCTTGGAGAGAAGTCTCAGAGTCTCTAAATCCTCCAGTATGTTGCTCTGTTTGTTTGTTACAAGAAGCAGGTACAGTGCTTCTATTGGCTGGTAAACATAGCGTACATTCTCAGTCTCAACATAAGTATGCTGTTTGCCAGTGCCTACTAACTTGGGAAAGGCTGCAAGAAGACCCTCAATTCTTATTCGAGACATGTCTACAAACTGTCTCGATACCAGAACTGCAATTAAAGCACAGATTTATGAACAGATTTATCTGGAATCCATAAATATTTACCCACCATAAAATCAAAATTAATTTGAGGACCGGCTGTACTTTAACCTCTGAAAGTTTATCCAAGGTAGAAACAATAAACAGAGAAAGAACTTAAGGAATCTTTCACGCATAAAAAAGAAAATTATGTTGTGCCAATTAACAAAATGTAGTTATCGTCTATATCAACTGCTTAAAGATTGAAATGTTAGCGTAAGAAAAGGATTTCACAGCTTTACACTCTTTGCTTATGTCAATACTCTAGTTAATTTATTTTTAAAAAAATAATCTTTGAGAGCAGCTTATCTATTAAATTTCTATTCCCCTTAATGAACTTGCTATCTGCTGAGGTAAAACAACTAACAAGAGGCAAACCTGAGATACCCGCTTAGTGGAAATGACCAAATTCCACCAACACAAAGGGGGAAAAAAGGGACTAAAAGAACTCACCTTTCCCAGATTTGCCCACAATGGATGCAGCGAGTACAACCTGTATGACAGACAAGATTAAAAAAATTCAACATTCAATCGGGAAGATAGCCAGTCCAACAACGCAAAGCAATAAATGGAGGGAATTAAATATGGCACGGCAACCCAACTCCCAGATCCACCGTTCTTATACATGCAAGTTCAGCTAATGGATATGAACAAGCAACAGCTGTTCAAGAGGTAAGTAAGCCGAGCACCGAAGGTGAACCAGAAAATTGAAAATCACCATTAAGATGGCAAAACTGTCCCGTTTAAGGATTTAAGGCAGATCAATAAACCTTTTAAGAACTTCCGTTAGATGCAATACAGATCATGTATACTGACTGAATTCAAACATAGTCACCGACTCGGGTAGACATAGGCCAACGAACAAAGTATGCAAATGACACGAATCAATAAAAAGCATGAAATTAAAAGAAAAATCTAATCACATGCACGATGTATCCAAATGGTCAAAAATTACCAATATATAACCCAAAGCGATATCAGGGTGCACAATGCATTAGTATTGATCATAAATTACCAAAGCGTCAGAATGGATAATGGATTACATTTTACAACTCAATTATCAAGCAAACGGAAGCAGCGCAAACAATAGCAGATCAAGGAATTTAGAAATGACAAGAAGACTTACCATCTTGTAAAGCAGACAAAAATTCTCGAAGCTACACAAAACAAATCAAGAAAATTGTGAGTTTGGCCGTTAAGTAAGCTTGTTCTATAAAAGAGGATCCGTCTAATCCCAGCCCAGATTCAAAATAAGGGGAAAAAACCAGAAATGCAGAGATGAGAGCCTACTCGAACAGGATCTGAGAGTTAGAAGCGCAGATCTGAAAGAAATTATCCACCGAAGAGAACTCGGAGAGTGGTTCGAAGGGGAGCACTGAAGGACTTCTATTTGCAGGTCGATTTACGAGTGAGGACGATACGATGCGTTTCAGGGGCACACGTGTATCTTATTCATCTGCCGCGAGGTGGGGTGGGTTTGGGGGGCAGGACATGCGCAATATTATTTTTGGTATTTTTATGCTTATTAAGTTTAAATAATAATAATTTCAGGCCAAAAATAATAATATGATAAATGCAACAGAATTTTTATTTTTTATTACTTATTCTAAATAAAACGTTAGATTTAACATTGACTTTTCAATTAACTATGATTTAATTAAAATTTTATATTTTAAAATAGTATTAATCAAATATTTTTTGTAAAGATTATGATAAATATTACGATATTAATATTATTCTTGACTCTTAAGTATGGAAGAGCAAATCTTATTGTTTTTATAAAATAAGTTGTAAATAATATATTTTTATAGAATTATACATTATATTAAAGTTTTGAATTTTAAATTTTTACAAGGTTATAACTCAATATCACTTATCATTCTTTCCTTTTATATATAAAAAAAATTATGTGAGTTTAGTATCAGTCTCATTAAGACTAAGATATGGTCATAGAGTTCTGATGGCACTTATAGAGATTTACAGTATCACTTATCAAATAAATCATCACGATGATAATAAAAATTTAACTTATATACTTTTAAGATATAAATATATTTTTTATCATAAGTTTTCACTTTCCAATAGTGATTTTTTTTTGTTACAATGGTGATGTTTTTATTAATTTGGGCCATTCTAATTTAAAAAAAAAAATGCACCATCAAAAACCTTTTTTTGTTATAATCATTTTTAAAAAGAAGTTAAACTCACCTATTATTTATTAATAGGGTAAAATATTTATTTCTTTTAAATAATACTAATGATAAATAGGATAAATTATCTATTATATTTAACAGTAAACTATTGGTAGATTAAAAACTTGTTGACCCCTTTTTTATGTCCAATTTTTCCTTTGATTTGGGCCTACTTGATCTAATTTAGTCAAACAATGTAAACTTTCTCATGTTCTTCACGTTGCTACTTGCTGGATAATCTTGCTCTTTCGTTTGTGATTAAAGAATAACCTTGCTTTTAAATAAGAGTTGACTTTAGTATTGTCTTTTTTATGCATAACGGACCATCAATTTTCAGAGAAGGAGCAAATCATGACCTTGTCTTAAATCAAAAGTTCCTGTATAAATTCCACAAGCTAAATAACGTTCCCAAGCGAGTCTGAGAAGCTACTTTTCATGAACACGTAAAGAAGTTACAACGTACAGCCTCAGAAGTAACTAAAAATGTGAGTGACGCATTCCATTGTCTCTGTCACATATTAGTTTGCCTATAAGGAAAAGGAGATTACCAACAAGCAACTGTTATAGCGAGAAGGGACAAGATTTTGAGTTTAAATCTCTTCAAATACATAAACCACTTTTGTAATAGCCATCATGTTTGGACTTGGTGATATTTGAATATGATAAAGTCATGTAGCTATATAAAAAACCGAAAGGTATGGAGTTAGGGGGAATATAATCTTTTTAATTAAAGAGGGGCACTAATAGCATGATGTTATAAGTGATATTGAACCTAAAATTTTCCACTTACAATGAAGCATCTATGACATTAGACTGTAATGATATTGGCAGATAAATACTCATCCGATCATTAATATATTATCTAATTGAAAAGTTAATATTATTTATAAATATAAGACATATTTATTAATTTTTTTAAAATTTTTTTTATTGACACTCCAATAATAATAAAAAAAAGGGAGTGAGGAGTTAAACAAATAATTATAGTATTTTACAAAATTATATTATATTAATTAATATAATTAATTTTTTTTATTTTAATTAAATTAATTAAATATATCTTATATTTTTTATTTTTTATAGTAAGACATCCTCTCACACACGTATTCCTATGTATGATTCAAATCAAAAAGTTTTGAAAAGAGGCTAAAACTGGATGGAATAAAGTTCGAGCATTAAACGCTTCTATTGGATTTTAAGATGCATAAAGAATCTAACTAGTTGGAGCACTCTCTTGGTAAAATAACCGGAACACAAATCTCTCCATCAGGAACAATTGCTAATGAATAAATTCACACAAAGACGTATTATAGCTACATGTCTACGCCTGTTTTTAATATATATCCTGCGTATAAAATAAAATTTATATGATAAGGCATATTATTTACAAGTTATTGAGTTAGAAATATTGTTGTTCATTTTAAAATGCATATAAAATAAATAATTTTTTTAATATAACTTAGTCATATTTAAATATTATCGAGTTTAATTGAGACTATTTTTTTTTAAATATATTTTATATATTAATATTAACTTAAATTATAAGTTAATAAATACAAAGCCAATGAAATAAACTATTTTTATATTTAAGTATGTGGATGCATAAAATATTTGTAGGATAATTAACCTCAATTATACCTAATTAATAATATTTTAGTCTAATTAATCAGTCATATATAGGGCATATTATATAAAAATAACACGTTTCAAATTTTATGTGAAGTACATGTTCATGTACTGCTGCCAAATCCAGTCGATTTTGATCGGAACATGGCAAAAGAAAAAATGTAAGGCCAACTTTGCTTCAGAAGATGTAAAATTGGGTTGGTTTGGTACGAGGAATTTAAAAAAGGGGAAGAGGAAGGGAGATATTTTACTCTCCCTCTATTTATTTGGGAAATAATAATTTTTAGGAGGGGAGGGAAAAATTACCTCCCTTCTAAAATTGAGAAAATTTAGAGAGGAGATAAATATTTTTATTTTATAATATTAATATACTTATAATTTTTTTAATATCCTAATATTACTCTTATATTATATTTTATTAAAATATTATATAAAATAATATAAAAGTAAATTTATCTATATAAAAATATTTTTTTCCTTTCTTATTGAATTAAATAAGATAATATAAAAATTCTTTTTTTCCCTTCCTTAATATTAATTTAAATAAGATAATAATAAAATTTTTTATCTTCCCTTCTTTTCTTTTTTTTTATTAAAATTTTTCTCCTTATTTTTTGTCTATTGAATCAAACACACGTTAATGTAAGGGAACAAAACCAGCAGTGGGATGATTTCAATAAAAAAAAAATACTTTTTATATCCAAGTGGGTAGTTTTTCCCCCTGTATGATTGAAGTCAAGAGAACAGCAAAATGTTTGGATGTAAGTGGGCCCTCTTAATTTGAAAGGCCACCTCATCAGTGCCAACGTATCTCCCCCAATTTATAAGTCAATTTATAAGTCAAGACATCCTAACTCTTAAATATTTAAATTTATATCTGAGGGTAATAGACGGTCACCCTATCCAATATTGGTATCGCCTAAAAGGAAGGGAGATTTCACCTTATTCTTAGATTATGGGTGAGCCCAACCCTTTTTTAAAATTTTTTGTACAAAAAAAAAATTGTAGGTCAAGGCATGGCATCTACTTAGGATACCCGCCAACTATATGAGGATTTAATTATTTATCATTAGTGTATAATTTTAGAATATCACTAAATATCTCTAGGCTAAAGGGTAAATTTACTTTGAAGGGTTTTTTGCTGGCATTTTTAACTATTGATTGGTATGATGTTTTCCTAAAAACTTTAAAAATTGTATAACGTGGCCTTATAATAAATTTGACTAATATTAATTGTTAGTTAAACAATTTTAATTATAATTTATAGTCAATTTTATCTCAAAATTTTTAAGAACGAGTGATTAGGCCATAAACCTTCAATTGATATGCTCTATTTTTTGTTTCACTAACAACACACATGCCTTCGGAGATTGAAGTCCCCGCTGTATGTTGTGAAATGAGTGGCAGTCACATGCATCACTTTCATCTTGAATTTTAACTTAAAAAGATGTTTAGTCACAATCTAATTCAAAATATATTTTTTGATGTTAAGTTATGATGAGCCGTTGGATCGTTATTTTAATATTTTTTTCACATTAGTATAAAATAAAAAAAATTGCACGATATTTCTTATCTCATGGGAGAATAAGAATATTACATGCCCATTATTCATGAATATAATTAATAAAGATATAAGACATATAATTATTTAAAATAAATTTAATCTTTTATCTTTTTTTGTGATTTAAATCATATTCTTTAAAAAATTATTATAATTTTTAGGTATTTAAGTTTATATATAAAAGTAATAAACGATTCATTTTATCTAATATTAGTATTGTTTAAGAGGAAAAAATTTTGTTTTAGGGATAAATTTAACTATTTTTTTTAAAAAATATTAAAAAAATATTATATTGAAATTGGAGCGGTCTCTTTCACAAGTCACGCACGTGCAAGCACATATTTTGCATTTTGAACCACATGGCATTGGAAAGCCTCATGCGTTGAAGAAGTCACCACAAAAATTGAGTTCTACGCAAATATTTAACAATGTCAAGTTTGTAGATCTCTATTCCCTCTAGTGACATATCTTGTATATGCAATTGTTAAAACGAGATGGAATTGTGGGATTTTTATAAATTATTTATTTTTAATGTGAATATCTAGTATATACAATTTAGTTGGAGTTGAGCATGTTCTATTGAGAGTAAATTTGTTTTTTTTGACATAATTTTTCTATTTACAAAATTTAAGTGTGCTTGTACTGGATCAAACCGCAATTTGAATATGTCCATAAATTTTGATGCTTTTTATAATTTATTAAATAAAGGAAAACGTAATTGATTTAAGTTATCAATCATTAGTGATTAATCATTGATCATTAATAATACAATATAGGTGTCACCACCTGATGTTAAAGGCCAGCTGATTTAAAAAAAAATAACAATTCAATCGGGGAAGGGAAAGGTAAAATGTGGCACGAACCTTTCCGGAATTTACAGATTTGCCTCTCTTGTCTTTCGATTTTACCTTTTTCGTTCTTCCCTTCCCTGATTAATTTGAACATAAGCATTATCATGACACAGCACAGATCGTGAAAGCGCCTCTGTCTCTCTCTCTCTCTGAAGTCTTTCGTAGTTGCCGTGTCCCCACTCTGTCTTTGGTCTCTTGCAATCTCACAGATCCTTACTCTTCAGGCAAATGCTTTGGTGCTGTTGGAAGCTGAGAAGGAAACGAAGCTCTGGCTTTCTGGCTTAGGACATTGGCATTAAACCTGGTACCACAATAACTTGATGCTTATGCCACACTCTGGGGATGTGTGTGGTGAATTTGTGTAGTTTAACTGTGAAGTAACAGCCAGAACAAGTGAAGGAAGAGCGAGCAGAAGTGAATGGATGGTTTTGGGTTACTTGTTTGTATTGTCTGAAGCAAACTCTTATCTTTCTGCGAAAGAAAATAAAATATTCCTTTGAAATTAAGGTTAGGTTTGTCTTTGTAGTTTTCCACTCTTTCTGTTCTTGCTTTATTTTGATCTGTTGGTACACCTAAACAGTTGAAATTTTAAGCACCATTTGCTAAAAAATTATTGGTTCTTTGAAGGTAACAGATAGTGTAGTTGGCGGCGAAGATCTGAGGATCTCATTGGACCCAAGTAGATCGTTTGAATGTTTGAAGTTCCGTGCTGCTGTTCCTGTCTCAGCTGCAATTGTTAGGGTTTTCGATTCCTGCATATTGCAATATTATTTGTTAGCCGATGAGTACCAAACGCGCTTACAAGCTACGTATCCTTTGCGTTTTGAATTCACCCAATCGGATTATTAGCAATGCTCATGCTTTTTGATCTATACGCCCGTCCTTCAGTGTTGGGGTTGTTTACTTTGCCTCTTGCTGTAGATCTCCTTGCAAGTCCTTGTGTTATACTTATTCATAAGCTAAACTTGCTGGCATCAAGTTATAATTAGTTGTCCTTGACGAGTATTATACAGAGGAATTTGTGGCACATGCTTCCGCTGTTAATTGTCTCAAAATTGGAAGGAAATCATCCAGGGTTCTTGTAACTGGAGGAGAAGATCACAAGGTCAATCTTTGGGCTATTGGTAAACCTAATGCAATACTGGTTCGTACTCCCGATACTTTTCTTCCTACAGTTGTATTATTAGTATTATTTTTTTAATTTTTTTATTGGATTAGAAATATAAAGATTTTCTGTCACATACACCTTGCGTATTTTTATTTGTCTTTCCTTTCTTGATGATGTGCCAAACTTCTAATGGGGGGCATCCGCATTTTGTTTTTGGCCTACAATTCATAATTGAAATTTGACTTTAATTCTTCAGAGTTGTGGTGCTCATGATAACTGATGAACTTGGTGTCAATGGTGCTTCGATGGTTTTGCATGAGAATTAGAGGGCTGTCTAGGTAGTATGGTATTCATTTGGATCTTAAAGGGTGACATTGTCATCATTGTTTTAACAGTTGTTAAGGTTGATTCGTACATAGTGTCAGTTGTATGTTTTAACTTCTGTTCATAAATGCTTAAGAACAACACTTTTCTGCCATCTGGCATGTGTACCTGAGGTGGACTATATTTATTGAAAGTTTGAAAGTAATATTTTTGTTTAGAGATGTGGGTTTGCCCTCAGAACCTGACAGATTTCTTGATTTAGGGAAGAAATAGCAAGGCAATTTCTCCATTGTGCGCCTTGTGTGTTGGATTTTGGTTTGACGGAAACGCATGAATGCCAAGAACTTTAAAGAATTTTTTTTGTCTTGAAGCTATCACAGGACTGTACTTTCCCTATGGGATCTTTATTTTGTTAGGCTAATGGAGTTTTATCCTTTTTTTTTTGTTTACATTATGGGAGAAATATCTTATTCTTTGCACTTCTACTATATTCTCCTGCTTGTTAATTACATCAACTTATTCTTTACCAGATAAAAGAATGACCAATATGTATCGTTTTTAGTTTAAGAGTGGTTTCTCCTTCTGCAGAGTCTATCGGGACATTCAAGTGGAATAGATTCTGTAAGTTTTGATTCCTCTGAAGTTTTGGTAGCCGCAGGAGCTGCAAGTGGTACTATCAAACTTTGGGACTTAGAGGAGGCAAAGAGTATGCAGCTGATTTCTATTTTCTTTTGTGATCTTAAAACCTGGTATCTTTGATTCATTTGATAATTTGAATCTGTGCCTTGCAATGTATTTTTGGGTAGTTGTTCGCACTCTTACGGGTCATAGGTCCAACTGTACATCAGTGGATTTCCATCCTTTTGGAGAGTTCTTTGCATCTGGATCTCTGGACACAAATCTTAAAATATGGGACATTAGAAAGAAGGGTTGTATCCATACATACAAGGGCCACACTCGAGGAGTTAATGCAATTAGGTTTACCCCAGATGGACGTTGGGTGGTTTCAGGTGGAGAGGACAATTCTGTGAAGGTACGAATTATTACTTTTCTTAATCCATGATACTTATTTAGTAATTGAATTTCTCTCTATGATCTGCATTGTTTTTATCTCAACTTGCTTATATAATCAAGTAAAAAAATTTATACTGTTATTAAGAAATACATCAAAATATTATTGTATGTCAAATAATTTGAGATGATTTGGCTAAAATACGTGACACTAAAGTAAACAGTTTTGACCATATTCATGTTTTTCAGGGTGTGCTTGATTACCTAACATATCAAGCACACCCTCTCATACTCTTGATGACTGAGCAAAACACATGGCGCCAAGTTAATTTTAATTAAGTAAATGGAGGCAACAAGGATTAATCTTTGACCACTTGGTCATGAAAATACTGATGCCTGGGTAATAAATCTGACTGATTCCATGCTTTGCACTCAGGTAAGTTATGTGACTTTAATTGTACCTATGAATCAATGCATTTTGGGTAGGATTTCAGGGTTAGGAAAATTTATTCAATTCTGGGTAATGATCCCTGCCTGCATTTCTTTCCCTTCCCTGACTTCAGTGTGTGTTCTAGCAAAAAGCTGGTAAAATTCTTGTCTTCTTGAGTCATATGTCATTTCCTTTGTGTATATCTTGTAAACTGGAAATTGGGAATGTATGAATCTTGATAGCACTTATATGAACTATGGTTCATGCATATGGCTGTGACCATATACCATACTTTGGTGGTGAACGGAAATCTTAGGATTTGTTTGATGAAAACTATAACATATGTTTTTGCAGTTATGGGATCTGACTGCGGGGAAACTCTTGCATGATTTTAAATGTCACGAAGGCCAAATACAGTGTATAGATTTTCATCCCCATGAGTTTCTGCTTGCAACAGGTTAGTCTCTTCTCTTATAAAGAGAGTACCTTAATTAGTATCTCTTCCATATCTCCTGCTCCAGTGAAGTATTTTTAACAAATTCATTTTATGCTTCTCGGTACTTTAATTAGTAACATATGTGCTTCTATTCTTATACTACATAATTTAAGAGGAGAATGCTACATTATTAAAGGGCTACAGATGTGAATCCATTTTAAGTGAAATTGTACCTAGAAGAGGGCACTCTCTTTCTTAATGTTACAATTTATTGATGACATTTTTCGTAACATCATTTGTTATAAACATTATTTCTTCTGCGATTGAAATGCATAAATGTTTGTAGCCAAGGATTTATTATTGTTAGAAGATATTATTCTTTATGCATTTTTATGCAACAAGATTATGGGAGAGGAAATATATCAGATGCAATGAGGTGAGAGGATAAGATGTCCTGGTCCTCACATCACATGCAGTGCTGTGTATTCTGTTTCCATCTGTGTAATTTTATAATCATCTGATTTTTTATCGTTATTATTTTCTGTTGTAAAGCTTCTGTCCTTTTGTTTCTTTTCCTTTTCTGAGAGTATATTTAATTTAATTGATTATTTCTTTCCCTTGCCTAGGTTCTGCTGATAGGACAGTAAAATTTTGGGACCTTGAAACCTTTGAGCTTATTGGTTCAGCTGGTCCTGAGGTACTTTCTGTTATGTAAATCTTACTATTTTTCCCTTATTGTTCAAGTGTTGGAGATTGCATGTCATTATGCATCTATTTTAATTGTTATATTTATTTTATTTTTTAATTAAGGCTTATTTTTAAGTTAATTTTTTGGGTAAGCTTCTGTGTGTTTAGGACTAGCTTGAGCGTTATGTTTTGATCAGGATAAGAGTAGTTTATGCATCTATTTTAATTGTTCTATTTATTTTATTTTTTAATTAAGGCTTATTTTTAAGTTAATTTTTTGGGTAAGCTTCTGTGTGTTTAGGACTAGCTTGAGCGTTATGTTTTGATCAGGATAAGAGTAGTTTAAATTTTAAATTTGGTTTGGATAGATTTATCCATCTTTGAGAATTTGATATTGAGAATCACACCTGTTAGACTAGGAGTCTGCTCTCCTTTCGTCTTCTATATATGTGCGTGGTGGCTATTTCATAAAGTAAGTTTAGAGGATTATTAATCTCCGATTTTCTACATCCAGTTTAGGATCATTAATGCTTAAGTTAAATTTGTACTTTTAAAAGGATTTTGAAATATCGGCCTCCATTGAATTGTAGACAACTGGAGTGCGTTCAATCACCTTCAGTCCAGATGGGAGGACCCTGCTTTGTGGTTTACATGAGAGTTTGAAGGTAAGCTCCTTTCCTTTTCTAGTTGTTCTGTTTGAGGTAAGTATTTATTGAGGTAACAATGTCCTTGTTGATTTTTTTGTAGGTTTTCTCTTGGGAACCTATAAGGTGCCATGATATGGTGGATATAGGTTGGTCTAGATTGTCTGATCTTAATGTTCATGAGGGAAAGCTTCTTGGCGGCTCATACAACCACAGTTGTGTCGGAGTCTGGGTTGTAGACATCTCGGTATTGAACTTGTTTTTCAGCGATGGTCATATATGGTGCTATATAATGTATTGCATGTTTTAACCTTTCTGATCTTCTATGCAGCGTATAGAACCACATGCCCCTAGTGACAAAAACAGACTAAATGGTCATTCAGAAACTAAATCTTCAAGTGGGAATGTATCTGTGCTGAGTGAGAATACAGCTAAGGCCAGGCTATCAGTTTCACAAAATACAGATCCATTACAGAAGGAAACAAAATCTCTTGGAAGGCTGTCAGTTTCTCAAGATTCAGATCCCGTGAAGGAGGGAAAACATTTGGCATGTACGTATCCTTTCGCTTGTCAAAACACTTGTCTTGTTTGATCCTCTCTGGTTCTGGACTACCTGGATTAGATTGTGGATTGATGACTATGCTTACTCATCTCTTGTTTTATGATCTGCTTGAAGCCACAGGAAATGCGCCTAGTACCCCTCAGAGGATCAGCTTGAACTCATGTTCCAAAACTGTATCTGGTAGTCTGGCAAATGTGTCTAATACAATAGCGCATAAAAGGAGCTCATTGAAATCTCATTCAACGTCCAACGTTCCAAATATCAATAAATCAGATATTATACCTGTAATTGTTCCCAGATCTAGTGGAAGGTCAGAGCCAGTGGCTGAGCCCAGAAAAGAAGTTGGTATTTCTGGAAGAATGATGCAATTCTCGTTGCAGTCAAAGGCAACGGATTTACATAACTTATCGAACAGAGATGAAGTGGATAAGCCACATATTGCCCGTGTGTCTGAATCTGCAGCTTCTATGGGTGGTCAATTGGGTACTGTTGCTGATAAAAAAATCTTTCCCCCTGTTGTAAGCTTAACTCAAGGTATCTCTAATTCTTAGAAAGCCTTAAATCATGCCTATATTGGTACTGCCAAACATTCTCTCTGAAGTTTTCTCCCATGTAATGAGGGATGCATTATATTATGGTAAAAAAAAATTTATCAACTGTTCACTAAAAAAAATCAACTGTTAGTATGTTTAGTGGTAACTAGTATGGATATTGCATATGAGGATACAATGAGAACAAACATGAAACATTCTTAAACCAGCCTGTGTAACTCAAATCCCAAGTTGAACAAGATGTAAAGGACTTCTGCGTGTAGCACCATTTTGTCATTATTATAATGTTTGGCACGCATTTATTATTACAAATCTGGATGTTCCATTCCTAATAATTAAGCTCTCTTTCCAGATGAAAATCGAGGTCAGAAAGTGAACAGAGATTTTGTTTCTGTTGAAGGACAAAAAGGAGGTACTTTTGTCCTAATATATTGGTGATGGTTATGTATCTTCTGCAAGAATGTGTTCTTAATTTTAAACTCGTTATAGGAAGAATGCGTTCATTTATGAATTGGGAGAAGAGAGAAATGTCTCTTGATTATGAGGCACCGGCCTCTGGAATTGCTCATGGAAGGTCATCATCAGTTCACCTGCCAACTTTCAATGGAGTATGATCCTCTTTCTTATCTTTGGTTGTTCACACTTTGATGTGTTGATCAATTTGGAAATTGTTCAACAGCAGTTTTCAAGGTTCATAGTTCTCACGTATATTTTGGCTTTACTTATGGGTTTATACCGTAATAATAGAACAGGAAGGAAAATAAACATTACTGGTTTAATCAAATTATTCAATATTTGATTTGCTACTTATCCCTCAAATTTAACAGAGGGGACATTCAACATTGACTGAGAAGGCTACAGTCTCTGCTAGTGATGAAGATGCTATTGCCGGTGTGATGGAGCAGCATGACCAATTTCTTAGTTCGATGCAGGATCGTTCAACCAAGTTACAGGTTTAGATAAATGAATTTGAAATTTGATGAATAATTTCATTTTTAGTCAACACCTATCTTTGTACATGTAATTTGTTTAAGCAAGAAGCCTTTTTGATGTTTTATTCTATCAAAGACTCATGGGTTTGGGAAGGTAACCTGAATGGCCCATCAGGTTGTCTGGATATTTGAATGAATCATGAAGTGCCTCCAAACAGTATTGATTTTTGGCCTATAAACTGAATTCTTTCAGATTCTTAAATTTGATCAACTTCTATCATTGTGAATTGTAATAATCAACATCAATATATCAGTATACAATAAAAATCTATAGGAAGTCACCTAATTCATAATCAATTTTACTTCATGCAAAGTATGGGGCCTTTTGTCTAGTTTTCCCTAAAGCTAATTTGAAGGAACCACAGCCTAACGCAGAAGAGATTTCCTTGGAAAACAAGCATAGGACGTGGTTTTCTGCTTAAACTACACCCATCGTTAAGACTTTCAAGTTCTATAAGAAAAAGTGAAGATATTAATTTTTTCAATACTAAATAAATATCATGCCTAGTACCAGCTAAAACTGAGCTTAACCTTGTAAGTAATTTTGTTACAGGTGGTCTTCAGATATTGGGAAAGGAGTGATGTTAAGGGGGTCATTGGTGCAATGGAGAAAATGGAGGATCATGCTGTGAGAATTTAATTACTTGTGATCTCAACTTATATTGCCTTATAGTTGTTTTGCAGTGTTAATTAATATGTTTGATTCAAATGTTATTGTTGAGCACAAATTGAAATATGGTGATATTGTCTTCCTGTTAATTCCAGGTCATTGCTGATGTTGTAAGCATTATAATGGAGAAAATTGATATTTTTACTCTTGATATATGCACCATTCTTCTGCCACTTCTAACTGGCCTTCTTCAAAGTGAATTGGATTGGTAAGCATGTTCTCTTCTGTTTGATACAAATACAAGCATTCTTGATACAGTGTTATTGCAACAACATTGAAAACATGTTCAACAAGATATGCCTGGCATATATTATAACTTATAATTTTGTAGACTAACAAATGCAAAATTAAAACTGTAATTTTATTGCTTGGATTGTTATTTGTATAATATATTAATGCCATCTCCGCTTGTCTAATATATCTGAAGTTTGACATTTCAAGACGTTCTTTGAGCTGCACAGGTCGCAATGTGCTTCTCCACACTAGTTAAATTAATGTCTGAATCCTTTCTTCCCGATTGGCCTATCCTTCTTTGGTCCAAAAGACGTAAAAATAATGCTGTTCACATTGTAATGGAACAAACAGCATAATGAGATGATTAATAATTGCAACAACTTTGAATGAAGGAATAATAGGAAGCAATTAAACGTTTAGCCCTGAAATCTTATTCATTATCCAAGCTCCCGAAAGTTTTTAGACTTGTTTTTTTTTTCCATTTTCAAAAAAGGCCTTTCCGACCAACAACTATTTTTTTCCGCTGAGAAATGTACCTTGGATCAAACTCTTCCTAGAAGTTAGCAAGACAGACCTTTCTCTCAGTGATGAGTGATATAGCTGTTGCATTTTGTGTATTTGCATTCATAAATCATAATTTCATAAATTTAGTCGCATCCTGATTATTTACTATACGCAGGCATTTAGGAATATCCTTGGAAATGCTGTTGAAGCTGGTCAGAACGTTCGGTTCAGTAATCTATTCAACTTTATCGGCTACAGCATCTGTGGGCGTGGATATTGAGGCTGAGCAAAGGTAGGTTTCAGACTCTTTTATCTCGGGTACTTTTTCCTTGAAATACATCTCATTTTAATCAGGAGCTTTTGTTTTGTTAATGGTTTCAGGCTTGAACGATGCAACCTTTGCTTCATAGAGCTTGAAAAAGTAAAACGTAATTTGCCTTCTTTAACGAGGTAACTATTTAAAGTCTTAGTTCTGGAGAATACATGCTTTTTAATCCTTAAAAGAAAAATGCCTTGATTATTATTAGGTCATTGAATCTTAAGACAATTCAGTTTTAGGAAGTTTAATGCATCTAGATTGAGAAAGGGGGTTGGTGGGAACCAAATGGTCCTTTTGCCCAATTCAGGATTAAAAAAAAAAATTATTCTTGTTATTTCTGTGTCCTGGCTGGTCTAATTTCCTCTTTTTTGTTGTCCCTTTGAACGTAGAAGAGGAGGCTCAATTGCAAAGTCAGCACAAGAGTTGAATCTGACTCTCCAGGATATTTCATGATGGACGGAGTGATTTATTGTGTGAATTCAATTATTTATACCCACAGATTTTTCGGTTGCTTCTTGCGAGGGTTTGTGCATTTTTAAAGACTTGAGCCTCTCCTCCTGGCACCGAATGGTTTGAAGCTGTGTCTCACTTAGGCTGAAACCCCTGACCTTTATGTACATTTAGTGCTTTTCTCTTCAAATCCCATCATGATAACCGGAGGCACTGATTCTGATACCAACTAATTTGGGGAAGACGAAGAGGAAGAGCCGTACCCTTTTGCCTGCCGGTTGCACAGTTCTGACTGACGTAAAAATCTCATCTGACAACTAACATATTATGTAGCTTAAAATCCTTACGAATACGTAATCATATATTTTTATTTAAAGCTTGTTGCACATTTTGGTGTGAATTAATTATTGAACAAGACATGAGGTACAATTCAATGTTCCTCGAGCTCAAGAAATGAGTTCTCATCCTTGCCCACTGACGAGCAAGATTCATAGACGTGCACTTTTGAATGCGTCCCGTACGTTCATATGTTGGTGTATTCGGAGAGAACACATAATGGAATATGTGGTTGTGCTTACAAAGTGTGCATTGCTTGTTTTTTTGTTTTTATAAAAAAACGCATGTTTTTGGTAAATTTAAAATGGGAAAATGTATTCTAAAAAAAAACGTATTTAAAGCTGGGAGAATGTATTCTCAACCTTATATTTTGGGCCTATTCAAAGTTGGTAGGAGCCCTTTTCAGCAGCGGGAAATTTATATTACGCATATGGTACGCATTTTTTAATCTCTTTTGAAACGCAATTTGATTCCTCCAATTTATTTATCAAAGCAGCTTAGTATTTCATAGTTTTTTAAAATAAAAACAAATGAATATACTAATGATGAGCGATGCAATTGTGGGCTACATTAAATATAAATGAAATATTATTTAGGCTGTAGTTAACAACTAAAGAGATGGTGGGAAAAAAATGAAATTCTCTAGTCATTTTTAACTGTCCTCCATTTTGGGAATTAAAGAACACTTTTGTAACTGTAAACTTGATTTCAATTATTTTTGGCCTTTTGCTATTTTTCTGTTAAATTTGTTTACAAATGAACTCTTATTTATTGTTCTTACGCAAATAAACAAGTGTGCCACGGGGCAAATGACATAATTTGATATGATATTGTTATCAAGTTTCAACTAAGAATTAGAATGGGAAGAAAGGTTTATATCTCCGAGGGTTATATTTGAAAAATCCTAACTATAAATTGGATTCTAAGTACTGAAATTACAACACTGAGTTTACGTTATAAATCCCATATTAGAGTCTCCGAGTAGAATAAGATTTATAAATTCCAGAAATTTTTCATCATAATATACTAATATTTTGGGAATAAACTCTTTTTTTAGATTTATACTCATCATATTGTTACTTTCATTGATAATTAATATCCAGATAGAGAGGAATACTTGTAGAGGGTTATGACGGGAGACTGACCAATAGGAGGCAGAGTAAAGTGTCGTAGAGTGGAGCCCCTAACTAGAGAGGGCTACCTACAAAAGATTCTAATTGGAGGGGTTGAGCAATAGAAGATCGAGTGAAGTGTTATATAGTGGAGTCGCTAGAGATGGCGGCTCTTGAAAGAGTGATATTATTATGAATCTCATATTAAAAAGTCTCACAAAATAAAATTTACAAGTTCAATTTTTTTTTATAGGCTAATCTCTCTTTTAGCTTATGCTCTCATCACTTTTTATTAAAGGCATGTTCAGTGAGTAATCTCAAATCCCAATCACGTTCCAAGAATCAGCCACTCCAAAATATCGGAAAAATGATAAACATCATAACAGTCGAAACATATCAAGGAAGCCAGGTCACCCTTAATAGGAAACAAGCCAACTTGTTTAAACTTTAAAGCATATTTTCCCATGAGAAAAGAAATGAAGGGCCGGAAATTGAATTCATTCAGGAATTATAACCTTCCATTGCGTTCTCTCCTTTTCACTAAATCATTTTAGCTAAAGACTTGAGAGAGTGATCTAGATCTAAACGAGTTCAGAATGACTTTTCCTTCATCTTTGCAAAGTAGGCAGCAAGTTCAAAAATGGTAAAACAAAAGGAAATATAAGAACTTCTGATATAGAATGTCGCTATTACCGCAAGTTGTTTCTTCACCTCAGCGCAAGGTCTTATCAATCGTAACTATAAATCTTATTAGCCTTATTTCCCTAACTCCTAACTGCATAAGTTGACTCTAATCCAACCAGCATTTAATGTACTACATAAATAAATAACTCAACAGAGGTGTAGAATCACCTGAAACTCAAGACACACTGCTTTGGAGCAAAACATGTCTTCTTATCATTATTCCTCTATAGTCTGAATACCAAACCATCTCTAATTTAGTTCTCATCGGTGCCAAAAAGTTTGAGCCTTGACAAAGGTGATCTCAAGTAGCCCTCAACGTCAAATTTCTTTGGCGATAGCTCCCTGTACTTGGCAAATTGTTCCCTTGCCTCCTCATTCTTATCAAGCAAACTATAAATCATACCTCGACAAAAGTACGGCCTAAAATCGTTAGGGTCCTCCTTTGTTAGCTGCTGATACATGTTCATAGCTTCGTCCATATTCTTTTGCAAAAACTGAATTTGTGCCATTATGAATCGGACATCCCGAGCTTCTTTCGCCTTATTTTTCTCCTCAGCAATCCTCAAAGCTTCTTCCAACCGCTTAATCACCGCTTCACCTTCCCCACAACGATCCATCAACAAAGCATTTTCAAACAATGCTTCAAAGGATAAGGGATTCACAGTCAAAACCTGTTCATAAAGGTCACGGGCGTTCTCATTGTCACCCATCTCGCTCAATAACCTCGCCATAAGGAACTTCCATTCCGTTTCCTCCGGTTGTGCAGAAACCAATCGTTTCAAAATCTTCAAAGCCTCCTCGTCATCACCATTCTCCAGCTTCTGCTGCAAAAGAGATTTCAGAGCATCAACAGCTTCGGCATTCGTTTCAAGAAACTCCGACAAAGGCGATGACGTTTCATCCCGCTGCTTCCCTCCATCACTTTCCTTCTTTTCCTCGAGTACCTGAGATTGTTCAGTAACAGCAACCGGAGATTCAGCCCTGGCAGGCAACTGAAAGGACTTCCCAATCATGGCCGCCGAAGCAGCAAAAAGAACTGCAGCGCCGGCAAACCTTTTAAGAGCAATGAGGCAGCTGCCACCGTCATGAGCAGGACCATTGGGAGAACAAGCTCGAACGGTAATTCGAGAAAAGGAGGGAGAAGTTCGAAGAATTGGTGATGCGAATCGAAGACTTTGAGGAGATGGAGGCTTTGAAGAGTTGAAATTGAGAGAGAAGAGAGAGGATGAGGAAGTGGCTAACGCTGAAGACATTGCGGTGGAGGTAGGGTTTATGGTGGGCGTCGAGAACGAAGGAATGCGAGATATTAGGAGAGGAAGAATGTGTTTGGTGGAAGTTGATGGTTTGGGGTTTCCACTGAGAGAGGGTAGGGGGGTCGAATGGGATGCCGCTGGCCCTTTGAAGCTTGAAGTCTTCAATCAGTTCAAATCTTATTTTTATTTTTTTTGAACTGAGTTCAAATTTAAAATTAGAGGAACAAACTGAAATTTGTCATTTACCCCCTTTTCATTTTTCTTATATTTATTAATCATCAATTAGGACGACTGTCGGTGGAAGAAATACAGGGAGAAAAACACATTTGAATACCATCTAAAATCATTAATTATAGTTAGATCCCATAGGTTTTAGAAATTTCTTAAAAATGAATAGGGTCTTAATTGCAATTAACTTTTTTTATGATGATTCTTTAATTTGTTTAATACTTACTTAATATAAAAGGTCAAATTTTTAATATAATTTTTATTTAATTAATTTAATTAAATTAAAAAATTTATTGAATTATTTAATTATATATATATTTTTAAAAATATTCTAATTATATTTTTTTAATTTCTTCATTTTCTTCTTATTTATTATGGAGAGACTTTAATAAAAATAATTTTAAAAAATATAAATAAATATAAAAAATATATCAACTTAAATTTATAATTATATTTTATATTAAAAATTAAAAAATAATTAATTAATTTAAATATATTAAAAATGATACAATATAAATTTATAAAATTTAAATTTAGTTATAATTAATTAATTAATTTAATTTTTTAATTTATTTAAATTAATTAAAATAATTTTTAATTTAATTTAATTTAATTATTTTTTGAACTGAAATTTTATTTTTATTGTAATCATTAATTCATCGTGCGGTCAACTAGCCCAAATCAAGTCAAATTCTTATAATCACTGGAATTTAATCTATAAATTCTCCGAGGGGAAAATTCTACAAAATCTAAATTTTAACGGGAAAAAGGTAAAAAACCAGGGTAGCCAAATCCGTGGAGAACGCATTTGCGAAATGCACTCTTTCGCAGTGTTTTGCGAAGTTGATTAAGCAGTCAAGCTTGGCATCACGGGAGTGCATGTAATCCGTAGAGATGAGCTCAAGCAGTGGTTTTTGCGCCTGCCGTTGCTTTGCCAACGCTGATTCCAACTCTTATCTTTATCCCTTCTCGTTTTCGCCCCACCCCTCCATTGTCTCTGTTAAGTTTCTTCCTCCAAGTTTGAGGCCTCTTCAGGTTTCTTCTTCTTCTTCTTCTTCCTCCGATGATAATCCTCATAGTTCTTCAAGTGGAAGTAACCTACACATTAAAGGCTCAGGAACTAGTGCGAGGAGTCGCAGATTGCTTAGAATTCGTGAAGAGAAGCGGCAACGGGAACATGACCGAGTTCACGATTACCCTGCTTGGGCCAAGTCCTCATTTTCCCCTTTCCTGCCTGCGTTCTTTTCAAAGTCATAATTAATGGTGCTTACCTTAAAAAATAATTTCTTTTCTTTCAGAGTCCTCGAAGATGCTTGTAAAGATGATACTGAGCTCCGTGCTGTTCTTGGAGACAGTATTGGCAACCCTGAGCTTATGAGGAAACGGGTATGCTAATTATTGGGCCTTTCTGGTTAGTGTTTTACGTATTTCAGCACCTTTTATGTCCAAAAGTCGAGGATGTTTTGACTTCTTCATCCAAAAATAGATGAAATAATGGTGGTTACTGCACTAGCTTAAGTTCTACTAATGTGGATTGGCAAATTTTGTGAACATTAATTATAGATTTTTTACCTCTAAGTAGTAACACTTTTTAAATGGGATAGTTAAGCAAGTATTTGAATTGTTGCTTTCTGTGTTTGTATCAGTCCAATGTGCAGACGATTTTTAAGCTTTCAATTCTCCTTTTGATGGCGTTAAAAAGAATTTTCTTGCATTTATATATAAGATGATAACCCCATTTACCCTTTCCTTTATGCGGAAAAGGGGTTATTGAGTTTTACTTTTGCATAGGTAGCTTAATGTAGCTCTACATAACTTACTTTTACTGTACCATTATGTACAATTTTTAGCTGTTTTTAAATCACTGCCTTGTCTGTAATGTGAGTTCAGCTAAAACTAAGTTGTCGTTCAATTTCAAGAAGATTCTGACCAACAACCTTTAGTACTAATAGGTTTTTTCTTTCTTTTCCTTTTAAATATTTTTTACCTCAATAAGGAGTCATTTTCATGTTGAAAGCTTTTCTTCATGCTTACCAGACACCTTGTTTTGTTGGTACTGTGTCTGGAATGTTAATAAAACTGGTGACTGTTTTACAGGTTGAAGATAGAGTCCGAAAGAAGGGTAGAGACTTTCGTAAATCCAAAACAGGCTCTGTTCTTGCTTTCAAAGTCAGCTTTAGAGAGTAAAAACATTAAATTCTCTTTCTTTTCATTTTATCTTTGTTACCTCCTCCACTTCTTGACTCTCATGTCATATATCTCATATCTGCATGCGTGCGTTCATTTATATGTTGTGATTTCGAACTAGCTAATAGTGAAAAATGAGACTGGACTCTTTGAATGGATAAATTGAAAATCCGTGCTGTTGTAATTAATATTTATTCCAAGCAAAAGTGGTTCTTGTAAGAATCCGCATGCCCATAATTACATAGGAAAATTATTGTGATGAATTATTGGTTCAGTCAAAGTGATGTAACCAATCTGAGAAATGATCCAGCTCTAAGGATCGATAGAGGAAAAGAAAACAGCTGAGTTAAAGGTCTATGGGAGTTCAGTTAAGTTGGTTTTTAGGGGAAAAAGGGGGGGGGGGGGAAACAATGTTCTGTTTGGTAGCTGTAAATAGTACCTGAAAAGGATTGCTTGTAATTTGATGGATCTTTAAGGTTTTTCTCAAGCGTCACTGTCTATTATGTGCTAAAAATTGTTTGCATATTTTGAAACCTTCTATCACACTAATTCCTTGGTTACTCTCATGCCATGCCTCTTGCAGCTTTAATCCAGTTGATTCGTTCATATGGTTTGAATTGTTTGGATCACCATCTGATCGGGATATCAATCTAATTGGTAGTGTGAGTGTTTAATTTAGCACGTTTACCTTCTTATTTTTGGTGGAGAGTGGCCACATGCTTTATATGGATCGCTACATTGATGCTGCCATATGGTTGCATTTACTCATAAAACGTTACTGTTTGATATATGTGAACATGCAGGTTATTCAATCCTGGTATGTTATGGGTCGCCTTGGTGCCTTCAATTCTTCTAATTTGCAGGTAAGGTCATGTTCTCTTTCCCTCACTATTGATGTATTTGTTTATTGATCTCTTTCAAATGCATCTGGTTCAGTTGCTGTCTGAGTATAATATTCTTCCTGGGACAATATTTATGATGACAATGTCCAACTTAATACATGATGGATCCATGAAAATGTTGTCATGGATGCAATCCCTTATACCATGACATTTATATTTACTTTTCAATATCAAATTTATGAAAATGTTGTCATGGTAGACACACTCAATATTATACATTCTCCTGCATGAAGTTTCTTTTATTCTTTGCTTAACATGAAAGGCCCATGGGTATGAGTTGACTGCTTCAGCTTTGCCCTATTATGTGATTGTCTTCCATTCCTACCTGTACTAGATACCCTTTAACAAATAATTGAACCATCTTAAATTGTTGGCAGTTGGCAAATTCATCCATGGAGTATGATCCTCTTTATGATGCAGAGAAGTGCTTCAAAGTGATGTCATCATCATTCCATGATATAGGTGACATCGAGTTTCAAGATAACTGGGGACGTGTTTGGTATATCATCCAGAAGACTGATCTTTTGTAAAACGATCTAGGTTACCATCATTAGAACGTGATTAAACTATGACCATCTCTTGCAGGGTTGATCTGGGCACATGTGATTATTTCGCCATTGATGTCCTCCTCAACTGCCTAACTTCCTTAAGCTCAGAGTAAGTTGAAGTGACCAATCATATGTGTGAACAAGCTTCTCTCTTGTGCAAACTAATAAAATGAAATTGAAGTTATAATTGGCCTTTACTTTTTTATGTCAGATATCTGGGTATCCAACAGGTAGTTTTTGGTGGACGTAGCATGGGCGATTGGGAAGAGGGAATGACGAACCCTGACTATGGTTACAAATACTTCAGGATCTGAACTGGGCTTTACATCAATTGGTTCTGAGTGGCTCAATTTGGTCGACAGAAAAGAAAGCTGAAGGAGGTTCAGCAAAAATCTGCAGTGAGCTGTACATCAGTTCTTATGAAAAGTTACAATGGGATTATTTGTTTACTTTCAACGATGGATCAAAGAAGCTATCTGATATTGGAGCACCTGAACTAAGATCAGAATCGGACACAGTTGGCAAATGTTAATTTTGTTGTTTGATGACCAAAAGCAATGCCTCTCAGTCTGATCCCAAAATGAATGAATTAGCTGTTAGATTCTGGAAACCATGTTTGTTTTAAATATGCAGCTCAGGTATAATTTTATTTAATGAGATTTTCTTCCGCTCTCAACTTACACTTGACCCTAATGATCTCCTCTTTATGTTAGTCCATCATTTTCTCACAATAATCTTCTCCCTTTATCCTTCTTGTGAAGGTAGTACCAAGAACTAGCTCACAAAAACATGTTGTAATAAAACATTATTGATTTCGCCGTTGGTGTTGATTTTAAAAAGAGAAAATTGGTCAAAAGTTTATATTTTAAAATTTTATTGATTAGAAAGATTTTATATATTTTTATATATAAAGAGTATAAGTATTTTAACAATTTATACATAGAGAATATCAGTATTTTAATTTAGATCTTACTTCTCTGATTTTTAATATAAGATTTAATTTATAGTATAATTTATACTATAAAATATGTATTATATTAAAAGTCGGAAGAGTACTAATAAAATTTTTAAACAAATTTTTTTATCTAATTTTCTCTTTGGAAAATGTTTTACATGGTAAAATATCAAGAAATATAATTGTAAAACTTACCTTATGCTGACAATTATTTGAATAAATATAATAAAATATTTTAAGTATGTTAGTTATTTTAAATAAACATTTATTTTTGAAAAAAAATTTAAAAAAATACTATTTAAATTTTATTATAACTTATAATTATTCTTGTAAAATAAATAACTAATATATTTTTATAGTAATTATTGATTTAGGATTTTGAGATGTAAGTATAATATTTTTGGGATTTTCCCTTTACTTCTTTATTTTATCAAATTCTGAGAATATAAATCGTTGCAAATTATGAGTCTCGCACAAAAAAAAAAACAAGAAGAAGAATAAGGCGACCAAAACTACATATAAACGCAAACGACGACAAGATCAAGCTCAGCGAAGGACAGTACAGCCGGTGCAAACCTAAGCCAAAGGCTCTTGCCTCTGAGAAACTTGACTTCCCATTTCATTTCCAATGGCTTTTACTTCCGCTCCTTGTTCTCTGGCTTCTCAGTTACTTGCTCGCTCAAAGAATCCTGTGTTGAGTTTTCACTCCACAAAACGCACAGCTTTCTCCTTCTCTGGTGTTCACTCTCCAACGCAGCACCAACTCTTGTTTTCATCACTCTGTGTAGCAGCAGCATCGAAGAACAATTCCAATGCCAACCCGGTTCAAAGCGGCAGGAAATCAAACAACCCAAATGATCAAGTAGCTTCGGAAACGAAGGAAATTGAGGTGGAAGTGGAGGAAGAGCTGCCATGGATTCAGGAAAAGGCCTTGGACCTGGTGGAGTTCACTGGCTCTGTCACTCAGGCCATTCCTGGGCCTAGAGTGGGTACGAGCTCGTTGCCTTGGATTCTTGCTATTCCTCTGGCTTATGCAGGCCTTACTTTTGTCATTGCTTTTGTCAAGACCGTTAGGAAATTTACTTCTCCCAAAGCAAAACGCCGCAGACTGGTTTGTCCCTTATTCATTATAAGCTCAAGTTTAATCCTTGAACACACCATTGTTGCTACTGCCATTCACTATAATAGGCTTCATTCCATAGCTTGCTAGATTTGAAAAAATTGAAATTGGGTCAATGTTAATATGTTTGATTTGCTCATTTGAGCTTAATGTAATTCACTCTTGAAATTGTATTGAAAAACTTGTTGAGTTGACATAAGAGTGCTAAATCATTTCAGGTTAATAAAAATGCGACGTTGTTGAAGTCCCTGGATGATTTATTTAAAAAAGGAAGAGATGACGTCAATCCTGTTTCTCTCAAGGAATTCGAGAGTAAGGTGATATAAAATATGCTTTATAAAATCTATTATGCATGATATTATCTAGTAAAATTTATTATTGCATATAATTGCCTCTAGTAACTTTGTTAGTTTTCGTTGTTTCTTTATTCTGTTGGTTGACATCTTGTAACATTATAGTTGCTATTATCATGCTTTTCTTACTTATAATTTATAGTTCTCATAATGTGCATGATCTCTCCTTAGTGGTATGTAATTTAGCGGACAAATGAATCTCACAAGCTGGGTATGCCACTGATAAGTATTTAATATCATCTTTCACAGAAGTTTTTGTTTCCTTGAATGTCACCGTTTTTGAGGACCAACCTTGCTACCCAACTTGCATCCGGATTTGCTTGTATTTGTCAAAAAGTTCAACAGTTATGATTTACAAGTCCCTTGCAATTGAGTACTTAGTGGTTTATCTCTTATCAACAACTTTTCAGAAAATTAGAGAACTTAGTGACCGAGTGGCTTCCTTGGCTGGTTTCAGAGATCTGTTTCTTAAGCTCATAAGTTTGTGCGGGATCTCAAAGCTTGAAATGTTTGTTGAACAACATACTAATTTTTTTTAAACGACTGTAGAAACATGGATGTGGTACTGAGCTTTGATGATAAAGTTCCATTACCAAGACATTGCTTGAAAATCCTCCTCATCCAAATCATCAAATTTGGAGTCCTATAGTGTGCCTTGTCCTTTGAGGCATGTGTGAACCATTCAAGTCTATTTGAGAAGGAAAGATCCATTTAACTCCATGCTACCTGAATATGTGAGAAATCATTTGGACTAGAGTGATCACCAAAGTCAGAGGAATTGTTGACTGTGGACTCAGACATATTCTGGAAGATGAAAAATAGGAATCAGCAAGTACATTGAACAAAGCCGACATAAATGGAAGAAATGACTGGTAATTAGAATTTAGAAAAGCACCACTCTGGATCCTAAACAGAATTGGAGAACACTTGGGCGAGCCCCATAAGTTGTTGGCAATGCTTCTGGGCTGACTCATATGGAAGACAAGTTGTGACATGCTGATGTATGAGGATCAATAAAGAATTGCTGTGGGGGCTTGTGCAATGGGCAGAGATGGTTGGGTCTATAGGGGAAGCTTAGTTGGCAATCTCTGCAGTGATTCATCATGTTTTGGTTTAAAAGAGTCACAAACAACAATGACAGAAGATTGTGTATAGTTGCATTGAAGACTTATGGATAAATAAAAAAGCTAGTACAGTAGCATGAAGGCTACTGGAGTGAAAAATTGAAAATGAAAGCCATAGAAATTTGAGAGAAATCTAGGAGGCTCTGATACCATGACAAGATGTCTTAAATTCTTGTACGTCGCTATGAAACATAATGCATAGTATTTATAGATACAAGGGAGATTACACGAGGAGCGCAATTACAAATATGAACATAGGGAACTAATGAAATGACTAGTGCTAACATGGCAAAATTATAACATTATTTGTACCATTCCTTGCTTTCTTATGTATTTGAATAAAGTTGGAGAATTAATATGCATTTCCCCTAAATACTCTTCAGCTTAAGCATGTGATTTTACCTTTATGTCTAGATCAAAGTTTTTCTTCTTTTTTTTCTGGGTATCTGTAGGATTCGTCTTTTACTATGATTGGAAAGTCATTTTCTGTTAGTTATTTGCTGCTGGCTCCCCAGAATTTTGTGTGCTTGTGCCCGTAGATGAACTGATTTTTATGTGACAATTTCAAATTAATATACAGGTAGGCTTTAATGTGGAAGAAATTCTGCGCAAGTATATTCGCTATGCTCTGAATGAGAAACCATTTAACCCTGATGTGGTAGCTGATTTAATTCAGCTGAGGAGAGCTTCATTGTTAAATGACTCCCAAGTTGCGGAGGTTCTGAATGAAATCTCACGCCGAATTGTGCGAGACAAAGGTAAGGTTCTCTTTATATTGCATAGGTTATTGTGAATGAACTCAATTTGCTTTATCCATTTTAATTAAATCAAAATGTCTTAAGATTTTGGATTCATGACTTATTGTTATTTCAACCTCTCTAACTTTTATTACATTGCATTTTGATGTTTGTAGGCCCTGTAGTCATGGATGCAACAGGCTATACTGAAAAGGGTTTCAAGAGAAAACTTGCTGTTCAGGCTCTTTTTGGAAAAGTCTTCTATTTATCTGAGGTAAGTGGCTGGACAGTAAATATGAATTAAAATTTTCCCTTCTGTGATAAACAATATGAAATTTGTTGAGGAACAACTATTTTTGTCAGTTTATGGCATCGTAGCATTCCCTTTCATCATGGTGGTGCTCATCCTACCATATTGTCCCGTACTGGAAGTTTTTTCATCTTCTCTTACTTGGACAGAAGTAAACTAATATAAAATACTACTAGCTATATACAGATACCTATAAATATAATCCTCATGTCAGTTACTCTTCTACAGAGCGTGCTTTGAAGAGAATTTCGGGTATCTACTATGGCTACTATGCTGGCCATTGTAAACTGATCTTTGTTTTGTTATCACCGAGGAATGCTGGTTCTCTTGACTGATACTGTCTTTTGGTGGATTATTATAGTAGCCCCTATAATGTTTAGTAATTATGCTAGTTATTGTTCTGTACTTCTAGAATATTCGCCCTTAAGTGCATCTGATGGTGCCTATTCTATGCTTAATATTTGGAATTTGAACTAATTTCGTTGTTGGTTTGTCATTTTGGTCTCAGCTGCCGGAGTTTTGTTCAAGAGATAGCTCCTTAATTGTCAAGGAAATCTTTGGGGTTACAGAGTATGCTCGTTGCTTGTTTTCTTAGTTGCTTTTATTCTTTGCCAAGTAGTATTAGCAATGGAAACAATAATTAGCATATTACTTTGAGCTATTCTGAAGCAAAATGGATTAATAACAACATAGTAGTACTAGTAGTAATTGTTATAATAGTAATAAATTTATACAATATTTTCTTGAATTTTGAATTGTGTGCAAATCTCATGATTTTTAAACCTTGACAATGAACTTTCGTAAAACTTTCAAATTTTCGCAAATAACCTTCCTACTGTTAATTGGTTTGTTATTTTACAGTTAGAATGTGATAGTTAATGGCAATGTATCTTCTTAAACATCATTTTTTTATAGATAATTCCTTGAAACCTCAGGTTATATGTAGATAAGATAACTTCACTAAATTTGAGTTCACGTATAGATGAACTCCCAACATATCATGTTCTATTAGTAAAGTGATGGACTGATGAATTGTAGGAGGTTATTTGCACAAATTTAGAAGTTTCAAGGGATTCGTTGTGAAGTTTTGAAGTTATATTTTGCACATGACTCAGTTCAAGGGTGTTATGTGTAATTTAACATAGCAACAGCGTAACAACGTTCCTTTACTCAAAGAGAATCTTCTTTTTCACAGTGAAGATGCTGACAACCTCAGAATGCACACGTTCTCTGAAGCTGGTGATATGGAATCACTTGAGAAGATGATTGACAGTTCTGAAGCAGAAGAAAATTCTGAAGAGGCCGCATCTGATGATTCTTGATTGATATCTTATATATGTTCAGTTTTTTGGGAGCAAATGGTTCAATATTCTTCTTACCAAAGAAAAAGTATTGTCTTTTCATCTCTGATTGTTGTTTCAGTTTTATGAATCCCTAGGAATAAATTTTAGTGTTGATGTTTCAGTCGTAAGATCAATTTTGGCGGCATTTTCGTTTTAGTGTTTGGAAACTGAAGGCAGGCAGTTGATTAGAAATCAGTGTAAAGGTGCATTTAGATGTAGAGTGATTAATTATATTGTAATGCATGTTCTTGAATTGTTATTGACGTGGGAACTCTTTCATTAACTTGCAAGAGTTCAAAATTTCTATTTCTTTTTTCTTTTTAATGAGAAGAGGAGTCACGGTTTTAAATTATAAATAAGATCTAATTTGCAACTTTTTATTTTTGAGGAAATTTTTATATCAAGGCAAAATTTCTATTTCACTCAAGTTTCTTGTGGTATTGCTTTGTGTAAGTTGTTCCATAAGCAATTTCACCTTTAATACAAAGAGAAAGGAGAAGAGAAACGAATTTAACGTTTAACTGATTCGGTTACGGAGTCACCACAAGCAAGCACGAGGCTCGCGGGAAATTGGACATGGGTTGGTTTCTTTCTGACTTCTAAATATAATATGGTGAAAAGAAAGAAACTTCTGTTACAGTTGAAAAGTGAGAGAATGGCAGCTTGAGTTTAATTTGACAACAGAGAGAAGTACGTAATATGTGGGCTTTCAATTTAGATCTGGAAATTGGTGTCTTTCAAATATATGGTGGCTTACTCGTCGTCTTTTTATGCAGTTCTGGGATTGCTCATAAATTGCAGATCTCAATGTCAATCTTCTTTAAGGAGCAGTGATCATAATTTTGGTGTTTTTTGTTTTTTGGAATACTTTGGCTTCTTCCTATCCCTTGGTGAAAAGTGTTCCACCCCGAAGTAATACTACGCCAAATGCTAGAAGAATTTCTTTTGCAGCACAATAAAGGATCCATGTCCTCCCCACACCCATATTTTTGCCTAAGGCATCGCATCCACATGGCCTCCGGTTTAGTTAACAAGCCCCAACACAACTTCGTAATAAAAGCTATATTTTGACATCTCAAATCTTTGGCTCTCAGGCCCCCCGAAGATTTATCTAGCTTAACTTTAACCCATGAAATGAGATGTATCTTGCGTTCAGTTGGAGTTTGGTTCCATAAAAACTGTCGGCTACACTGTTCAAGAACCCTTGGCACACTCTCCGGCAATAACATGGTTTGCATTTGATACCCTGGTAAAGCCGGTAGTACTGATTTAATAAGAACAGTACTTCCCGCCATAGTCAAAAAGCTACCCTTCCAACTAGCCATCCGGCCTTTCGCTCGCTGTATTAGGGGTAAGTACGTCGTTTTGGTGACCCTCTTATGAAGCAAAGGGATTGCAAGATATTTGCCCAAATCAACAATAACCCCAATTCCCAATTGTTGTCCTAGATTAACGGTTGTTAAAATTGGCATTCCTGGAAAAGAAAGCTTTAGACTTCGCTAAACTGATTCTATGGCCAAATATAGCACAAAAAGTTCGCATAACCCCTCATAACTTCTACTTGCTCCACAGAGGCTTCTACTTGCTCCACAGAGGCTTCCTGAAACAAAAGTAGGTCATCGCAAAAAAATGATCAGTAATCATGGGACCCTTAGTACTCAACTTCAATCCTTTCCAACTCTTCCTCTGAGTTTCCCTCGAATTCATGTGACCCAGCCGTCCATACACAGAATAAAAAGATAAGGACTTGGGGGTCTCCTTGTCTGACACCCCTAGTTGGAAGGAAATTACGAGATGCTATCCCATTCCACAAAACTGATGTAGACACTAACGAAGTACATGCCATGATAAGTGAAATCATTTCTTGTCTCAGCCCAATTCCTCTCAGGGTAAATTCTAGGAATCCCCAACCCAACCTAGCATAAGCCTTTTCTATGTTCACTTTAATTGCCACATATCCCATTTTCTTCCTTCTACTTCACATGGTATGAATAGCCTCTTGGGCTATGATTGTCACTCCCCTACCAACTGGCAATAAAGCTACGCTGCTGAGGTTGAATCAAATATTGCATTGCCCTTTTCATCATATTAGAAATGACTTTAGTAATAATCTTGAAGATAGCATTATATAAGGAGATAGGGCGAAGTATTTCATCGTAGGATGGTCCGCTTTCGGAATAAGTGTAATTTTTGTATGATTTATATCCCTTACTTTCTCCGGGTGTCTCAATCACCTCACTGTGTATTAGTGTAAAATCTGTCTCAGTGATGGGAGGGAAATCCATAGCATTACTGGTATCTTCAACCACTGCACAGTCCTTGATATAAAGACCCTGAAAGAAATCCCTTGCCATTTTCCGTACTGTGTCCCATCATAGACGCCCTGACCCGAGTCATCCTGAAGAGCATCAATTCTTTGCTTCATGTGTCTAAAATTAAAGTAGAAGCATGAAAGAGCCTAGTATTTCAGTCTCCCCAAGTAAGGCATTTACACCGAGATTTCTCGAACCAAATTAACTCTTCTTGTGTAGCCAGCTTATTGTACTCTTGCCAAAGATATCTTTCCAACTTGAAGAGGCCATTAGCAAGGTTATTTTGCCTTGCTCTATCAATACCTTCCAACCTCTTCAGAATCTTGCGCTTATTTTTTTGAATGTTGCCCACAATATTCTCATTCCATCGAGAGACATCCCGTTCAAATTTGGCAACTCCATCACTCCAGTCAATGGACGACAGGGAAGATGGCAGGTGTGGCGGAGGCGCTGAGCCAGGACATCTGGCCAAACTCCTGAGGGGGGCAGGATTTTTAAAATATTAAACAGTTAATTCTTAATATAATATTCATATAAAAAGCAATAATCAAGTTAAGCTTCCCCTTCTTCGGAGGTTGAAGATTTCCCTTAAAAAAAACGTAGCTCCATCAGTGAGGGAGTGGCGCTGTCAGTGTCGATAACTCTGTCGATGTCACTTGCAACAAACGAAGACGGAATTTTCCCGCCGTTTTTACGGTCTGATTGAGATAGCTTAAACTAGCTTCTTTTTATTTGATCTTCATCAGACTGGTCTTCTACGTGTCGTTTCATGTGCCACACGATTAAGTCAATGGCTAGATATGAGTGAAGAGGAGAGGTTTGCAGAGGAGAGAAAACATTTGGCCAGAACAGTGCTAGAATTGGGGAAGGCAATTGCAAGCTTGACTCCCTAGGGTTTTAGACAGAGAGATTCAATATCGTTTCCCTCATAGTCATTGGGTGAAATTCAAATTTGGCAGTGAAAATGAATACTAGCGATTCTCAGAAGGATTCGAATGCTCTGGAGAATCGACCCGGGATCCTTGTGATTGGATCTTCCAATGTTGGCAAACGCACACTCTTATCCCGTTAGTTTCTCTCTTCTTTCCTTATTCTGCTGCTGCCATTCTAACAGCCTTCTCTAATATCGATAATTAAGTTTAGTTTTTTCATGACAAACCAATGATCAAGCTTAGTTACTTCTATATTTTACGTGAAAGGTTTTGCTACACTATGGTTTGCATTAAATTTTTACTGTCCCTCATCAATTTTCCCCGTTGGCTTCTTAGAAGATTTAATTTAGAACTGTGACTGTCATCTAATTCATGAGATTAACTCATTGTCAATATTTAATGATTGGATATGACTTTTACTTGAATGACTCGTACAGAGGTGTGCTTTTGATGTTCTGGAGTTTAACCAAGATTTGTACTAAAGCTGTGATGTTCATGTTAATTCTATGTTATTGAATCTACCATTCTCGGATAACTACTGGATTTGATTTTTCATGTGGCGCAAGTTGATTTGATGCACTCTGTTGACTTTAGGATTGCTCTCTATTGATTTTGAAGATGCTTCCGATTCTGCCTCTGATGTATCTGTTCATGGGTATGTTGCTCCTGAATAATTTTCTCTATCTCATTGCTTAACAATATCTCTTCAGAACTCTCTCAGTGTATGTTTTATGCAATTATCAGGTGGACTATCAATACCAAGTACTATACTGCTGATGTTTCTGTATGGATGACTCATCTTAGTGATGACTTTTCTGTTCTGAACCTACCCATATCTCACCAATTGACTGCTTTGGTGATGGTTTTTGACATGAACGATGTTAGCATCCTTCACTTGACTCTTTTTTTCTCTAGTTTAGTATTACTATGTAATTCTTAAGCAAATTTTTATGTGATCCTTAATCATGTGTCAATCTGTTCTTGAATTCTTGTTTTCCATGAACATATATGTGCGTTAGCAATGAAGTGTTGTTGTAACGCATCTTTGATCTTGCTAAATTATGTGCAGTTATCTTCTCTAGCTGCACTCCAGGATTGGGTATCACGCACTGATATTCAAAACTTTGAGATATTATTATGTATTGGAAACAAAGCGGACCTGGTTCCAGGTCATCCAGTTCATGCTGAATACAGAAGATGGCTACAGAAACTGGAAAACTCTGTCATTGATCCTTGCGCTGAGTTCACTGAGTATGGAATTTCTGAGTCTGAAGGAACTAGTTTATTGGGGAATGAAATTGAAGATCCAACATGGGATTCTAGAAGATCTTGTTTGGAATGGTTCACTGAGCATGGCATTGAATTCATTGAGGCATGCGCTTCAAATGCTGATTTTGACAAATGTAATACTTGTTTTCCTTTATGTTGTGATAATCTAGTCCATTATTTAATTTGACATGTGGGCTCCTCTAGATTTCACTGAGATATGTTCAGTTTCTCATGTAGTCATATAGATGAGTTGGAGCCATGATGCATGAAGATGGTCAGTTTTATATGGCAATTAGTCATTGAAGGATGACGTATAATAACATTTTAGAACATCATCATGAACAATGGAAAATAATTTCCAAGTCTTACTACATCAATACATGAATTGTATAGCTGAAATAAAATAAACACTTGTTGGCAGGCTTGTCTGTTGATCGTGATTCACAGGGGGTTGAACGGCTATTTGGTGCTCTTTCTGCTCACATGTGGCCTGGGATGATCTTAAAAACTGGTGATAAAATAAGTGAGCCGTCATTACCTGAGAAAGGTTTTTCCTCATTTAATTCTTCCTGTTTCTTGAAGCAGGCTACGTGCCAGCTATATATTATAATTGCTTGACTATGTATGGTTTTTTTCTTTTAGAGTCTTCTTCAGAAGAATCTGATTATGAATTGGAGTATGAAGTCTTATCAGCTGGTTCAGCTGATCCTTGGGATGACACACAACAAAGATGGGTTTCTGCCGCTCCCTTAGATGCTGGAAAATCAGTTTCACAAAACAACCCCATCACAGACTCTGAACTTAAAGATGGAACTAATTCTGATAAAAATTTGCAACCATCAACTTCAAGCCCTGTATTGCAGGATGAGAGTGACAAGGAAGTTGTGGGTTCTGAAGAAGATGGGGTATCAAGTAAAGGTCTTGACTTAGAGGATTTGGAACAGTTAATGTCAGAGATAGGCAATATGCGTGCTGGCTTAAGATTGATGCCTGATTTCCAGAGAAGGGAAATGGCTGCAAAGTTGGCCTTGAAAATGGCTGCCGTGTTTGGGGGAGGTAGTGACGATGAAGAGGAACTTTAGATAATATAGTTGTCTTTGTTTATGAGATTCAGATAGATGTGTCTGATGAATGTCATTGTTAGGACTCTTATGAGTTATCTCTCCATATACAAAAATAAGAGGTTTTCTCATGCTATTGCTCTGTGCTCTTTGCGACTCGTGGTTATGGTTTTTTGGAACAGAACATTTCGTTCAAAAATTGAATGTCTAGCCATGTTCATGTTGCCTATCAAGGTTTTGATGTTATGACATACTCAGGTAAGTTATTATACAAAGTGCAAGCATTGTACAGTGAGTTTTAAATATCTTATATTTTCTTTTTGACCGTAAAAATATCTGCTTTTGTTAGTTATGCGCTTTTTAGATAAGATCAAACCCAAGTTCCCACTTAGGGATGAAGGAAAGTGGCATGTTTTCGTACCTGCGCGCTTTGTGCTTCCTGATTTGCAGGTCTAGTGGGGTAAGAGATTAGAACAGTTATTATCAGCTCAGGGGATGGTGAGTGAGATTCTGAGATTTTTAAATCTGATAAGGTGGGTAAGGTAGTTTGTCTGAAACTTAGTGCCACTTGGTTACGATAAAATTACATCTAAGGACCTAGATTTTTTCTAAATAAAAAGAAAGTTGAGCAGAAGGATTTCTTTGGTGGAACTAGGAGCATTCTTGGCCAATACTCACAAGGTACACTCACTGTCAGCCCTACTTAAAAAGTAACAACAATTTGGTATTTACTTTAGAACTTTTAAGATCTCAAAATTTTAAATATAAGTAATTTGTCTATTTTGGGCGGTAAAGAGAGAGAATGTGAATTGTATTAAAAAGTGAATGTGAAGAAATGCTAATAAGATTTGACATAATTAGTAGATAACTATATTTTTTAATCATGATATTTTAGGTCTGAATTAAACTGTATGCATAGAAAAACCTTTATTATCAGAGATAATTTATTTCAATGATCTCTGTACCTTAAGATAATTAATTTTTAACTATCAGTTAGAGATAATATCTAGACTCAATAAGAAAAAAAGTAAGTGTGAAGTTCCTAATAAATCATTAGTTTCTAAAAGAAAAGGAAAGGGACGATGATGAATGTAGGAAAAAGGTAGGCAGGAGGGCAAGTAATGTAATGGAGTTTATCCCAACTTGGTTGAAGACAATAAAGAGTGGCCTGAAGCTATCATTTGGGTTTGGATGTAATAGCTGAAGTGACACTCATGCTCCTTTCTTAATCTCATCATGCTCCCACTTCCCACCTCATCAGCCAAATTATCGGCTGTTACTTTTCTTCTTTCTTGTTCACACTAAAACTGAATTTCCAATTTTAATACTTTTTACTTAGATTTAATTAATTGAACTTTTTATTTCTTTTATAACACCTGTGTTCTATTCAATCTATAGATATTTTAAGCGAAAACTTTAGTGTAAGTCTTAGTTTGAATTGTAAAAATTAAATTAAAGTCTACTTTTTTAATCTTTCTATTTCGCTTTTCATTATTACAAGAGGACTAGAGAAGATAATCTAGGAAGGACAATGATGGGTCACCAAAAGCAATAAGAAATAGAAGAAAGCAGATGCCTTCAATTATCAGCTTTCTACAACCATCTCTAGGTGAAAGCTAAATTTAGTCTATGTTATAAAATGTTCAAAATAAAAAAAAATACATAAGTAAATCTGAACTGATAAAATTTAATTTAAATGGTTTAAAATTAAAATAATGAAAAAAAAAATATTTGGGGTGGGGGTAGTGAATTGCCGAACAGCAAACAGTTCCTTTCAATTTTGTGTATATTTTTTATCTGAATTTTACATAAATTAAGAATGGTGAAATCTATATTTTTTATGTAAATCATTTAAATTTAATCTCAATCATTTATAGAAATAAATCATAAATTGTATATTATTATAAAAAAAAGAATTAGAATCTGAATGATCATAGTTCGATCTAAACTTGTGCATTTTTTTAAAATATACCATAAAAATTTAAGAAAAGTGTTAGGTCCCACTCGCACTCAGATATTTTGTTTAGAGAGGAATTGGGAATAGGATAGATGCAAATGAAATAAGAAGAGGACCACAAACAAAGCTTAAAGCGCACCTCCACCTTTTCCATTACTCCAATTTTAAGCATATATATATATATATTTGATTATTTTTGGTTTTATCTTCTCTTTAATATTTGCATAGATGTGAGTATGAAAATATATTTATAGTATATAAATATAACTTGGTATGCTAGAATTTTATTTTATTTTTTTATATTGATCACTCTTTTTTATTCATCATTTTGAGCTGTTTAATGAAGATGACCAAGGGATCCACACATAGTGGAAATAAATCTTAAAAAATAATTTATCAACAAAAGAAAAAAGGATGCTTGAAGAAATATGGGTCCCACCTATAAATATAGTAATAAAAACCTTGCTCTTTAGTGATTCCCTTTCGGTAAAATAATTAAATATGGTTCCTATTTATATGTATGTACAAATTAATCACTTGATGGGATTGGTACATTCCATTCCACATAACATGCATATTCCGCGTGGAGTAACATAATGGTTCAGATGTTTTGAGGTGCACAATGCAAATGTGTGGAAAAGTATCAATACCGTTGAATAATTAATTGTGGACATATGGCAATCATTTTTTTTCTTCTAAACATAAATATTCTCTTATTAAGATTAATTATATTTAAAATATTATTAAATACTAAATATTAATATATTTTTTAATAAAATTTTAAATTTTCATCTATCATAATATAAAATAGTAACCCATTTCCCTCGACCTAGTACCCATTAATATAGAAATCATACACACGGAATCTTTTAATTTCCCATACTTTCCAGCTTTGTGCAGAGGAATAATAGTAATCTTTGTCATTGTAATCATAAATCCTAAAATGTTTGATCCTTATTTATTATTATGTATCTTAAATTTATGTATATATTAAATTTTTTTTATCAAAATGCAAATAATTAAAAGAATATTTTTTAAAAACTAACATATTTTTTATAAATAATTAACTAAATTAAATTTTTAATATCTATCAAATAATTATCTAATTAAAATATTTAGTAGAGTTTTACACGATTTAATTAATAATTTATAGGAAACGACAATATTCACGCACATGCCCAACTACAGGTTTCAAGCCGTGACATCCTCGTAAACGAGGAGCATTCGTTGCTAATGCGTAATTTAAGCCGTTAAAATAGGATATACTTATAGTGGTCCTGCTCAGCCAATGGTTGAGATTGTGCGACAGACAATAGATAGGGGGAAGCTAAGAACTCGATGCTTTTCACTTGTTCCACTTTGATTTGATGCTCTTTTGAATTTGGTTTTACCTTAATTATCTTGTGCTCTTCGGTAGTAATGGCATCGACGACAATCCAGAACTTTGTCTTGCAAATGGTGTGGCTCATGATTGATTTATATATACAGTCGTCCAATCACCTCATTCCCTATGTCACATTTTCATTTTTAAGTCTTGGGCTATCCATATATAATATTTCTGATTTTAATTATAATAATTAATTATTTTTTTAAATAAATATAAAATATAAAATAAACTAATTAATTATAACTGATATAATAACTAATTTATTGATTTGAGTATATTTAAATATATATAATATTATTTTATTTTAATAAATTAAATTAAATTATAATTAATTAATTTATTTGATTTAATATATATATAATTAACTAATTTTTATAATTGAATTAGAATGAGTATGAATATAAACGTAGTTAGTAGATCAATAGTCTGGTTTTGATTAAATTAATTTTTTTAATATTTAAATAAAATATATAATTTAAAGTATATGAATTCAAATAAAAAAGGATATTTCAAAAGAAGGGGCAAATGTAAGCCCGAGTTAGAAATGTGAAACTACTATTACCAAATAAACGAAAAGAAATGTGAAGCTACATCCCCCTTTTCCATACCTTGGACATAAAAGGAAGACAAAATAAAAATAAAAGAGAGGAACAGAATGACCAAAAAAACAACAACACAAAGAACAAAACCAAAATATGACTTCCCCTCCATATATCTAAGGAATGACTTCTTCATATTTTACTCTAATAGCGTATGAAATTTTTAGTATAATTTTGTATTTTTATTCTCATTAATTATTGATCAATTTACAATGTATAATTGACCATTTGTTCGTGGGGTATTTTTAAAAATACATTTTATACACATTTATTTTTTAATTAATTTTAAATAATTCTTTAATATATATAATTTAATTATTTATATCTTGTAAAAAGAATGAAAAGAAAAACACTCCGGAGGATGTAGGAAGGAACAAAATTGAGCGCGCAGTTTTGTTTAACGGGCGTGGTTGGGTTAGTTGGCTACCTTGCAAGCCATTCTTTAGGCTTGTTCTCCTTCTTTTTTTTAAGTATAAAAGTTTTTAAAAATAATTTAAACTCACATAAAATTAAAAAATAAAATAATTTTTTTTATTTTTAAATAATATTAATATAAAATAAAACGATTTATTAATTATTTTTAATATTAAAATTAGACACTTAAAAATTATAATAACTCTTTAAATATTATGACTATAATAAAAAATAAAATAATATTTTTAAAAATTAAATATATTTTAAATAATTATATATTTTATTTTTTTATTAGCTAAACTAATAGATAAAAGGTTATTATTCTCACTCTCTTAATTTTAATTAAACCTTCATCATCAATTATACTCACATCTGATTCTTCCGGACTTTTCTGTCAGTCTGTAGATAGAAATAACAAACGACAGTGCGATACAGAAATAGTAGTTATGATCTATGAATATGTATTGCAACGATTTTCTTATTTTGCAAATGGATAAAATTATAAGTTATAGATGGTAGTATTGATTAAAATGATTATTCATCCTTCTCTGGCCAAAAGAAAACTATTATTCATCTTTTGTAAAAGTCATCGCTTGATTTTTGAAAATATTTTTTAACCATATAATTTAGAAAGTATCAATGATAATTCTTTTTTAAGAGGCACTAGTGATAAATTTAGAACCACAAATGGAGTAACTTTCACGATTTGATAAACTTTTCAAGTTTTTTTTTAATTAATATAAAAAAGGCTATATTAAGGTCAACCTGTTAATATTTTTTTAATTTTTTATATCCTTTTTAAACTAACTAACCAAACATCTTATCGCCCAAGGAAAAAAAAAAAAAAAAAAACTAACCAAATAACCCGCCGTTCATTCAGCATTGCCAATTGCTACGCGCCGATGCACCTGTATCTTTAAATTTAAATTATATATTCATATATACAATATGTACACTGCTTGCATCAGTTGCATGAATCGAAAATAGTAATTTTCTATACATCGTCCGTGGGTTCAATTGACGAAGGAGTGAGACATATAATCATTTAGAATGTATTCGAACCCTAGAAAGTACTATTTTATTGTGGTTCCAGTCACAACACTTAGGGAGATATCATAGCTCTTGAGTGTCTAGGTTTACGCCTGAGGGTAATAGACAGTTCGTTCTACCCGACATTGGTATCGTCTAGGAGAAAGGGAGACTTCGCCCTGCCCTTGGATCGTGAGTGAGCCCAACCCCTTTCCAAAAATTTTATACCCAAAAAAAAAATAAAGAAAGAAAATAGTAATTTTCTTTTGTCCTTATTTGATTTACATAGACCATACTCCAATCATTTAAACCGTATTAAACAGTACATAATTTGGAAGATTAAAAATTTGAAACATGAAAATAAAAAAAAAAAAACAATTCCAAATATCATCCTCCTTAGTCAGATCTAAGAAAGAAAAATTCTAATATTACCGTAAAAAAAATAAAGTGGTGCCAGTTCTTTTAGTTATGGAAGGAATCCAGTATTATTTCTGGGGCCTTGATGATCGCTAGTTGAACTATTAACATAATCATTAATAGCAGTAGTGGCATTATCGTCATGTCGGGACTTGAGCCCCGGTTCACCACCACTAATTCTGGTGGCTTCTCCGCTGCGAACCGCCGGGTAAAGGCCGCACCTACGGCACCTCGGAGGCAGAGCAAGAATCTGCCGACAGGAAGGGCACGAAGAGTGTGACCCAAGCCACGTGTCTATGCACGCCGCGTGGAAGCCATGGCCGCACTGTGGAAGAACTCGGATCTCGTCGGCTCCGGCAAACTCAGCCAAGCAAATTGCGCACTCCGACGTGGCCAACCACTTCTCGGAATTGCTATCAATGTAAGTGAATTTCGGCATGGATTGGAGCACCTTCTTCTTCAGACCTTTATTCGCCAGAGACTGCCCAGGAGCTCCGCCGCTGGCCCCGGATGCACCGCGACGTAACCAGGTGCAGCGACAGACGGCTATGAGGGCGACCGTGCTATGAGAGCGCAAAGTAGAGACGCGAGGATCACGACGAAGTCTGATTCCAAAGCCACCGCCTCGGGAGGCGGGGCCGCTGCGGCGACGGTAGCGGCGGCGGCGATGGAGGTGGAGTTGTCGGCGGATTTGAGAAGACGAGTCATGGGAAGCGCGTGGGAGGTACAAAAGGGAGAGAGTAAAGGGGCGATAGTGAGGTTTGGTGTAAGAAGGCTATTCGGGGCAGGGAAGTAGATATTTATAGTTGGGGACAAGTGGGAAAGGTGAAATGCGAATAGCGCCCGAGAGGATAAGAGTCGTGAGACTATTGCTTGACTTAAAAACCCATAGCCACTAAACGCACAACGTCTGGCTAACTGTGATTTGAATGCAATTACAATTACAATACTCCTTCCATCTCAATGCCTTTGTCGCCTTTTAACATGCTAATACTTAATATATACATATATATATATAATATTTAATTAATTTAATTAAATTAAAAAAATAGTCAATATAATTAATAAGATATATTTTTTAAAATATATTAATTATATTTCTTAATTTTTTTATTTTACATTATTATTAAAGAACTCTCGTTAGGATAATTTAAAAAAATAATAAATATAAAAATATATTTTATATTTAAATTTAAAATTAACTTTTCAATTATATTTTATATTAGAGAAATACTATTTTTAATTAATTTACCTTCTCAATAAATTAGTTAATGATTTTTAAAATTATATTTTTTTTCATGTTCACCCCTCAATTTAGCATGGTGTCTCAATTAAAAAACTCTTATTAGTTATAAATTAAAAGACCAAAAATACCTTGTATTTTTAAATACAATGCTTCATAAAAAAAATGTCTCGTAATTTTAAATTTTAAATGGAGGGAGTATTTCCACTAAAACTCAAAGTTGTATTTTTATGATTAAATTATTTTTGGGATGAAATGGTATTATTTTAAAGGAACCAAGGGTCAAAATTTACAATTTTAAGGATACTAAATTGACCTCTAATTAGTATAGGGTGAGGTGGATAAAAATTGTCCGATGTGGTATGGCACCAAGTGTGTGTTAAAAAAAAGGGTGGATTTCGGCTGTGTTTTGAATAAAATAATAAAAAAAATAAAAGAATTCATTTTCAATGGATTTTCAAATATAGCCTCAGTGATTTATATTATAAGATTAAAAGCAAGCCGCACAAGCCCTGCACAGAAAACAAAAGGGAGAGGACAATAGCAGCCGGGTGAATCGGAAATAGAGGAATGCATCCCCAAACATTGAACCTAGCTTTACGCTAGACGCCATGACTCAATAGCATGTTTGAATAGAATTTTAAAAATATATTTATAAAAAAAATTTAGATAATTTATAAAAAAGAGTTTATGAAAAAAAAATTTAAATAAATAAGAATTTTGATAGTTATTTTTAGAAGTATTTTTATTATTAATAAATTAAGAAAAAATGTATAAGTATTAAAATATGAGAGATAAGATATAAGAAGAGAGAGGGTGTAAAGAAAAATATGAGAGAGAAGAGAGGGTGTAAGAAAAAATAAGAGAGATGGTGTAAGAAAAAATAGGGATAATGTGTGTGTTTGGAAAAAAAATTTTAAATTAGCTTATGAAAAAACGGGATTATAGATAGCTTATGAAAAATGGCTTTTCTAGAAGAACTTATAGAAAAAAAGTAATTTTAGATAAATGAATGTTTGGATAGTTATTTGTAGAAGGGGTTTTATGAGTGGTAAATTATAAAAAAGGGTATGAGTATTAAATGAGGAGAGATAAGAGATGAGAGGAGAGAGGAGAGAGGGTGTAAGAAAAAGTAAGGGTAATATAGTAATTAGTTAGTTCATAAGCTCTTTTACTGTTCCATAAGCTGCTCTGACCAGCTTATCTGAAACCTTAGTTTTAAACCATGGTTTAGTCCAAAAGCCCGTTTGAACAAAAATTGCTGTTTGATAAAAAATTTCCCCAAACCAAGGTTTGGGGCCAAAAGCCCTTTTTAAACCATGGTTTGGGGTGTTTCCAAACACACCCAATATAGTAATTGGTTAGTTCATAAGATCTTTTACTATTTTATAAGTTACTCTGACTCATTTATCTGAAATTTTAATTTTAAATTATAGTTTAGTTCAAAAATCTATTTAAATAAATATAACTATTTATTTTTTAAAAAATTAAAATTTAATTTTATTAAAATCTAAATTTAAAATTTAGATTTTGTGTCTTTTTAAACATACTACATAACTGAAAACTAAGGACCCATATCAAGTCAAGTGGGAGTAGAAGTAGAGGAGGACTAAGATAATGAAAGAATAGGCTAGGCAATATCCCCTATCCTTCAGTCTACACATATTTTACTCGGTTGTTTATGGGTCCGTTTGGATAGGATTTTAAAAACGGGCTTATGAAAAAAAGGGCTTTTAAACAGATTATAGAAAAGGGCTTTTGGAGAAGAGATTATGAAAAAAAAGTGGTTTTGAATAAATGAGTGTTTGGATAGTTATTTATAGAAGGGATTTTATTATTGGTAAATTACGAAAAAGGGTATGAGTATTAAATGAGGAGAGATAAGAGATAAGAGGAGAGAGGAGAGAGGGTGTAAGAAAGAAAATAGAGAAAAAGTAGGAGAGAGGAGAGAGGGTGTAAGAAAAAATAGGGGTAATATAGTAATTAGTTAGTTCAAATGTGGTTTACTGTTTCAAAAGTTACTCTGACCAGCTTTTCTGAAACCTTGGTTTTAAACCAGAGTTTAGTCCAAAAGCCCGTTTGAACAAATATGACTATTTGTTTTAAAATTTCTCCAAACTTAGGTTTTGAGCCAAACCTTGGTTTAAAACCAAGGTTTGGCACCCTCTCAAACAGGCACTATGGGCCCGTTTGGATAGGATTTTAAAAACGGGCTTATGAAAAAAAAGGGCTTTTAAACAGATTATGGAAAAGGGCTTTTGGAGAAGAGATTATGAAAAAAAAGTGGTTTTGAATAAATGAGTGTTTGGATAGTTATTTATAGAAGGGATTTTATTATTGGTAAATTACGAAAAAGGGTATGAGTATTAAATGAGAAGAGATAAGAGGAGAGAGGAGAGAGGATGTAAGAAAGAAAATAGAGAAAAAGTAGGAGAGAGGAGAGAGGGTGTAAGAAAAAGTAGGAGAGATGGTGTAAGAAAAAGTAGGGGTAATATAGTAATTAGTTAGTTCAAACGTGGTTTACTGTTCCAAAAGCTACTCTGACCAGCTTTTCTGAAACCTTGGTTTTAAACCAGAGTTTAGTCCAAAAGCCCGTTTGAACAAATATGACTGTTTGTTTTAAAATTTCTCCAAACCTAAGTTTTGAGCCAAACCTTGGTTTAAAACCAAGGTTTGGCACCCTCCCAAACAGGCACTATATGTCAAAATCTTCTATAAATAATATTTTTTGACTAATTCTCAATAAAAATATTATTATAATGAATATAATTTTTTTAAAAAAATTATAATTTAATAATTAGATATTAGAGTTAAAGAATTCAAAATTTCTTTTTTTTAAAGATTATTTTTCTAATGTTAAACTCATAACAATGGCACAAGACTATATCATAAAGACATTGGCACATTCATTTTTTTTATTACCCTACTTTAAAAGAAAAGAAAAGAAAAGGATGTCACGTTATTAGATGCTTCTTTTCCGTACCTTATTGATTGATCTGATTCATTTTTTTCGTTTTCCATTAAAAAAAACTATGTATGTGTACGAGAACGAGGGATTCTCAAGTTCCCGTGATTTAAAAAGTTCTTGTCTTTTCCCCAATGTCTCTGTTACCACTTTCACCAATTAAAGAAAGATAGTTAAATTATTAATTAAAAACAAAATAAAATTTTAATTTCATTCATTTTCTCTCTCTCATAATTAATGATTTTAAATAAAGGTGATATTAAAAAAATACTTAATTAATTGATGAATTTGGTGCGCAAACAGAGGTATGAGCACTTGTTTGACTTTGTTTAATCTAAAATAAGCTGACACTATTTGTACTATTTAATTTCTTGAGATGCGAGTCTATTACAAAAAAAATATGCATAGAGGTGGAAAACTTTCCTAAATTACTGATTGATGATTCTAGCTAAGTGTGGATCTTTGGCTCGTGCGGTTTCAATATCTGGGTCATCTTCTTGTTCGTCTTGGGTGGAGGAGGCAGGGCTTGAGTGACCGGTTGTTTTGAAACGACGTAGTTTGGTTGCCGATGAAGCATTGGGTTGTGTATTGTTATTAGGAGACTTTGCTGCCTTCTTTTTCCCGGCGATTCGCCATTTCGTTAACGCCTTCGATGTTTGCTCATCAAATATTGACGTTTTCATTGTTGACCCCATCTGCAAACAAATGAACAAGACAAATATATTTTCCAATCTTAGAGAGATCTGTCATTGTTCCAAAATATTAGTGCAACTTGTAGAGACTGGTATTGATGGGTTATCTGACACCAATAGTTTAATTAAAGAGATTATAATTAATCGATGAGTTTGCTGAAGATCTCAATAATTATTTAAATAATTAATAAAGGCACGATACGTACCTGGGTTACAAGAGCGTATAATGGAAGTGTGATGTAGCTGCAGAGAAATAGAACTGCAGTCCTGCAAATCCGTTCAGAATTATGAGTATTATTAGTTCACGGGTTTTATTGATATTTTTATTATTTTGAAAAATTAAGACAAAACATTCTAATTATGATTTATTTTAAGAAAATATCATTAAAGGAAAAATAGAAGAAGAAGACAAAAGTTCTACCGTCCAAATTTGTTATCATCAATCTAGTTTTGCAGTGTTCGTTAGTAACTTTGAGTGGAGCTATCTATCCTTATATCTATCTCTATATAATGTAGATATTTTAAGAAGCCAGTCTTTTAATAAACCATCTTAAATTCCACGAAAACATAATGTCACAATCTGATCATTAAGGACATTTAAATCATATTTTAGAGGGGCCGTATTATTGCGGAGAAAGGCTTACCCTAATGCGACTTTCACAACTGCAAGCTTGTAGTCAGCATGGAAGCAATTTTTTATCCCAAAAGAATACTGCAAATAGAGAGGGCTAATCATTTATTACGGGGGGCATTACCATAATTTGGAAAGATAACATTACAAAGACGTTAATGAATTACCAGCTTTAATCTTAAATATAATAGTTAGTCAGAATATTTATTAATTTAACTAATTTTTTTAATATACATAAATTAATTATTTAGTTCATATATTAAGGATTAAGGGGAGGAAGATAGCTCATTACCCATATCCACAAGAAATACGTTATTTGAAATGCATTCTGAAAAAAAAAAAATCTGTTAGTTGCCATCTTTAACTCCAGAGAAAAGCAGAGAGCATGGATCATTGAATACCTGGAAGAGAGTAAAATGTATAAGATGAAGAACTAACTGAGGGCGACCAAACCAAAAGTATTTGTCTGAGCCTTGAACAAGAGGGATTCCTTGTACAACTGCATGTTTTTCTGTGACCTCTAGAGCCATCTTTGCCAGTATTGCTTGAAGTTTTGTTCCAACAGCCATTATTATCTGCCATTAAATTTAGCTTTTCTACTTCAACAAATCAACCAGTCTTATTATTATTATTATTTTGGGCGTTCAAATTGAATACTTACAACAACAGGAAGTAAGGATGCCCAAACCATTGTGTGCCATCCTGCAAATTACATTCAAGCAGCCAACCAACCATCATGCGTTAGTTGTAATTTCAAAATTCATAAATTTCAAACGGATTTACAATTGGAACTCGTGTAATCCTCGTTTGAAAGTTGGTCCGGTGGCTTGATCAATCTGTCATTAATATTTGTCGGGGTTAGGCCGCTAGTTCAATGGCTTCGCTATTACTTCTACAAATAGAAAGTTTTGAGTTTGATCTCGCGTTATGTATATAGTAGTGCGTTGCACGACTATTGAAGCAAGCTTTTTTCTTGATCAAGTCACCAGAACAAATTTTGGAAAAAGAGGACGATGCACTTTTTGAACAAGACAAGATCTATTCCCCTAAATAAGTAGTTTGCTTACCATCAACATTTAGCAACAAGAAAACAACAAATGAAGCCCACAGGACAGGACTGTAAACAACACGGCGAAATAAGGTTAACAGAGTAAGCATTCAAGTTTTCAAAGGAAAAAAATGTATAATTGGAAAACCCAAACATAATAATTAAATACTGCAAATTACCTTACTCCCACAACTACCTTGAAGTCATCTTCTAAGGATCGTTTTATATACTTTTGGAAGTTGAATTGGCTTCCAGGAGCAAGATGGACCTATACAAGTATACATAATACATCACTGCATTGTCAAAAATGATAGGTAGTCCGTCTAACTTAGAAAGAATTTATTCTATGGATTAAAATACTCACAGTGATAAATCCATTGCGCAAAGCCGAGTAATCAGCCTTACCAACAGACCTATAAAATTGCCTGAAGAAGCATCCCTAGAATAAAAAAAAAACTTATGAGCTGTCTGGTACATATAATATAATAGATATCATTACATGTTATTAAAAGGGGGCTTACGATGTAGAAGAATAACTTGTATTCTGTCCAAAAACTGGCATGAGCTCTCACAAATGATGTTTCATGAGTAAGCCTGAATCTTGAAGGATCTGCACACGCAAATACCACACAAGCATTAGATTCAAGTATCTTGAAGGGATTTAATCAACGCAAAATGATGTTGAAAGTTAGATTGAGAGTTATGATTTTGACACTAAGAAGGAAAACAAATCTGTAGATTATTGGACATCGTATTTCTTACCATTGGAAAACTCATAGTTATGCGATGAAGTCTCTGCCTCCCAGGCCTTCCAACCACGAATCTATACAAATTCAACTAACATCACCATCTTTCTGTGAAATCAAATCTATATTTCTGGTAAATCTATAAGGCGCCACATTATGCATAAATAATGAACAGTTCAGCTTGTTCTACGTGACTACCAACTACTAATTATAACATAACTACCAACTACTAATTATTCTAAGTACAAGTCTCCTTCATGCACATCTACTTTCATACATTGAATATCCTTCATGAACATTATAACTTTGAAAACATTGAAAATAAGCTCTAAACCATTTGAATATCCTTCCTTAGTTAATACGCACAAAGAGAATGAAAAGTGATTTGAAGTAGAGAACAATTAGAGAGAATAAAGAGGCGGCGGACCTTAAGTCTTCCAAGCAGCATGGTGACAGCACTGTACAAGACATGGAAGACTGCTAAGAAGAATATGAGGATGTGCAATTGGTGCAATCCATTTGCAGATACAAGTGGTTCATATCCCTTAAACCAAAAAATAAATATATATGTAACATGAGCAAAAAATTTTAAAAATTTCCTAAACCATAAACTGCAATTCCCTACAACTCGAGAATTAGTCGTTTGTGTAGAATGTATTAAATGTAGATGAATTTGACTAAGGAAACACGGGTACCTCCTTGCAATAAGAAGAGGAAGAATCAGCTGCTAAGAATCTACGTTGATAAGACAGAAGTTTCCTTCTGTGAGCCTCTTCACTACTTGAAGCATCATTGATTCCGTCAAAGGGACATGGCAACATTTTGTCTGCTACCTTTTCAGGTATGCATATTTTCAATATGTAGGTCTGCCCAAATGTCAGCAACAATGATATGAACCCCAGAATCATCAGCTCTGCAACAACACGAGTAGATGACTTTTTAAAAGATATATACGAAATGATTTTAATATTTATATAAAAAAATTACAAGGATATATGTGGCACACGTTATGCATAGCATGTTTCTTGTTCCCCCCATTTGATTCTTCTGTTTAACAAACAGGTGCTTGAGGAAAATCTTACCAGCTTTGACCTTTTCAAGAGCTTCAATCAGAGACTTCTTATGTCTTTCTCCTAGCCACTGAAGAAACAAAATGCCAAAAAAGTGACAGATTTCACAATCAAGTCTCAATAAATTCAGATACTTATTGTGCGACGCTAATAATTTTCACCCAATTAAAACAGACCAACTCGTCAACCATTTTTGTGAAATCCCAATCATTATATATCATAACAACAAAATCTGAAAGTATAAAGTCAAAATAAAATGAAAAACTGACAGAGTTTGTGATTCCTCAACTAATAACTCCCATTAGACGTTATAGGACTTCAACACCCACCATTAATGTCTAAAGTGAACTGAAAAGGTGATATAAGAAAACTGAATTGTTTATTCTTGAGCTTTCTAATTTGAGATTCTCAATAGAGAGGTTTCATTTGGGGAGTACCTTTCCAACTTTGTGAAGACTCATCTCGAGGGCTATGGAAATTAAGATGAACACGGTACAGACTACAGCAACGGCCCACGTTGGTGTCTGATCCAATTCTCTTGTGCTCGCACTTGCCGCATCACTCGACGCCATAGCCATTCCTCCCAACCAGACCCATAAAATCGAACACACAAGAAGCACCATTATCAACCTAGACGACGCCCACATTGTAAAGATAAAATACATGAAACCTGGGTTCTCAGTCACAGGATCCAATGATCAATACAGAATCTACTTTAATCATATATATATATATATATATATATATGGGTTTCTTCTCAAGAGAGAATCTGCAGAAGCGCGTTCAGGTCTTGTAGCTTGATTTGGAATCTGTGGGGACGACGGAAAGCTCCTGGTGGGTGGTGCTGCAGCAGCTGTCGGAAGCTAGCTAGATTGAATGCATTTGGAGGAGTTACAGTTAGAATTGAATATTTTAAAGAAAAAAGAACAAACAAAAAATATAGTAATAATATGTTGGTTTGATGATTTGAAGTTTCGGTGCGTAACTGGCTTCTATCTGAAATCGGAATTTGCGGGACGTAATTAAATTAATCAAGATCAAGGTCAATGCCGCGTGGACTAAACTTGCATCATTCCATCCAATTACCCCACCAAACTTCAAAGTTACAGTATGTCTTAAAATATTAAAGTAATTAATCCTTCATGTTTGTTAGATTTCTTTTTAAACAATATTTACTGATTACTCTTTGCGCAAATTCGGAGGGAGAGACGGATGGAAACTGCCCTGTGACTTCAGCAGAGACATTAAACTGTAAACCGGAATTAACTAAAATTTAAGAAAATCTCAAATTAATATTAGAACAGGCTTATACTTTTAAAATAAAAAATATATTACAATATAAAAAATTATAAAAAACTAAATAAATAAACTAATTATAATTAATATAAGATCAAGTTAATTAATTTAAATATGTTAAAAAGTATATAATACAAATTAATGTTAAAAGTTTAATTTAAAATTAATTAATTTATTTAATTTTTTAATAGATTTAAAAAAATTAATTAATTTTTATATTTAAGATATTAGAGTTTTTTTTTGTAACAATTTTTCCTTAAAGTCTCTCTCTCTCTCTTTACTTTCTCATGTAAATAGAGGAAGGCCACATGAAGACATACGTGAAGTCTCGTCTTCACACGGGACATATCAAAACCAACGAAAGTGACTGTGAAAATAAATTATTTGTCCGCATTGTTCATGTAAGATATTATTTAATCATTTACTCTTAATTTGGCAATTTAAATGAAATTTAAACAATTCATATTTTCAAAATTAATATACTAAATTTCAAAATTAGTATATTGAAAATTCAAATAAATTAAATAAAATTAATGGAGATCCCCTTTATTACTGAAGAGAAGTACACAGGGTAATAATAATAATAATATTAATAAAACTGCATGATTAATTGGTTGTGCCAAGAGAAAAGGGAACTGTAAGATGTGAGGTGTGAACAACTTCATGTAATTTCTTGGGATTACATGCACAAATTCCGCAAGTTGACTGAAGAACTTGCTCATTGGTCACCCTCAAGTCTGAACCCTGAAACTTCCTCAAAAGTGTCACCGTTCACATCATTTGGGGTTGTCCAAAGTTAATGTTGACGGGGCAATGGCAGCATCTCAAGACCACCATGGGAGTTGGGCAGTTGGTTTCACACAAGGATTAGGTAACGATAGGCGATTTTCAACGATATCAAGCTTGCTTGGGACTCTAGTTTTAAAAAAGGCTATTTTAGAATGTGGAAGAATGGAAATATGAATGATGCGTGCAGCCTCTTGTTTTTGCAGATTTAGATCTTAAGGAAACATTCGTGGCAACTGGAACTTCAGTTTACCCCAAGAGATAAGAACTAACTTGTTAATGCTTTAACAAATAAAAGCCTATCAAAATCATCACTATTGGACTATCGTTCGTCTCATCTGAGGATGTTAGTGACTAATAAGTGCATAGGAGTTAATGGTTCCTTAGATAGCCTTTCAATTTTCTATTTGGGCTCTAGCTATAAAAATAAATCTATTAAAAACTTATAAGTTATATATACAATCCTATTAAAGTTACATAAACATTCTATTTATCAGTTTTAAAATTAATATAAGGTTCATGGTTGCGTGGAATCTAAGAATGAATCCTACTTTTTGTAACTTATTAAAAAAAATTAAAATTATATAGGCACAATATTTAAGACGGGGATGCATTTGAAGATGACGATGATATCTTGAATTTATTCTTTTAAAAAAATTATATTTAAATTTTTTATAAAAAAAATTAATTATAAAAAAATTATAAATTTATCAAATGACTATAAAGTCTTACATGATTTAAGGTTAATTTTTTTAAAATTATAAAATGATGAATTTGCCCTTGAAAAGAAAAAACTTAACCAATAAAAATTATAAATCTATTGGTATAAAATAACAATTTAAATAATAGTAATGACGATTCTTTGAAAAAAGAATGATAACTGAGGGGCAAAAAAAAACAAATGAAGTATTTTTTGTCAGAATAATTCTATTATTTTATAATTAAAAAAAATTAATCTCAAATTTCATACGATTTTATAATCATTTAATTTTATGAGACTTATTTATAATTATATTTTTTTATATAGTACTTAAATATAATTTGCCTTCATTTTTTCCTTTTGCTACAATTGATGAATTCTTGAGTACTATTGTCATTTTATCTCACCCATGTTATTAGTTACTACCAAGGTGGGTATATTCTAATCATTTGACATTTCAGAGATCGCACAATTTTTATATGTAGATTATTTATCAGGGAGTTAGGAAATTCGTTTTTTATATGCTTAACAAATAAAAAGTTGCCTCCACGTTCTAAAGGAATCAGCTGTTTATACATGTATTACACTATCAATGCTAATCTAGTCAAGAAAAGGAAGAATATATATGTTGTCTCTTCAAACTTTGATGAATTACGACATAAATTAGTAAAGACCAATTAGCATAAAAATTATTAAAATATATTTTATTTTTTTTGATAATTTTTTTGTATGTATACAACTTAATTTGAATATAATATATTATATTTAAAAGACACAATTATCTATTAACTGTGTCATATTTTATTAATAAAAAATATGTTTTATTAATTATAAATATTTTGTTTGGTATAATATTTTTGAAAAAGAGGTTGGACCCACAATTTAAGAATAGGACGAAGTCTCTTCTCATTTTAAGCTATATAAATGTCGAGTAAAGCGAACCGTCTATTATCTTCATATTTAAATCTAGATACCTAAAAATTAATATGTCTCTTCAAATATTATAAATAAAATTATAATAAAATAATATTTTTTAAAAATAAAACAGGGCTCCAAATGGAACCACGGGTATAAATATTCTCTTTTTAAAAATATGTACTAAATGCCGGCAATATAACACAATTATATTACAAACCCATTAGGCCTCTGCGACTGGAACCGATTGGGCGGCCTCAAGACACAGAACATGAAACTAAAAAATATTCCTTCATGGGCCTGATACAAGAAGAAACATTGCACTCATAACCCCAAAGTTAAGAGTTAAGGAAACAATATCCAATATAATTATGAGAATTAACTAACATTTTTACTTTCTTATTAAGTGTAAAACTATTAAAATTTGATTATAATTAAAAACGGAAGAAGCATTAGTTGTTGTTTTAACAAAATTTAATTATTTCATTCTGACTATCGTAATTTTAATTAACAAATAAATATTTTCTCAACTTTACCCTTAACAAATAATTGATGCATGGTTCAGTATGGTTTTTACATAAATTGATGCCACACGAAGAGTTTTTTTTTTTTATTGCTCAACCAATTTACTAAAATTTTATTTTAATTATATCTAAATTTGACTTATGTTATTAACTTAACTATAATAGTAAATGATTGCACACCAAGAGTTTGTTATTTGTGCACATATATTTCACTGAGTCGCGTTTGCAAGGGAAGTACGGAGGCAGTATTTCCGGTTTCGGCCCAAACGTGCCCTCTATCTATTTATGAGCACCGTCCGGGCTCAGACAAACAACACCAGGCGAAATAAACAAGGCCTAACGAATTAATAATATTAGAATCTCGATACCATCGAAGAAAAATCCCCCGAATCTGATTTCATCACCATTTCAGCAGAAACAACTTCGCTATCGCCTTCTCATTCTAGTTCTCAATCTGCGTCTGCCGCTTCAAGCTTCTGAGAAATGGTTTCTCTATCAAGCTCGGTGACGAACACTCAATCCCAGTTTTTCTCAGGTTATTATAGTTCTCATCTACATTTTGTCTCTTGTATTCTCGATTACTGTTTATAGCCATTGCCGAGACGATATTTCTGTAAACTGTTTCTATACTTTTCTCTGGTTATCACCTGGAAGTTACTCTGTTTCAGTGTTTCTGTATATAAAGGATTTTCATCCGCTAGACCTTGTTCGTCTGGTCATATATGGATACACTGATGCTTAATAATAAAATATGTAACTCTAATGTGTTGGTGGGACTCCACAAGTTCTCTTACACAAAGTGCTGTTTGGTGTTGTTGGTATAGATTCAACTTATTTCAATTCAACAAATTTTTCGAAGGCCATTCGAGAAGATTCTCTCGTTTGCTTTGTTATGGTTGGTGATGAGTTTGTGACCTAGCCAGCATGCAATCACAAGACATGGACACAGAAACTGTCTTGAGCTTAATGTAAAGCATGATAATCATAAGTATATTTTGAAATGTTGTTTCTGAATCTCATACGTGCAGCTCCTATTTTGCTAGTGTGCTGTCAGATTTTACTCAAAATAAATGGCTAGCTAATGTCACTCACTAGGTGTAATACAAACACAGGGACCGGTGTATATATTTCTTTTGGTTTCATGTTGACTTTTTGAGAATGTTGAAACACAGTTTGCCATCTTCTGTCCGTTTCCCCCTTTGATATTTATGATAAGTTGAGATCACAGATATGAATTGATGTTATACGCTCACGCTGATTACTGATGTAGTTGGTGGTAATTTGATCTTTGCTACTTGTGTATGATAACTTATTAAATCTTTGAAAATTTCCCTGTATGGCTTTATCCATTTTCAGTGACATTCCAAGAAGCCTAATATTTGAACATTTTAATGTTAGGATCTTCATTGAAGCCAACGGATCAATGCATTTTGAAAAGCAGCTACATTAAAATCTATCCAAGTTTCTCTTTGAGTGGTAAAGCAAAGCTGAATTCGCGTTACATGCCACTTAAAGTTTGTGCAGGGTACAGGTGGATTTTCTCTTCTATTTGACTGTTTCATTCAAGCCAGAAGAATGGGAAATAAGCATTATCACCCTGATTTTTTTTTCTTTTTACCGATTAAAATTTATATTGTGATTATTGATAATAGATATTAACTAATCTGATTATCTGTATTATAAATACCCTGGTACAAGCATATTATTTCATCAGTTAGTGTTATTATTATTATTTATTAGTTTTTTTTTTTGTAATGCTTGTGTATGCATGCTGATACAGAGGGGATGGTGGAAGATCAAACAATAAGAGTATCTTTGTTGGAGGCTTCATATTGGGTGGACTAATTGTCGGAGCATTAGGTTGCGTGTATGCTCCTCAGGTATGTCCGTAGCACTAATTCCTCCTGGCCTTTTCTTTTTTGTTTAGACCAGAAAGAAGGAGGAAAGGGGAAATCCCTTGGCTCTTCAGTTTTATTTTGATAGGGGATCTTTGTTACCGCATTACGTATAGTATTTCTGCTCATGTGATTTTTAAACATAACCAGTTCTCTGTCGTTCACCTTCAGCTTTATTTATTATTGTCTGCATTGTCTTCAAAAAGAATTGTAGGATAATATTCCCTTGTCAATACCATGATTAGGAGAGTTTTCACATTTCACGTCCTGAATTAGAGAACCGAACTTGGGTATAATTGTTTTGGCTCCCTTTTGGCGAGATTAAATTTCTTCTGCTGTTCTGCATTAGTTTCTGGTTATTTGCTCCTTCTTTCTCTAAAGGTCTATGATTATAGATATTACTCTCAACAATTGTTTTGAGTTTGGTTGGTGAAAATTTTATTTAATAATATTGATGATAGAGTACCAGATATCATGCGGTTGTGGATGAAGTTAATGATCATATTGTTAACATATTTTTAAGAGTTTTTAGTTCATTTTATTTTACAAAAATAAAGAGATATTATTTATAAATATATTTATTTATTATTGAGTCAATGTTTTTTAGGATTTTGAATATTTAAATTAGATTATCTTTGAATCAAATATTCAAATATTTGATTAGAGATATTAGGATTATTTTTAGTTATCTTAGTTTATTTTAAACTAAGATATTAGGATTATCTTTAGATTATTTTATTAGGACTTTTGTGTATAAATAGGCTGATTCCTCTAAAACTAGTCATTAAGTGGATAATATTTGAGTTTCATTATTTGGACTTTTGGAGATTCTCCTTGAGAGACTAGTAAAGGGAAGTTGAGCGAGATTATTTTTCTCTTTTATTTATTAGAGTCTTGTTAGTTGTATGAGTTTAAGATCCTTGCTCATAGTCTAATAGAGATTTTATTTCATTCTTTATTAATTTGTCAAGATCCTGAATTCATAATTTAATAGAGAGACCTATTTGATGTAGTTATGTAAGTATATGCTTAAAAAGAGAGTGCAAGATGAATTTACTAGGACAGTAAGCCTTATAAGGATTTTGAGCTGCAGCTTTTTGAAGGACCTTGTTATGCATTGTTTCAATTTGAGAGCTTGCTTTTGATGACTTAAAAGGAGAATATAGGGAATCTGAAAGCTTCAATGTTTGAACTTTCCAGATAAGCAAGGCCCTGACTGCATCTGACAAAACTGATCTCATGAAGAAGCTTCCAAAATTTATGTATGATGAGGATAAAGCTTTGGAGGTAAGAAATTTTTGCAATTATCTGTCTTGAGATCATTCTGATTGTCTAAGTATGAAAGAGGATATTATTTGTTTATATTAGTGTTTGTATCATTTATTGTACCCTGTTCTCTATCCATGCTTTGTTTATTTCAATTTCATCTCTTCACGGATCCATGAAAAGTGGCCTTTGACACCCTTGGCAGTAGTAGCTGATGGGAAATTGAATACATACTTAGAAAGTGCTTAATTCTTATTATCAGTAACAAAGGGTGTCGTTTAGCTAACCACACTGGAAAGCCGGTCTTCCATTATGTAATTAGATTTTCAGGATATATATATTTGAAATTAGTAATATTTGTTCGTTGTTAATCTTGTGGGTAAACGGCATTGTATGCTAACTTTGCATGGAAGTTTTTCTCCGAAGTCATTTACTACTTCATTCTGCTGCTTTAACTAGCAGAAGACTCGCAAGGTACTAAGTGAGAAGATAGCAGAGCTCAATTTGGCCATTGATGAAGTTTCTGGAAAAGTGAGGAAAGATGAAGCCTCGAGCTTAGAGGAAGTAGAAGCTTCCATGTAATAATGTTGGTACCCAACTAAGGGATGCCTGAAGCGTGCTTTTGGCACTCAAGAAGATAATATTTGGTTATCAGATTTTAAATTTTACTTGTGCATTTATTTTACCAAAATTAAATGCCTTCTTTGAGCCGCCGCGGCACCACCCACCCCCCACCACCAGAAAAAAGCAAAATCTTTGATCTTTTAAAGTTTATCTATGGTAAATTGTGTAGAAGATGGCTTTCTTTTCTTATTTGTTGTTGGGAATTATAAAGCACCTGCTGATGTTTTGTGAAACTCGCGTGAATTCTAGTTATTTTCTGGACTCAGATTGGAAAACAGAAATCAGAGTCGTGTTTGCCTTGAACACAAATTAAGGACAGGCAATCTAGCTGTACGGGATCCCTCCCTTCCTTTTTATTAAAAATCAATTACTCTCCCCGCTACCATTTAGAAGACGTTTTTTCAAAATGGATTCATGTTTTGTAAGATGTTTCCCAAGAAACAATGATTTATGAATGACATCATTTCCAAAATGCCATTCATCAATTAAGTAGCGATTAATTATTAGAGATAAATAAAGGGTATTTTGACAGTTTTTTTTTTTGAAAAATCTAAGGTAGCCTAACTCTATTTAAATTAATCTTGTTGGTCTTTGTAATTTGCTCCAAAAGCACCATGGTGGCCAGATTTGATATTCATTAAACCATATTGACGATAATGGCCCCAGTGCAAGTGACAGTATAACCGAAAAAAGAAAAATAGAAGATATGCCGTCAAATGACTATTAGAGTATAGAGTAACACGCCTCCTTTCACTAAAAGTGTAAATCCCCTCCTCTTCAGTGCCCATGAGGGAAAAAATGGAGCTAAAAAAGATGAGAAAAGAGATAAATGATGATTGAGCCACACTGAAAAATAAGTCACTCTTTCTACCTGTACTTCCAGTTACTGCCTATGTTGTTGCTCTTTGTAGTCACGTCACGTGGTCACTAGAGCACTAGACGAGAGTAAGCTGAAGTTTTGGGCGGTTAGGCTGTGGCTCCACAACCTCCAGCGTAATTACAACTGTCTGCAGAATACTGTACGAAAGGCTACCATCCATCTTTTTAATCTTCTGCTGTTGCTCGTCTACATACCATTCCCCACCTCCCTTCTCAGCTCTTGCCATCAAATGCACTGGCCCTTCTATTCCATATCTGTAAAGCCAAATATGCATGAGCAATAATCACAATTACTTGACATTACTGAAATTATTATCATTTGCTTTCTTCTGGGTGGTATAGCTAAGCAAATGGACAACAAAAGAAACGAGGTAAGAGACTTTACTTGGGAACAAAAACAATAAATCCGTTGCATCTTATTTTCACTATTCTAGCCTCCGTATCAGTTGGCCTGCATACATAGACAAATACAAGCTCCAAAATAAGATGCAAATAAATAAAAAGCAGCGATGTGGCCAGCGGATGGGATGCCAGTCCACATACCTGTTTCGGAAATAAACGAGAGTGTGGAGCTCTACAGAGGCCCGGCCAGCCATTTGAGCATTCCTATGCCGATAATTTAGATCTAAACCCCACACAGCCATGGAGATGAAATTAGACTAAAATCTTCATTATTAAAAAATATTTATCCAAGAGAGAACTTTTATTGACAAGATGAGAGAATTAAAGTGTAAAATGATCAGGTTCTAATTAGATCAAGAAAGAATTCAACTTTGGATAATGCAAAAATAGTTAGTAGATTCCATACTATCTGAAATACTAGTGAGCTGGAGCCTGTCTTGAAATATAGAAGGTAGCTTGGATATTCCTAAAGATCCAGCAAGTAGCCTGTGAACAACGACATCTGCAAGAAAAGGACGTTTCATCTCCTCTGTAAGTATTCATACAAGGCAACGAGCCAACAACAAATTACTGAAACTATAGCTTACCTGCATATCTTCTAATAGGTGAGGTGAAATGAGTATATAGAGGTGCTGCAAGCCCATAATGATGATATTCTTGGGGGCTTAGATCCCCGCTACAAAAATAAACTGCCTAAAAAGCGAATTTAAAATTTTATTTTTACGCTTGAAATCTATATCTGAATTCAGTCGTTCAATGCTAGTAAGCTACTTACCTGAGTCATGCATCTAGTTGCCAGTATGCGGATTAACGTTAACCTATTGAAATATGGATCATCACCCTGAACAAAGTATTTTCTATTAGTGAGAGAAAAGTTTGAAAATAAAAGTAATATGATTTGACAGTTAAAGCTTATACTAGCATCACGAACATAAAAAGAAATTAATGAAGGAAGCAATGGGCAACAAACATAATAACTAATAACTATCTATTCAAAGACCATACATTGTCAATGGAAGATGTTAGGTCCCTGTGATATTCACAGAAACACCATCAGAAACCAGAAAAGGGTACAAATGAAAATTGGTCTGTTATAGGTTTTGGGGAGAGATGTAGGCTGGATTTTGAAAGGTAATCCCATCAAAAGACAATTAAAGGCTATAATGATGCAAGAACGAGATTTACCACAGCATGGTCAAGAGAATCAGCCAATGCTTTTGATGAAGAGACATCCAAGTGGAGACCAACTGCAGCAGCAGTACGCAGCAAAGGTTCAAGCATCTCTCCTGTTGGAATTGGATGACGCCTGCATAAGAACCAACAATAACTGGGTACTCATTGAATCCAGTCACATTTATTTTTTTGGGCTGCTTCTAGCATGTATATTCAGTCAAGGCTTTCAGTAAACAATGTCACAGACTTAGTGGAGATATTACTTCTCAACATCAATGTTTATGATGAGCAATTTATAAAGACTAAGGAAGGAAGTACTCGTTCACCAATAACATGATCCATTATACGAGACGAAACTTATCCTTTTCATGCTGACAAATATTCAATTCTTAATTTCAATATAAAGGACTGGGTGGATTTGAGAAGACTAGACCTTAGTCATTAAGGCTATGCTTTGTCAGGAAAAAGATCAGCTTCTATCAATGAAAAGTCACGAATTGAACAAATTATGTTAATTAAGACAACAACAAAAATTGTGCTAAATATATTTTCTTTTCAATTTATAATGGTCAGTTCACCAGCTAGATTCTAATATGAAAAAGAAAAAAACGGAATATCTAGCAAAAATGGAAGCAAGTTATATGCCATAGGAAACAATGAGCCCATTGGCAGACGGTAGAAATGCAGCTTGTTCCCAAAAAGAAAGCATCACATAAAACAATGATATCAAAGAGGCATTAGAAACCAACCTTAATAATGAGCACGAAGGGAAACTCTTGAATTTGTTCTGCAACAGAAACGTTAGCTGCAAGCATAAACTCCTCCACCATTTGGTTTGCTTCCCGAATTTGGTACATACCTGGAAATTAAATAAACAAACTGAATAGAATTCTTCCATAAAAAAAAGGATTTTCCACCCTCTCTTTTCACAAGGGAAAAGGAAATAATAAGTCAAAGGGGGAAGAAGATTTTACCGATATCAAGAGGGTCATGGGTCTCGGTATCAATTTGAAATTTCACTTCAGCAGAAGCAAGGGTTAGTGCTCCTCTCTCGATACGCCGTAGCCTCATTTTCTTTTAGACCACACATCCATCCAAAATATTTAGACAAATCCATATCATTAACCCAAACTCATAATTATCATGAGATCTGAGCAGTATATAAGCATTCATAAGTCCATACCTTAGCTAAACCATTCATATTCCTCAGATCTGTAGTTAGTGGATCCACCAGTCGACTATGGAAACAGAATATCAACAGACAGCGACCAAGTACTTAAGAAATGTAGGAAATGTATGACAAGAAAATTATGCATAAAAAAGCACTTAGAAAATTGAACATGCTAGTATTTGCACTCAGTTCAACCTATAAGTCTTAACTTCTCTCCCTGAAAGTATGTTAATTTTTCTGTGATTAGCTCCAAACTGAAAACTCAGGCAAAGAAAGCATCATAATGAAAACACTGAACATTTCTTTTGTCAAGAAGAAATATTTAGTTCATTATCTTGGTTTGAGGCCAGATAAGAACCATTATTGGGAACATTTGAGTTCTCCAGATGCGCTTGCATGGTTGCATACACTGTGTTGGAGATTAAAATGGATCAAGCCTGAAGCCCACCATTTGAATGATAAGATTTTATTCTCTGATCTTTAAATACTTTTGGTCACTCCTAGTTATTCTTAATATATCATCATCTTATCTTTTCCTGATTTATCTACTTGTGACTTCTCAATATATTTGAATTCTTGATGATTGAATAAAACAGAAGGGATTAAGCTTCTACAACAATTTCATGGTATCAAAGCGCCATGCTCATGAGTTAGAGTAGCCATGTAATAGGGGATAGAAAGAAAATATAGCAACGAAAGGACATTCTCCCAACAGAGAAACAATGGTAACTGATAGCTACCTTATTTAGGGCTAATTTCAGCAGCATATAAATAGAAACTTCAATCTGTGACTGAGCAAAGATCTGAGGATTGAAAGCATACCTATCATCCATTCTTGCCTGTGCTTCAACATACGACAACGCTGCAGAAGATCTTATGACACTTTTTGTAAACTTTGTGGAAATAATATCTGCTTCAGGGGTCATTTCCTGAACATGTGCAAAACAGTTTTAGTGAAAATACATCTTTTGGCACACTTTATGTGAAAATTAATCACTTGCCAAATTAGAAGATTTTCATTAAAGGTTAAGTTACTAAGCTGGTCTCCAAAGTTTCACTCAATACTTAATTTGGTCTTGTAGTTTTAAAGTTTGTAATTAAGTCCCTATAGTTTTAAACATTTTAAAAAATTATAACTTTTATCCAAACAATGAATATAAACAAAAAGATAAACTCCATAGTCTTATTATGGCCAAAGCATGAGATTTCACGTACCCATATGACAGAGAAGGCTAGTCTTTCCACATCAGCCCGAAGAGAACAAATGTCTGTCAAATCAAGGTTTTATCAGTGTCAATTTAAAACACTACTATCATCACAGTATAAAACTTTATTTTCAGAATTCTGGCGTTTCTTTTTACAATTTAACAAAAAATAGATAGAAATACCCTCTGTTATAGGTTTTGGGAGCATGTCTATCCGTCGCTCAACAAGGTAGACAGATGTGCCCCTTTGTGCAGCCTCATCATCAAGTGGAGTGCCAGGATGCACAAAGTTTGTCACATCAGCAATATCTGATAGAAAACCATTAAAGATAATTTGAACTTTATACAACAATAACTGAAATATACAATGCAGTCATGTCAAGCAATGTAACACCTAACTTTGAGACATGGAATAAGAAGAGAAGAATGACAAATTAACAACATTCAACATTAAAAAATATGATCAGCATGAAATCCATGCACTTCTTCTTGGTGGCACCTAAAATTTATTTTCTTTTCTTTCTTCTTCGCTTTACACCGCTCATCTAAGACTTGATTAAGCATGAAGGCCCTCACCACACCACATGTTAAGTTGTATCTAACTCTAACTATTCCTTATACTTCTGGATGTAAGATGTGAAACAAGCAGAATATTGAATAGTGACTACAGCAGAAAATTGCTTACCTGTTTGGATTAGCTTTTGGAGAATAGATTCTGGGAAGAATAGATTGTGGGAAAAAGTGATTTTAAAAATTGGAGATGTTTGGATGATTAGTAGCAGAATCGCTTTTCCATAGACAATTTACTAAAAAGGATATAAACTAAAATTATAATTACATAAAGAATAAATTTGATTTTAAATTTTTTCATTTAAGTGATTATAAAATAATATATATATGTATTTGAGTAAGGTAAAAATTTATAATATTCACCTGAATTTTAACTTTTTTCCATTGAAAAGTTTATTAGAGTTAACCAATACCGTCTCAAATTTTGGAAGATGGTAATTTTTATTAGCAAATTCATCTTTTCCCCAAAATTTTAAAATAAAAAATTAAAATTTTAGATTTTAAATAGTATTTGTTTTTACTTTTTTTAAAATAAAATTTAAATTATTTAAATTAAAAAAAAACCCACACACACACACCGAAAACCAAAAAGGCAGTGGGGCACTAAAAAGCTGCTCAGAAACAAATTGTTACAAAACCATGGTTTGAGTTTCAAACCATGGTTTGAATTTGAAAATTGATTTTTTAAAAAAAAAATAGTGTTTGGCAATAATTTTAGAAAACCATGGTTTTGGTTATAATTCATTCTGAAATGCGATGGCCAAACACACACTAACTAGAGGTGACAAGATGATATGATATTGGCCCCTATCAGTTGAATGCCAGCTGGCAAAATAACACAGAAAATCTCAAAGTAAATCGACTCACGAATGCCAGTTGCGTTTTATAATGCCAACAACACGACCAGAAGGATGACTGGATACAGGATTTATTTCTCCAGTAGAACCTTGTTGAGGAATAGTTCTAGGGGCATCATCAGCACTGCCTGGAACTAGATGAACATCTTCATCCTCCTCATCATTCTCTACATGCAAATAAGTTAAAAAATGAAGATATGTAAATAGAAAATGTTTGCAGAAATGCATATGCACGAAAGGAATGGAGCTAATTAATGCTTAAGCATTTAGTTCAATAAAATATATATACTTAATCTCCCATTCCTTTGCAATTCTTCTCATGATAAAGCTACCTCTTCTATCTTAAAAATATAAGGCAAACATATGAACCCCATAACTGTCAGTTTCACATAAACCAAAAAGACGACATGGACTCAAATACTAGGTTTGGAAATTAACCCACGCAATATAAATCACTATGATAAAAAAGCCAGTATGGTACAAGCTTCAGAATTGAACAGTTTAGAAGTCTTATTTTGAAATAAAGCACAAGGTCGATCATTCCCTTCAAATTTTCCAATGTCCATTAAACAGTGATCTTCATCTTTCCAATCCGTTCCTTTCTGTCACTAGAATTCAAAAACAAATAGATCATTGTATCTCCTCTGAAATCTCTCCTTCCTCCCAATTTTTTAGTGCTCACTGTGATGGACAATATAATTCAGAGCACAATTCAATACAAATTGATCAAGATTTCTGCAGCAGTTTATTTAAAAAAAGTTTCTAAAGCCAAATAGTGAGATCCACAGCACAGTTTTATGAATGAGTTAAATGTTCCAGATTAATCAATTTTCCAACTAAAAGTAAGCTACCTTTGAGATAAATTAATTTGACGATTCCAATAATTCCACATGAGGGAATGCAGAATACACTTTAATTATCATACCATCACATGCAATAGGCATAGACTTCTCTTCTTGCCACCGATCTTGAGGTAAAAGTTCGACAGCAACTATATCACCATCAAAAGCCCGGTTCATGTTTGTACGTCCATAAATTATTATTTCATCGCCAATGCTCTCGCTCCCAACATATGCTTCAAATGGATTATAACGATTTACACGAAGTTTTCCTTGATGATATATTCCACAAAGCAATCCAGAAGTAATTTCTGACATTGGCTTATGCTAGAAAGAGAACAGAAAATAAATTAAAAGAATTTATCATAACAACCAAAACTGAAGGCTCAAATCACTTAAAAGAACTGGAGTCAACTGCATACCTCTGTATAGATGACTTTCCTTTTGGAGGGTCTCAAATCCTCCAACTCTTCCATTTCTACATCTTCAGATGAAGGTCGCACAAGCAGGTCAAGTAAATCTGACCGGTCCATAGATTTTACGAAGGATTCAACTGAAAGCAACACATACATTGATTGATACTTCAATAAAAAAATATTCAAATTTCTTACGGATGTGGAAACCATCCACAAAACTACTTTATTCTAGCTATTCTTACAGATGTGGCTTGTCATTGATTCCCAAGCTATTTAAGATACAGCTGACGGACAGGAAAAAGTGAAATTTCATTTACCTGTCTCCGCAAGAATTCCCTCTTCAGTAGCCTTCCTTTTGTTCTCTTTATCATTAGTTATAAGCAAAACCTTCACCGCACCACCAAGATGACTCTGGTACCATTGAGTAGCCACTCGGATAGCTGTATTACCACTTAGTGCAGTTACAATATAACAAATTGAAAAACTCCAAGAGCAGTAATGTAAAGAAAAAATTCATAACGTTACACAAAAACACAAACCTCTATCATTCCTGTCATTTTTTGTTTCGCCGCTCATTTCCTTGATATATGTGTCCGTACAACAGAGAGACATAAAACTCTTTGAAAAAAGGTCCAAAAAGCAATGATCAACAAGAGGAAAAAGTAGTTATCACAGTTTCCGATCGTAAAACCAATTTACCTATGGTACTCGTTGGAGAAAACAAAGAACTTCCTCGCTGAATTGCTACAGATAGCTCTTATTCGATTGTAAACAGCCATGTTCTTGTTCTTAACCTCTTCCAGCACAATGGACAATATAACAACATCATCAATGACCGGATTCTCCAGCAAATCAATCTGTTCGTGAGGCAATTTCAAACCGAAAAATAAAACCAAGTTCTCAAAAACACTTCGTTACCGCATAAAACAATGAAGAAGCACAAGGAATTGAGTATGACCTGGTTGAGAACGTCATTGGTGTCCAGAACGAGAACTGTAGAAGCAGAGTCACTCAAGCGAGCAGCTGGAGTATCACATGTTTTGCAAAATGGAGCTCCGCAGTATATATCGTCTCTTAGCTAGTGCTCCCTGACTTGCTACTCACAAGTCACCAAACAGTTTATTAGAAGTACAGAACAAGGAGCTAGGTTTAAGATTTATGAGAAGAAGCACATTTTCAAAACTTTTTCGGCTTTAGTTTTCTTGACGAAAGACTTGTTATGGAGCATCTTCAGTTTGATTGAATCAAACGATAGTAATCCAAATTAGATGTAAGGATAGTAATCCAAGACTCGTCATGGAACAAAGGCTTACGCTTGAATCAAAAGATAGAGATCCAAACTGATTTCACCAAGTGTCCGCCGCTACACAGAATATGGGTCAAGTTTCTCCTCTTGTGCAGCCTCTATCTCCAGTCTCCACTGCGCGCCAAAGAAGCGGCGTATCGTTATGTCTTTCGGCGTTAATCGCGAAAATTAAATTATGTGCCTCTAGCGTTTTGATGTGCCTTTTTTGTTTTTTCTATACAAAGGTTTTAAAAGTCGTACAATTTTAATTTAAAATTTTTTAAAATAAATAATTATATTTATTTAAATATATTTTTAAACTAAACTATAGTTTAAAACTAAGATTTCAGATAAATTAGTTAGAATAGCTTATGGTACTTATGAACTAACCAATTATTATATTATCTCTATTTTTTCTTATATCCTCTCTCCTCTCTCTTACTTTTTCTCTCTTTTCTTTCTTACATCCTTTCTATTCTCTCCCCTCATCTCTTATCTCTCCTCATTTAATACTCATATTCTTTTTCATAATTTACCAATAATAAAAGTACTTTTAAAAATAACTATTCAAATACTCATTTATTCAAAATCATTTTTTTTTATAATCTCTTCTTCAAAAAATTTTTTTGTTAAGCTATTCAAAAACTCTTTTTTTTATAAACTCGTTTCTAAAATCCTATTTAAACTGGCCCTATATATTAATATTTTTTTTAACTTCTCATTTGGTTTTATTAACATTTTTTTTTTCTAGGATAGGGTAGGAGAGAAGAGGTATAAGTATATTTATGTAGAAAAAATAAAAAAATAAAAATTGTAATTTTGTATTTTCCTATCCGCTCCCTCACCCTTTTAAATTTAGAGTTTATTTAAAGGGATAAAAAATATTATATTTTATGTTTATTAAATTATACTTATTAACTTTTTAAATGTCTTAAACTAGAAAACCCTTTTTCTTTTCATTGTCCCAATTCAGCCGTCATCTCTACCCACTTAACTTCGCTCTTCCTTCACAAGCTGCGTGTCATTTTTACTTGGCGTCCTCCAATCGTGGGTGTACCTCCAATTACTGCCGCTACTTGCGGCCACGTATGCTTTTCCAGCCACTGCCATTGCTTTAGTTCAAGTAAACGTTTGAGTGCCTTTTTAATTCTTCATTTAGCTTATGCCATATCAATAAAGTGTTGACTATGGTTTCAAAGCTTCTATTTAGTTCTCAAAATCTGGGCAATGGTCGGATAGAGAGAGAGAGAGCATTTAACAGAAAAACCCTCCCCTTTTGAAATCAAGTGCTCTGCGTGATATATGTTTTCAAGAATACCTAATTATCAGCTTCTAATTGAATTGCGCTTTCTGCCTCTGTCAGATTGTTTTCTCCCTTCAACATATTAAAACTTTAGATAGTTTATACTTGCCATATTATTATTTATATATTATATCAATTTGTATTTTGACTTTCTTGTAATTTATTTTTGGAGACCGGATATTTTTAAATATATCATGTATTCTAATATGTTTGGTTAGTCATATTATTTTATAATTATTCTAATAGTATCCTGTTAAAATTAAAAAATAAACAATATTTAAATTTGACAAGAGTAATTGATGATTATTTTATAGATATTTTTTTGAAATAATATAATATTAACAATAAAGTAAGTTGGTAATTTATAGCCATGGCATATGATAGTATTATGAAAGAAATGGCTGTTTTGTTTGAGAAAATTAAGAATAGATAAAAAAAACTTAAAAAATTATCTAGAATTTTTGATATTTTTAAAATTAGATTAAGTGGATTTATTTAGAACCCATCTATACAATTGTGGAAAATAGAATATCAAGCTTAAAGATTAATTTATTAAAGTTAGTTTATCTTAATATTTATTTAGAGAATTGTTCAAACGAACTTATTCTCATACAATATATTTATTAATATTGATATTTGTTCTTTATAGGCAAAATTTAAAATTATAAATTAGAAAAATATTCATTTGTCTAAATATAACAGTCAGGAGAGAGGATATACTACCGGTGACATGCTAAAGAGGTTGTCACTCAATTGATAAAGAAGACTTTATTGAAGATGTCAATAACAATAATATTACATCTCAACATAATATTAATATAGACCATGTGAAAACTTTGGATAACAATATGAATCAAGATAACTCATTTGGAATTGCAAGTGGTTCTTATAAAAAGAGGTAAAAAGTGAATTTAAATAAAAAAAATAATCGTGAGTTAATTGAGATTAAAGTGGTCATGTCTAAAATGGCATAAGTTATAAGAGAAAGTAATTAAGCGATTAGTGAGAGTTTTAGAAATTTTTCATAATTATTAAGTGAAAAAGTATAGAGTATGATTTAAGGCTGTGACATTATTCTAACTCATATTATCAAGATTTAGACAATTCTCATAAGAAATGTGGATCAATTAAAGATATTTGTTGAATATTTTTTTTTGACACATGAAAATTTATTTATAAAGATATTATATCTAACTTACAAATTATGTGATATTTGTTAATTATATCTAGCTTTTAATTCTTTAGCATACATATTATTTGGAATTTACTACAATTTATTGACTTCTAATATGATATTATTTTATATTTTGTTATCTATTTAGTGACTTTTAATTTTTTTTATATACAAGTTACTTTTAATATTTGAGTATAAAAAATTTAGAATACCTATATAATTATATAATAATATATAATATTAAATATGATCAATATATTTTTCAATTATTAACAAATTTTCAATATATAAATTATAGTATATTTAACAAAATATCTAGCTATACAATTTGATTCTCTCCATATAATATTTCTATTATACATATTAAGCATAATAGATAATTTTATTAATTTATATATTATATTAATATATATAATAATTATAAAATTAATAAGAGATAATATTAAAATTTTATCCGATTTCCTAATTTTTTTAATTTTATCATATATACATACAAATAAGTATAAATTAAAAAATAATAATTTTAATATAAATATTATAAATAAAAAATAAATAAAAATAAATAAAATATATATATTTATTAATTTTTAATCAACCATCTTCATTCTTCCATCTGCACTAAATAAAAAAAAAACAAATATCACCTCTTCATCCTACGTCTACAACCATAACCTCCATTAACTTCACAACCTAAACCTCCCCTAACTTTCCCCACCCTGCGCTTCGACCAAACATCGATGGATTATTCCTGCGAGACGGAGATATTAATTTTACAGGGTATGAAGAAGCTTCCAATCTTCCACGGTGCCTGTCGTTGTTCCCAGTGATTTCCGTTTCCGCCTTCATTACCATTTCTCTGTCTTTATCTAAGGTTAACACAAGAACACAAGACCAGCTCTTATTGCTCGGGATAATTATCGATTCATCTATCCCCTTGTTTTGGAGTTCATCGTTGAAGCCGCCAGATGAAATACTGCCTCCTTAGGATCATACGCTTTATGCTTTGGCTAATTCCGCTGTTATGGAGCTTAACTTGCCATGCTTTGAGATTAGAAAGCTCCCAAATCTTGCCTGTGGATCATATTGAGCAAGGCTTTAATGGCTCATCCCCAACCTTAAGCCGTCCAAGCCGATCTATTCTGTCCTTTTCACCGTGAGTTCTTGAGTATTTCTTTCTCATTTATCTGATTTGACTCGCTTTTATTGGTCTTTTTATCAAATTTTTAGTTATGATAATGTTTTTGGAGTCATAATTGTTTTTTAAGAAACCTGGTGCTTCTTGCGTGGTCTCTGTTTTGATTGTCAAGTTGTTGAGTAGATACTGTTATACTGAAAACGCAGATTTTTTTTCCTTGACAAGTGAAACGTGCTAATTAGCAAATAAAAGAAACAAGCTCAGAATCAGATCAACCACAATATTTTTTTTTTCTTTGCTTAAGGGGAGGGATGAATTAATATTTAATAGTACCATGCAAGAGTTGGATCTTGGAATATCTAAAAAGTCGACATGCAATTTCTTTTTCCTTCCCACATGTCCCAGCTTAGGGCTTATTTGGAAATGTTGAAGAGGATGGGTTAGGATGGATTGAAAAGAGTAGGAATTATCAACTTCTCATTCTTTTACTGAAAGGTTAATGAAAAAAGGGACGGCTGCTATGATGTTTGGAATTCAACAAAAAAAAAAAAGTTACTGTGTTTAAATTTTCAACATCATGTTATGTTTGAACATCAAAGTGCTGTTATATTAGTTTTCTCTACAGGTAAAAAGCAATCTGACCATATTACTCTTCTTGGTTCTTACTTTTTATATTGTCATTGGACAGTAAGCCCAGTACGACCCTTGTTGCAACCCTCGATGGGACAATATACTTGGTGGAGATTGGTTCTATGAGGGTAATATGGTCATTACCTACTGGATCACCAATCTACCACTCATATCAAGCTCCTCTCAACAATGATAATGTTAAAGAAAATGTATGTGGATTAGCTAGCAGGTTCATGGAATGTGGAGATGATTGGGCACTATATATCCAAAGCAAGCACTTTGGTAAAATGGTACGGGTGTCGATATCAATATATTTCATAGAACATGCATGTTGGCTGTGGTTTTCAACAAATATCCTGTATTTAATAATAACGTATATATTGAATCATTTACAAGTTAGTTTAATATTACTCTTTCTGATTACGTGAATCGGTTCCAACTTCCATCATGCTCCCTCTAACTGGATTATTGCGTCTGTAGAAACTCTCAACATCTGTGGCAGATTTTGTTGCGGCTACGCCTACCTTGTCAGATGATGGAGGTGTTATTCTTGGATCCAAGAGAAGTACTTTGTTCGAAATTGATGCTATAAGTGGAAAGCTCGTTCGAAGTTATGCTGCTGATAATCTTTCTACTGTGTGGAGTAATAATATGCATAGGGGAACAAATATTGTCAGTACAAAGAATAAAGGGCTGGCTGATCCTGCAATGCTAAGCACACCGGAGCTTCTGCTTAAAATAATTAGAACAGATTATTCTCTACAAGGTGTATGTCCTAAATCTGGAAAAGTTTTGTGGACTATGAATGTAGCTGAATTTAAGGCGTCATTATTCTGTGGACATAATGAAAATCTGTTTACTGGGGCTTCGTTAGATTCAGAGGATAAATATGCCTTCAACAATGACTTGGATTTTGCTATGCCGTATGCATGTCATGAGTTAAAAGAAGTACATCGCTTGCGAAAGAATCTTCTTTTTGGTAATCTCACTGAAAGTTTACCTGGGGCATATCATGATAAGGAAATGCTTCCAGAGCCTAATTCAGATCTGATGCTTCTTCCACAGTCTAATTTAGATGCTTCTTTAAGTCAGCATGATGATAATATGACGCTTCCTACTTTTCCAAATGCCTTGCCTTCTTTGCCTCAAAATTTTAATCCCCATGTCAATGATGATAATGCAGCCACTCTCTCTCAACCTCCTGCAGAGATTAGTGCACGAGGGGAAGTTGATAGAAACAAGGTGATAGAATGGCCAAGGTCATCTTTATTATTGTTTATGCTCTTATTTCTGGTTCTTTTGATGTATTATCTTCCAGTGGTCAAAAGGCCAGTTATGTCTTTGGTCCAGAATGGTGGATCTGAAATTAAAGTTTCTCCTCCTCTTAAGAAAAAAAGAGCCCGTAAGTCCGGAAAAAACAATGGCATTGATGACAAAAGAAATAAACATCTATCATCAAAAGATGAGGATATAATGTCTAGTGGCAAAATTGCTAGGGAAGCATTGCCACATGTTGAAAAAGTTGAAGGAGCCAATGGACGTCAAATCGGCAAACTCTTTGTATCAAATAAAGAAATTGCCAAGGGAAGTAATGGTACTATAGTGCTTGAGGGCACATATGAAGGTCGGGCGGTTGCCATCAAGCGTTTGGTCCAGTCCCATTATGATATTGCTGTTAAAGAAATTCAAAATCTTATTGCATCGGACCATCATCCTAACGTCGTCCGATGGCATGGGGTTGAATTTGATCAAGATTTTATATATCTTGCTCTGGAAAGTTGTATATGCAATTTAGATGATTTGATTCAGATTTATTCAGATTGCTCTTCAAAACCAGTGTCTAGTAAAAACCAATCTTCTGAGTGTTTGAAGGTCCAAATAGAGATGGGAAAGGATAACATGCAAGAGCTTTGGAAAGCAAATGGCCATCCATCCTCTTTATTATTGAAGTTGATCAGGTTTTTATCTTTTTGGCTATTCGGTAATATATGAATTGTTTGGTTTATAATATTCAATCATGTAAAGATTGGTTTGCAGGAGCGTTGTTCCTATTGATGGTATAGCTCGAACTTAAGGGAAGGAACGGTGATAAATGACGATGTTAGATTTAATAGAGATAGGGTAGTTTCAAGAAAGAGGTGTGAGGACTTAAATAATTCAGGCTTTTCACAATGTGATAGCGAAGTTCAAATGGATGGGTGGGTCATCAAGGATGACATAAATGGAGGTAATAAAATGCTACGGTAAAGTGATTGGTGGAAATAACTAGCAATACAAAAGGGTCTAATTTAGCTTTCATTGGGGAATTTTGTATTTGAATAAGATTGTTTGAGGTTACATAAAATGATGTCTACTTTTCAAGTTTAGTTTATTGTATGGCTTTTTATTAGGATTGTCTTTTTGAATTCCATCTTTTTAATTTTGGTGACACAGGGATGTAGTTTCTGGTCTTGTTCATTTACATGAATTGGGAATAATACATCGTGATTTGAAACCTCAGAATATTTTGATAACTAAGGAAAGATATTTAGGTGCAAAAGTTTCTGATATGGGCATCAGCAAACGCCTTCTTGGAGATATATCTTCCTTTAGTCATAATGGTACCTGTAAGTACTTCAAAAAAGATTTTATTTTTGCTTTAGTATTTGCTACTTGAATTGTCAATAATGGCCAGCTTGCATTGGTATAGGATCATTTGCAAAATTTTATGATTTTTGTTCATTGACCATTTTCTTCTAACCAAGAGCTTTCCTGGCTAATAATCTAAAGATCTTTACTAATTTTTTGCTTAAAAAAAATACTAAATTACAGGTTATGGCAGTTCTGGTTGGCAAGCACCAGAACAACTTCTTCAAAGACGTCAAACACGAGCAGTAGATTTATTTAGTCTAGGTTGTGTCATCTATTTTTGCATAACTAAGGGAAGACATCCATTTGGAGACCGTCTTGAACGAGATTTCAATATTGTGAAAAATAAAAAGAACCGTTCTCCAGTGGAATCCATTCCTGAGGCTGAAGATCTTATTTTTGGTTTATTAAACCCTACTCCTAAGTTAAGGTACATTAATTTCTTTCAAGTAGAAATATCCTTTCCAAGCTCCTTAGATATGAATTTCGTAATTATTTTTATGTTTGATTAAAAATTAAAGATCTCATTAAAAAATCTATTTATATAATTTTCAGGCCAAAAGCTATTGAAGTGCTGCATCATCCTTTCTTCTGGAGTTCTGAGATGAAACTTTCATTTCTTCGTGATGTTAGTGATAGGGTGGAACTAGAAGATAGGAAGATTGGTTCTAATCTCTTAATTTCATTAGAAACTATTGCGCCAAAGGCTTTAGATGGTGCAAATTGGGATGAAAAGATGGAACCTGCATTCATTGCTAACATTGGCCAATACAGGCGATATAAGTTTGACAGTGTTCGTGACTTGTTGCGAGTTATGAGAAACAAGCTGAATCATTATAGAGAATTGCCTCAAGAAATTCAGGTTCTTGTTTAGAATATAGCTTTCACATTATAAATTCATTCATTCTCTAGTTACAAGAGTTGATACTAATATTTTCTTCTAATGTTTTTACCTTTTCAGCAACTTCTAGGACCTGTTCCAGAAGGATTCAATGCCTACTTTGCTAGTCGATTTCCTAGACTCTTGATTAAAGTGTATAAAATTATACATAAATATTGCGAGCGGGAGGAATGTTTCCAAAGGTATTTTAAAATTGATTAGTTTTAGTACAAGTTTTGTCTGTAAATTAAACCCTCTTAATGTAGAAGGTGTTGCAATATTGTCTATTTTTGAAGCCGAGTTTTGTTTTTATTGGACTTTTAACAAGCCCAATTATTTTTTATGTATAATGACCACCTCTTCAAATGGGTTAAATTTAGTTGAGTGCCACATTTCTACCATGCTCTCTGTTTTTTTTTTGCCCTAGAAGTATCCATGTTCTTTGTACAAAGATAATTCCACTAAAAAATATAAAAAAGACTTGGGAATTTGAAATTGATGAAACTCATTTGTAATAATTGAACCCAATTCATATGAGCATGAACATCCTACTTGCCAGCCCCGTCACAATTACGGCACCCCAGCAATTTGAAAAGAATATTACAGTGTTTACTAGAAAGCCTTACATTTTTAGTGCCACAAGCAATAACCCAAAAAGGGAGAGGAAAAGAGAGAAAGAAAAGGAGGTGGGGGAGGGGGGGGGGGGTTGTTGCACTCTCTTGTTCCAACCTCAACAATGAACACCCACTGAAGCAATTCGAGAGTTGAAAGTATCTCTGCATCTTGTTCTGGTGGCAAATTCTTCCTTATTGGTCTAACGACTTCATGGATTTCATCAACCCTTCAAAGAGGCTAGTAATGGGCAGAAAATCTAATTCAGAGTAAATCACAACGTTCATCAACAAGATCAATGGACATTGACGAAGGTATTCTGTGACGCTTCAAAATCCTGCAAGTAGCAGTTTTTGCCAATCCATAGTTCAACGCAATGACCCTATCATCATCCAAATCAAATCGCACACTTTCTTCTCTACAATTTTCCACAAGCTGGCACAGATGTTTTAAATTTTCAACTTCGGTTCCATCAACCTTATGAACCTGAAAAAGCAGAAATACAAATTTCAACAAGGAGCTACGCAACAAGTGACAACACTTAAATTCTGCCGAGCAAAATATAGCTTCATTGTCGGCAATGGCATTTGCGTCTATCGAACAAATAAAGCTTTGCAAATCAATTTCTCCCTATCTTTTATGACATTGCGGTATTCTTTCATTATTACCCAATCATCTCCTTCCTCGTCTTTTTAATTGGCCTCAAGCTATTACTCGGGGTAACAGGACGAGCTGGTTGAGTCACGTTACTGGTAAAAATTACAAGACAACCTTTAAAGATAGAATTTTCGTGTTGAACCCCGATGAAATTATATTTTAAATTTTCAAAATAAATCCCCATAAAATATTTTTTAACAAGTTAATCAGACCAGCGGAGAAATTAATGAACTTTTTCTGAACCTATCCAACCTTAGCTGCCTTATAAGAATTTATTGAACGAGCTTGGTCAGTAATTTTTTTTGGGGAAAAATATAATTATAGAGACTTGGATGAAAGCTAAAACTTTTTTCCAAAGGTAAAATTGTAATTTTACAGGGAAATAAGTGGAAAATTATTTTTTTAAGTTAATTTATAATTTTTAATGAAATAAAAAAATTGGCCAATCAAAGCTTAGGCATCATAAATATATTCTTTCGGTCAAATAACTTCACTAGGCATTATAAATATATATAAAAAGATAAAAGTAACATAACAAAATATATAATTGCACCTGTCATTCTGCAAGACGCTCATACCCAGCGTTGATATCATCCATCAGGACCTGTTAAAAAATTTTAAAACAGAAAAAAAATCAATATAATGATAGGATTCTCTACTAATATCCGCTAAAAGCAACAAAAGAGAACGGGATGCTATGGGTAATTGACGCTGAAATGGAATCACTTTCCAAGACACAAGTGTACAACACTACAAAAATAAGACATAACTGAGATAGGCATGGCAAATATTGGCTAAGTTAAACTTAAACAGCACAAAGATCAAAAGATGCTCACTTGAGATAGAATAACAAGTTGTTGATTGGCCTTCTTGGGCAATTCCCTCAATGCACGTTCACACAATCGACGTGGTGAAGTATTATACCAATCTTCTCCAAATTCGTGAAGGAATGGTTGAGTGAGTGGAACAAATACCAGACCGGCAAAAATGTAATAACTTGGGAGCTTGTCAAACTGATGAACTGGAACCAACGGTTGCAGCTGAAAAATAAGGACATCAAATATTCATTATTTCATAAAAACTATTCTACAAATTAATACGTAAGACAAACAACTACCATAAGAAAAAATGACGATAGTGAACTGGAGTCTAGAGCCGCGCGTGTGTGTGTGAGAGAGAGAGCAAAGCAAACTTAAGGCCATTAGGAGAAAGGATAAACAGGCCCAAATAAGTATAATGAGTGAGTTGGAAGAGGAGGGGCAATATGGAGAATTGGCTAGGACAAGTACCCTATGTCAGGTATTTGTGCGTGAGGAAGGTTCGGTGAAATATCAGGGAGCTTTCTTTCATTTTCTTCTTTCCTCTCATAATAAGTGTAAGGAGAAGAATTACAGTTCATAAATAATAGTTGAGTTAGAAAATTCTATCACCTTAGTAGGGTAAATTTAGTAACACAGGAGAATAAAACACAAAATGAGACGGCACAAATCATTAAGACACGGGCAATCACTAGACATTTATTGAAATAGTAAATATCATATATACAGCCTACAGGAACTTACAGGACGAAGAATGATGCTAAATTCATGCTGTTCACCATTCCGCAGAACTTTGACTGATGCTTTTTCCTTAGGCTGCTTCATAGAGACCAAATGATCAAATGTAATTCGTTCTCTATTTCGGAAAGGAACTGCAGCATGCATGCCATATTATGAGTATACACTTTAACTAGTTCTCAGAACCAGATAAAGCTATCCAAGTAACAATTGAAGGAAAGGAGGAAAATTTTCTCAACCACAGATGTCATCATATTACATCAAGAAAGAAAAGACTATTTGAATACATAGTCTGTTCTAATTCATTTTACTCTGAATAAGGAGTGATGCACATAAAAGAGATAGTTGACTCCAAATTCAGCCAACCAATCTCATAAATCAATCAATAAACAACAAAATATATACATGATAAAGATAGCATGATAGACATATAGAAACAGGGAGAGAAATAAGCTGATTATGATGCTAAAATCCTTCACTATACTAAGATATGCACACATTTTGTCGTGGCATTAGAGCTTCAAGCTTTAATATCAACGGATCCTCCTTAGGTCCGGGTTTCTTGTACGCTATCCATACAGCAAAGATTGTTAACCCAGAATAACAAGAAACAATGTACCTGTTCCATCATTTGCTATAGGCACGCCATCAAATGCAAGTATGACATCATCCTTCTTCAAAACTTTGTATGCATCTGAAAGTGGGTTAACTTTGCTCACAAGCACCCCAGTCATGTCAGGTCGCATGTGAAAATGGTTTCTGAGTTGAACATTTTCAGTAGGCTGGCACGACAAGCCCAGAGAGCAAAATCCACTATATTTTCCATTTTCTTCTACACCAGATATAAAATGCTTTATTACTGGTACTGGTATAATGTAACTGCAACATAGAGTATGAAAAAAAATAATCTAGTCTGATATATTTATGCTTGATCAGAAAAAACAGAAATAAAGAAGTCTCGTTCACTTGAATGGCTGGGCATTTTATCATGTAAGCTGAAGCATACATACTGACGGACGCCAACTACCAGTTTACCACAATGTTAATCTGTGAAATTCAGCAAACCCTAATGCCCCAAGTCTGGATTTCTAAATAACTTCAAGAAACGTATATATCATGTAACTATGCTCAAAGAAAAATATGAATTAAAAAAGTATAGGTGTTATCTTTTCTGTTCTTTTTTGTCTCCAGTCTCCACTGAGATACATCCAAACGGGCATTATTGGAGACTATAACTGTTGAGTAATATTTACCAATAATATATAGATATGAGTATATGAATAAGTGATCTTTAGGTATGTGAATTCAAACAAAGTTAAAATTGAATTCACCTCCCTCACAAATTTATTTAATTTCGCTAATTAGACAATTGTGATCTAACATGTATAGGTAGAGTAAGAAAATTGAGATTTACTGGTGTTTAAGACTTTAGAATTTTATTATGAAGTTAAAAACTACTAAATAATGGACTGTGTATACCCCATACCTAAGGGGATTGATGATTCTAAATTCATCACAAAGGAAGAAAAACACAACTTACCCTATATTCTCAGCACCCGACAGATTTTGGAAAGCCACTCCAACAACCTTGTTGCCCATAATCGCAGGGCCACCACTATTGCCAGGATTTATAGCTGCATCAATCTGTATTGCCAACAGCTGTGATGCTCCATGTGCATAGTGTGTGGGCTCAACTCTGGAAACAACCCCTTTAGTGACTGAAATGTTGTCACCACCTGCGAAATTTATACTCAATTGAACCAATATTACAATAGAAGTATCTATCGTCTATTACAAATCATCAAATATACCAGATTAATTGTCCAACCCAACTAGCACAAGCTTCCATAATTAACCAAAGCCACCGTTAAAGCATTAAATATATATATAACACTAAGAAAACCAAAACACAAAATAAAATAGTTTTGGGTTATTGAAAAAAGGGGGGTTCTGGCCATTTTTCAGGTGTTCTAGACCGGACATATGGCCCCGGTCTGGTTTTGACAACAATGAATACAAGAGAGAAGTAACATTAAAATATGTATGATGAAGTATTACCTTGAGGATAACCCACCACAGCAACAGCTTCCTGTAAAAAAGGGATATCTCCAAGATCCAAGGGATTCATGCCATCCCAAAACTCCTCACTTTCAATAATCAATATAGCTAAGTCACATTCATGACCAACAAATTTGACTTCTGCTCTATACTTCGTGGACGAGCCATGTTTTCTTACAAGTACAAATGAATGATCCGCCACCACATGAGCATTTGTAAGAATCTTTTTGCCAGGAATTACAAACCCTATATGACAATCATATACATCTTTTAGAGAGAAAGTAAAGAGCAACAAAAAGTGATCAATTAGGATGACAGGAGCATTATTTAAAAAGGTAAATCTATAAATCTAGAATGTCAAGACATTAGATGTAATTTTTCTCTGATAGGAAAATGAAAACAAGCTAATTCAGTAGCTAGAGCCATGCAAGATAATTATCAGCACAAGTTTTCGGTAAGTTGGTACTTGGTACAATCTACACACGTGCACGCACCGACCAAACCACCACTAAACTCCAGAAGAGGCAGAACTGCAAGGGGGTGTTTGATGAAATCGAACCTAACTAAAGAGTATGAACCTAACAGGATTGCCAACCTTACAAATCGCTAACTAACTAATATCTAACTCCCGGGGTAACAATTTGAAACATAGACGGAAGTAAACTGTAAAGAAGAAAGTAACCATGATGTGAGAATTATTGATCATAGGCAAGCTAAGAACAGTAAAGTGAGTAAAAAAAACACTGACCGGAACCCATTGTTTCGCGCTGGGACTTGTTTTGCCAAGGGAGGAGGTAATTAGGGCTGCAGGAAACGGTGAATATTTTGACAACAGAATCCAATGCAAGCTCGATCGCAGAAATAGCATCTGCCCTTGGGTTAAAATTACGATTTAGAGACTGAACCCGCCTTAAAGAACTCCTTCGATGCCTATTCGCATTGAAAGCTTTTGCGACGGGCGCAGAAGACGTCGACAATGTGCGAGCGCCATTTCTGGTTAAGTTGCTAGTTTGCCGAGTGAATCTTTGAAGAGGGAGTGACGGAAGAGTTTTTGGTGTCTTTGTCACTGGTGGAGTCAAATGGCAATCTCTCAGCAGACGGGAAGACAGGGAAGAGAACGATACAAGGTTGCGAACTGTACGAGCGGATGTTGCCATCGTTGGCAAGTAGTGAAACTGGAACTTGCAAAACGTATCTCGCCGCTTCCCTCCCCAACGGCGCCAACACGCGACAGCGCAAAATGGAGGGCTCTAGTGCTTATTTTTCAAAATTTGCTCATGAATTTTTTTTTTTTGGTTTAAAAATTGGCATCTAGAGACATAATTTTAACAAAGATATTCTTAAAAATCGTAGTTACTTCGAAAGATGCGAGATCATTTCAAAAAAAATAAAATTATAAACTTTACAAAATTGTTTAGATCCCCTTAATTAATGAAAAAAATATATTTTAGTATTATTTACATATAGTTAACAATACATCTTAATATAATTAAATAACAGATAGATTAAAAAATTAAATAAATTAATTATAATTAATATAAAAAATAATTAATTAATTTAATTATATAATTAATTAATTAAATTAAATTTAAAAATATATAATATAAATTTATTTAGAGGAGTTAAATTTATTTATAGTTATCTAATTTATTTAGATTATTTATCCTACTTACAAAAGTTAATCACTTGTTATGAGTATTTTATACTTGATAAGGTAAATAGTTTTTATTTACAGGGACAACCATTGAAAGCCATTATATATGTACAGTAACTTTTATTTTAGGGCTCATTTGGTTGGTGGAAAATTGGACGATGGAAAGGGAACTTTTGAAAAGCATGTATTTTTCATACGAAATTTTTTAAAATTGAGATTAATACTATTAAATTGTGTTTAGAGTATAGTTTCATATAAAATAAATTTTACATCAAAAAGATTCGCAATTTAAGAGATATTTCAAATACATAAAAAAATGTTAAAATTAGTAAAATATAGAGTGTGCCATAATTATAAATAATAAGTTAAAATATATTTGCGTCATTTAAAATTATTTTGTCACTGCAAAAATTAATTCTATTATAGCTATACATTATATTCTCAAATCAAATGAAATATTTTTTCAGCCATACAATCAATTATGAGGAGTGGATTCTGTTTTATTTATACGATGACTTTTGTTGCGTGAAATCAATTTTAGTTATTAAATTTTTAAATTACCCTGATTTATACTATTGAAAATAGATGACTTTCTTAATAAAAAAATTGATATTAACACACTAATAAAATCGATTTTCTTGACGAAAATCCATTTTAATGTATTCAAATAATTTAACTTTGTCAAATCTATTTTTTTTTTTTTTATAAAAATTGAACGCGAGTCATTTTAAAAACGATTTCATTTATAAAGAGTTATTAGGAAGTAGTTGTAAAGTGGGTTTTTGAATTTAAATGAGGGAGTTGTTGCAAGATAGCATAGGAGAGAGTTATTTAGAACAAGCTCCTAAAATTGAAACCGCACCATTTATTTAGAGATGTCGACACATTTGATTTAATTGTTTTTATTTCATTTTATTATTTTTGAGTTTTAAAATGAAACAGATTTGATTCAGTATCTTGACAAAATGCCATATTAATATTATTATTTATGCTATTTAATTATTGTTTTAATCATTTGATATCTATACTGATTATAAAAATCTATAATGATATTTATATTTATTTATATTATAATTTTTTATTTCTATTGAATCATTGTATTATCTATCAAAATTTTAAATTTTAAATATAAATTTAATTAATATTTATATTTATTTAAATTATAATCTTTAAGAATTATTTATGAATAACTGTATTTTTAAATCTTTTAATTTTTAAACTAGAATATGAATTTGATTACTAAATACTCATTAAGAGCAATATAGTCATTTGCATGTTTTCCTATATAATTTTCTATCACTTTAAAACAACTAAATATAAAAATTTTTATTAAACTATTTTTTTAGTACCAACTAAATATCCATCGACAATTTTTCATGAACCAAATAGGCTCTTATTTTGTTTCATCTAATTTTCAATTTATCTTAAACGTGCTTCTCGTTTTTTTCCCTTTGAATTAATGCACGTAGCAAAGTCTACACAAGATTAATCGAATATGAATGGAAGTGTTGACCAAAGTAATCAAAAATCGAAAAACAAAATGTGGCTGTAACAATCCATCTCAACATAATTAAAGTAAAAAATAGTTAGGCATTATGGGGCTATAAATATTTTTTAACTTACTCAATTTATTAAAACTTTACCTTGATTATATCTGAATTTGATCTGCGTTGTGCATCTGGTTATAGTGAGTGAGTCTCTCAATAGAAATTTTTTGCATACGTCAAGACTCGAATTCAAAACATTATTTAAATGATATTAAATTATTTATTATTCAGACTAACTCTAGTTGGTGGGTTATAGATTTGTTGATCTTGTTGAAAGTCCAAAACATATTAATGGGCTAAAACTTAATCTTGGGTTTAGTGGGGTGAGCCAGGCCCCTGCCCATAACGCAACGCAGGAGAATATCAGTAGCAAGCTACCGTAGTAGAGCCTTCACCCTTAACATATACATTTAATATCATGTGGACCAATAGCCCGCATAACATGATAAGAACCGATAGTACACTTGATCCTGTCCCAAAGGGGCGAGATAGGTATGTTTTGAAACCTCACTCAGTTTCACCTTTTCTTTTTTTTTTCACAAAATCTCAGAAAATATTTATAAAAACTTTATGAGATCACCTATTTCTCTTTTATATATGCTCTATGCCCTGATGCATTCTTATTTCCTTGTTGTGGGACTATTATTCGGCCTTCACTCCTCCGCTATGCCATAAAACGGATTACTTTTCAGATCTTTTGCTATAAGTATAGCATAAGTGAAGTTTTCACACCAAAGTATTATGTTGGGATCATCTGACAAATTCGCAAGTTTCAGCAATGACAAAATAGGCTGGACAGCTTGAGACGATGAGAAGTGTAGAAAAGGTGAACAAGTGTTAAGCTAACAAAGAAGTGTAGAAGAGGTTGCTTTTAAAACCAGGCTGAGTGTCCTTTTCAACAAGGCTAGAAGGTAAACCACATTGAATTATCTATCTCTGTAAGTTTCCATCAAGAGAGTCGTATGGCCTTTCATCCCAAAGCAAACATCAGATGAAGCCAAGAGAGAACATGGAAGAATGCACCACGTTCTTCTGATCTGTCCATCAGGTAAGAAATTAATGAAAAGTTCAACTGATTAAAACATCAATCCTTCAAAGTTCAACTGATTAATCCCCCTCCATCAAATTGTAAGGAAATGGGGAAAATTATCCATTTGATCTCAAAATTTTCACTTAATTTTTTAATTTAGTATTTATAATTTATAATTTATAATGAAAATGTCATGAGCTACAGACCTTTCCAATTGAGTATCTGCCATTTAAATCTGACAATATGGTTATTACGTTTTTATTGGAAATAATTATATTATATATATGTGATTGATAAATTAAAAACAAAACAAAATGGATTGCGTTGTGTAAAGGTCAGCGAGGCCCCTTTGCATCCGTCACTTCCCGTGCATGGTAGATACCATCTGATACACGTATGTCAAGCCAAGCGGTGGAAGAACAGAAAATAAAATAAAATAATCCTGGAGTAAATTACAATTATTATTTTTTTTACTAAAAGTACATATAGATCTTTGTCATACTTTTGAAACGAGGACATATTTTTTTAAATGAAAAAAACATACACACCTTCTATAAACTTCTCTTGGGACTTGTACGTCTTTTAAAAATAATAAGGAAGTTTATGGGATTTAAACAAAAGTCAAGAGAAAATTGTATAATTCAACTTAATTTGTCTGGGCAATTTTTTTTGTCATTGAGTACGTGGCATTATTCAAAGATGTAACAAGTTACATATATTACAATTTTATGAGATATCTTAGATTTTAGGTATCTAAGTTTATATTTAGAGATAATTGATAGTTCACTCTATCTGATATTAGTATCAGTTAGAAAGAATTAAGACTTTAACATACTTTTAGATCATAAATGAGTCTAACTTATTTTTAAATAAATTTATACAATAGAAAAATATTGTGACTTGACTTTTTGGGGTTTGTTTAACAAAAATAAAACCTAGACTTGACTTTGTTTTTTATTTGTGGAGATAAATTCTCAATAGAGTAAAGTGGTCAGCCTCTAATTCAAATTTTGATTGGATTTTGCCACCTTCCTTCCTTTTTTTTCCTAGAAAATTCCAGTTATATTCCCAAAATGTCAAATTCATAAGTTTCAAATTCCTGATTCATTGTCTGAAGAAGGTGTCGTCACGTTTGATTTAGCAGTATTTCCATCCATCGTTGTCGCCTTATGTTGAGATTATGAATGGTAGGGATCATTTGTTGAACAATTGGTCTCAAGCATATAAGATTTTTTATCAATATAAAAATTTATTAGCTATTGAAAACAATTATTGAGTGTCACCCTACTGCCATGTTTGGTAAGTGTGTGTTTAGAATGTAAGTTTGAGAATAGATTTTAATCTAAAATTATAGTTATGTAACATAAAAGTCAAATAATTTTTTTTAAAAAATAATAATTTTAAAACTGAAATTATAGTCTGAATATTTAAATTATAGTTTCAAATTAATTGTACCTGTAGCTTCTGTTGATTTTTAATTCAGAGATTCTAAAGTTGACCCTATTGTCACATGATTGCGTCTGAGTTTGTACATTGGTGGGTCACACTTACAATTAAAATTTAAATGATTTAAATTTAAATTTTATTTAAAAAAACAAAAATAAATACTATTTAAAATTTAAAATTTAAAATTATTGATTATAATTTCATAAAAGCAAATTGATTACAAATATTAATATATTATTTTAAAATTTTGGGGAAAAGATGAATTTATCAATAAAATTTATCATCTTTTATATTTTTCGACGGTCATCTAAATTGGTTAACCCTAATGAAATTTTTAATGGAAAAAAATTAAAATTCAAGTAAATATTGTAAATTTTTACCTTACTCAAATACATATGTATATGTATTATTTTTTAATAACTTAAATAAACAATTTAAAATCAAATTTTTATCATATTAGTTTATGTCTTTTTTACTAAATTGTCTATAGAAAGGTGATTATGATACTAATTATCCAAACATATTCAATTTTTAAAATTATTTTTTTCTTAAAATCTATTCTTCAAAAATTAATTCAAACACACCCTAAATAAAAAGTAGAAGGGTATACGTGAAATTTTTTATTTTATTCATCTTATGTAAATTATTTGTACTTTTAATAAAAGTTAAAAATTAAAATAATAGAAGTATAAATGAAAAATTTTGAATTATTTTACTATAATTATAAAATTCTTAAATAACTTTAACTCTTTATAATTTATAAAAAAATTTAAATTAATTTTATACTAATTTTTATCATATAATAGATTTTTAAAATTTATTTTTATTTTTACTTATACTATTATTTTTATACAAAAAATCTTCCATTATATCACACGTTTCATAATTGATTCAAATTATTTGATTTTTATTTTATATACATGTATTACTCCTCTAATCCTAAATATATAAATTAGATAAATAATTGTTTTTATTCATGAATATATAATATCTCAATCTACTCCTTATCTTTTATATTTGTTATTTTTTAACTAATTTATTTAAATTATAAACTAATATATAATATAATATTATATTAAAATATTTTAAAAAAATTGAATCATATTTATTATAATTAATTTAATATTATTAATATATTAAAATTAGTTAAATAATTTTTATATTAAATATTGTATATTTTGTAAGTTTTTACAAATATTTTTTTATTTTCATAAACTAGAGTTTTTCTTAAGGGAATTGAAAACCTGGGTGATTATTACCAGGGAGAAAATATTGATAAAGACACAGAAACAAAGGAGAGAGGAGAGAATCTCTCCGGGGGAAAAATATTAGTTTGTGGAAAATGGACAAACGCGTAGAATCCAAGATTGAAGGCTGACATCCCGGCAACATCGAATTCACACGATTTAGATTTTTAATTTAAATGAAATAATTCCTTTTAGGTAATAACTGCAATACTATTTTCACTCTATATCGTATTTAACAAAAAATAGATATATTCTGATTTTAATTTAAAAAAATAATGACAATATTAAACTCAAAATAATTAAACGGATATAAAATAATAAATATTGGAATAACGGAAAGATTTTACCATAATCACATATCTAACTTGTTAGATATAAGATATATCAGAAAAATAAAAAACAACGATCAATATTATTTTTTTAAAAAAGGGGCTAGGTGGTTGCCTAGTTGAACACCTGCTAGTTATCTTACTTATTTTTTCTCTAGAATAATTATTGCGGTGTTCAGGGTAAATATTTTACTTATTATAAATTTTTATAATAAGTGAATAGTATATAATTTATTATCATTTTTTATATTAATTATTTATTATATAATTTTTATGGATTAAATTACTTATATATAACTATATAATAATTATCCTTTTTTTTCTTTTATCTCAATCTAGTTTAGAGTCTATATAAAATAACTAAATCAGACTAAGTTAAATGAACTTTGGAAAATATAGGTGGAAATGAATCTACTGGATATCCTTATAAAAAGTATGTCATATGCATCAAATCTACACAATTAAAGAAATATATCAAGTAGTAAAACATATAAAAAAATTATTTAATTTATTTTAGATAATAATTTTTTGAGGATTAATTCGATATTTTTTTATATAAAAATTTTTAAAAAAATATTGAGTTCATCTACGATATAAAATAGAGCAAAGTCCCTCTTATTTTTAGATTATATTAATATCGAATATGGTGAACTATTCAATTACTTTCAGATATACATTTAAATATTTAAGAATTAAAATATTTTTATAAATATTATGATTAAAATTATAATAAAATAATATTTTTTATAAATTAAATAGACTCATGATATAATATTTTATTTTTTTATTAATTAAATTAAGATACTGACGATGTTTGATTAACATGACATGATCACTGCAAAAATGACATAAAAGTTAAGAACAAATTTCGAGGGGAAGACAGAATGAATAGTAGTAGTTAAATGAAAATAGTAAACTGTGATTTTGGAATGATTAGTGATTTTGTGCAGCTTTTGTCTTCACTCATCAACTCGTAGAGACTCCTAAAATCTTAGAACTGTCGTTTAATTTAAGTTCGTTATTGGTATTACAGTGGCAATCAAACAAATTCTTGATTTCAATATAATAATATTGCAAATTTTATTTAACTGGGGACACTTAAAAAAAATATTTTTTTTTAGGCTGATATTTATTAATTATTCCCTTGTGGTAGCCCATATACGAAACAAAAATGGATTATTATTGGCTAAGTGGCTTTATTGCTACTCATAGAAGTATTGAGGGGTCGAATTATATCATACTATAATTAAGTAGACGCGTGTATTTACATATAATATATGAGTCAACAGAATATATGAAATAGGAATATATATTAATTTAATTTTAATTGATTTAGCCAAATAGAAAAAAAATTAAAACCATGTCTTCACGCCATTAGCAAAATCTTAAAATAAAGCCCATCGCCAACTATTAATTACTTAGGAAAACATAGCTTTTAATCAAATAAATATCAATTGAGTATTATTTTTTCGTGAGAATTAATTAGAAGCCATGCTACGTAATAATTTAAATGTTCTCAACTACAAGCAGCTCATTCTGGTGCAAGTAGTATCCATGAGGAAAATAGAGTTAAAAATACTGGGGAAAAAAATAAATCCTATATTAATGTGTGACATAACAAGTTACTCATTTCCTCCTTAATTAATTAATTTTAAAAAATTAAATAAATTATTTCAAAATAATGATATTTATTATTATTTTTAAACTAAATCACTTAACTTATAATTAATATATGATCTTATGATACTTATAATTAAATTATTTATTTAATTTTTTAATATTATTAAATTAATCAACTGAATGTTTTTATTAAATAATATAGGTGTTATAAACTTTATAATTAAAAATATAATAAAAATTAGTTTTAAAAAAATTTGAAATAAACATGATATATATAGAGAGAGAGAGAGAGTGATTGATAGAAACAAATCAAATATAATCAAGCCCTGAAGATTAATTAAGTAGACATGATTAGGACACATATCTAATCATTGTCTAGTACGTAAGATACATCCAAATTAACATAAAAACAAATTTGGAACTGTGGGGGAGCGAGCACCAATAGTTGAATGAAGACTCTTGATTATCTACTATTTTGGAATGATTAGCGATTAATTACATTTTTTTATCACAAACTTACTAAGTACGGTCGACTTCAAAAATCTAAAGTATCGTCCTCCAAATTCGTTATTTTTCTCATTGCGAGTTGTTCTTTGTTATTATCAAAGCATATATTAATCAAACAAATTGTCAGAATGCGATAAAATCAGAATTAGTCGGCCGTATCGGCGACTTTATAACTTAAATTCTGGTTGGAGTATTTATAAAATTGAAGAGATGCCTACATAAAAATAAATTGGTCTTTTATATTTCGTACATCAATGCCAATTAAAACATAATTAAGAAAAAATATAATTGATATTATATTTATATAGTAATAATATTTTTTAAATCAAGGTCTTGTATTTTTTTTTTTCGTTTGAATTCAGACATTTATTTTGTTAGCTCAAAAATCATTAATTTTAATTTATTGAATTTCATAGACTTTATGAATTTTTTTATTTCATTTACTACCATTTTGACATCATACATTTTATAAATTAAAGTAATTCAATTAAACAATAAAGATCTAATCCAAACAAAATAAAATATTAAACTCCATTTAAAATGGAGATAAATTATTTGGATATGTGGATTAATTTTCCCTTATATGATTAAAAATATATAGTCAATGTAAATTGGCGCGGATTTAATAATAATAAAAAAAAAGCATCACAGGTTTCCCAGTTTCCTCATGGGAAAGAAACTATAGCCACTCTAGCATAAAAAAGGCCAATTGCAAAGTCAAACATGGTTAGACTAATTAATAAAAGAAGGTTGAATAATTATTAAATGTGGGCACTTAACTCACCAATCTCACGCCATTTACTTTACTAATTATCAAAATTCATGTGCTGCTTTAGTCACCTACTTTGAAAAAGCATCAATCCCATTTCTTTCTCTTTTGTTTTCCTGTCTCCCTTGTATGGCGCCTTGGGCCCTACCACAACTAATCCTTGATTTACTATTACTTAAAATTATAATTTTTCTTAAATTCGATATAAAGTATTGAAAAAAATTTGAAATTTGGCCTGATATTTTACTAAATTTTAGAGAATCAAACAAATATTTATTTTTTAGAAATAATTGTCAAAACTTAAACAGATGTTTCCTACAAACAGAAGATAAATTACATAATTTTTTCTTTAATTTTGCTAAAATTACGAGAATTTTATTCTGGTTTCAAAATCTATATAGTATATACACACTCGTATATGTCTCCTAATAAACGGAGGACTGTCTAATTTTTATAATTATTTTTTATTTACATAAACATAACTTTTTATTTAAGACAATTTTATTTAAATAAGAGTTATATACTAAATATAGACACATTTTATAGCTAAAATTTGAACTCTAATTCATTAAATTATGAGAAATTAATTTATTTTGCTAGATTTAATTACCCATGATAGGCTTATGTATAAATTATGATTTTAATAAAACTCAAATAAGTTTTTGTATTGTCCCCGTTATATTAGATAATGTTTCTATAGTATAGAGTTAGGGTAACTGAAATGCAGATATTGACGTGTATGTGTGGACATGTAAAAAAAGATAAAATTCATAATAAATATATACATGAAAGAATCTAAGTGACATGTATTGAGGAGAAATTGATACATAATCGTATGTCTGTGATGGTTTTAACTCGTATAAAAAAAGTCATCGGATATGCATGTGAGGATGGAATCGTGAGAAAGGTGGAGAGGAAAATCAGATAGAATGTTTGATGAGATTATCGAACGAAACTTTATAGTTAACAATTTATTTAAAAAATTAGTTTTAAACAAAATATAATGCGTTCTATTTAGTTAATTCTATCTAGTAAGATAAAATTTGTTATATTAGATAATGTTTCTAGAAATTTTAAGAATGAAAGGGCCGCTTGTGCGATAACTGTAAAACATAAGGAATCTTTGCATTAATTCTAAAAACAAAGAAAATGCCTATAGTATTTATAATTCTAATAAAAACAAACATAAAATCTATACAATACTTTACCAATTGCTCACCACAAAAAAAAAAAAAAAAGCTGTCAATGATGAACGAGCTAGAATCTCTACCTTGTCCATTCCCTCCATATATATATACACACATACAAACACAAGTTCCAAGTTTAATCCCGCTGATATATACAATATAACACTCCCACAACGCCTTGTCTTCCCCGTACAATACCAGCCATTTTCTGAAAAGCAGTCCAAAACCACGAATCTCTCTCATCCTTCTTCTTCTTCAATCACTTATACCTGTACACAGAGACCAAGAGCTAGAGATTCAGCTTGATTGGCCAGAAACCATGGGTCTGATGAGCTACAACAGAGTAGGAAGCGGCAGATCAGGATCGTCGTCGTCGTCGTCTTCTTCTTCTTCTTGCACCAGAGGCTTCAAGCTAAACCCTAGAAAGTTCTACGTTCTCAGGCTACGCAAGAGGCTCAGATTCTTCCTCACCCTCTTTGATAAGTGCAAGCTCTCTTACTCTCAAGCTCTTCGTCTTCTCCGGCGAGTTTTTCTCAGAAGAACTTGGTTCACAGCATCGAGGAGAAACTACTACAGCAGAAACAGTTTGACGGCGAAGGAGGAACAAGAACGGATCAAGAAGGGTCGAGTTTTCTATGCAAGGTCAAATTCGTCTTTCTACACGGAAGCCATTGCTGATTGCTTGGAGTTCATCAAACGAACGTCTATTTCCATGGACCCAATTCATCAAGACCCAGTTAGTCATGTTCAAGATTCAAATTCATCATCATCAATGGTTGCTTCTTTTCATCAGGGAGATCCTTCGTGGGGGGTATTTACAAAGAATTAAATTCTCAATATTCTAGCTTTAATTAATTTTGCTTTTGAGATGAAAACTATGCTGAGGAGGATGTATTTTTTTTTTTCTTTTTCTTCGTTTGTGTGTATAATCTCATCAAAGTTTTGCATTGCTAATGCTCATAATGTAAAAATTAGCTAGGTTGGCAAATTTGGTCAAAGGTCATAAATTTTAGCTCCTAGGTTTCTCTCTCACGCGTATTTATTTATTATAAAATTTATGTTTTTTCATTCATTCACATTTCCAGATTAAAAAATGCTGGAGATAAAGAACAGTAATCTATCTCTCTATCCGAATTTTTTTATGCGCGGTGCAACTTGGCTTTGTACTAAACGATGAAATGAAAGACAACGAACAAAAGATAATTAACAAACGAGACTTGTATTCTTAAATGAAATATAGTAAATAATGAAGATTAAATGTAACTCATTAATTAGTTTTTTGTGCAAGACATGTTTTTCATTACCGACACTGGATAAGACTTGAGTTTTGCATTGGGAACGAGGCATTCTCTATATCAAGTAATACTTATTTAATGAGTGCTATATTGTCTAAATTATATTTAATTAAAATATAATAACTCAATTTATAAATCACCTAAATAAATTATAATTAATTTTATCTTTTTTAAATAAATATTTTAATTTTAAAAAAATAAAAACTTATTTTAAGCAAATGAAGAGGTTTATTTAAAAAAAAAATAAAATAAAATGTGAGTTATTTCATATGAATGATCAACTAAATAAGATTTAAATGTGCTGTGTTATTATATTTTAATTAGATATAATTTAAATGATAATATTATTGGAATATATAATTATTTTTATAAGATGATATAATTTGTGTTTGCTTGTATGTCAGTAAAAATTATAATTTATTTGATAAATGTGTGATGACAAGTGGCGATAACTGGACGGTGCTGAGCTGGCGGTATAAAATGAAGAATAATGAAGTAGAGATTACCACCTAACACCGTTGATTTTTGGCTAAACTAAAACGTAAAGCTAAGTCTAAAGGGGAAATTAATTGTTGACATTTTGATATGCAATGATTTCGTGTAATTTTATATATTTTTTATAATGTTTCGCATATGTGTTTGGGATACACATGGTTTGCATTCTAAAGCGTATTCTTATGATTTTTTTTTAAAAAGGGAAATTAAAATAATATTCCCATAATCATTGTAGACGCTGATTAGGCATCCACTCATGCTTTGCTTTTCAGCTAATAAATCACAAAGCCCAATGGTAACAACTCCAAGATGAAATCTTCAGTTTCATTTACCAACTCCTACCTTTCACACTAATTGTTCGTATGTACTTGAATAGAGAGAGATCGGAAAAAAAAAAAAATCAGTGTGATGGGTTCCTTAAAAAACTGTCTCCATCACTAAAATTTGTTAATAGTAAAATATAATTCTATTATTATTTTTTATCATAATCTATATTACATATTGCGAGACTTTTTAATATTTGGTATTACAATGCATACACACCGATATCTCGTGTGTGTATATATATATATATATATATATATATATATATGTATGTATAATGACATATATTTGTTTTTTTATATAAAATAAAATTACCTTTTCCATGAAAAAAATAAAATAACCTGAATTATACATATACATAAAATAGTCTTGACGAATTTATGTCTTCATTTCCTTACTCTTGCCTTCAATTAATGTTCTTTATTTTCTTAACTCTACTCTAAGGTGGCCAAAGTCTTTTTATTTCTAATTAGTTGGGAACCTTATAAGAAAAAACATTTGTGACTGCTAAAAAATATGGAAATTGTCTTGTGTACATAACTGAATATCTAACAAACATGAAATTAATGTAGCGATATAAAACTTATTAAATTCTTGTACATTTTAAATTTATTTTTTTAAGAAGACACATATTTTTAGTATTTAAATTTATGTTTGAAGATAATATTTTTCTCTTATAAAATATTATTTTATAATTAGGGATCAAGGGAGTAAAAATTATATGAAAATTTATATATTTATATTATCTTTAATAAAATTTACTTTTAGTCAATATGAGTTTACTTTTGTATGTGTTTAGGTATGATAAAATCTCGATTTATCATACAACGAGCCTTTCCGTGTATGCTATAACAAAAGTTTGACTTGTATCGTATTTATTCAAGCGATGTGAACGCCTACACCTTTTATCTCCATAGGTCCATCCCCGTTACCGCAGACAGGAAGGGATTGGTTGGGGCTGTTTTTTTTATATATATAAAAATTTATAAAAAGGATTAAATTTTTTTATAATTTAAGTGTAAGATAAAATTTTATATCTTTTTAAATAATATTAATATTAAATAAATTAAATTAACTATTATTTATATATATAAATTTAGATACTCAAAAATTTTGTTGGGGTTGTTGCAACCGTTGATCCTGTCGTTTGTTTTTTCGTTGGTTGTGTGTTGCTAGGTTGTCCTCCGGGTGTTTTTTTTTTTTTTTTAATTCTGGCTATATCTCAGATTTTCTCATTGTTCCTCTGTGGGCTTTTTAGCAGCCGGGCCTTACCGTACGCAACTTTTTCGTTTAGGCCCAAAATGAGAGAAAAATACCATATATTAATAAAATACTATATATTCCCAAATTGAGAGAAGATATTTTATTTCCAACAAAGTGATTAAATTCTCTAGAGAAAAATACTATATATTAATATTGAGTGTATTATTCACAATATTATTGATTCTAATGTTCATTGGTACATTTTGTCTCTCATTTCTCTAAAAAAATTAATAATTTATTTATTTTGAAACAAATTAAGTTGAATGAGCATGAGAAATAAAGGAAAATAAGATGTTCTTTATGTGAATTTAGAGGAGGGATAACATATAATGGGAATATTTGATGCCCTAATTAACTGAAAAGACAGATAAGAATAATAAATGCATGAAAGCAAAGAAAACGTGGTTCTTTTGTATCCTAATTTCGCGCCTTTGACCAGCCAAAAAAAAAAAAGTAAAAGCCGAGTTTGGTAGGGACGCGGAACGAAAGATAGTTGAAATATGAGCTCGTGCCCTAGCGCCTGGAAGAAACTCTTCACCAAAGCTTGCAGTCTCGTGGGTCTCGGACTTGCAACCTCTTTTTCGTATTCTTCTCCTTCTTCATCGAAGCTTGCTGCAATGGATGATCTCAAGATTCTCAAAACCAAGCTCTGCATCATCGGAAGTGGTCCTGCTGCTCATACAGCTGCCATTTACGCTGCTCGTGCCGAGCTAAAGCCTATCCTCTTCGAAGGTTGGATGGCCAACGACATTGCACCTGGTGGTCAACTCACTACAACCACCGACGTCGAGAATTTCCCCGGATTTCCTGAAGGTATCATGGGCGGGGAGCTCATGGATCGTTGCCGGAAGCAATCAGAGCGATTCGGCACCGAAATCTTCACCGAGACTGTCTCCAAGGTGGATTTTGAAAGGAATTGGAAGACACGCAGCGGAAATAAACTTTAAAAAATTTTCCATTCCTTGCCAGGATCTGCCGTATGTGTTTAAGTCAAGTGGAAAGAATCATTACCCTTAGTATTGCTCAGCGAATTTCACAGCTTCTCTACGTGGGTGGTGATCTCTTTCTGATCGCAAGAAATCGATGGAGTGTTCCTCAGCGACCTTCACAGATTCTCTCCGCGGACGGTGGTCTCTTTCCGATCACAAGAAGTCGACGCCTCAGGTCGGCTTCCTCTACTGGTATCCACACGAACAGCGTTCCAACCACGAACGACGTGCTAGCGTCTCCTGTCCCTCCAAGGCTTTCACAAGTCTCCGTCTCTATTTCGGCAGTTTCTTGTCTGCAAACCTTTTGCAGATTCCATTCGGCCTTTTGTGTTCTGTGTTATTTTCAAACGTAGCTCCTCCAATCAGATATAGAGGATGCTATGCGTTTTTTTTTTTTCACTTGACCTAATTGGATTTTGGAGTTAATCTTATATTAATTCCGAATTGATACAATATCATATATTGTATAATTTTATAAGAAACTAATTAAATAAAATAATATTAAATCCGTCCCACAGATTTAATTACTTATTTATTTAACTTTAAATAAAGATGAGACTGAGTTATATTTGATTTATTCCCATAAATCAAATTTGAGATATCCTATCAATTTAAATTTCGAATTTCAAACGTGATAGAGATTTAATTTATCCTTATAAATTAAATCTTATAAATATCTCTTATATGAGATATCCTATCAATTTGAATTTCGAATTTCAAACGTGATAGAGATTTAATTTATCCTTATAAATTAAATCTTATAAATATCTCTTATATGAGATATCCTATCAATTTGAATTTCGAATTTCAAACGTGATAGAGATTTAATTTATCCTTATAAATTAAATCTCATATATCTCATATATATAATATATATATATATATATACGAATATAAATAAATATATATACATTCACCTGGATCTTTCATTGAATCTGGACATGTCTTAGATTCAATGAATCTGGACATCATAGCTCGTGTTGGGCTATTTTGTGTGCGACCCTGTAGGCCCATATGAAGTTGGCAGTGGGCCATTTGCTATACTAGCCCACAAGTCGCAAGCGGTCTCTAGCAAGACATAACAACTACCCAAATCATATGAGGATCGATAAACGATGTAACCTTTTATACAACCATATCATGTCCCTTCTGTCACGCGATATTTTGGTCATGGATGAGGCATGGATAATGTCATCCTCCTATTCCCGACCGTTACTTTCTCGATCCCTGAGTAGTCTGACTATAGAAATGGAACTACCTTTCCATTACAGTATGGCCATACATTTCTCAGACTCACTCATCGAGGGGCCCAGTAATATCTCTCTACGAATGTGAGGGACAAATTCCATCTTGACCATTCACATTCCTCCGCATGAAAAACCACTAAGCCCGAGCATAGCCTTTATGATCACTCGGTCAAAAGTGACTTTTGACTAGGTCAAAGCTGAGCGTTTGTCATGTAGGAATCCATGATGATCTCAGGTCAAAGGGCATAGTGACATGGCTTGTATATGAGAGAAGCTTATGACTTGACTCATGCAGCTCTCTCATTGCGGGTCGGTCCAACACCCTATACTCTTACATGTGCTTATGACTTTGATTTATATCTCTATATATCTTCAAAGTCATACTGGTCTTATTTCATCTCTGCTCCCACATAGATGACCGACCAGGGACATTTAGGATAATATCATGAATTATCCAAGGATGGTCATCATAGTAAACATGCAAATAATATGATAACTCAATTAATAAATTCATAAATCAATAATGTTCATAAGACAATGATTGGCCCCTAGGGCACGATTTCCAACAACCTCCCACTTGCACTAGGTACAATCATTAATTTGACTAATTCCCATTGACCTAACATGACGCTCATGCTTTGCCTGCACAAGCGGCTTTGTTAGAGGATCAGCAACATTATCTTCTCCTGCTACTTTGCATATTTTTATATCACCTCTATCGTTGATTTCTCTGATGAGATGAAATCGCCTGAGTATATGCTTGGTCCTTTGATGTGACCTAGGCTCTTTGGCCTGTGCAATAGCACCGCTATTGTCACAGAGCAAAGTTATTGGATCTGAGATGGTAGGTATCACCCCTAGTTCTGTGATGAACTTCCTGATCCAAACGGCTTCCTTAGCTGCATCAGATGCTGCTATATACTCAGCTTCCGTTGCAGAATCTGCTACAGTGCCCTGCTTAGAGCTCTTCCAGCTTACTGCTCCATTATTGAGGAGGAATATGTATCCAGACTGCGATTTTTGGTCGTCCTGGTCAGTTTGGAAACTCGCATCTGTGTAACCAGTTACACAGAGCTCATCATCCAATCCACCATAGACCAAGAATAAGTCCTTAGTCCTTCTTAAGTACTTAAGGATATTCTTGACAGCAGTCCAATGGCCCTCACCAGGGTCCTGTTGGTATCTGCTAGTCATACTTAAGGCAAACGAGACATCCGGTCGAGTACATAACATGGCGTACATGATAGATCCTATGGCCGAGGCATATGGAACCTTACTCATGCGACCTCGCTGATCAGATGTACTAGGACACAGATCTTTGCTGAGGTGAGTACCATGAGACATGGGTATGAAACCCCTCTTTGATTCGTGCATACTGAACCTATGCAGTATTTTGTCTATGTATGTACTCTGATTGAGTCCTAGAAGTCTTTTAGATCTATCTCTATAGATCCTAATTCCTAGGATGTAGGTGGATTCACCCAAGTCTTTCATCTAGAAAGATTTTCCTAACCAAGACTTGACAATCTGCAAGGTAGGAATGTCATTCCCAATGAGTAGGATGTCATCGACATAGAGTACCAAAAACATAACTGTGCTCCCACTAACCTTTTTGTACACACAAGGTTCATCAATATTTTGAAGAAATCCAAACTCTTTGACTACTTCATCAAAACGATGATTCCAACTCCGAGATGCTTGCTTCAGTCCATAAATGGACCTTTGAAGTTTGCACACCTTACCAGAGTCCTCAGAACGCACAAAACCTTCAGGTTGTGTCATGTACACATCCTCAAGGAGCTTTCCATTAAGGAAGGCTGTCTTGACGTCCATCTGCCATATTTCATAGTCATAATATGCTGCAATGGCAAGGAGGATTCTGATTGATTTGGCCATTGCAACTGGGGAAAAGGTCTCATCATAGTCCACACCATGAGTTTGAGTAAATCCTTTTGCAACCAGTCGTGCCTTGAAGACATTTACATTGCCATCCATGTCGGTTTTCTCTTTAAAAACCCACTTGCACCCGACAGTTTTTACACCTTCAGGCGGGTCGACTAAGGTCCATACCTTATTATCGTACATGGATTGCATCTCAGACTTCATGGCATTAAGCCATTTCTTAGAGTTTGGTCCCACTATAGCTTCTTGATAGGTAGTGGGCTCAATATGCTCAGTGAGCAACACATCACGACTATCAGAAATCAGAAATCCATATCTCTGAGGCTGAAGTCGTGTCCTATTAGATCGCCTTGGGCCTTGCGTGACTTGAGGAGTCTCAACAACTTCTTGTGAGTCTTCTCTACTTTCCATCTCTAGTTCTGTGGCGTCTTGTGGCTCTCGAACTTCTTCGAGGTGTACCCTGCTCCCAGTGGTTCTTTTAGAGATAAATTCTCGTTTCTAGAAAGATACCATTTCTGACAACAAACACTTTGTTATCAGTGGGGTTGTAGACATAATATCCCTTGGTTTCCTTAGGATATCCCACAAAAAGGTACTTTGAAGATTTGGGCGCTAACTTATCTGAGGCTTGTTGCTTAACATAGACCTCACATCCCCAAATCTTGAGAAAAGACAAACTAGGTTTCCTCCCAGTCCATATCTCATACGGAGTCTTTTCAACTGCCTTAGATGGAACACGATTCAGTGTGAACGCAGCTGTCTCTAGGGCGTGGCCCCAAAAGGATGGTGGAAGATCTGTTCGACTCATCATGGATCGAACCATATCCAATAGTGTTCGATTCCTCCGTTCAGAAACCCCATTCCATTGTGGTGTTCCTGGAGGAGTCAATTGTGAGACTATTCCACAATTCCTAAGATGATCGATAAACTCTTGGCTCAAATATTCACCACCTCGATCAGATCGAAGGGCTTTAATTGTTTTACCAAGCTGGTTTTGTACTTCATTTTGAAATATCTTGAACATTTCAAAAGATTCGGATTTATGTTTCATTAGATAGACGTAGCCATATCTACTGAAATCATCTATGAATGTAATGAAGTACGAATAACCTCTTCTGGCATTTGTATTCATCGGTCCACACACATCTGTATGTATGAGGCCCAACAAATCAGTGGCCCTCTCACTGTGCCCAGTGAAAGGAGACTTTGTCATCTTTCCTAACAAACAAGATTCGCAAGTATCATATAATTCAAAATCAAATGAGTTGAGAAATCCATCTTGATGGAGTTTAGAAATGCGTTTCTCATTTATGTGGCCTAGACGACAGTGCCAGAGGTACGTCGGATTCAAATCATTTGGTTTGATCCTTTTGGCGGTTATGTTATAGATATTTCCATGATTAGGTTGTTCCAAGTTTAATATGTAATGATCAACATGCAAATCACCATGAGCATAGAAAATATCATTACGATAAATAGAACATTTACCATTCCCAGAAATGGAAGTGTAACCTTCCTTATCCAAATAAGAAAGAGAAACAATGTTACTACTCAAAGCAGGAACATAATAGCAATTGTTCAAAACTAACAAAAGCCCAGTGGGCAGAACTAATTCATAAGTGCCTACAGCTAGAGCAGCAACCTTTGCTCTATTTCCAACTCGTAGGTCAACTTCGCCCTTCTTCAGCTTTCTACTGTCCTTTAGGCCCTGCACATTTATACAAATGTGAGAACCACATGCAGTATCTAATACCCATGTAGTGGAAGTAGAGAGATGAATGTCTATAACATAAATACCTGAAGCGATAGCCCCGCTATCCTTCTTGTTCTTTCTCAGATCTTCAAGGTAGAGTTTGCAATTCCTCTTCCAATGACCCGGTTCATTGCAGAAGAAGCAAACTCCTTCCTTTGGAGGCTTTGCCTTCTTTGGTGCAGGCTTAGTTTCGGGCTTGCCTGACTCTTTGGTCTTACCAGATGAGCCATGACCCTTCCCCTTGCCCTTGCCTTTCCTTTTCATACCCTTTCCTTTCTGAACCATCAAAACAGTACTGGGCTTCTTCTTAACAGTCGGCTCAGCAGTTTTAAGCATCCCATGCAGTTCAGAAATAGATTTCTCCATGTTGTTCATGTATGACAAACTGGTCATAACTTTCCAGGAGTGAGTTCAAGATCAAATCTGTAGCTAACTCCTGACTCATGGGAAATCCAAGCCGTTCAAGGTGATCAATGTACCCTTTCATCTTTAAGACATGAGCACTGACTGATGCACCTTCAGCCATCTTGCAGGAATGTAAGGCCTTAGTGGTCTCATACCTCTCTTGCCTTGCCTGTTGCTGGAACATTTCCTTGAGATGCACAATCATCTCATAAGCCTCCATGTGTTCCAGATCTCTTTGGAGCTCCGGAACCATGGTGGCTAGCATCAAGCATCCCACATCGACAGAGTCTTCCTTATGCTTCATATAAGCATCTCTCTGAGCTCTGGGAGCATTGGCGGCTGGCTCCTCAGGAATGGGTTGATCTAGGACATGCGCCTTTCTTTCCTGCTTGAGAACAATTCTCAAGTTCCTAAACCAGTCAAGAAAGTTTGTCCCATTGAGTTTGTCCTTCTCAAGGACAGATCGCAGCGATAATGTAGCAGTATTACTAGTCGTCATGATTCTACAATTAAAATATGCAATGTAATTAGTAATCTCCCACTAAATAAACAACCCTCAATGCAATAGTTAGTGGGCTAAGATCCATATTTGGCTCAAACTTAAGTCCGCTTTGGCAGGACGCTTAGATTAAGTTATTTAGGTAGGTAACACCTTTACCAATTACATCAAATGTAACTCTTAGATATTCATGGGATCCTATCATCATATGATCTGGCATGTTCTAATCCCATCTAATGCCTTGAGATCCAAAACCGTTTTGTTAATCTCAATTAAGTCAAACAATAATGAACCTATGAGAGTAGCACCATTACTCTTTGCTTATCTCCCCAAGATAACTCAAAAGCACCCACTTTGGTGGAGTCCACAATTGAGCGATCAAGGTTTTGACAAGTGTTCATAAATTGACAGCATTATGACTTAAGATTTCTTTTAGAGGGCCTAATTTAACTATCTGGTTTATAAAACGCATGTTTCTCAGTTCGTATCTCATACAAGTAATATGCATGTGCTGATCTAATCATAAGATGCATAATTCAAACGTGATACAATATGGCTCACCTATCCTAAGTCCCCTCAAGCCAATGAGAGGAGCTCTCTAGTAAGAAAAGAGAAATTACATATAGAAACCTCTTTTAACATTCGAGGGGAGTGAGATGAGAGGAGAAGGTACATTGAGAGTATATAGAGGAAGGCACGACACGCAGGCCGTATTTTTAAAAATTACAACACTTGCAATCTAGAGCCATATTGTTCACCATACCCAAACATTCAAGAATCAATATTCAGATCTAATCGAAGGGCAAAAAAAAAACATTTACAAAGTAACATTTGTTATGGTTATGTTGCGCTACGAACAGGTAGCTACGGCGGTCCCGCTAGCCGGTTAGCGGGCGGCTGTCCCGCTAGCCGGTTAGCGGGCGGGGTCTCTGGGGCAGCGCCCCGGAAGAAATTTTTTTTTGTTTTTGTTTCATAAATAATCACGAATCTGAATTCGGTTTTCACAAATAATCACAAATTCGAATTCGGTTTTCTTAGACCCCATCTATGCGGATTGATCAAATCAAAAAGCATCACCACCGATTTCAATTTCCTTTTAGATTCCTTTTATGTCATACACAACAAGGATTCCATATATGTCACACATACAACGCTTATTATATGATCGGCTACTAATAACATATATCATATAAATCACAAATCAAGCCTAACTTAAACACAAAACGGCATGGCTCTGATACCACTGTAAGGAATTGGAAGACACGCAGCGGAAATAAACTTTAAAAAATTTTCCATTCCTTGCCAGGATCTGCCGTATGTGTTTAAGTCAAGTGGAAAGAATCATTACCCTTAGTATTGCTCAGCGAATTTCACAGCTTCTCTACGTGGGTGGTGATCTCTTTCTGATCGCAAGAAATCGATGGAGTGTTCCTCAGCGACCTTCACAGATTCTCTCCGCGGACGGTGGTCTCTTTCCGATCACAAGAAGTCGACGCCTCAGGTCGGCTTCCTCTACTGGTATCCACACGAACAGCGTTCCAACCACGAACGACGTGCTAGCGTCTCCTGTCCCTCCAAGGCTTTCACAAGTCTCCGTCTCTATTTCGGCAGTTTCTTGTCTGCAAACCTTTTGCAGATTCCATTCGGCCTTTTGTGTTCTGTGTTATTTTCAAACGTAGCTCCTCCAATCAGATATAGAGGATGCTATGCGTTTTTTTTTTTTCACTTGACCTAATTGGATTTTGGAGTTAATCTTATATTAATTCCGAATTGATACAATATCATATATTGTATAATTTTATAAGAAACTAATTAAATAAAATAATATTAAATCCGTCCCACAGATTTAATTACTTATTTATTTAACTTTAAATAAAGATGAGACTGAGTTATATTTGATTTATTCCCATAAATCAAATTTGAGATATCCTATCAATTTAAATTTCGAATTTCAAACGTGATAGAGATTTAATTTATCCTTATAAATTAAATCTTATAAATATCTCTTATATGAGATATCCTATCAATTTGAATTTCGAATTTCAAACGTGATAGAGATTTAATTTATCCTTATAAATTAAATCTTATAAATATCTCTTATATGAGATATCCTATCAATTTGAATTTCGAATTTCAAACGTGATAGAGATTTAATTTATCCTTATAAATTAAATCTCATATATCTCATATATATAATATATATATATATATACGAATATAAATAAATATATATACATTCACCTGGATCTTTCATTGAATCTGGACATGTCTTAGATTCAATGAATCTGGACATCATAGCTCGTGTTGGGCTATTTTGTGTGCGACCCTGTAGGCCCATATGAAGTTGGCAGTGGGCCATTTGCTATACTAGCCCACAAGTCGCAAGCGGTCTCTAGCAAGACATAACAACTACCCAAATCATATGAGGATCGATAAACGATGTAACCTTTTATACAACCATATCATGTCCCTTCTGTCACGCGATATTTTGGTCATGGATGAGGCATGGATAATGTCATCCTCCTATTCCCGACCGTTACTTTCTCGATCCCTGAGTAGTCTGACTATAGAAATGGAACTACCTTTCCATTACAGTATGGCCATACATTTCTCAGACTCACTCATCGAGGGGCCCAGTAATATCTCTCTACGAATGTGAGGGACAAATTCCATCTTGACCATTCACATTCCTCCGCATGAAAAACCACTAAGCCCGAGCATAGCCTTTATGATCACTCGGTCAAAAGTGACTTTTGACTAGGTCAAAGCTGAGCGTTTGTCATGTAGGAATCCATGATGATCTCAGGTCAAAGGGCATAGTGACATGGCTTGTATATGAGAGAAGCTTATGACTTGACTCATGCAGCTCTCTCATTGCGGGTCGGTCCAACACCCTATACTCTTACATGTGCTTATGACTTTGATTTATATCTCTATATATCTTCAAAGTCATACTGGTCTTATTTCATCTCTGCTCCCACATAGATGACCGACCAGGGACATTTAGGATAATATCATGAATTATCCAAGGATGGTCATCATAGTAAACATGCAAATAATATGATAACTCAATTAATAAATTCATAAATCAATAATGTTCATAAGACAATGATTGGCCCCTAGGGCACGATTTCCAACAGATTTCTCACGCAGACCATTTAAGGTTTTCGCCGATTCCAAAACCGTGGAAGCCGAATCTGTTATCGTCGCCACTGGAGCCGTCGCCAAGCGATTGCCGTTTCCAGGCTCCGGCGATGGTCCCAATGGGTACTGGAATCGGGGCATTTCGGCTTGCGCAGTTTGCGATGGTGCTGCCCCCATTTTCAGGAACAAACCGTTGGCGGTAATTGGTGGTGGGGATTCGGCTATGGAAGAAGCCACCTTCTTGACCAAGTATGGTTCTAAAGTTTATATAATTCACAGGAGGGATGCATTTAGAGCTTCCAAGATTATGCAGGGCAAAGCGTTGAGTAATCCTAAGATTGAAGTGATATGGAACTCAACCGTCGTGGAAGCATATGGAGATTCATCTTTGAAGGGACTCAAGATAAAGAATGTAGCAACTGGCGATGTGTCTGATTTGAATGTTTCCGGATTGTTCTTTGCTATTGGACACGAGCCTGCGACGAAATTCTTGGATGGTCAACTCGAACTCGATTCTGATGGCTACATTGTGACTAAGCCAGGGACCACAAAGACGAGTGTTGAGGGAGTTTTTGCTGCTGGGGATGTCCAGGACAAGAAGTATAGGCAAGCTATTACGGCGGCAGGCTCTGGTAATTCTTATATCTGTGCTGGTTATTTATAGGAATATTTTTCTTCCACATAAGCTATTGTGAATTAGTTACGCGATAATGATACATTCATCTGAGGTGACTGGCATTGGAATTATGAAATTTATTATTGAAAGGCCAAATTTGCCGATATATTCACGATAATTTCTTGTTTAAAAATGCTGCTATAAAGTTCTTTGTAGGACAATTGAGATTTCACGTTTCAGTTGTTTACTTATGGGAAGAGATTGCTAAGTTTTTTGTCCCTCCCTCTGGGGCGGGGAGGGTGGGTGGGGGGATTTTCTCTGGTGGGGGGAGTGTTACTATTTGGTGTTTCGTTTGTCTGAGAATGTGTTTGTTCTCAAGTGGACATCCTTTGTAAATGTTTTTTGTGATTCAGATGAAAGTGGCTTCTTTTCTTCTAGACCTGTTATTGAAATGATCTCCTGTTTTGTTTGTCTAAACGTGTGCTAGTCTAATATAGTACTCCTCCTCCAGTCCTAAGTATACAACTTATTTAACTAATTTAATAAGATTAAGGAAGTTAGTTAAATTAGTTATTATAGTATATTTTTCCTAAAGCACTCTAATCAAAGTTAGTTATTATAATATGTTTTTCTTAAAGCACTCTAATTATCTTCCTTAATTATCTCCCTTCTTTTACTTGATTATTATTGTGAGAGTATCAATAGAGTAATTTAAGAAATATATTTTATATTTAGAAATAAGATTAACTCATAAATTATGTCCTATATTTATGATTGGATGAGTACTATCTATTCTGCTTGTAAGAGGAAAAAACGACACCTCCTTGACCCTATGCCGTAAGTTATGTTTACAGAGGCAATTGTCTGGACTAGAATATCCTTTGTGCAACCATTTGGTTATTCCTTTCACATGACCTAATGTAGAAATCTGACACTTGCAGAAAGCCAGAAATGTGCAATGAATTAATGATGCTGAATGTTTCAGGATTTGATAACAGCATCTTCTGTGAAGCAAGTTAATATTGGAACTTTTTAATGCTTCATAGGTTGCATTGTTTTACTTATTGATATGCGGTATTGAAAATATTATTAGTGCGTAGACCGTATCTAACAAGTGTTGGCTTGATAAAAAGTAACTATTGACTCCCACCGTTGATATGCTAAGTGAACTAAACTTATACACTTAAAACGAGGATATAGATGAATCACCTAAATCCTAAATATTGAATGTTTCAGCTTTGCAGTTCTGTCGTTGCAACCTTGAATTGTTTGTTTGGACATAAAGTCGCATAGTTTAAAAAGAGCAGTGCATTTTCAGACCATTCAGCCGCGAATTTCAATTTCTTTTACCGGAACTAATTCAGATTATATTATTATAAGTGATTGTGCTGTGTGTCTTTGATGGTTATCACTGGCCTCTGCACATAAACGATGCATATTGATTGTCAGAGGAAGATTTACTCATAAAAAATCATTTCTGTCACAAGGATAATGAAAATTGTTATTGGTGCAGGGTGCATGGCTGCTTTGGATGCTGAACATTACTTGCAGGAGGTCGGTTTTCAGGAGGCCAAGTCTCCATGACTATCTAGTATGGCCAGGGCTCAAAAGATGGTTAATTAGAAGTAATGTGTGATTATTAGAAGAACGGAGAAAGGTCTTCCTGAGCCAAATTAGAAACTTTATATGTATGTTGGCGTTCGTTATCTGATTTCAAAGTATCATAGATTCGCATTACGTTTTCAGATAGACAGATATAAGCTCTTCTGCTGTAACTCCATGATGAATATTGTGGATGCAGCAAAGCCAATGCAGATCCCCTCCGTGGATATGTATTATGATTTGTTGGGCCTATGGAATTAATCTATCATTGATTGTGGTATGTGATCTCCAGTCGTTTGATTATTTGCTTTACTCAATACCCAAAAATGTTTATTTGATGGTTGAGAATGTTAGATTGTCACAATGTCATCATTGGCAAAGAGAATATATTTTTTTTCTAGCATCTTCTTATTGGAGACAATTTTATTTAGAGTATTGTTGGTTGTAAAGACTTTTTGGTTCCCCGATTGATAAAATGCTATGAACAGGGCAGAACTTTATAAAAGAACAAAGGCTCTCAGATGAGATCAGCACCAAACTACCAATATTAACATAAAATTTCAAAATTCTAACCAATCACATTTATTAGTTTTATTAGTATGGCTCTTTAATAAATTTTGTATAGGATAGGTTTCTAATTTCACTCAAATTCAAGAGTTTGTTCCATGTTGAAAATTTATTAAGATAACTTCAGAATCCCTTTTCTTCTTACTTGGGCCATGAGATCCAATGGTCAGAATTGATTGGCTCTTATCGGGATTAAATATAATGGAAATGAATTACCCATTAGGTTCAACTAGCGAATATTTGAGATATACGACTATTTAAAGTGTGTTTAATCCCTAGAGAGTATAATTTTATTGTGGTTTCAGTCGCGACATTTATGAAGTTATCTTAACTTTTATGTATTTAGGTTTATGTCTAAAGATAATAGACAGTTTCCTCTGCTCAATATTCATATTATTTAGGAGAAAGGGAGATTTCGTTTTGCCCTTAGATTATGAATGGGTCTAACCCTTTTTTAAAAATTTTTATAAAAAAAAAAAGAATTTTTCAACAAAAGGAGGAGGAATAATAGTCTTAATTAAAAAGACAAATAGGCATAGTTGATAATTAGAGATTTCTCCATGCGTGGTGTGGACAGTGAAAAAAAATAGAGTATAATTGATTAATTATTTATAATTATTAGATTTTAAACTACCACTTTTATTTTTAAAAGATTTTAAGCTCAATAATAATAATTAATTAGTAATGATGTTGAAATAGGGATCAAATGATCAAATTGAGATTATTAATTAAGATTAATGATTGTGATTTGTAGATAAAAAAATTAGAAATATTAACTTGGTTGACTTATGTATTTTTTAATTAAATTATATATTATAAGATTTTAAGAGTATAGTTAATTGATTGATTAAATATTATTGCATAATTTATATCTGATTGCTCTCTATCTATCTATTCTTTCTCCTTCATTGATCTGTTCCTCTTGTTTGCAAATTGCAATACCGCGAGAGCAATGGGAATGAATGGCTGTCGTTACTAGTGGATGATGTGGGCCCAATATGAAAGCGACTAGGGATAGGTAAAATGGTCATAAATTTTGACTCCCCTTTCTTTGATGGAACTGATTTCCTACCAAACAAGCATTCAATGGCCTTTCTGTTTCCCATTCCCTTTCCCTTTCTTCTTCTACTAAGGCATAAACAACTGTGCCTTTTGACTGTTTGTTTTTGTAATGATAGCAAGTTTAATTTGTGATGATTTATAATTATTTCATTATATACATATGTATGTATGGTAATTTTCCTTACTTCAGATAATTATAAATTACCATTACTCTGTCGGATTTTACTGAGTTGGGAGAATAATGAGTTCATTACTCTGGCGAATTTTACTGAGCTTGGAGAATGATGAGTTCTTCTTCTTCTTCTTTGGTTCATTTTTTCGTTTACATAAAGTATGCTTACCGCTTGCCTCAAGCCTCCAGAGACCTTTCTGAAACTTGCAATGATATAACAAACAATATTAATATAAGAAAATTGCCTAATAATATCAATGTTTCCATATTTTTTTTTAATAAAATCAATGTTTGATATACCAATATATCTGCTCAATATTAATATATGAACACACATATAATCAAATATAGGGAAAATTAGAGAAAAGTCTCCACAATAAATTTTTCAATAGGAGATTTTTCCCAATGTTCTCTAGAATATTTACTGAACTACCCCTACTATTCCTAATTATAACATTTATATAGGATTAGAATTATCTCTAAATATAAGATCCAATCTATTTTATCTTTTAAAATTATATTTTTTTCTCAATATATCTTTATATAATTACACATGTTAAAGGCATATATAAATATAGTTTAAATATATATAATTAAATATAATATTTTAGGGGAATAAATATATAATTATTATAATTAATTAATAAATTTTATAATCTATTTAAATTAATTAAATATATCTTATAATTAGTAATGGTGTAATATATATTATTCATTCTAAACTTTACTTTGTTTAAATGCATGAAGATTGAAGAAACACTCATACTCCTACTTAAATCATGTAAGGCGATATAAGTTTAGAAAATCTGTTTTTAATAAATAATCTCATTATATATGAATTATATATAAAAAATATTTATGAAAGAATCTTTCATAAAATGTACTTATAGCTCATATCTGAATTGTACATAACAAACTATTCCAAAAAACAAAAAGATAAAGCGACTTTATAAAAGAATCTGTCATAAAATGTCATGCCCAGGACTCACGTGATAAATATAACAAGAGTTGGATGCCGGTGGCTGCTTGGTAAAGTTCAAATGCCACCCAATGTGCCGTACACACACAATTACCACGGATATTTTATTAATTTTATTTATAAATTACTTATAACATATTTAATATAAATAAAACATTTAAATATTATTAATTATACTATAGAATTTAATAATTTTCAATCATTATATCTATTTAAGATATATTATATCCAATTGAAATAAATTAAATATAAAAATAAAGATAAAATAATATATTTATATGAAAAATTTGTCTCTTTACACTATAAATAGCATAAAAATAAATATGTTTATTTTATTTTATAAATAGAATTAAAAGAGTATATTTTTTTTATTAGAAACCATTTGAGAAATTTATTTTAATTATAAATATAATATTTTAATTATTAACTCTTAAATTTATAATTTATTTAACATATTTTTATTAATTATATATATTATAAGAATCTAGGAGTAATTTTTAATACAAATAATTATAAAAATATATTTTAAAATATTAATATATATTTTTATAAATAATTAATTTAATTAATTTTATCAATCTTAATAAATTAGTTATTTGTTCTATAGGAGGGAATATATACATTCCATTGTAGTTATATATATACAAGGGTTAAATTATATTTAATATTATAAAATATTTTTTAATAATATTTAGTATTCTACTAAATAAATATTTTAATATATTCAATATATCAAAGATTAATTTTAAAATACTGAGTCCTAATAGATTTTTTTTTTGCCAAATAATAAAAAAATATTTTAAAATATTTAATGGTATTTGATTATCTTGAAGCGAGTGCATTTTTCCCTTTTGTTTTATTTAATTTAAAGTTTTCTGCGCTCACGGCTGCTGTTCTTGTACCTTTTTGGCGCTAGCCTGAGACTTGATAGTAAGAATCTTGTCTTTTTGTTTGCAAACAAATGGATTGGCCCCACCACATTTATGGCTTGCATTTGGATTGGCATGCAACTTCATCGACCCATGGAAGAAAGGTGGATTACTCAAACCCATGTTATTCTGATCCAGTGTTTTTCACAAGCCTACGTAATTTTTCGGCCAATGATCTTTGAGACGATCTCCTACCATTCACAGTTCAGGTAATCAATAATCCACAATGCTTGATTATTTGCTTTCCTTTATTTTATCTAAGTTAACGTGTAATTAGAATTTCCATTAAGAATTTGTGGCAAAATTCAGAACAATAGTCCCCCTCCTCTGTTCCATTGCTCGTCCAATTCCCGTCTGAATCGGAAACGTAGCTACTTCGTTTGCTATTGGATTAGGTTTTGAAATTTCAACACGGTGAAACAAACTTGACTCAACGGAGCAGGACGCAAGAAGATGCGTAGCGGCAGAGAGATATAGCGACAGAGATGACATCGGAAAGGAATTCGCAAGTGGAACGAATCATCGTTTTGTGCCCGTAAAAGCTAGATGAATGAATCTGATCCATACTAATCTGGTTTCTGATTAAGACGTGAACCCTATTTTATTCCCAATTTTTGAGTTCTTGCACACATTCTTGTCGACATTGTGGGTCCGATATGTGACGCCTCAGTGCCAAAATTATGGATCACATGCACGATGCGATAAAGTCACTTGAGGCCCTTCTTTGATTTTACAATGACATGTTGGCGAAATTTTGTCGCGTATCGACAAATCATTTTTGTTTTGCATTTTGCTTCTTCAGTTCTCCGAAAAGATGGAAACAAGGACATTTAAGTTTCAACTTGTTCTAAATTCCAACTTTAATATTATATATGATCAAGCACAAGCAGCATCTAATCATCATACAGACATGAACTTCATGGTGTGAAGCCATCTTCAAAAGTACGCGCCTTTTTTTTTATTCTCTCCTCAGCTTTTCTTTCATTTTTTATTCTTACTCAGCTTTTTCTTACCCAAGTGCTCTTTAATTTCTTCGTGTGATGTTCACTGTTCACCCATCTCTGCTTTAAGAAACAGAGGTTTCTCTAGAGCTTCCTAGGTAAGGAAGATGAACTATACAAACACGTTCCCGCCTGGCCATATCTTGTGTCTTTTGACAAACCATTGTTAGAGTATTAGCTTACATAGCACTTCTCAAACTACTCAGCTTCTCTTCTCTATTCGTTTGTTCATTTTTTTAGGAACAAGCGTTTGTATGTGTGTATATGTTACAGAAGCTGCGCTATCGAACTTCTCCCAACAAAATCACAACATCTCTTGAGGTCTTCTTATAGTAGAGAACTGCAAAAGATTCTATTACACAATATAGTATGTCCTTGGTATTGTTGTTATTATACTTATGTCTTTTTCCTTTTGTAGGATTGACATTTATTTTTGGAAGAATCGTGACCATGGGGTTCCTACAGCTTTTCTATGTTGCCTCTGTCCCTGTGATCGAAGTATTACTAATTTCGGTTCTAGGCTTATTTCTTGCCCTAGATCGGGTTAACATATTGGGCGAAACTGCAAGGACGCATGTGAATCATGTAAGAAGGGCTTCAATGCTTCAGAGAAAATTTGTGTTAATATATATATATATATATATATATATATATATATATATATATGTATATATATATGTATATATATATATATATAAAGGAAATGGAATACGTACTAACAAGAGTTTCTGTGTGATATAGATGGTATTTTATGTGTTTAATCCTTCAATGGTGGGCGACAATTTGGCAAAAACTATTACCTGGGAGAGTTTTGTGTCGTTGTAAGTACTGATTTCAGATTTACGTCTTGTGAGAGGAGTGATTTTCCTCATTCTAATTCATGACTTGTTTCACGTATAGGTGGTTCATGCCAGTCAATGTTCTCGCTACATTTTTATTAGGCTCAGCCTTAGGTTGGGTGCTTGTTAAACTCACAAGGCCTCGTAAACACTTGGAAGGTCTTATTCTGGGTTGCTGTGCATCAGGTAGCCTATAGTTTGCGTGTGACATTTGTTGTGCTTTGCATCTTAAATGGACTTTTGGTCCCTAAAAGACCCATGCTATAATTATTTGGTCCTTACGTGTTTCAATTCCTGAAAGTTTTTGAACTGATACTCAGAAATAAAGCAGAAGTGTATGTTTCAGGAGCTACCCCGGAGCAAGTTCAAACATTTAAAATGATAAGACTAAAGAACTAATGAATAACCTTGGCATGTGCATATAGTTTTATGATATAGTTCTCTGTCTAAAAATTAAGCTTCCTTTATAACACAGTTCAGCTTGTTCTGAAAACCAAAAATTAGTTCTACAAAAATGCTAAACTTGTATTCACTTGTTCTACAAAGAAATAAATGGTACAAATTGCACTTTCACAGAATCTGCTGGTATTTTGAATAAATGCTCTGAGTTTATATGAACAGGAAATCTAGGAAACTTGCCTATCGTCATTATCCCAGCCATTTGCAAAGAGAAAGGAAGTCCCTTCGGCGATCCAGATGTCTGCTACCAGTATGGGATGGCTTACGTTTCACTTTCTATGGCGGTATGCAGCTTCATTGGCTCTCTGGGTTTTAAGTCTGAAATAATATAAATTTTGATAGAACATACAGTTAATTAAATCAGCTAATTATGCTGTTCTTGTTTTCTGGACTGGGGTTCATTTGGGCGAACATCAGCTTGGAGCTGTTTTACTGTGGTCTTATGTGTACAACATTATGCGGAATTCAGCAATTAAATGCCACAGAGAAGGAAATGCAGATGACTACTTCAGCCAATTGAAAGATTCAGGAGAAAATCCAGATGAATGCTCAGAAACTCTTAATCCTTCAAAAGATGCCGTGGATGATGCGTATACTATGCTGCTTCCTAATGCGGAATCTGTAGAAAATACGAAGGTTTCTACGAACTTCATTTAAACTGAGATATTTCATATTGATTGGAAAGAGTTTATGGTTTAAGAATAGTTTGCTGGGCAGAAACACTAGATCTATCTAGCAATTATGTTTAAAAAAGGTCAACAAGAAAAGGCTGGAATTCTTTTTTAATTAAGATAAGTATAAAAATTTCCTATGTCTAGGGATCAATGTTCCCAAGAAGAAATCAAAGACATAATACTCAAGAAGCCTCTGGCAACGTGCAAACATATAATGAAAGCACAAAATAAAAAAATACGCAGTTCATAAAGCTCATGATTCTAGGTTTTGTATGATTTCCTTCCATACATTATGAGATTTGCCTATCATATGATCTGAATTGAGAATTCGGGCCATTGAATTGAGAATAGTAAGGTTGGTTAGTTGTAAATCATGGTATAAAGTTATATTTACGTGTTTTTGAAATTTCAATTGTCCAGGTACCAATTTCAGAAAAAATTAAGTCTCGCATAAACATGATTTCAGGAAGCGTCAATTGGAAGGCCATGCTTGCACCATCAACTATCGCAGCGGTATGAAAGAGTTTCCATTGTCTTGAAAATTAATAGTTATACGGGAGTGGGACTCGCTTTTTGTTTCTGTATGTCCTTGCTGATAAGCTCTATATGTATAGTCTTTTGCAATAAATGCAAGCACCACCCTTCAATTTTGAACAATTCATAAATATTTCTTCTTTTTATTACAGATTGCTGGGTTTGCCATCGGTTTAATCCCCCAGATTCGTAATATCTTGATCGGAAGTGATGCTCCACTTCGTGTGGTTGAAAACTCGGCTACAATGCTGGGGTATGCAACAAGATTTCATCTTTTAATCAAAAGTGTTCTTGCCACTGCTCATCATTCATTGCCCCATGTTGCAGTTAATTGTTTTGCATTGATCTATCATTCAATGGAAGATATCTCACTTTTTTTTCTTTATCCTATTGCATTCAGTGATGCAGCCATCCCAACTGTCACCATTATACTGGGTGCAAACCTTCTTAAAGGTAAACTATATACAAAGCTTAGCCATGAAGTTTCTCATATAATTCAATTGGAAATCTCTATCTTTTTTAAGTTAATATCAATGGAGCAGGCCTGAAAGGAACAGCTGATATGTGGTGGACAACATCGGGGATTATAGCAGTTCGATACATTTTCCTGCCAATATTGGGGTCTCTGGTAGTTAAAGGGGCAATACAAATTGGATTGGTGAATTCAGATCCTCTATATCAGTTTGTACTTCTGCTTCAATATGCACTTCCACCTGCCATGAATATAGGTAACGTAAATTTGCTTTTGAAATCAGTAAATTCATTCAGGAAAGTTGTCTAATGCTTCCATTTTGGTCATTGACAGGTACAGTAGCTCAATTGTTCGGAGGGACTGAGAGTGAGTGTTCGTTTATAATGCTATGGACATATGCGTTGGCCTCCATCGCAGTTACCCTTTGGTCAACCTACTTCATGTGGCTTGTCTCCTCCTGATTTCTTTTCTTTTTATATAAAAAATGATATAATTATAATGTCATTTCATTTTTTTAATTTAGCAGCTATATTTATCCAAATGTCATAATATAAGGAAGTTGGATGGCAAATTAGATTGGTTTAGTATTAAAACCCAACTCAAGAAGGCTGATTAGATCAATAAACTTATGAACTAATCTCTTAGTCAGTATGGTCAAGAGTTTTGAACAGGTTAATAGGGTTATATTATGTATTTTTTTCTCATCTTGCTAAACTCAAAACCACATAGTTGAGTTAAAAGAAAAAAGAAAAAAATTGCACTCATTCATATATGTAATAATTGTGTTTTGTTAGACTATGCATAGTTATACATGAATGTTTTATTTATTTATTGATTAATCTTTTTTTTTACTTATAATAGTATATGTAGATTACCTATAAATAAAATTTTTATATTAATATTTGAACTTACAACTTTATAGATTATGAGTCATCTCTCTACTAATTAAATAGATCTTTATTGGCAAGTTTAATTAAATTATAAATCGGGAAATATATAAATTATCAATTCATTCATTCAACACAAATTGGGCTCGGGGAACGAAAAGGATTGGAAATGGGATGTGTTGGCCCAATCCAATGAGCCTGACCCAATCATATATAAGCCTCTATTAAACAAGGCATGTCCTCGATGCACTTCATTTTAGACTTTACATTTTAAAAATGGATAGTTGTGGGAATATTTTATACAGGAGGACGTTGTGCCTAACACAAATACATTTTTTTTATACCCCAACAACACAATATTTATATTAAAAATATACATAAATATTTTAAATATGGTTATATCACAATATTTTCATTCACATTATATCCTATGTTATACACTCGCACACACATCTTTTAAACTTTTAAATTTATGTTGGAAACTAGGCAGTGTATGATGTAAGATAAAGCGTGAGTTGAATGCATATGGAAAAATCTTAAAAAAATATTATTTGAATTTCAAAATTTTAGATAAAAAATATTATAAAAATATATTATTATTTGCTTTATAAGAGTAGTCACTATTTTATAATGATTTAAAATTTTAAAATTTAAGTAGTAATTATTTTAGGAATTTTCCAACATATATGCACAATAAATCTCTGGAATTAATAGGGTTATAAAATGGGATGAACTCTCAATTTATATAATATTTGTATAGCCCTCTCCATGATGAACAGATCTGTCTATTTATCTAGTTCATCATTATGGTCATCATCTTAATCAGTCACTTTCTCATCATCAGAAGACATTAATTAATGTGCTGTAATCCATCCAATGTCAACCACCTTCATTTATTTATTTATCATTATTATTATTATTATTTTATCCTTTAGCTGTGCCTGAAAAATGATGTGTTAGAGAGAATGAACGTTTCGTTTTTTGTTGTGTAGTGATGGTTAAATGAATGGTAAATCCTACAGGGTGAGTCTATGATTGATTTTCCTTTTGTTCTTTGAAGTTTTAATGATTTATCATTGATTTTAAATTCATGGGATATACAGATAAAAAGGGTAAAAATTAAAGTGGATGGAAAAAAAGAAGTACAAACAGAATCAAATCTGAGGAAGAATCCTCTGAAGTGTAAAATAACAATATAATGATAGTTTTTATTTTTTTAAGGATAAATTTAGATTATTTGAATTTAATATGAAATGTTTAACATTTTATATGTCTTTTATAATTTTCATATGACCATTATGTGGTAATATATAATTAGCGTTCAAAGTTAGTACTCATATCATTACTTCAAAATATTATCTCTAGTCATAATTATAAAAGATATTTATAAAAAAATAATTAATTTTTTATAAATATTAAATAAATTAAATAAATCAGTTAATCATCATCAAATCTAATATCTCAAAATAAATTCATATTATATACTCTTCAAACTATTTAAATTAATAAATTATTTATTATATTAATTATAATTAATTAATTAATTTATTTTAATTTATTTATTTTAAAAAGTTAACTTGTTCTCTATATTAGAATCAGAAATAATAATTCATTATAAATATGATGATTTGTTAGATTTTATTTGCTTGGGGATGAATTCATAACATGATATACTCTTGTTTCTTTTGCTCATAATTATAGATAGAGTTGGAGAGCAAAAGAAATGATAAGATGCGGATGCATTAAAAACCCGGTTGGTGTGTGTGTGTTTGTGTATATAAAGGTGACACTAAAAGTCTAAGACATTTAAAAAAAAAAAAGAAGAAAAATTAAGTTAGTCAAAAAAAGATATCTACATTTTTTTGCCAACCAAAAAGATATCTTATCCACATAGGTGTCTTAAAAAGACTATATGCGAATCTGCTTATCTTTTAATATTTTAAAATAATATTAATCTAAGAACTTTTTTTAGATAAAAATAGTTACTATGCAAAAAAAAAAAAATTAAACTTTAATTATATAATAAACTTGATGAGCTAACTAATCATACACTTGCCTCTCCATGAATATGAAGGCTAGGCATGCCAAGTCATATATGAGTTTAGTGGAATCATAATATATAGTCTTTCACCCGATCTTTTATATAAGAGTTAATTAATTTTTTTATAGATTAAATAAATAAGTTAATTATGACTAAATATAATTATTAAAATAAATTGATATTATATATTTTTTAATTTATTTAATAAATTTAAATAATTTTTATATTAAAAATTGGTGGAGAATAACATCTTTTGATTAGGTGTGTAAACAAGATATTAGGTGAATATTCATTTTGAATAAGTCTAGAAGTTTTTTTTTTTTGGAGTTGTTGGAAGCGTTGGCCTCATTATATCCGATGGTGATGTGAAGGGATTTGAGATCTTGAACAAATTCCTCGTCCAGCTACTTTGATAGAGATATCGCAGTGTGCAACATTAAATCTCATATTAAGTAAAATGTAATATTCTAGTTTTTAAGATAGATTTTTTTTTTGATTTAAATACCTATCCTATCAATTAGTAGGTTACGTTTAAGTATAAATTTTAGGTAATACTTGATAGTTCCTTTTTAATTACACAGTTTGCATCCTACTCCTCTATTTTTCCAAGTCAATTTTATAAAGACTGTAGTCAGAGGGGGTGATTTTTATAATTATTAAAGTTATTTAACAACCAGCGGATAATGAGAGAAAGTTAAGACAAAAACAGGGGACGTGATCAAAGAAAGATTCCCTGAAATTCATGGGACTATAATGGGGGTGGGGGGGGGGGGGGGGGGGCGAATGAAATCAAAAAGTTGATGAGCATGATTAAGCTTTTTTCTAACATTGCTTACTCATGAAAGCAGTGATCATGCTTTTGCGACAGCAAACAAGGAAAATGATTGTAACGGTGATACTTGATGAAAGTAAATTAATCATTATTACGTGGACAGATAACGGTTCCTATTTATGCAATTATTATTATTACGATTGTTGACTTCTTTAGCCCTGAAATTCCACGAGAGTGAGATGGAAGTTAACGGTAAAAAAACACCTTTGGTGAAAGTGCATCTTTTAATCCATCCTTTGTTTTATATAAAATTTTATTTTAATCATTTCACTTTATAAAGTATGTTTCTAATTATCTAATCCTAATACCGATAGTTTCATTACTAAATAACTGCCACACAATTAAAAATTTAAATATAAATTATTACATAATTTAAAAATACTTTTATTATTTAGAAATTATTCGCATACATTTATTTTAAACTTTAATTTATTTTAAATTTTTTATAGTTGATTGTTTAATTTTTAATCTAAATTATAAATATTTTTTAAAATTTAGTTTCAAACAAGCATTTAAATTAAAAAAAAAAAAAAGAGAAGTCACATGATTGGATCTCTGTTCAGCACCAGCAGCCCCCGCGATGTGAGGGCCACATCCATATTTCGGTGGACACCCAAAATTGATGCTTTCTTGTCACACAAAAAAATAGCTGATTTGAGCCTAGTGCCATTAGTAGCTACACTTTCCTTTCCCTCGCCATATATACAGCTTGGTCGTTGTTATTTTGTTCTCCAATGCACCAGAGTGGGTTAACATAAGGCCACTTCACAATGTCTGCTCCTGGGTATGCACGAAGAAGAAGCATTTCCTCCCTTTATCTTTTTCTTGCTGTTTCCGTTGCACAGATTACCGTGTCCTTCTCTGCAAAGGTAAGCTCAAATTCCACTGTTTCGTTTTTTCTCACAGCAAATTATGGAATCAGGAATTCTGGATTGGATCATTGCAGGTTTATGTAGTCTACATGGGAAGCAAAAATGGCGAAGACCATGACGAAATTATGAAGCACCACCATCAAATTCTTGCTTCTGTTCACAGTGGAGGGTCAGTTTCTGTAATTCATGCTGGTTTGTTTCAGATACATTCATTTGTTGGAAGAGAGAATAACGTAACTGAAAGAATAGAATCGAAGATTGATTTTAGATTTGTGGTTTTCTCCTTTTCCTTATGTGGAATGACGAACAGCATTGAGGAAGCCGAAGCTTCGCATGTTTATAGCTACAAACATGGTTTCAGAGGATTTGCCGCGAAGCTGACTGATGAGCAGGCGTCTCAGATTTCAAGTAATTCAGAGTGATTCTCTCATCTTTCTCGTCTTGTCTGTGTGGATTGTGGACCTTAAGATTTCTTTAAACCCAGAATTAATTTGCCTGTGATATGGACGTTCAAATTAATTGACAGAAATGCCCGGAGTGGTTTCTGTGTTCCCCAATTCTAGAAGAAGGCTGCATACAACTCATTCATGGGACTTCATGGGCCTTCTGGACGATCAAACTATGGAGATTCTTGGGTTCTCCCCCAGAAACCAAGCAAACATCATCGTTGGTTTCATTGACACTGGTGAGCACTTAGCACTCTTACCTTTCACAGTAAGCGTTATTATGATTACTTCTTCTTGTTTATCTCCAAGTAAAATATACACATTTTCTGCAATATTCCCTAAAGGCAAGTATTTGGTTCATAGGAAATTTCTCACCTAACTAGTAGAAACTCTGCCACTTTCTTTTTCTGTAGCATTTTAGTTGTAAATGCTACTTTTACAAACTAATTCTCTGCAATTATTTATTGTCTGTACCTTCTCTATTTCTCTCCACATCTATTATTATGTACACTGGATTTTGATAAGATGAATGATTCAAATCGCATCATTGAAGAATTAACGTAGATCAAAATGGCTATTGAATCAGGAATTTGGCCTGGATCTCCAAGTTTCAGTGATGTTGACATGCCTCCGGTGCCACCAGGATGGAAAGGAAAATGTCAATCAGGAGAAGCATTCAATTCTTCCTCTTGTAACAGGTTTCTGGTTCAACCTTATCCTCCTCATCGTTATCATCAACTAAATTATTATTTCAATTCTTAAGAGACTAAAAAAGAACAAGCCTTATAGTTTCACTTCATAGTATTAGTTTATACATAGGTCAGGTGTGTCATTTTTGGTTAACGATCCACGTGGAACAGGAAAGTCATTGGAGCTAGATACTACAAGCGTGGGTATGAAGCAGAAGAAGGGCCTGACTCAGACATAAAATTCTCCTTCAGATCTCCAAGAGATAGCTCTGGCCATGGCAGCCACACAGCTTCAATAGCCGCTGGGCGGTATGTGCCCAACATGAACTATATGGGATTGGCAGGTACTACCGGGAGTTTGATAAAAGCTTTTGTGCAATGAATGAATTGCATAGTTCATAACTTGTGAATAATGTGACTTTTGATGCATGTGCAGGTGGAGGAGCTAGGGGAGGAGCGCCATTAGCTAGGATTGCTGTGTACAAAACTTGTTGGGACTCAGGCTGCTATGATGTGGATTTGCTGGCTGCTTTTGATGATGCCATCAGAGATGGGGTTCACATATTGTCTGTGTCTTTGGGTCCTGATTCTCCTCAAGCAGACTACTTTAATGATGCCATATCTGTGGGGTCGTATCATGCAGCCAATCGTGGGGTTCTGGTGGTTGCATCGGCTGGGAATGAAGGGTATCCTGGTTCTGTTACCAACCTTGCCCCATGGATGATCACTGTTGCTGCTAGCTCCACTGATAGGGATTTCACCTCTGATGTCACATTGGGAAATGGTGTCAATATCACGGTAAAAATTTATCACTTTATCAGAAATTTTTTTCATCACCGCGAAGTTTTTGTAAAGTTTAAAGGGAGGACATATAAATTGAACCTTGTAAATGAAAGCAAACTATATTTAAAAAGATACTCTCATTCAGAGCATGACAGGGTTCTAATTTGAATTAGTTTATAATACCCCATGCTTATCACCAAAAAGAAACATAAGAAAGAGTGGAAGAGTTTGGATTCTCTAGAATTTGTTTATTGTAAAGTTTTTAAAAGCATTCATAAATAAAAGAAAGAAACGACCGAGTTGGAGACAAAAGTGAAAGTGAACCCATACATATTCACTATTTATATCACTATCTTTCTAAACTCTGCAAAAACTTTACAATGAAGAAATTTAAACATTCATCACATCCACCTTTTATGTTTCTTCCCCTCTTAACACTGTAAGAGCTTTATAATAAGAAACTATAAAAGATCCTGACACAATACATATTTCAAGGAAGGGTGCATTAGCTCCTTAATTATGATAATGCTTTCCTAAAAGGAGCGCGAGGCATGAGTTTACAGGGCCAAATACAAATGTCCTGACCCCGAACTTTGGTGTAAAATTTTCCTTGAAAGAGTACCTGTTTATCCGGAATCAGAATTAGGTTTTTCTCCGATTGTTTCACTGACAATTTTTCTGGATAAATGTAACAGGGTGAAAGTCTGAGTCTCTCGGAAATGAACGCCTTTACAAGGATAATTTCAGCTTCTGAAGCTTCTGCTGGATATTTCACTCCTTATCAATCCAGGTGAAGCACAAGGTACTTTTGAACAAGAGAAATGTGTAAAGATCAATGCAAAAGGATGTTCTTATAAGAAAGTTTTGTTGTCTTTTCTTTGTTGTTGTAGCTACTGTATAGAAAGCTCCCTCAATAAAACCAAGACCCAAGGGAAAGTTCTGGTGTGCCAACATGCAGAGAGGTCAACCGAGTCAAAGGTAGCGAAAAGTGCTTTAGTGCAAGAAGCAGGCGGAGTTGGAATGATACTTATAGATGAACCAGGTCAAGATGTTGCCATCCCGTTTGTGATACCATCAGCCATTGTTGGAAGGAGAACAGGCCAACATATTCTCTCGTATATCAACAATACACGGTTAGTTTTTGAATTCTCAACATTCCCAGAAGTGAAGATATATGATGTTTTGGAAAGATATAAATAGAAAAGAGATGATAAGTACATACTGTTAAGTTCTTCTGTGTTGCTTTTTCTCCAAATAAATGAATGCTTTCAATTCTCTAATCTGACTTTCTGCCACTTCTATCCTCAACAGTAAGGGTAAGGCTATGTCAAGGATTTCCAGAGCAAAGACGGTATTAGGAGCAAAGCCTGCACCACGTGTGGCAGCATTTTCTTCCAAAGGCCCCAACAGCTTAACCCCAGAAATTCTGAAGGTGATGTATTCCCAGTAATATAAAGGGAAATCCGACATGAATTATGGGTGTTTCATAATATTCCTAGAGGACGGAAATTCTGACTTTATGGTGATTTTATGCAGCCTGACGTCACAGCCCCAGGATTGAACATCCTTGCGGCTTGGTCTCCAGCAGCCAAAAACATGGAGTTTAACATTCTCTCAGGAACTTCCATGGCTTGTCCTCATATAACTGGAATTGCCACCTTAATCAAAGCTGTTCATCCTTCATGGTCTCCATCTGCTATCAAGTCTGCCATCATGACAACTGGTATTACATTGACAATACTGTCTTTCTCATGAGGTCTATATATATAGAGATTCTTCCTCAGCACAAATAGAAACATAGATCTTAATTAAATTCCATCAGTCACTGAGTGCCATTAATCTAGGCACATATTGTGCACCCCGAAAGAAAGGAAAATAATCAATATAGTGCAGAAGTTTTGCCGCTTCAGTTTGAGAAACTAACTACTACTTCAATATGCAGCTACAATTCTGGATAAGCACCATGGATTCATCAGAGTGGATCCTGAACAAAGAAGCGCCAACGCATTTGATTATGGATCAGGCTTTGTGAACCCTGCAAGGGTTCTTGACCCTGGTCTCATCTATGATCTAGAAGCAGAAGATTATCTAACATTTCTCTGCTCACTTGGTTACAATGAGAGGTCACTCCATCTTGTTACTAGAAACAACGAAACATGTGATAGGGCATTCAAATCTGCATCTGAGCTCAACTATCCATCCATCACAGTACCAAATCTCAAAGACAACTTCGCAGTGACTAGAACTGTGACTAATGTTGGAAAATCAACAAGTATTTACGAAGCTGTAGTGTCTCCTCCTGCAGGAGTTAATGTCACTGTTTTGCCAAACAGGTTGATCTTCACAAGGATTGGGCAGAAAATCAACTTCACTGTGAATTTCAAAGTTGCTTCTCCCTCAAAGGGCTATTCATTTGGTTTCCTGCTATGGAGGAACAGAAGATTGCATGTCTACAGTCCTTTAGTTGTCAGGGTTTCACCTTCAAAACATGGGTTGGTCAGATAAGAATGATTGTACATATTACTGAAGTCTCTCTAGGAACTGGAAACAGCCATTCATACTGAAATATTGAAGTATTGGATAATCACTGCCAAAAGTTACAGCAAAGATTATGATGTTTGGAGCAGCAAGCAAGATGAACTGCAGAATATGAAGACCTGAACTGCTCTGAAAAATACATGATCATCATTTCATTTGTCAGCTGTAACTACATAACTTGGTTTTGTGGCTTCTCCAGAATTATCCCATGTATTTACACTGTACGCCTCTGGAGAATAAATGCTCAAATATAGGGATAGTATTATCCATAGCACATCGAAGCTTTTCTGGGCCATGATATAACCTCTTCAATGGTGTAACCCTGAATTTATTGTTAAATTAGAATTGTCATATTATTAAAATTCTATACACATCTCAGCAGGAACAATAAAATGCGACAACTTCCATGAATCAAATTGAGTCATCCTTATCTTGAAATAAATTTAGGCTGTTTGCCTTAGGTCGTTTCTCAGCATTAGTCATAAGTTTTCATTTGTATGATTGTGCAAGGAATATGTACCTCATCATTAAATTGTTCGTATTTTATTTTCTTTATCTTTTTTTTAATTTACTATATATATATATATATATATATATAATTTTGAACATAATAGTGTAGTATACCAGAAGTCCGAACTCGACAAATTTGAACAATATGTCAGACCCAAGCCCATGTATCAAGATTCTGCTGTGGCCCAATCCTGTCAAAAGGAGAATGAAATTTAAGTCCCTAAAAATTGAATTAATGACAGTTATATATATTTCTTAAAAAATAAAAAAATTGCAACTAATGATTTAAATATTTATAAACTGATAATTATATATAAAATTTAAATGTCTTATCTGTAATTAAAATTCCTGAATCAATAATTGCAACTCAATTTACAGAAAATTTTATCAATAAATTAACTGTCATGAATTCAATCTTTTGAAACCTTACTTTTCGTTCGTTCAAAAAAAAAAAATTAAAATATACAAATAATCTAAAAATGATGTTATAACTTGTACATATCACTGGCCCTTTTAACTTATAAAACCTTCTTATTTTAAATATCATTTAACGTAATGAAATCAATTTCATTAAAGTTATATTTTATTTCTAATTTCCTTCTTTTTTTATTATTTTTGTTATATATCTTATTTTAATTAAATTTTTTTTCCACGTGTGAATAATTTTTCCCTATATTTTGTGTGTGTGAGAGAGAGAGCTGTAAAGAAGTTTGAATGAAGAAAAGCAATAACTAATTTACAAGTTAGACATTTAAAAAAAAAGAAATGGACACCAAAAAGTTTGAAAGGAGTAGCCATTTTATCTTTAACCCTATTTTTATATTCAAGGCATCTTTTTTACTTTATTCTGAAGCAGACCTCCATCATATAAAACACCCTTCTTTTATTTCTTTATTATAATATAATATGGACAACGTTCAGCTTATATTAAAAAATGACTTAAATAAAAAGTATACTTTATGCACATGAGGTTCCCATTTTTTATATTAAAAAAAATCCAATAAGAATTTTTGTGATTAATATATGCATACAGCAAATACAAACAGTCATAATCAATGCTGTGTAGGGGATAAATCTTCTCTTTCACTCAACTCAGTTGTTGTTGTTATATATCTTTTTTTTTAATTTTGTCAATTTCCTAATCGCCTCTACAAATTTTTTTAATATTATCACTTACAATACTCCCTCGTCTATTTTAGTTATTTTCATAAAATTTTACCCAGCAGATGGGAGTTTCTTTGAGACGCCTCTTGGGCTCATCCAATGCAAGGATTTTCCCCATAGCGCTTGCCTAGTTGCCTTTAAGAGATATGGCAACATTATATATTTTCTAAACTTTGAAAAAAAATATTGTGCCAATCAAAAGTTATTTGGCAAAAAATTTTCCGACGAATTTGCCATCTAACGCTCTATAAAATTATCATGAGAATCCAGTGGCTCAGGAGAGAAATTATTAAAATAAGTCAATCTCGAAACGCAGAATCGAAAGAAACGGTGCACACCGCTGTCGAGAATAGCTGTGCTCTGCATTTTCTTGGTTTCGCTGAGAAAACCAGCAACCAGCAAAGAACAGAGAAAACGACAGAAAGTGGTAAGCTCACCACGCTCACAAAATCTTCAAAGCTTCCATCTTCATTAATATTCGTACGTATTAGTTACTAGGGAATGCTTTCTCTCCAATGCAGCAGTAAGCATCATCATCATCATCACTATCAGCCGCCGCGCCGCCACAAGTCTGACATGAATCCATGCCCATGCATCTCCCTCTCCTCTTCCGCCGCCGCCACCGCCGTCATATGCATTCTGCAACTCTTCTTCCCGGCGGCGATGTCCCAACCCCAGAACATGAGAACAACCCCATACGTCTTCGGCCCCTTCGACGTCTCTAACTACACAACCTTGAAAGTCATTCAACCGGCGTCGATCAACTTCGGAGCTCTCCAAATAACTCCGGACACCGCCGGCAACGTCCCCCTCGCAAACACCTCCGGTCGAATCCTCTTCCGGGAACCCTTCACACTCTGGGAAGACACCGGAAAGGTTGCTTCCTTCAACACTTCATTCCTCATCAACGTCTATCGCGTCAACAACGCCACTCCCGGCGAAGGCGTCGCCTTCGTCATTGCCCCAAACCTCGACCTCCCCCGAAACAGCCATGGCCAATACCTTGGCCTCACCAACTCCACCACCGATGGCAGCCCCGACAACCACATCGTCGCAGTCGAACTAGATACCGTCAAGCAAGACTTCGACCCCGACGACAACCACATCGGACTCAACATCAACAGCGTCAAATCAAAAACCAACGTCTCACTGTCTCAATTCGGAATCCAGATCGCTCCAGACAGTGCCAAATACTATGTAATCTGGATAGACTACAACGGTTCAAGCAAGAAAATTAACATATTCATCAAAGAACAACCCGACAGAAACGCACCTATAGTATCAAAACCAGAAGAACCAGTGTTAACCACAGATCTAGATCTCAAAACCATCGTGAAACAGAGCTCTTACTTCGGTTTCTCTGGTTCCACCGGAATAACCTACCAGTTAAACTGTGTTCTGAGATGGAACATGACGGTGGAGGTTCTTACAGAAAACAAGAACAAGTCGCGATCTTTGAAGATGGGTTTTGGTATTGGGGTGCCATTGATGGCTTTGATTCTTGTGGGGATTGTTGGGTCAGTGTATTATGTTTATAGGAAGAAGAGAAGAAGAAGGTTGGACGACGAACAGATACTGGGGACGTTGAAGAGCTTGCCGGGAACGCCGAGAGAGTACTCGTTCAAGGAATTGAAGAAGGCCACGAACAATTTCAGTGAAAACAATAAGCTCGGAGAAGGAGGGTATGGGATGGTGTACAGAGGGATTTTGCAGAAAGAGAATAATTTGGAAGTTGCAGTGAAGAAATTCTGCAGAGATAAGATGAAATGCAAAGATGATTTCTTAGCTGAACTCACCATTATCAACCGTCTTCGTCATAAGCATCTTGTGAAGTTACTAGGTAATTTCATTTTCATGCTTTTAATTCGTTCAATGATTGAATAAATCCTTAACCTGAGTATATATGAATCTAATCTGAAACTAGGAATATATATCAAATCAGATCAGCACATTTAAAGCGTATCATTAAATGATATGTCTCTTTGTTCTGTTCTGTTCTGTCTATAATCAGACACGCCAGACCAAATTTAGAGTTTTGGATCAGGATGTGCTATAGTTAATAGCTGAATGAAGGTAAAATTTACTCATAGTTTCACGAATTTATAACTTATTCCTTATAATTTGATTTGTCGCGACTCAATACTTATAATTTCATGTAATTTGTAACTCAGTCTTTATTAGTGCCACATCAGATGAAGATGATCCAAGAAATTCCAAGCTGTCATCGTTTTCTTTTCTATAAAAAAAAAGTTCATTCTTTCTCTGTTCATGCTGTCATTTTGTTCCCCTCATAGATCAGAGCACTCCATCAAGACCCAGCTTCCCCTCTTCTCTCTCTACGCCAACGGAAACGTCCACAGCATCTGAATGGACCTGTACAATGATGACAATGAGGTGCAAGAAGGAGAAGTCAAGAAAAGCTTGCCATTTGGAAAGCGTCAGCACCACAATCATCAATGCCATTTGGAAAGTCTTCGATCTTCTTTGGCAATAGCTAATTCTTTTGGGACCAAGTTACCTTCTTCTAACTCTTATGTAGACCTTCCAGAGATATGCGATTGATCACTACAAGGGGATCGACAACATTTCCCAATAACTTTGATATCTTGTAGCCATGAACATCTCGAATCGTGGGATGCAAATATGCCTGCATCTACTTCCTTTTACCGATGCAGCAATGTTCTCTCACTTTCTCAACTTCAACCTTTATACCTCTTATCCCTGATTTTTTCTGCATCGCAAGCTTTTCTTGTCTTCTTCTCCTTCTTGCTCCTCCTCATCATCATCGTATAGGTCCATCCACATTCACGGCTGCAAACGGTTCTGGTGGCTGAGAGAGAAGTGAGGAGATGGGTCTTGACGGAGTGCTCCGATCTATGAGACAGAAAAGAAAATAATGGCATTGAAAGAGAAAAAAAATGAAGTTTTTTTTAAAAGGAAAGAAGAAAATGCCAGCTTAGAATCCTCTCTGGACTATCTTCATCTGATGTGGCACTAATAATAAAGACCAAGTTATAAATTTAAGAAAACTATATAGATTGAGTCGCCACTTAATTACAAATTTAATAAAATTATAAAAATTAAATAATCAATTTTTCCCTCAATAAATAGGAATCTGGTTTTAGATATTGAGAAAATCTTAAACACAAGAGAGATTACATTTATTGGATTTAAAAAGAAGATGAAGAAATTTATTAGGACATTATTTTATACCATTTACTTGATAGTATTATTATGCATCTGGTTTTAGGATTCGTAACTGTTAATATAATTGTTTCCTCTAGTAATCAAATTGAACTTAAGATTAGAAAAATTTAACAGAGTCTTATATTGCTAAACAATTCTATCTTAGTTTATTAAGACATTGTTAAATTAAATGTTGATATGCTACTGTGTAAGTTAACTAGAATTTAGGTATGTTAATTAAATCCTTTAGTGTCTATTCTGGTCCTTTTTTTTTTTTATGGGAGCAATTTCTTAATTTTGCCAATAGAATTTTTCATGAGGGTTGACTGAAATTGAGAATTTCCTGAAATGATTTAGTGTTTTATTTTATTACATATATTTTAAAAAATGGAAACCATGAACAAAAAACACGCAATTTCATCCAGTTCACTAAATTTAAGCTTGAAGTGATCTTAACACGGAATTAAGCTCACAGAAACCAATCTTTTTATTCCTTAGTCAAAAAAAAAAAAAAACATGTGATCATGTTCTCGAAGGTCACTTTTGTCTCTGTGAAGGAGATTTGGTTCAACGTTAACTCCAAAATATAAAATATAAAAATAGTAAATAGTGCAAATCTATATTGTAGTAATGACTGCATGCATATCTACTCTCTATTAAATTAGAGTAATTAAAAAATTAATTAACACGTGCCCGTCGTGGTCAATTATTATTGTTTTATTTGTCGTTCAGCTTTCCAATTTATTTTTTGTTTTAATTTATATTATCAAATGTCCTCTTTTCACATATTCTAACCACTACAAAATAATTCGATGTTTCGGGCATTTCGTCAAAGATTCTCATCTCATAGATAAAAGTGCAGACTAGAAAACAGATAAACGAACTCTTCGTGTTATTCTCCGTCATTAGATGATTGTAAAATATTAATTAATTTTATTAAAAAAAAATGACTGAATCAATACTCTAATTTTGAACTTGTATACCTAATTAATTTTTGCCCCTAAATATTTTTAGAAGACGGGTTAAGTTTTTTAAAAATATTAGCTCACATTAAGATATAAAAATGATAAATATATATTTATTTATTTTTGCCAAATTTTGAATTTTGTGTTCATAACTTGATAACATGGGGCAGCAGGTTGGTGCCACAAGAATGGGGTGTTAGTGTTGGTGTATGAGTTCATGCCGAATGGCAGCTTAGACAATCACCTTTTCTTTGAGGAAGGAAAACCCACAACATCGAGCCCTCTGAGTTGGAACCTACGTTACAAAATCCTCTCCGGTGTTGCTTCAGCGCTTAACTACCTTCACAACGAGTACGACCAGAAAGTAGTCCACAGAGATCTCAAAGCCAGCAACATCATGTTAGACTCCGACTTCAACGCTCGCCTAGGCGACTTTGGCTTGGCTCGAGCCATTGAGCACGAGAAAACCTCGTACGCCGAGGTCGAAGGAATCCACGGCACGTTGGGTTACATAGCGCCCGAGTGCTTCCACACAGGGAAGGCGACACGACAATCAGATGTATTCAGTTTTGGAGCGGTTCTTCTGGAAGTGGTGTGCGGCGAGAGGCCGTGGACGAATAGGGAAGGGTTTCAGCTGTTGGTGGACTGGGTTTGGTATTTGTATGGTGAAGGAAGGATTCTCGAGGCAGTGGATAAAAGGCTTGGGAATGAGTATGAGGTTGAAGAAGCAAAGAAAATATTGAAATTAGGGTTAGCATGTTCTCATCCAATTGCAGGTGAGAGGCCGAACATGCAAACCATTGTGCAGATTCTAAGTGGGGCCGTGCCAGAGCCTTATGTGCCAGCAAGCAAGCCTGCATTTATTTGGCCAGCTGTGGATTTTGGAAGCTTTATTAGTGATCTCACAACACCATCTTCAACCACTGTGAACACACCTCTTCATACAGATTCAGATCCTCTACAGTCAAATTCATCAAAGTGAATGTGTGTGAGTATAATGATTGAGATGTAAGCTTTACTATACACAACTATATTCTCTGGATTTGAGTCATCTTCTTGGGATATATAAATGTCTAAATGTGGACTGGAGGATCTAATTTTCTGCTCACTTACAGTTACAATCGTGTGTGCTGATGATCATTGCCTCTTATGTGAGACTTTGTAACTTTTTTAGTATATAGATTATTTTCTTGATAAAATTCTGAAACGTTCTTGTGTTTGTGGGTTTAGTGTTTATTCTGATTGAAGTTGCTCTCAGAATCAGTTGAACCAAGTAAGCAACCGACAATTCTGGTTTGGTCTGATTTTCTGGACCCCAACTTTGTGTAATACAAAATAAATAGAAATAATGATGACGTTTCTACAAAATAAATGGTAAAAAAAAACAACCTAGGTGTGTTTCAATATTTGGAATGGCGTAATACAAGTGAAACTAGAAAATTATAACGTGCCATCATAACTCTTTTTTTTTTTTTTTGGTACAAACGTGCCATCATAACTCAGTGATATAAAGTTTCTCTAGAAAGTTATAGATTAAATTCCACTTGTAACCTTATAACATTAATACTTGCCTCTCTAATTGAAAAAATGTACATATAATATCGAAGTTAGACTTGTAAACCTCATTTTATCATATCAGAACTGAAAAAATTATATAATATTTACAAAAAATTACTGAGACCTCAATAAAAGAATATAATTGTAAAAAAGAAAAGTTCATCAATGATCAAGTGAAAAATTCTACTGTAAGAAATAACAGTAAATTTATTATGCTCATTATTGTAAAACTTTATGATGATTATATTTTTTAGCTGAATAATTATCCCTAATATTTATTACTCTCAATGTTGTTACCCAATATATTATATATTAAACAAAAATGTGGTAAAATTATACTATTATAGTATTCTCTTATACTTAATATAAGAGCTATTTTGTAAGACAATTTGAAGAATAAATATTTAATTACAAATAACACAAACCCGAGACGGAGAACGCTGTGAATCTCACTTCTCTGTAGAAGATAATTTTACAGGCAAAAGAAAATGATGATATTGAAGTAGAATAGCGTGTACATTCATATATGCAATGAGATAAGTAAGAATTAGCAATATATATACAATCATTATATAGCCTATCCTACAAGCAATGCACAGAACAATACACAGAAGGAAAAATTTCAATGTCAACATTTGAGCTTCTTCTGATTCTGAATCTTACATAGAATGCCGCCCATCTGACCTCTCTTTCATTTGCCTTACCTCTTGAATTTCTTCCAATTCTTCTTCGTCTCCCCTTCTGCCCGCCTGCTCCTTCCAGTATGCAACCAGCTTTTTCAACCGGGCCACCTCTTTCGATGAAACATTCTTGCTCGGATCATTTACAATCGATCTCACTCGTGACGCATACCTGAATATCAAGAAATTACAAAGCAAAACTTTTAAAACTTGAAATCCTTGGAAAACTTAGTAGTATTAGATAATAAATCCTACATTGAGTATTTAAATGGACTAGTTTTCTCACCTCAACAGTCAGTTTTTAGGGTAGGTTTCTCTATCTTACTTAGGTGCACATTAGAAACTAAAAAAAAAACACAAAAAAGATGTAGGAACATACATGAGAGAATTGTGTGTCTCGTCCAAGTTCGATTCTGCTGGGGATACATTCACGAACATAAGAGTTTTAGCATTACCACCAAGTGAATCACTCATTAGCATTGTCAACTTGTGATTTCTGTACGGAGTGTGTTGTCCACCAGAAGATAAAGCACTAATGACATCCCCAAGAGCTGATAATGATTTATTTATACTTTGAGCTTCTTTAAGTTGACTACCAGTGGAACCAGATTTTTTGACTCTTTCTGAACCAGCAAGATCTACAAAACTTAACTGCATATTGAATCAAATGCAAAATATAATTAAGCACCAAGCTCAGGTTCCATCAAGAACGGGCATACGTTACAGTTAATTCCAAAGAAAAACTTGAGAAAGACACCTTTCCTCTTGCGACTGATTGAGTTTGGAAGTTGGTACTTTCAATTACAACTGACAATATAAGATGGGATCTTGAACTTTCTTCGTTCATTTGAGTTCCAGATGTATGCCGTCGTTCAGATCCCCTTTGTATTATGTTATTCAATTCCTCCATGGTTGAAATTGGCATTACTGTCACATTTTCCACAACCACCATGCCCTAAAATAAAATAAAACAAACAATATAAAATTAGACAACTAAAAACCTACAAATCACTTTTGAATTATCTTACCTTTGAATCGTCATTACAAATTTTAAGCACTTTGCATTTCTAGATAACAATACTATAATGGTTCTACTACAGGCAAAAACTCACAATGGCTGGGTAAAGATAATCACCTTTGAATCCTTCTTGATATCTAATTTTAAACGCTTTGCATTCTTAGGTAACAGAAGATCTACAAGTGTATCTTGATATAATTCCACCATGTATGCCTGTAATATTGATACATGAGAAGTCTTTTGTAAGATAAATGCCTCATTTTGCAAAGTTTTTCAACTTGACACACGAGAAATAAACATTACAAAAAATTGTCAAAACGCAATGAAATGGGATGAATAATCTTTTTGAAAATATTACCTTTAAAGAAAAAGAATATTTGTTACTCTCTCTCCTTAAAATTTTGAACAGTTCCGCAGTAGCCCGTGGGGTGAGTCCAGGGTTGTTTTCAGTTCCATAGATTGTATATGTCTTCCCAGACCCAGTTTGACCATAAGCAAATATGCAAACATTATAGCCATCTACAGCAGACTGTATCAAATACTGCATGGAAAATCACCAAAAGAAAAGCATTACCAATAAATTTTACATAAATGATCTTGGGTATGAAAGGTCTACAATCTTTAAGCTGATATAACAAAACGTACCCTTGTATCCTCAAATACATCTTCTTGTGTAGCTTCATCATCAAATACACGATCATACACAAATTGCTTGGGTTTGTCATCCTTCCATGGATGTTCAATAGTAAACTCATCTACGCACGTCAGGGCATCTCTCTCTTTCTCATTAATCTCTTTATCACTAAGAGGCCTCCGACGGCAATAAACTCTTATCTTGCCTTTCATATCTGAAAGAAAAAACAAGTTTTGATGTTATCAATATGCTATGTGAATCTTATATACACTGTCATGTAGATATACTTTCCCTATCCCACCTTCTATTGTGTTGAAATAGCGTTTCCGCAAAACCTGCTCTTCTTTATAAAGCGCTTCCATTTCGGCTAATTGAGCCCCTTGCATCCTTAATATTGCAGCTGTTTGCTCATTCTTCCTATCAATGTCCTAAACAAATAAAAAATAAACATAAAAATACTATTGTGAGCCCTATTAGTGTGTTGTCACGTGATTGGAATATTGAAAATAAATGAGACAGTATCAGAACCTCTTTCATTTCTCTTAATTCTTCCAGTTCCCTTAAATTATTCTGCAATGCAACCAACTCGGCATCCTTGTCCGATAGAGTGGATTCAGCAGCAGCTAATTCTTGTCTAAATCCCACTAGTTTATTTTCAAGGTCATTCACTTGAGATTTCAAGGCTTTGCGCTCTTGTTCAAATCTTCGTTGAAGAACGTTAATCTGCATTTCAGCAAACAACTTGAATATTGATTTGATTATCTAAAATTATTGGGTTTTAAATCAAATAAATACTATGTCTAAATGTTCTATATTACCTCATCAGCATTCCTCTTCTCAAGCTCTGATAGCTTCCGTGCCAAAATCAGCTTTTCATTTGTCAATCTTGTAATAGTTTCTTCTGCTGCAAGCAGCTCATCTTTACGAACTTTTAGCTCATTTTCAAGCTTATGCAAATCCTATTTATCAATGTGAAAGTTGTCCTATTAACCAGAGATTATCTTACACACGAATAACGACACCTTCAAAAGTATCTTACCTGGTTATTTGCTTCAACACACACCTTTTTTGTGTTCTCTAGCACCAGATTATTCAACTTGGTTAATCTTGCTTCCATATTCCTTTTCTCTAGCATTGTAGCCTGGTAGATTCACAATGCATAAGACAAATAAATTATTGCAAAAGTCAAATTGGATCAGTTATATTAAGTTTAAAAAATTTACCTGAATAGCCTTGTCCTTTTCACTGCATAATGATCTAAGCCTATCACATTCACCGGTAACTTCCTCTAGACTTTGTTTATCAGCATTCAAGGATTCCTTCAAGCTATCCAATTCTTCTTGCATTTTCTCTTCCTGCTTTTGTTTTTCCCGCAATTCTTCTAGCAACTATTCAGCATAGTTTGAAATATTAAAACATTTAGCTGACAATTTACAAAGACCCCTTAGATTGGAATGACAAAGTTCAAGTATGATGCCTTATGCAAAACATATTTTGTTCAAAGATCGGTGCATATAATAGATGATATCCAAATACATAATTTACGCAAGAAGAGGCTTCATTATTCTGCTCCAACACAACTAATGCCAAAGCTCAACTTTCGTTCCTGAGCCATCTAACGAAAAGCGAGGGTCCGACCAGCTTAACATCTTATTGCAGATACTAGAACCTTGGACTTACTTTATCGACATTTCTTTGAGAATCTTCAACAGCTTTAGACAGATCTTGAACACGTCTTTCACATATTTCCACGGTAGGACTTTTAAAATTGTTGCCAATATCTCCATTTACGGATCCACCAGCCGCAGACTTTGCTTTGGAATATCGGCGCAACATTACATCATTGATATGAGTCTGAAGAGCTACACAAATTTCTTCCCCCTATAAAGAAAAAGAAATTGTCAATGAGGCAAAAAGAACTAGTCAATGAGGCAAAAAGAACTAGTGATACACATGTTGAATGTTAATCAAGTACAAAACTAAGTGCTTACTGGATGAAGGTATTTATACCTGCTTGGTTTCAAACTGGAATATGTGTAGAACACCTGCAACTCGCATTTTGAAAAATACTGCAGTATTGCTACTTCCAAACTGCATTATGTCTCTTAACTCAGCCGAGTGAAGGTATTCCTTCGGAACAGGACGGAAAAAATGAACCTGCAATTGAACCAAAAAAACATAAATAAAAAGACATGCTTAATTATTAAACACATAAAAGATGCATGCATATCTAACTTTACCCCTCTCTTGTTAATGCCCAATATTATTTTTCCGGGTAGAAGTCCAATAGGATCATCAATTTTGCGAACATGAAAGAAAACAGAGTTCCCATAAGGAAGTGCTCTCAATATGCGAAGGAATTGTTGCCTTGCCTCATCTTTTGTTAGATGTTCCTATAGAAAAAAGAAAATTGGTAATGATAAAATGCACATTAAAGAGATTAACAACCAATTAATAACACAAACTACAAATCCCAACTATTAAAATACTAATCAAGTTTAAGCAAAAAGGCGATGGAGTTTGGCAATGTCCTACTACCATACCAATGAATGATAGCGAGAAAGGATGTCCAACTCCCACTCCCGCTTAGCTCGAGTAATTGCAATCTGTCTAGGTAGAAACCTCTCCAAAAGTGAATCCCAATCTCTGAGAAATACATAATCATAAATCTTAGCCAAGTAGACTCAAGAATTTACACTTTAAAAAGTGTCAAGCTTAGTCAATAAGCGCAAAGATTATTGGTAAAAGGTGTTATGCTTAAATAAATGAAGTGAATCTAAACATTGTTGCAAGATATTTATGTTTTGCAGGCACTTACGTGCAAGTCTCGGGTGCTCTAACAAATCCAATTTCAGCCAGGATTTGCAATGAGGACAGTTGGGCAGCATCATCTCTTCCAACAGGATAATTACCCAAGATATAATCATGTTGTAACTGTAACATTAATTGACAGGAATCAACAAATATAGAACTTGAAGGCAAATGTTTAGTGCAAAAACTAGATGTGGTTTATTAATTGTAAAATAAATACTTGTGGCGATTTTCCTAAGCAAACAATCAACTTCCAAATACATTTATAAAGTTCTAAGAGTTTGAATGAAAAGACATACTTGTACATAGCATAATTGTACAAACATGGGATCTGCCACAGCATCATCTGATTCTCGAAATAGCCTTTTCTTAAATATAAGTTTACACTGCAAGATTTCTCCCTTACTTCGATCTTTTGCTGCCTTAAATTCTGCCAAGAGATCTCCAATATATTTGTTGTCATCCAACCCAATGTACTCCTCTGAGAGCCAGTATAAGAGCAATTAGAAAATTTGTTCCAGTTAGTTAAAGAGTATAACAATCGGCAACTGCGAAAGAGACATGCCATTTCCAGAATCCGGTGATTTGGACCCAGTAACAACTTTACGGCATTCAAACAGACTGAAGCTATTGTACGTTGACAATTTGATTATCCCCGCAAGTTCCTGAAGCAAGTGTTACATTAGAAAATAAAAATCAGTTTTTAAAAATGCAAAAACGTCAACATGTTATTGAGACATGTTGCCTAATATTTTATAAATTATAAATGCAAACAATTCCAAGCACAAAAAAAAGGTTTCAAAGCACCTCAACAGCATCAGCAACTGTAGTTGCCATGTCATACGTGATTTCTTCAAAAGTTTCATCCAAGAAGAACATTATAGTTGTAAGCTTTCTCCCAGTTAACAAAGCTTCAATCTCCTCACGTCCAGGCATAATATGTCTAGGACCGGCTTTGACAGAACGCTTAAGAGCATTTAATGTATTTAGTGCAAGGGCTTGGATTTCAACATCAGTGGTCACATTGTGGGCCACATTATGAACATATTCAGACAAATATCCTCCAATGTCTTTACTAGGTGGCATGGAGGATGCACATAAATACATCAGCTCCCATGCTTTAATCAAGTATTGCCTATTTTGAGATAAGAAAGGGTTTAGCATCATGCACATATAGCTAAGTTATTACAGCTTCATAACTATAAATCTAACCAACATGTAGCTTAACAGTAAATATAACATATACATACCTCTCAGGGTTATTTCTGGTTTGTTTTGATATTTGAACAAAAAGTTCATCTCGGAGTTCTGAACGCTTCAAACTGTGCTTGTATAGTTTACCTACAAGCTCGACCCTTTCATCTAAACTTATTGGATTTACTCGTTCTGGTGAATCTACCCCCATATACTTCAAAATAATCTGGAATAGTTTAGTTGCCCGGCTTACCATATCACCATTAATCTTAAGCAATGATGTTGGTATAGGATCCTAAAATAATTTGAGTTAGCACTGCATGTGTAAAGGAATTCTGAACGCATACTTTACCAAAATTGGTATTTTATTACCTTTTGGAAACACAACATGTCCTCAAATGTAAACCTCTCTCGAACTTGAGGACCTACAGATCTTTTAGAAAAAAATCCACGTTTCCCAGCAGAATTAATTTGTTTCTGCATTAATCTTAGAAACCCCTCCACCTATAACAAACAACGTTAAAAAAAAGCTTAGTGATATTAAATGAAAACAGATGAGGAAACGACGAAGATCATGGTTGTTGAGATATTTGTTAGTTATTTGATTATCTAGAGTTAAATTTAGATATTGGGCCTGTTTGGTAAACTCCCAAATTTAAGTTTTAAAAAGATTTCTGGCCCAAATCTCAGTTTAAAGAAATTTTAAAACAAACAATCATATCTGTCTAAATAGGCTTTTGGACCAAACTATAGTTTAAAATTATGGTTTCAGTTTCAGATAAGCTTTTCAGAGTAGGTTTTAGAATAGTAAAAGAGCTTATGAACTATTCAATTACTATTTTACCCTCTCTCCTCTCCTCTATCTTTTCCACTATCTCTCCTCTGTCTCTTATCTTTTCAATTATCTCTCCTCTCTCTTTTTCACTCTCTCTCCTCTCTTATACTTTTAATAAAATTACACCTTTTTTAGTAATTTTCCAATTACAAAAGTCTTTTAGTAATAATTATCCAAACACTCATTTATCCATAACCACTTTTTTTTTCATAAACTCTTTTATAAAAGCCCTTTTCCAAAAACTACCCAAAAGCCCTTTTTTTTCATAAACCCTTTTTTAAAATCCTATCCAAACACATATTATTTAAGATTAAACTTGGATGTTATGTTATCTTAGAAAAATAAATCTAAGATATTAGAATCAGGATATGATTTATAAGTTTATCCTATTAGCTTATACTTTTGCCTACATAAAAGGCTTTGTATTCTCATTCATCAAAAGTATTAATAATACTCTGAAGCTTTTGTTTTCCCACTACTTTTAATCCTTCAATCCTCACAATGATGCCTTATAATGCATAACTGAATTAGCATTATGTATTTTCCTACCTGAAATCTATCCATCAAGGGAACAGCTCCAGCTAGTTCCGCTGGAATAGCCATTGTTAGAGTCGAAGGTGTGCTGCAAGTGCAACCAAAAAAAAAAAATCAAACAATAAGTCGCGTAATGGAGGAAGTTGCATATGGGCAAACAGAAAGTTCATCCTCGCTTATCATAAAACTAGCCCCACAATTCAAAGGGCAAAAGCAGAAAAATCCAGAGTTATAAACGTAGCTGTCAATGCAACCATACTGCAAGAGTGAAATTGAGCTCATGCAATGAAAAATGATATAATCTCGCCTAGAGGTGGAGCTGTGTAAGGCGCCAGAATATTACATTTTTTAACTCCATCAAATATAGTTTCTACACAAATAGAGAATAATAAAGGCGAACAAGATTCTAATATCCTACGATCCCAATAATCATCATTATTCATATAAATTCAAATATATCTTCAAAGGAGAAAATGAAACTAACGGTGGTGCAAAATTGGAGCTATCACTGTCATAATCATCACCATTGATAACTCCAGCATGATTATGAAGAGGGGTATCATCGTAGCCATTACTAGAACTAAACGAAGGTCTACTTGTCCTCATACTTTGGGTCATGGGCGATGGCATATCAATGGTCATTTTGCTGAATTCAGCTGATGAACTGAATTTTAGTCAGCCTCAATAACAAATTTAGCTCTTATTCATTCCCCTGCATGATAAAAACTGAAATATAAGTAAATAAAGAACGAGAAAATCACAAAACCCAAGCACAAAAAAGAATGAGAGACAGAAAAGCTGCAGCAGCCTTTAACGGCGGAAAATCCGAAACAGACATGTTTGGGGGGGAAAAAACGGATGCTTTGCTTGTGGGGAACAAAGGCATGTCAACCATCAACCGAATAAAAAAGGATATGATCGAAGAAAGCTAGAACTGAAGACCCAATCATAAACTAAAATATAGATGATCAGCGGACATAAACTCATAACCCCAGAAATCTAAGAGCAAAAACACTAGTCTGCCAAACACAAGATCGGCAAAACTACGAGAATGCAGCATTAGGCCTTCGATCAGAGAATGCGCTTTTGACATCCTCAAGAAGAGAAGGAATCGAGACAACTGAGGAACAGAGGATCGGGAAAACAATGTGAAGAAGAAGAATAGTACGGGGTTAGAATCTCACCTTTAAAGCGGCAAAGAGAGCAATGGCAACAAGAACAGTGGGAAGCAAACAGAGGAAGAAAGAGATCTGAAGGGTGACGGGAGGTCAATCACAGTCCAAATGGTTGGAACGAGGGAACCGAGAAGAGAGAGAGAGGAAGCGAGAGAAGCGTGAGGGAGAAGGGAGAGAGAAGGTCACGAGAGGATTATAAATGCAAAGGCCAAAGGGGGCAGATGAATTTGCTTTATCGTCAGCAAAGGAAAATGGAAGAATGAGAAAGAAGAGAAGGACGAGAAAGAGAGAGAAAGAGAGAGAAAGAAGAGAGAAGATGTATCAACAAACAGACATAACATATGCAAATGGCATTCGTTTGGATTTCTACCGATAATTTCAAACGGAAAATAATAATAATTAGGCCTTCAAGTTGGGAATTGAACATACAGCCATGCGATACGGCCAAATCGTCGTTTTTCATTTTTTAAATTTCGAAATCTCGAAGGCCTCAACAAAAGCTACGGCCCTCCCTACTCCCTACTCCCTACGGTTAAATTTAAATCCCCAATTTTATATAATGTTTAAATCATTGCATCAATGATTTGACAGTGTTAAGGTTCACATATTTATTTTAAGAAAAAAAACTTGTAACTTCTCGTCAATACTATTATATCATAATTCAACGGTTATTAAAAAATTAATATATTTTTTAGGATTAAAATATAGGAAAAAAATACGGGAGAGTCCGTCGTGATGTTTTTCCTGAAAAATACCTAAATCAGAACATGTATAAAATTTATAGAATACGATGTATAAAAAATAATTAATTACATATATTATCAATTTTTTAGTAACGTGAAGTCTAACAATTCCTTATGTGGTTGAAAATTGTTCATTAGATTGATACTCTCAACTTTGTATTATCAATTACAATCTATGCATTTGTTTTATTTGAATGTTTTCATAAAATAAATTTATATTAACAAATTGTTAATTAATATGGTAACTGACCTCATCTCTATAAAAAAATAATATAAATTTAAATTTTAAAAATATAAGAAATAATAACTTTTTTATATTATAAATCCCCAATGATATAAATATACTGGATTAAATAAATAATAATAAAAAAATAAATATATGATTCACTAGTGCAACTATTAAATATAGGATCATTTAATTTAATGTGAACTAAGTTTTATTAAGATTTGATATTCTATGCTAATGTATGTGTATGCTTTGCAACTCGCTAGCTCATTGTGTTTCAAATTTTTATTTTTTTTTTGGAGTAATAAACATACTAATTGTGGGTGGCGTTGACTGCTGTGACTCCGTCAAAAATGCGAAGCCAGCGATATATTTGACACTAATCTTTTAATTACACAAATATTATTAGACTCATTCAGGGACAAATATACTTATAATATAAGTAATAGTAACTATAAACAGTAATTATAGATTATTATTATTATTGTGAGGGTATTGAAATAAATTAATTAATAATTAATTGATGATGACCTGAAGTCGCCGGCTCGGGCCGGTACTGTACAGTACACATGATGAAATTAGAAATCAGAAATAATTATAAATAAATGAATGTTTTTATAAAAAAATAATAATAAGACAGAAAGAAAGTTTCTCTAGAATTTATGGGAGAAGGAGGCACGAATGAGTTTCTATTTTCAATTAATGTGACTCACGAGAATGCCCTCTGCCCTCGCTTCCATTTCTTCCCTAGCTACAAATGGAATCTAGGTGTGAATCACGTCAACTTACATTATCTCACCTCATTTAGTTTTTTTTTTTAAAAATCAATTTATTATATTTTTTATAATAATTATTTAATTAATTTAAATAAATTAAAATATATATAATATAAATTTATTAAAAATTAAATTTATTTATAATTTATTTATTTATTTTTTAATATATTTAAATTAATTAACCAACGTCTATATTAAATATAGAGGAGAGTATTAATTTTGGATTACTTCAATTAAATTATATGTGAAACAATAAGAATTTATATATTTTTCCCAAGATGACCAACAAATTTTCGCGTCACTTGGTATTGTTTGGAACAATTGAGTACAACAAAACTTAATTATTGTTTTATTTTTTGGAATCAATTTATATTAAATATTGTGGAAAAAAGGGAACATAAAGTGGGGGGTGGTTACCCGAAATAAACAATTATTATTAAAAGGTGGGAAGGACAGGCTGACAGCGTAGAAATCAACGAAGGCCAGAAAAACTGGGGGAGAGGGAAGCTCCCCCCCCCCCCCCTTGTTTTTTAGAAACCAAACATTATCCTTTAAAAATTAATTTTTTTAAAATATAGACATAATTAAAATATGATTTATTTCTCTAAACATTATCTTTTAACTAAAAATTTAAAGACTAATTCTTTTAAAATATAGAGATTATTAAAATAAGATTTATTTTTTTTAATAAATTTGTCTCTATACATATAGCCTGATTCAAATATAATATATCATATTTAAGATATTTAGATAATTATATAGAGTTTTATTGGTATTTTAATTTTGTTTTAAATGACGAGGATGGGACATGCCCATAACTAAAATCATAATAGGACGAGAGTGAGTATTGGTGTCATGGTCCGAATGTATAGTGGAAGCCCAATGTTCAGTGAGCAAGTCAGAACTATGGTTTCTTTTTTGGGCCTATTGAAGTCTAGTTATATATGCAAAATCCTTCGACACGATAGAAAAGTGATGTGCCTATCATCCCGTACGTTTAATTAGTGAAATAGTAAGATATATAATTATTTAAAATATATTTAATTTTTAAAAAATATTATTTTATTATAGTTATAATTACGGTGCCCTACTCGATATTGGTATTATCTAAAAAGAATAGAAACTTTACCTTACCTTTAGATCTTGAATGTACTCAATTCCTTTCTAAAATTTGTGTACCAAAAAAATAAAAATAAATAAGTGATGGACCAACTAGGGTTGAGTCAACTATTAAGAATTAATCCACACAATTTATTTAGATGACTCGCCCTGGTCAATATTAGTATTACCTAAAAAGAATGAATAATTCACCCTATATTTAGATCGTGTGTGAGCTCAACCCCTTTCTAAAATTGATTTACCAAAAAATAAAATTAAATAAATAAGTGATGGACCATCAAGGGTTGAGTCAACAAACTATTAAGAATTAATTCCTCACAATATGTAAACGAAAGTTAATACAAATAGTAAAAAATGGACTCGTATCTTATAAGGATACGAGTTCAATTTTTACTACTGTTGTAAAGGCTCATTTGATAAACGATATCGTAAATCCCTTGCAAGCGTTCTCTGAGCCTTAGAACTATACCTTAACTTTAGTAGGCAATCGATGTCGAATATAACTAAATTTTTTTATAACGAAAAAATACTCATAATATAATATATTAAAATTTAAATTTTTATTTAAAAAGATATTCACAATTAATATTTAACATTTAATAGTGACTCAAATAATTATGACATGGCCACTTGCCATAATACAAGAGCCCAATCATTTAGTTCATATGAATTAAAAATAAGAGTACATAGCTGAACCTATTATCAATAGGTTTAATTGACGAAAATATGAAATATACGACTATTTGTAGTATATTCGATATTTTTCTAATGCTACTTTGTTATGATTCTAATCGTAGTGTTTAAAAAGATATTCTAATTGTTGAGTGTTTAGATTTATATACCTAAAAGTAATATACTGTTTATCTTATTTAATATTAATAGCATACAGTAAGAAAGGAGATTTTGTTCGATTTAAAAAAAAAATTGTAAAAAAGAGAGAGAGAGTAGATAGCTCAAGACGGAAGAATGAGAAGAGGAGACCCTAACTGCTTTCTCATGAAAGGGTGAGTGGGTCCCACTTGACAGAGAACGCTGGAACAGGCAAACATGTTCCTTTCCTTTTTAGCAGCAGCCCTTTAGCCTCTCTTGAAAAGAGAACGATAGATTGTCCTCTCGTTATTACAATTAATTGGAAGAAAACACGATGAGTTCTCTGTCGATGATACTAGAAAGCTCTTTGTCGTCTTTTGTCCCTCCAACACAGGAGGAGGAGGATCAAATGCTAAGAAGATATAAGAAGGTTAAGAATGATGGGAATAATACTAGAAATGGAAATACTCTTCAGGAGATCTGGCCAGTCTTAGGAGCAAAAGGAAATGGATACACAATTGGTGGTCCTACATTTGCTGAAAAGCTTAAAGGGATTGATAGGAACAGTGACAAGGTTGAGGAGGAAACAGAGGATGATGAGTAGGATTTAACTGATGATAATATGTCTGAAACAGCTAAACAGGACGGGGAGGAGGAACCTTTATGCAACACAGTAGAAGATCCTGTAAGGAATTTTCCTACCTTTGAGTTCTCTGGGAAAATGAAAAGGAAATTATATAGAGCATGGCGAAAGGCAGTAATTGTCAAGTTACTTGATAAGGGGATTGGCTATAAAGCTCTACAATCCCGGTTACAAGCTATGTGGGCAAAGAAGGGAGTGATAAATGTAATAGATATGGGGTGTGGATTTTATGCAGTTAAGTTTTCAAACAAAGATGATTACTTCAATATACTTACAGGGGGTCTATGGATGATCTATGACCATTATATGACGGTAAGACCCTGGGAACCGAATTTTAATCCTGAGAAAGCTACAATCAACAAGGTTACGGTCTGGGTAAGAATGCCAAAAGTAGCTCTTGAATATTATGACAAGGAAGCTCTCACGATTATAGGAAACAGAATAGGAGAAACTGTGAAGGTGGATTTGAATACATCGGGTCACTTAAGGGGACCCTATGCATGAATCTGTGTCTTAGTGAACCTTGGAAAATAGCTAATGTCTGGTTTTTGTTTAGATGGGGAGAATTATTATCTGGAATATAAGGGACTCCACATGTTGTGCACAAGCTGCGGAATATATGGCCACCGAGGGAAAAACTGCCCAGATAGGAAAAGTAGTAAAGAGGAACATGGGAATGAAGCTAATACTCATGCAGATCAGCAGGAAAATAGGGGAGAACAATTAGTGAAGAGCAGGAAGATGAGGAGCAATGGTGAGTGGTACAAAAAACGCGACGAGGAAGGAAGGGGAAAGAAGTCCAACCTAAACTGACTCGTTAGGACAACCGGGGATCGCGATTCAGAATTTTCATCGACGAGGAAACTCCGATGAAGCATACTTTTCATAACGGTAATAACCTAGGTGAGTTTATGAATGGGCATCGGAAATCCCAGGTGAAGCAGGATGGAGCTGTCAAAACACAATCAGTGAAAGGGCAGAAGAAATATAATCAGAAAAATAAGACAGGCGAGTATTCAACGAGTGGAGTCAGAAGGGAGACAGAAATAAGATGGGATATGGTGACAGTACGGAGGAGAAGTGAGAAGAGGAATAGGGTGGCTATACAAGAGGAGAGGAAGGGCGGCGATAAATTAATGGTGACAATAGGTGAGAGTACAGAGGAGTTGATGGGAGAGGGATTGAATGATGGTGACGCTGAAAGAGGAACAAATCAGAATGGAAAAGGAGGAACAGGGCGCGAGGGAGTCGAGATCCAGATTGAAGAATTGGATCATGGGGATCCAGCTTTTGGGCCTATGAATATAAGCCCAATTCCAGTAATAGATGAGGGCTTTGAGGAAGAAAATGAGCTGTTGGACCGAGACCGTGGGACAATGGACGCAGGAATGGGTCAGATAATGGATGAAGGTTTTGTGGATTGTGAAGGTGGTTTGGGCTGTAATGGGATGGTGGTTCCTGAGACCCAAATTCAGTGTGGATCTGGGTGTGCCCAGTGAGGTAAGCCGCTAATTTATGGTTATATTCTTTTAGCCATATTATGGATAGATTATTATATTGGAATACAAGAAGCTCGTGTGATAATGGGCTTCAAAAAATTTAAAAGCTGTATGTAGTGGACCGAAACCAAGTCTTATAATTTTATCAGAAACTAAATGTAGGGAAGAAGCTCGGTTTAAGTTTATGCATTCATGGGGTTTTGACTGTCTTAAAGTAATTCCCAGCTCGGGCCGCTCAGGGGGATTGGTTGCGGCTTGGAGAAGTGAAGTAATCAAAATCTCTGTGATAATTGAAAATAGACAATATTTTCATCTTCATTACGAGATGGTAGGTCGCTCTCCCTTTTTCTTGACAGCAGTTTATGCAATTCCTCATTCTAATTAGCGTCAAGATCTGTGGAATAATCTTAGAAATTTATCTAAGAATATCTTCATACCGTGGGTGGTGTATGGAGATTTTAATGATATTCTCTTGCCTACGGATAGAATTGGCGGTATTGGTTGCTCTCATAATAGAATTAATTGGTTCCAAGACAGAGTTAGGGAATGTGGACTTTCAGATATGGGATTTCAAGGACCAAAATTTACTTGGAAAGGGCCTAGAATTGCTGGGTGCTCCAGATTATATGAAAGGTTGGATCGAGTGCTTGCTAATTCTCATTTTCTTTATCATATGGCTGATTGCAATTTGAAGGTACTATCTAGAACTCTATTTTCTGATCATAACCTTATCGTGTTGTAGTTTTGTAATCACTCTTATGATAGAAAAAATAGACCTTTTCATTTTGAGGCCATGTGGTTTACTCATGAAAATTTCAAGGAATTTTTGAAAAATGAATGGGTAGAACAGGATGATTTTAATAAGTCTCTGGAAGAGCTAGGTAATTCTTTAGTTAACTGGAATAAAAATATTTTTGGGTATGTGGAGAAGAAGAAAAATATCTTATTAGCTAGATTAGGTGGGATTCAAAGCTCTTCCGCTTATACCCACTCTTCGTTTTTAAACAAGCTTGAAAAACAATTGCAAATTGAATTAGATGATATTATGAAATTAGAAGAAATCAAATGGTTTCAAAAAGTTAGGACTGAGTGGATTACTAAAGGGGATAGAAATACTCGGTACTATCATTTGAAAATAAAAATGAGAAGAAGGAGAAATAGGATTTTAACGCTTAAAGACGATAGAGGAAGTTGGATTAAGGATGAGTCTAAATTAAGTAGCATGGTGATAAATTTTTTTAAGAATCTCTATGAGCATGATGATTCTAATTCTTGCATGTTACAAACAAAGAACAATTTTCCATTTATGATGAAGGATCGTATTTCAAATTTTGGGAAAATGCCAAACAATAATGAAATTAAGCAAGCTTTGTTTTCAATGGGTCCGTATAAAGCCCCTAGTATTGATGGATTTTCACCTATTTTCTATCAAGCAAATTGGGATGAGATTGGTAACTCTATTTACAATTTTGTGAAAAATGCCTTTAAGACAGGGATATTGGATAACAATGCAAATAAGACATTGATCTCACTCATACCAAAGAGGGAATATCCTGAAATTATTGGCCATTTTAGACCTATTGCTTTGTGTACTGTACATTATAAATGCATCACTAAGGTAATTGTTGGCAGATTGAGAGATGTGATCGATGAGTTAGTGTCTCCTTTTCAATCAAGTTTTATAAAAGGCAGGCACATTCAAGACAACATAATTGTTGGCCAAGAACTAATGCATATAATGAAGAAGGCTAGAGGCAAAACTGGTTTAATGGCGGTGAAGATTGATCTGGAGAAGGCTTATGATCGTATTCGATGGGACTTTCTGCATCAGGTTCTTATTGATGTTGGTTTTGATTCAAAATTTATAAATCTTATTATGAATTGTGTGACATCTGTATCATATAATGTGTTATGGAATTGATCAAAAACTGAATTCTTTAATCCTAAAAGAGGGCTCCGGCAAGGAGATCATATTTCACCTTTGTTATTTGTTCTTTGTATAGACAGGTTATCTCACTTAATAAGTGATGCAGTAAATGAGGGTGATTGGAAACCAATTCATGTTACAAGAAATGGTCCTGCCATATCTCATCTTATGTTTGCAGATGACATTCTTCTATTTGGATTGGCAACTGGAAAACAAGCTGCAGTTATGATGAATTGCCTAGAAAATTTTTGTTTAGCATCGGGAGAGAAGATTAGTAACAGCAAGTCTTCAGTATTTTTTTCTCCAAAGGTGCATGTTAACACAAGGAAAAGCATTAGTAACATCACAGGAATGAAAGTTTCTGCAGATATAGGGAAATATCTAGGTTTTTTGATCATCAGAGGGAGAAAATTGAGAGATTCTTTCCAGTACATTGTAGATAGAGTTAAATCAAAACTTGCAGCGTGGAAAGAGAATACTCTCTCAGTGGCTGGTAGAATAACTTTGGCTAAATCTGTTTTGAGTTATATTCCGGTGTATCCTATGCTAGTGTCTAAGGTACTTAATTCAATATGTCAGGAGGTTAAAAGGTTGCAGAGGAATTTTATATGGGGGAATAGCCAAAGTTCGCATGGATTTTATCTTATTGGATGGAGCATATTGTCAAGCCTAAATCAAATGGTGGGCTTGGATTCAAAAAATTATCCTCTTTTAACCGTGTATGTGGAGCAAAAATTGCATGGAATCTTATGCAGGGTGCTAAAGGGCTATGGGTTAATGTGCTATCACACAGATATATGTTGAGGAATGAATATAACTTATTAGATGCGAAGAAAGGAGATTCCATGGTGTGGAAGTTTGTGTCACAACAGCAGGATATAATAAATCAAGGTACGAGGTGGCATATCAGGAATGGTTAGATGGTAAATTTGTTTATGGATAACTGGTTGTTCCCTGATAAAAACATGAAGGATTGTTGTCTCTGACCATTTACAAGTGAAGAAGAAAATAGTAAAGTAGTGGATTGGATGGATTCAGGGACATGAGATTTTCAAAGACTTGCAAATCTTATTTCAAGTAATGCCTTCCAAAGGTTATTTAGTATGATGCCACCGAGGTAGGATGCTGGGAATGATTTAATGACTTGGAATGCTACACATGATGGTAATTTTACTATTAAGAGTGCTTATTTTCTAATTGAGGCTCAAGCTAATAGTACATATAACTCCATCTATAAAAATATTTGGAAGGGGAGGGGTACTGAGCGTATACGTGTTTTTATGTGGATAACATTCAATAATCGCCTTCCGACTGATGCTTGGAGAAGTAAATGGTCATCAACTAATGCTGCTTGCCAGTACTGTAGGAATGAAACAGAAGATATCATACATATTCTTCGGGATTGCATTTATGCAAAGCAATTTTGGTACCACTTAATTCACCCAAGTTATTATTCTATCTTCTTTAGAGCTTCTTTGCGAGATTGGTTTGCTTTAAATCTCAAAAGGGAGGTAGGAGTAGATGGTATAGACAATTGGGATTTGGTGTGGGGAGTTTCAATTTGGAAATTGTGGAAGTGGAGGAACCAAGCGTTATTTGATGAAGATTACTTGAAACCGATGGAACCTCATGTGATTATTATGCAAACATGGAGAAGCTTTACACAGGCTCAACATAAAGGGCTAAGTAATGGTGTTAGTACAGCAAGTACCCTTGAATGGCAACATCCTCCTGTGGGATGGCTCAAATTAAATGTTGATGGAGTTGTTACGGTAGGGAATAATAAAGCAGGGTGTGGAGGAGTTATTAGAGACCACTCAAGTAGTTAGGTTATTGGATTTTCGACCAGATTGGGATCCTGTACGGTCATTGAAGCAGAACAATGGGCAATCTATAAAGGTCTGAATCTTGCTTGGGAGTTAGGATTTAAGAACATAATCCTAGAAACAGATGCGAAGAATGTTGTGCAAATTCTGTTTAATAGGACTGTTAATACTCCCAGCCTATTGCTTTCAAAGATACAAGACCTTATGCTTTTTCCATGGAAGCTTCAGATCTATCATATTTCGAGACAACAAAATAAAATGGCTAATGTGCTCGCGAAGGATGGGTTGATTTACACGTCAATATTACATTCATGTCCTTCACATTTGATATCACTTGTTACTAACGATTGTTTGGGATTTAATCCCCTATAGGTTAAGTTTTATTGGTTAGGGTGTTCAACCCTCTTTCATACCAAAAAAAACAAAAATTGGCCTCAACATCATCCATTATTACTATGATTTTATCAATAGCCTTGCCCTCTCTTGATTTTTGCTGAAATCCTTGTTTTTTAAAAGTGGATATAAATTTTTCTTGAATTTTTAACAAAACCAACAAAACCATTCACAAAAAACTTAGCAGATTTATATATATATATATATATATATATATATATATATATACATACCTCGTAAAATGAATGCCGACAACAGAGAGAGTAGAAATATGAGTCTCTAATAGTCACCAAAAGCTTTAACTCATTAAAGGGTTGGATCTAAGCTGGTGGTGTAGAATCTTATATCTTGGCCACCAAAAGCAATCTTTAAGTGTCACTCTAATTTTTAATATAAAAATTAATTAATAATTATATAATACGAATCTATATTAAATAATAAAATTTGATTATAATTAATTATTTTTATTTATTTTTTAAAAAAGATGTATATATGTAATAATCTGTTATTCAAATTCAGTACATAATTCTGCAAGATCTCGTGCTATCATATAAACTCTCTAATAATCGAGTGATGTGAGGGAAGAGTTTTGCTTAGAAGGGAGAGTAACAAGAACGGAGGAAGGTGTCGTGGCCACAAGAAGTGATGGAGACATAAAATTTGAGGCCCTGATTGGTGAGCTATCTTAGGGTGGCCCCTTTGCCCACTTTATTTGATTCCTTCTTCCTTCAGTAACCCTTTCGAGTTTATTTTAATTAATGTTGATAAAAATTATATTATCTCAACTATTTTTTATAAACTAAAATGATTAAGATAATAGATTATGCAATGTAATTTATATTTGGATAAAAAATTATAAAAAAAATAGTTGAACAAAATATATTGAAAAATGAGTTTCAAAATATTTAAATAAAAAAAAATAAAAAGTTTTAAAATTTAATTTAACTTTAAAATAGTTTTTAAGGACGACAAAATAAAAAGTCATTTGATCTAAACCAAAAAAAAAATACCAAATGTCAAAATAACTTTTTTATAAACAGAAAAATCATATAAACATCAAATATACAAGAGACCTCAACTTCACACATCTATCCCTGCTTCTGTCTTGTCATATGTTATATATATATATATAACAATCGTACATTAATAATTCGTCCATGCTTTTTTTGGGTTCATTGGTTGGTTGCTTCACGTTGGTTGTGGGAAAATATAGAAGTGTTAGTGTTTAATTTCCATTCTTATTTCACTTTAATTAATTATTCTTTGATAGGATATATAGAGTGCTTTTCACTAATCTCGTCATTAAAACTAAGAAAACTCAGTTACTCCTATCTTTATCCCTAATTAACACTGTCAAATTTAAAAAACCTTAAAACAAATATGCTAAGAGGATATTTTTTGGGGGGAAAATCATAGATAATGCTCCAAAAACTCATGCAGATTAACTTATTTTCAGGGCCACAATTTTCTTTAAAAATATAGACCTCTAATTTAATTCTTAAAAATCCAAAAAATATCAGGGTGTCACTTTAGGGAATATATATGTATGCATGTATATGGTAATTTCCTTTTTCCTTTTTTTTTTAGAAGAGCAGACACAAATTTTACATTTGGAATTTTGTGGGAAGTGATGTGAAATTTATTTTTTCACTGGATGATGATGGATGGCAAAATTAATGCTACAGAATTGACACTGTAGAATCACTATCGGTGGATGTGAAATATTGTTTTTATAAAAATTTTCAAAAAATAATTAATTTCACTCACAATTTAAAATTAAAATAAAATTTTAATTTTTTCTTAGATAATATTAATATTAAATAAAAAATTATCTATTATTTTTAAATATAAATTTAGGTATCTAGAAATTAAAATATTTTTTAAATATTATGAATATAAATATAATAAAATAATATTATTTAAATATTAAATATATTTTAAATAATTATATTTATTTATTTTTTATCAATTGAATCTAGGGATGGGTGGGTAGTGGATGTGAAATATGGGAATGCCTTGAGCCACATAATTTGAAATGGTGATGTGAGGTCGTGTGCATCCCAAAAGAATTAAGGGACAGTTGGCGTTTTAAAATATCTTCAGAATAAAGGCTCACATGAAATAAGGGCCCACGTCTCTGTTTGCTTAAAGGCTTAGATTCATATATTGCAGCACTATTGGTTGAGTAGATAAGAACCTTGTCTCCCATTGCCTATAAATTTAACTAATAAAAGAATAAGATATATTATTATTTAAAATATATTTAAATTTTAGAGAATATCACTTTATTATAATTTTAGTTATGATATTTGAAAAGACATCCTAATTCTTGAGTATTTAGATTTACGTTTGAGGGTAATAGACAATTCGCCCTGCCCAATATTAGTATCACCTAAGAGGAAGGGAGATTTTACCCTATTCTTTGATCGTAGGTGAACACAACCCCTTTTTAAAATTTTTTATACCAAAAAAGAAAATAAAATAAGAAGATAAGAACCTTGTAGGACCATATTGTTTATGATACCCATAAATTTTCTAATTAAAATGTTGACAAGTGACTTTAGAAATAAAATATATAATTATTTAAAATATATTTAATTTTTAAAAAATATTATTTTATTATAATTTTAATTACAATATTTAGAGAGATATTTTAATTTATATGTGATTATATTTATATTTGATAGTAACTGACAGTTCTTTCTATCTAATATTAATATCTTTTAAAAAAATAATATTTTATCCACTTGAATCACATGTGAGCTGATTTTTATTATAAAATTTTTTGTATAAAAAAGTTGATGATTTACTAAAGAATCTGAGTTTAATAAGAAGGAGGGTTATCCTTTTACACGATGCTTCAAATAAGGATAATGGCCGATTTTTTTGCTTTTTTGTAATATACATGAAATCTAAAACAAAGTAGATACATTTGGGATATTCAATTTCCATATTTGATACAGAATTCTGATTTATAGTGATAATATCGTTTTCTTAGGGTGTGTTTAGATTAGCTTTTGGAAAATAGATTTTGAGAAAAATATATTCTGAATAATAGATTTTTGAAAGAATGGATTATGAGAAAAAGTGATTTTAAAAATTGGAGATATTTGAATGATTAGTAGCATGATCGCTTTTCTATATATAATTTACTAAAAATGACATAAACTAATATAATAATTATATAAAAAATAAATTTGATTTTAAATTTTTTTATTTAAATGATTACAAAATAATATATATATATATATGTATTTGAATAAAATAAAAATTTATAATATTCACTTAAATTTTAATTTTTTTTCTACTGAAAATTTTATTAAGGTTAACTATATATATTAGAATATGGTAACTTTTATTAATAAATTTATCTTTTCTCTAAATTTTAAAATTTTAAATTTTAAAAAAATAGTATTTATTTTTACTTTTTTAAATAAAATTTAAATTATTAATTATAAACCCATCGGTGGGTGTGTATAACAATTATAACTTTTAACTATGAGACTTCATAAGTTCCAAAACTCGAGAAGTTGCAGGGAGAAAATCAGAAAAATTATTGAAAATTGAATTATTTTAAAATCATAGTTTTAAAACTAAAACCATAGTTTAAGTGTCAAAATTAATTTTTTTAAAAAATTAGTATTTAACTATTATTATTATTAAATCATAATTTTTTTAAAAATCTATTCCTAAATGCTGTTGTTAACAGAAACTTAGTAGTTGTCACTTGTCAACTCATAGTTAATTTGGATTAAATGAAATTTTTTATCATTGGTGAGGCCATTATAGACTAGAATTTTAAAAGTCAAACTCTTTATATATATATATATATATATATATATATATATATTACTGTCCACAATCCACATGTGAACTCTCCTCCCTAACTTTAACTCTCCAATTTTTTTTTTTCGTGACCTAAATTAGATCTAAATGGTGAGGATATCACTTTAAAATATATTTATGTGTGAGAGAGATATGAGGAGAGTAAATATATAGAGAGAGAGAAAGATTTTTTTTTATAAATATTTTATGAATTTTGTTAGATATTTTTTGGACAAAAAGCATATTTTGATTATTTTAACTTTGTACATTTTTAGTTATTTTTAATTATTTATTAAACCTTAATACTATTAATTTTATTAACAAACATTGTTGGCATCAAAATGTTGAACACTGATAGAATATTATCAAATACTAACATATTAATTTTAGTTTTTAAAAATAACAATAATACAGTAAAAAGAAGTTATCATTTGAAATTAATATTGTTAAACTTACTTAAATGACTGAAAATATATCTTATAACATTTAATAATTAAATTGGGACAAGGACCACATATACGCTTTTGTCGATTTTTTATGTTAAATATATTTTAAAAAAAAAATGGAAGAGACGCTGTATAATTTGGACAAAACAAAAGCTGAAAAAATCGCCTACCTGAGAGTGTGGGAATCACAAGTTGAGGTTTGAGGACAGCATAATAACCCGTAAGAATATTAGCAAAAAATGTCAAGGAGTTTCTGTATATTTAAATTTTATTTATAATATGATAATTTGAATGGAGGATAATTTATAAATATATTTATAAGTATTTTTTTAAAAAAATACTTATATACTATATCAGTACAATGCCATTTAAATTATATTAAATTAAAATATAAAATTTTAATATATTTTAATTATAATTAGTCAATAATTTATTTAAAATAAATCGTATTTTATTTTATTTAAAAAATAATAATTTTAATTTAGTTTATAAGTTTTTTATTTTTATTTTTTTGCAAATAAACATGTTTATTTTTTTTAAAAAATAAAATAAATCATAAAATTCATCAGCTAAAAGATTTTAGATAATGTTACATTCTTAGAGTATGTAGGTATTTATCTTTTTTTAAGTCTAAAGATATATCTTAATTAATTTTGATAACAATTATCTAAATATTTATTTTTTTTAAAATCAATTTTCATAAAAAAATTGTGTTTGATTTAGTTGTTGGAGAATATATTTTATAGAAAAATTATTATAATGTGATTTTAGAGAATAAATTTTGTATAAAAAATAATTTTAAAAAAATAAATATTTTAATAATTGTTATCATAATAATTTTTTTATAGGTAAATTATTATAAAATATATAAGATAAAATAATAATTATATAAATTGAAAAAATGATAAAAATATAAGAGAGAGAAAATTAACAAATTTTACATATTTATAATATGCAAAAAGTTGATAGGAGATATTTATTATAGAAAATGGTTTCAAATATCCAAACTATAATTTTTACCCTTAATCACTTGTGTAAATATAAGATGTGTTTGACTATTTTTTATTATAAACTATAGTTTGAGTCTAAAAATATATTTTTTATGTATGACCAAACACATATTTATTTAATAAAATATATTATTTAAGATTACTTTTTAATTAATTTTTTGTAATCTTTTATGTAAAAACTAAACAAAAAATCCATAGGTGCACAGGTGTTGGCGTAGGTTCACTCATCACATGAGATTTTTTGATTTTGGGTCATTCACTCGTGGCACAAGATTGCTTATTCAATTAGGTGGTTTTATGTTGGCTTTTGAGTTAGATAATCTCATTTCATAATCTCATTTTTTTTTATACAAAAATTCAAATAAATAAATAAATTTATTCATAATTTAAAAGCAGGGCAAAATTTTATTCTATTTGTGGCATATATATCTCCCCTCCCTTTAAATCAAGGCCCCACTTCGACACATCCCTTCTTCGCCAAATATAATTAACGAAACATTCAGTCATTCAGTGGACTTTTTCCCTTAAACTAGTATCCATTGCCTTTTGGTTTTATACCCCAAACGCACCGCTTTCACCAACCTTGTCCAATCAAGCGGCCACAATTTCATTTTTCATTGATCTTAATTTTAATTACAAAATTTTAATCTATTTTATTTATTATTTTTTATCAAATTACTTTACCTAAATGGACCCTTTAACTAATCTTTAATATAAAAATTAATCAACTCAATTAATAAAATTAAATAAATAAATTAATTATAACCAATATTATATTGTTATTAGAGTATTAGAATAGAAAAATAAATCTATTTTCCTATTTTATATTTAACTATTAATTAATTTATTTAATTTTTTTAATTTATCAAAATTAATCTATTATATTTTAATTAAGAATCAAAAGAAATATATAATCTAATGATATATTCCCTTAGTCATATTTATATAAAGATATTTATTTTAATTCTATTCACAAAATAGAGAAAAAATTTATTTTATATAAATATAAAATTTTACTATTTATTTATCTATATTAACTCTGTTCCTATATAATATATATTAACTAGAGGTAAAATTAAGTAATTGTTAAATTTTATAGAATAATTAATGAGATTTATTTTTTTTATTTATGTGAAATATATTAAAAATAATTTATAAATAACATCAAATAAATATATTGTTATTTTAAGGAGATTGAGCCACTTGTGTTATGTTTAAGGAAAAATTATTTTCAAATATCATGTAAGATAAATTATTATTTAAAAGTTCTATAAAATCTTTAAACTATTATTAAGTTTTTGAAAAGACATATAGGTGAAAGGTTCTAATTTTAAAAAGATATCCATACATTAATTCTCATTAACAAGTGAAAGTTTATTGTCTATTTAAAGTGAACTATTTGACAAATAAAAGAGAGTATTTGTTAACAAATATAAAAGTATTTATGATCAATTATTTTTATTAAATTATTAACGAATATCTTTTCACTCGTAAAATATTTTAGTTTAAGTGTCAATTATTATTTTCTTACTTGATTAAAAAGAGTAAGGGCCATTTAGATAAAATTTTAGAAATAGATTTATAAAAAAATTTATTTGGATAATTTATAGAAAATGACTTTTGAAGAAGAGTTTATAAAAAAATAATTTTAAATAAATGAATGTTTAGATAGTTATTTCTAGAAGTATTTTTATTATTAGTAAATTATAAAAAGGATATGAATATTAAATGAGAAGAGATAAGAGATGAGAGGAGAGAGAGTATAAGAAAATAAATGAGAGAAAGTATAAAAAAAATAAGAGAGAGGAGAGATGATGTAAAAAAAAAGTATGAGAGAATGTATAAGAAAAAATAGCGATAATATAGTAATTGGTTCATAAGCTCTTTTAGTATTCTATAAGCTATTCTAATCAGTTTATCTGAAATTTTAATTTTAAACTATAATTTAATCTAAAAATCTGTTTAAATAAATATAATTATTTATTTTAAAATTTTTTAAAATATAAATTTTGATTTAAATCTAAATTTAAAATTTAAATTTGATTGGGTTGCCAAACACGCACTAAAGTAAGGGTGCCTTCGCTCATAAGTGGAGTATCATCTTGAGCTGACGATCAACGGCTGTGATATTGCTTTTACTACAGTTTTATTATGGGGAAATCCATGAGATACGCTCTTCAGATCTACTCATAAATAAGCCCTCAGCTACTGTCTATACCTTCACATTCGGTTCCTTCACTCACTTTCCTCAACCATGGTCCCAAAACCTTTCATAGTATCTTCTTCTTCATCATTATCCTCTCCCTCTCCTTATGTCCCTCGTCTCTCCATTTCCTCTGTCAGAATCGAAGACAGACCTCAATCCCAGACCGTCAGAACCACCCCTCCACCGCCTCCGCCGACCCCACCCGCCGTCACTATTCCCTCACCACCACCACCACCACCCTCTACCACCACCCACAAGACTGTATCAGCAGAACCAGAAGCTTTCAGAAGCAGCAGGGTGATAAAGAGAAGACCGGTTGAACAATCTTTCCCTGCGTTAATTTTCAATTCCTTTGACACCATCATCAACAATTTCATAGACCCACCAATCAAACCTTCTGTTGATCCAAAATATGTTCTTTCCGACAACTTCGCTCCTGTCGATGAACTTCCTCCGACAGAATGCGACGTCATTGAAGGCTCACTCCCACCTTGTCTTAACGGCGCTTACATTCGAAACGGTCCCAACACACAATTCCTCCCTAGGGGACCTTACCATCTCTTCGATGGCGATGGCATGCTTCACTCCATTCTCATCTCTCAGGGTAAAGCCACTCTCTGTAGCAGATATGTTAAAACATATAAATACAACGTTGAGAACCAAGCTGGTTATCCTCTGTTCCCCAATGTCTTTTCCGGCTTCAACGGCCTCATTGCTTCTGCTGCTCGTGGGTCCCTCACGGCTGCTCGTGTCTTAACTGGACAATACAATCCTGTTAACGGAATCGGTTTGGCGAACACGAGCTTGGCGCTGTTGGGGAATCGTCTCTTTGCTTTGGGAGAATCTGATCTTCCTTATGAAATCAAAGTGACACCAAATGGTGATATAGAAACTCATGGTCGTTACGATTTTGATGGCAAGCTTTTCATGAGTATGACTGCACATCCCAAGATAGACCCAGATTCAGGCGAGGCTTTTGCTTTCCGTTACGGCCCTGTTCCTCCGTTCCTCACCTACTTCCGTTTTGATTCTAACGGTGTGAAACAACCCGACGTGCCCGTTTTCTCCATGATCCGACCCTCTTTCTTGCATGACTTCGCCATCACCAAGAAATACGCCATCTTTGCTGATATACAGATCGGAATGAACCCACTTGACATGCTTGCCGGTGGGTCTCCGGTGGGTTCTGACCCGTCGAAGGTTTCGAAAATCGGAGTGCTTCCCCGTTACGCTAAAGATGAGTCTCAGATAAAGTGGTTTGATGTTCCGGGTTTCAACATCATTCACGCCATTAACGCTTGGGATAGTGAAGATGGAAACGAAATAGTTCTGATAGCACCGAATATTCTATCCGTGGAGCACACGCTGGAGAGAATGGAGCTGGTTCACGCCATGGTAGAGAAAGTAAGGATCGATCTGAGAACCGGGATTGTGACGAGACAACCAATTTCAGCGAGGAATCTGGACTTCGCAGTGATTAATCAAGCTTATGTGGGGAAGAAGAACAAGTTCGTGTACGCGGCGATCGGAGATCCGATGCCGAAAATCGTCGGAGTGGTGAAGCTGGACGTGTCGAAAGGAGAAGAAAGGCGGGACTGCACGGTTGGTTGCAGAATGTTCGGAGAAGGGTGCTACGGCGGAGAGCCATTCTTCGTGGCGAGAGATCCAGAGGACCCAGAAGCAGATGAAGACGATGGGTATGTGGTGACGTACGTGCACAATGAGAATAAAGGAGAGTCGAAGTTCTTGGTGATGGATGCGAAGTCGCCGGAGCTCGATGTGGTGGCGGCGGTGAGGCTTCCCCGGCGAGTTCCTTACGGATTTCATGGGCTTTTCGTGAGGGAAAGAGATCTGAGGAAGCTTTGGTGAAGACGACGACGATCATTCATGTTCATGGGACCCGACCACCGCTACACGTGGCGCCAAATAAAAAATAGTGTTCAGACATATACATACATTAAAGCGTATGGATAAAGTTTGGTGTTATTATTTTCCTTTCATGGTTATTTAATTTTATCAAAATTTCGAGTAAGTAATGCAAGGCACTCGCAGTCACAGGTGCTCCATGATGAATATAAATGACTATATATTATAGAAAATGTCTAGCCTTCAAATTTGGTAATGAATCTTACTCAATTTCTACATTCACGCAGCTCTTTGTCATTATTTTGCTTATTATTTCACTAAATAAAAAGAATCATATGATCTGTTCATAACTTAAGTTTTGGCTTCTGGGGGTTTATTTGCAGTTACATACTCAATAAAGTGGAAGGGATTTACATGTGGAAACTTAAAATTTCAAAGCACAAAGCCACCTATAATTTTATTCACAAGTACGAGCAAAATTTAATGTAAAAATATTTCTAAAATCATGATTTATGGGCATCAATTAAGTTTTTTTTTTTTTTGCTAAAATAAAGTTTTCCAGTGTAGAATAAAACACAAAAGTATGAGGCAAATACATGCAAGAAAGCACTGACTGGTAAATGCGTTCTCTTTTTACAGGGTGAACCAGACACCACACACACACACAATGATATACTTGCAAGAAAGTGCAAATTAAATTTTGTTGGCGATTATAATTAATATGGTATGTATGCAAAAACAGGTACCTAAGATAACAATGTGGATTTCAGTATGTGGAACCTTTTAAAGGATGACTTGTACACTGGAAATGTAGATATGATGCTCATCTACGCATTTCATATTTGGGTGGTCCATCATGCATTAATGATAGATTTTATTTCTGCACACACACATATTTCAAAAACTCACTCAAATATTTTTTTTCATTTGATTTTAGTTATCATTATACTTCCCCGTCCCTATTTACCTGTCCTCATGAAAAAAATATATTTAATCACTAAAGAGAAAGCAAACTTTATTGAATTATATTTTTTTTTTCAGTTTTAATGCCCTCCATCTACATGAGTACTTGTAGAAACAAGTGATAACTATATATTGAAATTTAGAACAAAACATATATATATTTTATACTATTTATATGATCATATTATTAGGTATTTAATTATAGGATTTATAGTCATCTTTCTTAATATAAATATTTTTTCTATAAATCAAACTCGAGATTTAAAAGAATTTAATAGGATCTTATATCGTTAGATTAACTCTATATTAATTGGAATATAATATATATTTAAGAACGATATGAAAATTTAAAGGAACAGGAAAAATAATTAATATATTAAAAATTACTATCCAATAACCCATCCATAAATAAAGCTTATAAATTGTAATAATCACAACTTGGGGCAACATACAGATCCAAAATACTATCATTTTACTGAAGGGTATCAAAAATAAATTACATTAGAATGTTTAAAAATTAAAACTGTATCTGTAAATACAACATAGCGGTCACTGCCAAAGGTGACATCAAGACCCTCCCATATTTGTCTCAAGTGAGAGACGGGAAGGGATTTTATTTGAAGAGGAGGAAGAGAGAGAAAATAAAAGAATTTTAATATTAACTCTTTTAGATGGACAAAAATAGGAGAAAAATGAAGGATTTATTGTTATATTATTTAATTCAACATATTACTTTCTCTATATTAATTGTTTAGTGACTGTTTCAGTTCCCATCCAAAAAAAAAAAATGACATAGATGGAGAAGCATGCTGCTCAAGGTACAAAAAATTGAATTTTCATTAACTCAATTTTGAAATAAGAACCAGCTTCATTAGATCTGATAACACTAGCATGGTCCTTTGTATAAACATCTACACAGCCAAAGATTAATAATAATAATACGGCTTTTCCTTTGTATCATCGCAGTAACAGGATGAAAAATTGTGACAAGGCTCTACAATAAGTATAATAATTCATCTCCTTAATCAGAAGACTTGGGCGACCATGAAAAAATGTGACCTAACTGAAATGAACTCTTGCTCACTAATCCATCTGTGTGAATAATTTGGTCGTTGACCCAGGAGGAGCCCTGAGGAATAACTCCAAGTGCCGCTTGTCTTTCTCTATAAGTTGCCCATGTGACCGCATATAGACCAGCAATGATCAAAGATCCCCCAAGCACACTGTTGCCATAGATCGAAAAATAAAAATAATAAGAAACCCAAATAAAAATGTATTCCAGAATCATATCTTTGTTTTGTAGAAACTAGAAAGAAATAGTCCAACTTCAGTAAGTTCAACATGATCAGACATTTTACTAAGTCTGAACTGGTAAAAGTTTGCTCAGAAATGGACTAGTGGATAGATAAAGGCCTCTACCTAGCCACTTCATCAAATTAATATAGATCTATCGAATAAATAATACGAGTTCTACCTTCCCAAGAAAATAGGACTTCCAAGGAAAATTCGTGACAGAAGGGTGGATGCTGCAGGTTGAAGTGGGTTATAAAGGGCAACCATAGCCGGACCCAAAATCTTGTTGCTCCATGTCAAGAGTCCGTAGTTAACGGCAGATGCAATGGTTCCCTGATTAACCAAAAAAATGTACCTGTTAATACCTGTTAAAGATACTATAATGACATTGACAGATTGATGCAAAGGCAGCCGAATTTCCAGTTTAAATTGCCAGATTATAGACAACTTGCACAACTTTCTTGCTCAAATAGAAACAATCTCTTTAAGTCGTGAGATTTGTCCTGAGACTGATAAGCCTTGGGACTCATTTTAGTCCCCAAAAACAAACCTCCCCTGTCACTATTTAATGCATTTAACCCTTTACCTTAGTAGTTGGTGAATTACTTTTTCCCTTCTCACGCCTCAGGGCATAAACTTTTAACACATTCTTGGATTGAATACGTATTTTCTTTTCAACTTCTGTGTAAATTATCATTGATCCCCATCCTTTTAACACCGTCGATTCATCAGCCAGAACAAACCAAATTATCACGTCAGAGAAACCCCACCTTAATCTAAGAGATCGATCTAAAAATAATTCTTCCTACCAATGGCTATGCCAGCCAAGTTTTCATAGTTCCCTAAAACGTGTATTACAGTTAATACAAGTGAGAAGGGTTACAGTAGCTTGACAGCTATATGTAAATAAATTTGAACACGTCTTAATGAGTGACTGAATGACAGAAACTTGTTGAGTGATTTTATGGATTGTTTACAACTTCCAAAAAAGGCATATTGTCATTTTTCTGTTCACACAATGAATAGTGTCCAAATATTATTAGGCCACATGAAATACTTTATCACGTAAAATGGAAAAGAACGGAGAAGCATAGGTAGATCAGCAGAAACAGATAAAGGTTGATGAAATTAAAGGCTGACTCACAGCATAAATAACAGCAAATGTTTCAGATGGTGTCAAGCTCCAGTCAGTTGACTCATTGGTCATGAAGAATGCTGTTATCACCATCAGCAAAGCTCCAAAAAAGTAAGAGTATGCTGCGACAGATAGGTTTGCGGGATACTTTTTCAATAGTGGAGCCTAAAAATTATTCATGCCAATAATTAAAAGATGCCAAATATTTAAGCACAAGAAAATTTAAGATTGAAGTAGTCCATGAAGGACACGCACACACGTATAATGTACCTGAATGGCCAGACATGTAGCCATGCACATGCAGTTTCCGATCAAGCACAGAACCCCAAGATGAAAATGGTCTAAACCAAGATCCATTAAACCGCCAATTAACCATCCATATGGCTCAGGTTGACCTCTTGCAGTTATTTCGCTATGTGCTAAAATGTCCAAATCTGCATATCCAATCAATGCTGGACCACGAAATAAAACCATAAATATGGCCCCACAAACACAGATAAGAGTTCCTCCAACTTTTGCCAGGCCTTCATATCTGAGTAAATTCACTCTTTCTGTACTGTAGGGACAAGTTCATATATAAGTATAATTATATGTGAAGAAAGGGAAGAGAATGAGAAGAGAATTGTATTAAATTAGTGAATGAATTCCATATTATGATTTACAAGGAATGTGGAACCACTATTTATAGGCTTGGAGATAAAGGAAACTTACAACAGTATCCATTACAGTGAGGTTATTCACAAGAACTCCAGAAAATAAAGAAAAAGAATCAGAACTTCCACAACAAGTCTTGACTTTTCTGAATAAGTTTAATAATGAACCAATTCTTCATGATAACTAAGAGTATGCATGTCTTTCTGATTGAGTTCAAAGGAAAGATAGAATACTAGGAAATAGACATTGTAGCATCATCTATTCAAGTTGAAATTGATAAGAATAGCTAAACTGACCCCATCATTACAGCCAAGAGAAAAGTGAAGACTGGAATGGCTGGTTGTATCGCAGCTGCATAAGTTGGATTAGTATAGCTTAAACCAATAAGAAACAAAAGATGGTTGCCGAATATCCTGATCATGAATCACAAGACAAAAACGACCAAAACAGTCAATAAAACACTGTATCATTCGTATAAATTCATATAAAAGTATTATTAGCAACGGTTTGACTACATCGAGAACCTTACCCCGTTAATCCAAGAAAGAAGAATGATATCAGGAGGCGCTTAGTTATGGGTGGTCGAGTCCGTCTGCAAATAACATGGAACACATCATAAATAAAGCAAAGATTATGATAAGTGGCTAAAAACAAAACTATTTAAGATAACATTGCAACTGTTCGAATATGTCAATGCGCAAAACTGGTAAGACATTCACCACCAACAAACAAAGTATCATCCCTATTCCAAACTCATATGGTTACCGCCATATGGGAACACTAAAACACCAGAAAAACTAGTGACTATCGATTACAAACAGGCAGGGATTAAGCATTCCCAAAACCAGAGTGGAGATGATAATTGATGGCCTCAAGCTAAAGCTCAAACACGATAACATCAGTTCATACCACATGATTTAAATTAGCAGGAAGAACGCTCTAGATATCGAAAATTTTGTGCACGCATTGTCACGTAAAATTAGGGATAACCAACAACCCAGAGTCATGCGGCCAGAAAATATAGATAAGAGAACCGGGGCATCAGTTAACACGTAAGCAATTATATGCATTGTGGAAAATTTATTAATATGAACACGACAGGGTGGCCCTAGGGCGTACGAATCACATAAACATATAGGAGCCAAAATATCCCAGAGAGTAAGCCTTGCTAAGATCACAAGCAATAAAAAAGCCAACCCACCGCCCCAAAAAAGCCGTCAGAGCTTCCAGTCCAGCTAATTAAACTTTTCTACAACTAAATGGCAACAGAAAACTTGTGGGGGCAGAAAAACCCTACAAAATTATATTTTATTCAGGGGAAACCGAAGAAAACATTATAAAAGCCGAAGATGAGAATTAAACTGTAGTTTCCATCGAACATTTCAACGAGCAAAACCAAGAACATAGATGGTACTATACGAATCTAACAAGCGTAATAACAAAGAACACATACTTTTCTCTAATGTAAGCGATGGGAGCAAGAATAGCGAGTGCAAGGAGATCGCGGAAAACGCAAAACACCAATTGATTGATTCCAACATTAAGGGCTACTTTGGTTATGACATGATACCCTCCACTGAAAAGCTGAACCATCACCATAGCCATGTGAGCCTTGGATATGTCCCCGCCTGCGGCCAACGATCCCCATAGCGCCGCCATTGGAACAACAGAGAGACAAGAGAGAAGGAGAAGACGATGTCTGAGGTTCGATTCGTTGGAAACAGGGAACAAAAATCACCAAATGCACAACAAATCTAATGCTTCGTTTCGAAGACTATACTGTCTTTGTTTGCCTTGCCCTCGCCGGATTTCGAGGGCGACGACCTGTTTTCCTCTTTTATTTCTTCGGAGACACGTGTAGAGCTCATGTATTAAATGTTTTTTATTGACTGAGATAAAGTCAAAAATATCCCATTGATTTTCTCCCTAATTTTATTTTCAAACTATAAAACCAAAAGAAGAAAGAAAAATTGCTGCCTGGACTCTCTCTATATAAAATTTGTTTAGAGTATCAATATTTTATATATAAAAATATATCAATATCAATAGATAATTAATTCTCTAAATGAGTATTTATAAGTAATTTTTCAAAAAAGGAATTCTGACATTAGGACCCCCATTTCTGAAGCTACACGGCAGATTTAAGATGTTTTTAATTTTTATGAAAGTAAAAGCAACTTAGGTTAATTTATGCGCTGTTTTATTCTTCGAAAGCCATTCTAATCAAGCTTTCACTTTGGCTTTCATCATCTCTAGGAAGAGGCTATTGTAACAAATGACAAATAAATAGAGATATATAATTATTTAAAATATATTTATTTTTTTTAAAAATATTATTTTATTATAATTTTAATTATAATATTTAAAAAAATATTTTAATTTTTATGTGTCTAAATTTATACTTAAATATAATAAATAGTTCATCTTACTTAATATTATTATTATTTAAAAAAAATAAAATTTTATCTTAATATTTAATTTTGTATGAGTTCAATTCTATTTTAAAAAATTTTATATAAAAAAAAATCTTCTATGAGGAAGGGCACGAGTTTATGTGTAACTTTATTCTTAGTTGGTGTTTAGGAATATTCTTTACCCATATATGGAGTGAAATATTTACAAGATTTGTGTTATTATTTGAAAGATTTTTTTTTTTGAGAAAAGAAAGTGAAATATAATAACTCGAGATAACCTCTAAAATATCCGTAACTATCATAATAAACTCCTTTTTTTCCTTGATTTAAGGTGAAATGACTTGAACTAAATAATATATTATTACAAAATTATCCATCATTATTCTTCTCACTTCCTTCTATCCTAAAATTCTAAAAGCATAAATATAACTACCTCAATTTTATTAATTTATATAATATTTCTCAAATAGCGGTCCAATATAATGAAATTGTATTCATCCCTATAATGAAACTGTCATACAGTGTAACACTCTAGTCTAGGAAAAATGTATGTAAAAAACACATGTATGATAGCAGTTCGCGGAAAAACGGCTTCTGTGAAGAAACCGCGGCTTCTTAGAGTTTATACTTTCCCCAACCTGTACAGCATTTCGACCAAAACGAGCCCCCGCCAATTAGGCACATTGTACTTCCGCCAAACTCATTCATTACTGCCTTTCCATTAATGCCCTTCATTCATTCATCCATATACCGTCTTTTAGGACCAGATAGCGTAGGCCATCCATCAACAGACCTGAATTTCAAGCATAATTGAACGTGAAATGTAGACAAATAATTCCACTATTAATTCTAGTTATAGAGACTTCAACATTTCCATATACATGTAATGGAAAGTATGATAGTGAAACCAAAGTAGTCGAATATAAATGGCTCCAATTCATTCCCCATATACATGCATATGCAAGTTAACGGAAAATACCCTGAAATTTCCTACCAAATCCAAATTATATTAATGGCCTAAACGCGTCCACTAAAGCCTAATCCCACCAAAAATTAATACCCACATGTTCGATATTTCTTTCACTTGTTCCATGCATAAATGATAAGTCGTACATGCATAAGTGCCTGCCAATAAAGATCAAAATCCCCAAAACTTTTGCCATGCATGCATGTATCGTCAACTCTTCCTGACTAGGCTCTCTATATGCTGATTAAATTAATCAAATCAATTCCATCCGGTAACTAAATCCATCCATATTATACTTCAAAAACAAGAATGACCAATCAATACTCACTTTAATTAAGTTCCTAGTTTAAATGTTAATTAAGAATAAGTGAAAGAAATTTAGTACTATTTATAGTCATAATTATAAAAGTTAGTTTAATTTTCTGAATATATTAAAGAAGTTAAATAATATAATATACATTTTTTTAGGGATTAGAGATTTGATAATTATTGATTTATTTAATTTTTTTAATCTTCTCATAAAAGTCAACTAGCTCTTATAATTAATATTTTATAGGGTTTTACATTATTGATCATGCCAAACACTTATATATACTCATCCGGTCATATTTATACAGCAGAGAGAATATATATTTTTGTTCTATCTATAAATTATATTATTAAATTTTTTATATGAATGTACCATTTTACCCCTTATTTATTATTATATTAATTTTCTATTTATTATATATAAAATGTATATTAAGTAGGGTAAAGTTAGAAAATTATTGAATTTTATAATATAGTTAACTATATTTAAAATTTTTGTTAGTATGTGTAAAATATGTTGTGAATGACAAATAAATAAAAATAAGATAAGCACTTATCATTTTGCTTAGTTATTATTTTTATGTGAGCTAAAAAGTCAAGAAGCTAGTTCCATTGTTGAGGGCGTGGAAATAAAAGTGATGATATATCCTCCTCCTTAGCTTGTTCCTTTATGTTACACGTACGTATATATAACTAACACATGCATGGAATTTGAACAAAGTGAGATATCACCGGAGATATATCTTCAATTCTAATTAAGTATACATTTTAGATGTTAATTATATATACCCCTTCTACTGTCTTAAATATAAGAATTACTTATGAAGTTTGTTAAAATGTCAAACCATTTTATTTTAATTTTAAAATCTATAATTTTCAAACCAAACAAACGAGAAAGAAATGGTTATGAGTTTATGACATAATGTGTATTTGAATAGAATTTTAGAAAAAAGGTTTATGAAAAAAATGCTTTTAGACATCTTTTAAAAAATAGCTTTTAGAAAATAATTTATAAAAAAATTCATTCTAAATAAATGAGTATTTTAATAGTTATTATTAGAAGGATTTTTTTGATTGATAAATTATTAAAAAGGGTATTATATAACAAATATTAATTATCCATCAGACACTGTATATAATCACTGTTCACCTTTTTCTTCCATCTTCCATCGCACAGGTCATGTTTTTCTTCCTCTACCGGTGACAAACAACAAGCACAAGGCAAGAAGAGCACATGCGCTACAGCCAGAGGTGGAGAAGGCGAAGAATTTGAGGAAGAAGACAGATGGAGAGGAAGAAGACGATGTCGTGTTTGTTGTGCTCATCGATTCCATTGGAGGACGTCGTGCTCATCGATACCGTTGGAGATGACGCAGGTGAGAGAGATAGAAATGTCAGAGAAGAGAGGAGAGAGGGGAGAGGGGAGAGGGGAAAAATAAAAGTAAAATAATAATTAAATAGTTTATAAATTATTTTACTATTTTAAAAACTATTCCTAATAGTTTATCCAAAACTATAATTTTAAATTATAATTTGATCAAAAAGTGTTTTTAAATAAATATGTCTATTTTTTTAAAATTTTCTTAAACTAAAATTTATACTAAAAACACTTTTAAAACTAAGATTTTGAGACACGTCCAAACATGCCCATAGTTCTTTTCCCTATGGTTGTGGAAAGTAGGTCCAAGGTTGACATACAGGGAGTCAACTAAGAATATATAATAATAAAATAAATATTAGATACCCACTTCTCTCTCTCTCTCTCTCTCTATTAACATATATTAGGCTACAACACAACTAGCAGGGTTTGTATCTACAAGAATCACAAAGCTGCAGCATTATTCAGAACACCAAACACGATGGTGGTCGGCTCACTTAGTGACTTGCATGTTTGAATTTATATTATATACGTTGCTGGGAAAGCCTTGATCAAGTTCTAGGCTCTTTACATGCAGCAAATAATAGCGATGAAGGTGGAAGTGATGAGCTGTGTTAAAAGGAGGCGCAAGGCCCTCAAACTTGCTGCTGCCGCACAAGGTATTTCATTATATATATCAATCCTTGTTCCTGCAGCTTTTAAATTATACTGTACCAGTTACAGATTTGATGATGATGATGAAACAAAACAGGAGTCGAATCGGTGGTATTGAGCGGGGAAGATGAAGTGATAGCAACCGGAGATTAAGTGGATGCGGTTTGCTTGACCAATTAGAAAGAAGTTTGGTTTGCTTGAACCCGCCTGATAATAATGGCGGTGACGATGGAGGAGGAGGCGGCGGGGATAATATCAAGGGAATGGAAAGGGCAATAAAGATGAGCCATCACCTGGTACAGGTTGTCCCTATGTAATTGGTGTCATCGATCAGTTTCCTCCTCCACCGTGCCCCACCAAATATCATCTGCTTTATGATGCTGATCCTTACCCTACTATTTGCTCCGTCATGTAATAATACCTCAAAACATACATGGACATGGTCCTGGACTGATCGTTAAGGTATCTCATTTGGGGAAGCAAAATATTGGAACAAGTGGTCCCAAATATCTACTTACGGTGTTGGATATCGGATCCTCCTTTGATCGGCGAAGACTATTTGGTTGAATTAATAAATGATATTAGTTCAATATCAGTTAATAATTAAGATATTGCAAGTGATTGAGAGATCGATATTCTTAATAGAGAAAAAGACATAAAAAGCCTATTTAAATTTTAAAAGGATAAATTGAGTTTCTGAATATTTCTGCCCAATCTATCATTTATAAATTTATGTATAAAGACTATATTACCCTTCACTTTCCCAATATTTTGATAATACGATTTACAACTTGGCCAATGATATTTATAACTATGACAATTGTATTTGCAACTGTGAGAAATCAAATTGTGTCAATTGGAAGAAACACTGTAGCTGCACTGTAACTTATTTTGACAATACGATTTACAACTTGGTCAATGGTATTTACAACTCTGACAATAGTATTTGCAACTGTAAGAAGTCAAATTCTGGCAATTGAGAGAAATATTGTAACTGATTTTGACAATACGATTTACAACTTGGCCAATGATATTTACAACTCTGACAATGGTATTTACAACTGTGAGAAATTAAATTCTGGCAATTGGGAGAAACACTGTAGCTGATTTTGACAATACGATTTATAACTTGGTCAATGGTATTTACAACTCTGACAATGGTATTTGTAAATGTGAGAAATCAAATTCTGACAATTGGAAGAAACATTGTAGTTGATTTTGACAATACGATTTACAACTTGGCCAATGGTATTTACAACTCTGACAATGATATTTGCAACTGTGAGAAATCAAATTCTGGCAATTGGGAGAAACACTGTAGCTTCTTTAACAATACGATTTATAAATACTATTATCAAAATTGCAAATACCATTGTCAGAGTTGTAAATACCATTGGCCAAGTTGTAAATCGTATTGTCAAAATATTGGGAAAGTGAAGGGTAATATGGTCTTTGCACATAAATTTACAAATGACAGATTGGACCTCTTGCCTAATCTATCTTTTTAAATATTTAGAAGCCCAATTTATCCTTTTAAAATTCAAATGGGCTTTTTATGTCTTTTTCCCTTCTTAATATTGATCCCAGTCATCTTTATTGGAGTAGTTATGCATGTTTGATGGTATATATTTTTGTATGTATTTATCTTATCTCGTGTTGTTTAAGGATATACATGTGCAACTAATTAAATTATTGAACTGCATGGGGATAGGATTGCTATCAAGATAATTACTGTGGATTCTCCCATTGTACTCATGCTCTAGGATTGATTTTCAATTGTTATTACCCTTTTCTTTTCATATTGTCACTAGTTCTTCTATTACCATTATCATTTTTTTTTATATAACTATATTATATCAAATATTTTTTTGGTTAAGATGATTTAAACATCGTTTAATGTTCAACATTTCTTATAAGTATACCTTTTTTTAATCAGCCATCAAAATTCTCTATTTAATCATTTACAAAATCATAAGTATCAACTCCCCTCATAAAATTTAGTTATAATTCCCGAACATAAATTTATTACAGTAAGATTTTAAAATAAAGAGATAATGACATTTATAGAAAATTTAACAAGAGTTATATGAGTGAGTTGCAAATATTGATCTGAACAATTGTATATTTAACGATCTCAATTGTAAATTATGCATTTAAGTTTTATATATAACCTATTCTTAGGACCTAATTGTCATTAATTCAACTTTTCGGACTTAAATGTCATTTCCCTAAGAAAAGTGGCAACCTTCTAATGGGAAGTAGATCGAAGATCTAAGACAGAGGAGAAGGAGACGAAGTCTGAGTGAGAAATGGGTACGACGGTGGCGGGATTGGCGCCAGGACTTTCTCGGAAACTGAAGAAGGTCTTGGAATCCAGGACTGACGCGCCTGATCTATTGTCCTCCCTCCACACGCTCTCTTCCTTCTACACTGATAACACTCCTCAATCCCGCCGCAACCTCCGATCCACCATCGAGAAGCGTTCTCTCTCTATCAACCTCGAATTCCTCGCTGCCTCCGATGTCGTCCAACTGGTGATGAACACTTCGCCGATGCTGCTGCTGCTGCTTGTGCATTTCACTTGCTCGCATTCTTCTGATCTAATTTCCTTTGTGCGTCTCTTTCTTGACTGAATTTTTAGGCCTTGGATCGCGTGGAGGAAGAGGTGAATGCCGTCGCTGAATGCTGCGACAGGTGTGGATTTTCTATCAGCTTTACATCTTTGATTACATTTGCAAATGGCTAGTTGAGAGAGGCTACCCTTGCAGCAATTCACTATTTTAATTCATCATTTTGGGGAATCAATGATGCAAGAGATAAATTTGGATTCCGGAGCTAATTTATGAAAGGACTTTTGTTCTGGAATCCGAGAAACTCATCAACTCTTCATGCATTTAGATACTTTATGTTTGATACTCTTTTCATTACTCTGATGGAGCTGTTAGGACTGGTTACCAGTGCAACTCATTCTAATGATGTCATTAAAGTTTTAGGATTTCCTCTTAGCATATTAATTTTACCTTTGAACTCATCGTAAATCTTGCTATTTCAGTTCAAAGTAATTCAATAATTGGCTAGACTATTTTGTTTGAGGGTTGACACTTCAGAAACATTGGGCTTTGAGTGATGCTCTGTTTATCCCTTTGACGATGTATTAGCATGTTATCCTCTTACGATATTAAGATTACCTTCGAACTCCTCTTATATTATTCTTCAATAAGAATTAATTCATTATCTGGTCAGAATATTCCCTTTAGGATATTTTCATTAAAAGGGGTTAAGGTTCAAACCTTTTACAGGATATCAAAGGCCTTGAATAGTTGCAGCGCTACCACAGGTGACATTATTAGCACCACAGAGAGGCTCAAACAAGAACTTGAAACTACTACACAAAGGCAAGAGATTGTGTCATGTTTCCTACGTGATTATCAGCTCTCCCCTGAAGAGGTTTAAGTTATTGCTTCATATCTTACAAAGATTGAACTGTTATTTTGTAATTCAAATATGACATGCTCATAGCTCCTTCATGCTTGCAATAATTGTTGATCATCTACAGATAAGTGCACTTAGAGATGAAGAACTTAATGAAAATTTTTTCAAAGCACTGTCCCATGTCCAAGAAATTCATGCCAACTGCAAAGTGTTGCTTAGGACACATCATCAGGTAATTTTTCTGTTTCCATCTGTTTCCATCTCAGCCTCTTTTCGTTTTCACTGTGAGCTGCATGCTAAATGCAACGCAATTTGCAATCAAATGCGTATTTTATGTTGTTTTTGGGCCAAATAGAGTAAATATCTGAAATGTAATTTTTTCTCAATTCTAAATACCTTCCATTTCTTTATTGTCAATATTTGTTCTACGTTCCCTACTTCTACAATTTTCAGTTTGTGCTGATCTTTTTCAGGAAGTTTTTTCAATTATTTTCCTGCCACTTTGTGTTTAAAAATAATAATTTTTTATTGACTTTAAGAATTTCATTGCAGCGTGCTGGTTTAGAGCTTATGGATATGATGGCTGTGTACCAAGAAGGAGCTTATGAGCGCTTGTGCAGGTGAAGATTGCTCTACTTTAAGAACAGCCATCTAATCTTCACTTTGAGAAAAAGAACCATCTAATCCATGATAACTCGGCATTACAAGCAGTTCATAACCCCCACGTTTCAGGGATTTGTTTGTTGGCAAAATCTTTGTTAAGAATATTTATTTGGACATTATAGAAGAGGTATTCTTAAGAATAATTGGAAAGATAATAGATAATATCTTTCTTTTACTGCAGAAGTTTGATGGGAAAAAGTCTAATTTATTTTAAGTGGAGTAGCGAATAAACTAAAAACCTCAAATTTCCCCCAAAATATATGTTATGATATATAGATAATGTGTTAGCATAGTTAATTTAATTAATAGATGGTAAGTAGATCCTTTAGAAATGAGATTTTACATCTGCAATTGGTTGGCCAAATAAAAGATATTACTGCATGTGATATTGAAATGGCTGTCAAAGATAAAGTTCCTTCCAGACTTTTACCCCCATGTTACTGACTCTTGAAAGTTGTTTTCTTATGGAGATTGGCCCTTGATGATATTCAACTATTTGTAAATTTTACCTATAGGTGGGTTCAGGCAGAATGTAGAAAGTTGGGTGACACTGACAATCCAGAAATTAGTGAGCTCCTAAAAACAGCTGTGTGCTGCCTCAGAGAAAGACCTGTCCTTTTCAAGTATTGTGCAGAAGAGGTGATTCCATTATGAATCTGATCAATTTATTTAACACTTGACAAATCTAATTTTTGTTGGGATTTGAATCCTGTAATATTGCAACTTGGAACTGAAATTGTGATGCTTGGAAAATTTTCACCTCCACTGCCTAATGATGTTCACAAATCAAATCTCGCATTAGAACCTAATATTGTTTATGTTGTTTAAAGAATATTCTGTTTGAATTGAAACTCATCTTTTTTTGTGCTTCATAAGATATAAATTTTCTGGTTTTGTAGGTAGCCAATATGAGACATAATGCATTGTTTAGAAGATTCATAAGTGCTCTTACCCGTGGAGGACCTGGTGGGATGCCTCGACCCATTGAGGTTCATGCTCATGACCCATTACGATATGTGGGTGATATGCTTGGGTGGTTACATCAGGTATGAGTCTGTCATGACAGTCTGGTTGGTGAATGCTTGAAGCCACTCCTGTTGCTGGATTTTTGCTACAGCATTTATTGTTCACGTATCTAAATTTTATTGTATTGCTCTTACATGCAGGCCTTGGCATCTGAACGCGAACTTTTGCTTATGTTACTTGATCCAGACACACAGGTGGATTCTGGACCAACAGCGGATCAATTCTCCAAGAGCTCTGAGAATGGCTCTGGGAATGCAGAATCTGACTTGACATTTGTTCTGGATAGAATTTTTGAGGGAGTTTGCCGGCCATTTAAAGTGAGAGTTGAACAAGTTTTGCAGTCTCAACCAAATCTGATTGTCTCTTATAAACTGAGCAACACTCTTGAATTTTACAGCTACACAGTGAGTTGTCATCAATTTTTTTCCTCCTTTGATAGTACTGGTCCCATAAATATTTTTTGTCTTAACTCCATATGATCATACAGATTTCAGATCTGCTTGGGCCAGAAACTGCACTTTGTAATACACTATGGTTGCTGAAGGATGCTGCTCAGAAAACATTTTTTGATATTTTGAAAGGTCGTGGAGAAAAGCTTTTACGGTATCCCCCTCTTGTTGCTGTTGATCTTTCCCCTCCTGCAGCAGTAAGGGAAGGAGTATCTCTGCTCCTTGAAATTATTGATAACTATAACAGCATGATGGTTCCTGCTTCTGGCAAAAAGCCTCCTTTTGATCCAGTTATATCTGCAATACTGGATCCAATAATTCAGGTACATATTTCCATCTGTCAATCTGGTACCTGCATTTGTTACTATGATCTGTTAGCAGGCGTGAAACAAAGTGATTTTAGTGGTTCAAAATTTGAGCTTCCTTTGTAATGCCGTATGATTATTTATGATAATGGATTGTCTTTGAAGATTTTTGTACTTGTTTTTTCTTATGTAACAGTAACACTGTAAGATAATGAAGAATTGTATGTAACCTTTGCCTTTGATTCCTAGATATTCCTATAATTTAAAACATCCCAAGGTTTTCTTCCTGGTTCTGATAAACTGTGCTGTTTGAAAATGTACTCACCCTTCATACATCATACTGAATACTAGCTAGGTCCTTTTGATTGATTCTGTCCTTGTCAGACGATGTACTCACCATTCACACATCACACTATATATTGCCCAGTTCTCTCAAGCACTCTTAGCCATAGACCTGTCTTGGGCCTGGTCCATTTCAAGAAACCTTGAACTGGCTTTAATTTTGATGAAATCATTGAATACTATAGCTTCCCGCCTATTGCAGATGTGTGAGCAAGCGGCAGAGGCACACAAGTCCAAGGGCGTTGGGCATTCATCAAGAAGGAGTAGGATGAGTTCTGAGCCCAGCCAAATTAGCAAATCATCAGTTGATGCAATCTTGTCAACAAGCGGCTCTGCTCCATCCTCCCAGGTCCCTCACTCTTTAACCTTTTGTCTTCTTCACGATTTTCTCCACTTTGTCCTGCTGCTTCACTAATGAAGCCATATACAGCCTTCCAATGGTTGTTATTTGATTTCGCCCTGTCCTCTAAATTTTATTGGGAGAATTGAAACCAAAATTTAATTATTCTGCAATTGTGGCAAAAGTTTCCCTTGAAGTTGCTTGTCATTTCTCAATTGTAAATTAAAATGGACCAACTAATAAAGTCCCGTGCTCTAACGTGAAATTAATGCTGTGGTTTGGACCAACAAATAAGGTGGAGGAAATCAATGGAGGAGCTTGAAACACTCAACGTTGGCTTACTGATCAGTGATATATAGAAGTTCCATTAAGTGTTTGATGTGTTCTTTTTGGCAGACTACTGAGACCCCATCCAAGATATTTCTTATCAACTGCCTGTGTGCTATTAAACAACCTCTAGAGGGACATGATGTGGCCGTTGACTATGTGGGAAAGCTCGGAAAGATGATCGATAATCAGGTGCGTGTACTCGTGGACAAAGAAGTGGATGCCATATTAAACAGATGTGGGTTGTCACAGAAGATGACCCACTTCCACAATTCTATACACAACAAGGAAATGGGTGGGGTGCCATTGGCAGAGATGGAGGACACAAGTCCAGCCAATCTTTCAGAGTGTTTAAAGGCTCTGTTTGGTCTTATTTTGGGAAGTGAGAGCTCATTGCCGGAATTTGAGCAGATGCTGGTTCCACAGTTGCGCTCCGAGGCTTGTATCGGTGTGGCCAGGTCCCTGGCTGAAGCTTATGAGCTTATTTACAATGCAATTGTGGATCCCAAGAATGAATATCCAGACCCTAGGTCATTGGCAAGGCATCCTCCTGATCAGATAAGGACTATATTGGGAATATGAGTTCTTGTTCAACCATTAAGTTTTTTAGTCCCCGTAAATATTCTCTTCATTCATTTTGTAATGTGTTGCTCTCCAACAAATCGGGATATGGTAGATTTTGATAATTATATTGCTCTCCAGCAGCATGAAATTAGAAGATTTACTTTTAGATTTCTGGCAATACTTTGGGAATTCAAGCATCCGCCGACTGTTTACATAAAACCTGTTGAACTACTTGATGTAACCTTTCATGCTGTTGAACGAGATAAAAAGCAAATCTTACTATTCACCGTATTTAAAGTTTTGCATCAAGCATTTGTTGAAGGACGATGTTACCCTTGATCTCCGGGAATTCCAGAAGGAAAGTGATGCCTACTCTTTAGTCAATTTCTGGGTGAGCTGGGTTAGATTAGAATTGAGCTGCCATTGAACCAAAATCTAAAATTAGACTCGGAATGAGCAATGAACCGGTTTTTAAAAAATTGGACGAATCAACCCAAAAAAGGCTAAAAATATTAAAAACCCTATAAAAAATTGGCACACCGGAAAAAGCTCAATATATTTGTACGTTTTTTTTTTATCGAACGTGGTTTTATAATGTTATTTCATTGAAAATTTTATTTATTATTGTGTTATTACGTGGAAAAGTAGACTTATTATAATTTATTATATATATAGTTATTTTTATTTAATTATTATATCATCAATTTTTTTGGGGGACAATATCATCAATTTAATTGTTGGTCTAACAGATTGAATCATGAGAATTGAGACCAACTAATTTTTTCAGTTTAAGCTAAACTAACTTTTAAAATATAAATAAAAGTAGATATATAAAAAAGAGTTATATATCACCTAATATTCTGATATTATTTTTCATATGTGTTTAATATTGTAATCTTATTTATAGTATAATTTTATCTATGATTTTATTATTTTTTTAAGTACTAATAATGTTACCAAATAGACAATCATCACATCTAAGGATATAGAAGGAGTGATCTAAATTAATCATATTTATTAAAAAAGAGATAACTTTATAATATTAGCATAGGCTAGAGTTAGAAGTTGATAATTAAAGCACGCCAACTTGTATTCTCTTCCAAATATATACGTGCACGCACCTACCCAATAAAACCCGCTCTTTGTTTTGCAATTTTTTATTTTTTTTTGTGAAAAAAGAAGAAGATGATTGAGTGAGACTTAAAGGAGGCAATAATTGTCCTCATCAGATCTAACTATATATGTTCTTAAACTCTTGCTTAAATCAATCAGATCAACGTTAACGTACGTTGTGTAATCTTTTGACTTTGAGGGATCATTGTTCCTTTTCTGTTTCCCATAACATTGGCTTCAACTGATATTTTTCACCACACAATCATTCCTTCTATATCAATCAATCCATTTCATCATACGTGTTTTTCCCAAGTTGTTGATCATGTATACATGCGATATAAAATTTTTACTTGACTAATCTTTTTTAATTAATTAATATAACTGCAGGATCATGATATAAGTAATAATTTATTATTTTAAACTTTATATTTTTTTTCCAGCCTCAATGATAAGGTAAATGGATAAGGGAAACCACGGGTGAAAAGTTTTCTTTTGATAATTTTTTATAAAAATAAATTAGATTCATCTATGATCTAAGTATAGGATAAAATTTTATTATTTTTTTAAATAATACTAATATCAGATAGCATAAGTTATCTATTATTTTTAAATATAAATTTAAATATTTAAAAATTAATCCATAAATTTATGGAGAACACGGGTGAAAGTTGAATTTGGGCAAGATCACTAAAAGCCATACATAACGATTTTTGTGTCTTGAAAAGCAATAGTTTTGAAATGATGGCCCTTGTAAACATGCATTCACATATCTTCTTTTGTCTCTCCCTTTTAGTTCCTTTCATATGTATATTTGTATATTTATTTCATTAATTTCCAGTTGAGAAATTAGTAATTCCCTATTTAAAAAAATATTTTAAAAAGTAATCATTAATTGATATATTTCCACTCATCACTTTATCCAATCACCCCTGCAGGCTTTTAATAAGATGGATTTTCTACCGAACAAGAAAATAAGATGTATGAAATACTCTTGTGTTTCCACTTTTGGAAATAATGATATATTAAATATATAAATATTCGCAATAATCCCAATCAGAGTCCAAAAGAAAAGGGCAGCAAAGGAACATAAATACGGTACTACTGAGACGAGACAGGGAGTCCAACTTTACATGCCCATTCATTTACTCATCACTTTTGTATGTGTCATCTCACTCATGCGTTCCATTCAAGTGTCATGAGTTAATTGAACACACAAATTAATTAAGTTAATCAACTAAATTATGCAAGCAATACAAATGGATTGACTTTTCAACTCCCTTGTAGGAGGAAAGAAAACCCACCATATATGAATTGACCAGACCAATTACGCTTCAAATTTTTAATATATAATATATTTAATTAATTTTATTATATTAAGAAAGTTGATTAATATATTATTTTTTCTAAAATACTCTAATAATTTTTTTTGACCCTCTCTCTTCCTCTCTTATTTAATTATTATTAAAATAATATAAAAAATAGGGATAATTTAAAAATAAAATTAAAAAATATAGAAAATATATTTTATATTTAGAAATAAAATTAATTCTATAATTAGATTATATATTAAGGATAGTAAAAATATTACGTAAAGTAATTGATAATTTATTAAGAAGTTTGATGGTTTTGTAAGAAGAATATGCTAAAAGAGGAGCTCCTTAATTATCTGAAATCTAGCATTATTTAAATCCAAAATAATTGGCAGCATAAGATACCGAATAGATAGATTAGTCGGCAAATACATAAATACAAAAATATAAAGGGGAAAATGAAAGCAGTATTTATCAACTGATTCTATAAGAATGGCCTAATCAATTCAAACTCTGAAAGGAAATCAATCCAAAATGGTAATAACCAGCAAAGGTAATAATAAGAAGAGTAGTCAAATAGAGGAAGGGGATGAAGAATAACATGCAAGAGATAGAGAAGAGAATAATTCGTTCATGTTACAAAAGGAATGAATGAATGAATGAATAGGGCATGCAATACAATTAGTATCGACTCGATCAGACAAAAGGTACAAGCGATGAATGGCACTTATCTTAGGAATCTTATCACTAACCAAAGAGAAAACACTGTGTGATGTAAAAGCAGCACATCCCCCGTCTCCCACATTACATGGCTCTCAGATTAAAGCCTGCCTTCTAATCTCTAACTAGGTTCTCATTCATATGCCTTATGCTTCTTCGTCCGTCGGCTACGCTATATCATACATCTATCAACACACCTTTTGTTAAAAACTACTGGACCATGTCTTTACGAAGGGCATGCCACTAGGGCCTTAGGTACAGGGATCGGAGAATATATGGCAATCTCGTGGGTATGATTTGATTTTGAGGCCTCTTTTGCTCCTAAAACTTGAACATAATCACATGGAGGAGACAATATCTTATTATTTTACTAATTAAACTTGCCTTTTCCCCCACATCAAAAGAAGGCGCATATTGAAAATAACCAAATTTCTCATCCATTCATCCATATACCAAAAAAAGACGTTTAATATATTCTCTCACTATTCATTATGCATTTATAATTGCGTTCCCTTTTTAGTGAGAAATGACAGACCAGCCATTATATGTATATAGAAAATATTTTCTTTCTTCAATTTTGCAATATCTTTGTTTATATATAAATTTTAACATTGACGGTGATGATGAAGAAATAAAGTACGATATATGACTACTGTCTATAGTACTTGGTACAAATTAAATAACAACAATCACTAGCTAGCTAGTAAGCCAAAACAAGATGGAGTATGCTCATGTTTTCTTACCCTTTGTGCCTTCCCTCACTTCCTTTTGTTTGTCTTCAATCAAAATCCTTAGCAAAAATATGAGTTTGTCATGTTAATTAGGTTTAGATTAAGCCTTCCATCATCCTTCCCTAGAGTATATCTATATTTATAGTCAATAATTTTTCCCTAAAATATATCCTTAAATTATTGTTAACAATTTATTTATATTTATTATTATTCTAATTGTCAGATATTTTTTTCTTTAATAAAAAAATATAGAGGGTGCTAACTATAATTTAGATAAAATGAGTTGTTATATTTTAATTAGTTAGAGTATATATGAGATGGTACTTTAGGAGTATAGAAATATTTTTCATGAATGGTTATATTTTAATCTTTTTCCTCTAACTGGAATTTAAGGGCATCAAATTTCCCTCGCCACACAAGGAAGATCCTAGATTTTGTACACACGCACAGCGCGTATATATATGTGTGTTGTGGGTGTAAGTGCTCCTCACTACTCCACACTGCTCATATGGAAGTGACCTTAAAAGGAGATTGACCTGTCTCTCACCTCTCCTTCAATCACTGAATCATCATCATCATCCTCTTCCACAAACCCTGGAAATTTCTCATTTTCTATAGCCATGACTCAAAACTTCATAGCTCCAAAACTCACTTTCTACCCCATAACTTTGAAGGTACCAAAGCTTCATTTAAACACTACATACACATATATATTACCCGCCATTAAGTTACTTATTATTCATCTGGTTTTTCTATATATTTTTGCAGTTTGAGGAGGTAGTTTACAAACTGAAACCGGATCATCATCATAAAGGACTGTGTTGTTGGGGAAGTTCATGGAGTAGTAGTTGCAGAGAGAAGACGATATTGAATGGAATATCAGGGATGGTATCTCCAGGTGAGATTCTGGCCATGTTGGGTCCTTCTGGTAGTGGCAAAACGACACTTCTTACAGCTCTCGGAGGTCGTTTAAATGGCAGATTATCAGGCAAAATCACATACAACAATCAATCTTTCTCAGGTTCCATCAAAAGAACAACAGGTTTTGTGGCTCAGGACGATGTTCTCTACCCACATCTCTCTGTTTCTGAAACTCTAATCTTCACTGCACTTCTCAGGCTTCCCAATAGCCTCACCAAGAACGAGAAGATTAATCACGTTGAAAGAGTTATCACAGAACTTGGCCTTACACGCTGCAGAGACAGTATCATCGGAGGAGCATTGGTGAGAGGAATATCAGGTGGAGAGAAGAAGAGAGTGAGTATAGCTCAAGAAATGCTCATAAATCCCAGCTTGTTGCTGTTAGATGAACCCACCTCGGGGTTAGACTCCACCACGGCTCAGAGGATATTGACCACCGTCAAGGCGGTTGCCACAGCCGGAAGGACGGTCATCACCACCATTCACCAGCCATCCAGCCGTCTGTATCATATGTTTGACAAGGTGGTGGTCCTGTCGGAGGGACGAAGTATATATAATGGACCAGCTTCAGCAGCCATGGATTATTTCTCTTCTATTGGTTTCTTCACATCCATCACTCTCAATCCTGCTGACTTCTTGCTTGATCTTGCTAATGGTAGTTAATTATTACACCCTACTATTTTTTTCTCCTTTCATTTCATTATGATGAGAATATATAGTTTGAATTTATTACAGGTATTGCCCCTGACTCCAAGCATGCAAGTGAACAGAGTGAGATCTTGGAACAAGAAATGAAGCTAACCAGAGAAGCTCTTTTTTCTGCTTATGTGAAAAACATTGCTCCTAAGTTGAAACATGAGATTGACAACTACAACAACTTCACCAAACATGCTTCATCAAGTACATCTTCTTTCTTCTTCTTCCAAAATGCTATTAGACTATAGAAGTCCACGCTGAATAATTAAGAAAAAATATTGAAGGTATATAATATCAATATCGAATTGACTGTTAGAAAGACAACCCCACATGCACATTTGTAACGTTACTGTTCCTGAATGACCTTGTATGGTGAACTGGTTCAGGATATGACATAGCAAAAACAGAGCAATGGTGCACAAGCTGGTGGTATCAATTCAAGGTGTTGTTGCAGAGAGGGATCAGAGAAAGAATATATGAAGCGTTCAATAGATTGAGAATATTCCAAGTCATAAGTGTTGCTTTTCTTGGTGGACTCTTATGGTGGCATACGCCAGAATCTCACATTCAAGACAGAGTAGCATTGTTATTTTTCTTCTCTGTTTTCTGGGGATTCTACCCTCTGTACAATGCGGTTTTCACTTTCCCTCAAGAAAGAAGAATGCTCATCAAAGAGCGATCTTCAGGAATGTATCGTCTCTCTTCCTACTTTCTTGCAAGAACAATCGGAGATCTTCCATTAGAGCTTGCACTTCCCACTGCATTCGTGTTCATAATCTATTGGATGGGAGGCCTCAAGCCTGATCCTGTCACCTTCATTCTGTCACTTCTCGTGGTTCTTTACAGTGTTCTTGTGTCTCAGAGTCTAGGGTTAGCATTTGGAGCTATTCTAATGGAGGTTAAACAGGCCACAACGTTAGCTTCTGTAACAACGCTTGTGTTCCTCATTGCTGGAGGCTACTACGTACAACAGATACCTCCATTCATAGTGTGGCTCAAGTACTTAAGCTATAGCTATTACTGTTACAGGCTTCTTCTGGGTGTTCAGTACGATGAAGATGATTACTATGAATGCTCCAATAATGGGGTTTTGTGCAGAGTTGAAGATTTCCCTCCCATCAAATCAGTGGGTTTGAATCATTTGTGGGTCGATGTGTTCATCATGGCTCTTATGTTGCTGGGTTATCGATTGCTTGCTTATTTAGCACTACACAGAGTGAGGTAGAATCTAGAATATAGATCAACAAGTTCAAAGAGTTATTGTCCTTGAATTCATGTCCAATCACTAGTGACAGAGATTTAGGCCCTGGATGTAGCTCATGGAATGGAATTTTGATCCACGAGTCAGATATTTAGATGCATAACACTGTGTTATGACACTTTAGTATGTGAAAGATATTAAATAGCTATTCCAAATTTTGCACTCACTGGTAACCCGCAACTTTTCAGTTTTCATGGCAATAGAAGCATTTATAAATCAAATGACGGAGACAATGAACATTAAATCTCTAAAGCAACAGAAAGGAGTGAAAAACCTTGGGATCCAAAAAGGAGAAATATAAGGACAAAGATAAAGCATGGTGTAACCTTTAATAATAATATTATGAATTATGATAGCGTTTAACTATCACTTTAACCCTATTAATCAGCATCATCTTGGTTGTTATATTAAGCTGTGCCAACTTGAGGACTCTATTTTTTTATATTATTTATTGAATATTATTATTATTATTATTATTATCTAATTTTAAGATTCATAGTTATTCCTTTTAATATAGGTATTTATCCTAAGAATTTTGATAGAACATATTGCTAATGGTTGAATTAGTATAATTGATGAGGCCAATGGATTGATTCTTTCTATTTTATCAGAATTTCCTTTGTCTCAATTTATTTATGGGACGGATTCTGGTCTCAATCCAATGTCTAATAAATGGGTGGTTAGTTTTGAGCTCATAATTAATTTTGACATATATAAAGATATTTGGATATTTAAAAAAAGAACTTTCGCTTGTTAGAATTTTTTTTATATAAGAGAAGGCTAAAATTTAAATATAAATTAAATTATACTATTGAAAAATTTAATTATAGATATTCTAAATCTACTAAGGCCTATAATTTTATAAGACACATGTCAAATATGATAGATCTATAGAGATTTTTTTTCGGTAAAAGTACTAGCGACTTGTTTAGTATCTTGTGATATAAACTATAATTTTAATTTCTATTGTCTCTACATAAACTCTTTAATATGCACAACTAAAAAACTGTCTCATTATCTTGTATTATTTTCCCCTAACATATAAATGATGTACTTAGCTTTATATTTAAGTATAACCTTCCTATACGGCTTTATCCTATGCATATTGGAGCCCCTTAATTCATCCAAACAGATCATAAGTATAGCCCCTTTGATGGAAGATGAGTTCACTTAGATTTTTTTTTATTATACAAAAATTTAGATTAATTTAATATTAATCTTTTATTAAGATTAGAGAATAACCTAAAAACAAATAAATTTTATATATCCTTAGGTATAGCCCGCTTTTTCACTGGGCCAAAACAAATAGGCATCGCCTGCAGCCGCCCATCAGAATTCAGAATCCGACAAGCCCAATAACTGAAACGGGTCAGGGTGACCTGGAAAACATCCAACCGTCCATCTTCCATCAATTCATCTTGATCAATTCAATTTTGGGCCTCTCCATCGCCTGCGTTTGGTGGCGACAATTCCGATCCTTAAATCCGGCTGCCGCCGGTGGCTATTTCCAGAATTCTGGCCATCTTACCGATTTTCGATCCTCTAGCTCTTGTTTTGCAATTCGTCTCCCACAAATTGCTTCCCTACGATTCAACCCTTCCAAGGGTTTTTGGGGCAACATGACTTTTTCAGACGAAGAGGATGAGAACCTGGCTTACTTTCTGGAATCGGAGGTTCTCTCCGAGATCTCTGTTGAGGTGCACCGATTAGTTAGCTTTTTTTTTTATTTAAAATTTGATGTTGACAGACGATAGATTAGGGGTTTAAACTGGTATTCGGATTCTTGTTTCCTCGTAATAGTACTCGATATTAATCCATGGTGATATAGAAGGCAAATTGTTTGGCAAATAATATGAGTGATTGTTGTTGGCAGGAAGAGGAAAGTTTGGCGGAGCCCAAAGCAAAGAGAAAGCGAGTGGAAGACGCTGAGATCACCAAAGAAGAAACTGAACAAAATTCTAGTCCATCGTTGAAGTCTAAGAACGATAATATCAATAAAAACGTAGCGCCTAAGGCTATTGAAACTGGATTTTTCAGCAAAATCCCGCCTGAACTTTTTCATCACATTCTTAAATTTCTTTCCTCCGAGGTATTTTTAAGTGAAAAAGAAAAGCCTGTTAGTTATGACTCTATATGCTTAGTGGTTGAAGTACAAGGATTGTTTTCCTGGTTACATAACTCAGTTGACATTAGTTTGTTTCTACGCTTGCAGGACCTTATTTCTTGTGCCGTAGTCTGTAAATTTCTAAATTATGCAGCATCTGATGAAGCGCTATGGCGTCGCTTGTAAGTATATTACTTCGCTGTAGTTGTTGTCTGTCTAAATATTGAGTTGTTACGAATTTGGTTCCTTATGACTTTAATGAACTGATTTTAATTATATATTTTGATATTCGTAGTTTTGGGACGTATGTGCGCGGTTACATTTTTGTGAACCATGTATATGCCTTTTGTGTACTTAAAAGGGTTACATTTATGCAGGTACTGTATGCGGTGGGGTCTGCTTCCCCCTACAAGGAAGTTATGGGAATGTCCATTGAAGAAGTTATACATTCAGGTTCTTGAATCAATGATAGTATCATGTAGTAAATCAACAATCCCTTTCCCTTCTAGTTTACCTACTGTTGTACCGGTTTGAATATTATTGCGCCACCAGACAAAAGTCATTCTCTGGCTAGTATATGAGAGTGTATCATGATTCTCCTGTCTATCAATGGCTTCATGCATTTCATAATAATTATTCATCTTGGTGTACCTATCCATTTATTGATGTGCTGGGTTGGATCAATTTGAAGGTATTACTTTAAATAAATTTGAACCACCAGATTAACCATATTTCATCTTTGTACTCTTGAAAACTGATATTTGAGTAACTCGTGCATCTGTTTGTCATAATTTGCGTGAATCTTGTCATTTATCCTACTTTTATGCAGCGTGATGAAGAGGACATGGCTGAACTTGTAAGGAGCTGCCCAAATGAATTTAAAGAGTATTACATGCAAATGCAAGCGGCTAAACGAAGCCAAGCACCTCTTCCTTCACAGGTAATGGGAGTGCATGCTGTAATATGGAATCATATACTATGACATGTTTTGAACATTATTTATCAGTACTGCATTCTATAGTTTTAACATTCTTTCAGTAAACTTGAAAAGGAATAAAAGAAGAGATGACTTTGGTGCTTTTTCATCTGCTTTGTCTGTTTTGTTTAATTACTTTATACTTTCATACAAGGGACATTGCTTAACCATGTCTGTTGATTTTCTGTTTCATATGTATAGTTGAAAGATGATAGGATGATTCTTGATAAAACAGTAGCTGATCAAGTGTCATCATGGAAAAGAAGCAAAGGCCTTAGTGATACAGTGGTGACTGATCATGCTTGCTCTGGTGAAACCTGCTCGTACTATCATATTGGAGATGTATTTATTTGCGAGAAGACCGGACATGTTCATGGTGGGGCACGTAATTTCTTTTTGTGTTTTAAGGATGCACAAGAGTTTTTCATTATTTCATTTAAAAAATTGTGTCTGGACCAGAGCTTTATAATTTCTTTTTCTTTTTCCCAGTATGTGATGATACATGCAGAGAAGTTATTATGGATCCGACCAATGAGCTTTTGGTCTGTACAATATCGGGGCACTGTTTTGATAGATTACTGTCGCCATCTGAAATGGAGACCGATTCTGTGAGTTAACAAGTTCTCTGGCTTACATGTGTATTCATTCAATTAAGCTTTTGCATGACATTTCCTTAGTGATTTATCCATCCAAATATATCATATTGAGGTAGTGGGCTTTGACTTTACTGTCATGTAAAATGAACTGCCTACAGAGTCCAATGAGTTACGTCACTCTCATGAAACCAAGAAATAGTTTGAAGCTTTTATTAGAAATTTGACGATTTATCTCATTTTATCAAAATTAATTCTAGAAACTCTTAATTGAGGTACATCTTTTACCCCTGATGCTTAGCCTTGTTCTTTGTAAACTCAGGAGCAGCAACAAGGAGGTGCGACAGATGAGGCAGAACCATTTATGGGATCTGGTCGTTTTGGTAAACCCATCTCTTTGACATTCATTGTTTCGCTGGTCTCTTGTATCGTTCTGTACCTGCAACTCATTATGGTGTGTGTTCTCTATGCAGCACGAGCTTATTTGCTGGGATATAATTGTGCTGATGAGAAGGAGCTTGAAGCTACTTTGAGGTTTTGCTGATTCCCACATTGATCTGCTTTATGGTGGAGGTTTTATCGTGGGCATGGTTTAAATGATCAAAATTATCGATGTTTTTTACCTATTGAAATTAAAAAAGATATGTATTTCTATGTTCAGATGGTTAGCTTATGAATTTATGATTAGCCTTATAATACATTTGCTTTAATGTATAGTTGAATCAATTGTAGACGCTTTCTCCCCCTATTATTGCTTAATGTAGTTAGAAAGAGAAAGGGGATTAGTGCAGTTTGGGCTGGAATTCTTAGGCTTGAAAACTGATCGGTAAAGTGGCATATAGAAAAAGAACAATATTGAGCGATAAAGTCTTATGAAAAAAAATATATATTGAGCAATGAATGGAGGAAAACTTTGTGTTTTTGATAAAGCATAAATAATTTAATTCATTTATCTGATTTTGTTGAACCGAAGGAATTCACACTAACATAAGAGTGAAAATGTATGAAACAATGGAACGTGCTCAATTTTAGGAATATTAAAAGGTGAAAGCCTCTTGCCTCTGCCCTCCAGGCTCCAGCAAGCAACTATTGTCCGCTAGCCGTTTCATATTTATTATATTTCTTATTAAATATTAAATATTAACCACAATGTGTTAATCTTTTACAAATTTCTGATTTAATTTTTCCATTATTATATTTTTTTTATTGATTTACTGCCATTCCCATAAAATGCGGAAGGATGTTATAAACAGTAAGTTGACCCACCAGTAGAGTCAAACCTTATCTGTTCATAAATCATATATAGAATGTACACTTGCCACCCTTCAACTTCATAGTATGGTTGGTGTTTGAAAGGAAAAATAGGAAGGTTCGTGTTTCCCTCTCAGAGCTTGGACAACACGTAACAACTTTCATGAAGAAGCTTAATGATATATTGTAGAATTATAGGATCTGAATAGTCCGATGATCATTGTTTTGGCTTATGCCTCATATATATACACAGTTCTTAGGAATCAAATAAGATATACCAAGATAAAATCAAATCTCTAATAACTATACATAAATCAAATCTGATATGTTTCTAATAATAACAATAATATCTCTAACAATAATATCCTAATATTAATGATTTGGATATTAGGATATTCCCACACTCCCCCTCAAGTTGGATCATAGATATTGACCATGTCCAACTTACCTAGAAGTCGTTCAAATATTTCTTCTGGTAGTCCCTTGGTGAGAATATCTGCAGTTTGTAGCCTTGTAGGTATGTAGGTGAGGTACATAATCCCATCCTCTACTTTCTCACGAATAAAGTATCTGTCGATTTCCACATGTTTAGTTCTGCTATGCTGGATAGGGTTCAAGGCCATATTTATAGCAGCCTTGTTGTCACAAAATAACTTTAATGGAGCATCTATCTTCAAATGAGCCTCTTTTGCAACTCTTGCTAACCATAAACCCTCAATGATTCCTTGAACAAGTGCTCGTAATTCTGATTCTGCACTACTTTTAGCCACTACTTTCTGTTTATGACTCTGCCAAGTGACAAGATTTCCCCATACAAATGTGCAATAGCCAGAGGTTGATCGACTGTCTTCTTGTGATCCTACCCATTCAGCATCGGTGTAGATTTCTACCGATCTATTTGTGCTCTTTCTAAAGAATAGCCCACGGCCAGGAGTACCTTTTAAGTATTGTAGTATCTTGTAAGCTGAGTCCATATGTTTCTTCCGTGGATCATGCATATGTTGACTGGCAACGCTCACTGTAAAGGCGATATCAGGACGTGTGTGTGAGAGATAAATGAGTTTCCCAACTAACCTTTGATATCTTCCTTTGTCTGTTCTCATTTCATCCCTTTCTCGTTTCTTCTGCTTGTTCTCATCCTTGTCAGTTTCCACTACAGTTTGCTTTTTCTTTTGTTTTACTGTGCTGATAGGGACTTTACTAGGTTTACACCCAAGCATTCCTGTTTCCTTGAGTAGATCAAGGATATACTTTCTCTGAGAAACATAAATACCACCCTTAGATCTTGCTACTTCCATACCGAGAAAGTATTTCAACTTACCAAGGTCTTTGACCTCAAATTCATGATTCAGGGCTACCTTGATTCGATCAATCTCCTTAGTATCATTTCCTGTGACAATAATATCATCTACATAGACAATAATAATAGTGATGAGGTCATTACGATGGGATACAAACATCGTGTGATCAGATAAACTTTGCTGATACCCTTCAACCTTGAGAACACTAGAAAATCTGTCAAACCAGGCACGTGGTAATTGTTTCAGCCCATAGATGGATTTTCTCAGCCTACATACCTGGTTCTGTCTTCCTGCTTCAAAACCTGGTGGGAGTGTCATATACACTTCCTCTTTTAAATCTCCATTGAGGAAGGCATTCTTAATATCAAGTTGTTCTAGGGGCCAATCTAGATTTGCTGCTACTGAGAAGAGAACCCGTATGGTATTGAGTTTCGTAACAGGTGCAAAGGTTTCGTTGTAGTCAATACCATGCGTTTGCGTAAACCCCCGAGCAACTAGTCTTGCCTTCAACTTGTTTAACGTACTATCAGCATTGTATTTGGGAGTGAACACCCACTTGCAGCTTACGGGTTTTATCCCTGAAGGCATCTGCACTATCTCCCAAGTCCCATTTTTCTCTAAGGCTTGCATTTCTTCCATCACTGCCTGTTTCCACTCTGGGACAGCCAAGGCCTCATGTACATTGTTAGGAATCTTGATGCTGTCAAGGTTAGTTACAAAAGCATGGTAACTTGGAGTAAGAGCAGCATAAGAAACAAACTTTTTGATAGGATGCTTCGTACATGTCCGTGGTAGTTTTCTCAATGCAATAGGAAGCTCCAGATTAGCCTCACCGTGTTCAGGATCTACCAACGGTTCAGGAACTGGTTCTTCCTCAGAGATATGATGGTCATGGCCTCTATGATGTCGGTGTGAGTACATTTTTCCCTATCTTTGTTGTTCAGATCCTTCTGGAGGCTGTAAAGGTCCATGTGGTGTGAGGGAAATGGGTCCATGTGGTGTGAGGGAAATGGGTACAATGGGTTCCACAAGTTGAGATTCATTCCAACTCTCCCCCGGAATCGAAGACTTGGGATAATATGACTGGTGCTCAACAAAGGTGACATCATGGGTAACAAACAGGTGTTTGGATACAGGATCAAAACATTTGTACCCTTTTTGGGAGGAAGAGTAGCCCAAGAAGACACATTTAGTGGCACGAGGATGGAACTTTGAGGGAGGATGATGAATATGAACAAGAACAGTGCATCCAAAGACACGTAGCGAAAGAGAAGACTGTAAGTGAGAGACATCGTGGGTTTTTTGTAATTCGGCAATGGGAGAGGTGAAGGAAAGAATACGACTAGGAAGACGATTAATGAGCTGAATAGCGGTCTGGATGGCATCCCCCCAATAAAACAAAGGAACATGACACTGAAATAAGAGAGCCCTAGCAACCTCAAGAATATGTTTATTTTTTCGTTCCGCAACCCCATTTTGCTGAGGACTATAGGGACAACTGCTGTGATGAACAATTTCTTTAGCAGACAGGAAAGCGTGAAGGGAGTTATTGAAGTATTCAGTGCCATTATCGGTGTAAAGGACTTTGACAGAGGTATGGAATTGGTTTTGGACAAGACCATAGAATTCGATGAAGACATTAGGGACCTCAGATTTATCTTTTAAAAGATAGACCCAACACATGCGAGTATGATCATCAATAAACGTGACAAAATATTTGGTCCGAGTGCGATTAGGAATCTTAGAGGGGCCCCATACATCACTATGAATAATGGAGAAGGGAGAGGATGGTTTGTATGGAACAGGAGGAAAGGGAACACGATGATGTTTAGCAAAAGCACAAGTATCACAAACAAAAGAACTTTTATTGATAGATAACTGGGGAAACAACTTTTGTAAATAATGAACACTAGGATGACCTAGTCTTTTATGCCATAATAGAAAAAACTCCTCATCAGAGGTGGGGTTGGGTATAGAGGTGGAGGTGGTGATTTTGGACCATAATGCACTCACAGTAGATGTGTTGAGGCAGTAGAGACCATCATACTCCTTAGCAGAACCAATCATCTTCCCCGATGTGAGATCCTGAAAATCACAATGAGTAGAATAAAAATGAGCTGAGCAGTTTGCTTGTTTCGTCAATTTGCTAATAGAAAGCAGGTTACAAGCTAAATGAGGAACATGAAGCACTGATTCAAGATGTAAAAAATCTGAGATAGTTACAGAACCGATGCCTGCTATAGGTGAAGGAGTGCCAGTAGCAGTAGTGATTTTCTTATTTCCTGCTAAGGGATGGTAGGTGACAAACATCTTTTTATTTGATGTCATGTGATCAGAGGCCCCTGTATCCACAATCCACTGTGATGGAGGAAGAGAGGTACGTAAAGCAATGGGAATTATACCTTTAGGAGCCATGTATGCAGATCCGTGAGGGTGTTGTTCAGCTTGAAGGCTTCTAAACACACGTGTAATCTGATTTAATTGCTCCTGACTGAAGGATGTGGATGCCCCATCAAAAGCTGCACTAGATGACATGGCGGCACTGTAGCAACTCGGTGTACTGTAGCACTCAGACTGTAGCAACTCGGTGCACTGTAGCACTCGGTACTGTAGCAACTCGGGGTACTGTGGCAACGCGGTCACTGTAGCACTCGGGTACTGTAGCAAATGTTACAAATCATTTGCCCGACGCAAGACCTGATCTGGAAGAGAACAATACACACAACACCGCTGGAAGCACGATGCTGCTGGGAACACGCCGCCACTGGAGCACGACAGAAACTGGAATCATGACGCTGCAGAAGCGACTGGGCTGCTGTCGCTGGTGACACTGCTGCTGCTAGTGTTGCTGCTGGATGGATGCGATTGGGCAGCAAACGGTTCTGGAAAGCTCCGTCGGATATCGCTGGGTGTCGCTTGTTGACAGAAGGAACTCTCGTACGTCGCTGACTGGAAGCTGCCGAACTACGGTGGCAGTTTTACTGCCGCTGGCTCGCCGTGACAGAAACAGCAGTGATAATAGCAGGTGAGACTAGAACCAGCAGCGACGGCGCTGGCTGGATATTGGTCGGACTAACCAGGCTTTGATACCATGTAGAATTATAGGATCTGAATAGTCCGATGATCATTGCTTTGGCTTATGCCTCATATATATACACAGTTCTTGGGAATCAAATAAGATACACCAAGATAAAATCAAATCTCTAATAACTATACCTAAATCAAATCTAATATGTTTCTAATAATAACAATAATATCTCTAACAATAATATCCTAATATTAATGATTTGGATATTAGGATATTCCCACACATATATATATATATATAGTTTGTCCAACGTCAGGTAAGAAGAAAATTTGTAAGGCATGAAGCAGCGTAGTAATAAATATATAGAATATATATGGTTAAGTTTTTTGTTGGTCCAAAAACGTAAATAACACGTAACTGACTGAAGGGGAGCCCCGGGGCTAATGGAACTGTGGAAGAGAGAAAGGTCAGTGGGTCACCCTCTTTTTTAAAGTTAAAAAATATTCAAAATAATAAAAATGTCCACATAAAATTGAAATTGTGTCTGTGTATAATTTTTTTTTTGGGCAAGGGCCACGTATGAATTTTATCAACCATTGTAATCAGGAAAACCATATAAGCTGCGTAGAATTAACATTCGGAAGAAAAAATTAGGAACTTGTTACGTTTAATTTTTTCGTTGGTCCAAAAACGAAAACAACACGTAACTGACTGAAGGGGAGCCCCGGGGCTAATGGAACTGTGGAACAGAGAAAGGTCAGTGGTACAAACAATATATATATATATATATATATATATATATATATATATATATATTATCATTAAGCTTCTTCGTGCCTTCATCAATATTGCCATACTCTTGTTTTTAAAGTAAAATTTAGGGGAGTTAACTTGTAACTTGCGATGCCTTCATCATCAATGTTATCGTGTTAAGTTTTAATAGTCATATGCTAGAAATCATAGACCTGAACGAGTCAGGCTTTCCTTATCGAAGAGGACAACAAAAACTTCTGCCCTCTCCCACTTGGACACATGTGAATAAATATCAGTGAATCCAAGTGAATAAATATCAGTGAAATCCTCAATCTACGGGCCGAAAGCTACTCCTAAATTAGACCTATCTCATAATAGTCTCAGCAATATGGCCCTTCAAGTCTTGGCTTTCTTCTTTCTCTTCTGTCTTCCTGCCATATTCTTCTTCCTCTTCAAAGGTTCGTCCTCTGCAAACAAGAAGAAGAAGAAGAACGATGAGCTCATTTCTCCACCCACGACGGCCCTCCCAAAATCATACCCTCTAATTGGTTGCTATTTAGACCTTATAGCCAACTACGACCGCCGGATCCAATGGCTCTCCGACGTCGTCCTAATATCTCCCGCCAACACCTACGTCCTCCACCGCTCTCTTGGGCAGCGAATTGTCCTCACCGGCAATCCCGCCGTTGTGCAACACATTTTGAAGACCCAGTTCCCAGTTTACCAAAAAGGCCAAGCCTTTCGCGAAACCCTCACTGACTTTCTGGGCAACGGAATCTTCAACGCCGACGGTGACACCTGGAAATTCCAAAGGCAAGTCGCAAGCCACGAGTTCAACACCAGGTCTCTGCGTAAATTCGTCGAACACGTTGTGGACACCGAGCTCAACGACCGCCTCATTCCCATTCTGGCCACGGCCGCAGCCAACAACCAGGTCCTTGATTTCCAAGACATCCTCCGACGATTCGCGTTCGACAACATTTGCAAAATCGCTTTCGGGTTCGACCCGGAGTACCTGTCGCCATCACTGGGGCAGAGCGAGTTCGCTCTAGCTTTCGACGACGCCACCGAAATCAGCAGCAGAAGGGCCAGTTACCTGCATCCCTTATTATGGCAAATAAAGAAGCTTCTCGACATTGGATCTGAAAAAAGATTACGATTAGCAATCTCTGAAGTTCGCGAATTCGCCAAGAAGATAGTCAGAGATAAGAAACGCCAGCTCGCCGAGCGGCCCTCGCTAGAATCAGCCGACATGTTATCAAGGTTCTTGAGTTCGGGGCATTCCGACGAAGACTTCGTGACGGACATAGTAATCAGCTTTATATTGGCAGGTAAGGACACCACTTCAGCCGCTTTAACGTGGTTTTTCTGGATTCTTTCGAAGCACCCAGAAGTGGGGAAGAAGATAGTGAAGGAGGTGAGAGAAAAATCAGAAGCCCCTGTGTACGACGAAGTGAAAGATATGGTATACACACACGCAGCGTTGAGCGAGAGCATGAGGCTGTACCCGCCGGTGCCGCTGGACTCAAAAGAAGTAACGGCCGACGATGTTTTGCCAGATGGGACCGCCGTGAAGAAGGGCATGAGAGCGATGTATCACGTGTACGCCATGGGAAGGATGGAGAAGCTGTGGGGGAGCGATTGGGCGGAGTATAAGCCGGAGAGATGGTTGGAGAGAGAGGGAAATGGTGAAGATACAGAGAAGTGGAGGTACGTGGCGAGAGATCCGTATAGCTACCCGGTATTTCAGGCTGGACCAAGGATTTGTCTGGGGAAGGAAATGGCATACTTGCAGATGAAGAGGGTGGTGGGTGCGATTCTGACGAGGTTCACGGTGGTTCCGGAGACGGCTGAAGGGATGGAACCGCAGTTCGTTTCCTTCTTGACCTCAAGGATGAAGGGCGGCTTTCCGGTGAAGATTCATTCTTCGGCCTAAAGCTGACTTTCAAGTCCGCAATAAAAAATTGTACCACTAGTATTTGATTAAGTATGTGATTTGCTTTTTATCGTGAGAATAAATCAATCAATCATCTAAATAAAAACTAAAATTAAAATGCGTCTAACATTTTAAAATAATCTTAAATGATACAATTTATATCCTAAATTCTAAAATATTTTTTAAACTTCCCTTAGAAATTATGTTACCCCTTATCCACATAACTTTTTTAATTTTTCATGTCATTCTTTATAGTCCACCACTGAATATTTTTCAAAGATGCGACAAATAACAAAAGGCTTTTTTAAATTATAAAAATAAAAAATTCTTTTCAAGAGACCTCATCTTTTTAGGATAGGCTGATGGTTTAGGTAAGTTGAGACAGATCGATATTACTATATTTTTATTATTTTTAAAGTAATATTACTCTAACAAAAATGTTTTAGTACCCACAATTTGTTCGGGAAAACTGGAAAAAGGTATTTTTTAATCTAAAAGAATATATTTTTGACAGATGGTAAATAAGATTATTATCAATAATTTAGTATTTTATTTACCTTTTAAGTTTCTAGAATTGAGTCTCTCTTTTTTTCTTTTTTTATTTGTTTGAATTTTAACAATATTTATTATTTATATATATTTTTTATTTCCTTTTCATTTTAATATTGAATATAAATATTTATTTTTAATTTATTTTTATTTATTTTATTATTTATATTTAATAGTTAAAATTAAAAGATTGAATAGATAATAAGAATATTTAAAAAGTAAGTACAAATAAGAAAAATACAGAAAAAAGAAGAATAAAAAAGTTTGTTACCTTTATTGGTAAACAAATATTACATTTTCAGTGGAATAAATAATACTCAAGTTATAAAATAATTATTAGATTATCCTGTCATGTTTGTTCACGAAATATCCACAATCATCTTTGTTTTAAGGGTGGTTTGGAAAAGGATTTATAAAAAAATTGAATAGATTTTATAATAGATTTTTTAGAGAATAATTTATAAATAAAAATAATTTTAAATAAATGAGTGTTTAGATAGTTATTATTAAAAATTTATAATTAAAATATTATAAAAAAATATAATAATTTTATTAAAACTATGAGAGAGTAGAGAAAGGATAAGAAAAATGAGAGAGGGTGGAAAAGTGTGAAGAGAGAGGAGAGAGTGTGTAAAAAATAAAGATAAAATAATAATTAGGTAATCCATAAACTCTTTTACTATTCTAAAAATTATTTTTAATAGTTTACTTAATATTTTAATTTTAAATAATAATTTAATCTAAAATATATTCTAAATAAATGTAATTATTTATTTAAAAAAAACTAAATTTTGAATTAAAAGTACTTTTAAAAAATTAGTTTAATTTTTTAAATCGAAACTAAATAGTAAATACAGATGCTGCGGCCTAGGCGTTTCATTGTCAGATTTTACGTGTCAATTTTGGTAAAAGTGGGTGACAAAAATGTGTTTAAGCTTTGAAGTGACAATTAACAAAAAACCAACAAAGTGTTTTAAACGGAGTGGGCTTCATGGGCCTTTTGCTTAGTTCTTAAACCAAAGACCATTAACCTCTCTCTCATTTCTCTAGTCACTTTTAGAGCCCGCAAATGAATGTGCTGCTCTGTACATCACGTCCACTTGAGACCCAATGCTCACATGCTCATAAAAAGCCCATATTTCCATACCTGATACCTCCTCCCCTCAAATTTCGCCTTCCCATTTATGGACACGTAAGCAGTATTATTTAAAATATTTATGATGTGATTCTAATCGTAATATTTTAAGAGACATTATAATTTATAAATATTTAAGTTTATATATAAAAATAATTAACAATTAACCTTACCCGATATTAATAATATATAGGAAGAAAGGATATTTCACATTCCCTTAGATGTAAATAAACTTTAACTCTTTTTTAAATTTTTTTTATAAAAAAAAATAGTATTCAACATACACTTTCTACCTAATTTAGTATTTAACAATACAGAAAATATAATTATCTTAAATATGAATATATATATCCGTATCAACACACATCTTTCTTCTAATTTTATTTCTTTTCATATTCTTACCTTTACTGTTTATTTTCATTAAATAAATAACAGATGATAATAAATAATTAGTGATAAAAATTTATTTTATAGACTTATATATTAAGTAAACAGCTCGGAAAATGGGTAGAATTTTACTTCCTTCCTAAATTTACAATAAAAAAATTGAGCCAACCAATAATGGCATACACAGGAAGGCAACATCCTTTATACGGATGGTTTTGACTTTTCCATACAGCTTTTACTAGGAGAAAAGCGGGTAGCCCATTACAAGGACCATGCTGCCCTTCATATCATAAATTTGTTCATCCTTGTATATACACTTATAGACACACACGTGTGTGTGTGTACTTAAATTGGCACGTCAAGCAAATGACTGAAGAGATGAGAACAGAGGCTAATGGGCTTTACTTTTTATTATTATTCAACTACAAATTGTTTTTAAAATATCTTCACTTCAAGGATACAAAAAATATAAAATCATTTTTTATTCTATAATCCATATTACACCATTCTATTCTAAAATATAAGAGTTAATAAATAGTGGTTTGCCTTGATTCTAATGCATGACCTTAATTTATTTTATTTTTAAAATTTATAATTTTATTTTTGAATTTTTTCTCTTGATTAGATATATTAAAAGAGTGTTCTATTATTAATTGAATAATTTTTTATATAAATAATTAGAAAAATATTTTAGAAGATTATTATATATTTTATTATAAATAACTAATTTTTTATTAAATATTAAATTTTATATTCAAAATGGAAAAGAGTAATTCATGATGGGATGAAATGGGGGGGGATTGAGAGTAAGGGTGGACACGAGATGGGATAGGGATAATCTTGTCCCAGTCCTGTCCTGAGATAGGACACAAAATGCAAATGCGTCCCGTGTCCTATTCCGAATATGTCTCGGTCCTTTTTAAGATCATGACGGATTTGGAAATTTTTGAATTCTATTTAAAAAAAATTAGACTACTAAATATTTTATGTATATCCTATCTATTAGTAACATATAATCATAACGTAAAAAATAATAGAAAAAATTAAATTATCTTTATTATAATTACTAACTTAAAATAATAAATACTATTGATTATATTACAAATATTATTACTTTTTTAAGTTTTTTATTTTACTAACTGAAGTTACTGCTTTATTTGTAAAGAAATAAATACATGTAAGGAAGAGAAAAATATAATTATCTAATAAATAATATAATATAACTAATAATATTTTCTATTTCTATTTTTTATAAATAAAATAAAATAAAAATATATTTTTTTAAATATTTGAGATAAGATAAGAATCTTGAGGGTTAAAGCAAGATTTATCCCCACCCTTATCCTCATCTTATGCCAAATTATTCATCTTTAACCTTTTACAGGACAATACCCATCTCAAATTAGGGTCATAAAAAGCCCTAATTGAGGGGTGGTTGAATGTTGAGAAAGCAGGGTATGGCCCATAGGAATAGAATGATCCCACAGGCTTGGCTTCACTTATCAACATTTCGACACAGCCATTAAGGATAGGGAACGACTCTACTCATATTAATACACACAAGCGAGCATATATATATATGTTTCTTTTGTTTGGATTTGTTTGCTTGAAGTTATGGATGTAGATGAGTATGGGAGATGGCATCAGCAAATGGGATGTGGTCAATTGTCTATTTTATAAACACCCAAATTGATTCCCCCAACGAGTCAACTACGTACGTGTTCTATGTTCTCTGCTTCACAATCTCTCTACACATACACTCATTCTCACACACTCAAAAAAGTTAAAGAAAGTGTTTAACAACATAGCACAACGGATATGGTGGCCCTCATAGTCAATGATAATATATACGTACGTACATACGTATGTATGTACGTATGTATGTGTGTGTGTGTGTGGCGCACGCGCGTTTACGTAAAAGAGTTGAAACGTGTGTTTGGTTGGAGCAGGTGGGTTTGATTTTGGTGGGTGAGGGCAACCTTGTTCATTTCTGGCCTATTATTCAGTTATACTCTCGTGGAGACATTCATTGTAGCCTTCAAAGTCAACATCTCCCAATGTTGCAATGTTATATACACACAAATATTCTTAATTATATAATATATTTAACTAATTTAATTAAATTAAAAAATTATTTAATATAAATTTATTTAAAAAATATCTTAGTCATTTTTATTAACTCTTCCCTCTTACTTAATTATTATTATAATAATATCAATATAGTTAATTTAAAAAAATTAATAGATATAAAAAATATATCTTATATTTATAATAAATATCAATTTAATTTCTAAAATAGGCCATATAATAAATAGCAGAGCAAAATATATATAATTATATATGCGCATATGCACGTGATTTATTTTCAACGACATTGATGAAGTCCTAATCGTGGTTTAAATGATTACACCACCATTAAGGGCAAAGGCCAAGCTAAGTAGGCTAAAATCTCAGATAAATTAGGACAAATGATAATAATTAGAAAAAAAATAATATTATATATCTAATCTTAATAATAAGAGTTAGTTATTTTTTTTTTAAAAAAATAAAAATAAATAAATTAATTAATTAATTATAATAAAATTTAAATTTTTAAGATAAATTTATATTATATATGTTTTAATTTATTTAAATTAGTCAATTAATTTTTATATTAGTTATAATTTATTTATTTATTTAATTTTATAGATATATCTACAAATTTAACTAAATTTTATAATTAGAATTAGAGGTATTATTAATAATAATTAAGACAAATGCCAAATGGTGATTGGACAAATCGCAGTTAGGCTAAAGAGGACCTCGTTAAATAGGCATCAACCCTAAATGGGACAAAAGTCGAATTATGATTCAGGCCTAACTACATTAATCTAGGCTTATAAAGGAGTAATAGGAGTTCGGCCACTAATAACAATTAGGCCGAAGGTCTAATTAGGACTATATGTTAGTTATCAGTTATTACCATCCTATTTTTTGTCGTTTAATTTCCTCTTAGGCTCAATTCCAATTCTTCACATTCACCAAAAAGGACCGCACATGGTATTTATATGAACATTTCATAACAACCTTGATACTAAATTTTATCTCACTATATATAACAACTAATTTTTTAAATAAATTGTCAATCAGACTAAGTAAATCTATCAAGTGTTCTTTTTGACATTTTTTATACATTAAACTATCTCAAATATTTTGTTTTATCATTTCCTATTTAATAGATGTCACTCTAACTATTTTTTTATAAATATTTATTACAATTTATTTATTTTAATATTTTTATCTCAGCCACCCCACGATTCAGGAGAAATAAACATGAAATCGATAGATAGTCACATTCTTTTGCATTCTCTCTAATTTGTTGTCTCCTTTCATCACACGAGATAACTTTAATTTATTCTTCAATTATTTTTTTTGTAAGAAAAGTTTATAAGTGGAAAGGGTTTAATCATGCGCTTGTGTGTATATGGATCCAACTGGTGGGAAGAGATCTATCATTGATAGATGAAGGAGCTGAAAACAAAAGAGAATGTCACATTCATATATTCATTGTACCAACGTTGTATGACTAATATAATTGAATCTGGTCGTAACTGGTGAATCGTGCATTGCATCATGGAACTGAAGCCGTGCTGTATGTATTGATTTAGTATCTTGGAATTTTCAAATCCAAATACGTACCAATCTCATGAACAGAGTCATTCCACTTCTCTAATGACTTATTTGCACACATGGTTCCTTCATGCCACTAAATAATATAAAATCCATTAATTAATAATTACACTTTCGTGTGTGTGTGTGTGTGTTTACGTCCATCGATTTGGATAACACTTCATGGCATGCGTATAGTATAATATAAGTTCCTCCTCAACGTAACAAGTCAAATAAATGAACACTCACAAAACTCCTTAAAACTTTAATGCTTATATACAATACAAACGTGTGTGTGTGTGTGTTAGCCTTATTTTCTCTGAAGGCGGCACCTGCTGGGATATGTTTGCAGCGATCTCTGAAACTTGGAGCTTGTTAGCTGTGAATTGGTTGTACCATGCATATATCTTAATCACGTGAATGATAAGATCTCCGCTTTATATATATATATTCTCAAAGCGTGTACTAAATGATACACACACAGAGGAACTCATAATTACTGAACGGCATTATTGATTGTGATCAAGTAATATGAACAAAAGAGCAGAGAAGGAACACCATCCTTATCCATATATATATGTGTATATGTATATATATCTTATGTTTGTTATTCCCTATGTGTATATATAGTGTTGTTACATTGTCAGAAGTAGAAGAGATGCAATTATGTGCGTCATGTTACGCTCAAAAACCAAGTAACTGTATATATTATAGTGAGCAGCCTATTCTCTGTGTTCTCACATTATTCTCTTCAGAAATTCAATATGAGCCACACACACAAATATATATATATGTGTGTGTGCGTTGCCAATAATGAATCAATAAGCTAGTTACTTGACACGAATAATTCCAATTAATCATAGATGTATTCAAAAGAGCGAGGACAAATATATATATATATATATATATATATATATATGCAACCAGCGCATTACTCCATTAATTAATTGAATACAAAGTTCAAAATCTCAATACTAAATAATTCTTACAAAAATAATATTCAACTTTTCACATAATAGAGTATTTCGATATTGAATAATAATGGGCAGTCATTAATTAGTCAACCACATTATATGTCTGGTTCGCGTAACGTAGCAAAACCCCAACACATAATGTTATTCATATGGTTGAATTAAAGTAGCAATTTTCAGTAATGTGGTTGAGTGTAGAGTTAGTTATTTATAACATCATAGATTCAAGTTTAAATTTTTTGTAGGAGATGTGCCAATTCAGATCCTCTCAGAAGTATCCTCCCTTCTCGTGTCCAAACTATAAAAAATATTGTTTTTTTTTTCGAAAAAATATTCTTCAAAAAACCACTTTAAAAAAAGTTTGTTTAAAAAAAAGAACACTTTTTTTAAAAAATAAAAATACCTTTTTATAGTGTTTTTTTACAAAAAAAATACTTTTTCCATTTTTACTGTATTTTTTAAAAAATATTTTTTTAATTTGGGCAATAGAAAGAAGAAAATAAGGTAAAAGTAAGAGAATGAGTGCTTTTGAGGGATGATGAGGGAGGGTGCTTAGACTATACTTCTAATATAATTATCTATAACAGAATTATACTTACATAGATGCTTAACAAAAAAAAAGTATTAATATTCTTGTCACATGGGGATAAAATAATTTTCTTTATTCTAATTATAAAGTATTATTTCAATCTTTAATATAGAAAATAATTTAGGAATTATTTTAATTATAAATATAAATATATTTTATATATTTATTAACTTTTTATAAATTATCTATACTGATATTCTCTCAATAATAACTAAATAAGAATAAGAGAGAGTTAAAAAAAATAATTAGGATATTTTATAAAAATATATAATTATTAATTAATTTTTTTAATTTAATTAAATTAATTAAATATACTTTATATTAAACATTAGAGAAATATATCATTAACCTTTTTATAAGTTTCTACATTTATCCTATGAAATAATAGTGCATGTTATTAAAATAGGAACGCATTTTATTTGCATACCATTTAAAGTTTAAGGAGGTTGTATGCTCATATATATATATAAAAATAAGATTTAAGAAGATATATAATTCATGGTTGGAGGTTAATTTGTAAAGCTTAGAGGAGTTCATTATTAAATTTTTAAAATTAAAAGAATTATTTGCATATGGTTCAGAATTGTTAAAACATTTTTTTAATTTAAGCAGATATTAAAGAATACAAATTTAGCAATCGTATACAAAATGAAAACGAATTTACAGTGCAGAAGTCAAGTTTAAAGCACATGGGTTAATTGACTCGTTCGATATGATTCTTTGAAGAGAAAACAATTAAAGTCGGGGGTGTGCTAACATCAGGAATTCAGAACGGTCCTTGGCTGAGGAATAGGATTAACATGAACAGCATGAAACTCGTGCCAAGTGACATATGCATGCTAATACAATGCAAAGAGATAATAAGATAAAATAATTAAATTTATCTAGAAGACTCGCATAATGATGAATAGTATTATTATATTTTATATTGGTATTTATTTATTTTGGAATAAAAGAAGTATGAGATCATTTAATTTTCTGCTAAATGCACCCTTTATCATGTCACAATCAAAGAGATTTTGAGTAATATTTTATTTATTGAACAACTAATTATTAATTTATTTTATTTATAGAAAAATATATGCAACGAAATATTATACCATTTTAGTCTAATTTTACTTTTATCTACTACTACCTCCTTCCTTCCGTTCTCATGTTTCCCATCTTATGTTTCAGAGCTCCAATAAAAGGTGCTTGTACGGTCAACCCAATCTCTTGTCTAGTGTTGTGCCACGTGCTGCCTCTTCTTCCCCATAGTCGCCATGCTCGTCTTCTTCTTCTCATCTTCCTCTCTCTGTCTCATTCACATCAAATTAAAATTGATTCCTTGTGTGGACACGGATCTTCAATGGAAAACCTTCTTGCTCTCTCTTTCTTTACCTATAAATACCTCTTTGCTTCGACTCTTTCTCCCACTCACCTTACCATGGATTTCATCTCCATCTCCATCTTCTTCTTGGTCTTCTTCGCTTTCTCTGCTTTCGTCTTCTTCTTTCTCTGCAAATCCTTCTCCTTCAACCTCCCCACTTTGCCTCTCCCTCCAGGTTCCATGGGTTGGCCTTACGTCGGGGAAACCTTTCAGCTTTACTCTCAAGACCCTAACCTCTTCTTCGCCTCCAAAATCAGCAGGTTCTTTTCACTTGCTACTTGCTTTCTTCTTCTGATTCTGATTTCTGATACTCATTCAAGAATGTTCATCATGGCTTCCTCTGCTTTTCTGCATATATTTTTTTTTATTTCCTCTCAGGTACGGATCTATCTTCAAGTCTCACATTCTGGGTTATCCCTGCGTCATGATTTCAAGCCCAGAAGCTGTGAAATTCGTGCTGAACAAAGCTGATCTCTTCAAGCCAACTTTCCCTGCAAGTAAAGAGAGGATTCTGGGGAAGCATGCCCTTATGTTTCACCAAGGAGAGTACCATTCTAAGCTCAGAAGACTTGTTCTTCGTAACTTCATGCCTGAAACTATCAAGCACATCGTCCCTGAAATCGAGTCCATCGCCATAGATTGCCTCCATTCTTGGGAAAACCGAGAGACCACCACCTTCCTCGAAATGAAGACTGTAAGTCACCGCAACACAAAAAACAGAGGAAGCTGAATGCTTAAACATACCCTGTTTCATTGGTGGGTACGTTTTTATTGCTTGTTTCAGTTCACCTTCAATGTAGCTCTGCTTTCGATCCTGGGAAAAGAAGGAGGAGTATATAGGGAGGATCTTAAACGGTGCTACTACATTCTGGAGAAAGCGTACAATTCGATGCCGGTGAATCTTCCGGGGACTCTGTTTCACAAGGCAATGAAAGCGAGGAAGGAGCTGGGTAAGATATTGGGTCGAATTATGGAGAAGAGGATGAGGGAGAAGAAGGAGAAGGAAGAGAAGAAGAAGGACTTGCTGGGGTGGTTGATGGAGGAGAAAGAAGAGCTCACCGAAGAACAGATAGCAGATAACGTCATCGGCGTCATCTTTGCAGCTCGGGACACAACGGCGAGTGTGCTGACGTGGATTGTCAAGTACCTCGCTGAGAATCCCTCTGTTCTACGAGCAGTCACTGTGAGTATCTCTGGCAGCAGTTGATACTGTTTGAAGATGGAAAATTCGAAAGCTTGGAATCTGCCCCGTTTTACTCTACCTTCTTTAATTTAGTGGAGTGATTTAGCTTGGATAAATATTAAGATGCTAAGAAATTTTAACTACTATGTTTTTTAATTAAAAAGGACCATATTATTAAAAGAATCTTTAAAATATATTTTTGAAAAAATTGTTAAAAAAATCCTTTATTGCAAAATTTATCACTAGTAGGAATCTAAAAATTTGTCTCAGGACCAAAATGTAAAATACTTTCAACTGTATAGATGAAGATATATTGCATAAAGCTAGAAATAGTTTTACCCATTCAAGGACTTGGGTTATACATTTGATTAATATAACTTATAATTGAGGATTTTTAGGCAATTTTTCTTATATATTTATGGGAAATTAGTTGGAAGAAAAATATATAAAATAACCAAGAGGGAAAAAAATGAGTGCATTTTAATCTATTTTTAAATTTACATTTAATTATTTTTAGATATATAATCTCTCTGTTTTTTCATGATTAAAGGAGGAGCAAGAGTGGATAATGAAGATGAAGGAAGAGAAAGGAGAAGAGAAGGCTTTGAAGTGGGAAGACACAAAGAAGGTGAAGGTAACTTTAAGGGTTATTCAGGAGACTCTCAGAATTGCCACCATTTTATCATTCACTTTCAGAGAAGCTGTCCAAGATGTTGAGTATGAAGGTCAATATATATTATTCAACAGGGCCCAACACATATAATCCAACACATATTTTCTATGTTTAATCCAACAAATTAAAATTAAACCAATCTAAAATATGAATATTTGTGATATTGATTTGGCCATCAGGCTATTTGATCCCAAAAGGCTGGAAAGTTCTGCCACTCTTCAGAAACATACACCACAGTTCAGACTACTTCGCGGCACCAGATAAGTTTGATCCTTCTAGATTTGAGGTAATCAACCAATATCTAATTTTGTCAACGATGTTATAACCCAGTGGCCTAAAGATTCTTTTATAAATCAGAGGTTATAAATTCAATCTTACTTATAATTTATTTTAACCAGCTTGTTTAAATTAAAAAAAAAAAAGCTTTTATTTTGGCTGCTACTATATATAATTACTTGATCCATGACATTGCTTTTATAGGTAGATCCAAAACCCAATACTTATCTGCCATTTGGGAATGGGATCCATGCATGTCCTGGGAACGAACTTGCAAAGTTGGAGATTTTGGTGATTCTTCATCACTTAACAACCAATTACAGGTTCCTCACAATGAATGCTCAATTTTACAAATTTCAATATTTTTTTTCTTTTGTATTCATATATGTGTTTGAATATTTGGTAGTGATGATTAAATGTACTTTGGGTGCAGGTGGTCCATGGAAGGGACACAAAATGGGATTCAATATGGGCCATTTGCTCTTCCCCACAATGGATTGCCCATCACATTGTATCCCAAGAAGAACATTATTGTGAACACGAGGCATTAACACTAACATGGTGGGTTTAGTTAGTAAAAGAATAAGATATATAAGTATTTAGAATATATTTGATTTTTAAAAAATATTATTTTGTTGTAGTTCCAGTCACAACACTTGGAGAGACATCTTATCTCATAGGTACTTAGGTTTACATCTGAAGGCAATTGACGACTTGTCTTACTCGATATTGGTATGACCTATAAGGAAATGGGAATTCACCTTACCCTTAGATCGTAGGTAAATCTAATTATATTTCAAAAAGAATTGTACCAAAAAATAAACGAGGCATTAACACTGGCCGCCACCAATAATATAATCATGTTGTTAATTTTCTTGAGGGCTACCCATTGTCTATGGGTTCAGTTGATAAATAAATGAGACATCTGACTATTTAGAGCTTGTTTCATTCTTGAGGAGTAATATTTTGTTGTGATTCCACTCGTAATATTTGAGAAGACATTCTAGTTCTGAGGTGTTTAAGTTTATACTTAGAGATAATTGATAGCCCGTTCTGTCTAATATTGATATTGCTTAGAAAGAAGGGAGATTTTATCTGTCTTTAGATTGTGGGTAAGTCAAATCCCCTTTCAAAAATTTTACTATAGAAAAAACATTATTTAGGGCTAAGAGATAGATACCTGTTGGTTCTCTACCATTCAACACACTATGAAGTCTGATATTTTAAGAATACTCATTCACCTTTGTAAAAATTTTGAACTGTTTAATGAGGATAAATTGAATGGAATGAACAAGAAAATAGCAATTATATCACATGACTTTTTTGTACCCCTTGTGTCATGCTTGCCTTTTCAAATTCTATATGAATTATATTTTAGTGGGATGTAAGAAATATTTTCGGTTGACAATATAGATTAATTTCTATCAAGATATTGAGAGTAAAAATAGACCTCTTGTTACTTCGTATATTATTGAGGCTACAAATTAAACCCTCCACCACTTATTCAATATTAATTCACAATAAATTTTTTATAAATTTCCACAAAATGTATATATACAAAAATTTCTAAATACTCATAGTTTTTATATAAAAATTTAATAAAATTAAATTAAATTAATTTAAAAAAAATAGAATAAATTTTATGAGTAAAAATTGGATAGGATCATATTGAAGTCAACGAAGATGGGGAAATTATTGTAGTTTGACTTTACATATAAACCGAACAATTGTCATGTAACACTTTCAAAAAGGTAACTGATTAGGTATTCACAATCTGAATCAGTATTTGTGATCAACGTGCCTGAAAGAGGGAAGATGATTTCTGTGGGCCACGTCAACATCAAGTGAAATTTTGAAAGCAAATCGCATTATCTAATGAGTTTTAAATAGTACTATAATTTATTTTTTATATCCGAAAATATATATTTAGTTTAACTTAAGATCATACGTAAAATAGAGGCTGAATTTTTTTTTGGAGACATAAAATTTAAAAGAAGAACGCGTGTTTATATTAGATTCTCTCTTGCTGAAAAGACCGTTTTCCCATGCACCAATTCAGAAATTGGCTTGCTCCACGCACTCTTAAATTTTAAGCAATATTAATTGTCTTTTGACCCCACCAAAAAAAAACGCCCACGTTTCTCTCTAGTGTTCTTTTATATCGCCGTCTATTAATTGCTCGGTTTCTCATGCATGTGTCCAACCTATATATTTAAATCCATGACAAATATGCTTCATTTTGATTTGACTAAGCTTATGTATTCTTAACCATTTATTTCACCTTATCCAGTATTTGAATGGACCAGTGTATTTGATGCATCTTTTTAGCCATGTGCATTGAATAATGCATGTTTTATCTCATTGGTTAATTTGACCGAAAATTTGTGAGTTTGGAAAATAGATGAAAGGTATATATCACAGATTTATTTTTTTTGTAGATAGTTGTAAAAGCATTTTCCATATTCATTCTATTCTGTCGTATCTTGAAAAAATATAGGAGAGAATGTGTTTTAACCGAATTAAAAAGTCTAGGACTGGACTATAATGCATTGCCCTAGTAGTAAAGTAATCCCCTTACACTGAGAAAATGGTAGGTTATAAAATACATAACTTGTGTTCATACATACTTTAGGTATCAAACTATCATTCCCTTATTCTAAATTGTTTGTTCTATCCAAACAACCCCCCCCCAAAAAAAAAGATAAAAGATATATAATGACTTGCTATTCCAAAAAAATAAATAAAATAATTAATTATAATTAATATACAAAACTAATTTATTAATTTTAATAAATTAAATAATATATAATATAAATTTATCATAATTAATTGATTCATTAAATTTTCTTAATCTCTAAAAAAAATTAACTCTTATATTAAAGATAAAAAGGAGTATCATAAACTACATGCTACAATTGGTTTTCTAAATAACTGGTACAAGGAATGGTAGAGATGAATCTCTCAAGAGATTAGATATTTTTTTCCTTATGAAGCTTGTGGGTAGCTTTTGTGAGTGCGTGTAAAAGCTACTACGTTGATGAGGGAATGATGAAAAAGAAGGAAAAGTGGTTGGAAGTGGTGGTCCTGAAATAATTATTGGTCCATAAAACTGGACTTCACTTTTTTTAAAAAATGAAAAAGTAATAAAAATAACAAAACCTTGAGTACTAATAATTACAGAAATACTAGTAAACATTGGAAAAAAGAGGTTGAGGAAATGTCTAAGATTGCCAGTGATCAACTTGGCCTCATTCTTGCCATGGTTACTATGCAATGTTGAATCAGAGTAGGCAATATTCAGCATGTGTCAGATTCAACACATTTCACTTAGGATTAATATATAAGCAAACAATGAAAGTACATCAAAAAGCTAATGAAACCATGGCACCAGGAATGAGACCTGTTGTCCATGTCACGTGCGTTGAGGTTTACACAGGCAATGTTCAGCAACACTAAGATTAACAGAAAGATTCTTTGCTTATATGCTTAAAGAAAGATTCTTTGCTTTACATGTCACGAACATCTTCACAGGAGTTGGCCCCATAAGTTAAATTCCTTCTCCTGAACTGTTATTTAAGCATATAAGCAAAAAATGAAATGAGTCATTATATGCCAGTCAAAGAAACAAGTTCCCAAGAAATTTTAAAATTTTGAGGAATTGATTGGCTTACAATGTAACTCAAACAGTCATACCTTCTCAATAGCGTCTGATGCACCAGACACGGCTTGTCTGCCTTCTCTAAGGAGTTGCAACTGTGTGCGGAGCCTATTATTGTGTTCCTCTCCCTAACAAGTAGGACAGTGATTAGAGCAACAGGTTATGAGGCCAAAACAGAAGTAACTGACAGGTTCAAGAGTTGCTGGGGCCAACATAACCAGAACCTAGGACATAAGCCAGTTCTAAAATACTAAAGATCGATTGTATTTTTGTGGCCTGGCTTAGTTCATTTCGTGTCCCAATTTGAAGATATGATCTATTCAGCTCTAGAAACAATTGCCTTGATACTTTTATTTTATTATAAAACATAATTATTTGAATAAAGCGAGCCTTTTGATATGCGGTTGCTTTTATGCCACTCCACCACAAAGGAAAAAGACTTCCTAGGAACTGATGGTACGCTACTAGGAGATGCTAAAGTCAAAAGGAACCCCAAAGTGAGAGCATTTTATCCATTTAGGCAGGTTAAGACGGTAAGTAAACAGAGTGAAAAATTGATAAAAATGTTTGACAAAAAATAAACATTCAGTTCCTTCAACCAATCAATGGTCAAGAAATCGTTGATTTCCTATTCAATTTAAGCATACAACTTGATGAGCAATAGAGTTCAATAATGCCATACAGCACGCTAACCAATTTTATAATACGCATCAACTGTTGGATTTCATTCTTCTTTGCAGTAGACAGATCCTCAACCACACCCATAACATTACTCCTGCAGTTGTACCAAAACACCTCCACTGAGTTCAAATAATCAACAGATTGTGATGGCAATAAATAATATAAGCAGGAAGTTATTGGCACAAGCTCCAGAGTAAAAACAACAAAGGCAAAACTCTCCATAAATAGTAGAGAGATTAAGATCAGAGATCAACCAAGGAGAACCTCATAGTGTTTGAATCACTATTCACTTAAGCTACACTTGCTGTCGCTTTGAAGGCTAAAGTATATTGATTCTTTCAAACAGAACAATCTCGTATTAACAATGATACTTAAAAAAGTTAACAAACCACTTAACATGATCTAATCAATATTGATTCAACTACGCAAACATGTATTACTGACCAAATCAGATAATACCTACTTATTTGAGAACAAAGGATCCAGCTCTTGTTCTTCCACCATTTCTTCTACAGCATCAAGAGTGGCCCCCACCTACATAAGAGAGCAACATGACAGACTAAGTTGAATATGGTTGCATGTATGCCTGTATGCATACAGTAATACTGTAAGCATGCTATGATTCAACTGCCCAAATAACCGTCCAGAGCCTAACAATCACAAATGAGCACCACTACTGATATCAAATTCATCCACAATAACTAAGTACTCTGTAACAATGAACTGACCTGTGTTTAGTACATCAAGATTCACCAGGAATTATTATAGATAAACTATGTGGGCCTCTTGTGCATTGCATGAAATCTAATGAATGAACTGATCGTGCACAGCTTGTGAGCAATGCAGCTAGCTATATATTTTATATTTCATTTTGATATTGATTGATAGATGATATTGGTTTGAAGGCATGGATTTGCACCTCATACTTCCATAAAACTACTTGAATGTGCACATGCAACAAAATTTCCAAGAATGATAACTTTGATGCGAAACCGGATTCTATTATGCAATTGCCACACAACTTTGACAGATTTTACATAGATGACTAGAGAGAAAAAAATTACACGACAAATACCAAAGCCAAAGAAATACCTGTGTTTCAAGACAGATTGAATCAAACTCAGCCTGTAAAAATTGATTTAACACAGCATTCAGATTTCAGCTTTGTAAGATAAAAATGACAAAATAACAAACCCATAGATGGCTAAAATTCTTGAAAAAGCCACCCAAGGTGTTTTTCACAGTGCACAATATACAGATGGTGTTCTAAAGTTCTATGATTGACATACTTACCACTGTCAGCAGTTGTAACAAACATTACATACCTCTAAATTTTCATGCAATGAAGTGATGACCTGAAAAGTTTGATCTGTTGATATCTCTAGACATGTCATTTTTTAAGATATCAAAAGACGAATTTAAGGGTACTTGGGTAATAAAGAAGAGATTATACCTGAAGATAGAGGCGGTGAAGCCATTCTTTTTCTGCGGTTCTGAATCTCATAAAAGCTTTGTCAAATTCCTTTGAATCCAGACAGCAGCATGAATTCATAATATCAGTATATAACCATTTTGATTTTCGATGATTTATGCAATGGAGGGGGTATGGACGTTATGAACTCACACCACTTCCTCTGAACAAAATCCAAAGAATCAACGTAGTATAAGACTTATAGTTCATTTAAACCATCAAATATTGACGTCTGCAACTGTAATCTTCCAAAAGCATCTGACTATCTGATGTAGTTACAAACTTAAAAGTGCTATGCTGGCCTCACAATAAAGTGCTTTAAGCATGTTTCATTCTTTTCAGAAAATAAGCAACTACGCGAAGTAGTTTGTATTTCAATTGGGACTACCAGACATTCCTAATAACTTCGAAACAGACATTTGTACAGTAATTTTAGTAGAAACAAAAGGAATGCTAAAAACAACAGTTACAATTTCTCACAGAAAGGGATTACACACCTCCTTTGAGCAGGCAGTGAGCAAGGAACGCATAGCGAACTTGAAGGACTTCTTCAAATCAAAGTACCTGGATCCTATTCCAGCAGAAGCTGATGCATTGCCAGCGAGCTCAGTATTTTCCTCCATGGACTCAGAATCAGGAACCGAAGATTCTCTTACATCAACGACGATAATCTAGAAACATACTATAAAGAACAATTTTAGGCTCAGAAGAAGTCCACGCGCCCCTCACCAGATCAGATGCAATGCTCAGACGGAGCGAAATTTCGCCTTATTTTTATTTTGAATTTTATAGCCAAATGTAGGGCCTCACGGGTCGGGTTGTTTGTAATTCGGGTAACAGTGGGCCGGATATAAATGGTCTCGGTCCTTGGATTAGACCCAAAGGCCCATCATCAACCCCACATTTTTGTCCACAAAATAAAATAATAAATAAATGGGTAAATAATTAATATTTTTATATTTTTTAATCAAAACAATAAAAAAATATTATTAAATAAAAAATAAATGATAATAATAAAAATATTGTATATATTGTATAATACACTGTAATCTTCAATATAAGAGTTAGTTGACTACTACCAATAAATTAAAAAAATTAAATAAATAAATTAATTTTAATTAAATTTAAACTATTAACATAAATTAATATTATATATTTTTTAATTAATCTAAATTAATCAAATAGTTTTTATTTATAATTAATTAATTTTTTTAATTTATCTAAATTAATTAGACATTATATATTAAGCGTCTGAATAAAAAAAGTTAATCATTAATCTACACAAAGAAGATAGAGTATAGTATGTGGTTGACATTGGTAAAAAATGGAGGACTATGAAGAAGACGAAAACGGGGGTCATCCTTATTAAGGGCCCTTCTTTTGCTCTTCATTTATTTAAAACTATGTAGTTTTAATATTGGATGTTATATGTTAAATAAACAATACCCAAACCTGTTACGTTCCTCCAACTCTTCATAGCAGTTGAATTTGTGTTTCTTTAACATTTAACATCAAAACAACATGGTTTCAAATAAATGGATGGGTCTCAATAGAGAGGCCTCAAATCCCACGAAAAATAAAGGGATGAGGAAATGCGGTTTAATGAAATTAGAACCAAGACCAGTAGCACATAAGCTCGATTAAATACTCTTGACTTTCTACTTTCAAAAGCATGAAGCTTTAATATTTACAAAGTAGCACCTTCATGCACATGGAATCCTCAGATTAAGGAACATCTGAACACACCCTCTTTATCAGAATACAAATGAAGTTATGAATTAGGATGTATTTGAAAGGTGGAGAAAGAAGACGTAGAAATGGAAGCTAGGGAAACAACAAGCAAAACGGAAGAGGCAACAAAACAGCCTGGTTTGACGACGTAACAGTCTCCTTCTAGCCATCCTTCTCCATAATTCTGCTCCCCACTCATGCTTATCGCCACTGTTAATATTACCATTCCTACCCCACAGCACACCCTGCCACAATATATGAAAGGGATTCAAATTCGATTTATATAAAAGGGGGAAATTTATATAGTTATGCAAAAGATTGAGAATGTAGCAACCAGGAGATCAAAACCAGAAGCTTGGCCGTAATAGGCATGTGAAACTGAGGATTTTTTGACGAATAACTGAAGATTGTGAAATTTGCCAGAAGCTGAGATGCAGCCAAGCAACCCAAAGCTGAATTTTCTAACCAGTACGAAGGGCTTACTGCTACATGACACTGCCTTCCATTATTCCATCTGATCTCATCTTCCTGCAGCAAAAAATCAAGAAATTAACAAACGTACATACATATATAATATCTGAATTCATAACAGATATAGAGAAATCAAGAACAAAGCAACGTAACCCACCTTATTCCTGAGGAGCTCAGCCACAATACATAAGACAAAGGAAATGAAGCAAAATAAGAGTGAGACGCCAAATGAGATCACAGGAAATTTGCATACAGTGGCAAGATTCTCCGTCACAGTGGTGATGGGCTGGTTGTTGTTTCTGCGAACAAGAAACTTGAGTTGGTCCCGTGATGAAGATGAGCTGCTCATTATCTTAGCTTCTTCACTTGATCTGAGATGAATCTTCTTCTTCTCTCACACTTAGTTTTATTGCCTTCTAATTATCGAGTCTTTCGTTTCATTGAATTTAAGCACATATATAATATGCTATATTAATTCTAAACTGAAGGTGTCTTAGACGGTTTTAGAAGTCAATTTAGTACTCCTTCAATGATGTTTCTTAGAACGCATGGACGTCTCATTTTGGCCTCCTTTGGGTTTAGATGATCGCATTTTATTATTTTATTATTTTTTAAGTTGAAAACTTTTCTTAGATTGGATAATCATGAGATTAATGATGACTAAGATAAGATCTCTAGAACCCGAGTGATTTTTTGATGTATTGAGTCCATGCTTAGTTGAGTAGAGTGTGCCCATTTGCTCCACTTATCTTCATTAGTAATAATAAACCTTGCAATTTGTTCATTAAAATAACAAAAAAAATTTCAATGATGACGATAATTGAGATTTAAACATATGGTTCAGTGTTCGTTATACTTTTGAGCAGAATCTCCAATTCAAGTCAATGGTTTCAGGAAACCGATTGGTGTTAAAAGAGGATGGATTCAAGGATAAACCTTTTTCTAAACTTTAATACTATGATTCTTGGACATACTTAAATAATTTAATTAAATTAAAAAATTAATATAATATATTTTTTTAAAATATTCTAATTATCTTCATAATTAATTCTCTGTTACTCTCTTTTATTTAATTAATATTGAGAGAATATCAATAAAATTAATTTAAATAAAAATTAAAAAATATAAAAAATATATATTATATTTAAGACTGAAATCAATTCTCATGAATTAGGTTATATATTATGAACGTATTATATAATGTTGAATTAAGCTATAATTAAAAGTGGAGTATAAATGATAGGAATCCAATTTAAAATTAAAATAAATTTTAAGGACATACAAATTAATTTTTTGAAATAATGTCATATAATAAAACTTCTTCTCAGCTTGAAAGCAATTTTTTTTTTAATTAACATGTGTAATTAATCACATAAGAAAACTCAAGTTTTGCATTCTCTTTCTCCTAAAGTGGATTTGGGTGAGGATTTTGAACCTTACTGAGAGCAAATGGTTTGTCACCAAACCTTTTTCCTTTCCTTTTCTTTTTTTAAAAAACAAAAGAAGACTAGGATCTCCTACTCTCCATCACTTGCATGCTTTACATAATTCAAACTTTGTGGAAAGCATGTTTATTCTATATATTAATTGTACGTGGCAGTCTTACAATGCTAGTATATTAAATTATCAAGTACCATAAAAAAGTTACAGAAACATCGCTAGTTATTTCCTGTTCTTCTTCTTCATCATCTACATCTTTTTCTTTGAAGAACTTCAAGCACAGATTGTGCCGTACAATAAGCAATCGCCTGAACAGTGACCATCGGATTCACACCCAAAGCCGTCGGAAACACACTCGTATCCGCCACATAAAGCCCTTCCACTTCCCATGTTTCTCCCTTCTCGTTCACTACCGATTCCTTCGGATTCATCCCCATCCTGCAACTTCCCATCTGGTGCGCAGAACATAACGGCGTCGACAGATCCCTCAATGACCTCGAACTTTCTTCCTTCACAAATCTCTCAAATTCGTTGTAACTCACTTCCTTCACCTTCAACTTCCTTCCTTTACAGTGATGGGTTCCGATTTCTTCAGCCCCAGCTGCTGCCAGAATTCTCAGTACTTTCTCTATTCCTTTCTGCAGATTCTTCTCATCCGTTTCTTTCATCTGATAGTTGATCGAGGTTGGTGATTGAACAACCCCGGATCCTTGATCTCTTACTAGTGCAAATATATGAGCTGTTCTTGAGAACTTTCTCATTCGATCTTTAATATCAGTTCCAGACACCCATGGCATTAGGATTGAGAACGTCCCAGGATGTAGTGAAGGTGTTTGTATCACGACACCATATCCAGATTTCTCAAAGTCTGCGTTCACATTTGACATTGCTGTCATAATCCCTCCTTCATAGCTCTTCTTCTGTTGTTCAGGCCAGATTCCGTCTGATGAAGAAGAAGGTGATGATGATGATGAAGAATCTGGAAAATATCCCCAAGCCATTGTTACCGGATGAAGATGTAAGTTTTTCCCTATATTCTGATTCTTCAACCCACTTTTTCTAAGCAATGAAGGAGTACACAGAGCTCCACAAGCTACAATGGTGATCTTAGATTCCACAACACAGATATCTTTAGATCCTTTATATTCATATTCAAAAGCAACCCCATGTGAAACATTCCTGTCTGAACCTTTCTTCTTCTTGTGTAACACTTTTACAGCTTCACAACCTGGAAGAATCACTCCATTACCAGATTTCACTAAGTCCACAAGCCATGTTTCTGATGTGCCCTTCTTCTTCCCATCTCTGCAGCCCATATTACACCATCCACAGTAATGATCTGGTGGCGAGTTTCGAGGAATGTTACTCACAGGGTAGCCCATTTCTTCACACCCTCTTCTTAATATCGCGTTGTTGAATCCTTCTTCTTTGATCTCAGATTGAACTCCCATTTTCTCACAGACAACGTTCATGGCTTCTTCGTACAGCTTGCTTTTGAATAACTCTAGTTCATGCTGATCACACCATTCTTTGCAGACATGTTTTGGAGTTTCAATGCAGGCTGACCAGTTTATTGCAGAGCCTCCACCAACAGTGGAACCTGCAAGAACTAAAACACCCATATCATCGGTGGCGATTAAGCCATTAGAGAGGTACATATGATCCATGGATGGTCCTTCTAGAAGAGAAAGATTGTTCCTAGCAGAATAGCCGCCTTTCTCTAAGACTAGAACTTTGTAACCAGCTTTTGCTAGAACTCCGGCGACCACACCACCGCCTGATCCGGAGCCGACCACCACCGCATCACATTGGATGACTAAAGAAGGAGATGATAAACTACTGGTGCTTGCAGGTTTAGGTTTTCGACGAATGACAGAGACAGGGAATCCGAATCGTCGAAGAGCATCTACAGTGATGTCTCGAGGGTTATCTAAGTGGACAAGACCCTTGTAAAGAGGTCCGACGATGTCTTCAGTATCATCGCCATCGTCGTCATCGTCACCGTCACCTTTATGTTGTTTGCCTGCTTCTTTTGGTACAGCCTGTAGAAAATGCTTCTTTAATTGGGCTCTGAACTCTGGGTCGGGTCCTTTGTATCCTATTACATTCCATGCTGGGTTGTCCTCTGCTTCATCTAACTGAAAATGGGAAGACATGCATGTATAAGTACTAGGTTCAAAACCTCCAAGCAAGCACAAAAACATTCAATTTAAACTAGCTAATTTAAAATCCAAGTTAACTAAAAAGTGAGGCTGTCGTTTTAATTTGTGTGCTGTATTTGAGGCCTGGTCAGCATAGAAGCTGTGGACCCTTATTGTAATAAGTGTGTCTTGTTTGTTTTAGTGTCAGTTTGCAACTAAGTTTTCAAAAGTCTTTTAGACAAAATTTTATTTTATAAAAAATTTAAACAAAAAATTATATTTATTCAGAAATAATTTTAGCTAAAATTATAGTTTTGAATAAATTACTAAAAATAACTTTTGAAACAATAAAATAGCTTATAGACTATCCAATTACTATCTTACCCCTACTTTTTCTTATATCATCTCTCATTTCTCATCTCTCTTCTCTACCCTCTCTCATCTCTCATTTTTTTCTCCACCCTATTTTCTCTCTCTTCTCTATACTTTCTCCTCTCTCATCTTTCTTCTCTACCTTATATCTTCTCTCTTACTTTTAATCAAATTATACCCTTTTTAATAATTTATCAAAGTAATTATACTACTAATCATCCAAACATCTCTATTTTTAAAATCTATTCTTTCAAAAATATATTTTTTTTAAAATCTATTTCCTATAATTTATTCTTTTTATAATATATTCTCTAAAAACTAATCTAAGCCTTAAATAACTTCGCTAGCTAGCTGTGTTTCATTTGGTCGATACCCTTAGAAGCCATTTAAGGCGTCCCTATTTTGCTACTTTAGGATATATTTATAGGGTTAAGATAGAAATTTGACTTAGAAATTTTTAATTATAAATAATATATAGAAAGTTTATTTTATATTCAATGTAGTCTAAAAAATTTTAAATCCTAACAATATTATTATATATATTAAAAAAATTAATATTGATAGTTAAAAAATTGATATTAATTATTAAATTTTTAATACTAAAAGATAACATTGTTATGTTTTAAAAATTTGGAGGTGATATGAACTAGAAAAAAATTTTAGAATAAATTTATAATTTAATTTATATACATATTATATTTGTCATTTTAGTAAAATAATTTAAATTAATTTGATAAGTACTTATGTGGATTATATATCTTCAACTGTGGAACTAATTTTAATACATCCTAGTACTCTCCAAGGGAAGGTGTTGGGTGAAATTAAATTGATCAAGAAATTTTTTTGTTATAAAAATTTTGAAAGAGGAGTTAGATTCACCTACAATCTAAAAATAAAGTAAAATTTTCTTTTCTATTATAAGATATCAATATTAGGTAGAGTTAACCGTTTATTACTCTCAAATATAAATTTAGGCACTTAAAAATTATGATATATTCTTAAATATTGTGATTAAAACTATAATAAAATGATACTTCTAAAAAATTAGATATATTTTAAATAAGTATATTTCTTATCTCTTTATCAGTTAAACATACCATTACAATTAATCAAGAAGTTGTTGACATCTAGAGCAATTTAATTAATTGAGACCATATGGGCCCGAATCCTGATTTGGTGAGTTTAAGGATTTGTTAGGTACAGTGTATATTAAGTGCACGTACGTGAAGATGCACAGATTATACACTAAAGAAATGAAGAGACCAAAGCCATCATACCCTATAATAAGAACTTGTTCTTTTAATTTGTTTGACATAAATAAATAATTGCGTGGGTAATTAATATTATACTCATAATTAATCAGAGTCCCATCCAACTCGAGGAATTGTGAAGTTAATAGGAATTGCCTATTACGGGATATCCAATTTGGTATCCCTATTTCCCTAACTACCCTACAGAGGAATCCTACATTAATTCTTCTTTGATTTGATGTGACACATAACGTTCTATTTTTATAACTTTGAAAACGTGAATTCAATAATGCTCACAATCTTGTCAAACAAAATGTTCCCTATTTTTCTCCATTATTACAATCAATGCCCACTTAAATTCATACCCTATCTCCTAACAATTGCTACTATCACGTAGGAGTGTAAGTGTTCGATCAGCATCTGTATTTAATTCACTTCTGACATTTTTCTTTAATTTCCGTGTAATATTTTAGTTAATTTCTCTTGTTCACTCTCATTCTAAATTTAAGTTAAGGACATCTTTAACCCTGACACAATTTATTAAAAGTATATTTAGATAAAAATTTAGAAAATAACATAATTTTTTTAAACAACTGTTAAAAAATAATTTATAAAGAAAAATTTATAAAAAAATATTATTTTAAATAGATAAATATTTAAATAATTATTAACATAATAATTTTTATAATTTAAAAATTAGTAAAAAATATATAATTTTATTAAAATTATAAGATATTAGAAAAAAATACGAGAGATAATATAAAATAATAATTAATTATTTTATAAATTTTTTTACAGTTTTAAAAATTAATTTTAGTAACTTATCTAAAATTTTAATTTTAAATTATAATTTAATCTAAATTTTTTTTTAAAAAATATAATTATTTATTTTAAAAATTTTTCAGATTAAAATTCAAGTTAAAAATTATTTTAAAATTTTAGTTATAATTCTTTACAAACACACGCTAACCTAAAGATTGTAAAGTGGGGTCAAGTGTGGATAAAAGATTCCGAGGGTTAATGTTATCCAAATCAACTAACTAGACACTGTATTTTATTACTATATATACGAATAATCAATTAATTTTAATTTTAAAATTTGTAATTATCAGCCTTCTTACCACGTATGTCTCTTTTTAGAGACATAAACTTGAGATAGAAAGGAAATATAACTGGACGTTATAATACTAGATTAATTATATGCTAATAACTAGACATAATTTTCTTGCAACATAAAATGATCCGAATAATGAGTATGATGATACCTGAGTGAAGAAGATAAGGAGAGTGAGAAGCTTGAGGGTACGGAATAGCATACGGAGGAGTCGGAAGTAACTGAGAGACCAACTCTGGACTATGCGGTGGCGTTGGTGGAGAGGCAGATCTGGAAAGCTGTGGAAGAAGGGGAACACCCGCGACATGCTGTGTACACCGCAGAAAATCAGAGTGCCGAACCACGTCGATAGCAGCCACAGCGTCACCTTCAGCATCCACGTGTTTGGGTGGCGAAGCTTCCGGCTTATCACTCCCCCTAGCTACACACTCAACACCGATCCCATGAGGATGATGGTGTGCCTATTTTTTTCTTGCATGTCTTTTGTTTTGTATTTTTAATTTAAAAGGAAAAAGTCATGCTTCAAGTAGGAAACATCATAGCAATTACGGGATTTTAATTTCTTCCAACTGTATATGTACTATAATAACAATATAAAGCAAGCTATGCTTGAATGATGTAAACCATTCTACCCAAAAAAGGTAATGATACACTAAAGTCGGCTCTAGGGGTAAAAAATATTCATAAAATAAAATTTCCTGTGAGGAGCTATAGACACGGTTTTAAACTATACAATGGTGCAATTTTGCCAGTCAATTCTGTAAAATGGTGCAAAAACTTCTTAATATGTTAAATAAGGTTCTTGTGGTGGGTCCCACTTATTGAATTAAGAGGCATAAAAGGCTCATAAATTGAAGTATTCTGCGAGGAGTTGCAGACATCCTAAATTACACTATATATATATATATATATGGTGCATCTCGTCTGCAAAAATCCCCTATATATTTGTAGCAGATGTATAAGTTGACAAATGTTGACCATAAATGTCAAAAAAATTAAAATTTTATTTGACCCCTAGTAAAGATGTAGAAATACTTATGCTCGAAGTTATCCTAATACTCTCTCTCTCTCTCTCTTCACCATCAAGCTCCCTGCCCCCCCCCCCACAGGCCACAGCTCTCTTCTGACTTTTGAGGGGTCGAAACCCTTAAATGGATTGATGCAGATAAAAAAAAAAGGGACGAGAGAATGGGAGAAGGTTGCATAATATTGGGGGGAAAACTAGGTTTAAAATAAAGAATGTTAGGGCAAGAAGCTAAGAGTGGTGAAACCCTACACGTTCAGGTATTCCGGCCATGGAAGCCGAAGTCCAGTAGAAGGCGGCAGCAGAATCGTTGTTAGCGGTTGCGACGGAAGGCAAGAAAGTGTCGCAGACGGCGGTGAGTGATCTCATTTGACGGTGGGAGAGAGAATTGGGTACGCCTTGGTGTTTCAAGTGTTGATGAACATCATCGCCGCCACCTACAAGAAGAGTGTGCGTATCAATACTTCCAAGCTCTATCACTTTTTCATCTTTGATCTCACTACTAATGGCTTCCATCCTAAAACTTGCTTCTCTGAAGCTTCCTCTCTTATTCTCCATGGCTTTTCTATCTCTGCAATATAGTAATTACCTAGCTATTTCATATCGCACTGCAACACCTTGTTTTAGTGTTTATATATATATAGGGAGAAGAAGTTGTGAGTAGAAATGACGTGGCCAAGAGAAAGTGACAGGAGACGATTTTGTTGTTCGCAGAGAGGGAGAGGAAAAATGCACGTGGAAGAGAAGAAGAGGAGGAGGAGGAGGAGTGAGAACAAGTTGATGAAGAAAAATTCAAATGGAAAATGATATGAGTAAATTAAAAGAAAAAAGAAAAGGGTGTGGTATTGTACGTACGTGCCTAATAGCTAGAGGAAGAAGCTTGGTGGAATCAATTAATTATGTAACGCATAACGCTACGCATTAACTCAATCCATCTGCCTCCATTAATTTTAGGTGTTATTGGCTCTCCAACAAAAAAAAAACTACTTGGCGTGTTTGATTTTATATATTTAATATTTATATATATATATATATGATCAAATATTAATTCTTCAATATCTCAACGTACTGCTGAAACATTTTGTTGCTGTCTTTGCCGATTTGTCCAAGTATTCAAGGCCAAATACTGAATATAATAAGTGACTGATAATATAGTATACCCCTCAAACTTTCCTTTGCACTATGTAATTTAATCTCGGAAGAATCGCTATAATAAGATTTTAAAGAATGAATATATTTGTTACTAAAAAAGTTATAACAAATTAATAATATATGATGAAAATTTTTAATATAAAAAATAATAATAAATTTATAATTACTAATTATTCTAAAAAAATTTAGTGACTGTATTATTATTTTTTTGAGATTTTATGGTAATTTTTTAACTCCTTCCTCTCTCTAGTTATACTACATTATTACTAAATATAGCTAGTATTATATTTAATAAAAAAAAGAAGAAAAAAGAAAGTAGTACTATAGGATTTGATAAACAGTAAAAATGTGGTGGCAAAACGTGTTACTGCATGCAGGTGCCTAAAGATGAGTGCCATAGAATTGATGAGTTCTGTGCTCTTCATGCAGAGTTTGTAAGAGAAATTTATGGCAATTATTGTGTTTTCTGGGTTAATTACAATAATATGTGTATCAATTCTCAAACATATGTGTCAGCAGGCAGCTGGAGTTACGTACCACTCTGATGCACTTGTATAAAAGAAATTTTATCTTAAATATTAGTATTTATAAGATAATTAATAATATATTTTTTAAATTTTATTCCTGTTAAATATAAAAAATTAGGATAATTATGTTTTTAATATTTTTTATATTTTTTATCATGTGAATAGTATGTGAGAATGAGGTGAAATTTAATTGGTTTTTTCAAACATACACGTCAGAATGCAGCTGGAGCTACGTACAGGTAAAATAGTACCGAAGATTAGTCAACAAAACACAGTCACGTTTCTTTATGCCATCCAACTCCTTGTTTGGAACTTTGGGATCCGGAAAATCCAATTAGACCTCTAATCGATCTTAATTATAAAAATTAAATTTTTTAAATAAATTTAAAAATAAAATAAATAAATTAATTATAATTAAATAAAATATTTTAATATATATTTATATTATATACTTTTTAATATATCTAAATAAGTCAATTAACTCTTATTTTAATTATAATTTATTAATTTATTTTATTTTTTAAATCTATTTAAAAAAATTAACTTATTCTTATCTTATTATTACAAGAAGTAGTAATTGAGAGCAAATGAGTTTTTTCTTCAAAAAGTAAATTGAGCTAAAAATAAGATGTTTTAAACCTTTTGAAACTGTTTCTTTTTTTTAGATTTTCAACTTGAGAAATTAGTTTTTCACTATATCACTTAAATATGCCAAACTGACATTTTTTAATATAAAAGTATATATAAATATAAATTACATTATACTAATTAACTCTTATCCTAAATAATTAGTTGAAATAAAACTCATTTATTTACTAACATTAATTCAAATAAGCCTGAAATTGATCCACACATATTCCACATTAGAGGCTGAACTGATAATCAAATAGGGTAGGGTGTAATTAAGCAAACAGCTCAAAGGTGCTTCAAGATCATAGTCGTCATCATCTATCAAACTATCAATATAGTTTTTGGTTGGGCGTTAAGTCTCCTCATAAATTTTCGGAGCTTCTTCACACACACACACACACACACACACACACACACACACATGTATGTATATTTGTATTCTCCAAATCGCTCCACGTTCTAGCAATTCCCCCATTTATCTTCAATTAATTTGCACCAAAATACAAACAAGTAATTAAAAATTTGCAGTAAAAAAGTATACCTTTTATGGTATGGAAATTAAAGGCTCGACCGAGGATATGTAGCCTAATTAAGGTGGGTTAGCTTTGAAGGTTTCAAGTAGTAGTTCATAGGAGCAAATATCGAGAGAATAATTTTATTTTTGAAAGAAAAAAAATAAGGGATATGGGAGTTATGGAAATCTCACTTCTCATCCATTCACAATTTTTGGACATGAATAAGGCAATAAAAAGAGTAGTTGTATTGATCATTCGATAGACTGTAGTCTTATTTTCTAGTACGGGTTATAGATTTATTTTTCTCTGTTTCTCTCCTCTATACGTCTGATCTCTGCTTTTCTTCCTTATTTAGTAGTTTTACTGTGTAAATATACCAGAGTTCAAATAAGATAATCTAGTTGCGTGTATATATTTTAGTGGAAAAGAGAAGATCTAAAGTACCCCCAAAACTTACACTTGCTTTTTTAGCGGAGATGTGTTTACAAGATGCTTTCTCTCATCTTATTAATTAACAGGTGTATAATTGAAAAGAAAGAGTAAATGTTTCAGATAAAAGCAAATTATTTCTCTTATAATAAAAAAAAATAAAACTAGAATCCCGTTTATTTATAATAGAAAGGGACGGAGGGGGTATTTTTCAACACTCCACGAGCCTCTCTTTTCAAGGTCGAAAGAGAAATTTTGCAATTTGTAGTTTTATCAATTATTAGTTGCATTTATATTTTCGGGCCAATAAAGGAAATTACAACCTCCATTTATTGACCACACAATCGTCTCTCCATATAATTAATCAGCCAAAATTGGTTGGAACGTTGCTAATAAATAGAATATAATAAAAGAGAGCCTTCTTTTCCACGATACAGGAGCTATATATATTTTAATGATGGCCTTATTATTTAGAGAATTTCAGGGCATTTTTTCTTTATTTTGATGAGCCATATCTTCGTGTCACCTTCTTACTAATTTGAAGGACACACACTCTCAATATATATATATATATATATATATATATATATGCTATTCTTGTGCAGAGGTGAGATATCAGGAGACCAATCAATTCCCATTTATTTCATGCTCAATATTTATATATTGATAATATTTGTATTACGTGTTTTGATGAGAATATACATACCATAAGTTGATTGAAATTTTAAATTTTATATATTCAGGGATGGAGTGTATAATTATTTTTTCAATGTATTTTAACATACGAGTGTGAGAGGATTTTCGAATGGACAATACTAAGAAACGTGGAGAGAGTGAAACAACATGCAATCGAAATCCGATTGAATTTGATATTTTAGGTGAGAGAAGGAATAAAATAATTATTTTTGTTCAGTAGCTATATTAAATGAAAATAAATAAATAAATAAGGAAATATATAAATCCATCTTATGATGAGTCGTGAATTGGGATTTTGGTATTAAAATTCTATGTAACTCTTTTGTTCTTGTTCATCATTAGCGAAGCTTAAATGTAATTATTATTTTAGTTCTCATTCTAAATATTTATTTCCTAATTATGACGAAGGACGAGGGGAATCTTCCTGCAGGCATATTATACATGTAAATTGATTATTAATTAATTAAAAAATCAAATATAGGTGGCTAAATTTATTTTCGAAAAGAACGAATATGATTTCAAACTAATTAATTAAAGAAACGTATCCATTTGGTCCCTCATCGTCTGATCTATAAATATTGCTTTGTTAGATGTTCTTTCCTCTTAATTGATCCATTTATTTTATTCACCGAATTAATTAATTTTAGTGTTATACGTTTTATTTGTACAATTTGCCCCATCTGGCTGTTACTTGCGGTGCTTATTAAATTAATTCTTAATTTATTTAAAATCATATCATAACCTTGTCAGTTGGCAAATTTGAAAAGATGCTATAATCTTAATTATTGAAGTCCAAAAAAGAAAGTTCAATTAATGCACCATATGTCTTAAATTCATGAAATTTCTTTTATTTCGTTGAATTAATTCAAGCTTTATGCATTGTATGTGCACAATTTTCCGATTAATAATGTAGGAGATATATTAATTTGGTGTCTATTAACTTTGCTTTTTATTTAATTAGTTCGTATGATTTCGTTATTATTCGTATATTCTGATCTATCATTAATTATAAAGTGCAAAGATGAAGAATCTAACATCGAAATATTCATAATGCCCTCACGGTTATTTATGTGAATTCAACTGATAAAATATTAAAATATATGATTATTTAAAACATGTTCGATTGTATTGTGATTCTAATAACAACAATTAGAAAATCATCTTAATTCCTGAGTACCTAAATTTATATTTGAAGATAATTAACAGCTCATCCTATCTAATATTAATATCGCTTAGGAGAAATTAATACTTCACCCTACTTTTAGATTATAAATATATCTAATTTTTTTATAAAAAATTTTGTACTAAAAAACACGAATACCCTCATAATTAAAATAAGTTAACAATGTTAAAAAATAATAAAAGTTAGTCATATAAGTAATAAATGGTTAGATATGATAAGTAATATGAAGTTCACTAGCTTGCTTCAATTTGATTAGAATAAAATAGTTTAAATATGAAGCTTCCATTAAATTTAAGGTCTTTAAGTTTGATGGTTTATGTGCCTTCTAGAGAACATAAAATAGAGGTAGGGTACTTCAAAATATAATGGAACAAAATTACAAATGAAAAAATTTCTTCTATCTCTTAAAATAATAATAAAAATATTTATTAATAAGAGTTAAATCTAATAAAAAAATTAGTACTCATGGTATAATAAATTAAGATTTAAATTTTTGTTAAGAGATACGTTTTATTTAATACTCGATAATTACACTTTGAACACTATTGCATGTGTTAGATATATATGTGAGTTAATTGATTAGTATAAGATAGTTAAATTTTTTTTAGGTCTCAAATTTGAATTAGAGAAGACATGAGAGAGAAAGCTATGAATTTCTAAAATTTTTGAAAAACTTCTTCTTTTAAACAAGTCATTTCGTTTAAAATTTTTTATTCTGACGGATCACAAGGCGTGTAAAGAAGAAAAGTTGTTATCTTTGAACGTCTTTACTATTTATTTATTTATAATTATTATGGTTTAGGTATGATTTTGCTTTATCTAGTGTCTTCCTCCTTGCTTTAATGATCACTGTCTTGTCTTCCCGCTTTTCCTGATTTCGTATCTTCCAATTTTTCCATTTCCCCCCATTTTCTCCTTTTTATTTGGTGGAACTTCATGATCGATCACTTCCATGCCCCAGACACAGGATTCAATATTCAAGTGGGCTTGCTTTCTGCAAATTTTAATTTATTCTAACTTTCCCTTTTCTCTTCTTCGGCCGCCTCCTTTGTTTGAATTTTTGTTCCATTATTTTAAATATCCCTGGCTAGCTGCATGCCACGTATCATCACTGATGAATTTAGAACGAAGAGCACTGATGGGAAAAAAATTATTAATTGCGGTCTTGTAGTTATGACATGAAAAGTAAATATTATCGTTACTATTAGCAGTTAAAATTAAAATTATTAATAACCATAATAATTATGATCAATGACCAGACTCAATATTGCTTGATATATTACAAGTTGAAAATGAAATAGAAATCAAAACATTAACGTATTTAGTTAATTAATTAATTACCTCCCATCAAAGTGTCTGAAGTATTAAGTACTATCTTTCTCTGGAGAAAGGCTCTTCTGTTCTTCTGGAAGATATACAACTGCAGATTATATCTAAAAACAAGAGCATGGAACCTAAATGTATCCATTAATCTTATTACCTAAACATCTCCACTTTGAAGGAAGACGAAGCAGAAGGAGAAGGTTTTGTGCGACTATGGAAAGAAGAAGAAATGAGTGCGTATATATATATATATATATATATATATATATATATATATATATATATGTATGTATATATGAAATCATTTTGACTTGGAAGTGCAGCGAGAAGGAATGTAAGTGCCATTCATGGGATGAAACCTGAGTTTGCAATTCAAGTGGCAAGAGAATTTAACAGAACCCAAAGGGCCAACCCTCCACTGAGTTCTGGCATCTCCTTTGAGATCAAAAGCAATTTCATTCTGCTTCCATGCCTGGTTCATTTGCTCCATCTGAATAGGAGTTAACGGAATCGACGAAGACTGAACCACATAATTCAGATCCCTCGAACTGTTCTTCGCAACATCAAACGGGTTGGCGACAAGCATAGCGATGTCCTGACTCTGGAAAGTCAGGTTGAACCGGATATCGGAGAACGTCGCGTGAGCCTTGGCATTCCCGTTCTGAGCTCTCACCACAATCGTGATCTGCGTCTCCAGAAGACCTGCGAAGTCGTTCCGGAGGAGGTCTAAGTGAGCGTTGGTGACGCTGATCACCGGAACCCTAGGATGGATCACGAGGTAGCCAATAAAGACGACGATGCCGGCGATAACGACCGCGATGGCGATGATGGTGCAGATGATGGCTAAGAGCCAGATTAAGGGGTGGGTGCGGCGGCGAGCGCCGTCGTGAGCGAGTTTTCTTTTGAATTGGTGGGAATGGGGAAGAGAAGGTTTAGAAGGCATGGAGGCTGGCCACACAGGGACGGCATCAACGACGACGACGATGAAGAAGAAGAATCGGAAGGCTAGCTCACGCTTTTGTGACTTTCTTGTGAATTTTTATGAGGAAGGAGCAACTGGCCTTCACAAGCTTGTCAAAATTTTGGTTCTTAACTCCAATTGGTGGGAAGGTTTCAGTATCTTCTTTTCTCACTCCCAAAGCATAATGGGTCTCAAAAATATATTAAACAATTGTTTCCACTGTCATTTCTTCTAATATTTTATTAATTTTTTCTTCTCAACTTATATACTTTTTTATAATAATTTTAGTGCCCAACATTTTGTTTTGCAAAAGAACTCAATTTTTAATTCCGAAAATAAAAGAATAAAAATTGGGTAAAGTCCATTCATATTTAAGCGTTGATTCTGAATAAAACTATGGTTTGAGGAAGATAACAGCCAAACACCTTATTTTATTTTAAAATCGATTTTAATCTCGAAACCATTGTTTTGGAAGAATTCATGTCAGAGCAGCTTTTTTGTTCATTTTGAGAAAATTGTTACATAAACCCACTGGAGGGTTTACAAACCCATTTTCGAATCCTTTGTGCACCGCTTTACACAAAACTTTCATTTTTCTCTCCCCTCACGTTCACGCACAGTACTCTCTGCAGCTGGCCTTCAATTCCTTCTCTCGCCTCACGTTCACGCACAGTGCGCCATTTCTGCTTTCCTCTTCTCCTCCAGACCAGCGGCAGCCTCTGCTTCTCCAAAATCCGACCAGCTGCATGCGCACGCGTCTGTTCCTTCCACAGCTGGTGAGCTCTCTTCTGTTCATCAATCCTGTCGTGCTGTGCCGTCGACCTGTCTGTTCATCATCGTTGCTGAGCTGTCGAGCTGTCTTCTCCAAAAGCTTGCCGTGCCGTGAAGTCTCTTGGGCATCGATCTCCCGCGACAGCTTGCTTCCGTAGTCAGGCAGTGATCGGCTCCGTTGATCCGCACATTTCAGCAATCATCGTGGTCTGTGGGCGTCAATCTCCATCGTCCTGCCGTCTCTACGTCGCCGACGATCTGCTCTCCAAACAAAGGTAATTGTTTTGCTTTCTGGTTTTATCGTCCCTTCAGGCATGTGTAACTGCAAACCAATACTTCTCTCAACTGTTATGCGTGTGTTGATGCTATGTTTTGTGCGTGTTGGAGCAAATTGAGATCTCTTACAGGGTAATTCATTTGCTTCTCTTATGTCGGTAGCTGTATGTATGTACTTGGAATTTTGGATTGGGTTTAAAAGTTGAAAATGCCTTCATGTTGTTCCATGGCTGGTGAATTTTAGCTGTTGTTCCGTGTGTGTGTTTGACTGAAGGCAAACGAAAGGATTAAAATATGACTTCCTTCATCAGATTCACCTATCCATACAACTTGAATGGGATGAATGTGAACAATAGTAGTAATATAGATAGAGACAGAAAAGTTCATGCAAAGTGGATCCGAAAAATACTCCAATTTGATCAGTTTATGTTTGTATTACTGATTGATTGAACAGGGTTGGAATTTAGAAAGTATACATTAGATGCAGTTTGAGCCACTGTATTTAAACTTGAAAGTTGATATTTCTGTTTCTATTAACTTGTGATTGACTTTTGTATATTTTGATAAATTCTGGACAAACGTAGTACAATGCTGAAGGATAAATGTAAAGCTTCATGGGACGCTAGTACCACTAAAGTGTTCATTGACCTCTGTATTGAACAACTTCGCAAAGGTGATAGAAAGGGTACTGTGTATACAAAAAAAGCATGGACTAATATTTGTGATGGGTTCACAGCAAGGACTGGAAAAGTCTATGAGAAAATGCAGTTTAAAAACAAGTATGACTTCCTACGAAAGGAATGGCAAATGTGGAATAAATTGATTAATGAGACAGGTGTAGGCTGGAATATGGAGCAGAACACAGTAGAAGCGGAAGATGAGTGGTGGGAAAAGAAAAAAATGGTACGAAAAGGATATTTGATGGTACACTATATTTTCAACCCGTATCACATATAATTGTCGTTTCTTATTGTTGTTGCATGTGCAGGAAAATCCACAATATGAGAAATTTAGGAAAAAAGGTCTCTCGTTCAGGGCGGAGTTAGATGAGCTGTTTAGTACTGTGGCAGCTACAGGGGCAAATGCATGGGCACCATCATCCATGAAACTTCCAATAGAACAGACAACATGGTACGACAATGATGATAACATAGATCTGGAAGAAGGGTCGGGAGATAGCGATGAAGTTTTGGTGGCTCCAACAGGCATAAGTGGGGATATGAATCGAATGACTTTCAATATATCTCAAGGGACCAGTGGTGAAGGTAGCGTGAGGGGGAAGGAGCCAATATCTAGAAGCGACTCATTAGGGGTTAGGAAGAGGAGTGCAGGGATGAAAAAGAAGAAGAAAGGACCTGCATCAACTAGGATAGCAGATGCACTAAGTGAAATTGTTGATTTAACTAAGGCAGAGGTCGAACATGCTCACAAAATGGCAGATGAAGCATCTGCTAACATACCATCTATTACGGAAGTCATGACACACCTAAGGCAACTTGATGAAATTGTCGCTAATGATGATTGGTTTGTACGATGCGGAAAACTCATGCTAGATCCTGCAATGAGGGAAATGTATGCTTCACTAATGGTGGAGAAGAAGCAACTGTTACTAATGTTACGGCATTTATGTTATGGAGCTTGAGACATTAATGTTATGACTATTTATGCATGCGTGTTGTATGTATGGACATATTTATGACTATTTTCGCTATTTTCGTATGATTTTCTTTGCATTTTATGATAGTCATTTCATAACGATCACCGTATTTAGTGAATTAATTAAGCTCTCTATGCACAGGTTAAACAAGTATGGGGGACAAAAAACAAAACTTGCCCGAAGCTTATAAGCGACAGTTAAAGAGGATTAAAAAACTTGGCAAATTGGTTGGCAGTTATACAGCACAATATTTGTCTAAACAACCAATTCGCACTAGTGATCATACAGGTAGCAAATGGGTCGATGAAGTATTATGCGGTCATCCGAAGCGTTATTACGAACAGTTCAGAATGGAACCACATGTGTTCTTCGACCTTTGCATTGCATTGCAGCAACAAGGGCTTAAACAAAGTCAGAACGTTGGAATACATGAGAAGGTAGCAATTTTTTTGAATATTGTTGGACATGGGGAGACCAGTAGGATGATGCAAGAAAGGTTTCAACACTCAGGAGAGACGATTCACAGACACTTTTATGATGTCTTATTATCTTGTTGTGGACTTGCAATTTCAATCATCAAACCCCAAGATTCAACGTTTCAAAATGTGCATAACAAAATCAAACTTGACCCTCGATATTGGCCATTTTTCAAAAATGCGATTGGAGCGATCGATGGCACACATATTCCTTGCATCGTCAACTCCAATGAACAAGCAAAATATATTAGTAGAAAGGGCTTCACGTCTCAAAATGTAATGGCGGTTTGTGATTAGGACATGTGTTTTACCTTTGTCTTGGCTGGATGGGAAGGCACTGCACATGATGCCCGTATATTCAGTCATGCCTTGACAACTCCTTCAATGAACTTCCCTCATCCGCCTCAGGGTATGTTTGTAATATGTTCAATTGGTTTCTTTTTATATGTGCATATAAATATTCAAAATAATAACTTATCTTTCATACAGGTAAATATTATTTGGTTGATGCCGGTTATCCAACACTAATTGGATACCTAGGTCCATACCGACGTGAGCGTTACCATCTTCCTGATTTTCGACGGTCAGCTAGATTGGTGAACCCTAATGAAGTTTTCAATTATGCCCATTCAAGTTTGAGATGCACGATAGAAAGAACTTTTGGGGTATGGAAAAATAAGTTCGCAATATTACAACGCATGCGCAGCTACGACTATCAAACACAAGTGAAGATTGTTTGTGCAACGATGGCAATACACAATTTCATTAGAAAAAACTCCATTACTGACCCAGATTTCGCGTCAGAGGACGAAGATGATGATGATCCACTGCAAGATGATGATGGCGATGATGAGTGTGACTTTTCACGGATATCTTTATCTATAACCTCCTCATCTGAAATGGCTCGTTGTCGTGATTTCATACGAGATCAACTTATTTATTATAGACAAGACCAATAGTAGTACATTTTACATTTATTTTATGCCCCCTCCAACACCCAACTAATGAAATTTAATTGTCCCTTAATCGTGCAACATCAGATCTCTATGTTAATCAATCGTATTATATGTTTCTCATTTGTACATACATATATTAAAATATTATATAATTTTTTAAATTATCCACACAAATTAAATTAAAAAGTACTATTTCAGTGGGAAGAAAATTAAAATTCAAGTCAATATTGTAAATTTTTACCTTGGTCAAATACATATATATAGTATTAATTTTTAATCACTTAAATGGAAAAATTGAAAATCAAATTTATTCTTTATGTAATTATGATATTAGTTTATGTCCTTTTTAGTAAATTACCTATGCAAAAGTGATTCTGTTATTATTCATCCAAACATCTCTAATTTTCAAAATCACTTTTTCCCTAGAATCTATTCTCCCCATAATCTATTCTTCAGAATCTATTCTCCCCATAATCTATTCTCGAAAAGCTAATCCATAACTAAATTGTGAGCCTCCGGATTTATACAAATGCTTAATCAACAGTGTAACTTTTTTAAAATAGAAATAGTTATTTATATTTTGCATCCATCTCCATTTAAGCGCTTTGCAAATTTATCCGGGTACAAGGTATGTTGCTAGCTTTTATTGTTCTACAATGAAAACCGAACTCAATCATATTATTAGGGGGATATTCTCCCGGCTTTCATGTATATTTCTTAATGTGAGTTGCAGTATAGGGATTTAATTTAGCCACATCTTGCTATTTTATTCTTATAGATGCATCAAGCTTATCAACCAAACTACCGTTTCTTTTTTAAAATAAAATAATTTCATCAAAACTTGGAATTAAAATAATTATTCTAGTGTGTATTACCGGGTGTTCTTTGCGACCCATGCTCCACCAAAATTCCTTACCATACGGCCCTCTGTTGAGAAAGTACACATTCATGAACTTTAAATACTCCCGCTTCCTTAATCCATCCGTTAAAACATGCTCTCTTCTGCAACTACTGCTCTCCGCCATTGAAGAAGGAAATGGTAGCTTCTCCCCCCCAAAACAACACAAAATAAAGGGCGGCTTTAAATAACTAATTAGATAAATACATTAAAAGAAAGCATTCCGCAATAAGAATAGCAAATAAATATACATTCCAATGGAAATGCTTCTGAGTAATTTCAAGCCTCGCTATCTGTCTTTTGGAGGGAGGGATCCAAAATCACCATCAACGCCTCAAGTAAGGGAAGCCGTAAATCAGGATGCGCTCGGAGGATCTTGCGTCTGCACATTTCAAGGAAAGAGGAAGGCATTAACGATATGCCATTCGTCAAGAGTTGCAGGGGAATCAATGTTTTGCTTCCAAAATTTAATATAATTTGTACAAGTCATTGCATAAAAGTTGACAAATAAGCATAAAGTTATGAATCAATATTATTAAATTTTTAATATATACGTAGATGATACTTTTGAGTTTTCTTCTCAATTTCAAATACGTTTCTACTTTAAAAACCTATCTAGTTTTCCCGGCAGGATAGCTGAGTAATTCCCCAACCCTAGTATTCATCATGAAGGCATTCTTACACTGACACGCTTTCAAACTTGGGCAAACTCATGCTTACACTAGATGCTTTCAGACTTGAGCTCAGTTGTAGTTACATCCATAAACCTAACTGATTTGCAAGAACTATTTCCAAATTCCCAGATTTTATTTTATTTTATCGAGATTTATTCCTTGCTTTCAGCCTCCAAGTGTCTCAAGCTTTTTCACAGTGAAAAATAAGAAGTTAAAATGAAGTTTTTTTGTCGTATTAAAATCTTACTAGAGTGATTCTCTTTTTCCCTTTGAAACCATACCATACCATACCATACCATACCAGTGGCTGGTCATATATTACTCTATCTCTAAAGTTTAAAACCCTATTCCTATAACAACAATGGATTCCCACAATATACAAAATATATAAGCGAGCCTGTGCAGCACAATTTTATGGACATAATATCCCCCTTGCCACAATTTATATTTTGTAATTATGATATATGATTACTTGAGTTTTTCACCAATATTAGTTTCAGTCATGATTTGCAGTATGGGTGTTACCTTCGGCTTCAATATCTTTTGGCTGGCACTGAAGTATTGATTTGGATGGTTAATCCCCGCATCACATTGCTTGCCATGAATAGCTTCAAAAGTCAGGGTGCAAGCCAGCTACACAAACGACATCCCGTATAGTCGGATATCAAATTCCAAGGATAGAAAGAGAATTGAAATTACAAGTAGCTGATGCTGTTGAGGTCTACCTGATAATGTCTATTTCTTACTTTGTCCATTACGTCTTCAATTAATTGCCCGACCATTCACCCCATTCTGTTAAGTGCAGCTCTAAGATTCTCCTCACTAACAAATACAAATGGCATCAATTAAATATCGAGTCATACTCGGGTCCAAAAAAAAAAATCAAATCATACGCTTTTAAAAGATAATATTAATATTAACGTCTAACATAATATCAACGTTATCTCATTTATTGAATAAACGAAAGTTGGATCTCGGGATAAATTAATTTCGTGGAACGGGGTGATAGCTGACCCTAGTTTTAAAGAGGGCAGGAACAAGTCGGTTAGAACCAAGCTTTATACTAGCTAAATTATCCTTTCGAAATCTGAAATTAGCAATAAAAGTGAGCTGAAGTGTCGATAGGGGCATCCGTGATGATCTCCAAGGAGTTGATGAAATAATGTTTTGACAAGAATAGGGACTATAGTCCTGCAACATCCATTAAATACCACTCGTTGAACTTCGATTAACCAAGTATAAAAACAAGCACCAGGATATGTAAGTTTTCAGATTAAGTCTTCAAGTGAAACAATGGCAATCACATCTCTAAAATTATCAGCAATACACAGACAGGCAGACACACTTGTCCAAGTTTCAAATAAAAAATTAAATATTTTTTAGTCCTCATTTTCATCATCCTAAAATAAAATATTCAACCCTTAATAAGTAGCCCACTTAAGAATTTGAAAAAAAAGGGGCTTAAACGGATAGCCCAAACCTGAACCCCCTTTCTTCAGGGCTTATTACAAGGGTCAGACACAATAGCCCTTTTGCATAAAAAACCCCAATTTCAAGGCGCGGCCCTGAAAAAATGGGTTTAAACAGGTACCTAAGCTCGAGCCTGTATTGCCGGCTATAAGTATGGTTCATGTATGGCATTTAGATGTGTCGTGTGCCCACATGAGTACTCGCCTCACAAGTTCTGTACGAGTATTTAAATTCTGAAAGTCAACCAACGAGAGTTCACAACTTACAGTTCTCTTCCCTTCCCATAATTATGGCGTATGCTGTATGCATACTCTTTCTCAAACCTCTCCACACCAACCTACAACAGAGAAATTAATGAATGAATGTAAACTGACAGAAGTAACGCATCATATAGGAAAGTTCAAGTGCAAGCACCATAATTACCTTTTGAGAGAATTCATGTCTCCAAAATGCAAGTGCCTCATCTAGATTCAAACCAACACCCTTCATTTGAGGAAAGGAAAAGGATTAGAAAAATATAAAGACAAAAAGGAAAAATAGCACATAAATTGGATGGTAGATGAAGTGAGAAAATATCTTGTTAATTTTGCCATTGCTAACCTAATCTATTCAACCATAACACATTCAATTTTTTTTTTTTTGGAGGAATGTCCAAATTCTATCTTTGAAATTGTCACATACAAGCACTAATATTAAGAAACCATGCTCTCACCATCCAACCTTGATTGTCAATAGGGAGAAAGGCATCAAACCTTGACATCACCAATCAATGTGCACATAGCAATTATTTCAGTTTTTAAACAAAGAACTGCATGTTTCTTTATATGCATCCCTCCTTATGGACAGGAAACTAGAAAGCACCAGCTTTTGCTATGATTCCTTCCAATCATTAAAATTACTCCTACCCAGAAGGAGGGGAACAGAAAACTAGAAAAGAAATAAGGATTGGCTGTATAATGGATGTCCAACCAAGCTATGATGAACACATGTAAAGAAACAGCATGTGAAATGTAAAGCCTCGTGAACAAACCCTGCCATCACTTATAACTTTCTAGAATATAGGTAGTCAATGCAACCTTCAGAAAGAGACCTAGTTGCATCCTCCCTCCATGCTTTAAATGGCGATCCTCTCTCAGCTGCATTAGATAAGTATAAAATCACGTGAAATGAGACCCAAAAGAAGTCTAAACAGAAAAAGAGAAACGGAAAGAATAAAGAAATTACAAGCATGTAAAGTGGTAGCATGGTTTTGAAACTAAGTTTAACCTTTTCAAATAGATGACGCATGCACAATGGAAATGAGCTCTTAGCAACTTGATCAATGTCCTTTAATGATATCTGAGGATACTCTCTTGGCTGCAGAGACAGTCAACCAAAGTTAACACCATAATTTAATATAACCCACTAGTGATAGAAATAGACAAACACATACGGCATGAATTACCTGAGTATAGTCAGAACCTAGATAACTTGAGCACAGAGCTTCCACAATCTACACATAGAAAACTTGTCAACTTCAACACTGATAAGAAATTATTAAACGTACAATGTGCTAACCAGACTTACAGAAGCAATCTATGTTTTTCTTGTTCTCTAACTGTAGATGTCCATTTTCTGCAACAAATAATTTAAACTTCACTTTTAAATTAAAAAGTTACACTTAGCTGAGAATATAAATGAGGATATTTACTTACGCAATGATACAAGATAGTAAGACCTTCCAAAACACATAGGAATTAGTTTACAGTTCACCAGACAGGAAAGATTTTAAAAAGAAAATCACGAGAAAAGGTTAACTATGAACCTGTTTGTGATTATGAGTGCCTTGGACAGCTGACTCCGGAATAGTATGGCTACCAATGAGACAACCTATGAAGGAAGCAGAGAAATATAGAAAGATTTCTTTCAACCATTAGCCCTTGAGTTCAAAGAAACACTCGAGACAGAAACTGATGCAGAAGAATAAATAACCAGAAATTACAATATCCAACCTGATTCATTCCAACATAAGCATAACCTTGATTTATACATACTTTCCGACCAGCCACAAGCTCTGGAACTTCTTCAAATGGTACCTACATAGGAATGAAAAACAAGTTAAGCCAACAAAGTAAGCAAGAGAGGTGCAGAGCAAGTCAACATATGAAGTGACGTGTCAAGCAAAAAGCATGAGAATCAGACAGTTAACCTGATAGTCTGCATTTTGCTAGAGTTTCTGCTTATCCACTGGTATGATCAATAAGTTTCACGGTAGATTCACACTTATTTTGTCAGATTTACCAAGATCAAGGAGCAGGGGCAGGGAGCGGGGAAGAGTTTGAATCAGGAGACTCCTCTATATTAAGGAGGCATATGTGGGATCAAATAACTTCATTGAAAAATATTAAGAATTTGTATTTCTAGGAGAACAAAGGTCATTTTATCCCAATACATAAAATTAGATATTGCAACTACCTAGCTCCGATTGTAGCCTAAGATCTATTGACTTGTAAGACACATGTCAAAAACGAGGAAAAAGAAGAAACACATACCTTGTAGATATGGCGTCATCTGCAAAGGAGAAGCAAAAGAAAATGCAGGCCCGTTAGATTTAGATGTTATAATAATTATTCAAATTAAGTTCTGAAGTTTGAAAAGAAAAAAAAAGACTTTAAAATCCTAGACTTCTCGTTTGCTTAGGAACTTGCAGGATATATGTCACCTAGAAAAATTACCAATAAACATTCGCAGTAATCTATTCATGCAGATGCAAGCAAAGTCCAAAAGTCAAATGAATAATTTGGGCTTAAGGTAGCAACAAATAGTTAAATCTTACACTGTCTAACTCTAACATGGTAAAGTGAGCAATAAAATCAATACTCAATAGGTAAATGGTGAATGAGGCGGAAAAAGAAAGAAAAAGAAAAAACAGAGTTTTGCTCCTACTGTCACGTAGAGGCAGGCCAATGGACCGTGCAACTTGTTCCAATTTGTCCTTCACACTCTGAAAATAACAACTTAATGCACCACGGGTTCTGAGAGGCATTTTGCAACTATAGAAAACTGCAAACATCCACTTCGTTTGCCAAACTTGTAAAGTTAAAGCCAATAAAACAAATGACAAGTAATTACCTCAATTCCACATGGTTAATGGCCTTGTAAGGAAGGTCAAATCCTGCCATGATTGCCCTCTGTGAACTCACAAGAAAAGTACATGAAAAATGAACATTTGGGGGCGAAATGAAAAATAAAATACTGTTATCTAAGATGATTGTACCTGAGCTTCAGCATTTTCACGACGAAACCGGTCACGAAATAGTGAAGTTTCCATAGATAGGAACCATTTCCACAAGTCCTCACTAGAGAGATAAATGTGAGTATTTTAGTACATGAGGAATAATGTTTAATAAATAAATAAATAAATTAATTAAATTTATTTAACAATTATCCAAATTTAAAGGATTTCAATAGTTGGTTGTGCTAGACTAAGGGAGGCATTAATTATGAGCTTGTTTCTTGCTTACTGTTTCAATTGTGACATCCGATGCCAGTGAATGTGTTGAAAATGTGAGAGATGACCGATGTAAACACATACTAAATTGCATCCAGTTTCACCATATAGAGTGTTAATAGTTTCAAGTTCCCCTTCATAGATGATAAAATTCAATTACTGAGAATACCCCATTCATGTCAATCAAATCTGTTTTTTAGGTGAAATCTCAATCAAGTCTTTTAATGACACAATTACATAGTATGTTTACAATCACAGAAATACGAGGAACATAAAAAAAAGACAAGCAATAACAGTAGAAAAGGGGAAATGGGGACTTACGTTCGGCAATACACAAGCCCAAGGACAAAATGAGATATAATATCCTTATTTACAAATTCAGATGCCTGTTGATGCCTCATATGTGCTTTCCATAGATTGTTTACCTGCATAGAGGATATTCCATGGCAATGACCTGTATGGTTGGAAAATCTAGTAGTATAGTGATAATAAATATGAGGTATTACTAATTGATCCATTTCTTCTGGTTTCTCTCCCAGAGATAAACCATCAGAAGTCCCCTTGAGAACTGCAACACACAATAATAACCATTAACCGTACAGTTTTGTACCATTCTAAACTCTTGTTTCTGGACAAAAAACACTTCAAACTCTCGCTAAGTACTGATAATACCTCTGCTACAAAGAATTTGAAAAGATAACATACACACACTGGAAAAATGTTGGCGATTTGATACTTGTTCAGTACTGTTTGAAACTAGTTTAGTCGCTAACGATTTTTAATACCGCGTACTTGAATTGGGCTAAAGAACTTTTTCCACTTCACTGAACTCAAATTATACTATGCCAACTAACCAGTTAGCTTTTTCTTTAATTTTTCATTTCTGATATTCATTCATGAAACTGCAATCGCAGTACCTAAAATCAGTTAAATACATAGTAGATCAGCAATGCTATTCAACGGCAAAAGCCTAGACACTAAAATCGCAGGCATTCCAAAGAACATATGCGCATCAGTAGATCACTGGAATTCAAAGAAGAGAAAAAAAAATAAAAGTAGATGGAGAAAATTCACCTTGAAGACGATCCATGGCGTATAGCTCGAAATCCTCGAGCCTGACTTCAAGCGGTGGCGCAGAACGATAGAGTGGAAGGGTGTTAACAGCATCGTTAGTGAAGATACTCCGATGGACGTGAGATCGAACAACTTGCATATTCGCTTTGAAACCGTGAAGCCAACTCTTGCTGGAGAGAGTTTCCGCTGCTTCACTGTTCCCAGCCGAAGCGCCAAATGATAGGCTGAGGCACGAAATGGCGGGGAATGCCATTCTGTATGGTCATTTTTAGGCGGAGAACTTACCATTAAAAAAAAAAAAAAAGCTTTTTAGGCTTTTAATTTTCCCTAGAAGTTCAAATAGTTTTACCTAAATACATCAACAAATTACCTCATGAGTATATCAATCTATAGTCTTTTCGTGTGATATAGAATTTATAAAATGCCAACTATTCTTGAATCAATTATATTAAATTTGAAAATCATCTTACTATAATACATTCTATATTGATGTTCTTGACTTTCTTAATTTTTGATATTTTATTAATTAAAAATATGTTTTAAATATTTCATTCTATGAGTGTTCACAATCATCATATAAATACTTGAATATTTTAAAAATTAATAAGTAAGCAGTGACATTAATAATTAATAAATAATAAAATAAAATTAGTAATGCTATTTCCGTTCGTGTTGTATAATTGGGCTTTTTGTTTGCTGTTTTACTTCAAGTTCTGGATCGTTAATGAGTAGGGTAACATTCGCCCAAGTTTTTTAGTGTACCTTTTTACCTGCTCTGAATAAATTGCCTTTTCTTAAAGAAACGATGCTTTGTACCCAAAAAAAATGCTGAATTCACAGGTTCAATCTCCTTGAACTTAAAGATTTCATATAGAATTATGTGAAAAGCTATATTTGATGAAAGTCGCTTTTAAATTCCCCATCAAATCTTAGGGCTCAACCCTAAACATGCGGTAGAAATTACTTGAAGTACGGTAGGGGTAGAGGAAATTTTTACGGAAGAAAGCGTTTATCCCAAAATTAATTGATTAGTCATCATATTTTGAAGTGAGCTGAAAATACCAACCTTATTAAGTTTTCACTATAGTCTGTATACCATATATGTATTACAGCCATAAGGGGAGATTGATAAAAAATGCATGGATGGTTAGAAATACCAAGATACACAAGGGATTAGTAATAGAGATTATAAGAATTCTCATAGACAAAATGTAGGACTGGTGCCAACAGTTCATCACGAAAGAAATGATTCATTGAGCTGGTATGTTTATTATATCCTTTATAACTTGTTTAAGAATAAACAATTCATAGGGCGTTTGGAGTATCACAAGATAAATTATAACGAAAATACGTATTTAGAATAGTTTACTCGACATGACTTAAGAGTTAATGAAATATTTTACAGGAATCTTTCACAAATTATCATTTAATATTATCATATCAATTAATTAGAATAGTTTATTATTAAACTAATGTATTTGATTTGTCAAATACGTCATTATTTTCATATGTATGGCGCAACCCAATCCTTATTTTTTTTTAAATTGATAATTTCTTATAGCTTATCCCCCTTTTTTAAATCAAAAAATGGACAGCAATATATGTTGTATATGTAAATCTTAGGTGTGAAAATCTACAAAATTTGCCCACAAAAAGAAAGAGTATATAGGTAAAAAAAATATGCAACGAAATAATGGGCCAATGAGATAGAAAAATAAAATTGTAAATAAAGTTTAGGTTTGAATTCCATAGATAATATAGTAGGTATTGTCTTAAAAGACAAATGAAAGACTTTCTAAAGATATTTAATATTTTTAAATATTTAATTATTATTTTAATATTAAATATATTTGTTTTAATATTAATAAATATGGTGACTGCCTATGAGTTCTGGCTCATTCTTTTAAGGCTTTATTTGGTCCAGCTAAGGGGATGATATGTTAGGTTAATTTAAGAGAGAGTAGGGAAAGGTAGGGGAGATTAATTAATGATATGTTTTGTTTGGTTCAGAAGGGGAAGGGAGGGGAGTTAATTAGAAATTGACAAATATACCCTTATCTCTTTATTTAAATTTATTTACTCTTTATTTATAATATTCATATCAAAATTATTATTTTTTTAATTTATAAATCTTAAATTTTTTTTATCTCATTTATATATATAATAAAATTAAAAAAAATAAAAAATATGATAAAATTTTAATATTATTTCTTATTAATTATATAATTATTATATATTTTAATATAATAATTTATTATGTTTATTAAATTTTAACAATTAAAAAAAATTAGGTGTGAGAACAATAAAAAAAAAGCTTAAGGGTACAATTGAAATATTAAATAAATATCAAGGGCAATTTGGTTATAAAAGTGAAAAAAATTTCTCTCCTCCAAAGCCTCCCCTCCCCTCCCTTTTTCCCAATCAAATACACTTTCCTCTCCCCTTCACTCTAAAACCCCCAACTAAATAAACCCTGAAGATTCCATTGAAGCAGCTAATCCCATGCATACTGTCTATACATCTGGTTGCACAGATTAATTGAAATCAAGCACAGGCGCCATTTCATGGATTAAGATTTGCATACAATTTTAGATTATAATCAACTTAATCCAGTTTATTATATTTATTTCATTATTTTAAATAATTTTAATATAATTATTTAATATCTGATACTATTGAACCTTATTCAAGTATTATCAAATCCAAAGCACTTCTTCACACAATTTTCTATCAACTCAAATTAAAGAAAAATGGCAAGTGCTTCTGAGGAGGAAACCAAGACCAACAATGATGCAAATTAAATCGACTATCACATACAAAAAACAAATATTTAGTAATTCTTTTTAACCCATTATCTGTTAATTCAATTGGCGAAAGATAAGACATGCGACTATTTAGAGCGTGTTTAATTTCTAAAGAGTACTACTTTATTGTAATTCCAGTTACGATATTTGTAGGAATATTCTAACTCTTAAGTGCCTAAATTTACACTTGAGGGTAATTGACAGCTCATCTACTTAACATTAGTATCGTCAAGGAAAAAAAGAGATTTTACCTTACCTGTAGATTTTAGGTCAACCCATTTCTAAAAAAAATCTATAAAAAAAAATAATTCTTTTTAGTTTCATTTGATTTTGTTTGACTTAAATAAATTTAAACTACTTAGTTCGATTCTACAGACTCCCATCTCAAACATCTTTACCATGTCTACTGACAAGTGAACTAAAACCCAACAGAGGGATCGACTCAAAAAGGATATAGATGTTATCAGCACTTAAAGCAGCATCTCATAAGACGCAGGTAATAAAAACCATCGAAATGTTCATTTAATAAAAAGAGGAAGGTCAAAAGTAAAACAAAATGGAAGAAAATCATAACCAAGAGGAATCGTTAACAAAATTCAGACTCACACTTTGATACAACAAAATCAAGTGTTCATTTACCTCTAGAAGCGTATCATGTCTATACTATACAACAGAACCACAGTTTTTCAATTCTAAGCATCCATGCTTTCATGGGGCATAACCAGTAATGGTATAAAATTGCATGCCCAAGCCTCCTTGTTGATGAAGCCCTGCTTTGAGATAGAATAGGGGAAGGAGAGAAGAAAAAGGGGGACGGGGGGTTGAGGGAGAGAGAATGGCAATGGCTTTCATAGCATTGATGCCTGAGTGCTGCATATGAACCAGAAAAGGAACTTACCCAATATACATATGTAGGATATTCAAATAAAAAGAGCAACAATATTGAAATCAGAGTGAGCCAGTGAGGTCCATAAATCCAATCCTAAGCGTATGTTGCAATATAATAGGTTGGCATTGACCTTAAAAGAGGTGTCAACTGTACACCGCTTAAAAAGCGTGTTATTATTAACATTGAGCAAGGTCATCTTTGTGCCTACTAAGCCACGTACTTTACAATAAAGAGGTAATAATAATAAATAAAGGAGAATTATTATAAGATTCTAAATAAGATACTTAATTATCTAAAAGTTCTAATAATAATTGAGGAGTTAATAATGACAAGTTCTAATGTAAGAATTGACAAGTTTATGTTACTTGAGTATTTTCTATGATTAAATCCCTTCCATAATACCTAATAGTAATTTCTCCTAAATAAAATACAGTAGAGTGGGCTTCTCTCTCTTTAGGAGTTTCTTTTATCTCCTTCCTGTATGGGAGTTTCTCGATGCTATGTTACAAACACAAATCCAAAAAGAAAAGCCCACACTTCACTTATGAAGTTCCCTAGTATGAGACTCATAACAATGCACCGTCATTTGAAAGCTAACATCCCCAACGACTCTACTCTACTACACTTTACTCGGTCTTTTGCCAGTTAAAACCATTCACTCGACTGCTCTCTTTGCCGTCAGAAACATGTTACTACCAAGTGTTAGCTACTTGCATGAGTGGTTCCAACTTCCAAGCCATGGTATGCGTCGACGTGGCAATTTGTCACTTCCAAGCAAATGTGGTTTCACGGTGAACAATGTGGTTTCCCGGTGTTCACCATGAAACCAAACTTGCGGTTAGCATGTAAATAAGTATTGTCAAGGACAAGTTAAACCTTAACACGCTAAAGAATGTTATATATCACATTCCAAAAAATGCGAACAAGGCGAGGTTAAGCAGAAATGACAATCATTAACTGATTGTCAATTCTTGAGGCAAGTTTTGCAGTTGCCGTAAGTATTGTCACATTCATGATCATAGTGTTTTGGAAACAAAGCTCCAATCACTTACATGCAAATCACAAATCAACCACATTTCATTAACATCCCTATTTGCAAGGTCATCTCATTCTCAAGTAGCAAAGTGATGCCAGCTTAAAAAAAAACTTCACTCTCACAGCAAAAAGCAACCAACATTTAGGAACCAGAATATTTACATATACGCCAGAGTTCATTAGGAAAAAGAATCAACAGGAAAATAATTTGAAAGGACCAAGTGTTAATGGAAGTGAAACAGGATGCACATATGGAGCTTGTAGAACACTATTTTAAAGGTGCATCCAAGATGGCCAAGAACAAGAAAGGTCATTCTCTCTTCAACAATGGCTACCCATGAATACAAAACTAAACATAAAGAAAAAAATAGTAAGGCATAGTGTTATATATTACACTAAGATACTCTTCGCCTCTGATAGAGATGATCATATCTGTCTCTTCCACTTCTACCTTCTCTATAGAAAGCATCTTTCAACCTCCTCATAGTTGATTCGTATATATTAACCTTTCTGTCTAGCATATCTTCTGCAGACCTTGTCAACTCTGATAACCTATCTAAGCTACACAGACCCAAAAGCAACGCATTTGCACTTTCATCAAGTGGCTTGACATGATTATCAACCATGTAACTCCAAATCTCATTTGCTGCTTCAGGGTCATCACAATCAAAAAACATTTTGATGGCTGCAGCACAATTAGAATGAGTTGGTGGGCACTCATTCTTGATCATCTCAGTAAAGAACCTTTCAGTTTGACGAACCTTTTTGTTCTTCACCAAGCATTCAAAAATCATGTTATAAGTCAAAGAGTCAGGAAAAGCACCATGGAAGACCATCTCATCGAGTAGCTGAAATGCATGACCAATCTCACTGTTGTTGCAAACCAAGCCAATCATGGCATTGTACATTGTCAAGGTGGGCATTAATCCACCACCCACCATTATATTCCAAGTAAGGATAGCACGAGCAACATCATTTTGCTTTGTGAGAACATCAAGAACGTCAGTAAGGAATTTCAAACTTGGTAAGCAGTCATGTTCCTTCATAACTTTAAGAAATTTCATGGCCTCATCAATCTGCAGCCCACGAACAAGAGTTGTCAGGAATGTATCGTAAGCAGACACATTTGTTGGGCTCCATCCAACGCGAACAACCATTTCGCCGAAAGCAGTCTTAGCTTTTGCTACATTCCCTTCTTTCTCCCACCCTTCCAATAAAATACAGAAGGTGTCGCCGTCAGGAGGTATCTTTTCCTTTATTTTTTCAAAGAATTCCATGGCTTTTGAAGTTTGATTATCTTCACGACACATTGCACTCAATAACGAATTCACCGCAACAACATCTTGCTGAATCCCGTATCTGTCCATCACATCAAAGCTCATCATAGCCTCGTTAAACCTACTAGCCATGCAATAACTCTCAAAAACCGACGCAAATGCGGACATAGAAAGCACCGCTTCCTTCTTCATTGATCGAATCGCATCCCACATGGGTTCAAAGAGTTGGTTCTTACCCAACAGATCGACCATTAAGTTCCACGCATGTGCCGTATGTTTATTTAGCTGCCCGGACCAGCGGAAAAACTTCACCGCAGAAGAAGGGTAATTGTAGGAAAGTTTGAGAACTTCATGGACTGTATCCGCAGACGGTTTGATTCCAGTGGAGGAAAGTGCGGATTCAATATCGTTAGGCGATACTCGAGTGAGAATATCGCAGATGGTTCTGGCTGACGATGAAACTTCCGGTGCGTCAAAGTGGGATGGAAACTGATTGGGTTTATGCGATTTCGGAATTGGAGATGAATGCCTAGGGGTTTTCGATGTCATAATTTGGGGTGGATATCTTAGTCTACTGTTTCTAGGGTTACCAGCCATGGCCTCCATACTATGTTTGGAGGAACAGGCGATAGAACCCTAAATTTCAAATCTTGAAGCTTCAAAATAATGAGTACTCTGGAGTTAGGGCATGCATTGAAGCAAGAATCAAAACTTTAAAACGCTGTAATATTTGAATCGCGCAAAAGAAATTAAGAAGCGAAATCAAAGGAAGTCGTGGAAGTGAAGAATTGCAAAGACGAGGGGCATTACTTCCAAATTTGCTCGGAATGGACAGCTCGCGGTGACGGGAAGGACTGAGAACGCAGGAAACTAGAGATTCAACGGCCACGTACTGTGATATATGGGCTTTGCTAAAAGCCAGGCCCAAATCAAAAGGTTGTGCAAATAAATATCTATATACAAAAATATAATTCTACAAAAAGTTATAATATTTCTGAATCATTACCCACGCAACTTATTTCTTAAATTTTGGGAAATATATAAAACTTTATCTTAATATTAAAAATTTTGTTTTTCTCTATAAATTGCATAAAATCAAGCAATATAAATGTTATTTTTTAGCTAATCATAGAAAAGATAGAAGAGCAATAACAGGAACTCAATTTAAGAAAAGAAACAGGCATAAACCAAATGTTCTAACTACAGTGTGAATCTTTCGAGACCGCATGAACAGATAAAAATCAATAATCCAGATGAATGAAGCACAATATCGGACATCAAAGATATGAAATAAGGTTAATTACATTTCATCCTGGAAAAATCATGTGTTGCAGTTGCAGTTACAGTTACAATAAACTGAAACACAATGAAGCACGGCTTTTCATATTTCTCCTCTGTATCCACCAGAGCCAGAATAATCCCTTCTGTTATTTGCAATTGCCATACTCTTATGTTCTAATTTGGGGCAGTCACGAATGCGATGACCAAGCCCATTGATCCCACTTTTATCTGTGATTTCCTCGGTATATTCCATTGGATCATTCAGCTCTGCTAAAACTGGAGGAATGCGCTGTTTTGCTTCTTGCAGCCGATGTTTCAAGTCAAGTAAGGTTGTCTTTGATTCTTGTTAATGAACGTTGTTGCTATACCAGTCTTGCCACATAGTCCAGTTCGTCCAATCCCACGAACATAGTTTTCAATTTCAGAAGGCATGACATAGTTGATAACATGCTGAATATCAGGAAAATCCAATCCCAACATCAGTTGCAACCAACACATCTTTCTTTCCAGCCTTAAAGGCTGCAATTGCATACTCTCTCTCTTCCTGATCTTTGCCTCCATGAATAGCCACTGCTTCCACTCCTTTCAAGAGAAAATATTCATGAATGTCATCCACATCAGCCTTGTTCTCACAGAATATTAAAACTGGAGGTGGGGTCTTTTGCAGGCACTCAAGGAGATACCCTATTTTTGTCTCTTGCTTATCATACTCTACCTCCTGCATTACATCAAGATTTTCTGCGCCTGCTCGCCCCACATTGACAATGACCGGTTTCACCAGAGCACTTCTAGCAAAATTCAGAATTTTGGTTGGCATAGTGGCAGAAAATAAGAGCGTCTGCCTTTGAGCTTTGAAGCGATCAAACACTTCTCTAATGTCATCTTCAAATCCCAAATCTACCAATCTATCAGCCTCATCTAATGTTCAATACCTGCAATTATCAAGATTCAATTTTTCTTTGCTAACATATCCTTTAACCTCCCAGGGGTGGCAACAATAATGTGAACACCCCTTCTTCACAAAGTCTAGCTGCGATCTCATATCTACCCCACCAATACAAAGCAATGGCCTAAGCTCAGGATATCCAGCTTCTCTCAGAGGTATCAAGAATTGTTCAACCACTTCATACGTCTGTCTAGCCAATTCCCTCGATGGGCAAATAGTCAAACCAAATGGACATTCTCCTGGAGCAATAGGCACCATAACTTCCCCTTGGAGTGCCACCATGATCATTGGCTACACAAAGCCTAGAGTTTTCCCTGATCCTGTGAATGCAATCCCAATCATATCCCTCCCGGATAAGATCACAGGAAGGCCTTGTACTTGAATAGGTGTTGGTTGAACAATCCCTTTTGCTTTCAACTTCTTCAAAATTGTCGCAGGAAACCTCATATCCTTGAAATTCTTAATTGGGGGTGGAATGTCTTCACCGTCAACTATTATATGCCACTGCTTCCGAATCAAATCACATGCTGTTTTAGACATTCTTCTAATTGGTACAGGTGGCTTCCATCCAGTAGGCAAAGGCTCTGTATAGGTGATTCCCTTGGCCAATTCCCGAACAGACATCAGAGTTTTTCAATCTGATAAGTTCTCAATCATCTCTTTTTCTTGTTGAACAATCTGCCCTGTTGGACTAATCTCGGGATGATTCCGTTTCAACTGTGAAACCTGAACCAAAAGACTTGATTTAGCTTCAGCCACTCTTGATTTATCCAAATCATCATCAACTGCTGAGGAGGATTTTCCTTTTCGCTGAAGAATCTCCTGAGCCTCCATGGCCTAACGCTTGGCCACAGGCACATGCTCCCCATAATCATCTTCTTCTTCCATATATACTATGAAATTGACATCAAAATTGCAGTTCCTATAATAGATTTTGGAACAAAAAAATTATTGCCAACACAAGCAATAAAAACTAATGACATAAAATTCACTAATCGCAGTATCCTACAAGCTAAGGATGGCAATGAGGAAGAATAGGGTGAGTTTTTTACCACTTGTCCCTGTCTTGTTCACTCACGGGCCATTTGGTATACTACATAAAGTAAAAGAATGAAACAGAAAATTGAAAGGAAAAAAAAATATTGTTCAGTAACCATCGTTTTAAAAGAGTAATGTAAAAAGCATGACATTGTTCAATAATGATAACAAGGACAAGATAGGCATAGCTTGTGTTGTTTTGTGCATTGGAAAATAATGGTGTTTTCTGAAACATACCAAATGGGCGTATGGTCTGCTCCCTCCCTCTCTCATATACCCCTACAAGAATTTTCTTTTCTTTCGCATACCGGAACCTGGGGGAACTAATCCTTCCCACCCCAAATACACATTAAATGGAATTCGGCAATGAAGTACTAAGGATTCATAACATAATTGCTTATAAAGCACCTAAATATGTATTAATTTATTTAACCAGATTGAGGAAGACAAGAAGGAACACGATTGGCAGTAACCCGATAGGATAAGCAAGTTTAGCGACAAACATAAATCAATTTGGATAAGTTGGCCGTACACCAAAGTTTTGTAATCATAAATTCAAGATCCTACCACCCGGGCAGCGCATGCAGTTTCTCAATTCAACAAATGAAACAATAAACATATGGAGTATCGGTAATCTGATTACCAATGGCATAATAAATCATTAGTAATTGAATCTATGTAAACTTAAAGCAGGAGGTAGGCTGGGTCCCAATCCAACTTCCAAGAATAAGTGGAACCGCAAAGATGACCTGTGCCTGTAATGGAGAGGGAAACGGCGGCCAGCGAGAAAGTTTAACGAAGAAGATGAGCAAAGCCCAAAAAGTAAGGAGAAGAAGGGGAGAAGCGACAACAAGGGGTACTAGAGAAGACGGCACCAAAGAAGTGAAGGCTGAGGACAAAGACTGGGGATTTGGGACAATCGGATCAGGGGTTTAACGAAGGTGAAGACTGCTCTGAAGATTAAAACTAGGCGTTTAGCGATTTTTTCCCTTCTAAAAATTAGATGAAGATGAAACGAACAACGCACGATGTAGAGCCTGTTATCCATTTTATTTTACATTATTCTTGAATCATTTGTCGTAATTTCTCGTTTTCTTTTGCCAGACATCTGTCGGGGGGGGGGGGGGGGGGGGGGGGAATTGACAGTTGTGGGCCACGTTGCGGCCTTTGTCGTTTTTTATCAAGCCTGTTTAGTTATTTTGTTTTTCCAAAAAACACTAAGTTAGCACTAATTTTGTTTCAGATCAAGTAGAGAATCAATTGTGTTTTTGCATTATTTTTTTCCACTTATAAGTATAAACAAATTGTTTAAAATTAAGAAAAAAATTATTTTAATATGAACTTATTGGAAGAATCTCTAAACACCAGGCTGAGTTAAAAATTTTACTTTTAGCAGATTTGGATTAGTGTTTTTACTTTCTAGTTTCGTTTTTACTCTATTTTTGTTTCAGATTTTAATTTCCCCCCTTACTAACCTGTACTTGTCATACCAAAATCATCAATATCAATATGAATAAATTAGTAAATCAATAAATATAATATAAAATCTATAAGAAGCTACACCATTCATAAACTATAATCATAGAATGACATAGCGAGCCATGGGAAGTATCAAGCCCCATATATATCTTGAGGCCTATAGACATTACAAGAATATATTACAGATAACAATGTACGTAGCCATAAGATGACCAGTTATACCCATTACACGAGGGCAAGCATGGACCCCTTAAAATGGCCTACAATTATAGATTAAAACCTGAGCCATTACAGATTCCCCGTAATCTCACCTGCAGCGCAAGTTAGCAAAGCAAACATCAAATGGATATTTTTCTATTAAAAAGAGAAATAAGTTTAAAACAAATTCTAGATGTTCTCTGTTTTTTAGGCCAAAATTCTAGTTGTTCAATACTGAGGTAAAAAAAAAAAAAGGAATTCCAGTTACCATTCTCTTAGCCAAAAAGCCTACGTTAAAGCAAAAGTGCCTCTATAGTTGCAGTTACTTAGCAGCACAGGCAGGAAAGGAACCACATTTTATATATATTTTTTTATAAAATACTTACAGAAATTCTTATATATAGAAAAAATTTCTACAATTCATCCACTAAATATATTCTATTCATATCATAATGTATTCTCATAAAACTTACCATGCATGCATTTGATGAAGTGATCCAACTCTGGTAAGCAAATATTACCCTGAACCATGGAAGGTTGTTGATATGCAAAAAATGAAAAGTGGTGGCGATCAGGATCATTTCTTGGCTTCGCTATATCAACTAGACTCTTGAATCCTTCTCTATTATAACATGGTATTGCATTCTCTCCAGCTACAATCAACCCTCGATCCCAGGACGAGTTCAATACCTATGGAAATATAACAACTGGTCATTACTCATGCCAATTATATAAATTTGTCCAGGGGTGGGATGAACATGATGACCCAAATCAGTCATGCAAATTTCAAAACCATTATAAAATATAAAATGCTGCATTTAAGCAAGGCCACTTAAAAAGCTCAGGCCTTAAGAAGCTGGATTCAGGTTGCGGTGCCAGGCCGAAGAAAATGACAACTACCTGCCAAGTCAAGCCCTCTGGGTCCGACAATGACTCGTCCACTTCCTGACTAGAAAGCTGAAATCCTAAGCAGACAAACTTCATGGTCACACCATGTTTTTTCAGAACCTCAAAAACAGGAGAGTATCCATCCTGGTTTGTAGGGTTGTGATATCCTGCTGTCAACTCTGCGGCATGACTAGTAGTCTTGTACCACCAGTATACAGCAGGAACCTGCACACCAGCATCTTTTCAGGCACCCCTCCATTGATTTCAATAATATGAATTGTAGGCTAAAATTTCAGTCTCAAATGTTTAGTTCCGAGGGCCCAGATAAATGATAGTAAATGTAACAATCAGCCTTCCAAAGATTAACAAGCTGTGGCAATAAATAACACTGAAATGAAATTGGACCACATCCATCAGCACTTAATGCTGGCATTGAAAAACACCAACCAAATTTTGTTGCACAGCTTCAAGATAAAACAACTGTTGACAAAACTATGATGTAGCATAACCATACCTTGACAATTAATTTTGTTTCCTCAAAAGCCAGGCTTGCAAGAGACAAAACATTATCTGCATGGTCTATTAATGACTGGGCATACCAATGCAAGAAGAAGCGCCCATAATAATTGTCATAATCACCCCGTTCACAAAAGAATCCAGTTTCATGTGGCATAGAATTGTATTGTCCAGCATTATCAGGCCCTCTAGCCCAAAAAGAGTGGCCACGTGATTTGGCTGCTCTTCGTAGGCTTTGTAGCAGATATTTATCATAACACTGCCACAAGAATGTACCAAGAAAAAAGCCCAAATATGGATTTCAGTATCAGAATATAGAATATGGTATCACACAGATGCACTGCAATGTTTATAATCCAGAAGATGCAACTAATTTAAAACAAGGGCACAAATTAGGTACCTGAAACTCACCAATACCAGGGTACCTCCATCCCATCCTTGCCGAAAAAGAAGGATATTTCAGCTCCCCAGAGGCCCCAAGTCCAATTTCTATAGCAGAAATGACGCCTTCCGCAAACAAGTCATTAAACTCAGCCCGAAAGCTTCTCATGAAATCAAAATAGACCTACACATATTAGGCAAGGCTAATAAGAGACAAACAAACAAAAAAAATGGCCAACTCTTCTTTTAAATAAATGAAATGCACAACTAAATTGGCAATCGATATGTAATGCAACTAACAGTCATTCAATGATGTTGAGAGAATACTTCACTTTCAAACAATGGAATATGAAATTAAAAAATGAATTGGGTATTTCATACCTCGATTCCAGTTCTTCCGTTCAGAACTCTCTCTTTGTCAATACCCCAAGAAAGACATTCAGTATTCCTCCGTCCTTCACGATCTGTGAAAAAAATATCCTGGTTGACTTTTCCAATCTCCAAAATCCATTGTGGGAGGGCAATCAATGGATCACTACAATCATTCCCTCCATATTCATGAAAAGCCATAACGACCTTCAAAATTTTAAATGAGAATCAGAAAGGTGACTCAAACAATCTTAATTCAACTAGGACAAGCATCCAAACTTAAGAATCAGAATCCTTATTCAAGATAAAATTATATACTAATGCTACTAGGGCATAACAATAGATGATCCTAAGGCCAATGAATTCTGTAATTCCATATTAGATAATAAATAATCCCTATATCTCTGATTACAGACCATTTGTGACACACCAATATTTCAAAAAAAAAGGACTACAATTGGATCCGATCTATATCCTACAAATCCACACATATCAAATATGACACAGCACTTCAAATTGCTGCTAAATACAGCATCATAACTTATAACTATAATCACAATCAATTAGACATCGCTCCCTTATAATCTTCCCTGTTGTTTTGCCCTTCACTATTTCCCTTTCTTAGCACTAGTAAGCGAAATTTCCAACAAAAGTCAAGACTAGAAAAAGCAACTCTGTCACAGAAAAGAACTGGCTTGCGTTATTACCAAACTAAAGATGATCATGGAGATACACTCATATGCAGAAACATGAATATGCGATATACATAGTAACAAAAGCATTTGTTTAGAGAATAACATGCATGTCTTGGAGCAATTAAAAATACCTGTAACTTCAACTTCATTTCTCTAACAATGTCAAAAAGTACCCTATAGCCAGACCACACATATTTCTGTGGGCTCCAGCCTTCCACAATGCCCCACCAACAATCCACAAGGACACCATCAAAATTTAAAGACTTCATGTGAATTAGCTCCTGTCTAATTCCTTCAGGATCAATCAACTGACAAAATTTGTTAATAATACCAGCCTGCAGTAAAATCCATATTTTAGAAATAGAAATCCTATAATTGAATGAAAGGTCTAAAATAGTCAGCAACTTAAAAACCGAACCTCAGAATGAGTTGTTTGCTGTTTTAGGGGGAAAATTGGACAGGCATTAATATGTTGGTTTAACACAACAACAAAAAGATTACAACGGCAAATAAGAGATACGTACTGGAAGTTTTACATAAACAGGAACACGAGGTGTGCCCGTGAAGTCATTCTCATGCGCCCCAGAATGAATATCCTGCATAAGCTGCATAAATAAATTGCATCATTAGTGGTTCTGGATAACATCTGTTTGTACAATTTATCTGAATCTACAATTTTCAAACTAAGCTAACAAAAGTGATGAAGAAGAATGAAGACAACCAATAAGATTACCCACATAGAGCTAAATCTACATCAAAAGTAATTTAAAACATTTGAATTATACGCCAAACTTACCTGGTCAGCCTCCAAGCTGTCGACTGGATTGATAGGGCTTGCACTTGGATATTTCTCATTCTTTGAATCCCTCTCTGCAATTACAACAGAATCTATGGATGCAGGTGACAAGCTTTCATCAATTCTAAGTACTGGTGGCTGATTCTCTAGTGTTTCTTTAGCAGCGCAAGCTCTTAAAGAACCTGCAGAGAGCGGGGTTTCAACTGACCTTGCAGCAAATGATGCCTGCACGGTAGTATAAGTTTGTAAGGTTATAAAGTAAAGAACTTCCAAATTATTTTATTGCCAAATCAATCATCTGTCACAATTCTATCTTCTCTTCTTCTCCTGATTTTTTAAGGGAACTCCTGGTCAACAAGGATTAAGACGATGATTGCCAGGTAGGATTTTCTTCTGATAGACCTAATAAAGTAACAATGTCTTTATACTGTCAATTTCAGTTAGCGGAAGATAAATAGAATATCCATTTCTAGAATCCTTCCTTATAACTAGTAGAAAGCATGCTTCAATCTGCAATAAGAAACATTACATAAGGGGGGAAATTATTGCAATAAACATGCAACTCATTCCTGACTTTGAAACCCTACTCAAACCTGTTTTGATGTGTTTGGTTTCATGTTGGAAAGCCTGTTTCCACCGATCATGGTTTTGGTGGTCGTGACTCGTGAAGCCAAACATACACTTAATCGAATTACCAAAACATAAAACCAACCTGCATTGATGTCTATATCAGAGAATAAGATTTTCTATTAGCCTATATACCCCTCAGTCAGGATAATCTGGTAAATACCATTACTATACTTGAAGTCAATCTCCTTCGCAAAGATTTAGTTGGCAGAACTATGCCAACTTTTAACTAAGATGCCACACGTGCTTTCTTCGGAGTTCCAACCTTCTAAGCTAAAAATAATAACGAATTAAGCTGTTCTGTTTTCTTAAATGGTCATGGCTTCCACATAACTAAAACTACTCAAAATTCAACGCTCAATTTCCAAGAATGTCAAAACTCAGGAAGGAAATAGCAAGCACCCCATCAATTAAGCATTACTACTAAAAGCAAGAGATGAATTAAATATAATTTTTTAGCAAATTCAAGGAGAGGTTACTGGACGATGGCGGACATAAGCACAGAATTTCGAAGCGTATCACACGAACCATTTGCGAAGGAGGTGGGCACTGACGGTAGGTGGTGCCATCTGCCTCAACGACCCAACCAGCCTCGCGGGCGAGCGCGGCAAGCACATCATTCATGTCCGCACGAGCCGGGAGAGGGAAATTACCATACTGACGGAGGCCGGCGAGCATACGGCTAGTGATTGCTCGACGGTGACGCTCTCGGAGCTTGGTGCGCTCCTTCTCTTTCTCTCTCTCTTTCTTACCTTTTCCAGTAGAATTGGGGGAGGTGGTAGCTGCCGCCGACGTGGCTGCAAAGCCACGAGGGCGGCGAGGCTGGGGCTGAGGCTGGAGAGGAAGGGAGTGAGCTAAATAGTCAGAACTGTGGTCACTTTGAGGGTCGAGATCTTGTCTGGAACTGTCGTCGTTGATGCTATTCATGTTTCAGATCCTTCTTCTTCATTACTGTTTTCACTGTAATTCCATTACTCTACATCTCTACTCCTCTCTCCCTCTCTACTCATTCCCAATTCAATCATACATCTTCGAATACTGCACAGTGCACAAGGCAGAAGTCTACTTCAATTCATTGCTTCCATTTTCCACGCCTCTTTCATGACTCAGCTCAGCTCCTGTGCCATTGTTTGGCAACAAGCAATAAAATGGTACTAATATATAAATCAATAATCAATTATGATCACAATTAATGACCAAAAAGTTAAAATAACAAATCATCGGTATAAAAAATTCTAATAAATCATTCATTAATAAGTCATGAATAAATATTACAACTCATTTTTATCTAGTTGTATAAATATAAAATTTATTTTTTAAATAAAAATACAGTTATTTCTCAATAATTGTGATAAATTTATTAAAAATAATTTAAGCAAATTAATAGATAAACTTTTATAATTCCAAATATGCATATGAAAATATTTGCATATTATTTTCAATTAAATTCTATGGTTATATATTAACTACAGTTATACCTAATTCAATTTGAGAGAATTTGTAATTTTTTTTACTAAATATAAATATTATTTTATTAAAAGTAATTTTATGGTATTATTAAATACTAAATATTGACATCTTTTACAATAAAAAATTAAATATTTTTTTAATATAAAAAAATTTAAATATATTTAACATTAATCTCTCACTAGGATTAAGATACAATTCTAGAACTCAGACAGCGCTTATAAATACTTATGAGATTGCTTTCTAAAGAAGCTCTCACGATAGTAACAAGAATCAAACTCTTGTATTTATAGGATATAAACTTATTACTTAACATCTATATTAACTCTAATTAATAATAGAGATTTAAGCATTAATTGGTTACAATGATGTTTCCATATTCAACCCCATTGTTATGTGGGCTGAACCCAGCCCAAACCCTGTGGGCCTCAGCTCAAACTGTCAACCCGGTCTTCCTAAGTCAGGCACTGGATTGGTAACCAAACCCGACCCAAAACGCCAGTGTTTAGTCCTCTGGCCTAGTGTCCTGCTATTATCAGTAGTTTATAATCCAAAAAAAACAAGAAAATAAAAAAAATATATAAGGAAGGGCGGACTTTAAAAAAATTAGAAGGGTTTGCAATAATATTTTAATATTTTTTGTCCAACTATATTTTAATAAAAGATTATAAATTAACATGAATTAAATTTAGTAAAAAGGGCTAATATTTATTAATATAATAAATTAAGATTATAATGCATGAACATTATAGTACCTAAAAATCATCGAAGGGGACGAATTACCTTTATATATATAAAGAAAAGAAAACTACTATCATTTTAATTGTTTTTTTAAATTCATGTGAGAAAATTATAATTTAAATTACTATAAAATGTATTATAGATTGCATAAGATATTTTAGTGACCGTTTTAGGAAAAATTAAAACTATAATTTTAAAAAGGATTCTAACTTAAACTTTAGTTTAATTTTTTTAAATTTTTTTTAATTAAATTATAGTTTTGGATAAATTATTAATAGTAGCTTATAAATAAAAAGATTTACAGACTACTCAATTATTATTTTACCCTTATTTTTTTTATACTCTCTTATCTCTCATTTTTTTCTCTTATTTTTTTATATTTTTAATAAAATCGTACAATTTCTATAGTAACGAAGAGCAGTGAGAACAAAGAAAGAAAGAGCCCCACTCTAAATCCACAACGTCGACCGAACATGAAGTTCATTGCTAGGGTAACTCTCCCAACTTGCAGTTCATTTTTCCATTCTCACTTGAAATACGTATATGATTTGAACTCAGTTCTATTCTATAAGGTCAGTAAGAGACAACCATGTAGGAATCGGTGCTTGTGTTGCCCCTATAAACTTTACTCAAAACACTCCCTATAATAGTGCTGCAACAAACATGCTTTTCCCCGTTCTCCCCCCTCCCTTTGCTTTCCTTTTTATCCCCTTTTCTCAGGAAAAGTGGAAGGGCAAATCATACACATGCAAAACTGATCATTGCTTTCATGCACGCACTCCGCTAAAGTTGCAGTCAAAGATGGGGAACCAAAAAAAAAAAAACAATTTGATTGACTTTTCTTTTGTTCCTTTGGTACTGTAATCAACACCTAAAAGAAGCACATATCAATAATTGCTTTCAGAACCCAGAGTAGGATTTTGAAAAAGTGCGCACATTTAGCTGCAAGTGAGGGAAAAAATACAAGTGGGAAGAAGGAAGACTCTTCATAATGGCATATAAATATCTGAAAGCAGCAAAAGTTATGTGTTTGAATCCCTTTTTTGAGAAACGTATTCACAATGTTCCTCCTCAAAAAACACATCATCCTCATCTCTCACTCCTTCCTGAGTTTCATCTATTGATGATGAAGGCACAGAGAGCAGTAGTTCGGTCCATTTCTGCCATATTTTGAAGTTAAATTGCGCAATGACAGTAAATAATCCTTGGGAAAAAATGAAAATGCTGGCAGAAAAGGAATGAACTACTTAGATTTCTGTCTTAGGGGTTGCACAACAATGAGCTTCTGGGGTCCCTGGCAGATTTTGAATAACAAGTGGCCACTTAGAGTGAATCAGATATGCAGATGTCCCTCCGACATAGTGGACATACCCTGTGTACAAGTTAAATTTTTTAGCATCCCTGATAATACTGAATCATTAAAATAAGCAGAGACTATAAGAAGGTAGCAGCAAGTTTTCCACAAGAGGAATTTGAGTTGTTCTAAATCCTAGTCAACATCAGCAAAAATATACTCCTATACAATCCTTAATATAAGAGTTAATTGACTAATTTGAGTAGATTAAGGAAGTCAAATAAATTAATTAATTATGATCAAATATAATCTTCAATACAAATTTATATTATATATTTCTTAATCTATCTAAATTAGTCAATTAGCTCTTAATCTACCTAAATTAGTCAATTAGCTCTTAAAGATAGGAGGGAGTATTTGTTTTGACTAGAATAGTACCCATAGAAATGTCCACAGAAGCTATGGTAGTAAAAGAGATAAATGAAAGATCAAATATTTTTTCCTATAGTGCAAAGACATTTAGCAGTTAGGAGAGGGCCTAGATTCTCTTTAGTGACAGGAGGAAAAAGTAAAGAGACAGAAAGAGATAGGGTGGGAATTTGTGGAGGGAAAAGTCAAGATATGGGTCCCACCCCTATCTCTTTCTTTTTCCTCACTTTCTCCTCTAATCACAGCAGGTAATTTATACTAGTTAGGACTCACTTTAATAATACAGGGATTTGGACTGCAGGTTAATAGTTCCACTATCAGGTTATGTTATGATTGAGAAAAACAGAGAAGGGAAGATTATTTATTTATTTTTTATTATGAGAGAAGGGAAGATTTAATTGAGATCTTCCTTCTAATTTTAATATAATCTAAACCTTTCATTCTACTGAATCCAAACATGCACTTAAGGTGCCTCCGATACAGAAGAAAAAGAACCCATCCATGTTGATAAATGATAGGCATAGATATAAAGTTCAGCAGGTTAAAAAGAAGACAGCAAAACCTTCATACCTATGAATTTCCTTGAGCCACTTGTCTATGCATGTTCTATGAAATAGGTGATGGCAAGGCAGCTCACGCATGCTGTCTCCATCCTCATACTCCACAAGGCATATATAGCATCTGCGAAATTAAGGAATGACATTGACATAGGCAAAACCCCATCATTAAATTTCAATATTACTAAAATTCCAATGGTGATCTCAGTAAGATTTAATAACAGTTTAACTTGCAAAAAGGCATATTGAAATCTAAGTCAGGCTCCTAAGACATGGTTAAAGGATTTATGTCAGATTTTTGCATCTTCCTTAGTGATATCTTCACTTTCAAGAAAGTTGCATACAAACTTCATTTGATAAACTGAACTACATGTGGTGGTCAAATTTGAACACTTACTGGGCAACATCTTCATGATGTTTATGCAAGTTTGTGTATAATCTGACTGGCAAAGACTCCACAACATCATTAGGCGCGGGAACAGATCCAATGGAAGACACAGAAGGGTGAGAAGATAAAACCGCAGATTGCTGGTGAATTTCATCCAGAACCTAATTAAAATATGTATAGAGGATTCACTTTGTATAAAACAAATAATGGAAGGCCATCTTGATAGCTACCATCACATAAACATACCTCAAATAAGGCTTCAGCTAGCATTACAATTCTTGATATGCTAGCTCTAGTATCAGTATCATCAATTGAACTCGGATCACGACTACCAATTCGGCATGTACAATGACCATTTCTATGTTGACCAGACAAGATACAAGATCTGTCATGTCCGGATAGATTTTCAAACCGGCTACCCAACCGCTGAAGAGCACGAACCTGAACCAATTTATATATAGCTCAATAACATTTCATAAACACTTGCAGAATGATTCGCAAGCATTAACGGTTTTTTTCTGTACATTAAAATCTCATTATTGAATTATGCTAACATCAATGTCATTACCTTTCTACATCTGGGTAAGCCATAATTATGGCCTCATAAGAATGACATTTTGGTAATGCTTTGAGTTTTCCTCCCTTTTACCAAGTTTTATCAGTGGAAGTAACGTAAAGCCATCAATATCTACCCAAAATATGGAAAATTCACAAACCTGGGATCTTATTCTTCTTCTCCGTTCAAGGAAGTTGGATCTGTGTTCTTGCAGTTCTTGGTACCTAGCTTCTCTTGACCGCGAATTCTCAACCTCATAGTCTTGGATGTTGAATAAGGAGTTCGACACACTGGATGGAGGATAACCAGACATAGAAGAAGAGTTTATAGCATTACTAAAAGATGGTAATACTCTTGAATCTCCCTCTCCTGCTTGTCTTTCATTATCCTCTCTAGTATCCCTTGCTTCTCTCTCTTGTTGCTGGGGGCAAAACCTGACATCAGATAAAGTTGATTGGCGAAGAACTCTATTACGAAGCCTCCCAACACTTAGAGTCCGGCTATACCGAAAATTCCGTTCAACAGGTTCTCGACCTCCATTTTGTCGACCCTCAACATTTTCAGTCTCAGCATGAATTTTTGGAGAAAACAAGTTTATATCCAGCCCATCACATGGACCATTACCATCTCTAACCACATTATGTGCGGGAGTACTCTGCAAGTTGCTAGATGAATCTGATGCTGGAAAATTAGAACAAAAACTATTATAAGTATCTTCTTAATGCTATATAGGCATTTGGTTACCAAAAGGAGGGGGAAACAAGTCATTACATTGTTGAGTTTCATTTCTGTTAACCAAGATGCCAGGGGTTCCTGGATGCAGACTAAGATCATCTTCATTGTTGAATATAGACATAGTTGTAGAAGAAACATGGCAAGACCTTGATGACCTTAAACTGGTGGTTCTGCTAAGTCTGAAGCTTAAATTACCAGGAATAAGGCTAAACCGAGAAACAAACCGACTACCAGTTGAAGAAGTACGAGTAGATTGGCTATGAGTTCTGGAGGAATTACTGGAGATGCTTGTTTGAGCCCACTCGTTAAGGTCCATGTTGGAAGGCATGTCATCAGATGTTTTCTTTTTATTATCTCTAAAAGATTTTGATTTCATCTCATTTGAGCGTGTTTCAGTGCAACAGTTGTATGTGACACCACGGCCATTTACTTTATTCTGAAATCACAAACCCACAGCATGAGATACAAATCGCGATTAATAGATTGAAAGGAATCAGGTCTCATATTAAATATTTCATTAAGGATGAAAATAATACACTCACAATCTTATTTTTATACGTTGTGTGAGTTTATAGGCAGCAAGAAGTAGCTTAACAACTAAGCAAATTTAAGTTCCTAACCCCTTTCTAAAGGAAGCAGTGAGTTAAAAGGTCTTGTTTTAACTCAAATAACAAGGGATCCTTTCAGCAGAAAATTATAAGTTAGGCTTTGTATACTTGTCTTTTGGATACGTGTTGCTCATTTTCAGAAAATTTGTCCACTTGAACTGTAGCGGAACATATCAAATCATGTTCATACTTAAAATTCAAGGTATAAATATGTTCAGTAGTATATCGGAAGTTGGCAATTTGAGTATTTAACCATAACTTCTCTCAATTTTGTTTTGGAAAAAAAAAAAATGAACGTATCCAGCCATAATATATAACCGAAAATTGCCTCATGGTAAAAAACTAAAAAACAAACGAACTAAGGCACAATTTCTTACATATTTGTTCCAAGGTTCTTCAAAAAAATAGTGTGAAAAAATTCTCAAAAAATCCAATCTGCAATGCAGAGTCGTAAAACCTATAAACTCATGCAAAACTCGTATACTCGTATGCATTGCCTTATATATAATATTAGTTTCATCTGACAGTGAACATGACTAGAGCTAGAGGGGTGAACAAAAGACCAGGAAGCTGAGGACCTGAAAAGATCTTCTGCGGTACAATGCAATAACAGAGCAAAACAGCAAAAACAATGTGATAAAATTGAGAGCAGCATCTGTGAAGCACCACTTCAAACTGCACAACTAAATGTACCTTACCTAGTCTTTCCAGGTAACTTAAGCTCGAATAAACAACCATAAAGGAGAAACCAAACAAAATTTCAGGAAAGAGAGAACCAAAAACTTACCTGTTCGTCATGAGATCCAGAGGTTGTTCCCAGACAATACTGGAATCCTCTATGCCCTTTCTTAGATCGAACCTTCCGAAAACTGCCGGAAGATGACGACGAACTGCAAGAGGAAGTGGCTTTGCTACTACTGGATCCCATGTTCGCACCAATGCCTCCAGAAATCTCAAAGCAACAACGCTTCTCTTAAGTATTTAACAACTAAAACCCAGAAATCAAAATGTTTCAGAATTCAGATCCACATTGTTGACAAAGTAAAATCGCAATATTTACTTGTTCAAGCATTGTTGTTGCCGTTTGAGTGAAATGTATAAAGTCACATGGGCAAAATGGGTCCAGAGAAAGAGAAGCATCTGAGGATAAAGCGTTGGGAAAGAGAGAGAAGGCGGTGATGATGGCAGAAGCGCTCAGTGAATGAGACATAGTAAAGCGTAGTGAGGGCCAAAAAAGGCCATTCCCCACCTAAGAAGAGAGAACGTGGATATTGCAGTCTTCAGTGAAAGGAAGAAGACGAGAAAACTGGCCTATACTCTGTCAACATGTTGGCGATATTCAGAGTAGACTTTGGTTGCATTCATCCCTCTTTATTAGTCTCCAAGGCTAATGAATAGTGCTTACGGTTTTTACTCTGTAAAAACAGTTAAATTATCTACTGTATATGTTAACTATTTCTATCTTGACAAATATCCACTTAACTCATTAAATTAGTTATATTAGATCATTGAAATTTATCAAGATAGAAATAGTTACCATATACAGTAGATAATATAACTGTTTTCACAGAGAAAAAACAAGAGTAAATCTACTGTATATGTTAACTATTTCTGTGTAAAATTGTTTCTTAATAAATATCCACTTAACTCATTAAATTAGTGAGTTAAACAAGCAAAACCACTTAATTAAACAGTTATATTATCTACTGTATATGTTAACTATTTCTATCTTATAAAATTCAATGATCTAATTTATCTGGCTGGCGAGTTACCTGCATTAACTAACTCGTGTAAAATTGTTTCTTAAGTAAATATCCACTTAACTCATTAAATTAGTGAATTAAACAAGCAAAACCACTTAATTAAACACATTTTGATGACTCTACTTATTATTATCTCTTATTATAATTATAAAATTTAATTAATTTTTTTATAGATATAAAAAGTTAAATAAATCAATTAATTATAATTAAATTTAATTTTTTTAGATAAATTTATATTATATATTTTTAAATTTATCTAAATTAATTTATTAACTCTTATATTAATTATAATTAATTATTTTATTTTATTTTTTAAATATATTAAAAAATTAATTAAATTTTATAATTAAAATTAGAGATATAATAGAATATAAATCTATGTTCATCTTACTAATATAAGGCTCAATAGATTCTTCTGTGTCATATAGTGGAGTCTCATATGAGATATTTACGTTAAAAGAGATAATTATAAGTTTTAAAATTAAACTAATTAATTGTTTTGATATTTAGTAGTATAATTTAGAAAGATATACCATCCTATAGAAAAAGTATACATTTACAGCCGGAGAATAATATTTTAAAGGATAAAATGTGACGCATATATACTTCTCCAACAATCTCTTATGGCTTAAATCATGATGTTTTCTCTTTTCAGCCAGCATATGATCCGATTACTTTAATTTATCTAAACTTATTTTTCTAATTTAAGTGAAGACTACATTATTCAGTATATATTTAAAAATCCGTTAAATTTGACTAAAACTAAAATAATGCGATTATTGTTTTATGATATCTCGTAAAATCACATTCTTAACGTGTCAACAAACAAATCTTTGATGTTAGATAATTCTTTTATAATTTTTAATATAAAATCTAATTAAAAAATTAATTTTAATTTTAAATATAAATTTTATTTTTAATATTTAATAATTTTTTTACAAATTATCTTTATTATTATCTCTTTAATAATAATTAAATAAAAAATAGAGAGAGAGTTAAATAAAATGATTAGAGATATATTTTTTTAGAAAAATATATCATATTAACTAATTTATTTAATATAATTAAATTAGTTAAATATATCTTATATTAAAAACAAAAAGAGTATTAAAATTATACTTTAATGATTTAGTAAGGTTGATATAATTGTAAAAAGAATCGAATAATAATTTACCACATATCATGCTCAGCATCAATTTCAACGGTAATTTTCTCCGTTTTCTTTTTCTTTCTGTTTTCCTTTCCCTTTTTTTCTTTTTTCTTTTTAAAAGCGGCAAGAGCTTGAGATTTTTACTGGCAAAATTGAATTATATTCTCATTTTTCAGATAGTTTTCCATCTCCTCTCAAAACCAAACGGGACTGAAGTCTGAAACAACATTGGGCTTTTGGCGAAACTTCATTATGTGTTTAGCAAGTGTTTAATAGCAAGAATTATAAGTAGCTTGGTATCACTTAAACTAGATATTGAGTTTGAGCTTTGACATATACAAAAAAATTTTGTTAGGAGATTTATCCACTATAGCCAAGTGAGCGACGCAAGTCGGATCCGGATGTAGTCGGGGCAACGTATAGGGAGGCATTTTAACTCTTGGGTATATAAGTTTATACCTGAGAGTACTAAACGACTCACATTACTCAATATTGATATTACTTAGAAGAGAGACTTCACCGTGTCCTTGAATCTTAGGTAAATCCAACTCTTTTTTAAAAAAAAAATTTACCAAAAAAACACATTATCAACCTATCACCTGTAGGTTTAGTTAACGAAAGAGTAAGTCATGCGACTATTTAGAGTATTTTCAATTTTTAGAGAATATCACTTTGTTGTGGTTCTAATCGCAACACTTGAGAAGACATCTTAATTTTCAGGTGTCTAGTTTTACGCTTGAGGGTAATTGACAACTCACTCTGTCCGATATTGATATCGCTTAGAAAGAAATAATATTTCATTCTATTCTTAGATTATAGGTGAGTTTAATTATTTTTTTTAATTTTTATAACCAAATAAAAAAACAAACACCTTACCTGCAAACCAACTCTATATACATACCAATATGGAATATTGTATTGTGATGGGAAGCTGAGTAATAGGTAATATGACTTAAGTTGGATTAGAATTTAAGATTTAAAAAATTATTCTCGAATCCAATTTTAAGATTGTTATTAATAGAGGCAGTTACAGAATCTTTTACAGTTTTCTTGAAAAATAGCTATAATACATTCTTAGAGCTCAGAACACTTTGAAAAGTTTAACTACCACGAAAATATTATACTCCTGCCCATCACATTTAGAGTCTCTTGTGCTTACCTATTGTTTGGGATCTGATCTCCCCTTACTTAGATTGTTTTTGTTTCGGGTTTAGCCCTCTCATAAAACAAAAAAAAAAAAGTCTACATACATGCCTCGACGACCAGAGATATGTTAAAAAGCTTTTCCTGCGCCTCCTCGCCTTCTTTCCATCCCCTCTTTCATAAGGTATGCCCCATCACCCCACTGGTTTAGTTCTTATTTAAACCTCGTTTTGTCTCATACAACTGGGGTCTATTTACTTTCTCATTTCATTTGAATGGTTATAAAAAGTGTGAACTTATGCATATCTAGAGTTTTGTATTTGTTATTTGGGTTCAGTTCGCTGTTGATTATTGAATAGCTTAATGAGAAATCATGTGCTGAATCCGTAATTATGAATTTTGTTGCAGAGTATGTTTAAGAAAAATGAGCTCAGTTCCAACGCCACCCAAAATTCCAAAGTTCTTTTCCGTGGAAGGAAGTGATATACATTCAATAAGTAAACCAGATGGTAAGGCGATGTTCTTAGCTGTTTAGTTTACCCCTTAAAGTTTTGCTTTTACGTGATTATAATTTGGTCCATTGTGTGTTTCTTAATGCTGCTGTGGCTGTTTGACCTCCATGTTTTCCGTATGACAATTTTTAGCGTGCTTGGTTTGACTTTGAAGTGCAAGTATTTAACTGTACGGCACGATGTATTGCATGGGGTGGGCTGGATTTCTAATGGAGCAATTTGAATGCTGTGAACATGGGGGTAGTCTAATAGAGAATGAAACCATAAAGTAGCCAAATATTCTATCTCTGATCTTCTGCTTCATGTTTTCTTGTAATTTCTTCATCTCCTGCATTTTTGAACTTTAATGGGGTGGGAAATAAAAAGAGGAGGCAATCGAAATGGGAAGAACGAAAGTTGAATAAGGATCCAGAAATGATGCATGCATTCATTTCCTTCTCTCCTCTTTTTATCTTTTAAACTAAGCCACAAACACAGCTGCCACTTCTTCTGGTCTTGTGTGTCGACCTTTATTATATTGACATTAAGGCAAAACAAGTAGAATAGCGGTGACAGTTGTTTTTTCAATTTGTTTTATGAATCATTTACAGCATCTAAAACTTGATATCACAGGGTTCAGATTCAGCCTTGTCTCATATAATATATTGGCTCAGGTATGGTATTTATTGTTTTCATCCAATTTCTAAAAGGATTTTGTTAAGTATTAAATGTTGGCACAAACCATGAAATTTAATCACTAACTTAGCTATATAATATTTTGTAAGGACAAAGAGGGGGTTAGCAATAAACTGAGTCTCACGTTATGCATGAACCCAAGTCATTAAGGATCTCAAACTATTGTTTGCCATAACCTTATTTATTTTATTTTTTATTTGTGATGTAGGTTTATGTGAAGAGCTCTCTATTCCCCCACTCTCCTTCCTCTTCACTGAAGTAAATTTATTTTGGATCCTAAGTTACAAATAATGATAGCAAGATCTGCATCTATGCTTCATTCTAATTTTACCATTTGTTCTTTTTGCTTAGGAGCTGATTTTTTCTGTCTACAGGTTCTTTCTTTATAACTTTTATCTTCTTCTCTATCTTTCTCTTGGGTTGCTTTTAGTTGAAGTCAAGTATTGAATGCTTTAAAAGTTTATTGTAAATTTCAATTTCTTAACTACTTTATTTAATAATATTGAAAACAAAAATCTCCTTCTTGATGCCATAAACCTTTTCAGGAAGTTGATGAGTACGATAGCTTTTACAAAGGAAGCTTGCTCGACGTGGGATATTCTAGTGTTTATATGAAGAGAAGTGGACAAAAACGTAACGGGTGTGGGTTATTTTACAAGCAGGGTCTGTATGTAGAACCTTTTGTGCAGAACGCAAGCAACTTGTAGTTTTGCAGACACAAGATCGGTAATTTAAATTTTGCATGAGTTATAGGAATTATAATTAGTAATAGCTAGGAATCAGGATTTTGTCATTTGAACCAAATTTGCTTACCAGATCTGTGTTTTCTTTATTTTTTATCTTTAAACTTCTTGTTTCCATTGAAAGATCAAGTTTGAACGTATGACTTTTAGCCCATGACTGGTGAGTTGTAGTGGTTGCAAGGCAAAGTTGGCTGATAGATGGATTGATGGATGCAGAAACCCTGAATTGCCAATGTTGTAATGTGATAATTGAGCTATTATCAATTCATTAATATTTGGACGAGTACTCTTGTCTATCTCTACCGTCTTTCATTTCTATATCATCCTTTGTAGTTGAATATCTCTGTTGCAAGCAGCCAAAACTCAAAGACATTATGTATGTTACATAGGTTTTGTTTAGATTGTTTAGATTCTTCTATTGCCTCAAAAAAAAAAAAATAGAGCAAGATGTGTTTTCTACATTCTTCAAATGTATTTTGTGAGTTGTGACTTGTTAGGGAGAATACTTATCCTTATGATCTTCAATAATCTTAGTTTTATATTTATCCATACTTTGTGCTATTTAGTGCAGAGCTGGTCTTAGAGGAGAAAATTGAATAAAACGATCTGGTAAATTCACTTCAAGATGGGAACTCTTCAAATGATGGTGAACACAACAATGATCAGTCAGAAAAACAAAAGGCTGCTGCAACTAGTAAAGGTAACTTTTATGTTGTGCTATTATGCCTACACACATTGCTGGCTGAGATAAACGGGATAATTTTATGCTTTTCTGTTGCCTGCATCATTGGTATTTTTTATGTTCAAAGTTAGAAAAGCTGCTGTTGCACGTTTATTACCTCACAGATTGGACAATATCTTCATTAATTTTATTTTTCACATCCAGAACCTAAAAAGGAAGCAGAAAATCGTGGAGATCCTAATGATCCCCGTGAGACTAAAGCGTGATTGTATTGATATTTTGGGTGCGTTCAAATTCAAAGATCTTGCTCATCATGTCATTATTGTGGCTAATACCCATCTTTACTGGTAATGGAATAATTTATATGCATGTATCATGTCATTTTTCTTTTTAAGTTTTTTTGACTCAATAAACTTTTGCCATAACTTGGCTTGGATCTTGTGAAGACGAGTTTGCTCGAGTGATATGGATGAAGTTTACATATTTGCACGAGGGATCCTGAATGGGCTGATGTCTAGCTTGCCCAAGCTAAATATCTTCTTTCTCGCTTAGCACAATTCAAAACGCTGGTATCAGAAAGATTTGAAGGAGTACCTGAAGTCCTAGTGGCTGGTGACTTCAATTCTACTCCAGGGGATATGTTACACAAGCACTTCTGAATTATTTTCTCTTTTATACTAAGGACTCATTTAATGGAAGATAAAATGAATAAAGTGATTTTGAAGATGAGAAATGACTTTCATGCTCCATTTTTTGTAAGTAAAAAGGGAAAATTGGGGGAAAAGTCCCCTATTAGAAATTTAATTGGCGAAAAGGACCTAATAATTTTTTATATATATAGAGTACCAATATTTTGCAAATTTTGTACACACAGAGTAACCTATTATTTAAGTCCTTCTCACCAATTACTAATAATTTCAATCCCCTATCCTTTGCAGGTTTATCAATACCTTGTATCTGGCAACTCTTCATCAACACCAATGCCTGAATGTTCAGAAGACATTCCCATTCCCTTATGTAGTGTCTACGCTTGTACAAGAGGAGAGCCTCCATTTACCAACTATACTCCTGGATTCACAGGAACACGGGACTATATACTATTTGTCCTTCTCACAATATTAAACCAATCAGTTTTCTTGAGCTTCCTGATTCCAGTTCCCATGATGTTGATGATGGCGTGCCAAACTTCAGTCATCCAAGTGATCATCTGCCGATTGGTGCTAAATTTTAAATTAACAAGGAATAAATAGTCTTCCGAAAAGTCATATTTGATTTCTCTGGAAAATTGTGTTCTTTTTTCCTTTCAGGAGAGATTAAAAGAAAGTCTGCAAGAGCAAGTGAATGATGGAGGTCAGCATGAAGCAGACACAGTGAGCTAAGTTAATTCTATAATGAAGAATTCCTAGGTTTAGTCTGCGATTTTGTTGAATTTGTATCAATTTCTTAGAACATTGTGATATGTTCTATTTATTTTAGGGAAAGAAAGTAATTTTTAGATAAAATGTTTTTGTATTCATTCATCTCGGAGAAATAAGTTATATTTTGCCAATGTTGAGTTGGGACTTACAGGGATTCACACCTGATATTATTGATATCAATTCTAGTATTCTATTTTTCCCGTCCTCCTTTTCTTTCCTTTTCCTATTCATTGAATTATTCGTATCAAATTTTAATGATTTATATTTACCATCATCTTTTTAAATTATAACATCTCAATTAAAACGCTTTAAGCGTGACACCAAATAAACGACAAGATGCGAGGTGGACGTCGTTCTGTGGCCTCTAAATGTTGGCTAGTTAGAGTGGGGCCAACTTGTAGCCTCTTTTCGTTGTCCTCTAAACAAGTGTTTTTAATTATAATAATCAGAATAACCTTCGACAACTTCATGGGTTTATATTAGGTAAGATTACAAAATTACGACAACAACGAATAAAAGAGGTTACACTTTTATATAAAATTAAAATTTATATTTTTACTATAATCAACATAATTATTTTAATTAGGAAGACACCTGCGCTTTATACCAAAAAACATACAAGGTATGGTTGAGATGTCACATGGGGTTATTGTGATTTTATAGAATATTAGATGACCCTAACTATAGCCGCTGAAGGTGGGTGTTATAATAAAGCAATTTGAGTGGGGGGGGGGGGGGGGTGGTTGGTGATAAGTAAGTGATGGTGTGCCAATAAGTGGTCATTGCCGGCTTCATTGCCCACTTTTTCAAGTGATAAACAAGCACTACTTCGTGTTGCAAGAAAGTCTACATTATAATAAAGCCCGTTTTCTTTCCAGAATTAAACTTGACGACCCATATAACATGATTGAACCATTTGAGTGACTTCTGAGATCAGCTTATAATCATGAGCTCACGACCGTCTCATCATTCAACATCACTATGTGCATTTCACAGTAACATAAATAAAATCATGTTTCATTACCTTCCTTTTCGCACCCTATATAAGCATATGCTAGGTTCATTAACTTGCATCATAAACCTTTGATATTATTATACCCAGGATAGAAAAACACCACCCTGCTTTGAATAATGCTAGACATTCTTAATGGCTTTGAGGCGTCAGAGCCTGGGAATTTAATAGTGGAGATTACCAAGAAAAGTGTTGTAAAGGCTATGAATCATCCGCCAGCATCATTTTCAATCACTCTCTCAAATCTTGACCTTCTTTCTGGCCGTTTTCCTGTGACATACTTGTATTTCTTTAGCACACCCAAACCATTAGTTCATGACTTTGGAGCACTTGTTGAGTCTCTCAAGAGCTCTTTAGCAGAAACACTTGATTATTACTATCCCTTTGCAGGCCAAATTATTCAGAACCCCAAAACTGGTGAGCCTGAAATCATCTGTGACAACAATGGAGCTCTCGTCATTGAAGCTCACACCAATCTCCCGATGAAGAAACTAAATTTCCATAATCTCAATGAAACCATTCAGGATAAGCTAGTCTCTATTCAACCAGGCTTCCCTCTGCAAATTCAGGTAACAGATTACACTTGTGGAAGCATCTCTATAGCTTTCACTTTTGACCATGCATTGGGTGATGCAAGTTCCTTTGGTAAATTCATTGCCTCGTGGTCTGAAAGAGCACAAAATAAACCCATTTCAATTCTCCCAGACCACAGTAGACGCCTTCAAGCTCGTTTTCCTCCCAAGTATCACCCATCAGTGGATCAAACTTTCATCAAGTGCACTATAGAAGAGATACAAAACATGCCAATGAACAACATAACGCTTAAGCGTCTTTATCACATTAATGCATCAAGTATTGATATGCTTCAGAGACTTGCATCTGCTGGTGGCACCAAAAGAACAAAGATTGAAGCTTTCTCTTCCTATGTATGGAAGATAATGATTGGAACCGTGGATCAGAGGTACGAGAAATGCAAGATGGGTTGGTTAGTGGACGGAAGAGAAAAATTAGGAGTAAACGGTAGCAGGAATGGTATGTCAAATTACATAGGCAATGTCTTATCATTGGCTTTTGGGGAGGCAAGGGTTCAAGAATTGAAGGAAGCTTCAATCTCAGAAACTGCCAAGATAGTGCATGAGGCTATTACGGAGGTGAACAATGAGGCCCATTTTTTGGATGTGATTGATTGGGTTGAGTGCCACAGGCCTGGCTTGATGCTAGCCAGGGCAGTGTTGGGTCAGGAAGGACCAGTCCTGGTTGTGTCATCAGGAAGAAGGTTTCCAGTAACAGAAGTAGACTTTGGGTTTGGGAGTCCCTTGTTAGGGACAGTCTATACCTCCATTGCAAGGGTTGGGGTAGGTTATATGAACCAGAGGCAAAGTGGTAGGGGTGATGGCTCATGGACTGTCTCTGCTATCTTATGGCCAGAGCTGGCAGCTGCACTTGAGGCTGACCCTATTTTCCAGCCCATGTCTGCTTCTCATCTTCAACTTTAGTAAAGTGCATAAGCTAGCTTTCATCTCTATCCTGTATGTTAAAATAAACACAAATATATGGAAGTTTAGTCGTGCCCATCACAATCAATGTAAATCTTATTAATGTATTTGATACTTGTGATAATTAGATCAGAGTTCCATGTTTTCTTTATAAACGGTACCATGGGATGAGGAGTTAAGCAAAACTCTACACAATCTCAAGAGGAAAAGGAATATTGAAAGTAGAATATAACATAAATAATCCAAGGGTGGAAGAGAGGTTGCCCCACATTTCACAGGTTAAAGCAAGAAAGTAGGTCCCCTTTTGGCTTCTTCAAGTCCAATGCTATATCTACTGGTAGATTCAGTTCATTTGATCACTTTAAAGTCTTTCAGCATCAACTGTAATTGACAGAGGCTCCTGTAAGAGGGAAATAATTCCATCATGAGACCCTCACAAGACAGAAGTTAGTAAAATTGAAGAAGACCTTATGAGACACTCACGGGACAAAAATTAGTAAAAATTAGAGTTGTCCTTTTGATACTTGATCATGCCACCTTTTTCAGAAATGCCCGCACGGAAGAAGTAAAATCACAGCAATAAATCTACAAACCATAGAAACATGAACATATTCCAGTCAAGGACCAACAGAAGACCACAACCTAGTAACTGGTTAAGGAGCTTGAAAATCATTGCTGTACTGACAGTCCTCGTACACTCAAGAATTTAATTTCCCTCCCTGGTTTTCAAACACAAGCAATAGATCACTAAAAAATAGAAAAAGTATAATATAACAGGAATCTTTTTTATATTAAAAAGGAATATTATACAATAAGTAGGATCATGTTAATTATTTCAAATGTTTAATACATATAATATATTTTCAGAAATATTAGACTATTCAACATAACACAGCCGCATGACTTGTAGACCAACAATTACATGAAATAATTGGGTATAGCCAACTATACCGATTCTTGATAACCTATCATGTAAATGAATTAATTTTGACTTGAAATTTACGGGTTTACCTTTTTTCCCTTATAAAAAAAGGATAAACTACTTTAAAAAAACAAAAGAAAAAGGAGACAAGTAAAATAATTCTTCGTTATCAAATATTAGAGAACTTATTTCTCTGTTTCAACTGAAAATAGCACGGTGATGGAGACAAAACTATCAGGTTTGTATCATAATTATCAACAGACAGATATATATTCTAAAGTAGAAGTTGATCTACTGTTCAGAGAACGTGATGGTGAATTCATTTAATCCCAAAAAGGATTACTGCACCATATGAAAATATTTGTGACAAAAATGCATATGAAGGTTAGTAACCATTGTCCTAGCATAACCTTCAACAATCAAAATTTAAACCACAAACAAAAGACATTAAAAAATTGAGCAGAGCAAACAGAAGTATATTTGTTATCTTGTATGACCAACCTCTAAAGTTCAAAGTTAATTCTCCGATCCAGAATCTGAGGAAAGAGCATGCTACCTTAGCTGTTGCCTTTATTCCACATGCTCAGGTATCAAGCATAACCTTCATCTTCAGTAAATGCTGAGGTTGAGCATGATTATGGCAATGTCAAACCCAAGATTCTTGGTATAAAAAAACTCTAAGAAGTTTCCTGATTACTCTTGAATGCTAAGTTTTGTAGGAGGATGCATCCCATGAACCAATGTGGTATATGTAATTTCATCTAATGCTACTCCACCACCAGACATGTGATCACACAGTTGAAAGGCTTCTTGTAGTTTCCTTACCTTGCAATGCCCATTTACCAATGCATTATAAGTTACAGTATCTGGTGTTATTCCATTTACTACCATCTTACCTAAAATCTCATTGGCTTCTTTCATATTGCCCAATTTGCAATACCCATCAATTATAACAGTGTATGTAATTTTATTGGGATGTATATTGTTTGCAGACATTTCAAGCAAGACACTCACCGCTCTATCCATCTGGCCAAGCTTACAGTAACCACCAATAAGTGCAGTATAACATACAACATCTGGCAACAAGCCAACTTTTCTCATTTCTTCAAAAACATCTTTTGCCTCATCAACACGGCCAATATTGCACATTCCATGTATTAGAGAAGAATATGTGCAACATGTTAGTGGAATACCCCTACTTTTCATGGCATCACGAAGTTTGAAGGCTTCTATCACATTACCAATTCGACAATAGGCTGCTATAAGTATGTTATAAACAACAGAATTTAGTTCTACTTTCCTATTATTAACTAACTCGTTGAATAGGTTTACAGCATCTTCAATTCTGTCAGACTTACAATATCCTTTAATCATCAATGCATATGTATAAAGATTTGGAACCAAGCCCTTTTGCTGGCCTTCATGCAAAAGCTTATTAGCATAATCCATTTTACCCATATCAACCAAACTCTTCATTATGCAATAGTAGGTTTGTATATTTGGTTGGATTCCTTGCTTAGCCATCTCTTCCTTAAGCTTGAAACCATGTTCGACCATCCCACCTTTGCAACAGCCAAAAATGAGTGTGTTGTATGATACCCTGTCTAATATCAAACCCCTCTCAATCATCTTTTGGAGTATTGTGCCAACCTTGTGCATGTTCCCTTGTTGACAAAGTCCATGAAGAAGAGCGTTTGAGGTGATAGTATTCGCTGCAAAGCCTTTATCTGCAAGGCTAAACCAAAGTTCAGTAGCCTCTGAATGTTTTCTACACTTACAAAGTCCATGAACTAATGGGGTAAGCAAGCTATCACTAGGCTTGATATTCCTTAACATCAACTCTCTAACAAATCGAAGGGCAGAATCAAATCTCTGTTTCTTACATAGACAGTGAATAACAAAAAAACATGCATCCAGGTTAATAGATAACCCACTGGATAATATCTCCTCTAATATTTTCTCAGCTTGCTCCACTTGATTAGTTCTGCAAAAACCTTGTAAAAGAGTATTAAGAGTGACAGAATTGGGCTTTATGCCCTTAGATAACATGTCATCATTGATCCTTAGTGCCTCACTCATATTTCCCTTCCTGCAGCATCCATCAATTAGCGTGTTATAAACAAATAAATTAGCAGTAAAGCCACTATCAGACATTTCCACCAAAATGCAATTTGCTTCATGAAATTTCTCAAACTTCACCGAAGCATTGATAAGTAAACTATATGTTATAAGACTTGGATTCACTTTGCTTTTTACCATCCTCTCTTTAAATCGAAATGCCTCTTCTAATCTACCACTCTTGCAGAGCCCATCAATCATGTTATTGTAGGTGACAACATTAGGCGAAACACCAATCTCCTCCATTTTCAAAAACAAACTAATTGCATCCACTGCCCTGCCTCCTTTAAAAAATGCATTGATTGCAGTAGTACACGTGTAAACATCAGGTAAAACACGTTGACAATAAGCTTCAAATACTTCGTAACACTTCTGAAGTTCATTAGCCTTCAATAATGAGGTCAACAACAAATTGCAAGTATTATGAGATGGGAACGTCCCTTTTCTCCAAAATAAATAAAATATATCAATAGCAGAATGAAGACCTGAATTCTTGAATTGGGTGCAGAAAACATGAATCAACAAATCCAATCCATCGTGATTTTTTTCGGTGACCGCATTTAACTCCAACACTGAAGCAGCTATTTCAATGTGCCTATTATCATGGTCGCCAAACAAAGCGGGCAAGTTCCCATCAATCAAGCGGATTAAAAGCAACCTTGCGGGATATAAAAGGTTCGAAGATAACAGTAAACGAACCAAAAGGCAGCACGACCGAACCGTGAAAGGAAACTTGAAAGAATCAGCAGCAAAATGAAAGAAGTGAAGAGTTGTTTTGAGGTTCACATGGGATTTAATAGTAAAGAATAAGCGATCAAATTCAAGAGGTGACAAGCGGGGTATCAAAGCTTCACAAGTAGAAGAATCCAGAACCTTGTTAGAGAGAATAGAATGCACCAAATCATGCAGGCTCTGCTCAGAAGAAGGTAACGATTGACTCTGAGGCTCTAAAGGTGGAGATTGAGGAGCGCTATAGTCGGTTGATGTCACCAAGGTAAAGTGGCGCGAGATGCGTGACAAGAAAGGGGAAGGTATATTTCTTGAAAGACTTTTAAAATCCATTGAACAACGCATTGGTTAGAATTTGCGGGTTTTAGGAACATATTGAGTGGTTTTATAATGAATCAGAAGCTGAAGCCATGAACCATGATCTGAGCAGCTCAGGGGAGAGGATGTGAAAGAGGCTCCTCTCTTGCCATGGAGCGACGAAGGAGGAAATGAAATGAGCGTTGATGGTTAGGTTTGTTACTGAACACGCGACTGGAGAGGTGGGCTTGAGAAAACTCCCATTGACACGAACATTGAATTTTTAGTAAAAAGACTTCGACCCATGCAAATATTATTTTTCCACAGAAACATGGGCCATCCGATTTACTCTGGGCTAGAATTGGATTACAAAAGTTAAGTATGGGAACGAGGGGTGTTCGGCCCTGAGGGCCCGACCCAGACCCCATCGTCTCTAGCTTCCTTTTTCATGTGCGCACTGCACAATATTTTTCTATTGTTTTTTTTGGGATCCTATTTCTTAAATATTTAAATTTATTCTTATAAAAAATAGACAATTTACCCTATCTGATATTAATATCATCTAAAAAATAGAGAGGTTTTACCTTATCTTTTGATCGTGTATGAATATAATATTTTTTTAAAAAAATTTATAACAAAAAAAAACTACCAACAAAAAGAGTTTGATCAATGAGAAAAAGGTAGTCTTTCATAATTCTAAAAAATATTTATATATTTAATGTTAAATAGTATTTATTTTAATAAAAAAATATTTATATTTAACAAGAAAAATAATACTAAAAGATTAAAAAGTATAAATTTGTTAAAGAATTAATTTTAATTATAAATATAAAATTAATTTTTAATTAGGGCCACATACATTAATGTTATGAGATTACAAACTTATTTACAAAAAGATTTAATGCCACTAGGTATATTTATATCCATTATACATTATACATGTCTAGGAGGTGGTTTTTCATTAAAGAGATCGTTTCTAATGCAAAATATTTTATGGATAAAATAGATGAATCAATCTATATATTTTTTTTATAAATAACTGATTTTATTAATTTTTTAATATTTAAAAATTAGTTATTTGAATATTTATTATAGAAGGCAGTATATATATTTAATTAGTACTTAATATATAATATATTTAATTAATTTAATTTAATTTAATAAGTTAATTAATTTAATTAATATAATATATATTTTTTAAAATACATTAATCATCTCCTTAAATTCTCTCATTCTTCTTTTTATTTAATTATTCTTGATATTATATCAATAAATATAATTTAAAAATAAATTAATAAATATAAAAAAATATATTATATTTATAATCGATATTAAGTTTTAATTAGATTATGGGATAAAAGCGCGCATATATATATATATGGGGAGAGTTGAAGCGTGGGACACCGCGCCGCTCCCATTTTATGCCGGTATTAATTGATTGATGATAATGCTCTTGCTCGTTTCGTCTACGGGGGATATTTCGCGAACCAAATATGGAAGATACTCTCTATCTTCAATGTAAGAAACGTATTTGATTACCAAGGAAAAAAGAAGAAGTAAGAGACGTATTTATTGGATCTTGTAATGTAATATGTAACGGTACTTACTATTGTGCCATTTCGGGGTCGGGGCACCTATTTTCTATAAATTTGTATATAAAAACAAAATCAACTAACTATATTGTATACGTCAAAATAAATTTTATTAAATAAACAAAGAAGGAAAAAAATTGAGACTTACAATTAAACTGATTTAATGAATTATTTTACAGACTTATTTGAGTAAGGGTTTAAAAAATAGCTTATAAAATTTTTTTAGATAACTTTTAAATAAGAGTTTATAAAAAAAATAATTTAGAATAAATAATTATTTGGATAATTATTATTAGAAAAATATTTATAATTAAAAAATTAATATAAAATATATAATTTTATTAAAAATAAGGGAGATAAGAGATGATATAAAAGAAAGAGGAAAGAAGAGAAGTGAAAGAAGATAAGAGAAATAATAGAAAAGAGAGAAGAGAAATAAAAAAGTAGAGAAGGTAAAAAAAATGAGAAAGGAAATAATATTAAAAAATATATATAAAATAATAATTAGATATTTTATAAAAAAATTTATTATTATAAAAATTAGTGTTTGTAGTTTATTTAAAATTTTAATTTTAAATTATGATTTAATTAATAAATTATTTTTAATAAAGATTAGTATTTATTTTATTTTATTTTTAAATTACAATTTTAATGGTTAGTAATTAGGGCACAATATACATGTTTTATTTTGTCTTGTGAGAATTATACTTCCATTTTGCTTTTACCGAGAAGGAAGATCTTATGATAAAACATTGTACTCAATTATTTTTTTCCTTGAAACGTTCTTTGTCTCGACATTTTCTGTATTTCCTAAAAGATTGACTGTACAGTAAATGGATTTTATTGAAGGCGGTTTTGGAAAATTTTAGAAGTTTCTGACAAATTTTAATGTATAATATCTCTGAATAAAATTTATGAGGATATAATATTTTCAAAATCTGTGTTATCTCCAGTGACTTCTGCGTCATATGATGACAAATTTAAGGCGAAAGCTTTGGCGGAACCGAAAAGAGAAGTAAATAAACAAGCAGAAATGAGAGGCGTGAAAAAAATGTGTGATTATCCCGTCCCTTCCTATAAACGAGGGACTTGCTCCCTCACGCAAACTGACATCGGAAGCTGGAGGACAATCCATATCGTCGGCGGCGTCCGGTGGCGATGGCGGGGCAATCTCGGAAGTGGATGATTCTGGTGGCTACGATATGGATTCAGGCGTTCACCGGCACGAATTTCGATTTCTCGGAGTATTCTTCCATGCTGAAGTCCGTTCTCGGCATCTCTCAGGTTCAATTAAATTACCTCGCCACCGCGAACGACATGGGGAAATTGTTCGGATGGTCGTCGGGATTGGCTCTCGCCTATTTGCCGCTGTGGATTGTTATGTTCATGGCGGCGTTCATGGGCTTCGTCGGCTATGGCCTCCAATGGCTCCTCATCAAGAACATCATCTCTCTGCCTTATGTTATGGTACCGTTCTCTTTCTCCACCTCCTTGTCTGGTCCCCGATCTAATTATCTTTGCTTCAATTCGCTTTCATTGCTTGAGTCATCGCTAAGTAGTTTTAGGGAATTTATTCCATAAAATTTTTGAAATCATTTAGTTAAAAATATTTGCAATTTTAGAGTTGCAGCTCTTAACTGCATCTCTCAATATTTCAACCATCGCATTAATAGGCCTTTGGAGTTTGGACTTCAGTTCCCTCTCAATCTCACTTCAACAGTAGCCTCTGATTGTTAACTTGGAAGTTTTTTCTTTCATTTTTCCTTGGAGTTCATCTTTTCGGGTTTGGGGGAGTGGTCTGCACAAAACTGACTTGCCTTTTCATTTCTCAAAATATTTTTGGCGAATATAATATTAATGTTAATATTTATAACAAATTTGATAAAATAGCGATTTTTCCCTCCATAGAAAGGAGGGATTTCTTTTTTGATGAAGGGGCGAGAAAAGTGTCTTAAATATTTGAAAAGGATTTACACTATTCGTTTGTAATTCTTAATTCTTAATTCTTAATTCTTAATTCTTAATTCTTAATTCTTAATTCTTAAATCTGAATAATGATTTTCTTTATAAATTTTAAAATTTACACACTAATTTATTTTTTAATTTCATTAATAAATTTGATAAATCAAAATCGCATTCTTCAAAGCGAAGATCCCTGTGAGGCTGATACTCTGATGTGTCGATGATACCTATTAATTATTAATGGAAATGTCGACAGCAACGCGTCGTGGGGTCGGCATAGTTCGGGAATGGGTTGGGGACTATTTTGTCTTTTGGTCTTTTAAGATTAGTGTACAATGCATCATGTTAAGCATGTTATTGGGGCTAATGCTTTTTCATCTGTTTCCATTTCCCACCTGCTCCCAAAGGGGACGTTAATTATTGTAAAAGATTAATATTAAAATTAAAAGTTTCTATAAAAGATGAAATTTATTATTTAATTTTTAAATCAATAAAGATTCCCATAAGATCTTGTTGTCTCAATTTGCTGACATCATTAAGTAATATGAGATAAAAAAAATTATTCTTATATTAAATAAATACAATATAAAATAATATTTGTATTGATCTTAAACTCAAGGGGTCATTTTCTGTTACTTTCAATTTGTGCTAAAGTACAAATAATAAAAGAAAAAAAGGTTACGTCTGCTAAATTATTCTCTTTGGTCCTCGAATTGATAGACAATTAATTGATTGAGATAATAAAAATTAGTTAAATTAATTATTTATAAAAAAATTATATTAGTTTTTTAAAATAATTCTTCAATTATTTGTATTCAAACTATGATGGAAATTTCCTTTAATATTTATAATTTGAGAAGAAAATTATAAACTTTAGAGACAAATGATTGAGATATGTACTGATTAAATCCTCCTTCCCTTTCTTTGAAAATTCAGCCTATCAAGGAGCTTTCTTTGAGTTTTTTGGCCATCTGGAACTCTATTTATTTTTTGAAAGGAAATTAAATAAAAAATACTTTTCCGGAAAATAATTGAAAATGATATTTATTTTAGCTTCCTTCATTATTTAATTTCATTAGTGGTCCAGTATATTCCGCGGACGTCCTTTTTCCACGCTGCTATTCCTTTATTTTTTGTGTGGATTACTTTAATTTAATTTAAAGAGATTGTATATTTCATCAAACTGTGTATAGCCCCACAACATTAGATATATACTTCAAAAAGTTTTGGACACTCACCTTGATGCCTCTTACTGTCTATTATACTGAATCATATTTGAATAATGACCCTCAACCATCCATGGATGGAGAGGTTTTACTTTGAAAATCAAATAGCTTCTTTCTAGTAACTGTAATTTCTGATGCTATCTTCAAATAATGGAACTAATGATCCCTTATTCAGATATGAAACAATTTCTTTTTTCTGCAAGTGCGAAGTTATGATTTGCTCATAGCCTTTCATTACAGTGACAAAAGCTTTCAACTTGTATGTGGGACCAGGTCTTTCTCATCTGCTTGTTGGCTGGTTGTAGCATCTCTTGGTTCAACACAGTGTGCTTTGTTCTGTGCATCAGGAATTTCCCAGTCAATAAACCCCTTGCATTGTCACTAACAGTGAGCTTCAATGGTGTAAGTGCAGCACTCTACACCCTTGCTGCCAATTCAGTAAACCCGTCTTCAAATTCAGTTTATCTCCTTCTGAATGCTCTCGTTCCCCTTCTCACTTCAATTGCAGCACTTGTCCCAATCCTTCGCCAACCTGCTTTAGACCCTCTACCTCCTGATAGAGTTCATAGGGACTCGTTCATATTCCTAATACTAAATGTCTTAGCCATATTAACTGGCCTTTATCTCCTTATCTTCGGTTCATCCACCTCTGATGAAGCAACGGCTTGCTACTTCTTTGGTTGTGCTATTTTCCTCCTTGTATTCCCATTATGCATTCCTGGTGTTATCTATGCTCGAGAGTGGTTTCATCGTACCATCCATTCTAGCTTTCGGATGGAAGGCTCACATTTCATTCTGGTGCATGTAGATGATCTTGAGCTTCACAAGGAACTCCTTTCCCGTCAGAATAGTACTATTAGCAATGGAGATTCTCTCAGCTTGCTGAGTGACAGCAATAACGGGTCTATATATCGAAGTCAGAAGGCAAAAGATAGTGATCCCTCATGTTGTGAGCATTTGATTGAGAAGGATCAGTTGATAATGCTAGGAGAAGAGCACCCAGCTTCAGTGTTGGTTCGTAGGTGGGATTTTTGGCTATACTATGTTACTTACTTCTGTGGAGGCACAATCGGTCTGGTCTACAGCAATAATTTAGGACAGATTGCCCAATCCCTGGGCCTGAGTTCAAGTACTTCTACCCTTGTCACGCTCTATTCTGCCTTCTCCTTCTTTGGCCGCTTACTTTCAGCTGGACCAGACTACATTCGCAAGTATGTATTCATGTTCTCAATACATTCTAATATTAGTGTGTGTGTGAGAGAGAGAGAGAGGGAGAGGGAGAGTGTGATTGTTAATTTCTGGGGGAAATGCTAAATTCCAAACTTCTCAAATGCTAAAGGATTAAAGTTTAAGGGAGCATAAATTTTGGCTTTTTATATTGAAGAGAGTGATAGCAAATGACCATAAATAGAAGGCATGTGTTTGTGTTCTTGGCTAAATTCCATAAAGGGTGATGATGATTTTGCTGTAATATTGCAGGAAGTTCTACTTTGCAAGAACAGGGTGGTTAACCATTGCTCTTATACCAACCCCAGTTGCTTTCTTCTTGCTTGCTTCATCAGGAAGTTCGCTGGCACTTCATGTAGGCACTGTTCTAATTGGGTGGAGCTCTGGGTTTATATTTGCCGCTGCTGTATCTATCACATCCGAGCTTTTTGGACCTAACAGTGTAGGGGTTAATCACAACATTCTCATTACAAATATCCCAATCGGGTCTCTTCTCTATGGCTTGCTAGGTGCAGAAATTTATGATGCCAATTCCCAGACTTCATTGTGCATGGGAAGGCAGTGCTATTTCTGGACATTTATAACTTGGGCATGCTTATCAGTCCTAGGTGTAACTTCTAGTATGCTCTTATTCCAAAGAACTAAACATGCTTATGAAAATTTTGAAAGGCACCGTATTTCAACCCAAACGATAATGCCCTGATTTCTGGCCCTGAAGAAACATGAAAGATCATGGGGTTGACTTGTATATCAACGATTTTGGAAGCAGAGAAACTCAAGCAAGAAGAGATGAGTCCTGATCAATGATCAAGATATGCAATTTAGCATTATATTGTAGAAAGCATATCTGAAATAGGAATTGAAGTTTTGAATGCGTGAAGCTTGAGGAAAGCGTCAATGAAACAGAATGAAATCTGAAGCTTCATAAAAGAAGGGTATTTTCTTCTTTGAACGAGCTGAGGTTTAATGCTTGACTGGTAGTTGATATGCTGAAGCTGGGGTAACGCTTTGGCCGGGTTTGTTGCAAGTTCGATCCAAAGACACTTGTAAGGTGCTTCAAGATATGCTTGGGGTACCTCTCAAAAACAAAGCCTACAACTTCCCTATGTTAATTGTGATTGCTGCAACAATGTTTCATAATATCACTCTTTAAAACTCTTCATATCTCAACTTTCATTTTTTCCTTGTGGGGTGCTATGAATGGTAAGCAAGCCAATGATAGTTTTAACTTTTAAGCAAAATTTTATGTAAACTTGGCGCAATTGAACTAATTATAAGCACATCATTGCTACCTTGCTGGATCCTACTTACTGTGTTGGAAGCCTTGCAGTGAAGTACTAATGGAATTTGCTCACAATGACTTTTAACACCTTTACTATAATCTCATTTAATAATTTTCTTCTAATTGATTAAAACCTTTGTTTGATTTAACTGAGTTTCAGCAAACCTCTTTTGTACGGATGTGTATAATGTCTATGGTCCAATTTGTTTGCTCAAGTCTGGAGAAAAAAATGCTCAGTATAGCTCAAAAAAAGGTATCTAAAATGGATGTGTTATGCCAAGTGTTGTGTAAGGCACTGAGTAAGGTATGCTGTATTGTCCATTTAGTATGTCTATATATATATATATATATATATATATATTAACTTATTCTATTTATAATTTTACACTTAGCTGGCAACTCTTTTTGTTTATTTTTAAAGTATTGAACATAACTCTTATATGTACATAGATATCAAAGTTGCTCCTATATGTTACCTGTCACGTATTTAATTATTAGTGTTACAATAACATTATAGATATTCGAGCTCTTATATATTTCAATTTTTCTTTTTTATATATGCTATATATTTGAAGACTTTAATTATTATCTTTTTGTTACCTTATTTTTAGTGGATTATGGATATCATTTAACTATTGAATACATAAATATGATATTATTTTATAAGTTCGTGATTTTATATTTTTTTCCTACAATATGAGTATGTATCACTATTTGAGTATGTAAGTCTGCCCATATTTAACCCAAAATAATTAGGGTTTTCATCGGATAGGGTTGGATGTTGGGCTGTAAAATATAACTTATATTTTTTTTGATAAGGCATTAAGTAGAGAGTTATTCTGCCTAACTCTATCCATATATATCTCTACTCTTCTGATTACATTTTCCATTAAGACGTGAAATACAAGAGAGGGTGTTATTTAGAATGGATCCCTTTAACGTCATAAACTTATTTTTATCTTAAGGAGTGATTGTCAAATAGCATTATAAAACACTCTTATTCTTAACATGATAAAACTCATAACCAATGTTATCAAAATCATATGAGACATTGAATTAGTCGGGGTTAGACTGGTCTTAATTAAAATAGTTATATACATTAAATATTTTAATTTTATTTTTTTTTATAATTTTAATATTCTAATCTTATTTATAGTACAATTTTATATATAATTTTTTTAATTTAGTGTAATTTTATCTCTAATATTTTTAATTTGATACAATTTTACATATAATCTTATTTTTCAAGTACTAAAAATTATATTAAATTAAAAAAATTATTAGTGAAATGACACTAAATTAAAAAAATTATAGGTAAAATTATACTATAAATAAAATTAAGATATTAAACATATATAAAAAATAAAATTATAATATTAGGTGTTATATAACTCTAATTAAAATAATATATATGAATTAGAAGGTTAAGAGACGAATTCAAAGTAGCTTCCTTATCAATATATAAAGTAATGAAAAAGTACCCCACCTTTTACACTCTAATCCAATAAGACAAACCGTTTGCGAAGATGTCAAACAATTTACAAATTTTACATCTATCTTTACCTAAAGTTGAAACACATGAAGAAAATTCAGAAGCTTTACATTCTTAGGAGACAAACATGAATGAAGAAAACAAAACGCAGACAATGGATTGAACTCGGAAGTCAGAACCATTATATTACTTGGATGCTGCGTTTTCATTTTCATGATCATTATCAGCAAGAACAGTTTTGACAAGAGAATCATCAATTCTAGCTGATTCTTGCTTCACCCATGAAATTATCCTCTCTGCTTCTTTGCCGACTCTGTCTTCATCCTCCTTGGCCTTCTTCAACCTCTGTTCTTGCTCTTCAACACAGAAAGTACTCATATCAGACAGCATCTCTTCCTTCTTCCCCCAACCTCTCTGCTCTGATGAACTCTGAATTCCACTCACGCTTTTGCTCTTCTTCACTCTGAAGCAGAAGCAACACCCTCCTTTGAACTCTGACTCCATCACTTCACTTTTTTACAGCTGCAATTTGGGTTTGAAAGCGATTTCAGAATTTTTTGGTGTGAAGAAGATGAGGGATGATCCTGTTTAGTTTGGTCTTTTCTTAGACTAGAGTTAAGTTATGAAGAAATTGTTTGGCTTATGGTTGCTGACGTGGTCGGTGGGACCCATATACAGCCGGTGAAATTGCTGGTTTTTTGAGTTGTTGACAGAATTGCGTAAAGGCTTACGTTGGGGATTCCAGGATGCTTTGTTGAAGTTTCGCACATATTGCTCTCAGAGGCTTTGGCTGAGCAAAGCAATATGTCGGCACAAAAAAAAAATAAATAAATAAAGCAATTTCACTAATAATGATGTGTTTTATCATTAATAAAAATCAATTACACTCTCATGCATGTTAACAGCTAGTAAAATTAGGCCGCTTCTGATTATGTCGTCTTTGTCATACCCTCCTATAGGGCTAACGTCAAAAAGAAATCAAGCATTTAAGATTTTCTTTTTTTTTAAAAAAAAAAAAAGATCTTCGAACTTCCAGAATATGGAAAATTCAGGTCGTGGGTCTCCTGTCATTGTCGTTGATGGGTCCCAAGAGTCGAAACTGCGCTCAAAGCATGAGCTAGCCGTTAGTGCCTCGACCGACGCATTCCCATTCGTTTACAAAATGACTAAAAACTTCACTTTGCGACTCACACTCACAGCCCGACTTATTCCTTTCCTATCCTCTAGCAGAAATGGTTGGATTTCCAAACCTTTCCGATACCGACGAGTCGGCCATCGACGAAATCATCTCTCAAGCCCAAGACGCCTGCGTTTTGGAGCAAGTTTCCGCCATCAATTGCGCTTCCTTCACCGATTCCGTCCTCCCCACTGACCTTGAATCCCGATTCCGCAAACTCAAATCGTTTCCGGTCACTAAATCAAATCAGATTCCGAAGACCTCCGACTATTCGACGAAGGGAAAAGCAGGATCTAATTCTTTATCTAATGAGCAAACTCCTCAGTTTTCACCCCCCCAGGATGGTAAGATGGGTTTGGACGGGAAGTTACGGTCTGTATCTATGTCGGATTATTCGGATATTCCGAAGGAACAGAAAGGGGAATTCTCGCCGGTGAAAGAGAATTCCTGCAGGAAGGAGGAGGTGAAAGCGAAATCTAAACACGGTTCTGTTTCTTCTCCTTCTGATTCTTCAAATTCTTCGGAGGAAAGTTCAATGTCTTCCCTGTTCAAACAAAAACGGTATGAAGAAAAGGGTTCGAAACAAAAATCAAGAGGTGGGTCGCTGTCTTCTCCTCGAAGCTCTTCATATTCGCTGATGGATCATTCACCATCTCCTCCTCGAAAGGTTGGTTGTTTCTGGTGCTCTCCGAAAAAGGAATCTAAGAAGAAAAGCAAGGAAAATTGGGATCCGACGAATATTTTAGGATGGGACAACAACGATGAGTTTTTGTCTGATCTAGGCAGTTTCTCGAGTAAGCGCCAGCAGAAAATTCTGAAGAAGGCTATTAAGGAAGAACAGAAGATAAACTGCGAGGCTGAGAAAATAGTCCAGTGGGCTAAGCAAGCCTCTGCGAGGATGAGCGCTTCGGCCATCGAGGATGATCTAAGCGACGATTAGGGTCCAGATAAGGATATCTTCGGTCCTTCGTGTTCTTTCTTCTTATCAATTTACTTTTCATGAAAATAGAATTGCTATACTGGCTAGTAATTCCACATATATTACCTATCAAATCTATACAATAGAGGTTGATGCTTGTCTTTTAGTTGTTTATATGCTTTAATATACTAGGGCGTTTTGGGATTTTTATTTTGAAATGGAGATCATAACGTTTTCATTTTACTTAAACTTAAATAGACCATCACAATGTTTTACTTGCTTTACATTGCAGATTACCATTAGTGTAAGCAGTTTTATACCCTAAACTCTAATTTTGATGTAATTCCACCACTTTGTTGTCTTCCTATTTTGTTTAACTTCAATTTGGTGGGTTTTTGGGTTAAATTGGGTTAAGATAATCAACTTTCGGATCTGTTTTTCCGTTGAAATTGAAAATGTAAGTAATTGCCGTATTGAGAGTTCAATTAGATGTTGGCCCTTTGTCTTATGCCATTGTTGGAAGACATTTTATGAGTCTAGGAAGTCTCTCTGAAGCAGTCAGAGTATTGTTATCACAGACAAATGGAAAGCACTCCAAGTGATTACAGAGGAAGACAAATGGAAAGCACTCCAAGTGATTACAGAGGAAGATCAGTGAGTCAAAGAAAGCACTCTCCAAGGAGCCAAAGATTTTATCACTTGGCAGGTTATCTGTAAGCGTTATTGTTCTAATTACATTTGAGCCTTTAATCAAATGTAATGTTTTTGGGAGCTGTATCTTATACGTCGGCCGTTGTCTGGCTTCAAGTGCAGTATCTGCAGTTGTCAATTTAATATCTAATACGTGGGCAATTGGCCCACATGTATTAAATTTTATATTTTTAGGGGGAGGGTCCCCCTCAGTTGCTTGCTACCAGGACCCTCAAGCCGCCCTTACATGGCACTGCTGTATGGGCTTGGGCCAACCATCTTAGGTGAACCTCGCCTATATTTTATAGTCAATCCGAAGTCTAGATAAATGTGGAACGTACTTTAGGTCCTTAATAGTTAATAGAAAACTTTGTTGAATCATTTATCACATGAGTTAACCAGGAAATTATGCTAACACTAGGTTGTTACACAAAAACAACGGGCTATATGGCTTAGTACAGTGACAAATGAGCGAGAGTTACTGTATTGTCACCCCAATGTTTGGTTAAATGAGTAGGATTCTGCACTCTTTTGGACGAATGCGGTTAAAAAATAATGTTCATGAGAGTAAAATCATATTTTGGCCCTAGTAACATTAGAAAAGAAAGGGGTGTTTTGATTATATCAAAATTATACAAGATATGTAGGAGGGGTCGCAAGTTGTGTAAGCCAATCTTTATGTATGAGGTTAGAAAGATTGGCTTCTATCAAGAATCTTCTTTGAGCTTTTACTTGTTTAACTTAGTATTTATTTGCTTAACTTTGTTTTTTTAGAGGTTCTTATTAAGTCTATACAGGAAAAAATTCCTAGATACAAGTCTTTTTTATGTTAATATAGTTTTTTTAGTTGAGTTTAAGAGAAAATATTAATTCTAAATTTGAGTTATAGAGAAAGGCCTTAGAGTAAAATGGTTTTTGCTTGACTTGAAGTAAAATAGAATATATACACTGTAATTTTTTTTATAAGAGCCAAGTTAAAATTGGTTGGAATAGGAGATCAAATCATTCTACGTGTGACAAAGTTAATCTATTTGGGATAACTTATACAAAAAGATAGAAAAAATTGATGGAGATCTTATTTATAGATTCAAGTTATGTCGTTTAAATGGAGAAAGTATCGGAGTTATTTGTATTTGGAAATTACTTAATGAGGTAAAAAGGAATTTTTATCACCTTACTATAAAATCAACAATCTTACGATAGTGAATATGTTAGGTTTTAAAAAGATAACAAAAATATAAAATTTAGATATTTGAGATGAGGATGTTAAAATTGATGTCGAGTCATATAAAGAAACATAATATTCATAATAAGTATATATGAGGGAGAGTTGGAGTGGCTTTTATTAAAAATAAAATGGTAAAAACTCATTTGAGATGGTTTGGATATGTATAAAGTAAGTAATTGGATGCATTGATAAGAATAGTAGATTAGATAGTATGGAGTTTATTGAAAAAGAGTAGAAGAAGATAAGAGAGAATACTAAATAAAATTATTGAGTGAGATTATTTTTCAATTAACAATTTGTCTAAAAATTTAATTGCTGATAACATAATAATATCATGTGATCTATATAAAAATCTATTTAGTAGGATAAATTTTGTGTTTTTTTTGTATGCCTTATATATTTTATAAAATTTGAAGGTCCATTTTAACTTCTAAATTATCATCAATATGTGATAACAAATAAAAATGTATTAAAATTGATTTTTTATATACGTTTTTTTAGAATTATTTGGGTAAATTATATGGTTTCAACTTTCACCTCCTATGCTTTTGAAAAACTTTTAGACTACTATACACAATTTTCTTATCAAATAATTTTGTATACCAAATTATTTTTTTTAGAAAAGTATCCTTGATAAATATGAAAAACAAAGTTTGAACTAACTTTTGGTTTTTCCCTATACTTAATTTTGTACATTTTTTTTACTTAAACACATTAAATAGCAAGAACATGTATTATCCCACTGACATGTTGTTGTTATATATCTTATAAATCTTTTTAAATATAAAGGTCCATTTTAATTTTTAGATTATCAATATATGATAACAAATTAAAAACGTGTCAAAATTATGAATAAATTATTGAATATGAATTTTTTATATCTTTCTTAATTTTTTTAAAATTAATTGGGCTAATTATATGGTTCCAGCTCCTATATGTTTTTGAAAAAAAATGGCACTTGTACAATATTTTTATCAAATAACTTTTGTATATCAAATTGTTTCTTAGAAAATTATCCTTGATAAATATAAAAAAAAAAAAAGCTTATTATATCAAACAATAGCAAGCCTTAGGTAGTGTTGATTATATGGATCATACAATATCATTGTATTATATCAATATTATATTTTTAGATAAATTATTAATTAAAAATATTCAATAACTTTATTAAGTCTCTTTGGTCTTCTACCCCTAGAGAGCTCCATACTGCCTGCACTTCTCATAAATACTTTCAACATTTTTTGTACATACATATAACATATATTAACCATTTCAAATGATTTTTTTACTGTTTTCTCTTTAATAAGCGTCATGTTAGTTCTTCTTCGTATATGTTGTTTATATTTTATTTTTTTTACATGATCATGCGTTCATATCAACATCCTCGTCTTTACTACTTTAACTTATGCTCTTTGTTATCCCTTTAAAGTCTAACTTTTATTATCATATGATATCACTAGTCTTATAGCAGTTCGATTAAACTTTCGTTTAAGCTTAGTAAGTAATTTTCAATAACGAATAACTACAGTAGTATTTCTCTACTTGAACCATCTAACTTATTTCTCTACTATAAGTTTCACTATCATTTTAGATAATTGATCTTAAATATGTGAACTTTGTCATTGTGTATTTGATCTCCCATTTTAACTACCAAATCATATCTAACTTTCATTTTATCAAAATTACAATGCATATATTTTATTAGGAAAAAGACAAGAAACAATCATGTGAATTTGAAAATGATAAAATGAGCATATGAATATCTAAAAGGATAGATTGGGTAGCATGTCTAATCTGCCATTTATAAATTTGGGTGAGAATACCAAATTATCCTTGAATAATTTGAAGAAAAAAGGGATTTGTAACTTATCCAATGGGATTTACAATTTCGACAATGATATTTACAATTGAAATTGTAACATATTATTGAAGGTATTTGCAATTCGTCTAATGGGACTTGTAACTTCCATAATGGTATTTGCAAGTCGAACAATATGATTTGCAACTTCAACAATGACATTTATAATTGAAATTGTAACATATTGTTGAAGGAATTTGTAAATTGTCTAATGGGATTTGCAACTCATCTAATGAGATTTGTAACTTCAACAATAATATTTGCTAGTTGAGCAATATGATTTGTAAATTCAACAATGATATTTACAATTAAAATGGCAACATCTTGCTGAAGGGATTTACAACTCGTCTAGTAGGTTTGCAACTTCAACAATATGATTTGCAACTCTTGCAATGACATTTGCAACTTCAACAATAAATTTGCAATTTCAATAATGATATTTACAATTGAAATTGTAACATATTGCTGAAGGGATTTGCAACTCATTTAATGGGATTTACAATTTCAACAATAACATTTATAACTAAAATTGTAACATATTGCTAAAGGGATATGTAACTTCAACAATGATATTTATAATTGAAATTGCAACTTCAACATTGGGATTTGCAACTCTTGCAATGACATTTACAACTGAAATTGCAACATATTGTTGAAAGGATTTGCAACTCATCTAATGTGATTTGTAACTTCTACAATAGCATTTACAAATCGTCTAATGACATTTATAACTTCAACAATGATATTTACAACTGAAATTATAATATATTTTTGAAGGGATTTGCAACTCATCTAATAGGATTTGTAACTTCCACAATAGCATATAATAGTCTAATGGGATTTGCAACTTTAACAATAATAGTTATAACTGAAATTGTAACATATTGCTGAAGGGATTTGCAACTCGTCTAATGAGATTCGCAACTTCAACAATAGAATTTGTAACTTCAATAATGATATTTACAATTGAAAATGCAATATATTGCTGAAATGATTTACAACTTGTCTAATGAGATTTGTAACTTCAATAATAAGATTTACAACTCTTGCATTGACATTTACAATTTCAACAATGAGATTTGTAACTTCAACAACGATATTTACAACTGAAATTGTAACATATTGCTGAAGGGATTTGTAACTTCCACGATAGCATTTGCATCTCGTCTAATGGGATTTACAACTTCAACAATGACATGTATAACTAAAATTGTAACATATTGTTGAAGGGATTTGCAACTTCAACAATGATATTTATAACTGAAATTGTAACATATTGCTGAAGGGATTTGCAACTTGTCTAATGAGATTTGTAACTCGTCTAATGAGATTTTTAATTTCGATAATAGCATTTACAAGGGGTAGATTTCCTCAAGAACTGAGACCCAGTCCAGAATGAATATGAAATCTTGATCTTTATCTAATAACATACGGCTGCCTCTCCGTAGGACTTACTTTTGCCTTTAAAGATTCCAGTTTCTATGAACTTCCAGATTAAATCAAATCATTCAAGCGAAAGATTTAAACTCTAATAACATGATTTGATTCTTTTCTGATACACAGATTCCTCTATAAGAGGTAAGTGTAGAGCATAATAGAATCTCTGTAGAGACTTTAATAGAAGTAAAGAAATATAGAGTTTTCAGAAGAGAGAAAACTTAGAAGGCATACGTTCTTTTATTTCATAAAGATATCTTATAATGTGAACTCTGGATGATCCTCTATGACAGGAAGGAATTCATTATATAGAAAGTATATGACACAAGACTATAAACAATTTTAATGATTACATGAGCTGGAAAGTAGAAAAGTAATCCTATTATAGACAATACTAGACCCACCTTTAATAAGGCTGACAATAAACAGACAAAATACTTTTCAAAAAGCAAATAATATCACACCATGCGGGAATATACTTTATTAAAGTTTCAGATATTAGTACAGCATGCGAGAATCTTTCTGTCATTTGTAGATAGGCTCGTAATCATCATCTGAGTCCATGTTTGAGTAGGTTTCACCAAATTTAAAGTATGGGTCTAGTGGATTTGCCAAGGCAGCTTCAAGATCAATATGAAGTGGTCCACCCCATTTGTTTTGCCCCAGGGCTTTTCAGATTGGGATAATGAAACAACTAACTCAGATTCTGAAGTCTTGGAAGATAGCTATAAGTCAGTGGGTAAAGATAGGGGTGTTCACAATGCCCGTCGCCCGGTTCGCCTGCCCGAGCCCGTGAAAATATCGCCAGGCCCGGCCCTAAAAAATTTGTCCAAAATATATTTGGGCAGGGCCGGCACTGGGCAGGGCAACATGCCCTGCCCATTTGGCCCAGCCCTATATATATATATATTTATTATTTTTTTTTAATTTTTTTCTTAATTTATTTTATTTGTAATTTTACACTTTTCACTTTAGCTGACAACTCTCTTTGCTCATTTTTAAAATATTAAACATAACTTTTATATTTATGTAGATACCAAAGTTGTTCCTCTGTTTTATTTGCTAAGTATTCGATTTTTTTAGTTGCAATAACGCTACAAATATCCGACCTCTACATATTTTAATATTTCTTTTTTATATATGTAATAGACTTTGAGACTTTAATTACTATCTTTTTGTTACCTTATTCTTAGTAAATTATATATATTATTTAACTCTTAAAAATATAAATATAATATTATTTTATAAGTTCATGATGACAGATTTTTTTCTCATAATATGAGCAGAATATCACAATTTGGGCATGCCCAGCCTGCTCATGCCCAGCCTGAAATAGTTAGGGCTTTTACCGGATTGAGCCAGGCATCGAGCTGCAAAATGCAGCCCATACTTTTTTCAGGCAGGGCACCGGGTAGGGAGCTGCTCTGCCCAACCCTGCCCATGCACACCCCTAGGTAAAGAGTTAGGTAATAGCTGTAACTCAATAGGTCTGGGTGATGGCCTGGAGATAGATGGACGGGAATGTAAATATTTTAAAGTATCAGGGGGAAATATTTATTTGTGAGGTCTTCTGTACTATTGTTGAATGTGAGGTAAATATGAGGGGTAAGGAATGCTTTATTAGGGATTGGTCCTAAAGATGTACACTTTAAATTAGGGTTTCCCTCAGAGCAGTTGTTTATGTTGCATATAAAGAGTTTTAGATTTAAAAAAATACTTCTTTATAGCAAGGCCAAGATGTTTGTGTCTGCTAGAGATAAGTTTGATTGAGAGTGTACAGTTTCCTTCTTAATCCATATTGTAAGGCCTGTGAAGTGCAAAGAAGCACTGATATTTCAGCTGTTGATCTTCTGGGATTTTCTAGTGTTCAATGATTTTTCTAAGTTGTGTTATCCAAGCAGGAAGTGAAGAAAACTATTACAAAATAGCTAACAGAAAAGAACCTTATTATTACTATTACACACATAATGAAACACAGGTAATAGTGAGATAGCTATAACAAAAATATAAAGAGCTGAAAGTAACAAAATATACCACTTTAACTCTTCTAGAGAAAACTATTACAAAATAATCCATAGAGAAGAACATTTATTATTACTATTACACATATAATGAAACACAGGTAATGGTGAGAAAACTATTATAAAATAGTCCACAGAGAAGAACCTTTATTATTACTATTACACATATAATGAAACACATGTAATTGTGAGATAGCTATAACAAAAATATAAAGAGCTAAAAGTAACAAAAGATACTGCTTTAACTCTTTTGGAACTGGTCTGGTAATAAAGGGAATAGAGAGAAGATTTTTCTAGGTTAAAATATTCTATAGAGGAAGAGATGAGATGATTGACAAGAGGTGTAGCCAATAGAAAATATTTCTTTTAGCTATATATTGAACTTGTTCCACAATGGTAGGGATTTCACCAGGAGGAAAACTATGATTTTTTTAGGTGTGATAAGAGTTTTTTAGAAGAGGAAGATGATCCATTATAAGGATGTATCGAGCGCCAAAAAGAGTAAGGAACTGGATTTTTATGGTCTAGAAAGGTAATTAGCTATAATATTTTGGTGACCTTTGATATGTCTAACTGTGAATTTATAGCGAGAAACTAATATTTCCATCTTAGAAATTAAGAGTCAGATAGAACTTTCTTTTTGGTATTCAACATAGAGAGAAAATCAGTATTATCCATTTTCACAATAAATTCATAAGAATTTAAGTTAAAACTGAATTTTTCAATACCTTTTTTTACTGCTAAGATTTTTTTGTAAGAGGCATGGTAATGTTATTCAGAATTTTTAAATTTACCACTAGCATGAGCACAGTAATGTCTTTTACCATTTATTTCCTCAAGAAGGATTGCACCTCAATAATTGTCACTAGCATAAATTTACAGTCTCCTTTGTCCTATTCTTGGTACTTTTAATGGTGGAGGAGTCTGTGAAACCCTTTTTAGTGTTTAAACAACTGTAGTTTGCTAAGGTCCCTAAGGTAGGGGATTATTTTTTAATAAAGCTAATAACTAACTGATGTGTTTAGTCATATCTGGAATAAAGTCACTGAGATAATTTACAATGTCAAGGAATTGTTGAATTTGCTTTATCGATAAGTTGTTGTCTGGAAAGTTGATCATTTCTTAGGCCAGATGTAAGCCTAGTTGATTTTCCATCATGGAAGCTTATTCCTAGAAAATCAATACAGGCTTGAGCAATGTATCATTTTTTAGAAGATAACATAATTTTATAGGCTTCAGTAATATCAGCAAATTAGGCCAATAGCTTCTTGTGGCTTTCTTCATCCTTTAAATAGAGGAGAATATCATCAATATACACCATTGTTGAATACATGATAGGCTCAAATATCTTGAACATTATCTTCTGAAAAAGGGATGGAGCTACCTTTAATCCAAAAGGAATAACAGTCAATTGATATTGAGCATGTGAAATGCAAAAAGTTATCTTGTATATTTCTTCAAGATGAACTTCAATATGCAAAAAACCTGCTTTTAAATCAAATTTTGAAAATATCTTTACTGTAGCAAGTCTGGAGGCTAAAATATTCAGTTTTGGAAGAGGAAACTTGTCATCTTGTAACAATAAATTAAGAGATTTATAATCAATAACTAACCTCTTCTTTCCTCTGATCTGTTTAGACCTTTTTTCGTATAAAAGGCTTGGCAAGCCCAATTTGATTCAGTGGGCTTAATGAGACCTTGGGGTAACAGAGAAGCACAATCTTGTCTGGCTAGAATTAAGTCATTAGGATTCATACCCACATGAGTGACTTTTGTGGGGTTGACATCTTCATTCTTTTTTAATGGTAGTTTCACAAAGAAACTCTTGTTTTTCCACAAATGATGAGGATGTTGAAATTAATCATGACTGTTATAACATAAACTGAGAAGTCTATTCCTAAGAGATTTATCCAGCAGGAGCTTGTTTGATACTTCTGAGGAGGAGGTTTTAGTATAAGTTTATCTAAGGAGATAATACTTATTTCTTTCAAGTTCTCTAATAGTTGAAGCACTAGGTTTTCCCATAAAACCTTTTCCTCTACTAATAGGAGTATAAACATTTTTTATGGTAGGAGGTGAAGATGTAGGCTCACGAATTTGTATGCCAGAAAAAGGAGGTATTCTAGTTTCTACTGGTGGTCTGACATATGAAAAAACATGTCCTATATATATGGGAGGTATATCAACTGGTGTTGTGGGAGTTTCTGGTATGGTGGTTTGATAGTCAGAATAGGAAACTTATTTTTTTATGGCTTTTTAGGCTTAGGAGGATTAAACTGTCTGGCTAAATGATAAGTAGAGTGAAACACTTAACTATAATCTGTAGGGGTAGGTGCAGGTGTTGGTGATGTTATTGGCAAATAAACATGATAGGTTGATGGAAACAAGGGTGCATATGAAGTTCGAGGATCAACTGTTGGAGGTGAGGGAGGAGGTTATGCATGTTTAGACATATCAGCTTCAATCTGCCTAATATGATCTTGTATCTGCTTTAACTCCTGTTCTTTCCTTTGGAAATATAGTCTAAAGTATCGTTGATCAACATATCTGTGAATTTCAATATCAGCTGTTGTGCTTGAAAAGTAAGCCTTAAATGAAGCTTTAACTTATTCAGTCAATAATTCAACTTGTGAAGATATTTTCTCTATATGAGAGGTGATGAATTCTAACTTTGAATCAATTTGGTACAAAAATTTATTTTGGCTAACGGCATTATCAGTATGCCAGTTAAGTACTACTTCAACATGAGTAACGGCTTTGGGTCCCTGTGGAGTTACTTCAGTACTCTTAACATATAGTCTTCTAACCATATTAGTACTTTGATCAAAGTCTTCAATTGAAGGGAATTGAGCTTCACAAGGTTGTGAATCTGGATTAAGCATAGAAATACATGGTTGTGATTGGCCTAGTGGAATAGCTGGCACAATTGGAAAGGGTGCTAGGATAATAGGATCTGGTTGTTTTTACTAAGAAAAGATATTAGCAATCAAGTCATAATGTCCAAGCTCCTTCAGAATATCATAGAGGGATAATTTTGAGTTGGGAGTCATAGCATTAATATCCCACTTTACACCAAATATTGGTTTTGGTCCATCATCATCATCTCTAGGCCTTCTGTGCCTAGGTTGAGTTGATAGCCTTTTCCTTTTCTTCTTTTTTTCCTTTTTATAGCCCTTCTGAAATCTTCATTGTCAGAGTATTTTCAAAAGGAATGATCATGATATTCATAATCTGACTCACATAAGGAGTTGTCAAAATCCCATATAAAGTGTCTATGAATATGAGAGACATAGACGAGTTCAACTTACTTTGAGAATTCATGAACTAGAAGGTCACTAGCGTCAGGGTCGCTAGAGTATACAGGAGAAATTGTAGCAATAAGTCTAGAAGGATCTCCTTTTATGCTTAGCTTATGGAAGACCATTTTGACAGTGCCATCAGATATTCTGGCAATAACAGGAAGTGCTATTGTATGAACATTAGAGGGAGTAAGATTGAACTCCCATTCATAATTAGTGACCACTCAAGAGAAATAGTTTGAGCAAGTTATTCCTTAGGGATCTGTCTCAGAATATTGACTATGGCTGGGCTATGGTCATTATCAATGAACATAAGTAAAGCATCATTTGTGTCTGTCAAAAATTGAAGACTAGAGAATAGTTCTGGATTCTATAAATCAACTAATGATGTAGGGTGGCTGTTATAGCATTGGGATTAAATTTAGCTCTAATAATCTGTATTTAGAGTTTAATCCTTTTTAAAAGGGTTGGGTCAGATAACTTCATGTTGAAGTTGGAGTGATAGTGAGAACAATGCTCCCATTGCTAAGTGTAGTAACAAGAGCTCCTATCAAAGCATGATAGTACTCATGATAAGTAGTATCAAGCAAAGCAACTTTAGTAGAAACAGGAAGTCTTTTTCTGCCATGGAAAGTAAGAACAAGTCCAACTGCTCCAAGATGAATATGGGATTTGTAACTTCAACAATGATATTTATAACTGAAATTGTAACATATTGCTGAAAGGATTTGTAACTTTAACAATGAGATTTGTAACTCGTCGAATAGGATTTGTAACTTCGACAATAAGATTTGTAACTCCTGCAATGGTATTTGCAACTCGTTTAAGGGGATTTATAACTTCTACAATGACATTTGCAACTTTAACAATGTGATTTATAAAGTCAACAATAGGATTTTAAATTTTTACAATGATATTTATAACTAAAATTGTAACCTATTGTTAATTGGATTTGTAACTCCTGTAATGACATTTGTAACTCGTGTAATGGGATTTGTAACTCCTTCAATGACATTTGTAACTCGTCTAATGGGATTTACAACTGAAATTGTAACATTTACAGCCCCTACAATAGTTATAACTGACTGCACAATTTCATTCAATGTTAGAAGCAAACCATAACTCTTTGAACCTCACAATTTACTATCAATCGCTCACAACTGAGTTTATAGCCAAACTTGTTTTTATGATTACTCTGCTAGTAAGAAAATGCTGCAAAACAAATTATTCAAATTCATGTGCATGTTTGGCATGTTGTCCCAGTTTTAAGTCGAAACAAATTATGAAACGTTCAAGGATCAATAACAAATATAGTATTTTTCAGTCTAATGATAAGGGATTCAGGAGCCTAGAATGATCAATTAAGTATACTTTTAATGACACCAAATACTTATATACTTAAGTTGACAGCCTCTTAAATGATAAAGATTTAATGTGATCTTCATGTTTTAGGAATGCCTATTATTCTAATAACCCATTGCACATACATAAAACCACAATTTTAAGTCAGCTTAACTGATATATGTGCTACAAAGTATTAGAAATTTGATTCCGACAAAAAAAAATTCAACAGAATATGCAAAATTTCATAAAAAAATATGCAACTAATGCACAGTAAAAAAATATCAATTACATAAATATTTCTATTTCTACAACAAAATTTTCATAATTTTATACCATGACTTCAACATTTAGTGTGAATCACAACTAGAATATGACAAATAATGAAAATAGGGTGTAAATCAAGAAATAAGCATATGCTATCAACCCGCGATGTTCATTCCCACTATCCGCAATCAAAACTATAAGACCAATGGAAGACTTTGTTGCCTACAGCATAAATATCGCAATAACCACAAACCTCATGATTGTAAGTTGCAGCAAGAAAAGAGACAGAGCCAATAAAATTAGTACATACAACATATAGTACCCAACGATAAATTAGAGTCCTTATGCACGACGTAATTTACCCGATACGGATTGAGCATCGATCTAATTTTCTTGTAGATTTGATCTGGGTGGATCCCAAACTCATCAAGTAGAGATTCCTCGTCATCGAAGTTCACAAAGCTACCTCTGAGGGGGCCACCATAAATTGTGTCGGAGGGGGCAGTTGTGACTGCAGACTCCATGTCAAAGGACATGAAGGGAATGCTAGAATTGGATAGTCGAGGGGGTTAAAATGACGCCGTAGGAACATGCCTCTTCCCAATATTTGCTCCATTGATGGTGGGGTTACCACCGGATGGAAAAACCACTAGTGGCATCGTGAAATCTTTCACCATAAGATCTTATGAATAGGAGAAAATATATTTTGACTTCAAGTAATGTTAGGGTTTTGACAATCTCAATATTGATATTTTGAATTTTTGGATTATAAAGAAGGAAGCGAGATCGATGGGAAACAAATTCCTTTAGCAATATGTTGCATTATGAGATTCATTCTCCATTTTTTCTTCAAATACTTCAGGGGTAATTTAGTCTTCTCACCCAAATTTACAAAAAAACATATTGGACTTGTTGTTTAATCTAGTTTTTTAGATATTTATATACCTATTTTGTCATTTTTAAATTCAAATGGTTGTTTCTTATCTTTTTTTCCCTATTTTATTTTACTTCTACTCCGGCAAAATCCTTTCAACTTCAAGGTCATTATCTATAACTCAAGTTTGGATTAAGTCTCTTCTTTTAACTTAATATAAGAACTATATTATCAACAAAAATTATGTAATTAAGAATTTTTCTTGTATAAGCTCAATTAGAATATATAAAACTCGATCAAACAAGTAAAAGCTCAAAGATGATTATTTATTGATATAGATCAATCCTTTTAGAAGCCCTTTATCTCACATCCAAACTTTCTACCAAAAATACAAATAAGATAGTCTAGGGCATTGCCCCCCTTTCCTACAAGATTATAATATTGTTGTAGATATTTTTTTTACGTTAGCCCCGATATTTTGGACCTACTTGAATTTAATTTGAAGGATTTATGATAGTTTTAGATTAATTTGGATGAAGTCAGGTAAGATCACAAAGAACGGCAAACTCTACCACCAGTTGTAAGAACTTGAACCCGAGATCTCTAACTCCTGCAAGTTGAACGGAGTGATTAGAGTGTTGGAGATGATTGAAACTTGTGTATAATAGTACTTTTTATTTTTAGTTGAAATTTACCAATTAGCATATTAAATAATCTAATCTAAATAACTAAATAATTGCCGCTGGTGGCCTTATTCATCTTTCTGAAGTAACTGAAATGGATATATCTCATCCAATGTGCCATCATGATTGATTTATTGGATAATTATTAATGGTATTCTCTACTTCAAATGTTTTCACATTCTTGTATGAAAATAATCAATACGTGACGTGACCGAAATTAATTGAATAGAGTATGTAAATGATTAGTCATTAAAAGAAAATCAACATCTACCTCAATGTCATTAACAACAAATAATTTTTCTTTTTTTAACTTTTTGATACCATTTGTAATTTAACTTTGGGTGCATAAGAACATGAATTTTTTTTATAAAAATTTGTAGAAAGGGGTTGGGCACACTCACGATCTAAAGGTAGGGCGAAGTCTCCCTTCCTCTTAGACGATATCAATATTGAGTAGAGTGAGCTGTCTATTACCTTTAGGCACCTAAGAGTTATGATGACTCCCCAAATATCGCGACTAAAATCACAGCAAAGTGGTATTTTTTAGAGATTGAACATGCTCTAAATAGTCGCATATCTCGTACTTTCGCTAGTTGAACCCATGAACGATAGGTACATGAAATTTAAGACAGCGTAAATAGAACAAAACATTTTACCCATGGATCAATTAGTAACTGTAAATTGGCACCATATAGCTTCTAAATTTCAAATACTTGAAATATTTATGCTTATATTATGCGTGAAACTTGTCAGATTTAGATCGATTACTATTCATTCTACTATGCGATTATTATGGGATTAAAACAGTAACTTAAAGATCATGCATGAATCCGCACTTACTACATAAATATCGCAAAAGAAGCAAAATGACTCACCAAATTACCATCACATTTGTAACGTTTCTTTTCATATGCAACATTGCTACGTTTAAGGGCACGGTTTAAGGAAGATAATATTGATATGTTTTGTAAACTTTTGTTACTAGATTGTTTCAAAAAGAACTTCACAACTAATACTATTGAGTAGAAATTTTTAAGATAAAATTGTACTTTAACCCTATTTAACACATATTGTTTATCAAAATTAAAGTATATCCCTATAGCTGAGATAATATTTTAACGATATTTTTTAAATAGCACTTAGTATTATTTAGTCATCTCATAGGCTTCATTGTAGTTTTTCCCTATGATTTGGGCTTAGGCCCAATTTTATAAAATAAAATGCCCATCTAGATAGTACATAAAAAAGCTTTATTTTAATCATATTTTTTTTATATGAATGTACTATTTTATATTATATTTATTATTATATTAATTTTATTTCTATAAGATATAATATATATTAAATATTAATAAAGTTAAAAAAATTATTAAATTTCATGATATAATTAATAATATCTAATATTTTTCTTGATCTATATGAAATATATTAAAAATAATTTATAAATAAAATTAAATAAATACTTATAAGAGGATATTAAAACTTTTTGTGTGTGACTAGTTACAGATCTAATGTTTTTCTAATCTCCAACTGTGCAACATAAGAAACAATTAAATGCAAATAATGTATATATGGCCAATACCGAGAGGGGAAATTGGTTCAAAAAGATATACGTACGTGAATGTGATAAATTTTAACACTTTGATATTTATAAAGAAATAAAAAAATTTAATTTTTCATAATCAGCACTAAAATCTTTTTAAAAAATTACAATATATAAGAAGATTAGTCATTACTTTCGTACTATATATTTTCCGCTTACCTAAAATAAAAGAAATAGAAAATTTGATTGAATGTACTCTTCTTAAATTGAAAATGCATTGCCCCAAGTGTGCCACTATTATGGAATTATTGGATATATATATATATATATATATATATATATATATTCACACACATATTCTACTTATCATATTCCCACAAACTTTTATTTTATCAGGATATGTAGTCAAACATAAATAGCAAAGCAACTAAATAAAAGAATTGTGCATGAACAAATAATTATTGAAGGAGATATCATACCATTCATACCTACTAACAAGGTAAAACAATCCACAACCTGATATCATTGGTAACAAATAATTTTATTCCTCACGACAGGCTATATTTAGATGGAAAAAATGGGAGGAAAATAGGAGAGAAAAATACTAATGAGGAAAACTTATAACATAGTAAAAAAATTATTATATTTTTGAGAATTTTTTCTTTTAGTATTATTTTTTTTTTAATTTTTTCCCCATACAAACATAGGATTAGAGAGCTCCAGATTCGATCTCCAGCCCTAGCTTGCATAAATTTCCTCTTTTTTCTCATATTACCATTTTCTTATTTGCATCTATGTAGAGTTTGTTCAACTGAAAAATATCAGGATTTATTTGTTTTGTTGGTATGATGAGATGGTTAAAATTATTAATATAAATTAGTTTAATTTCGGGTAATCATATCTATTAAGTGAATTATCTTTAAACTCAGATAAAATTCTAAATAACGTATATATAAAATTATCACTGTAAAAAAATATAATTTTTATTGGATTATTATCATGAACAATACAATTAATTTCAAATTCCATATTAAAGTAAGTCCAAATGGCAAAGTTGAAATAAACGTATTTCGGAAAAATGGGTTAAAATAAAATTAACAAAATTAAAGTTCAAATGGTTGCAACTGGTCTAACATTGCACCTAGGTGCATTAGTGTACCTAAATTCAAATTCAAATACTATTAATGTGTAATAAATAGACCTACTTAATATATATACACATGATAAATTAAAAATATTCATTTTTCTGTCTTAAATTTTGCCCCTGCAAACCCACTCTTTGTACGTCTATTCCGCGTGACGTCTTCCTTCAATGAATGGGATATTATGTCATCAACATGGTTTCTAAAAACGAGGTGATTCAAAAGGCACATGTTAATATCATAGCGGTAACAAATAATTTCATTCATTACCTTAACCTTTACAAACCTCGATGCTTGATCTTAAGGCTTGGCACATATCTCCCTCTATAAATTCTCCAACAAAGCAACAATCTTTATATCTTCATCTTCCTTCAACCATGTCGTTTTCTGCTTTCTCCTTCACTATCATCTTCCTCGCCCTTATTCTCCATCCTCTGAAATCTACTTGTGTCACTGTTGATCTCATACCTCGTGACGCCTCAAAAAACTACTTCGATCGCTTGCATGATACTCTTGCACAATCCTCAAAACGTTTGAATCATTTCAAGTCAGTTCTTTCAGATAACCTAGGAGGAAGCAAAGTCCAGACACAGATCATATCTGGTGGTGGATCCTACCTCATCAACATTTCCATAGGAACCCCACCTGCTACGTTTCTTGGAGTTGCAGATACTGGTAGTGACCTCGTATGGACACAGTGCTTACCTTGTACAGATTGTTACGAACAAGACCTTCCCATCTTTGATCCTAGAAAATCCTCAACGTACAAGAAAGTTTCTTGCAAATCTAGTAGTTGTAGATCCCTAGACCAAGCCTCATGCAGTAGCAACGGGTCAACATGTGGATATAGTCAGCTTTATGGAGATGGCTCTCATACTTCTGGAGATCTTTCAACTGAAACAGTTACGATAGGCAACGAAAAATCAGGCTCGTCTTTCAAGAACATCGCCTTCGGCTGTTCTCATAACAGTTCTGGGACATTCAGTTCGGATTCCTCGGGTCTTGTCGGATTAGGAAGAGGACCACTCTCGCTTGTTTCTCAGTTGGACGACAAGAAATTCTCGTACTGCTTACTTCCTTTCGGCTCGAATGGGTCTAGCAAAATAAGCTTTGGTTCTGACGCCGTCGTGTCTGGTTCTGGTGCAGTGAAGACTCCTCTGGTAACAACAAAAAGCCCAGACACTACATTCTACTTTCTCACGTTGGAAAGTATCAGTGTAGGAGATGAGAGAATTACATTCAAAGGTTCGACAGCTATATCTCCTAATGCAACTGATGATGATGATAATGAAGGAAACATTATTATTGATTCAGGGACAACCTTAACTTATCTGCCGACTGAGTTTTACACCAGGGTGTCGGCGGCGGCGGAGAAAGCCATTAGCGCCGAGAAGGTTATTGATCGGAGCGGTTTGGGGTTGAGTCCATGTTATTCATTTAGTGATGAACTCGATGTTCCAGATATAATAGCACATTTCAATGGTGGTGACGTGAAGTTGGGCTCTGTGAATTCGTTTGTGAGAGTAGATGAAGATACGGTCTGTTTCACGTTCACTGATGCTGGAGGAGTAACCAATATTCCTATATATGGGAACTTGGCCCAAGCCAATTTCTTGGTGGGATATGACCTTGAAGCCGGCACGGTGTCGTTTTTACCAAAAGATTGCTCAGAAGCCTAGTTTATTCTGGGGAAAAATAATCTGAGATTATATATAATTTCACTGAATAATTTCCTATATAATAAAAAGGGTATCTTTACTAGCTTTTATTTTTGTTTAGTATCTTTACTAGCTTTTATTTTTGTTTAACTAGTTGGATTTTATGTTTATTTTGTCAATTACAAAATATGACCCTGCGAATACTCACTTACAAAAACAGATTTCGAGTCATTACCATGCGAAATCAGGAACAATTTTTTAAAAAAAATTACTAACAAAAAGTTACGTAATTTTATCAACCTAATCTATCTACTAATCTACTGATAGTAGAACAATGTCTCATGCCAGCTAAATTAAAATTCTGAGACATTAAGCATAAAATAGTGTTTAAAGTTTAAATTCGTATTTTATGTTTAAATATTTGATAGAATGAGAGCTTCGGAGTGCGTCCATCTATGGCTGCTTTGGTTCCAACACGGTTCCCGCTACCTGATGGTTCACCACTTCGCTTTTATCATTTGCGAAAGCCTAAACCTCCCGTCCTTCTCATCTCCTGCTCCAGGAAAACGCTATTTCGGTTTAGTGGCACAATTGGCTTCTCCGGTTGCCGGAATGTGATACATCTTTCGCCGGCCGCTACTGGTGGCGTTGAGTATCAGGCGTGTTCAAGAAAGCCTATCAACTTACCTCATATTTTCGTGCGCCTCGCTGTCTCTGTGGTTCTGTGTATTGGCTTTGGATTTTGCATCGGCATTCGTGTAAGTTCGGCCTCTTCGACCAATCTTCCCGCCTCTTCTTCTTCATCGCTTCAAGATAAGCAGACAACGGATGGTATCAAACGACTTGCCAGGTGTATTAACCGATGTCTTCTTTCTGTTGTTAATTTGATTGATATTGCGTTTTGAGCTTTTTTTTCAAGCTCCATATTTATGCGTAAGAGCTCTCTTTAGTGGATACCGGTAACACTAATAAATTTACTTTCATACTTTTCTTGAGCTTAATCCTCATTCAATTCACTTGTCAACTAAGATGCACGCATAACTCTGGATCAATAGTGTTATCAATAGATCGAAGGGCAAATGGAACTCCTCCTCTTAAAGATGATAAAATTTCAACCGTGAGAACCGACGCTATAATATGTACTTTGAAGAACCTAAAGAGAGAATAGTGGTTCTTCAAGAGTTTTACAAACTCTCTGGAGCTTCGGATGCATATTCACTATTTGATTGATTTCTTCCTAGATAGGTGGAATTTAAATCCGAAAAAATAGTGGATAAACTATGGTTCTTCAATACCTTATTTTTCAAGGATTTGCATTGAAGCTTCTTGGGCGACTATGCTCATCTTCTTCTTGTGAATGGACTTGGATCTCCTACTCTTCTATTCACTCACTAAAGAGGAACAAGATGACTACAGAAAGGGCTGAAGTTTTGGCTTGTGTTATTACCAACCTTCATCTTGTATCATAGAAGAGCAAAAAATATGTGATAGTGGAGATTATTTAAAAGCAATTTTGATAGGGCTGGGGGTCTTAAGTTGCAAATTTGTCTCTAGATGAATATGATTTGGAAGAAAAGTTTATAGAGAATGCTAGTAATATGGATGGAGATGAGGTTTGATTTGAACTGGAAACTCTAATATTAGTTCGTTTATCATTTATGCTTTACTTTGATATCTCTGCTTAACACTATGTGTACCCTGTCAGTTCTGGCTTGTCAGTGAAGGACTGGTCCTGCATTTTGCTCATTGTACTGATTTTTATTTGTGGATCTTAGTTATTGCTGTTATGGTATAGACTTTGAAAGACTTGGCCATTGACACGATTCATGGTTTTATGGTTGTAGATGATCACGAAGGAAAAAAACATGATAATGACGCAGAAAATGTTCTAGATAAGGATTTAGAAGCAGCTTTTAATTCTTGGAATTCTAAAACATATGCATTGACCGTGCCTCTCAAAATTGTTGCTCTACGTGGTTCTGTGCCTCCATCATGGATCAAGGTGTGTGATATATTGCTTAACTTTCCTCTTTAATCATAGTTTTAATTCTCTAACATTGCTTGTTAAGTTTCTCATCTCTTCTCTCTCTGTTTTCTTTCTCAGAACTTGTGAATTTCTTGCTTGAAATTTGCTTAAAATTCTATTGCTATTGCCTTTGGTTCTCCTGTTTATATGCCAGCCACAGATTCTTTTATTTTTCCATTTCATATGCGAAGTTAAATTTGCAATAATTTCTTATTTGATAGCTTGCCATGCTGATTTTCCTTTACTTTTAGGACTTCATAAAATCTCAAGGGAAAAGGCTAAAGTTTGATGTGAAGCATAATACCAGTCTTGTGAGTATTTTCTCTGACCTGTCAATTCCCTTTACTAAGGGAAATATTGGGCCTGCATCTACTTTGGCGGCAGATATTGTCAGTATTGGTGACTCCTGGCTTTAATTTGCCATCAACAAAGCTATAATTGAGCCAATACGTGATGTTGAAGACCAAGATTGGTTTAAAGGCCTAGATGAGAGATGGAAGGCAACCATTTATTTTGTATCTCGTCCTAAAATTTGTCTTCTCATAAGTCTTTTCTGGATTATATTGATTCAGGTACAAAATTAGTTGGCTCACCTTGTAGTCCTGTATCTGTAATGAAGAATTGCTCGTCCAAACATAGTTTAATTTACATTTGACGAGTCTGCCTTGACCACTAGGCATGTAGGAATATTTGAGATCTGAATAGAGGAAAACAAAGGGATAATTCTTGGTAGTTCTGCATAAGAACGCACTTGTCAGTGAGACATTTGTATGCACTTGCATTAACCTTTGCAAGATCATAAGATGATGACCAAGCAAGTAATCTGTCGGATTCCCACATTGGAGGAGCCATGTATAAGCCATGGGGTAAGAGGTCTTTTTAATAGTGAGCTCATCCTGCTTACCGAGGTCTTCATCAAATTCATAAAAGACGGTTTCCTTTGAGAATCTTCATCAAACATAAACAGGTTGGTGCAACCAGCATAGAAGAATAGGAAGGAGGGAACCAAAAAGCATGCAGGGGGTGGGGGAAGGGACATTATGTTACTCAAATTAAAACAGTGACATATGGGAGAAATAAGGGATATTGTATCATATAGATCTTAAAATACTCTTAATTACTTGAGCATCTTCCATTTATTATAGCATGTCCGAATTTAGTTACTTATCCTGTTATGATATTGTTTTTTATTGTATAATGTATTCACTGAATAAGTTCCAGGCATACCTGCGCAGGAATAGTGAGGGAGAAATAGATCCTAATGGTGACATGTGGGCTGCTCCATATCGATGGAGCTGCATGGTTATAGCCTACAAGAAAAACAAATTTCAAAAGTATAATTTGGCTCCTATAGAGGTAATCTTTGTTTTTTTTGTTAGAACCAATGTTATTTTTTATACCTCTTTTCTGGAAGTATATTATCTGTAAATGCAGGATTGGGCAGATTTATGGCGGCCAGAGTTTGCAGGAAGAATCTCAATGGTTGATTCCCCCAGAGAGGTTATTGGTGCAATTTTGAAGTATATGGGAGCCTCATACAATACGAACGACATTAATTCGCAAGTTGACGGTGGGAGAGATGCTGTTAAGCTCAATTTATCCTTGCTTGGAAAGCAGGTACTGATATGAAGACAATCTCTCAACTGCTGTGGTTGCTTTTGCCATGTACAGGATAGATCGGAACCAATGTTACTAAGAGATGCAAATCAATTACTCCCTCTATTTCTTAATATAAGACCCGGTTAACTATTTTGAATAGATTAAGGAAGCTAAATAAATCAATTAATTATGATTAAATCTAACTCCTCAAGAAAAAATTATATTATATCTCCTCAATATATTAAAATTAGTCAACTAACTCTTATATTAGTTATAATTAACTGATTTATTAAACTTCTTTAATCTATCTAAAAAAGTCAATTGAGTTTTATATTAAGGAATAGAGGTTGTAATAAGAAAAGAATATCTCTCCTTTTTCCTTTGTCCAAATTACAAATTTCAACATCACAACTCAGTTGGCTTTGTTCAGGTTCGACTGTTTGACATTGTTATATTTGAAAGCTTTTGGAGTTGGAGATGTGTGGATAACTGTTGGATGGAGTAGCGACATCATTCCTATTGCGAAACGCACGTCTAATGTACAGTAATTGTTCCAAAATCTGGAGCTAGCTTATGGGCAGATCTCTGGGTATGGTACTTGAGCTTTTCTGCCTTGTGTCCTGTTTGGTAAAGTGAGAGGAAAATGATTCCTTCCACAGGTTGCATCGTCCATTAGAGATCATACTATTGTAATTATTACTCAATAATTTTTATTTTATATATTATTACCTTTTAAAGTAGGAATACAAAAGTCTTTTAAATATTCAAAATGACTTCTTTTGCTTCATTTTTTATTTCATTCCATTTTATTGTGTAGAGATATCTGAAGTTCTTGAATAATTTACATGGGATGCAAATATGCCTAGTTTATGATTCCAACATTAAATTCATAGATAATTTCTTATTCCTTCTTGGTAGGCATTTTGCTCACCCATCGTCTTTCGTTTTCCCTTCGCAGGCAATTCCAGCTGCTTCTCGGATTCAAACAAACCGGATTGACGGCCGAATCCGGGGACCATCCCCACTAATCCGTCAGTGGATAGAGTTCTGTCTGCAAGCTGCAAGAGCACTGCCCTTCAAACAAGAGGTTGTTCCAGGGGCCTCTCCAAAGGCTCTTCAAGCTCCTTCAGCCAATGTTCCCACGGACCTCTCAAAGGGTAGGCCAAAACTAGATACCAATCTCATTGCTGGAGCCCCACCGCCTAAAATACTAGATCGGTGTGAGTTTCTTGAGCCATTATCTGATTCAACGATATCAGACTACCGCTGGTTGCTAGCGGCCATCGAAGAACATAACCACGGATTGATACATAAAATGCGAGTATATTTCGTCGATGATTAAATTTTCTGGAAAATCTGATCCAAAACTAGCTTGAAAATTCGTTTATTAGGATGTGGAATACTGATCAGGGATTCTGTATTATAGGTTTGAATTTGATACAAGAGACTAGAGAAATGCCATGAGGTGGTTTGAGTGTACATGGAAAAAGATATATATTTTTATTACAAAACTAATCCCTTTTTATAACAACTTAGATTATTGTATTGAACTAGACACAAGCGCAGATGTGAATTTGAGTCGAACATTTTTCAACAATGAATAATGGATTTGCGCCATAACTAGTATATTCGTATGAGGAAAGAGATTGTTGACACAAAGAAAAGCATACGGAAATATATTACAAAATTTAGACGTCAGAAATCATTTGCAGGGGAGGGCTTTCTCAATTCAGGCAAATTAATGTGTTACAAATTACATATTACATTACAAATCATAACCCAAAAAGCAAAGAAAAGAGGGTGGAGGCAAGATTCAATAAATAACCAATTTTCAAATTAAATTCACAAAGGCAGGGAAAAGTCTCAACATATGCTAACAGCAGGACATGAAGAACCCGAGTTCCCAGTCTTGAAGAGGTTGTGGGGAAAGGAATTGATCATAAATCTGCTTTGAGAGTTTCATGTGACATTAACAATGATACAAAAGCTATGACAGGCTTCGGCTCTATTCAGAGTTGGAGTCATAAAAGTCACTTGGGCACGGGGTCATCACCTCTGATTCAATCGATTGGACCACTCTGTGCATGGTGGGTCGCTCCTCCGGACTCGACGATACACAATGTATAGCTACTGAAAGCAACGCATCCAGGCTCTCTACCTGCACTCCTTCACATTGCTGATCAACTATATCTCTTGCTCTGTTCTCGGTTATTAAATGATTTAACTGCCACAATTTATTTAAAAAAGAAAAAGACAGGAAAACATTAGCTTTGATTTTGGGGGAAGGCAATGTAGTCTCAATGCAATATCAAAAAATACTGTAATGAGCAGTGTATTTTTAAAGAGGAAACCAGTATTCCTACAGTAAGCCGCACACGAAAAGCATGTTCAACTTAAAGCTAATGTCTAGGTTGTATGGCATTACCCAACCAACAATATTGAGGCCCTTCTCAATGAATGATGCATCTGTTGGTCGCTTTCCACTCAACACTTCGAGTACCAGGACACCAAAACTATAAACATCGGTCTTCTCAGTTGCTCTACCACTTTGCATATATTCTGCCATGGAGCAACAGATGCTTCATCAGACAATGGAATTGGAAAGCAAAACTAAAACTCTACAACCTTTAGCAAACTCCAAAAGGAATCACCCCAACTTAGCATCACAAATTTGTTAAATACATAATATAGTTATAAACACATGCACAGATTGACAGTATTAACATCCTTGTGTCAAGGGGGAAAACTTTCAAATTCTAATCATAGCCTTTGTTTTCACCTGCCTGTGCAAGGATTTCGAGCACAAAGGTACAAAAGTGAAGAGAAATTATATTATAATAATGTTAGCAAAAGTGAAGAGAGGAAAATGTATTGCTTACCTGGAGCTAGATAACCAAATGTTCCGGCAACAATGGTAGTGATGTGAGATTCCTCATCCTCCAGAAGTTTGGCAAGTCCAAAGTCAGAGACTCGAGCTTCCAAGTTTCCATCAAGCAAAATATTGCTTGATTTTATGTCACGGTGTATGATCCTAGGGGAACAATCATGGTGCAAGTAGGCAAGCCCTTTTGAGGCTCCCAAGATGATATTCAAGCGTGAATCCCAATCAAGTTGCTCAGATCTTTCTGTTTAATGCATCATAATAACATTATAGCTGCAGCATGCATCGAAATTTTGATGAAAAATAGTGATGTTTTGAGTAGGCATCTTACCATGAAGAGCTTCATCAAGACTACCACCAGGTAGGTAATCATATATTAACAACTTTGATGAAGGTGAATTGCAATATCCTCTTAAGTTCACAAGGTATCTGTGTTTTATGCTTCCAAGAATTTCTAGCTCTCTCTCAAAAAATCGATCAAAGCCCTCATTTAACTTTACTATCCTTTTCAAAGCAAATACATTCCCATCATCCATTGCGAGCCTGTAAACTGTTCCAAATCCTCCACAACCAATCACGTGTTCCTCATTTAAAGTCTCTAGTTTTTTAATAATATCTTTAGAAGAATATGGTAGATCTCCATGAAACATAACAATAGATGCCCCTGCAAGATTTAGAGACTAAATTTAGAATATTTACGATTTCATTAAGATGAGAAAATAAAACTAGCTCAAAAAGGCCAACAAGTAGCCAACATAAAGCTAAGGTACTAACCTCCACAGACATCCACTGCTAAACTCTCTCTGTGATTTTTACCAAACTTCTTATAAAGAAAGCAACCCCAGAAGCACATAAGTGCCACTAAAAGTAGTGCGCCCACAGTTGCTGATGCACTAATAAGCAGCCCGCCAGAATCTTTCCTTTTTCCATTTTGATTTTGGTCTATAGAAAATAACATTATAAAAGTCAGAACAGTGACGCCTTTGGTTGAAATGCAACGCTAGAATCTGTTAGAAAATAGCGGTTAGTGCATTCCTATGCATGAAGTCCATGGGAGAAATTTCCTTTACAGGCAATGTACGCGGCATTATATTCCTTCATACACCGGAATCTAAAAGCATATGACTACCAAAATTCCCACCATTACAAAAATAATAAACAAATAATAGAAGATTCACAGTTAAGAATTTATCAGATCCCTAGCACACAACTTCTGACACTCATACCCCAAATGTATTGCTTTTAAAGTTTTATGCTTAGAAGAAAAGGGCACAAATATCAATAAAACAATAAAAGAAAGCTAGTTGCAAGGGCAAATGAAGACTTCAGTAGATTCGTTTAAATGGTTTCAGGTTTACCTGATGTTGAAGATTGAGGATTGGAATTAGGCGAACTGGTATTCTTGCATGTTGTATTGATTTGCACTCCACATAAACCAAGATTTCCAAGAAAGCTGTATCAAAGTATATTTCTTTCGCTATTGAGAAGTATAAATTTGCATCTTAGAAGTAGGCGGCTACGTTATGACAGGCATTCTAATATCACTAATCAACAAGGAGGGGAAAACAGTACTTACGAGCTTTCAGTGAAGTTGGCAAGCACGCCATCCAAAGGTATTGGTCCGACCAGAAAATTGAACGACACATTGCTAAAAAGTACCAGATATGACCACAGTAAGAAAGAGTGATTTTTTTCGTCAAATAATAGATTAACACGAAATATGAATAAAGAAGTGAAGAACTATGAAAGGAAAACAAGGCTACTTACAAATTTTTTAGATTATATAATTTCCCAAGTGATAGAGGAATACTCCCACTAAGGGAGTTACTTGATATATCCCTGCAGAAGAGGGAGACATGTTGAATGAATGTGGTCTGTTTTAAAATGAGAATGTATAATATGGATGAGAGGAGCCAGAAACTACATTAAACTATTGCACACTCCCCTGCCCTCTCTACAACCATGCCCGTTGGTCTTCCACACATGAAACACACCAGAACAGTTAAACCCTGCCTCAATTATTCCCTTTTCCCTTCTCTCTTCCTTTTCCCCACCCAACCAGATATTTGTTATGCTTATTCACCGTGCAGCACTACAATATTTGTGATGCTTCATCCAGATGTATATAATTGATAATAAAACACAAGGGGAGCACAAAACAGGAGAAACTCACAAATTTTGAAGTTGTGAAAGATTTCCGATTTCACTTGGGATCACTCCACTAAGGTAGTTACTATGCAAATATCTGCAAGAAAAAAAAATTGCCCAACAAATCATTAGTTTAGTTTCCCCAATTAAATTTGTTGGCAATTTCCAAACGTAAGCACAAGGTTAATAAGGAGAGGCTGCATTGTTGAATCATTATTCCTAAAATCTTCGCCAAGACAAAAGTACATAATTTTCCAATTTAAAAAGGAGAATAGAAGTTGTGGAAAAGCTTGAGGAGCTGAAGGTGGCGCTTACATTTCTTGCAATTCAGTGCAATTTCCTAATTCTGATGGAATAGCCCCATATAAGTTGTTGTTGTTAAGAGCACTACAATATAGATGAGTTATCTACATCAGATGCAGAAGACCGGCAAAATATCAACAGAATCAAATAACTTTAAGAAAGGCAAAATACATACAGAATCCTCAGATGCTCTAGCTTCCCAAGGTCAGCTGAAATAGACCCACTTAACTTGAGATGATCTAGAAACCTATATTATCAGCAATGAAAGCAAAGTGAGATATAAAAAGCTAGAAAAACTTGTCAACAAAGCTCCCGTCTCATTTAAAATCCCAGCATTTCTTTTACCATAATATAGAGTTGAATTTCTCAAACTAACATGATATAATTTTATGAAACCAAAATAGTATGACACACTCATTTCACTCCCCAGATAATAAATGTTACATCAATAACCATCGCTATACAAGAGGGGGAGAGATGATACATGCTTTCAGTGCTAATCCAAATTGGTTTTGTAACAACGCAAAAAAGTTTAAAATAAGGTGACATAAAAAAGTAAGCAAAAATGACGAGATCACTTTTTATAAAGACAAAATGCAAACAAAACAAAGAGCAAAAATAAAAATAAGAAACATACAGATTTGTCACTCTCTTGGTTTTGGGATCACATCCTACTCCTTTCCATTTACATGGGTCCGGATCCTCAGGCCTCCAAGGTAACAGGTCACTATTGGGGCTAACTGCTGTCCTGAAGCTAAGAAGTGCCTCTCCTACAAAGACAAAATGAAATAAACTCGAGCTCAAACAATCCAAGCTCAACTCAAAGGCAACTAAGGGGATCTTAATAAAACATTTATATGGAACTATATCCAAACAGCCAGCCAACTACATTACAAATTCATCGTGATCATAAATAAATCCTAAATGCCCAGATGAAAAGATATATAAACCATAAAATTAACATTATTTTCTTCTTTTCATATTGAAACAGAAAGCATACAAATCTTTGTAATATAAAAATTTGGATGTGATCTCATAAGAATCAAAACTTGCATCCAGCAAATTTAGGGGGTCGAGAAGAAATATGCATGACCATACCATCAGGACTGATTGCTTCACTCCTATTGATTGCATGACATATCAGCAGAACATAAAGAAGCCATGGCCATTGCCATTTCATCAGCCAAACGCCCATAGCAACAGTGTTTAAGCATAATATAGCCACTAAGAGTCATCTGAGACAACCGTATGAAAAATGCCTGCTTCCACCATGTATTTATCTAGTAAGTAGTGATATCAGCAGCTGCAGCAGAATCAAGTCGTTGACTTCCCCATAAAGCTACTAACCTGAAATAACAACAGCCAAGCCTTACCAACCATGCCTTCTCCAAAATTCGAAGAGAAAGAGAGACAAACGAAATCAATAATGGCTGATCAGACTACTGCTTACATAGAAGAGTAAGCTCATGTGACTCGTGGTCAGAACTAATTTTACTAAATACGCAAGGAATGAAAGGGGCCATGTAATTGCAGTGGATTACAAAATCATCTACCTGGAGTGCAGCCTACATTTTCCTATTATATTTGATAAAAATTATAGCTCATGATTATTTATAACTATATTTCAAAATCGATGCCGTAAAGAAAATGGCACTTTGATAATGGCGAATAATGACTAAAATGATAAAGCAAACCTAACATCAGCATATTAAAGCCGAGAGGACCAATATTGCGAATTCAGCTAAAAAAGAGAGGCGCCACAAAAGCATCTTAGACACAGCTGTACAAGTGAATTCGATGAACTACTGCTGAAGAAAACCGAAACTATTTGAAGAAGAAGAAGAAGAAGAAGAACGGATCCCGTATAGCTTCATCAGCCTCATGAGCTAGCAATGCATCTTCTCATAAAAAAATATAACAAAAAACTTCAGTTTAATTAATCAATCTGATGCCAATTGTACCATGCGGTGAAACATTGAGCGGCTGAATCCACTGAATTGCACAGACGATTTAATTATTTTACTAACAAAATCAAAGAAGCAAAGAGAAAATAAATTATAAACACTCACCGCGTTTCGATCTAGTATGCAAAAGCGTGAGAAATGAAGATTGAGCTGGAAAGGAACTAGTTCAACACCTCCTCGCCCTCCGAAGTGCTAGAGATTTGTTCGAGATTCTGGATTGGATGTGAGTGTAAGTAGGAAAGAGTGTGCGTGAATTGATGCTTTGGAATTTAAGAGCATCCGTACAACCAGTTAGAGCAGGATCGCTTGGCACGTGAGAACTGAGGCCATACATGCGCCGCACGTGTGACCGACGCCCTCGTTCTAGAAACCGGCCACAGTTTCGATGCCTGTACTTTTATATTCCATTACAATACAAGATTTTAAGAGTATCCTCCAAGATATTTCATGGAAGAAAATGTGTATAGGTGTCACTCTCATGAAAGTTACATGCACAAAAGCTACCCAAATAGGTTTCTAAAAGTAAATTATTATATTTAATCTTTTTTATACTCAACAGTGCATGATATTGTCGTACCGATAATATGCATCCTATTACGAATAGCCAAATATTCACACGCAAAAAATACAATAAAAGAAAAAAAAATTGAGTGAACAATCCAGCCCTTATAAAACAAAAAAGTAACAAAATTATCAAACTTTTTGCAATTTGTATAAGCTACGCTTTACTCTGTTTTTTTTTTAATTTAGAAAATTTGAGTACAATTTATTTATTGATCCATGAAAAAATTTAATAGAATTTTATATTAGTTTTCAGAATTTAACATAACCCTTTTTTCTTTCATTTAGATTTGTGACCGATCATAAAATATATAGATGTTAAATAAAGTATAATAATACTGTATAATTAATATAGTTAACTCTATTTAATAAAATAAAGTGTGACATTTGTACCATGGTATAAACATGCCACTGGGCTCTCAATTTCTTGATGTAAATTGAAAATCCCACTAAAGACTTTTATTACTCAAATGAAAACTCATAATTAAAAAGACATGATATTTTCAGAAGTACAAATATGCTGAGTCATATTTCAGAGGGTAGATCTGGGAGTGACACATGGTTTCAAAGGATTCTTCATGACAATAGTGAAGGCTTGCTTCTCAGTCATATCAACTTCACACCCATCTTCCATGGTCCACTTAAAATCCCTCACCAAATTCGCCACAAAATACTCCACATGAAGCAAAGCCATACTTATTGCTGGGCAAATCCTCTTCCCTGCACCAAACGGCATCATTTTGATCTCTGAATACCCTTTTATATCAAACTCACAGTTATATTCTCCTTCTCCTTCACTCCTCATCAAGAACCTTTCAGGCTTGAACTCCATTGGATCTTCCCACACATTTGGGTCCCACCCTAATTCGGCCACCAGAAAATTCACCATCGCATTTCTGGGTATGAAGTAACCTTCCATTTCAGTGTCTTGTGTTACTGCTCTTGGCAGTATAAAGTGTCCTGGTGGGTGTCTTCGAATCGTCTCTAGCACTGTAGCTTGCAAATATGGCATCTTCTTCAAATGCTTCTCTTCAATTTCTTCACCCCGTTTCACAACTTTGTTTATTTCATCAAACAGTTTCTCTTGTATGCTTTGATTCTTCACCAGATTCGCCATTGCCCATAACCATGTTGTCCCCGTCGTGTCTGTTCCAGCTAACATGAACTCAGAACATAAGCTCACTAGCTCTTCGTCTGTTAGCTTCCTTCCACTTTCAGGCAGTTTCATGTCGAAAAGAGTATCAACATAAGAAGTAAATTTAAACCCTAGTTTTTCTTTCATTTGTTCTTCATGACGAGATTTTATGATTGGGAGAAGGAAATTAACTTGATTCTCACGAATCTGCAGAAGCTCTTTCCACAGTTTTCTAAACACAATCTTGGACAGAAATGGAAGAAAGTTCAACACATTGAATCTAATGAAATTGTGAAGAACATTATGAAGAACTTTTTCAATCTCCTTAACAGTGACCTCATCAAATTTTTCTCCAAAACACATATGAGACAACAAAGCAAACATTGAAAGCTCAATATGATCATAAATGGGGATAGCCTTGTTATTACCCCGTTCAATATCAGCCAGAATATTCTTCTTCAGCAGATCTAAAGCATTCTTACGACACTGATGATATGAATGTAATCGAGAAGGGTGAATGATCTGCATAAGGTTTTGACGCAGAAGACGCCATGTGGGACCATACTGAGAAGTACTAACACCATGTTGGTTAGGGAAGAAGACTCTGGTGGTTGGAAGAGCCCAAGGACGACCAGCGAAAACGGTGCCGTTTTTAACTAGAGCTCTGTGAGCTGTTTCATGGGCTGTTATGAAAATGGCAGGAGTGGACCCCATGTAAATGGTGACGATGTTGCCATATTTGGAACGTAAGTATCGAAGAAGAGGTTCAAGGTCGGCGAAGTTTTTCGAGGATTTTAAGAGCCAAAAGATGTTTCCTAAAATGGGTACGGTCGGGGGACTTGGTGGGAGCTTTTTATTATTGCGAATGAAACTAAGGGCAAGAGTGAGAATGAAAGTATATAGAGAAATCAAAGCTACAACGTAGAACCAGAATCCCATTATGGAAGATGAAGGTCAATAAGAAAACTTTGTCTTGTTCTTGGGTTCTGGATTTGTGTTCATGTTAATTGGTTTATGGTTTAAATAGGTAATGATGAAGAAGAATGCTGAACCGTTTAATTAAAGGAGTTATGTGTGTTTATGTAACGTTATATATCTGTGCTTACTTGAATGCGATGTGAAAAGTGAAATGAACTTCCCTAATGGAACTAGAAGAAAATTAATATTCATCATGGAATCGGTTCCTTTTATCATTACAATAAAAAAAATGTTAAAAATCTATCTAAATGAATAAAAGAATACAAATTCCTTGCACTGATTTTTTTTATAATTTCTCTCAATTTAGATAATACCGTGTTTGATTTTACGTTATAAATTAGAATCATAGTTTTTATCATTTGCAAAATGAAACCAAACATGCAATGTTAACGCTAAATAATTTATCATCTTATAAGCTTTGAAACACTATTAGTTAGTAACATCCAACATCGTTTTGAATATCTGAAACCTTCACAATTTGAAACTCTCCATAAATGTCATAAAAACTAGCTTGTTCGATAAAAAGATATATATATATATATATATATATATATATTGATGACACAATTTATGAATAATATGCACAACTCACTACAAATCATATATTTTTTTAGTGATATTAATATTAATGTAAAAATCAGTTTTAAAATCCCACTGTTTAAACATTTTAAATAACTAGACATTTTTTATATATCATATGAGATAAACAATAATCGATACAAAATTTATAATTTATATGGTAGAACTTTTAAAAAATAAGAAGACAATTATCGAAGATCGATCTTCCCTTCTTCGGTCTCGTCTCAAAAGTCAAAACAGCCTTGACGCAGAACCGTGCCCAAAAAAGGCGGTTAAATTGCGCACACGGCGTATCTTAAGTTCGTAAGCTAGAGTGCGCCCGGCATTTCCATATGGTCCAAAATTCGTTGGCTGACGACGTTCGCGTTCTGTCACACACACCTGACGGGGAACGCTGAAGAACAAAGGAAAGGAGAAACGCAAAGAGCAAGAAAGAGAGAGGATCTAAGCGAGATGACGCGGGGGAAGCAGAAGATCGAGGCACAGAGAAGAAACGCAGAGAAGAATCAGAAGCCAAAGGGATCGCAGCTTGAGGCACGAGCCGGAGGGCTTAAAGTCGTCTGTCCTATCTGCAAGGTTAATACTCTTTTCTTCTGTTCCCACCCTCTTTCGTTGACTCGAACAGGATAAAAATTAATTTGAAGATTATCTGTTCATGGATTTTGATCAGGTCGTGATCTTGACTTCTTTCTTTCTTTCGTTTTGGTTGGATGTCGATCGTCATAACGATTCTTCTTGCCTGTCGTTGCTGGCTTTTTTCATTGGGTATTATTTGTCATTGGATTTTTTTACAGCTTCGAATCAGTAGATCTGGCTATTAGTTGAAGACTTCATTTTCTTCCTTCATTCGCGATTCACCTTTCTGAAGGTTCTTGATTGATATTAAGAAGGGAATATTCGATGAATGGCTTTTAATCTGGGGAAGGGGAGGATGAGGAATTGCAAGGGTTAAATTACTCAAAAAATGCCCTCGGATTACAGAGAATCCTCAAATCTAAATCCAATTTCCACTCTTTTAATGTTTGTGGTCCCTCTGGGATAGAGAGAAGGGAAATGAATTTTGTGTTCTCTATAATCTGAGGCTATTTTCTGAGTCCTCTGTAATTGTTTGGAATTGTTGACTAATCTCAGCTTGCCATGTGTCCTTGCCCACGTACACTGGAGTTTAACTTCAAGTATTTAATGGGATATCGATGGAAAGATCTATCCAAGTATATGCTATAGTATAGGAATCTATCCTCTGGATTTCAAATGACATGGTGGCTGTTTGCAAAAGTGTCAAATTACCTGGGTTGCCATCTGGCTTCTTTCCATTTGCAAAATAAAGCAGAGAGCTTTGAGGAAAACTACTTGAGTACAACCTGAGGGGCCAAAACATCCAGCCAGAAGTCCACCATCACTTTTTTCTTTAAGAAAGAATATATTGGAATCAATAACTACTTTCCGAGTGGTTTTAAAAAATTGGAATTCATTTTGTATTAATGCTGATGCTCTGTGAAGAGGAAATATATTAGGTAGTAGAAGAAAAAGTAATGAGAATGCCTTTTTAAGAAAGCTTTTGACCTGAATATATTGAGTTTCAGGTGTCAATATGGCAATATATAAGATAAATACTCCCTCCGGTCTTAATTATAAAATTTAGTTGACTTTTTTAGATAAATTAAGAAAGTCAAATAAATTATTTAATCATAGCTAAATTTAACTCCTCCACATAAATTTATATTATATACTCTTTAATCTCCTCAAATTAGCTAATCGGTTTTTACATTAGATATAATTAATTGATTTATTTAGTTTTCTTAATCTATTCAAAAAATTTTACCTTGGCCATGACTTGTATCTAATTGTCCATATGTTTCTCATGGAGTCAATTTATCCACTATGGCCAGCGTAGTATTGTTTACTACAAAGAAGAATATTTAATTGCATGTTTTAGGGGCATTAAAAGTGTTCTAGTATCAAGACTCCTGTATTTGAGTAAATACTAAGTATGCCTTGCAAAAATCATGACTTAAATTACATAGCTGTTGGAGATGCCTCAGTTGCTGCAGTGGAATTCTGCATGAATATGTTATTTTACATTTGTATCTGGATGTTTCTTCACAGTTATTGCATATTTTCTTTTCAGGTCCAACTTGCGAATCAAAACCAGCTTGTGGATCACTATGGCTCCAAACATCCGAAAGAAAAACCTCCTTCGGTGTCCAGCTAAATTACATAGTCTCCGGAGCACATCATACAAAAGTTCGAATAAGTGCTTTCTAGATGTGCTTCCCATGCTTATGTATAAGTCTGTGTCTTTAAGCCAAATTACAACTTGTTCCCTATGATTTTGTCAATACACACTGTTTGATGATCATCAAAGGTGAAGAGAACTGCTCCTATGCCCTGCATTTTGTCTGGATGGTGCCAGTGCTGCCCCAAATTCTGAAGGTCTGCAACGTTTCAAGAGGTAATTCCCCTAAGCCTCCCTAAGATGGGGGGCTTCTTTCCTTGAACCTTATAAATTGACTATTAGAAATATTGGCCCGACCAAAGAAAAGAAAACAAAATCCTTGGTAAGCCAGGAATGGGGAATGTCCAATTGTTGTCTTGTGGTAGTAATCCACTGATGATCAATAAATTGGATTGTCGATTTAGTTCTCTCCTTTCTCTGCTTTATCTTCCTCCCTTTATTTTTGTTTGCCTTGCTTGGTGGTTGTATTTGCAACATTTGATCTCAACCTTGCTTCTTTACCACGTTGCGATTGGGAAGTAAGCAACATGGGTAAGATGTAATGGTCCATGTTCCTTCGTGAATTATGTTCACAAATCCTTAAACCTTCTCCAGGATTGAAAAAATCTCCAAACATCTTATTAAATAATGGTAAAGCAACTAGGCTTAAACAGAGTCATAGTAATTTTTTCCCCGAAAATGAAGTCGCTTTAGCACGGTATAAATGGTGAAGTTTATTCCAAATAATAAAAAATGGTGGGTCTATTTGAAATAATATCAAATGAAAGGTGAATTAAGAAGCACGGGGCAATCCAATGGAACCGTTTCACTTACATTGTCAACCTCCGATTTCTTTTTAAAACCCTTTGTAGACTTAAAATTCTTCCCCACATAGAATTATGGGGAGATAATTAGATTTTTGTATCTTAAATTATTATTATTTTCAATTGCTCGCTTGCCATTTCTACCACCTTTGAACCAGGACGATATCACCATATGTCATTCTGATTCATGTTCTATTCAAGCGGTAGAATATAAAGAAATTGAACGGAACAAAGTTTAGATGCATAGACGAGAACGCATTTTTCTAGGAAGTGTACATGTGCCAGTAAGAAACCACAATTTACATATTCACGAGTTATAGATCATTTTACCATTAGATCGTAACTAAATTTAATTCTCAATCTTTTTTAAAAAAAAAATATATAACAAAAAAAATGAGTCAATTTAAGGAAGAGAATTTGACAAATTGTTAAAGCCAACAAAATCGCTGGCCGAAAAAACAAAAATCAAAAGGACCTCCTACACAAATTAAACCTACCATGCACGGTTTAAGTTATTTGGTCCTCCTTCAGATAAGAGAAATAGGTCATACAAGTGCTTCCACACATCCAAACAGCTAAATGTAATAGTCCGGAACAAATGGAACTATAAATTTTAAATGAACATGAAAGCTAATGAGAATCTGTCGTTCCACAATAATCTGTGGGTTAAACAATAAAATTTCCAACTACTACACGAGTATGATATTCTTACGTGAATCTTACAGAGGAAAGACGTGTGTATCTGTACAAAGTAAAACCCATACCACCTTCAGTTAGAGCAGTGTCCAGAACTTAACGACAACCAAAAGTATCAGCAACCTGTCCATTAAAAGCTTCTTTCTACATCAAAGGAATTGTCCATATATACAGATAAGATTCATATTATCTTCTTCCTCCATTGGCCCCATTTCTCATCCATCAACCCTTCAATAACAAGCTAAATGACATTTGATTCATCAATACTTAAAATTAGAACCATGTGAAATCAAATTGAAACAACGAATAAATTAGCTATAAGGAACCTCAGACCAACTGCCTTGTCTAATTAGATTCATGGATGAGCTTGTTCAAAAGGGTCGTCAACAGTACATCTCTCCTTTCTGCTCGGCTCTCTTCTCTTATTCTTCTCTGCTCTTCTCTCTCCCTCCATGCCTGCTCAATCATCAATCTCTCCCTCTCAAGCTTCTCCATTGACTGCCTCCATTCCTGCTCAAACAGCTGTCTTTCCTGAGCACGCCTTTCCATCATCTCCCTCCACTGCATCTCCATCCTCAGCTGCTGCTGGAAAAATTCCTTAAGCATTTCCTGAATGCTATTGGCAGTATTGCTGATAGCATCTGATGCATTACTTGCCTTGGAAGACTTCTCCATTGCAACCTTGTCAGCTTTCCTTTTGCGAGAGTTGCTTCTTGCAGGTCTTTCCTCTTCACTGTCATATTCAACCTCATCATCATCTTCTGAGAATTCCTCTGAGGACCGATCTCCGCTCGGCCTTTTCATCCCTTTCTTTGGCTGAGTTGAACGGGCCTCAGATTCAAGAAGTAACCGCTGCATGTTCTGTGCTCTTTGAGCAAAGATGGCATGTAATTCTTCAAAAAAGGGACACTGTCTACCATGCTCTGGATCTGATGTCTCTTTCCCCTGCACAAGCATTATTGTCATGTAATTTTTACCGGGCAGAGAGAAAATATGCCCTTTGAGTTCTCACAAGAAAACCCTCATAAAGCTAAGTTTTTCCCCTAAATTTCCTTGTAATATATGCACAACCAATAATATGTAGCCTTTGATAAAGAAATCTGGATATAAAGAAACTAGAGATGACAACCTCTTAATATCACTTCTAGATGAATTTATCAAACCCCAAATTCAATCATGACAATGAGGGATGAGTAACACCAACTACATTAGTCATAGCTTTGCAAACACGTTCGCCTATGAATTAGAGATTTAGAGTGAAAGAATGGTATGGATTATGAATCCCCTAGAAGTCCCAAATACATACAATTAACAAATGACTTCTCACTGCTCAGATCGGCCTTGCCCCAAAACTTCATGCGCCAATCGAATTATTTTCCAAGAAAACGGCACCTACGGCCATCATTACTGTCGCAAAAGATAATGTTGAGTAAATTTCTTTCAAGAAACCCCACAATTCACTAAATGAAATCCAATAAATCTCTAGAAGCACTGAATCGCACGAAAACACACAAGCGTGTAAGAGTGATACCTTATAACGATTAACAAGGTTTTTCCACTTGCATTTACACTGTTCAGGACTCCTCCTGAAGCCTCTCTCCCTCATCTTGTTACTGACAACCTCCCAGAGGGTTTTATTTCGCTTAGACGCAGTGAAGTCCCGTTCCAGCTCCGCACGGATCGCTATGAACTCCCTCGTCTCCTGTTGGCTCCACTGTGGCTGCGCTGGAACCCTCTCGTCCCTCACAGGCGGAGCTGCCGTCGATGGTGACATCTCACGGGAAATCACCGACGACGCGGCCGGTTTGAGGAGGGACGACGTCATGATGCCCAAGCGGGCCAAAGCCTCGTCTTCGCCGCCTCCGAACATCGCAAGGACGTCGTATGAATCTCGGAGGGATGGTGGAATTAGGGTTTGCACTTGCAGAGAGCGTTGAGGAAGTACTTCGATTTGGTGATCGCTTGAACCTAGAAAGTAGAAAAGGCTTCGTGCTGCATTGCTTTTGGATTTTTCACTTTGCGGAGGTTCCTTTGTGGACAAGACAGGAATCGTTGACTATGCCCTTTCTGTGATTTGACCTCTCAGACATGCCAACGCGTTTTCTCGGTTTGTGGTTCGAGAAAGAATCGCTGTACACGTGGAGGCCTTTTTTCACTAAAATAAATTGGGTTATTCTCAACAAAAAAATCACAATCTCTGCCGCCAAATAGATTTTCTTTTTTTAATTAAAAATCTGTCCCTTTACAGATTTTTTTTAAATAATTATTCCGTATTTAATATTACTTCTCTTCAGAAGTCCAATAGTTGCAATCTCCGGTTGTTGTTAAGCTCAAATCTGCAAATCCAGCCAAAGTCTTGTAATAAATCAAAATATTAGTTCCTTTTTTAGTTCACCGCAATGTGATGATGTAATCTAGAAAATAAGATCCTTAACTATTCATAAATATAACAAATAATTATCAATTTGAGTTCAGACTGTCTTGTCTGCCTATTTCTATCATTTTTCATGTTCATTTGTATTGATGATATTGATACTTACATTAATTGATATATCGGTGAAATTGGTTTTATTTTTAAAATTTATCATTCAATTTGCCCTTTTATTCTGGTAAGAAAAATGGTCCTTTTATCGATTCCTATCGTTTTGATAGTTATTTAGTTCTTTAATGATGGAGAATTAATCCACTCTAATTATCCGATTATAACTTGGCAAGTTGAAGGTCGAGCGCCTCGAGATGAGATGGGTTTGGTGTTTCCCTTTTGTAGGTAGCAATCGTCATTCTTTTTTCTTCACTAAGAAATAAACAAGATTGTTTGATTTTGTCGATAATTTGGCTGGTAGCTTCCATATCTAGACGATGCTGAGATTTGCTAGTATGATTATCAATCTCTAAGGGCTCAAACGGTTGTGGAAAGATTATTAATCTAATTCTCTCTCTCTCTGTTACACTTCTGATTCCAATCCCTCGCAAATCCCCTCCTTCAATTTCCCTACCGCATTGATCGCCTTAATCTCTCAGAATCTTTGTGTTTCTGGTCAGGGATTGAATCTTTTTGCACCATGTTGTGTTGCGATCGAATTTCTCAGGTGGTTCTAGCTAATTCGTCGCCCGTAGATTTTATTTATTATCTCTCTGTGATTGTGATTAGGAGGAGTACTGTGCCATCGTACGTGTTTTCTAGATCTTGGTTCTCTGAAACTCCTGAAGAAGACTGAAGTTGCTATAGGTTGAGTGGTGGAAGATAAATGGACTGACCTGTATAATACTGTCCAATTGTTGCTTATGTTAAAGCCCCACCGATGGTCTATTTTGGGAGGTTTTTCTTTCTGTCATCGAATGGAAATATTGATGGAAACGTCATTCAGGATTAATCAATTGGATTATCAGATATTTCTCACTGTTTGAAGTTTGAAATGCTATCTGTTTTGGACTTTTGGTTCCCTTTTTCTCTCCTCACGCGTTATCTTTTAAGAATGCTAGTGGAAAAGAACTATTACTTGTGCTGGTAAATTCTAGTAGAACAGGGATGGAAATTGATATGGAGTAACACTTTCCTGAAAGATCTTTATGTTTAATTTGAAGTTGTACAGGCTGTGGAATTGAGATGGAGCAACACTGTTTTGATGGATGTGAATTGGCTGCATTTTGGGCCGAGTTTAGTAACATACCTGTGTAACAGTTAGAAACTGAGGTGGTAATTTTGCTTTGATATGTATGCTTGGCTGATAAGATCTAACGATGATTCTATGCAAGCACAAAGCCACTTGATTTACTCAAATGATGTTTTGAAATTTTTTGTTCCATTTAGAGATTGGGGCAATTGCTAACACTCTTGCTCAAACAGGTAAGAAAACTTCTCAGTGAAGGAATGGGTGTAAATTTTGCTGCATTGGGCCGAAAATTAAAAGAGGTCACCCCCTCTCCATCCTGAAGTGACGGATGAATGAGTTGCTTGACCGTGGTACTAGCCTTACATTGATGCTATAGCCATGGGTGGCCGTGGCTGCAAATTTTTCATGCTTTCTTATTTTTTATTCAAAAATTTAATTATTGATAGAATATAATAGTATTATAGTTGACCTCATCTTCCAGTCCTGAGAACTGATAACATAAATGTTCTTTTGGGATTTTCATTCCATGTATCAGGTGTGAGCGAATTCAAGAATGAAATATATAAGCCACTTACATGTAATGTGTAAGTTTATGCATTGATTTGTCATGAGAAAGTAATATTTCAATATGTTCAACACTAGGGGAGCTGTGGTGGGATTGTGGGAACATGTCGTGCCAGCGTCTTGACCATATATGAGTTTCTGCGTTGATTTGTCGCATGTTCCAGTGGTTTATTGTGTCAGGCCTATTTATTATTCCCGTGACACAAATGGATCAAAGTTTGTGGTAGAGGCTTGTTTTACAGGTACAAAAATCTTTCAATTTTTTTAACCTTGAAGACAAGATGACTAGTTTGATATTTGAAGGCATAGCATTACTTTGTAATAACCAAGGGCATTGTAACTCAATAGCACAACATACCTCCTCTCATAAAATAGGTTATAAGTTCTATATTTTTAGATGATAAGGGTAGGTAAGTATATTTATATTGGGTGTGTCGATCCTTCCCCTATTAGAGAAGGGTAAAGTGTCTTAATATAAAAAAGATATTACTTTGCAGTATCTACTCAAAAATTTAGAATTGTACTTATCCATGGAGGAAATTTATGCCCCAAAAGAGAAAAGTAGATTCTTAGGCTTTTCTTGTTAATATTCTCACGTTTGAGCACAAATTACATGTCAACCACTCATTGAAAATTGCCTAACAGGGAAATGGAAACATGAAAACTGCTACTTCTCTCCAACGGTATCCTGTAAAGTGTAAATTTACTGCCTACCCCTTAGGGGCTAAAAACTTGGGAGAATAGTCTCTCTCTCTCTCTATATATATACAATATAAAATTTAATAAATTATATTATTCATAAAATTGTCCCTTCTTACTTATGAAGAACTACAGCTGATTTGAAAAGAACGGGAGCATGAATTGACAAAAAAAAATAAATGGAAGGAGTTAATTAATCAGATTTTTAACCGCTTTTTTACTTTAATGCTATAAACAATAAAAAAAATTATCCAAGATACTACTTCATGAAAAATATTTACTAAAAACTTATAATTAAAGTCATTCTTTATTATATAAATTTTTAATTTTTTAAAAAATTATTCATTATTAAGATTTTGAATATGTAACAATTTTTTAAATTGTAAAAATTGAAAGTTATTTTTATGATAAAATAACTTTAAAGGTTATTCAGTGACAGAATAATTTCAATTTTATTCTCATCTAGGTAGTACTTAAACATGTTCTCATTTTTTTGTGAGATTTCTAAGCCTATCAATCCATAAGATCTTTTGTCTTCATAAAGCCTAAGATTTCTCCTATGAGTTCGTAAAAGTATAATATAAAGTTAAAGATTTAAAGTAATAGAAGAGAGAATTATCAATGAGAGTAATAAGTCATGGCTATAAATATTGCACATTCCTTTCTTTCATCATCTATTTCTCTTCTTTCTCAGTTCCTTCTTTTCTCTTTCATATTAGACATTTGTTCTTCTGTATTAATTGCTTCCTTCCTCTTTTAGCTAGATATTGGCGATGTGCACATACTGTAATCTATTGCATTTTATTCAAGCTTAAAGTTTGATTATTAATCTAATTAAAGCATATTTTCTTACTTAATTTATTTTTTATTTTTTATAGCAAAGTTATTATATTTAGCCATTAATTTTTTTACTAGTTGAATTTGGTATTAAAAATGTAGATAAATTCTTATTCTAATTTAAATCATTAACTTTACATTATTCCTTCGCTAGCTCACATAGAAAGCTTTAGATTTATAAAACTAAAGAATATGATAGATTATAGGCTAAAAATCTCACATAGATAAGAGGGCACCTCATAGTACTATTTAGATAGAGACAAAATGAAAGTTGTTCTACCATACAATAAATTTCAAAATTTTATTAGGGAATAATTTTTAATTTTTATAATTTAAAAAAATTGTTTTATCTTTAAAATTGTATTAGTATTGAATAATTTTTTTAGAAATAAAAAATTTATCTAATAAAGAATAATTTTAAATATAAATTTTTAGTAAATACTTTTTGATATAGTATTTTAGGTACATTTTTTTATTGCTTATAGCATTATGGTAAAAAAAGTCGATTTTTAAAGCATCACAGAAGCGCGACCAAGTCACGAATATTATCATTTCTCTTGTTTAATTGTTTATTTTCCCATAAAAATATGAAAATAAAAAATTCTCTATCATTACGTCTCTTCCACAATAAATCCCTGTTGAAACTTTTTAGATAAGTAGGCCTGCCAAGTGGCAACAACTAACACAGCCACGTGGACTTCCCTGTTCCATCCTCTCGGCGCCGGCATTGTTCATCACCAGCCACCAATATTATATTATCTTCATTCCATGACTTGGCTTTGGTCGCACTTCAATTATAATCCTTTTTCCACTAATCGACAAATTTTCACTTTCGGCATCCAGGTCCAAAATAACTACCAAAAAAAAATATATTCATGAAATATAATCAACCACAAAAAAAAAAAAGAAAAAGAAAGGAAAAGTTAGGTTTCTACAAGAAAAAAAAAAGGGAAAAAAAATTACTCTCGGTCGGATGACTCCGGCGGTTCGGTAAACGGCATTCTGGGTAATATATGAATGGCGACTGCATCAAAACCCGCCGGCAAATCTACCTCCCAGAGTCGAGCCGGCGATGATACCACGTCCACCACTGAGATCCCTGCGCCTCCGGCGGAAACCACGCATATTCTTCCTCCTTGAGCGGCAAGTTGCTCCGCTCCTCTCAGCCTCTCCGATTGGATAACCTCTTCCCAAGCATCGTTCTTCGCATTGTACTTGCTAAGAGCACTCTTCGCCTCGTCCACCGCGTACATCACTTCCTCGTCCATGGCGGCAACCGGCCCTCGCCACCCTGATAACATCCCATCTGGCATGTCGTTCCACTCATCGTTATCCACATCGTACATAATTCCTTCCTTCGCAGCATTCCCTTTCACGTTCACCATACAAATCTTCCCTCTCCATCCAACCGCATCGATTGCGTCTCTGCTAAATCTTCCGTCCTTCAGACCCGTTTTCTTATCCCAAACCTCGCCGGATTTCCCATTTAAATCCCATTTCTCAAGCGATCGAGCGACGTCGATTGAGAATTGCGTTCCGATTCCGCTAGCTACGTAGATCGAGCCGCGAGCAGCACCCAGGGCACACCACCTGCGAGGGGTGGGAAGCGAGGGGCCGACGTTCCAGTCCCGGCGAAGGGGGTTGAAGATGAGAGGGCGGGCGAGGGCAGGGAAGAGGTTGTGGGCCGTGGCGGCAAGGAGCACGAGGTTGCCGGAGACGGCGATGGACTGGATTGGTAGGTTACGGGAGAGGAAGGAAGGGTGGCGGAGGAGGATGCGGAGGGGAGGGTCCGGCAGCGGCGGCGGAGGAAGGGTATGCCAATGGGACGAGATTGGATCGAAGCTATAGAAGTGGATTGAATCGGAATGGGGTTTGCAAGTCAAAAAGACGTAGAGAGAGAGAAAAGGAGGGAAGGATGAGGAATATATAAGGCGACGCCATGAGTGGCAAACGGAGAAGAGGATGGAGGGGGGAATAAGAGAGAGACAGAGCTGGGCTATATGATCGGGAAGACCAGGTATCAGCGGTGGCGCGTGGTACTGGAGAAGAATCTTCCGGCGCTTGGAGGGAGGGACTGAGAAAGAGTCGGCCATGGAAGTTGCAGGCTCTGTGTTGTGTTGTTTATCGTTCAGAAATTTCTAAGGTCAAAGGAGGAAGAACCATTAATGTAATTTGGATATCTATGTATACAGGCAATTTATTTTTTTCAGACAGGAATTGAAAAGCTAAAGTTACATATATTTTTTTTTCTGAATTATTTAATTCATTAAATGGACGTATGGTGCTAGGTGCTACTTTTCCAGCCGCTGGTCCTTCAACATTAAATATAGGCATCGTCATCTCTCAAAGTTTCCATTACAAAGAAGTTGGCTGGATAAAGTTCATGCTGCTGATTTCATTACCTCAGCCGGGGATCACATGACAGATTTTTCGGAAGACTTATAAACAATATTATCTATATAATATTTGCTATATTAATTTTTTATAGACAATATTTTTATACACCCTCTTTTAAAGATTGTCACTCATAGTTTTAGTTTTGCTTGAAAAATATAGTAGATAAAATTAATAATTTAATCTCTATCATTTTTTTTAAATTTAAAATTCAATTCCTAAATTTTCACTTTACTCAAATCAATTTCTATATTTTTTTTATTAAACTTAAAAAATTATGAACATTAATTTAATATAATTTAGTCACTATATTCTTAACCTTTTTACATGTTAGTTTCTACACCTTAAAAAATAAAACTATAAAGACTAAAGTTATTTTTTGAACATTAAGAACCAATGTTTTGAGAAGTTAAAATTAAATAGATTAAATTACACTAAATTAAAATTTATAAATTGATCTATAATCAAGTTTAAATTATAGATATGAGGTTGCACCAAGTTATAAATTTAAGTATTGATTTTTAAATAAATAAATATTATAAATAATTAATTTTATAAAAAACGTAATTTCATTAATTAGTTTTGTTTTGCTCCTCATTCATGAAAATAACTATAAGTGGAATCAAGTATTGTAATACTTTCTGTTTTCTCAAGTTCGAAATATATGACATTTACTATTTGCTTGGTACATAGAATGAATAGGATTTTACATTAAAGATAGAAAAAAATTCTTTATTAAAAATTTTATTAGTGAGAATAACATAATAAATTTTATACATAAATATTATTATTTTATAAATTATATATATTTTTATTGGTAATCTAATTTAAGTCATTCTTATCAAATAAATTTGTAATTGAGGGCTCTTGTGCTTTTATATAGAGAGAGAGAGAGAAAGAGTTAAAGTAAAACATCCGAAAATATGCTATACAAAGAACTAGAGGCAGATATGTATGGGCTTGTTTATGTGCTATCATTAATTTTTGTTGTTTGGTTAATTATAAAAAAGTTGTGTTCCACTAACTTGAGAAAAAGGGTTAGATATACGACCATATAGAGTATATTTGATATTTTAAGAGTATTATTTTATTATAATTATAATTATAATATTTAAAAAATATCTTAATTTTTAGGTACTAAGTTTATATCTAAGGATAATTAACGGCTCGCTCTATTTAATATTAGTATTCCCTATAAAAAAATATCCTATTATTAGATCGTGAGTGAACCTAATCTATTTCTAAAAAAAAATTATAACAAAAAAATATAAAAAAGTATTTTTAACCTAAATTATAAATATATTAAATATCAATTTTATCTCACTTATATTTTTATCATCTTATTAATCTATATAATTATCATATTAACTCATATTTTTTATATAACTTATTTATAAAAACTATTATAATAACAACTATTTAAGTATTTATTTATTTATTTAAAATTATTTTTTATATAAAATATATTATTAAACTCATTTTATAATAATTTTGTTTATAATCTATTATAAAAGAATTAAACCAAATACTTATTCAATTTATCATCCTTGTGTCGTGGTCCCATACAACTGAATAAAGCTTAGCTCCAAAATACATGCACTATTAAAGTGCCACGTGGCCCCGAGTGTAAATTGAGAGTACAATCACGATAAAGATGTGCCAGTTCAGAAAAGATAAAGTAACACAAAATATATTAATTTTATTTTTTATATATAATTAATATTTTAATTTTACTTATAGTATAAATTTACTTATTACTTTTTTAATTTTATATAATTTTATTTATATCTTTTTTAATTTGATATACTTATTAATATTTGATAAATACAATTATAAATAAAATTATGTTAAATTAAAAATATTATAGATAAAATTATATTATAAATAAAATTAAATACTGATCATATATAATAAATAAATTAAAATATTAAATGTTTTTTATAAAAAAATTAATATTAGCAACGTGCCAAAAAGAGAAAAAATAATAAAACAGGGGGCTTGTAAAAGTGTTCTCCAAGAGGTTGTGATGGGATATTTTAGCCCCTCGCAAAAGAATGGGAAGAAAGTAAATGGAAAAAAATATATAAATTCAATTGGTGACATATATTTAATGCGTGTGTATATATATATTCAAAAAGTGACATAAGTGCTGACACAAAAAAGTATGAATTTGCATGTAATCTATAAATCTGAAAAATGATTTGATATATTTTACTTGCTCATAATATCATGACTTAAGATGCAAGCCTTATGTTGAGCTGAAATTTGGTGACATTTTAGCATAGAGTTTGATTTTTTATTAGTTTCAGAATTAGCATTTCATATTAGATGACTTTATCACATTTAATGTGTATATATAATTATATATACTTACACTGAATCATAATTGAGACAAATTAAAAAAAAAAACTTGTTCATCTCATTAACCTTGTCTCTCTATAAATTAATATATTTCTTTAGATAATTAATATAATATCTATTTACTTAATTTAAATAAATTAAAAAAAATAATTATAAAAAAATTATAAAATATTTTTTATGTATATCTATTAAATTATAAAATATTTTTAAAATATTATATATATTTTAAAAAAATATTTTAGAATATTCAACATACCTTAATTTGATAATAAATATAATTTAGTCTTTTAAAATATTTATATATAAAGATAGATCATATATCAATAAATTTATTTAAAAAATTATAAAAATAAAATAAATTAAAATTTTATATTTATAATTTTATCTAACACCTAATTAACTTTAATGTGACGAACGAGACAGAGTATATTATTTTAAAAAGGTGCTCTGTTCTAAAGAGAAGGCTCTAGAGTAGGGGTAGAGGTATGGGAAAGAGTCAAAGGGGGGAAGGAGTGGCCCCCATAGATTTGGAAAGGGCACGCACGTGGATCGATGACGATTGTGTGGCCCTTAATTTTGAAAGAAGTTGGCGCCTTTTGGCCTTAATTGTATGGACAAGGACTCTCTGTCTTCTGTTCTACTTTTTATGTCCTATTAAATGTACACGGGAATTTAATGCCTTCATATATTTTATACTTTTATACTCTGTTTTTTTTAATCATTTAATTTTATATAAAAATTTATTTTAATTCGTAAATTTTATAAAATATTTTTATAATATTTTAATTTTAATATTATTAGCAAAAAGTACTTACATTTAAATTTTAGATATTGATAAAGCATTCTAAACTATTCCCATATTAAATTAATTTTTAAAAATAATAATTGATAAAAAAGAAAATATATTAATCTAAAACTAATGATATTGAGGTTAAATGATTCAAAAGATATATTATAAAATTAATAGGTTAATTTGAAATATAATATAAAGTTAAAATGTTAAATATATATTTTTATTTTTTAATTATTACGTTAACTTTAAAAATTTAGTTAAAAATAACTCAATTTTTATAATTTTTTTATTATAGGTGTGTTTTTATAATTTTTTAACTTAAAACAACTTAATTTTTTTAAAATAATAAATTATAAAGATTGAGTTCTTCTTAGTTAAAATTTATGGATTTAAAATTATATTTTTCTATTTTATTTAAAGTAAAATCAAATCGTTTAGATCGTATAATATTTTTTATTTTAACAGTTATTTTATTTATAAAATAATATATATGTATATATATATAAAGACATGGTACTCCAACTGTTTCCCTAAACTTTCCTGAAATTCGTGAAACTCATAAATGACTCACTTATGGAGAAATTTGATGTTTGAAAAGCCACAAAAAGTAATACTTGCAATAAATATAAGTACGATTAGTTATTAATTGAATCAAAAGCATTGGTATAATCCGTGGCATGAATACGAACGCAGATTCGATAAATCAAAGAGAGAAATAAAGAAGAAGAATAAGAAGGAGAAATTGACCAAAAGAATGTAAGAGGTGGTAGAGGGGTGTGGGGGCAATGTAGTAATGAAGTCCCACCCACCGCCACCGCCACTAATAAGTGGTTCCACACCCTTGCCTCCCTATTACGCTTTCCTCCTCTTTCTCTTACTGTTGGGGCGCAAAAAAAGAAAAATTGTGAACATCCTAAAATCTTCTAAAATAAACATGATTTGAAATTTTAAAAGCTTTGTATAATTTAATTATAGAATTAAAGTGTATCTAACACTTAAAATAATTTTCAAATATCACTCAATATTTTAAACTAATTTATAGTTCATATGATTCTTTAAAATATTTTTTAATAATATTTTCTTCATCTATTACTCTAACATGTTTTTCTAATATCATTTAATATTCTAAGTTATAGTGCTCATTATTGTGGAGAAAAATAGTTAGATAAAATTACACAAATACTTTAAGATATCTTAAAGTACTAAAAAATATTTTAAAATATTAAATAAATTATAAATTATCATAAAATATTAGATACTACTTAACCGATTATTTTAGCATTTTGAATATAACTTAAACCTTAATTATACGCACACCCGGAGGCAGTGGCGGACCCAAGACCCTAAGTTAGTGGGGGAAAGAGTGAATTTATTTAAAAATAAGAGTTGGAAATTGGAAGCTGGAACTTAGTGGGGTTAACATATTGAAATTAGTGAGGTCAAAGAAGGTAGAATCTAAATGCCCTTACATGCAATTTTTGCAAAAGTGCACACTCACAATGGGTTAATACTTAATAGAAGACACCTTCGTTATGCATATTAGAATGACCAAATAGCTCTAATTAATATATTGAGTTTAATAGAAGTAATTAATTCTTTAAATTATGATAATTCAAAGTTTGAATTATTACTAGAAGATATATATATATATATATAATTAGTATTCGATAATATTTTAAATATATTTATACTTAAAGAGGATGATATCTATATTTTTTCTCAGTTTATAATAATGTCATCAAGCTAATGAATTCCCCCCCCCCCCCCCCCAACCACATATATATAGCATGTCTTGAATTTTAAAATCAAATTATACTAGTAATAAATTTTACGTGTGACTTAATTAAGCTAGCAAGTAGCGATCATGGTTAAACCTATATATAAATAAGATAACTTATAGTGATAAATATAGACTAAAATCCCAAACATTGTTACAATAGAATGATTAAATGTTTTAACCTTTATCTTTTTTATCATCCCTTTGTTATTCAGAAATGCCAGGTGTGAAAAATAATGCTTTAAATAAAACATTATATCGTGAACCAACAAAACAAGCCGGGATTTAGTCTGAAAAGGTTGTTTTGTCTGGTTCTCACTCTGTTAAAGCTATCACATTCAAAAGCTTGTTGGAGTTGTACATTTGTTGATTGTTATGATTAATGTATTGACGGCACCGCCCTCTATTAGGTGAGCAGCTTCAACTACATTTTTAAAATTAAAAATAAATAATTAAGAAGTACTATATTTTTAACTGACTAATAGTTAATCATTAATCATAATTAATTTTGACTTCTATAGTTATTCATTTTATTTAGAATGGCAACTAAAAACCTCATAAAAAAGAGTTAACACCAAATCAGAACTTTATTACAACTTAAATTCCATAATTCAATACTCATTTCCAATTTCTCCCTAATGAAAATCTTTAAAAAGTCCTAATCTAATATTGATCTTATAAGATCCTTAATTGTCAATTTTCCCTTTTATACATTTATTTAATGTAATATACAGCATGTAAATAACTCGCCCTCTTTTAATCGTAGAACAAAAATTGAATTTCATGGACTAGGAATACTCTTTTCTCAACTTTATATATAAATCTTCTAAAGTCTAAGCTTCCAACAATGTTCCCTAATCATCTGAATTAGAGTTTGTGACCCAAAAAAAAAAAGAATTAAAGAAAAAGCTCTGGACGTTTTGTCATTTAGCTTCCTTTCCCTATTAACCTCGTAGAAAATAGGGAAAAAAATATTAATCAAACTAACATCACAGAATTTTATAATGGAGGACTCAGAAGCTTCATATATCAAAATGGGGAACTTCATTTTTCCAAGTTATTACATTTAATAAAAGCATCCATCTTATGATTTCATGCTTCATCTTCATCACTACTGTCAACAAGCACAATAGGTTTCTTGGTCTTTAACTTCTTTGCAGCTCTAATTTCAGAGCCTTGTTCATTTCTCTCATCAGGAGGCTTGAAATCAGAATACATTTCAATTTGCACAAGAATTCTCTCTCCATACTTATCTGTCTTCAGTTTTCCAATTATCTTCTCTAACTGCAAGTGGGGAAAAAAGATACAAATCTCACGGTCACAACTCCAGTTACAGCTACAACAACAGCTTTCCTCTAAAATTAGATATTTCTTTTCTTAGTTCATTGGGGTATTCTTATATTAGGTTTCAAGTTAAATATAAAAGTCAATTATCTCTTCTATAAATCCTATACTTTAACTGAACAAGAACTCTGAATCATTTGCGCATTCCCAAATACCCTTTTCGGCTCTTTAATGTTCTCTATTATATACCTTTTGTCCTCAACCAACATCCTTTTCTGTCCAAGATGCATGTGAAACTCGGAAAACCAGTATGAAATGAATAACAGAGGCATCTATGGTATTATTTTGTGTTGTGTTCTAGCAAGATAACAGTTATTTAAGATCAAAGATCTAAACAGAAAGAGAAAAAGATCATCGTTCTAAGAACCAGTGCAAAATGAGGTTATGTGCATTATCATCTTTACAGGAGTTACCTGTTCTAGTGAGTTCGGTTTTTGAGAACTTATGAGGCTGATTTGTTGAGTGGATAAGACGGAGTGCGGGAGTATTCCTCCATTCATGGAGGACAATTCTTTCCTCAGCTCATCAAGTTTTACCTCCAGACCAGAGGAACCAAAGCTACGTTTAACTGATTTGACACCAGCCTTGGTTCTCTGTTCACTAGAAATTTCAATCTTGACAGTCTTCTTTCCTGCATGTAAAAACAACAATATTGAGAATGGCTAAACGTAAATCTGGAGGTGAAACAGATAGAAAGGAGATGTCTTTTTGATGAAGAAAATGCCATGGATGAACGAACATCTTAGATCACAGCAAAACAAGAATAAATAGTTAGCATCTCTCCTTGAGTTTTTACTATTGGGAGCAAGTGGGTGCCCCTACAAGATCTTGAGCGCAGAAAGAGAAGCAAGACTGAGTACTAGATAATAAGTGTAGGCTTGGCCGTAAAATCTGAATTTCTGAGAAATTGAACTACTTCGCTTGAACCAGATTTGGTTAAATTAAGGGAAAACTATTTATTAGTTGCCATGATAGACTAGCTTGCAAGAATAAGATAACTCAGAGAAATGTTTACCTAGCAATATTTGCCTGGCCAATGGTCCCTCAGCAACGTACGCATTTGTCGTATATGCCGTATGCTGAAATTCTTCTTTCTACATCAAGAAACATTCTCTTAGCAATACTGGAAATTAATATATCTACATTTATAACATGTGCCCAGGGGATCAACTAAAAAAGCTTGTGCCTTTAAAATAAATTTAATAGCTGATTCTAAAGAAAAATTGCTGTCTAACTATTTTCCCCAATCTCTACAAGCATCAGATTCAAATAGTACATGATGTTGTAATCTAGCTCATTTTATGCCACTCAATATCTTCAACTAAATGGTATATGACGTTTTAATTAGAAAATTACAGTGAATCAGAGAATGATCTGGCTTCAATAATAACAGTTCTTGATATCAGATAAACAAAATAATCATCTAGGATGCCTTTTAATTCTCCAGAAATTGACTCATGGAGAAATCTTAACAGCTAATACTTTGCACAATGGTGACTTTATAATTTGTAAAACTGGCTCGGTATGTGTGCAAGTCTAACTATAGTTGAGGGAATTCTGGCTTTCAATTATCTTACCAAAACCCGCTCAAGTAAAAGCTGTAAGATGAGCTGCTTCATTTCCTCTTTCTTCAACTTAAAATCTAGATAAATGATTTGCAGCAAAATTTAATACGATATGATATATTGCAGTACATCGCCTAGAAACAGATTAGACTGAAAAAAAAGGATAAATTGGATTCATACAAAGCGGAATGGGAGAAAAGGCCTTGGGCAAGAGTTCATTTTTTTTGGGGTTGGGGGGTTGGGAGGGGTAGTCTTTAGGCATTGAAGAGAGCAAAACAACCTAGTTCCTTCTGCTTAATTTTCATTTTGTCAACCAACTGTAACATTGTTAATCTCCGATCATTTTCTTGCATATCTTTCAACAAAGAAACCATCAGCTTCGCATGGCCTGAAATTCAATCCATATTATATGAATTAATAACAGTCACCAATGAGTATATTTAATATACTTAAAGTATAAAGTATTTGCTTAATCTGGCACTACTCTAAAGTACAGTAAGGAGATTTTTTTTAGCCAACCTCACTTAGTAAGCTAAGGTTTGTTGTTGTAGTTCTATAAACACAAAGCAAGGTTATTTAGGCAAAACCATTGGACAGTGTGGAAATGTGCAACAAGGGTGAAAAGAGACCAGAGAGGTGAAACAAGAATAAATTTGAACAATCAAATAAAAATAACCATTAAAACAGGTAAAAAAAATAATATCTAATTGAACAAATGACAAAACAACATATGACTTACTGGATACGTCCAGTTCTTTCACCTCGCTTGGGAATGCACAATTGTCACACATCCCTGTAAAAATGAGTTTATCATTCAAATTCATGCTACATGACCTCAAAAAGGGGGAAAATTAAAAGCAAAAGACAACCATGAAAATGTACCATTGCAGTCTTGTGGTGGCTCAGCAAAGTGCTGGAAAATGGCACTGCGGCGACATGTTTTTTTGGACTGGATGATAAAGAATTACAGACTTGAAAAATTCAGGTTCAAGTAATGAAGTATACAATAAAAATTCAAATGCTCATATGCAACAATCATTAATCAGGAAATAGAAGTTCAATCCGTGACATATTGACATATGCTTACTAATATTTTAGTCGTTTTGTCATCCTCCAGAACATAAAGATAAAGAGGTATTAAGTATTTAGGAATTTCTTAAGGAAATAGTTGCCTTTAGTAGACCCAAAATAATGGGTATCAATGTTGGTTTGAGTTTAGTGTTACTATAAACAGAGGTTGGGGTTTGGTTCAAAACAACTCAATAGAGTTTTTCAAAGTATATTTGGTCCCTTACTTTTCTCTCTAACTTTTGGTACTATACATTTCTCAACAATAAAATACTCTGAAAATGGATACGCCAACTAGACTTTTGTGGGCAACTTTGCGCCGCTAACCTGATAAGAAACATATATACCTGTCTATATGTGTATGATAAAATCAAAATAAGTCTCCCAACATTTTCTACAATTCATTTAAGCCCAAATCTATGACACCTGGTTGATCACTTGACCATAAGAACAAAAATTTGTTGGGCTAATCTTGCAAATAGGACCCAGATGAAAGGAGGGGAAACGCTGGGCCAACTATCAGTTCCAAATGTCTGATGCCCATTGTCTCCACCAGCAATTGTGTGAAATGAGAATGGGTGAACAGATATGATCATAAAGTTGTCAAAAGATGAGGAAATTTTGATTCTCATTGTTTTCTATATTTTCAAAGATAGGCCACCCATAAATCTTGACATAGGACTCCTAACACCCAAAAAAGAAAAGAAAAAGAAAAAGGAAGAAGGAGATCTTCCAACTAAAAGGGCTATAGAAAAGGGAGTAAATGTTTCAGATGAGATCGACCACAAGAGATACAGTTTAGAAACATAGAAAATACCTGACAATATTTTACTATGTCATACAAATTCTGCAGTCCTGTGTTTTCGAAGAAAACCATTGAACTCTGTCAGAAAATCATGATAATAATTATACAGTCCATGAATCAAATACAGGCACACAAATACATATGCAGATGAAATTGACGAATACCCAAGCATGCAAGCATGTGCTTGGGCTTGAGAATAAAAAATTCTTAAAGGTTAATCACATGTTCCTCATCTTAAAAGGGAAGCTGAAGACCACAGACCCCAAAATCTATGGGTTAATATTAGTTAGTCCGGCAAAAGTAGATCCTATCCCCTGCAATCTTCAGCTTTCATGGAAAATGATATAACAAAGATTTGATAATATAGACTTGCCAATCTTTACCTGTCGGGGCACATCACCAGGTCTAAAGTAGAGAACACATTCAGATGGGAGTCCATCTCTACCGGCTCGACCACTTTCCTGTAGGAAGGGCCTAATGACAAGGGAAAAATGCAATAGGAGAAAACTATAGCAGGGATGGCTCAAACCTGGTAGTATGTTTCCATTGATTTGCTCAAGCTATGATGGATGACAAATCTGACTACATGCAAAAACTTCCCATTGAATATTCTCATCATATATGAATGAAAAAGCAAAAACATGCAAAGAAGGCCAAATAGTCAAGAATACACCAACCGAACGTAATAACCCACAATATCCTAATAGTTTATAGACAAGGGAAAGGCATGGGGAAGAGACTTGTGAAGAATAGAATATAGATCTGTTTTGTTTCCTCTACATATCAACGGGTATCAAAGCAATGTTCAGACGTCATAGCTAGAGAGCATGATGGCTTCAGAAGATACAAAAATGAATCTTATATGATGAACTGAGGCCACCTTAGTTCAGTTTTGAACGAATAAAATGAACCAATTATAGTTGCGAACACATCCTCAGTAGTATAGTGAATAGTATACACAGAACATATTGACAACTTTTTTAAGCAAAAAAGAGCAGAATAGCAATTTTGAAATACTAACCATCTGGTTTGTTGATTCCCATGCCAAATGCCACCTGAAATGCATATTCAAATAGATTTAAAAGATATCAGGCTAAGACTGGGGAAAAAACTGGAACAAACGAATTCAAACACGTGTTTGACCTAAAAAGGAAAAGAAAACAGAAATCAAACATGTAACATAACAACAATTCCAATTCCAGAGATGCATACCGTACCAACTATGACCTGCAACTTGCTATTGCTCCACCTATGCAAACAAACATAAATAATAGGCTCCATTAATTCATTCGCTCCTAAGATGTTATATCACAAAAATCTATAATGTAATCTTTTGAACCCTTGTTCGGACAGTGAACTGGAAGGGAATTGGGTCACCAATCAATGGGTGAACCACACACACAAATTATGTGAATGAAAGACAAACACACTACTTTACCGCATATGTACTTTTTCCCGAGCATGTACATCCATATCCGCATGGTAATAATCAGCAGAAATTCCCCTCTCCCTTAATTCCATTGCTACCTGTAGTATTTGATAATAAAAGAATAAGTATTTATTCTACTTAAGGTGGCAATTCATGTATTAGCATAATAGCCAGAACACTGTACATAAGTATTCTAGTCCATGCCAGATGTGTTTTCCAAAGTTGAAATCTGAACATAGGCTAATCTCCCTACTTAATTTGAAGCACACATTTGGCAAGAGTACAAGTGAAAGCTATGAAATAGTAAAAGAACGAAGTTTTTCAGACCCTATTTTGCGACTCATGTTGTTATTTGTTTCCATTCATATTCTGACTTGGACTTGTCATGGAATCAAAGCTAGTTATATTGTTTCCAAAGTTTTCAATTAGATTGTTTTCATTTTTAGCTTCCTCATATTCTGGGATCTGATTGGCCAAACTTGTGGCCTATGTCCCTTGAGGTTGCTATTTGCAGATCATTAGTATTCTTTAGATTCCTGATATTCTAGTTTTTACAAAGATTTGTTGCTATCAATCATAAATTTCCCACAAATATTCCTCTTATCTTGCACAGTATGTGGGAGACCTCGCCTCAGTCTTGAAGGCAAAATTTCACTTGTTATTGTGAAATATGCATGTACACTTAATGTAAGAGAGAGGTCCTAATCATACACACCTGCTCACATTCCTTCCTGGAGAAACAATAAACTATCCCAGATTCCTCATTCGGATAAGATTCTTGAATGAATCCAGCAATTTCATCAATAACCGCCTTACCAACAGATGACTTTTCCTTGACCTTCAGCAAAAAGTAATATAAATAATTTTACTTGGATATTGAAATAATGTTTATAATTATATCTCCTTTCCTTTTTATGAAAGAAAAAACACGAAGAATCTAATGAAAAAGACTACTCTTATAAATATACCATATAAAATAGGTTCGGTCTGTTGACTGTGCTGACAAATTTGACACATCTTGGAATGTGCAACATTTCCATCAGATCATTTTGGACTCTTTGAGTAGCAGTTGCCTGACCAATAGATGACATAGGAGAAATCAAAACTATTTATTAATTTTATTCCCGATGATAAAAGAAGGGTGGAGAAGAAGACTTACAGTCAAAGCAACTATTGGAACATTAGGAAATTGAGTCTTGAGAATACCAAGGTTCTTGTAGTCAGGTCTAAAGTCATGACCCCATTGACTACAGCAATGTGCCTCCTGCAAGGCAAGCAAAAATCATAAGCCACCTGGTCACACACCTAATTAAAATTGTCATGAAAAATTGTGTCCTCTGCATAAAAGCACCGTAACAGAGGGTTGAGACGTGTGGAATAACTGAGCAATGAATCACCCATGGTTCAGCAAATGCGCAAAATACGAATACTGGAAAACGCTGAAACAAACAAATATGCTAGATTCCAAATATGGAACATCCAAAACATGTGCATATTCTATATACCGTTTGAATATTAACACCGAATAGTTTTTCACTTTCAAGAAACAATCAGTTAAGAAACTAAAAAATGTCCCTGGATTTGATTACTCAAGGCATGACTTTCAACCTCATATGACTGAATGACATAGGTAGAAAAGAGAGTTTCCTATAGTAGGATGATGAAAACTGTACAACCAATAATATCAATCCATAGAAAGTTCATTAGTATCTTCTTCTAGTACACAACAGAAATGTACTAGAGTGGCCCGAATCAGATCATTCCCTCTTCATGGAAGATAGTGGTACAGAGTTGCGCAAGAGAGAGAAACTGAATATTGTTTCACAATACCCCTCTTACATTCACTAATATCTCTATTTATACTAATAACCTTCCCAAACTAACTACTAACCCTTTTAGTTAACCTAACCACCACGTAAAAGATAGTCTGAAGCAACAAGCCAAAAATTCACAACCTTGTGGATAAATATGTCATTACATTTAGTTGAAGCAGGGCATAAAGTAAAATAGAAAATCAAGCAAGGCAGAATGCGTGTTCTTGGAACACATCTGCATGCAGCCTTAGGATCAACAAGTACTGACAATTGTTATTTGGTGAACATAAGTACTGACAATTTTAAAAACAATGATATTAACAAATAAATTGCTGAGCAAGTCTAAGAAAAATGTTCCTATGCACTCACATCTATGGAAATTAGAGAGAGACGATCGGCATGATGACACTTTTCTAGTTTTGACATAAATCTCTTGCTCTTTGATATCTTTTCTGGTGTGACGTGCAATACTTTGAGATCCCCCTCACCCTTATCCAGAGCCTTGTATATGAACTTCTCATCTTCCTTACTTGTTGTTGATGTCAACATGTATGCTGGGATCCCTAAAGCAGTTAAACCCATAACCTAAAGCAGCCAACAACACCCATCCCCACCCCCACCCCAAAAAGAAAACAAAAGGAAAAACAAAATTAAAAGGAAGGATAAGAGGAATGCGGCGCAGCTGAAACTCAAGTAAAGGCTCATAGAAGAAAAGTTGGAAAAAGATTTTGACGTAATTAAGCACTGCAAACCTGATCCTGAATTAAAGAAAGCAAAGGACTGACAACAAGAGCAATCCCATCACGGAGAACAGCAGGAAGCTGGTAGCAGAGACTCTTGCCACCACCCGCAGCCATAATCACCAGAACATCCCTTCTACTCATGATGGCATTAATTATCTATCATCATTAAAATGGTACTTATTAATAAACTATACACACACAAGACAGTCATCGAAGAGAAGAAAACTAAAGTACACCAACTTAAATCCTCAAACTATGCCTATAGTCTGCAACTCTACAAGTGTCAATAGATTCTTAGCAGCATCAGAAAACAAAGATAATAACCCAGAATTTGAATGCAAACTTCAGAAGCTAAAAATGATTAATATAGAGTAGATATACAAGGTAAGAGAAACCTTTTCATATAATTCGCATTTATATATCTCAATTTCAAAGAGAACTTCAGAACAAAGAAACAAATAGCGGCTTGTGTGGAATGGTAACATATTTGTACTTCTTTAAGCTGCATTGAAAAACATTTAACTCATTTTTTCTTGTTTGAGTTAAATAATTTACCTCTCTTTGATTTGCACGATATGTAGAAATGCCAAAAATATTCAGCCTCACATCATCTGCTTCAGAATCCCATTCAAATGGCCCAGACCAATTTTCCACGGCACCTGGAGCACCGTCATTGACCGGGTTTCCAGATTCTTCACATGCTTCTAGTATAGCCTTGAGCTCTGATTTTCTCTCATGCAACTGCTCTTGTCTTTCAATTAATGCCCTTATTTGATCTGCACAAAGATCAATATATTAGAAAACGAAAAAAACTAGTGCATAATTAACGCCACTTCCCGACACCCTTGAGGGGTTCGCATATTGCAGTGGTACCATTATACTATGAAACCATCACAACCTACTAATTTTAAATGATTAAATGCACACACTATATTTAATCGCTTGCTTGAAAAATGTATATTAGCAAGCGCGTGGATTTTTTTTTTTTTTGTGAAAGATAAACGTGTAGGAAGAAGAACCTTCAACATCTTGAATCTCGACCTCTATGGCTAGAAGCTCCTGTAACAGGTCGTTGGGCTCCATCCGCACATACAAAAACTATAACAGTGTTCCCAGGCAAGCCGCCGCACAAATATACCAACAACCTATCAGTTTACACTTAAAACTAGGAAAGGAGACTCAGAAAAGTAGCAAAATCGCATATTTGAAGTTGCTCAGCAAAATCGCTGGGTGGTGGTATTTTCAGGCGTTACACTTGAGTTTTCATTTTTGTTCCCATAACATCCGACGACGGCTCCGGCGACACTACCCTAGCGAAAAATAATATGCTCTTGTGGGCTGGACGGCCTTTTTTTTTTTGACAAATCTGGGCTTGAGCCCAAAATTATGATCCCCACAAAGAAGCGAATATCAGTTATTTTTGTATTTGAGTTTAACTAGTAAAGAAGTAAGATATATAATTATTTAAAGTGTGTTTAATATCTAAAGAGTACTATTTTATTGTGGTTTTAATCGCGATACTTGGGGAGGTATATTAATTCCTGGGTGACTATATTTACGAATACGTATGAAAGTAATAGACAACTCGATCTACCTGACATTAATATCATTTAAAAGGAAGGGAGACTTTGCCTATCTTTAGATCATAGGTGAGCACAACCCTTTTTTAAAAGTTTTTGTATAAAAAAAAGTTATTCCTGTGCATTAACAACTTACCCATCATCCATAGGTTCAATTAGCAAAGGGGTGAGACATGCGACTATTTAGAGTGTATTCGATCATTTGAGAGTACCACTTTATTGTGGTTTTAGTCATGGCACTTAGGGAGTCATCCTAACTCTTGGGTATTTAGGTTTATGCTAGAGGGTAATAGACAACTCGTCCTGCCCGATATTGGTATCACTTAGGGGAAAGGAGACTTCGCTATACCTTTAGATTATGGGCGAGCCTAACTATTTTCTAAAAATTTGTATAAAAAAACCTAATTCGATACTTGTTTAGCTAGAAAGTTTACGTCGCCCACGATTAAAGTATAGAAAGTGAACAGTTTGATCTTGAGTTTAATTAGATAATTAATTTATATATATTAAAAAAATTAGTTAAATTAATTATTTATAATAATTTTTTAAAATATATTTTTAATCATGCACGTCTATAACCCTCTTTCATGAAAACCCTTAGTATGTATAATTAATAAAAATACTTTAAGAGGTAAAGAAAGTTAAAATATTATATTTAAAATTAAAAAAAATATTTACTAACTTTTATTTTTAGTAGTATGTAGTACATTTTTTTTAAAGATGATCTCTATTGTTTTTTTTGCTTTTCATGCTAAAATTTATGGTATTAAATATAGTATATTTATCAATAGTTTTGTGATATATTAGCATGAAAACTCCCTAATAAATAAGTGGTTACGAATTTGATCTTGTTTATAATCTCATATTGTTATTAGTACTCTCTTGAGTAAAAAATATAAGTAAATTGATAATTTTTTATTTTTAAATAAATTTAGCAACTTAACTATAAAAATATGTTAGCCATTTAATAGGACTTATAACTTGACCTAGTTAAAGTCTAGTAAAGCCCCATCTTTATGTATATTTAAAAGCTTATTAATTTAAATATGTTAAACTTTTTCTTTTAAGACATGTTATACAAACCTACAAATTTAACCTATTTAACATCATATATATATATATATATATATATATATATATATATATATATTTAACCTATTCAAGTCTAGCCAGCCTGTTTCCATGTTATCTTTTAATTCCGAGGAGTAAATACTAGCTATGGATCAGACGAATACTTCGCTCTTGCAAATATAAAAATAAAACAACTGATCCTTCAAGCACGTGATCGTTATGTGTAATTTCTTGAGCCTGAACCCGAAGAGGTTGTGTGGCCCACCTCTTGCCACCCAACTCTTGATCATTGCACTTGAAATCCTGCAAAATAACCCTTGCATGATAAGGTAGAACAAAAGCTTCATGGAAATTAAGCTGAGGAATCTACACTCAAAACAATAAACAAACAAAAAATAAATAAAATAAAATGGCCATGGTAAATTCTGAACATGCAAGTAAAAATATCACAAATAAACTTGAAAGATATATCATACAAACATCACATAAAATATGAGAAAAGACATTGTAATGAGAAAATTAGAGAAGAAAATGGCAATTACTCGAATAAAAGTGACGTTGAGAAATGAGAATGAGTAAAGAGAGATGAATATGCTGAGCCAGATGATATTGATGCCTGCAAGAATAGCCGTCGGTCGTTGATCCGAGGGACCACAACTAAAGTTCAAACAAGATGACAAAATTTGAGAAAGGACATTTTTAAAACTCACAGCTCTTTAGTATTTTTTAATTATATTTTTATTTACGGAAGTTACTTTTAGATTTTGTTTAATATAAAAATCATGCAGTTAATGGATGTAAATCTGACTCTCGTGGTTAGCAATAAAAATTCACGTAAACTAGTCTAGTCCCTGTGAAAAAAATAAGCTGTTAGCCGTTTACTGATTATAATTCACAATTAGTGCGTTTAATCATCCTCGTTGTGACGAATCAGAATCACGGGTAAAATGAACATTTTTGAGCTGATATTTTCAACTTCCAAATGCGTTTATTTAATGTAAGGATTTTGGAGATGTCTGGATAACAGTCAGTGGCGACTCAGTACTCAATTCTGAAACGTATCCATTATAATTATATTATTAATAAATTATAAATTATAAATTATAAACTCAATATAAAAGCGTCATGATCGAAGTGGGACTGGTCACTAGCACAAACAAGCTGAACAACACCGCGATAGAGCTGGGGTTGACGCCCAGGCATCATCATCTACGTCGTGTTGGAGGTGCTCAAGCTAGAAGACGAATTGTTTCAACTGTCAGGTTATGCAGGCTTGATTATGGGAATCGTGATCCAACGGGATTAAGATCCTCGCATTTTGAGTCCATCTTCAGGTTCCGCCATGCTTCTTTAATTATTAAATCGATTCCTACATTATATTTCCATTGAGTGGTATATATCGCACTACTACGAGAGCTTAAAATGCTGATGGAAGTGTAGATTCTTTGATTCTAATAGCTTCTCCGATTTTTCTGAACAATGTTGCTGTTGTCTTTAATGGGTTCATCTCGCTTTTCTGTTATAATTGTTCTTCGATCGATTGAGCATAGTTTGTAATCAGCAGTTGTTATTCCAATTGCTAGTTGGTTCTTGCGGCAAAATTGCATGAAAAAGAATTTTGAAGGGAGTGTGTGAAAAAGTGTATTGCTGAAGTTACGGGAGCTATATTCGTATTCTTATAAATATAGTTTGCTATTGCTAAAGTTTGAATCTTTCTTTGTGAATTTGCTTGCTTCAGTCTATATGATGCATAAGTATATGTTCCTGTTGACCATTCTGGTCCTGCTTTTAGATAATCCTAATCATTGCATTGAGCAATTTTCTTCTGATTTTCATTTCATCCCAGGGAAGTATTTTCATGATCAGTTTTCACAAATAATTTCTCTTGGGTTTACTTTTATTATTGGACATTTAATTTAAAGACTAATTTTTGGTCCGCAGAAAGAAGAGGTTTTGCAAGAAGCTTCTTACTAAAAGGTTTGTGCTTAAAATGGCTAGCTCTGAAGGGCAGAATGTCACTAGCAAAGTCAGCTCAGGGAGTATGATTTTTCAGCCTATATTGGAAATTGGCGTCTTCCGATTTGATTGTTCTGTAAATGATAGAGATGCAGCATATCCAAGTATTTCTTTTGCAAATAGCAGAGATAGAGAGACGCCAATCACAAGTGACAAAGTTCCTTCATATATTCCTACATTTGAATGTCTTCTGGGGCAGCAGGTTACCAAACTTGAGGTTAGCTACTCTCATTTTTGGCATTGGATCATATTTTAGTTACTTCTCTTACATTGTGCTAGATTCTTCTCTCTTCTGTTAGTTTTTTTTTTTCATTTTGTATGATATGCTTCTTATCCATTTGCTTTGCCTTCCGAAATTGACTGGATTTGCTTCTGACACAGCTGCCTCTAGGTACCTCCCTCTATGGAACTGGAGAAGTTAGTGGACAGCTTGAGAGGACCGGGAAGAGAGTACGTCACATCTGTTTTTTTTCCCAGCTTATTACAATTTAACTTGTCATCTTGGTGCTCATAAATAAAATTTCATTCACAGGTTTTTACATGGAACACAGATGCATGGGGTTATGGTCCTGAAACTACATCCTTGTACCAATCACATCCATGGGTGTTAGCCGTCCTGCCAAATGGAGAGGCACTAGGAATTCTGGCCGACACTACAAGGCGCTGTGAGGTGCTCTTACATCTGACTTTATGTCATTTATGCTTGTCAACCTTTAAGAGACTTTTATATTTACCTGTTTAATATTAATGTGTTCTTTTGATAAGCAGATTGATCTGAGGAAAGAATCAACAATCCAATTTGTTGCTCCCTCCTCCTACCCCGTCATTACGTTTGGCCCATTTGCTTCACCCACTGCTGTTTTGATATCTTTATCTCATGCAATCGGTAATTTTCTGAGTAATTATACTTAACACTTCAGACCCCAGAATGCCTTAATGATGAGCAATATCTCTTATATGACAATTGTAACACTATATCATTGTTTGGGGAATTGACCTAAGATGAATATGTACAACTTTATTTCAAAGGAATGTGGTCTTTTCTATCTCGTAGATCATCGGGAGGATCTCCATATTGATTAAAGATATAGTACCCATTTTATCATGTCTTGTAAAAATCTTAGGCGTATAAAGCATGATTTTGTGAAGGTAGGGGTTCATCAAATCCTTGCTTGAAATTAAAGACAATATTTATGTATATCTAAATCCAGAAAGCGTGCAGTTTGTTGTTTGATGTTATGTTATGCGTACTATTATTTTCTGTATTAGAGTTGCTGCATGTTTAGTTTCATATTGGAAACCACCAGTTACTTGCTTTCACTAAAATCATGGTTTTGGTGGTTCTTAACGTGAAACTAAATACGCACCCCGTTTAATATTCAGAGTTATATGCATATGCTAGAGGTAAATTGGCATCTTTAAAACATTTCTTAGTGACACCAAATGTAATTAGTTTGGTGGCGGGAGAAAGAAACTTCCTTATAATTTCCCTCTCTTTTTCAGGGACTGTGTTCATGCCCCCAAAATGGTCATTAGGTTATCACCAATGCCGGTGGAGCTACAATTCTGATAAGAGAGTTTTAGAGGTAATGTTGCTTCTCAGTCTCTGACCTATATGATCTTAATGAGTAATTGCATTCCTGTAGGCCTCATACCACATATCTCATTTAGCTACGCAGACATCCAAAATACCTAGGAACATAGTATTGTCCACCTTACTCAGCTCCTTGCATATAATTTACTTTTAAGTTTTAACTTTCTATGGGTTGTTACCTTTTGAAATTTACAAGTCATATTTGTTTGATTTGTGGTCAATTTACATTTTCAGGTTGCAAGAACATTCCGGGAGAAGGGCATACCTTGTGATGTGATATGGATGGATATAGATTACATGGATGGTTTCCGATGTTTTACCTTTGATAAGGCATGTTCTTTTTGTGCTTTTATCCTTACCCATGACCTGTTGTTTTGGGTTTGCTATCTTAAGTCTATGAATCTCTTTTTTACCAGAAGAGTTTACATATTATATATTTTTCAGGAGCGTTTTCAAGATCCAAAGTCTTTAGTAAAAAACCTCCATGATAATGGTTTCAAGGCTATTTGGATGCTTGATCCTGGTATTAAACATGAAGATGGGTATTGTGTTTATGATAGTGGTTCCAAAAATGATGTTTGGGTTCAAAAGGCAGATGGAACACCCTTTATTGGTAAGTTCTTTCTACATGTGTTACTACACTTCTCCTCCTGCTCCTTCTTCTATGCAACCTCAAACACATCTATTCATATTTAGGGGAGGTGTGGCCTGGACCTTGCGTCTTCCCAGACTATACACAGTCCAAAGTTCGTGCTTGGTGGGCTAATTTAGTTAAAGATTTCATTTCGAACGGTGTTGATGGTATATGGAATGATATGAATGAGCCTGCTATCTTTAAGGTATTTCTAGTCACTTACTATCTAGCAAAAACGAGACCTTATCTCCCTATTTGCTACTCTTTATGTGTATTGTTTCTTAACTTTTCTTCTTTTCCAGGTTGTTACAAAAACAATGGCCGAGACCAATGTTCACAGGGGAGATAGTGAACTTGGAGGCTGTCAGAATCATTCTTTTTATCATAATGTACTATTCTTTAACCTTGATATTTGATTATGGAGTCACATGTCTTTTCATAATAAGCTTGCGTTGGACCACTTTACAAGTAGGATGCACTTTGGTCATGTGGTATTCTGCTGTGTATCTTGATTTTGATACTAAATCTATAACATTATGCTTGTTGATTATTTTGCTATGGCTTAGGCATATGGCCTGCTGATGGCAAGATCAACCTATGAAGGCATGAAACTAGCTGATGAAAAGAAGCGTCCTTTTGTTCTTACTAGAGCTGGATTTAGTGGCAGCCAAAGGTATGCTGCAACATGGACAGGAGATAATCTTTCAAAGTGGGATCATCTCCACATGAGCATCTCCATGGTTCTTCAGCTGGTAAGAATATTTCTCTTGAGCAGCATTTGCAGCTGGCATTCTGCTGTTTAGTCATGCAGTTTTCAAGAAGACTGGTTCAAATCTGTATGCCCCATATGAGATTCTCTTTCATGATTTTGTTTTGTTTCATGCATTTTCAAGTCTATGGGATATGTTTTGTTTCTGCAATGTTATTATTGTGAGTCAATATGATCTGTACTTACTATAACTACTTAAAAATTCATGCTCCTTAATTCTTATATTCAGGGACTCAGCGGTCAGCCACTTTCAGGGCCTGATATTGGTGGATTTGCCGGAAATGCGACACCTAAGCTTTTTGGAAGGTGGATGGGTGTAGGTGCGATGTTTCCCTTTTGCCGTGGGCATTCTGAAAAAGATACTCTTGACCACGAGCCCTGGTCTTTCGGAAAAGAGGTTTGTTGACTAAATACAAGCTGTAAGAATTGCATCACTTAATAAAGAAGTTGTTTTTGCACGTTCATATGAACTTCCAAGGCGTAACTAACTAACTAAAATAATAAGATAAATTACGGAGCTCTCTTTAACATGACCATATTGGTTATTGTTGTTCGTTGTTCTCCCAACTTTGTTGGCCGCTACTCTGTATTTTCAAAGCACTTATCATCCTCTACACGGTGCATCATTAACTTTAGTTAATGTTCAATAGTGTGAAGAAGTTTGTCGATTGGCATTGAAGAGGCGCTACCACCTTTTACCACTTATTTACACGCTTTTTTATTTCTCTCATACAAGCGGCACTCCAGTGGCAACCCCTACTTTCTTTGCTGGTGAGTTCTTGTTCATTGACTACTTGAAAAGTCTTTGGTTTAGTTAACATAAAACTTATCTATACCTTGATATTGCAGATCCGAAAGATCCAAGCTTGAGGAAACTTGAGGATTCTTTTTTGCTGGGCCCAGTTTTAGTATATGCAAGGTTCTTCCACTTCCTTACTGTAGTGAGTCATCAATCTAGAGGAGTGTCAAATTGTTGAGAGGCTCTGTTTTTCCCCCTTCTCTTTTCTAATGTATTGGCAGGAAGTAGGTTGGTTTTCCTAGTGCTCTTACGTACGCTACTAGGTTACTAAGTTTCTGCCAACATGCTGCCACTTTTTGGTTAAAATTATGACTTTTTACTTGTTGAAGAAAGGGGGATAATGAATGAATTTACATTTCTGCTTTTGATATAAAATGTATCGAATTCCTTGTTTGGATTGCTGGAGTCTTGTTTAATTACTGTCATTTCCTGTATAAATGTACTGATACATCTTTTCATTATTTTTTACAACTTCATCAGAACCTCACTCAGTCAAGGGTTGAATAATTTGGAGTGTACATTGCCAAAGGGTATATGGATGGGTTTTGATTTCAGTGATGTACATCTGGTATTACTGCTTGTTTTATTTGACAATTTTCTTAGTTGTATTTTACGTACCAAAGCATTTTTTCTTTCTAATTTTTGTCCTTTTGGGGTATGCTAGGATTTACCAGCTTTATATTTAAAAGGTGGTTCAATTATACCTGTTGGTCCTGCTATTCAGCATGTTGGTGAAGCCAATCTATCAGATGACTTGACACTTCTTGTGGCTTTAGATGAGCATGGTAAGACCACTGTTCATAAATTCATTCATACCTCGGCAATTGGCATGATTTTCAGATTAATGTTTTACTTACAGAAGCTCTAAGAATAATATTAATTATTGACAGGGAAAGCTGAAGGTTTTCTATATGAGGATGATGGTGATGGATATGAATTCACTAAAGGCGAATATTTATTGACCCATTACGTGGCTAAACTTCAATCGTTGACTGTTACTGTGAGGGTACACAAAACTCAAGGATCGTGGGACAGACCGAAACGATGCCTGCATGTTCAATTGTTGCTGGGTGGGGGTGCAATGGTATGAGGTTCCCTTTTGATAGGAAAGAAGAAGAATATGAAATTTTAATATGGTTGTAAACTGCAAAAACATCCATGGTTAATTCATTTTACTTTTTACTGCATCCCTTACTTGAATATTTATATCAAGTTGAATTTACTGAATAGCTTGACACATGGGGAATGGATGGAGAAGTTCTGCAACTAACATTGCCTTCAAAAGGGGAGGTATCTAAGCTTGTATCTGCTGGTGAGAAGCTATACAAGAATCGATTGGGTATGTATTCCTTTGAAAACATTTGAAGCTTATATTATGCCTATAGACAGAAAAATGTGTTTGGCTAAAAGGAACTGTAAAAGGGTAAAGACAATGAAAATAGAATTATATTATTTTAAAATATGAAAATTATAGATCTGTAGTCCAAACACTTGAGATATAAAGTTATTATGAAATATATGAACATTTATGTGAAAATAAAGATTTTCACAAAAGATAATGATGAATATAATAAGGAATATTATTTTATGGTAGATGTAATAATTTTTGCATATATTAATAGTTTAGCTGTATATGAAAATAAAATGTCTCTAATAGGTATTGTTATAGCCTATGTATATGCCTTACTAGATAGTGAAATTTATAAGGTTTATTTTCTTGTTCAACTTTTTCTCTGCTGTTACAGTCTTTATCCTCGTTGTGCTCACTAGTTTGTTTACGTCTAATGAATGAGATTTACGTATGCATCACAACATATTTAAAGACTCTTATTTCTTTAAGGGATTGTAATGAGCATATAAAGCTTTCATGATACCAGTTCTTTTTTTTTAAGATGTGCTATGTTCCCTAAACATTTTGCAGATAATGCTATTCAAATTCCTGATGTGGAAGAGGTTTCTGGACCGAAGGGAACAGAGCTGTCAAAATCTCCCATTGAATTGAAGAGTGGTGATTGGGATCTTAAAGTAGTCCCCTGGATTGGGGGCAGAATTATATCCATGATGCACACTCCTTCAGGTAGAATTGATTCTTTGTCCATACGTTTTATGAGTTTTCCATACAAAGACCACAATTTTGATTTTTCACAATAGAAATGTACAAGTAGTTCATTTAACTTCTGCCGTTTTGAAGTTCCTGTTTCTTAAATATACTATCATGCAGCATTTCTGCCATAAAGTGTCAAGAATTTTCCCCCTTGTCTGAAGTAATTTGTCCATAGCATATCTTAATTATTCAATCTGTTCGCAGGCACACAATGGCTCCATAGCAGGATTGAGATCAACGGGTATGAGGAGTACAGCGGAACAGAGTATCGTTCTGCTGGGTGTTCTGAGGAGTACTCTGTTATTGAGTAAGTCTTCTTTCAGCATATTGTTGTTGAGGAAATGTCATTGCTGAAAAGCTGAAGAATCCACTGTACATGCTTGTAAATACTTTCAAATCGAGAAGTTGTCAGGGTTTTGTTTACATGTGTTTGTGCCCATCCCCCATCTCCACCTCTTTTTCTTTGGTACATGTTTAATTTCTTCTTGTTTCCTTCTTTTGCAGTCGTGAACTTGCACATACAAGAGAGAAGGAATCTCTTCTATTAGAGTGTGATATTGGTGGAGGATTGGTTCTTCAAAGGCAGATCTATTTTCTAAAGGATGCTACCAAAGTTTTCCGGATAGATTCTAGCATATTAGCTCGCAGTGTTGGTGCTGGTTCTGGAGGATTCTCAAGGTTTTATCTGACAGCTTCTCTCTGATACTGAAAACAGTAACATTATATATATATGATATAATATTAAATACTAAGTTGAATTTATCTTGGCATTTAATTAGTTTTTAACATCTAAGTCTATAGATCTATTTGTTTATAAGATCTGTTTTTCACTGTGTAGTGCACTGAATTCTGGAGTAAGTTTAAAAACTATTGACCAGCTCATCAATTTCATTTACTTTGTAGGTTGGTCTGCTTAAGAGTTCACCCAACATTCAACCTCTTGCATCCCACAGACTCTTATGTCTCATTTACTTCAGTCGATGGATCAAAGCATGAAGTCTTTCCAGAATACGGGGAGCAATTTTTTGAAGGGGACCTTCTTCCTAATGGTGATAATCTAAATTTATTTACCATTTGACCCGCCCATTATGAGCTGTTAGAACTCATTATCCAAAAAGAAAACACATGATTAAATATTTCAGGATAAAAATTCTGGTGGTGATTGTGATTTCAGGTGAGTGGATGCTGATCGATAAATGTCTTGGTCTGGCACTGGTAAACCGATTCAATGCGAAAGAGGTATTCAAGTGTCTGATTCACTGGGAATCAGGGACTGTCAACTTGGAGCTCTGGTCAGAGAGTAGGCCTGTTTCGAAGCAGTCACCTTTAAGAATTGCTCATGAATACGAGGTTGTGAGAATCCGATAATTATATAAATGCTCACTGCATGAATGGTGGAAATATTCATAACAGAACAGGACTCTGTACGAGAAAAACCGTATCCGAATCTAAATATCAATTTCTCCTTGCTTTTCAATTTGATGGTGTATGTATCTGGGGAGAATGTTAGAGCTAGTTTAGCTGCTAGAAATGGGCTTTACGGAAAGCAATAGAAATAAATCTTGTGACTTATAGTCAAATTTAATTAATAGTCAGAAGCTAAAGAAGGAAACAACTATTTAAATTAAACTTTTTTGGCTAAATTTTAAATTAAATTAATGGACAGTATTTTTTAATGAATAATCATTTTTTTTTGTGAAAAAATACTTTTAATTTAAGATGTTTGTTTAAGTTTCTAGAAATAATCGGAATCTTAAAAAAAATAAAAAATTTCTAGTCGTTATGAGAAGTTACTTTGAGTTAGACATCATCCTTTGTAGCCACCTCACTATCCACTAACCACCGTTTACCTCTCACATTAATCAATAATAATCAGAGGGACTAATGGTATTAACCGAGTAAACTATAAGAACCAAATAAAAAGAAAAATTATAAAAATATAATTCAAAATATAATATTTACTAAAATTGATAATATACACCCAAAGTATCGCGTCCTGTAACAAAAGAATTGAAAATTTCTATCAGCGACTATGTTAACAAATCGAGCATCTGCTCTCTTCAGTTTAGTACTAACAAGTAATGGAATTTAAAACAAATGATCCTCTAATTTAGAGGGATAATATGACGACTTTCCTATAAAAAAGGCTGGCTCGAAGCATAATTACATCAGAAAGACAGCTTGCTGGTATATCCCATTTACCAGCAAACGAGGGAAGTAAATCGGTGATCTGATAATCATGAAGGATTCTTCAGTGTCTGCTCTCAAGGAATAGATCCGATTTCAAAGTCTCGTGAACAAATGCATGAACTTCAAGCATTTTAAGGTGAGCCAAAAGTTTAATGCCTCTTTCTTCTTCTTCTCAATTATCTAGTGAACATCTTTTTTTTAAATTTGTATTTACAGGTGTTCGCTGTTCCTTCATGGCTTCTTTCTCCAATTTCTTCTTTTCAGCGTCTGCCTGCCTTTCGTTCTCCTCCCTTGATTTGTTGAACGTCTTCACGAAGACAACCAGGACTTGAGTCACTGCAACCACAGGCCACAGGCAACTTAACATCATGTTCAAAAAACACAATTAAGACGATCATAAGTTCCCCAAAAAAATTAGTGTAAAACAAGTAGATCCAAATGTATTTGGATACATGCAGGAAACATCAGACCTTGCTCAAAGGGGCACCGAGCTGGATCCTCCCCAAAGTACTGGGACAAAGAGTCTGCATTTCTTCCCTGAAAGAGTATTAAGACCAAGCCCAGAATTAATGAACGGTAAGGCGCAGGAGATTATTAACACAGTTCAGGCTGTTACTGGGACCGAAAAGGTTAAACATAAAACAGGGAATATAGATTATACACGGTTATATATACAATGAAAATTACTAAACATGATTCATAGTATCACAAGGTTGTAGATTCATAACATTTTGGCATATATTTTATGACTATAACCCAATTTTTTAAGCTTCCGCTCAATAACCCTTTTTAAGAGCCATGCCATCATATTATTTTCAAAGATATCTTACTAAATAAAACAGTTTTTAAACTACACATTTCAAACTATGTATAAAAAGACAATATATACGTAATACGATACTTCATGGCATTAGACTAAGCTGTCTTCTAGTCTCCCTTTTGTACTTCTGTGTTTTTCTTTTTCTTTTTTTTATCTGTTATGGCCAAGCCCATTTTTGGATTATTTTTTAAGTATCAATTATTGATGGTGCAATTAGTACAAAAGCCAAGCCTTCATCAGGTATCTTCCTGGCCAGTCTCTCGCATCAGGAGGAACGTCATATTAAAAGGGTGGGGAAAAAATTATGTTGACAGGACTTACCACTTCAGAATACAATGATATGAGTGACCTCACTTCAGCTTCAGCAATATCAAGAAAATTCTTCAACACCTGAGAAGAGAAACATCATATTGTAAGAAGACTATGAGTAAGGCGCTAATTAACTCATCAAGCAATATATAGGCAACCATCTCTTATTCCATCATGGTTCCCCTTAGGGTAATCATATTATTCATCTTTGAGAAAAGATTCTACAGCCAATCCCAAGACTTTGGGAAAACATCAGATCTTAGTCTAATGAAGTATATAATAATGCCATGCCAAAAACCATAAAAATAAAAAGATTTAGCTAACTAGTGTAGGATAACTAGCAGCCACATATTATAATCATTTAAAGAAATCACAGCATCAGTTTTGATCTAGTGGTTTGGATGGTTCTCTAAAGCTAGAGAGGATATATAAATATATATATATATATATATATATTCAGAGGTAGCAATAAATCTCTCTGTAGAAGCCAACACTTTCTCTATCTCACCTTACGGAAGCCTGCAGATATAACACCATCATTTTCTGAAGCAGTAAGTTCTTGCTCAACTTTTTCCAGACCTTTGCTAACCGCTTGCATCTCTTCAGCCAATCCTTTTAGTTGGATCTAGATGTTGGACATAGAAGGCACAAGTTCAGAAACAATTAATAATTACAAAACATCATTTTGGAATATATCTTACATCAATAGATGGGAGGTTCTAGGTACAAAAAGAATACCTTTGAAGCTGCTTCCAAATGAACAAGATCCTTGCCAAAATCTAGCAATTCTGGCATTTTCTCAGAAAGAAGCTAGTGAGAGAAGAATATAACCATGTGAGACATCATATGAGAAATCGTATCAATGTCAAAAAAATTAAGAATTATTCAGATAAATACCATTTAAGTAAATGAATACTGTAAAGTCATTAAAAGGGAGTTAGATAGAGTTAGATAATGTATGGAATATTAACAGAGCTCATACGATATACATAGTACAAAATAGAACTGTCACAATTTTCAAGCATACAATAGTATGGTGCAGAAGTTCATCCAAAGCTTCTGCCATACCTACCTTACACAAATAATGCATCAAAGTCATTTTGTTATTCCTTGCCCGGGTATCAGATAATTTAAGAAGGCTATCTAATTTGAATCCTACTGCAGATCCTGTACCATGCAAGAGAAAATTATAAGCAAAACTGTATTGTAGAAATTTGTCAAGTCAAGAGGAGCATGCATTAAAGCTCCATATCAGATAATAATACAACAACATTAAAGCTAACAACAGATACCTCGTGCTGTTCCCTGATTTAAGGCATTGCCCAAAGTAAGAATAGTCTGCATTATTTGACGCAACTTCATAGATTCTTTCACCTGCAAGTACGAGCAATAACATGGAGATGAGGTCAGATGATACCTTCATGTTTGTCATCTCGGAGCCATTAAACTTAGCCATACCTCCCTAGCGGCATCATTGATTGTGTTCAAATTTAATCTCAAATCATTCACCTGAAGAAGAGAAACAAAAGAAGACTATAAAATGAAAGAACACTAATAACAGTAGAATGGAAAATCATTCACAGGTCTCCACAAGCTAGATAACATACCTGACTAGAAAAGGTGATTTTAAAAGCAAAAACTCGTAATTTAGCTTCAACTCGTGGAACCTTCATCAACTCTATGAAAAACTGATAGATTCCAAATAATGATTCTATTAGACTCCCCATGTAGAATTTGCATGGTTTCAAAAACTGAAACCAATTCAAAAGAAAGAACCTGTTCACACTTTCCAAGCATTTCCTTGTTCCCAGTGTAATTCTGAAATAAGAAATAATTTTAGTAAAAGAGACAGTTTAACAAGAAAATTTCCCAAATGTACAAATTTAGTACACAATTATTTTTGAAAAAGAAGTCCTACAGGCTTATTAAACAAAACAGCATATCACAGTACAAAAGAGGAGGGAGAGTACCTTCAACATTTCCATTTCATCCTTTGTGGGACAGAACTTGATAAGATTCTCAACCTGATCAATGTCTAAAGTAGAAGAATCCAAGGCCAGAACTGCATTCTGGATGACCAGATAGCAAAATCTATGAGCATGCCAACAAATACAAATAGATATATGAAAAAAATAACAACTGTTGAGGAAAGAATTGAAAGTTAATCTAAATTGAAAAAACTAACATAAAAATTAAGATTAAAGATAAACATGTAACAGTTGTAAATGTTAAAAATGGAGATTAGATCAATAAAGATAAAGATCTTTGCTAATATGTTCACATTACATTCATTTTGGTTCTAAATTCTAATATATGGGAAAATATTGACAGAATCCTCCCCGGCCAGAATTATCAACTCCATTTCACAGTTTTCCACACTTGAATTGTTCAGACATCCAGCAAACAGACATGAAAATTGAGAAACCAATGAATAAAGCAATAAGCTCTTTAAGTTTGGAAGATCATTTCCAAGTGCTACTTAGTTGACTTGGTAATTTCCCTACTGGTATCCAACCCTCTCAAAGGAAAAAAGAAACATGATGTGCTTGAAAATTAAAAGATGTCCAACACCTATGTAGAGTACAAATGAGATTCAAATGCACATCAAAGATACTCCTCTGGTCCTAAATATAAGATCTATTTTATAGAGTAATTTGCACTACATAATAGGTCTTATATTTAGGATAGGGGGAGTCTAATTTATCAAAAATATGTTATTCATGCAAATATATAATTTGTCAAGGAAAATAAGATAAACATGTGATAAAATAATAAGAATTCCTCCTAAACGAACAATGTAAGAAGCCATTACTCATCCTAACTCCAACACTACTTATTTGACATCTAAACGTCAAAATCTTAAATAAGGGTTGAAACACCAAATGCATAAGCTCCTTGCACTATAGCAATCTGGAGCTCTTTGAGGACCTAATTGTTGTAGACCCCTAGCCTAAATGTCCTATTACACCATCAAGAAAAATGAAATGTATAGTTGTGAAACTTGACGGGCATATGCATCACACTTATTCCTTTAGAAAACATTGTCAAAGAGCATATACGTTCTCCAATATAACGTGAATGAATGTGCTCAAAGGTTTAGGGTGCATCTAACTAACTTCAGATTGCAATATGCTGTGATTGAGAGAAACTTCTGAAAATAAAATGAAAGATGCAATGTCAGTTGACTATAAGATCCCAAAAAGGGGAGAATGAAGAAGGTCAGCCAACTTACAAGCATGTCTGGCAAGGGAATTTTGATTTTAGAGAGCATTATTTCACAATTATATGCTCTTCGCAAGTCAATCTGATAGCAAGAAAAAAAAACAAACTTGAGTATATTTCTTTTATAATCACATATAATGATAAACACAAATAAACAATAAATAAAAATACATGTCAGAACATGGAATTAAAACAATATCAGCTTTCATGTTTGATACTGACAACCAATTCAGAGGGATCATGCTCTAAAGTACCATATCTTGCATCCCTAGGAACTGCAAGTAGCAAATATGATTTTACACAACACAGGTAAAAATTAGAACGCCAAGATAACACACTTTGGAAAACAAATATTTCCATCATTTTTCCTTTCTTATTCACTAATTTTATAATACTACTAGCAACTATAAGAATCTTTTACAACCAACAGAATTGGTCTGTCCTAATTCTGTTTTGTGTTTCTTTGATGTTGAATCAAATATACCAGTATATCAAAGCAAAAGCAATGATTAACACCTCTGTCATTTTAGGGCATTTGAGGTTAATTCTAGTCATGGATATCAGCTCTTAAGAAATAGCTGGTCAAACTTCATTTGGGAACTGACAAAATAATTCTACATTATGCACAATCATGAAACGTTGACAGCAGTACATTTACACAATTTATGCAGTCAGACTTGATTGTACCACAAATGGAGTGGAAAAGAAAATATATCGAGTACTACCATACCCTAATACGTAAATGCCAACTGAGGAGTAACATACCAATTGAACTTTCTCAGGTTTATTGATATTAGAACCACGCCGACCTACACCTTTAGCACGGCTTGCATCAGAAGCAGATGCTGCTGAAAACAGACTCTCAAGTTCTGATATATCAATTTCAGGGGGCCTAACAGAAACCCATAAAAAATCAGAAATTCTAAAACAATCATTGCATCAGACCCTCGTGGATCCTAACCAAAGGAAAACATAGAGAAGATAAAACAAATTAAGCAACAAGAGTGCAAAACATGATAAACAAAAATTTTCTTTAATGACTTCCTAGTGGCTAGAACTTGTGAATTGCTTTCTGGAAACTCAAGTGCAGCATCTCAATGAATATTTCAATACTCGTTACTCAGTACCTTGATTGATTATCTTGTTTCGATGAATCAGCCCATAGACTCCCTTGCATTGCTCGTGTAACTTTCACCCAATGTAGGGGCTTTAATGAAGCTTTCTTAGGGGCATTAGCAATGCCACTAGAACCTCGACCTCTTCCAATAGTTGTTGATGCTAAAGGTCTACCTTTGCCAGTGGATGGGGGTGGTGGCAGCACACCACATCCCTTAGCTGCAAGAGGGGGAGGAGGTGGTGGTGCACCCCAACCAGGGGGCGGAGGCGGGGGAGGTGCTGCACCCCGACCGGGTGGTGGAGGCGGGGGAGGTGCTGTACCCAAACCAGGTGGTGCAGGTGGAAGTGGTGTTGCACCTTGACTAGGTGGCGGCAGCGGTGGAGGTGGATTTGTGTCATGAGCATATGGTGGTGGTGGTGGTGGTGGTGGAGGTGGCGGTGGCATTGCACCTCGACTAGGTGGTGTTGGAGGAGGAGGTGGAGGTGCACATTGACCAGGTGGTGGTGGTAGTGGTGGAGGAGGTGGAGGTGGTGTTGCACCTCGACTAGGTAGTGGAGGCGGAGGTGGAGGTGGAGGCGGAGGCGGAGGCGGAGGCGGAGGTGGCATTGCACCTCGATTAGGTGGTGGTGGAGGAGGTGGTATTGTGCCTTGACTAGTTAGGGGTGGTGGAAAAGGCGCATCTGGAGGCTTTGCCACAGGAGGTGGTGGTGGAGGTGGAGGTGGAGGGGGTGTAGGAGCATTATGAGCTAGAGCAGGAGGGGAGGGAGGAGGTGGTGGGGTTGATAGAGGTCTTGCAACTTGGAGGGGCTTAGTATAAGATGAAGTTGAAATGCTTGATGGAGGAGGAGGAGGAGGAGGTGGTCGTGGAGGGGTTAGTATTGGGCTCTTGCAATTTGCTGACGATGCTGTAGGAGAAGTGCAAAGATCTCCACTGATATTAGAAAGAGGTGGACAAAGTGGAGAAGGTGCTGGTGGTGGTAAAGGTGGAGATGAATTGTGAGGATATTCATTACAAATGGCATGATGCGACAGTTGAACACTTCCAGCGGATGGATCTGGAGGTTCTGAAGTAAGGTGTACAATATTTCTACCATCACTTTCAAAATCTAAATGGATTGAATCAGGGTTGTCAGGTGCCAATAACTTGGAAATATCAGTAGAAGACTTTGGAATAACATCAAAGGCTTCATCTGAACTATCAGCAGTGCTTGATTCATTATTTTCATCTTCAGAGTCAGCAGGTGATGAGTACCAACTTGCTTTACCTTGCAACCTTGAAAGCTCTTTGACATCATTTAACACAGAAAGTTGTTTAAGTAACCATACTGCAGCATCTTCACCACTGTCGAGCCACTCCACACCACTAAAAAGTTCTGGAACCCTTGAAAAAGCTTCAATGGGCAATCCACCTTTCTCCTCGCCATTTAACACAGTAGTTGGGGCTTTTGGAGGAGATATGCTCTCAACATCCCCAAACAAAACCTAAAATTTAAAATTTTACATCATTAGATATCTTGCCCATTATACTAGGAAGAAAAATATAACCATTAGTATTCAATATTTAGGCTTTTCACACAGTGCTCAATAGATAAGTATTCACCTCAGCTCGGAAGCCTTTTGGATACCGCTCCTTTGAGTCCCAGAGAATGTCCAGGTTTTCAGTATTCAGCATCAATATGTTGGATCGAATAAATGCCGTGTTGAATATTACGCGAAACATCATCACTTCCCTTTCTGGATCCAAGTCCAAATGGACACACTCCAATACCACATCTCCTTGGACTAAACATTGTATGTCAATCTTGATCACATCACAGTCTGCCTGATATAAGAGAAAATAAATTCTAGCTGCAGTTAATAGGGTATAAGTTAATGCAATAAACTAAGCATAACATGATATGTGGATCGGAAAAGGGGCACGCCTGACAGTAGTGCCTTAAGGTTTTCTTTTTCTTGTGCATGGAGTAGAGCATCTGAGTAGAAAGCCCACCCTTGCTGAGAAAATTTCTACCAAAAATTCGGATCATGGGCCTGCATCCGTTCTGGGAATCAAAACTAGGAATGGCTCTGAGAATGACACAATCTAGAGAAAGCGCTCTCTCAGGCGGTGGCCACTCAGGAGCTATGTTCCTTCTTGCTACATACTGAACATAACGAAGTTGAGATGGCAACGGGTTCAAAGGCGACAATAGCTGTAAGAAACCTTTGGGTGCCTCTCTATGCACCATTTCAAGTGTCTTCCGTTCACCGCTGTGTAGTCTTCCATAAATTAGAAAGCTAGCTAAAAGAAACCCCAAGAGAGGCCAACCTCCTCTCTCACAGTGGAGAAGGATAACATTATGTTGATTTCCAAGTGAAAGCCAACTCTCACAAACACGAAGAAAATGTTGAACCAAAGACACTGGAAGAATAGGGCAACCCTCGTACTGTCGCGGATAATCCATCACAGTAACATCGTATTCACAAAGAATTTCAGCAAATTGACTACGTTTCTCCCCTTCACGGAAATTGAAAGCCAAAAAGGAAGAGTCCGGGAATTCTTCATGTAACTCGGTAATGATTTCATGTAAATATATTTGGTACATTCCATCAGGCAATGCCTCTGTGGAAAAGCAGGAATCGAAAACTGCATATCACAAATATCCAAGAAAGTTCGTGACTTCTAAGAAACGCAGAAACTTCAAAAATGTAAAATTGAAATAAAGGGTTCCGGTATTTACCGTATACTCTATCGACAAATTCTAGTAAACCATCAGGGGGTCTCCTGTAAAAGAATCTGCTGAGAAGTGACATGTTTCGTGCACTAAATCACATGAGTCTAGAACGATAATGGAGCTGAGAAACTGGAGCTCAGAGTTTCAATTTGATTCGAAGAGGACAAGCCCACCCCCGGTACAATGTCTTTTTTTTTTTTCCTCTTTTTAATTCAAAACAATGTGTCGATGTTGGGGAAGAACGAAGACAATTTGAAATTTGAACAAGTTGAAGAAGACGATCGAGTAAGAGGGCCACCAGTTAGAATTCGAAGCAAAACAGATGGCGGCGTCAAATTACTATTTATATTAATACCAGATTTTTTCTGACCCATTGAATTAAATTGCGAAGTCTTTGGGGCTTTTTATAAAAAGTTGAGGCTAATTCATGAAGCGTCTATGTTTACAGGAGATGTAGGATATCAAAATAATTTACAATCGCAGCAAAAATCAAAATTTATATTCCTTTTGTTTTGGCTGCAGATGGAAATTTCGTTATTTCGCTCCTGCAGCGCTGATAAAACATGTCATTATGGGCATTTTTCCATCGTTACTTGTATAAAAGAATGTACCCTGCAGGCTGTGAAATTAATCATTAGGAGCAATTATGTCATTTCACTTCAAAATTTTATTTCCCTTCAGTCTCATAAGCCTGCGGCATATTTTCGTACAAAAAATTTCCATTAGCCATATAGTAGGAAATACCATACCAAGAAGTAAGCACTTTAAAAAAATGAAGTCTTGAGCACTTTAATATACATGTATATAGATATATATATTGCAGAACTAAGTTGATTAGGATAATGAAATTTCCAATTTTGGTAAAAAAAAAATATTATTCCATGGATGCAGGAAATGACATCGAATGCATTATGCATCCACCTGAAAATTAAATAAAAACAGCTGGCTCTCAGATACAATAGAAAATTACATGGTCATACAATCCCGCCTTTTTTTTTTTTTTTTTTTTGCTTCTATACAAGATTAATCCCTCTATAATTGCATTAAAAAAATAGTACAAGACTTTTTTTAAAAAAAAAAAATTAAAAATGAAAATTTCCTTCTACACACTTTACACGATCTAAATATAAGCTTAAACATCACTACCAAAGATGTGATATAAACATGAAGAAAATCCTAGAAATCCCTAGTTTCAATACCAGCTTCAGCTTCAGTTAGGCTATCATCATTCTCATTTAACAAATAATCACAAAACTCTAAAAGCTGATCAGCAAGAGGAGGAATTCCTGGGTTTCTCCCATCGTTATACTTGTGGGCATTATATGCAATCTGCCACACATCGTGTCTGAAATCTTCCCGGCTTTTGTACTCCATATTCCTCACCCTTTCCCTGATTCTTGAAAGATCCATCGGCCTCTCGATAATGTCCAGGTAGTCGGGAGCTTCTTTCTTGGACACAGGTTTCAAGAAAAGGTACGACAGCTCATACCGGCCTTTGAGAGCCTCGAGAATATGCTCCAAAATGTTTGCTAAACCAACCTACGAGAAAATTAAAACTAACAGACATTATGCTAAGGGGAACATGAACTTGAGGCATCTGCCACAACCAGGCTAGTAATCCCAAAATTGACACACACATGATGGGAATGTGGTTTACAATTTTTACATGCGAAGTTGTTAAAGTTTGAGAAGTTCGAAGATTTTTGAACTTTTGAAATAAGAAATGTACCTCTCCCCCTCCACCTCTGCGCCGTTTTGGTGGCGGTGTATATTCGGCTGCATACCTTCCCAACTCAACAACAGATCTTCTTTTTCCACTCCGGTCTCTTTCTGTCACTCTGTTGTTAAATCTTGTTCTGTGGTCATCTATATACTCGTCTCTAAACTCTGCGGCCTTTTTCTTCTTCTTCTTTGCTTTCTGCCTTTCTTCCTCCTCCCTCTCTCTCCTAATATCTTCTTCGTATCTTTTTAATTCGGCTAACCTTTCTTGCTCTTTTAGCATCCTCATTTCTTCCTTATGAAGCCTCCTTGCCCGTTCTTCTCGGAATCTCTCTTCTTTTCTCCTTTTCTCTTGCTCATCCCACCATCTTCTATCCTCTTTAGCTTTCTGCTTTGCCAACGCGTCTTCAGATCTATACATGGTCTCCTGTTTTCTGTGCTTCTCAAAATTTGACAATTCAACAATTCTTTTCGTTTTTCTGTGCTCAAACCCTATGTTCTCACTAGGACTGAACTGGTCCGGATCAATAACTTCCTTCGTGCGTTTTATAATAATTTTCTTTTGGGGCTGCTCCCTATCCGTTTCTGTAGGTGGTCGAATTTTAATTGACGGCTTACGAGAATCAACTTGAGTTCTACTTGGATCAGCTGGAGGGCGTATAGCAATGGAATGTTTGCGAGACTCGGCTTGCATATCATCTGACTTCACTTTCTTGGGAATTAAGATTCTACTGATCTTAGCAGACTTGGCAGTTTCTGAGTCAGAAGTGCCTGGCTTATCAGAGCTCTGTGCGGGTTCAATAACAGGTTTTTCAGTGGAGCTGCATTTGAACTTCACAGGAATAACTTTCGTCTTCAAACTAGATTTTTCTCCCTCAGAAGCATCAACCAGAGCAATTTTTGATGAGCTTTTTGAAATAAGCTTCTTCGAAACGGCTTTATGCTGTGACTGACCAGAATGATCCAACAAGCTTGATTTTCCACCCGTTTTTTCCACGTCTGTAGATTCAGGTTGTGCTTCTGGATCTTCACCGTATTTTGGACAGTTCTTGTTTGTTCTCATGTGCCCAAGCTGGTTCCAAAAAAAAAAAAGAAACAATTAAACACTAAAACATCAAAAAGCCTAAAAGGGACTTTACAAGCTCAAGAATATATGCACCTGGCCACAAGCTCCACAAACAAAACTTTCCCTGGACGGCTTTTTCTCCTTGAATACCTGCTTTTCCAAATATAAATCCATGATGCTTCAGGAAGAAGAATTTCAAAGTAAACTGGTTGTAACTTGTAAGAATACTATAACAAATATTCCTAAAAAGCATGTTATTAAATCAAGAAATTGTATAATATATGTATGTCCAGTCACTAGTTTACTAAACCTTCATGGTTCAAATTCAAAATCATTGTCATATGGTGCGTGCGTGTGTAGTACAAATGGCTTACCTTTGGCGGCTCCCCAATATTTAACTTTATTTTCTTATTTGCCACACTAATAGGTGAAAGGTCACTCTTTTTAGTTTTATTGACCTTCACTGATTTGCTTTTTCTAGCAGAAAAGCCATCCTCCTGACAATAACAACAAAAAAATTAATAATATATTGATAAGAGTAAAACCTCATTGGTAGAAAGAACTTTTTTGCATAAGAAATTCATGCAAACTATAAAATGAGTAAGCTAGAGAAGATGCACGAGACTAAACAATGTAGCTAAAATAAAGTTTTCTACCTCCCTGAGATTTTTAACTAGATTTTCTTTCAATATATTGGCTCCGGCTAGTTGCACAGTATTAGTTATTTGCTTCACCTGATCTGTATTGTCAAAGATAAATCTTGGCTGTAGTTTTGGAATTACTCCTGCTTCTTCCACAACAAATTTAGTCTTTTTCTTTTTCTTCCTCTCATCTTCATCATCTGGATAAAACATAGTTGTCAAAACAATACAAGAAAAATTATAACAAGTACCATCATCGGTTGAGCTAAAGACTAGTTAATTAAAAATTTCAGAGAATCATATCAGTGACCCTAAAGATCATTTGTTGCTACATTTGAAATCACATCAGAAAGTTTTACAATCTTGATCAATTTGAAATCTCACCATCCATGAGTAATCTGCATAGTTCAGCAGCCTCAGCAGCTTCGTCTTCTATTTCCTCCTCTGCCTGGGCTAAGGTTGGACGTCTTCTCATTTTAAGACCCTTGACACCATCAACCTTGTCACGTTTAAAACCATTGGTACCCTCTTGTCCCTCTTCACACTCCTCAGCATCAAGTAAATTTTCCAGATCACCAGCAAAAGAATCTAGATCACTGTTTCCTTCGGAATCACTCTCATTTTCATCACCATTCACAGCTGAAAGACTTTGAACTTGTCGATCCCAAATCTCCTGGCACTTCTCCCTGGTCTGCTGCTGTAACTGAAGAAAGGACATTCGTTGGCCACGAGCATATTTGCTGATAGTCGTTGGGTCAACCTTAACTCCAGATGCTGCTTGCTCACTTGAAAGTTTACGTATCATAGCAATTCGATGCCACCTGGTTTGTTTTGCAATGACTTCCTCAGGAACATTGAACTTAAGAAGAACCTGGGAATAAGTGCATATGAGAGATTACATAACATATAGAGGGAAAACAATTTTCTTATGATCTATGGATCAGAAGACGACTTTAGACAGTTGAGAAGCCATTGATGCATAGGTATTATTTTATTTCTACATTTAGTTGTGTATGTGTGCAGGGCAAGAATTTGTTTATCGAGACAATCACTTGGAAATATATAAAGGAAAACAAAAGCAATTGGTGTAACATTTGCACAAAAGGAAAACAGACTGGAAAAAAGAGAATATCAATATACCAAATCAATTTCATTTCACAATATCGATTTCAGTTCTCCAATGTAGGTAACCAAATTAATGAAATACTTTAGCTTACAGCAATTATTAAATTCATGTGTCAGTTCATCTTTCCAGATATGCATAGGCTTTTTGCGACACATGTACCATGTAAGTCAGTTCATTAATAGATATCATACTCATCTGTTTTAATTACAATATCAAGAAACAAAATCAAGACCCGCCATCAATAAGAGAAGGAAATCTTTATCTTAATATTTACTATGTTCCACAATCCACGTAAGCACATGCAGAAGAAAAAGCTTCTTGTTTTGTTTTCTTATTAAAAATTGGCTATGTTGGAGAAATCCCACGTCTAAAACTAGTAAAGATGAAGGAAACATAAGCTTGTGGCAATCCTAACCAAATAGCTTAAGCTATTTTTGTGATATGAACAAGCACAAAGTTAGCAAGCATGGCATCATGGCCTAATGACCCCAAGATATGAGATCACCATTTAAAAAAAGAAAGAAAGAAAAAAAATGTACATGAGACATTTGGGGTTCAAGAGTACAAGTCCAAGCAAAAAAATTGAAAATTGTGACACAACTTTAAGGCTTAAAAAACACACCCAAGCTAATAAAAAAATTTAACTACAAAAAAAAAATAAGTGGGAAAATGTTAAGACATACCTCTCGTGCAGCCTCCATGCTTAATCTGCGTAGATCAGCATCTGTTCCAGTAACAGTGGAACCAATCCGGGCAGCAGCTGTTTTCTTCTTCACCACTGCGCTTGACACTGGCGCCTTTGGAGGAGCCCGAGCATAGCTGAAACCCAAACCACGCCCAGATGGGTCACCAACACCAGTAATTTCCATTCGCTCAATATTTTCCTTCCCCTGCCAGAATGTGAAAAATAAATAATTTCTTGAGTCATGACTAATTTAATCACTTACCAGAGTAAAAAGAATACTAAATCTTACTACAGCCCTGTAGAAAAATATTCTTCAGAGTGAGAAATAGATATCCATTGTAATAATTCATCTTCAGAAAAACTTTTTCCACATCATCATAAGTACAACCAATTACTTATGCCCTCAGAAATACATTTCAGAAATATCTCCAAATGAGCGGATAAATTTTTAATCCATGCAATAAAGGTACTTCAGCAATCCTTAGGGATTTGACATAAAAACCAGAGTAAAATACCACACCACGTTTCCACACTTTTAGCATCAAATTCCAGCATATAAACAATATGATAATCCCCTTCACTCTAAAATAAACAAAATTATAGACATGAACAAACAATTCTATAAATAACATACAGTGCCAAACTCAGTGGCTGACGTTATATATACATCGTACTACAATAACCAACCACAAAATTATTCTATAATAAACATCTCGTCCTTAGCAACCAATTCTTTTTTGCTAAAAACTTTCCTTATCATCATGCCTTCTTAGCAATGGAAAAGCGGACAAAATTGAAGTAGAATACTTGAAAGATCATGATAAATTATCCCAAATCAGATTGAACATTAATCACCTGGCTTGTGCAGGCAACAAAATTGCTACTCAGGTTCCATGGAGTGATTTGCAGCTCCCTCTCAATGTGCGATGCGGCAGCCAGTGCAATTGCTTCATCAGGAAGTCGACTCATTGCAGAAGATATATTAGTAGGATGAGTTTCAGTAATTCCTAAATGTTTTAGACGGTATAGACCAGCTTGCATGCTTTCATAAGCACAAACCTAGAAAGAAATCAGAACAGATAGAAAAAGAGAGGTATCAAATTAAAAGACCAAGATTTTTTCATCACTATGCACCAATGAATGGCAGAAATTTAATATGTTCCATTTAGCACGTTTCATAGGAAATAAAAAACACAATCTAAGAATAATCAAGAATGGCTACTATATAAGAAACTTCTAATTAGAATACGGGACCAAATAACTGAACCCTGAAAGTAACAAAATCCTATAAGAGACATCATGCAGAAAGGAACAGACATGACCGTATTTAGTGGTAACAGAATATTAGTATTCATCTTAACCATGAAAGAAAAAATAAAAATCAGGCACTTATTAAATAGGGTTTACCATTAGAATCCAAACTTCTACCCAGTCTTAATATATGATGTCTTCACTAATGACTGCAGTGTGTTTAAGCTGGGAGATGATTTTCATCATCAACGAAAAAAAAAATAATTTGCATATGGTATAACTCACAAGCTCTGGCGTCAACATTTTTCTCAATTCATCCTCCGACCACATGCGAAAATTTCGCTTTTTAACCAAAATTGACTGTCCATTTGTTCCCTTCTGCAATAATTTAGATTGAATGAGAAACACTCTGGTAAAAAAGAAAACATGAGGGAAAAAGAGGAAGCAGAAAATCTTGGTGGGAATATATTCCGATAACTTCAACAAAGTCTGTTAAGATTTTATTGCTCATATAATTTTTCATGACTTGCATTTAAGCCGCCAATACCTGTAAAATAGCATATTCCTTAATTTTCTTGCGAATAGAAGCTTCGGATAGGTAAGAAAACTGAGACAGCAGCCCATCAACACGAATGTATGGATGTAAGTGCCGCTTCTCTGCAGCTTGAAATTCCCGGCACAAGTGTACCAGTAGCCTGTTCATCATATATGTCTGAAGATTCTTACTTCCAGGTGACAGTACCTCCATAAGAGGCTCCTGCAGGGAGTAATAGGGGGAAAAACATCAGATCCACTCACATATGAATTGAAAATATTTCTTCCCATAGATTCCCAGTGATGTTTTGGCAGCCAACTTGCAGTAACCACGAATGAAAAACTAGTCAAGATCTCAAGAACACCTAATGATGGGTCAAATCATCCCAGTAGTTAGTCAATAACAGCAGAACAATAAAGGAAGCTAGAGCTCAGATGAATACTATTTGCCAAACAATAAATCAAGTATGGTGAGAATTCTTTAAATTTCTCAATAAAATGATTTTCAGAGAACTAACAAAATTCCATTAACTGATCACAAACCTGCTGTCCAACAACGTTAATTTTATCAATCCGTCTTAATGATAGCTTTCCCTTCGATGACCGAACTAGCAGGTAGTCGGTTAATGGCACTTTATGAGGAAATATGGGTGCCCTATACATGTTTGTCTCCAGTGATGACTGACTGCATCCATGTTTTAAATCTCCAAGAAATGGAGATTTATCAGCAGGATCCAGTGAAATCACATGCCCCAGGCTACTATCTGTGTTGCGTAATAAAGAGCCACCTTGATCATCTGGAGAACATTTTTGATAGTACGTACAAAGTCTGGCACCCATTCCAGCATTGCTTAATAATAAAGGTCTTTCCTCACAGTACCTACAAATAAAACATATCAATGGAGCTCTTGAATGAAGTTTACATGCTTCTCATTCATTACCTGAGCACACTAAGTACTGACAAACATAGTAGAAAAAAGACGAACACTTCAAACTTCACAGATTGGAAAGAGTTGGGGGGGGGGGGGAAGAAAAGAGAAAATATGTTATATAACTTCAGCCCTCCTGAGAGGAAGATAACAGGATATACCCCGAAAATTATGTAAAGGAACAACCACCTAATATCCATGCTGCATTTAAAATGAAAAACCACTTAGCAAATCACAAACAAGAAACTAAATGGAAAAACAGAGCACTATCCCTGCAGATACATAGAATGTAGCACAGTAACAGTTTCCAGTAACTTACTCCATTAGAAAAACATGTCCATCTTTAACAGATAGATCAGACTTTTTCTTGAATGCCCCAGGTGGACGCAAGGATTTGTTCTCACCAGGAACCCTTTGTGCCCTAGGCCACAAATGTATCTTTGTACGAACAAGATGTAACAAGGAATTTGGTCGAACATTTTGTGCAGCAAGTGATTTCTGATCTTCAAGTTCCTTCCCAAGATAAAATATTTTCACTGTTTCCAATGGTTTGAAATCTACAAAAGGAGAAAAAAGGTAAGCCATATAAAGAACAGGTTAACCTGAAGACTAAAAGAATGCCAAGAAAAAAACTATAGAAAAACCGAACAGTTATAGCCAATAGAAACATATCGTGATCTTAAGATGTTACAAAATATTACAGAAGGCATGTCTGTTGAACAAAATTCACAACCTAGCTTTTTAGATGCTTTTGCTTTAACAGAAGAGAGAGTTTCTTCAGCATCAACATGCAGTTTACTCCCCTTGCCACCCAAGCTCTTCATGATAATTTTCATTGGTCCTTGTGTTGGCAGTTTCCCTTGTTCTTTGACAGCCATCTCATTGTCATGAGGATACCATAAAGCTCGTGCTCGGTGAAAATTGGCAATATCTTTGCTGCAATGGAGCTAGTAAGACATCATACAGGCCAAAAATGTATGGAACAGTAAAATAATTTTGCACGTTAATACAATCTATCATACTAAATCTGTCAATTTTCTAAAAACTAGTATGTGACAAAACAAATCAAAACAGGCTTTGCAAGAACTTGACAAGTGTATGTGTGAAAAGCAATACATGCATCATTTGGAAACTAACAGATCATACAATTACAATGTACTAATCTAATGAGATGTAGTCTTCAACACCATGGAATATGTTAGGGATGCAAATCAATCAAGACCATCTTACAGTCATCGAAGGGTATTTATGGAGTCAAACAGGAATTAAAAAAGTTTACCAGCTACAGGCTACATGGCCAGATGACTTCACTAGGAATTTTTTCCAAATTAGGAAGCAAGACTTCCTAACAAGGAAAAAAGGCAGGTAAAAGATGCAACAAGAGAGCAAGGGCCAAGAAGAAACTTACTTGCTTAGTTTCAATTTCATTGTCTGAAGCTTCAGCGCAGGTTGAGAGTGAAAAACTTTTACACCATGAGCTGAGCGTTTTTTAGAATTTGATTTCAGTTGCTGGGAAGTTTTCCTGTTCGAATAATGTTTATCATTAGCAATGGATCGCCATCCATACTGATTTCCATGCCCAGGTTGCTCAGAAGAATCTCCATTGCTTGATTTTAAAGGACGAGTTAAAATCATTGCCCCTGCATGCAGGCGGAGATGTCTACCACCCTTACTGTCCAGAACTTCAAAGTGCATTTGATCATCCTGAAGATCAAAGATTAGCTTTGGTTTCACAATAGGTCTATTGACCTCCTCCCATATAATCTTGTCTAACCAAGACCCTTCCATCATATCCTGGTTTTGCAATGTCAGTTTGGTGAAATGCTTTACTAGGCCATTTTGATCATGCTCCTCAGAAATATTCTCCCTCCTGTCATCTGCAGGATTAGAGATATCCAATTCAGGTCTGGATTCTAACCTCAAGAGTTGGGGATGAAATAGATTCTTTGACAATGAATTGGCTTTAGCTCCTGAAGAATCCCTTGAACCAAAAGGCTCTAATGAGACAGGAGAGCTGCACAAGAAAACACTATGATTTTTTTCTTCCAATTCCTTCGGTGGCTCCAACTGGATATTTTGCATCCCACTTTCAATTTCTCCTTCATCACGCCCTAGAGGTCCAAATGCAGATCCAGAAATTTCAGAGCTCTCATGATTATTATTACTTGCAGCAGGGGAATTGCCCCAAATGATTTCATCTTCCCAGTCTTGCTGATCAAGGGGATAAAAATCAGCAC